>JAQPPZ010001274.1:0-2400000 GCA_028583015.1 Wollemia nobilis | reverse complement strand
TCTAGCACCTGTGCAGTTTAGAAGATGAAAAAATAAATTATGTAAATTCTCCCAATAGTTTGGAGATATTTCAAAAAAAATTGTATGGAACATGTTCTGCTTAGCAAAAAAATTCTTTTTTTTCTTTGTAGGAAATCATGAACCGAATGCAATTGTAGGCATTAGGCCTATCAGGCATGATTGCCATAATTTTTATTTTGCTACTTTTGTGTGCTGTAGGTACAATGCTCGCATGCAAGCTATAGGTATCCTAAGAGTTAGGGCCTAATAGGTATGGATTACACTAAATTGCATTTTATTTTTAGTTTTTCTTATTTTATTTTACAGGTGAAATGGCTTTATTGTACAAAAAATAGGCATATTTGGAGACAAGACCTAAATCGACTCAACATCCATGAACCTACAAATTTTTTTGGATGTAGAAATTTAAAAGTTTCCATCTGGAGGATATAGTCATTATCCAAGCATGGACATGGGAATTAATTCCTCGTAAAGGAAAAGATACCCATATTTGTGCTTGGACCAAGCATATGTTGGTGTGACATGAGAAAAGTCTTGGAGGACCTGATCAACCCTGCAACAGTGAACACATCAACTACTACTAAATTTTCAACACTAAGAGGGCACCTTGATGTCCAATAGGGCACCTTTATTCACAAGTAGGTGCATTGATCCACAAGTAGGCACCTTGATCAAGGGTACCTTGATCCACAAGTAGGCACCTTGATCAAGGGTGCCTTGATCCACAAGTAGGCACCTTGATCAAGGGCGCCTTGATTCACAAGAAGATGCATTGATCCAAAAGTAGGCACCTAGATGACACACATAAAGGGTGTCTTGATGCCTAAGAAGGTGCCTTGATCTCATGTATTACTAGGAGCCTTAATTCCCATTAGTAGGGGTGCTTGAATTATATTAAAAAAAAAAAAAAAATGAATAAGTGATGAGGTGCCTTGATGCCATAAAAAAGATGCACCTTGATCACATGAAAAAAATGATGAATAAGTGACAAGGTGAATTGATTCCATATAGAAGAGACGCCTTGATCATATGAAAAATAAACAACCTTTTGGAGAGTCTAACAACTAGGAAAGAGAAGAAGCCTTGTAGAAGTGCTAAAAAGAAGTTGTAGACCTTCCTTGAGAAGAGAGCTACAAACCCACTTTATATCCAAAAGTGCTCAAACTTCTTCTCCCCAGGATGGGGGTGCCTGTTGTTCAGCGTGGGACCTGATTTTTAGAGGGATGAAGATCTATTGCACAGAGGGACCTATTACTAGTGATGAGGGCATCATCAACTTAAGTGGAAGAGGATATGGGTGAACCTGAATCTTCTCCAAAAAAAATATTCTGTTGATAAGGCTCTTAGTTAAAATGCAAATCAGAAACATAGCTCTATTTTCTACTATTTGTTGGAAGAGAGTATCCTCTTTCCCTAGGTCTATTTTGGTCTAGAAGAGAAATGATAAATCTCCAATTGATAGCTAAATAAAGTAGGGAAGAAACCTAAAGGTAACTAGATGTCAAATATTTGCAAGAAGGCCACATGGTACCTAAGCATGATAAATCATATGAATGGAGCTCGTAGTGGCCAGAAATAACAACACATAAGTCTCAATGATGTGTCTCATGAAAACGTCACACCTAAACACCCGACACATGTCACAGATGATGATGGGTAGATTTGTTTCATTTTCACCCTCACTCTAGGAAATAAACTAGAGGATCACAGTATAGATGGGATCCAACTTTATTGTTGATATGTAGAGCAATTCCCATCGAATTTGACCAAGAATCATGTTGATGAAGAAACACACAAATGATTTTTTTTTTGGCACAACATGTATGGTCTACAATAGTAAAATGTAACTAGTTCTTGCTGCTTTAAATCTACCTATGAAGGACATAATTCAAAGCAGGAGATAATTTTTATTAGGATGCATATGTATCAGGGCTGTATAAAGTCTAATCAATTAAAAAAAAGAGGTGACATGTTCAGGAGCACACGGTGAGAAAATAATGATGCACAAAGGTTAATCCTTGTGATACATTCAAAGAGTTCAATGCTCTTAAGATTTATCAAAGCACAATTAAAATATTTTTGTGTTGTTGATGAGGAGCTTGGTGTTTCAAAAGTTTGGAGCTATTGGCTATCATAAATACTAGGCTACTTAATTACCTGGATGGACCCTTCAAATATATCAATTACAACCTACGTGGCCTCCCCTAATTAATGCATAGTGTAAATATTACATTTTTTGAGAAAATGTTATTCTGTTAAAATATGTGGGAAAAAAAAATATAGAGAAGACAAAATCTCACTATGGTGGAGGAGAATTCCAACTTTGCAAAGAGATGGTGAGGATATAAAATCATGGAGAAGTTTGTTGTCATAGTGAAAAGAGTTCATTATTTCTCACAAATAGTTTGGTGGAGAAGACATTCCAGTACACAACACATTCAAACAAATTCCTAGGACGGATCATTGAGATTCCTCCAACTTGACCACCTAATTTTAAAGTCACTAGCACTAATTGTTGCAGTTGAATTTTTATTCTCTGATGTAGATGATGAAAAAAATTGATGGGCCAAGAACTATTCTAGCCATACTCCCATGATATAATAGAATAAAAAAATTTATTATTACTCCAATATGCACCAACAATCTCATTTTCTAGTACACCATGATTACAGGTAGCATGAAGACATTTCACATCATCAACATCATACACACCAGGTTCTGCAAAACTCACCCAGGTATGTAATGATTTTTCTATTAATTATGTGTATAGTTATTTTAAAAATCACTTCTATGCTAATACCAATAGATGCTCCCATAAATTCTCTTTGTCAAAATATTCCTTTAGAGGTTAGCCATATGACATACCTCGAATATGAGAAAAAAATTCACTACCCCAAGACCATTTAAAAAATATGGGGGCACCTTACTCTCGACGATGCCTTACTTTTGGTGCCTAACCCTCATGTAAAAATAGGAGGTGGTTAACTCCCATATAAAGGTACCTTACTCCTAGTGCCTAACTCATGTATAAAAATAGGAGGCACCTAACTCCCATATAAAGGTGTATTACTCCAATATAAATGCACCTTACTCCTATAAAAAAATATATATATCTTTAGGGTTGTTGTCAAGAGGATGTGACAATCTTTAGGCATGGGGAGATGATGAGCACTAGAAATGCTCATTTTATATACATTTTTAGGGGGTATCGTTATTGTTTTAATTAACATTAGAGATGTATTTATATATAACTTATGCATATAATTGATAGAAAATGCAGTTTTATGCTTGACTGGTGGTTTTATTAGAAAATGTGTATAAATGTGCATTTTACTACTAATCTGGTGTTTTCTAGTCTACATACCACTTGGACTTGGCACTGTGATGACAGGCACCTTTATGTGCAAGAAGGTACCTTGATCCCATACATTTGTAGGTTCATTGATGTGTAAGAAGGTGCCTCGATCCCATGCATTTGGAGGTACCTTGATGTGCAATAAGGTTTCTTGATGCCATACATTAGAGGCACCTTGATTTGACCAAGTCAAGTAGTAGGCATCTTGATGGCACCTTGATGAGGAAGTAGGCACCTTGATAGCACCTTGATAAGGAAGTAGGTGCCTTGATGGTGCTTTGATGATGAAATTGGCACCTTGATGATGCCTTGATATCAAGTAGGTGCCTTAATGCACATTTGTTGGGAAGATGCACCAAGTCAACATTGATTGATTGACCAATGGGCTAATGAGGTAGATGCATGTGAGATAAAATAGAAATATCTTAATCATACATCTAAAAAGGTACCTTTCTCTCAATGGTGCCTTTATCCCATATATGGGAAGGTGCCTTGATCCAAGATGCTTTGACCTTACTTCCAATGGGGAACATGTTGACCATAGATGATTGTTGACTCCACATCATATGCACCAATTTTTGATAGCTACCAAAACACGTGAGTTGTATCATTTGCATACGAGGAAATTACATAACTACTAGTTGAAGTAGAACACAAATGATAACGAGCTGGACCAAAAAATATACCACCTTCAAAAAATATGAAAAAAGTGTTTTTCAACTGTTGTGATTATATCTATTATTGTAATTGAATTGTCTTAGTTTAGACTGTTCGGCTTTTAACAACATTATTTTTTAGGATGCATTATTTTACTATTAGTTTATTACACCTAAGGATTATTATATTTATCCTTTTGGTGAATGGTAATGTTTTTAATGAGAGAATATAATCTGTGTATAAACCAACTATAACAAATCACGTTATGTGATTAAAAAATAGACTAATATGTTACTATAACAAGATCTGGATGCATCTTATATAAGACCGTAGGACATATGAATGAAGAGGAGGATCAAATACACAAAATTTATTTTATTTTATATTTTTGTATAATTTCTTAAGAGTGCAAATACTCTTAGTTTCTTAAAGCAATTGTTATGTGATTAACCAGACAGACTATCTATGAGAGCTTGGGCCCACTCCCTACAGTAGTCCTCCCCTATTTTATTTTTGTTATTTATTTTTTGTAGATTAGATTTACTACTTTATTTCCTGTTTTATTTTAAATTATTTGCATGTTTCATTTTCCTACACATTTAATTTCTTGTACTTTTATTTTTAGTATTTTTATTTCCAAAATTTTAAATTTTTGCACTTTGTTTTATTTGGTTTGGCTGAAATAAAAATGCATAAAAATTCCCCATCAAATTAAATAGGTACAGAAGGATCCATTCCCCCACACTGTAGGCATATACTATGCATAACACTTTTAAATTTACATACTTATTAGATTGATAATTTATGGAAGAGAGATGATTGTTTTCTAAACATAATCTCTGCTCACCAATACTCAACCTACAATTAAAAATCAACCATCATTCTTAAGTGTGAATCAATTTCAAAATACCCATATTAATCATCTTTTGAATCAAGTTCTAACATAAATTTCAATTATTTTCACAATAATATGATTTCAGGCAAGGGGAGTCCTAGATCTAACTAGTATTGAAACATCTAATAGGTCAGAGATCGTTGATCCACCAAAATATGAATTTTATAAAATTGAGGAAGATAAATCTGAGAAAGATAATTTTTTTGAAATTGAGTCCTTAAAGGTGGATAAATGTGACAAATATTTGATAGAGAAATCTAAATATCATTTCGAAGATAGTCAAAACCACCCCAAAAACATTGGAATTATTTTCCCTGGATAGCTTCTCAAGAATGGCCACAATCAAGATGGACTAATTCATCCTATAATCAGGTCAATCCATCCCGAATGTAAAATCAATCATAGTGATAATAGTGGGGACAATAGTATCAGTCCTATCCAAGGTAGCAAAGAAATCAAGGTCAAACTCATAATTTGTTGCTTGCACCTAATCAAAATTTTCAAGGGAGATCAAATCAACCACAACAAACATAATAGGTGAAGCAACCTCAACTTCCATCCCAACCAATGACTAATCCAAATAACATAAGACAAGCATCCCCTATCTACATGGCTGAATATGAAGGAAATATTGAAATACATATTCTTTATTGCAACACCATTCAACTTCGTTCAGGAAAAATCCTACCTGAACCTATTCCAACTGAAATAAAATAAAATGAAATGTAATAACCCTTGGAACCAAGCAAATTCAGATCAACATTAGAAAAATAAGTAGAAAATTTTGAGAAAACACAGGCAAAATAGTTACCTTCATCAGTGATAATTCCATATCTTGAGAGATTCAACACTACAAAAAAAAACTCTGAATCAGACTTGGTAAAAGAAATTTGAAATTTAACCATATCACTTCCCTTATTGCAAGTCATTAAGTATGTTCCTTTGATTAAAAAAATTGTCCACGATTTGTGTATCAGAATATTAGGGAGAAAGAAGAAGTCATTTCTTAAAATTGTTCAGGTTGAAGGAAAGATAGTTGATCTCTTATCATGGAAACTAGTGCCTCCAAAGTATAGTTTCCTAGGGAGTTTATTTATTATAGTTACTATAAGTTCAATGCCAATTTCAAATGTCTTAGTTGATTTAGGAGCTACAATAAATGTAATGACCAAAGATACAATGGAAAAATTACAGGTCAAACATCTAAGTCCTACATTTATAGTGTTAGAAATAGATGATAGGCTAGTTGCAAAATCTGAAGGTATAATTGAAGATATATCCATAGAAGTTTCCTCTTGGCAGTACCCTACATAGTTTCTAGTTTTACAGCCTAGAAATTCAGCACATGGTTACCCCATTATTTTGGGAAGACCTTGGTTTGCAACTGTAGTAGCCTTTAAAGACTACAGATCTGGAGATATGACAATCTCCAATGGTATTGAATTAAAATAGATTTCTCTGTATCCCCCTATAGGACCTTCAAACAAATTTATAGGTCAATTATGGTTTCCTGATTCAAATGAAGAACAAGAAGAGATCATCTCCATACTAGCTACTTTAGTAGTAAAGGAACATATAGAAGATATAGACTCCCATGATAGAGGAAAATTTGAAAATAAAACTATCTTGGTAAGTGCTCTACATGAGCAAGGAGTGGAGGATGAAGTAGTAAATTTTCATCAGTTGTTAGGAAATGAGGAAGGCCAAAGTTTTGAAAGAAAGCCATCTACACCATTACAGGAAAAATTTGTTTCACTACCACATGGATGGCATCATCACCTACTCCCTTATTTTAATTACCTCATACAAGACATGCTTCCATTAGGGACTATTGTAAATAAGAAGACAAGAGCTTTTCATTCCCTCAAAACTCATCATTGTCCATTAAAATCCTTAATAACCAAGTATTAAGGGATAAATTTTGTCCTTCCAGGAACAAAACAGATAGAAGTTCAGCCAGGTAAGTTTTTGAATATTAGTAGTTGGCTTACTAAGGAAGAAGAAGCAAAACTATAAGCTATTTTGCAGAAACATATCCATGCTTTTTCTTGGGATTACAAAGATATTTCAGTAATCCACTATGATGTATGCACTCATAGAATATATACTGAAGATGTTAAACTAGTGAGACAGCCCCAACGAATATTGAATCCAACCTTGAGGGATATTATCAAATAAGAGATTGAAAAACTTTTAGAGGTAGGGTTCATTTATCAAATTTTTGATAGTCGATGGGTCTCTCCATTGGTTATAGTTCCAAAGAAGAATGTAAAAATGTGAGTATGTGTAGACTACAAATAATTGAATAAAGTAACATACAAATACCATTTTTCATTACCATTCATATATCAAGTGTTATATAATCTTCTTGGAAAGAAATACTTTTGTTTTCTTGATGGATTCAACGAATATAATCAAATTCAGGTTGCACTTGAAGATTAGGAAAAAACATCTTTTACATGTCCATGGGGAACATTCTCTTATAAGGTCTTACCTTTTGGCTTGTGTAATGTCCCAACAACATTTCAGCGAGCAATTTTAGCAATATTTTCTAATCTAACTACCATCAATATTGAAATCTATATGGATGATTCATAGTATGTGGAGAAAATTTTGATTTTACATTAGAACATCTTGATAAAAATTTAACTCGTGAAACATACCAATTATCCTTTAATCCTGAAAAGTATTTTATGATGATGGAGGGAATTATTATTGATCACATCTCTTCTCAAGGGATCCAAGTTGATTCGAAGAAGGTGGAAATAATCAAGAATATTATCCCTCCTAAGACTCAAACTGATGTTAGAAATTTCCTTGGATACATTGGTTTTTATCGTAGGTTTATTTCCAACTTTAGTATAATAACCAATCCTATGTTTACCCTATTGACTAAGGATTCTTAATTCTCTTGGACTACAAAGTGTCAGGAATCATTTAAAGCTCTACAAAAAAATTAGTAAATTTACCTGTGTTAAGAGGACCTAATTGGACATTATCATTTCATATCCAGACTGATGCTTCCAATACTAAAATTGGAGCAACACTAGGACAAATTTATAATGATGAAAATTATGCCATCTACTATATTAGCAAGAATTTGACAGGAGCAAAAAAAACTATACCACTACTAAGAAGGAATTCTTTGTAGTAGTTTATGCTATTAACAAATTCAAACATTACATTACAGGTTATCAAATATTCATTCATACAGATGACACATCCATTAAATATTTGATTAATAAACCTATGGTAAATGCAATAATTATCCATTGGTTACTGTTGTTGCAAGAATTTGATATCACAATAATCAACAAACCAGGAAAATCTAATGTTGTAGCGGATTTTTTGTCTAGGTTGCAGAACACAGGGGAAGGAGAATTAGTTGAGGATGCTTTTCTTGATGAGCAATTATTTACTATATTTTTTCAATCACCTTAGTTTGCATATATAGCCAATTATTTAGTCATAGGGAAATTTCCTCCACATTTCACTTCAAAATAGAAAAAATAGTTGATAAAACAAAGTTCTTCTTTTCAATGGATTAAGGGTATACTTTTTAAATGTAGTCTTGACCATGTGTTACACAGGTGCATCCGAAAGTATGAAGTATATGATATGCTTTGAGCTTATCATGATGAACCATCAAGTGGAAATTATTCTATAAAAATCACAATTAGAAAAATTTTAGGAATAGGGTATTATTAGCCATCTCTTCATAAGGATGTAAAAAAGTAAATCAGGCATTGTGATGCATGTCAAAGAATGGGGAAACCCACTCACACAAATTAAATTCCACTATAGCCTCAAATGGTTTAGAACCATTTGAGAGGTGGGGGCTAGATTTTGTGGGACCTATTGACCCACATTCTCAAGGAAAGGTGCATATTTTAGTATGCATTGATTACTTGACAAAGTGGGTAGAGATGAATGCTTTCAAACATACTCATGAATATAAGGTTTCTGATTTCTTGTATAGCCAGATTGTTTCAAATATTTGGAGCTCCACGGTCTATTACCATAGACCAAGGACCCCAATTTGCATATAAAATTATTGAAGCTTTTACAAAATTATATGAAATTAAACATAGAAAATCATCACCTTATAACCCACAAGAAAATGGTCATGTTGAAGTAAAAAATAGGGAGTTATAATGGATTTTGACTAAAATAGTAGCTTTTCATATGATAAATTGGCTAGATAAACTACCTGAAGCAGTCTAGGCTTATAATACTACATGGAAATCCACTACCAATTTTACACCTTATGAACTAGTTTTTGGTAAAAAGCCTATTTTACCTATTGAATTTGAGCTATTAACATTGCGAATAACTATGGAAATTAGAATTTATTTGTGATAAATGTAGTTGATTGCATTATATGAACTTCAATTGGATGCACTACACCAAACTGAAGTAATTCAGGATCAGAGGAAGTTGTGGCATGACAAACACATTCAGCATAGGAAGTTTCAGCAAGGATATTGGGCTTTGTATTTTGATTCTCACTATGAGTATTTATCTAGAAAGTTGTAGACTATATGACTTGGACCTTATCAAATTGAAGAGGTATTTGAAAATGGAGTTGTTCATCTCTCCTATTGATGATTCATGAAGGAAGTTGGTAGTGAATGGGCATCGCCTTTGGGTATACCATACACCACTAACTAAGGAAGAATTATTGTAGTATATTGATAGTTTAGATGTACAAAAGGTGGAAGATATTCCCTCTTCCATATAAACTTCAATAGATTCAGCATGATAATAGAGTTTCAAGAAAAATAAAAAATGAAAAAAAAATCAGAAAAATAGAAAACAAAAAAAAGGAATAAATCATGATTATGAAATTATTTCATGGGCATGATTTCAATGAAATCATGAATTCCTTTATTGGAACAATAAATATAAAAAATATATAGAAAAGGAGAGATGAAAAATAGAAAAAAAAGAGAGAAAATGAGAGATCATGAAAAAAAAAGAGAAAAATGAATAATTCAATAATGAAAATCTCTATGAGGTGTTGCTGCGTTGGTGTGCATGAAAACTAGTTTTATGGTATACATATCCTTGAAACTATATACATCATAATTTTAAAAACTCACCAACCACATTTGTTTTGAAGTGTTGCAACAAAAATCAGCATGACATCATCAGAAGCAACCATCCATCAAAATGTGCAAATAAATTGTTCAAGATAGGTATATGTTTCTTGCACTTTTATCATTGTAAATATTTAGTATATAGTGTGTAAGGATTAACTATTAGTATAAAAACATCCATGAGGTTTTGCATATTCAAGACATACCAATCTACTTAGAAAAGAAGAAGGATTCTGGTTTCTGTAAAACTTGCAGGTCTTCCTTGGATAGAAAGGAAGAGTATACAAACTACAAATTTGGATGATGAAACATAAATATGGCTACAAAGAAATATCTTCAGAATGAAAAAAGCTACTTGATATTTAGAACAAAAATGTCTTCAAAATGATGAAGATTGTCTGATCTTTGGAATAATAGGTTATCTTCAGAATGATGAAGTTTGTTGATCTTCAAAATAATAGAGTTTGTTTGATATTTAGATAACATGTTATATTTGGAATAATGGAATTTGTTTGATCTTTGGAATATCAGATTTTGTCTAATATTTGAAATAGCAGAGTTTATTTTATCTTCAAAATAAGGAATGACAAAGTTTTTTTATCTTTGGAATAACGAAGTTTGTGTTTTATCTTTGGAATAATGAAAGGTTTTTTAATCTTCAGAATAAGGAAGTTATATTTAGAATAAAAAAAGGGCAAATTTTGAAATTTGAAATGCATGACTGCGAGAAAAATTTCCACATGTGATTTTGTCCCGACAAGAGTAATCAATTTTTTTTTGAAAATTGTATCTCATTGACAGCATTATCTTCACATCAATTGAGAGGGTATGGTAATCCATGGAGACATCGACAAATAACAAACAACCAAATATAGTGGTTGATAACCATGCATGCAAAGGGCCTACATTTAGAATGGGATCACCAATTAAGACAAAATAGATTCTAATGGCATGGAGGGATGACTATTCATCAATGGCCACATATCCAAACAAAATTAGTAATCAGTGCCACCTTATTTTTTAATATGGCTCACCTATTTTCAACTCAAAACTCTCATGATTATGAGGAAAGGTGATAAATTTTGTTGGAATTACCATCCCCTATGAATGTCAAAGATGAAATAAAAAACATGTAAGTTGCAAAAGGTGACAGTAGAACAATAGTGTTACAACAGAATAGAATTGAAGATAAAATATGGGACAAAAAATGAAGATGAAACCAAATAATACCAGATACCTTCGAGAAAACCCAGAAGTACTAAGAATTTTTGAGGAGGGTGGATTGATGCGCTTCCTAGATAAATTTGATAGGTTTTTTGAAGATCTGGTAGCAGAATTCACCCACATATTTAGGAACAATAGAGCCCACATCAGTGGAATGGAAATTGAGGTAACTTCTAAAATCTTGAGCCAAATTAATGAACTCCCTTTACAAGGTTTGCAAATTTCTAGAATTGGTCAGAATACATTAGCAGATGTAGTTAGCCAGTTCACAAAATAAGGAGATAAGGAAATAGAATATCTAATGAACAAAAATGCATACAAGGGAGTAAAATGAACTAGTCTACAAGGGCCATGGGATGAAGTAGTTGTATGGGTGATTAAGTTTTTAACTTGTGAAGGGCAATATGTTGTTTTGTCGGGGTATCATTTTCAACTTTTGAATCACCTCAGACACGGTAGTTAGCAACCAAAAGTTAGGGTTAATTTTGCTTTATATCTACACAAAGAATTATAGAACATGTCTAAATGTTACCCAGGACAGTAAGGGTCCTCATCACCATGGGCTAATTAAGCTTATTTGAAAATATCATTTTAGGGGTAACCCTAAAAGTTTCAATAGATTCTTCTCTATATGGAATGAAGTAGTTTATGGAGAAGAGGAAGAGGAAAATAAAGAAGCATAAAATGTTGTCATAGGGGAAGAAGCACATCAAGAGGAATAATTAGAAACCCTCTCCTCTTTATCTCCATCAACAAAAGCTCAAAAAAAAAGGAAGAGAAGGGCTAGAAATAACACTAAAAATGAGAAACAAAATAAATTTAGGTTTTTTGAAGATGTCACTATGTTGCCATACCAGGCCATTGAATAGAACGAAATTCCTAGTAGTGTAGAGAGAGAAACACAAAGGAACAAAAAATAAATTCCATAAAAAATTGCTTCTACATCCTTTGGTACTGCAAGAAACATATTATAGAGGAGCAATCTATAGCAAGGGTTAGGAGGTCTTCAAGACTCCATAAAAATAACATAACAAAAAATTAATTTAAGAGGAAATAATAGAGGAAGAGACTATTCCTACATCGTATTTAATAAGAAGCCGTAGGAACTTGTAGAAATAGACTGAGGCAACAAAGGAAAATAGCCCTGAAATTATTTAAAGAACAAAAAGACTCTATGTTTTTAGATGATAAGTAGATATAGGCATGGAGTATCCACAAGATATCCTTGCACAAGACCAAACTGATCAAACTGAAGAAGCAGGTAAAAAAAATCCAGAGTCACCACCTGAAGATAACCTGCCTACTCACTCATCAAATTATGAAACAGAAGAAGAAGAAAACATACAAGAACATATTAGAGTTGCTAGAAGTATCATAAGAACACATATAACATGGATTTATGAATGAGAAACAACCATTAAAGAAAAATATAGGAAAATTACTAAATTACAACAAGTAGAGAGGTGGAATAACAGATTGGCACAGTTAGAGCCACAACTTGTAGAATATAGTGAAGAAGAAAATGTTGCTCAAATATTGCTAACACTATCAAAGAAAGATAAGGATAATACAACACCAGATGAAAGTTTATAGCCTCTCCCAAAAACTAAAGCAGTTGAACCCTTGGTTAGGAGAACATAAACCAAGGAGATGATTTATGTCTAGGCCCCTCAGTAGGATGATACTATCATAGGGGTAGATGAACAACAGGGTTCTTAGTAGCATAAAAAGATAATTGGACTTGGAAATAAAGTTCTAAAACAAAAAATAGAAGATTTGAGACATTCTAAAGTTATAGTTCCTTATTCCTAAGTTGTATCTTCTCATTTCGAATATGCTTCGAAACAATCCAGAAGTCCAATCAAAAGTGCCAATGAAGGACCACAATAGCTAGCAGTACAATTGATATCCATAGGGGAGGCCTTATATCATCAAAACATGAGCAGTCAAGTAAGTATTCCTCTACATCAGACTTTTATGCCTAATTTTCCATTTGTTATACCAAAAGTAGAAATAGAAGAAAAGGAGGTACAGGTAGATCTGTTACCTAAATTTCAGCCAGTAATAAGACCTTAAAATATTGTTACTTTGGAGAAATACAATGAGGATATAGCACAATGGATTTTAAGATATCAAAAAATTGAAACTTAGATTGTGGAATTAAAACTGTTAGGAAAACAACTAGAGAAAAAAGATGCATAAATTACCAAGTTGTAGGAACATGTAAAATACCTCTGCCAGGTTGCAGAATATTTGGCTCAATTCAGAAGGCCAGCCAGATTTTATAGTTTAGTCTTAAAAGAAAGGTATCTTCGGTGGTAGGTTATGAGAATCCATTTAAATATTTCTTATAATTTGGACACTACTGAGGAATTTTTGGAAGCTTACCTGAGTAGCCCAAAAGAAAAAAAAAATCTAATGTGTGAGTTATTTTTGCACAATTTCTTCATTCTAAAATATGTAACATTCCATCCCCATAGTTTCACAAGTGATGTTCAATTAAGGGCCTTCATGTCCACTTTACAAAATCAAATTTATTGGAGTCAAGAAAAGAAAAGGAACAAGGAACTTGAAATGCAGGCTGAATTATTGATATGATCTATTCAGCCAAATCATAAAACTATCACCAATCAATATTTTACCATGATGAATAGCGCAAATGTTAAGTTGATGTATATAAACAATCTTAGGGATTGTTTAAATAGTTTGCAAGGTTTCTATGCAGACAATTTTATAACTGCTCTATCATCTTGTAAGGACATATGGGCAGAAATATTCATGTCACTAAAAAAAAAGAGCCTATCTCACCAATCAACCTAGAATGGTCCAGAAGAAGAGCAGAAGGAGTAATGAAGATTATATTAACTATGAAACATCAATGGATAGGTCTGAGTTTTAGGCCTCCTACCATAATTACTCTTGTTCCTTAAGTTTTTGACAATGATCCTTAGCCAAGTGATCAATTTCAGGAGTCATTCAATAAGTTTCAATAAAGCAAGGGATATTATGTAGAGAAAAAACTGTTCTATAAAAGCTAGAATTTGAATATGGACATGTGTGATTTAGTAGCCCAACAAAATGCATGAGTACATGCATTGAAATAAGTTGGGGGTAAAATGATGAGGCTTGAAAATGCCTCAATCATAGTATGTTTTGAACCATCAAAAAATGCTTAAAAACCATGTGATATGTTTTAATTGCTAATTAAGTTGATTTAAATACACTATATATCAAGTATTCGCATGATTAATATGTTTAGGAAGATTATACTTTGTTTTTGTAGTTTTTATATAGTTTTGAATTACTTTAGCATGATTTATTAATGAAAGGCATGCATGGTTTGAACAACATTTTAATATATTTATACTTATATTTTCTATGTATTGATTTACCTAAATCTGGAGAATAGTGCCAAAAGACTATAATTGTGCAGCAGAAACAATATTTCTATGTAAATTCCATCCAACTTCCAATGAATGGCAAGGCCTAGAATTTACCAATGAAGAAGGATGAAATAAGTTGGGATCACCTCCTAGAAGTTGGATTCAATTTACTACTTAAAAAAAATAGCTGAAACAAACATTCTAAATGTGTTTTGAGCATAAAGTGCACCTACAACCAGTTATTCCAAAGATCTTCAGAATAACAGGGGAACACATCTCTTTTTGAATACCTACGGTTTTTAATTGGTTGAAAGGGTAAAAAAAGGGTGAGTATATATAGGAAAAACTTTCTATACCTATACCCACCATTCCATACTAACCAGAAGACACAGCTCACAAGCAAATATCAACTGATGTAGCCTACATTGTCCTAAAATAGACCCATATTAGTTGCAGAATATTAGGTAAATCAATTGTAAAATAGAATAGGATATTTTGTGCATGTAAATATATATTTAGACATTATAAATAAAACATATCCCATATTTTTAGAGCATTTAGGAATATAGGAGTTAGCAAAAATAGATTCATATTGCAACAAAGTGCAGTAACAAAATTGTAATGTTATTTCTAGAATAAATAAAGTGCAGTTCTTTCATTGTCTCTGTTATACATGAGTGTGTATGAAATTTAGAAAATAAGAGGAGTTCATACCTTATTTTGGAAAAGGAAGCAAGGGCCACTTCCAGGCCTAATATAAGGACTGATAAGACATGTTTTCTTCTTATTACTATTGTAGCATAATTAGTTGAATATTTATCAATTTTATCTTTTGTTTCACACTAACCTTTGTTGCATTTTTTATGATTTATTTCATGTTTAAAGTAAACTTTTAATATTTTCTAAATAGGTGACCGTTGATAGATTAACTACTATTTTATGTTTTCATCAGAATTATAGTATTGTTTTGGATTCTTTCATTTCAACAATTTTTAGCACATCTACCACCAAGGACATCTTCAAGATCAAGTCTAAATCTATTTCCTTTTTTCAAAATATTCTTGGCAGTCCCTCTAAGTGTGATGACCAAGCCAAGTCTAACTTTCTATACAATATCCCCCATATGTTCCTTCGGTGTCTAATTCCATGCTCTTTAGCCCTTTCACCTAAAATGAGATCAAGGAAGCCCTTTTTTCCATGCAACTTGACAAGGCCTCTGGCCCGGATGTATTTCCCCCTGGTTCTTCCAATCCTTCTGGGACATAGCTAGCTCAAATGTGTGTGCCTCCATAAGATAATTATAGACCTATTGATCCATTCCCTATAGGATTAACACCACCTTCATAGCCCAAATCCCCAAGTATTCCTCTTGTAGGTCCTTTTTCAATTATCGACCATTTAATATATGTAATATCATTTATAAGGTCCTCACTAAATTCATGGCCAATAGAATGAAGCTGATACTCCCCCTCATCATCGAAACTAGTCAAGGTATCTCAATCAAAAACAAAAACATCCTAGATGGTATTATTACAGTTCATGAAACCCTGCATTCTACCTCCCTCATAAAGAAGCTTGCTTTTTTCCTCAAACTTGATATGAATAAGGCCTTCGATAGGTTCAATTGGTATTTCCTCCTTGATGTCCTTCTCAAGTTTGGTTTTCACCTAACTTGGGTCAACCTCATCAAAAGTTGATTTTCATCCTCCTGATATTTTGTCCTTATTAATGGGTCCCCTAATATTTTCTTCCTGAATTTCAAAGGCCTCCACTAGGGATATCCACTCTCATACATCCTCTTCATCATCTTGGATGACTCTTTAGGTAGAGCTCTAAAATATACCTATCGAAGCCAAAGGATTTTTAGCATCCAAGTTGCGTCAAGCATCAACCCTGTCACCCATTAAAAATTTGTTGATGGCACCATATTATCCACACAAGCTTCTATCCTTTAGGCCAAATTCATCAAGCACACCCTCCTCCTCTACAAAAAGGCCAAAAGGTCAATTTTATCAAAAGTAAAGTGTTCTTCATTATAACTTCCATAGCTTAATAAACCAGGATAGACTAGATACTTGAGTGCACCATTGAATTATTCCCATATTCATAACTTGACCTCCCCTTTTTCTTCAACAATCCAAAGGAGTCCATGTGGAACAATGTCATTGGGAGAATCCAAAAGAAGTTAGATAATTGAAAAGTAAATATCCTATCCTAGGCTACCAAATACACTCTCATTATGGCTTACCTCCAAGACATCCTTGTCTACTTCCTATATAGTTTCAAAGCCCCTCTGGTAGTGTGTTGTAAGATCGAACAAATGCAAACAATATTCTTGTGGTTTTGAACATATGAGAAGACTAGAATCTTGCTCTTTACTTGGAATACTATGTGCAAAACCAAAGATCAATGGATCCTGGGCTTTAGAAAAATCTCTAAAATGAACTTAGTACTGCTAGAAAAATATACTTGGAGGATCCTCACCAACAACACAGTTGAGTGGATTCATATTTTCAAAAAGAAACATCTTGATAATCACCAAATACTAGATGAGGGGGCCCTTCTGAGTGGATCGGCCTTCTGGAAATCCATCACTCAAACCAGAAATTTGATCCAAAAATGCTTTAATTGGATCCTAGTTAATGGCAACAACATCAATTTTTTGAGTGATAGGTGTGTTTAGGATGATTCCTTGATTGATAATACCAACATAGCAAGCCTCAATCCTCTTACGTATTCAACCATTGGTAGTAGGGTGACTAATTTTATAACCCACTCTAAAAGAAACCCTCAATGTAATATGATCAATGGAAACAACCTAGATGAGGCTACAAACTCCTTGTCCATCATCCTTAACTCAACTACCATTCCTACTAGAGAAGATCCTGATAGACCTATTTGGAAAGGATTTGATAGTGGTGTTTTCTCAATAAAATCAGCATACAACATCCAAACATCCTCATAGAATTTGCACACTCCATTCAATCTAGTATGGAAGAAAAAATTGATTTCCAAGGTTAGTTTATTTTATTGGATTACTATTCAAAACAAATATCTCGCTATATAAAATCTGCACAAAAGAGGCTTTTCAGTCCCCAACAGGTGATATATTTGTATGGCTAACTGGGAGTCCACTAATCACTTGTTCTTGAGTTATAATTTTTCTTTCACCATCCTAGGGTTAATCTTGGATTCCTTACACATTCAATGGGCTCCCCCAAAGTCTATTAGCGATCTCTTTTCCTAGTGGTCCAATCCCATCCATAATCCTAGGCTTTGATTCCTTTGGAAGGTGTGCCTTCACCATTTTCTCTAGAATATTTGGCTCAAATGCAATAGCATAGCCTTTGTAAACTCCTCTAGGGATCCTCTCTCAATCACCTCTAGGACCATTTCTTTCATCATCAAAAATTCTAAGCTTGGTCCATGCTCGTTCATGCCCTAGTCTGCCATAGAATCCTCCATATTCAAAACCCTCAACATCCCCTATGAAGGCAAAGGCACTGTTTCTCATATCTCTGTCCACCCTAGAGCCAATTCTCATTGGGACCCCCCCTAAAATAATGAATCAAACTCAAATTTTATGGGGCATCCAAAGATAACCCAAGCTTTGTTAGGGCTATGGGCATCATTCAGGATCACCACGATGAGTTGATTCTTGCCCACTCAAAATTTTTGGGCATCCAAACTAATCATGTAGCTGAGGCTAAAGCCCTATGGAGAGGCCTCTACCTCCACGTAGACAATCCCAAAATACTACTTATTGAGGAAAACTCCATGAATGTCATCATTTACTTGAATAACTCCAAAATTCCATATTGGAGGGTTAGCAACATAATAACATAGGCTAAAAATCTCCTACAATATAGATCCTCCTCGATGGTCTAACATAGGTACATGGAGGCCAACACCTTCGTAGACCACATGGACAACATGGAAGCATCCCCTAGGTAGTTGACCATGTGGTTTCATAATTTCCCCCATGACATTTTGGATGTAGCCAACTATGAGAAACCAAGGTGAAATTCCTAATAGTGATGTGTCCCCCTAGGCCATGTTAGGTTTATAGGAGGCTAAGGTTACTCTAGTCTTGAGGCCTTATCCAAGTTTCTAAATTTTCGATGCTTGGAATTTATCCATAAGGAGCTGGTAAGCCAAATTGGTAGTGTTGAGTGGTAATTTTACCCAATTGCAAAATCACACTCTCCCTTAGGATTTTGATCCCAAAACCCTCTCTTGCAAAGAAGTTAAATAAAAACAAATTCTCCAAGGTCTCCACTATATTAGTATTTGCACATGTGTATTAGTAATCTCAATAATATTATCAATGAAATGCTAGGAACGCCTTAGTGATTACAAGTAATTGTTAAGGGGTACGTGTTGGTTCATTTTACAATGCTATATTAATGATTTTTCATGAAAACCTTAGTGATTGCAAGTAACTATTAACAAGGAGCATGTGTTGGTTCATTTTACCGTGCTATATTAATGATTGTTCATGAAACCCAAAACAAAATTAAATGTGAATTGGCCCTCATATGACCACGATGTAGTGCTTAAATTCCTTTTATCTTGAAATTTTTTAAGGTAGATTTTATCTTCCTTATTAAGTGGATTTTAAACAAGTTTTATCTTGCATTAAATCCTACTTTAAACATGAAAATGAAGATTAAAATATATCTATGAATGTGAATCTAAAATGATGAATAGACTCATTAAATGTAGCTTCTTATCATGAAGATAAATATAGCCTTTGATATGATTAATAAATTATCCCTCTTTGGTGAAATTAATTTTCACAAAGAGATAATAATTCATTGCCTTAAAATAGAGGCTTTAAAATGTCATTTTAATTATCTCTCTTTAAGAAGAAATAATATAATGTTTTAAAACAATAACCTTTGATGTAATGTATAAACTACCTCTCTTTGATAAAATTAGAATTTTTATTAAGATGGCAATTTAATGTTCCAAATATGGTAGCTATGAAATGCCATTAAAATTTACCCCCTTTGATGAAATTGAAATTTTCATAAAGGGAAGTTCATTTTATGTTTGCAAATGAAATATAAAACTAAATTTTTTTGATTTTATCAAAGAGAGGTAGTTTATACATTACATCAGAGGTTATTGTTTTAAAGCATTATATTATTTCTTCTTAATGAAAATTATTTCATTAAAGAGGGATAATTAAAATAACATTTTAAAGCCTTTATTTTAAGGCTATAAATTAATTTCACCAAAGAGGGATAATTTATTAATAATATCAAAGGCTATCTTTATCTTCATGGTAAGAAGCTATATTTAATGAGTCTATTCATAATTTTATATTCACGTTCATAGATAGATTTTAATATTTATTTTAATGTTTAAAGTAGGATTTAATGCAAGATAAAACTTGTTTAAAATCCACTTAATAAGGACGATAAAATCTACCTTAAAACATTTCAAGATAAAATAAATTAAATCACTACATCATGGTCATATGAGGGCCAATTCACATTTACTTTCATTTTGGATTTCATGAACAATCATTAATATAGCATGGTAAAATGAACCAACACATGCCCCTTGTTAACAATTACTTGCAATCACTAAGGTGTTCCTAGCATTTCATTGATATTCTTATTGATATTACTAATACACATGTGCAAATGCTAATATAGCGGAGACCTTGGAGAAGTTGTTTTTATTTAACTTCTTTGCAATATAGGGTTTTGGGATCAAAATCCTAATGGAGAGTGTAATTTTAGAATTGGGTAAAATTACCACTCAACATTTTGATGCTAGAAGGAGGGCATGATGTGGTTTATTTTATTGTAATTCCAAATGCTATACGGATTTAAATTGTGGAATGTTTCATACCCTATTGACAATTATCGTTAGGCCTCCTTTAGCACTCAACATTTTGGTGCTAGAAGGAGGGCATGAATTAGTATTCATTGATCTAACGCTTTTGGATTATTCATACAAAAAAAAATGTGATATTGATGTAACTTTAAAAGTTTTGAATTGCTAAATATTTAAAGTTCATTTGATTAGCATCTTTGGATTCCTTTAGAACTCAACACTTTGGGAGCTAGGAAGATTTGAATTGAGTTATTTTATTGTTATTTATATGCTAAATTGTTCATATTACTTGAAATATTTATTTAAAAACATTGGTCTTGACTAATAATGTTTTGTTTTCATATGATTACTTTCATTGATTCTAACATTCTCTATTGGATGTGTAGACACCTAAAACACATCATGTCGAGATGACTACTCATATGTGATATGTTAGAAGAGCATATGGAAGATCTTGGATAGACTCCAAGATATAGCAATGGTTCTAATCACTCAATTTTGGAATCTTGGCCTATTCAGCCTTAGCCACTACTGACACCCATGGTTAACAAATCTGACCATGTCTATTAGTCATGATCAGGCCTCAAACATAGTTGGACTTAAACTGATTCAAAATTGGTTACAACAGCCAATCAGTTTGAGATCCAAGTGTTTTGGGTGCGAAAAATTCTAGATGTTTCTATCCAACTACCTCAAACTATCCAATATTGTTCTTGGATTCTCCATGAAGCTACCCCTAGCCCTTGGGAAATCCTATAAGACCCCCCCTACAAATTAGGGCAATTTTCTAGAATTAATAAGCAATTTTTATAGCCAAGTGCTATCAAAATTGAGATCAAGTGGATATATAATAATTTTCAATTGAAAGCAGTGAAGCCCTATCGAATTGCATACTCATTTGCATTCATTAATAGGAACCCCTTTGCTTTCCAATTGGATATGACAATGGTGATTGGAGCTATGGAGGTCCTAGGAGGCTAGGAAGATCAAGAAATGCACTAGAATGCAATCAACTACAAATTCCAGCAATTCAACCACTAAATTAGTCAGAGGACATCAAGGAAACCCTTGACCATTAATTTGGCAAGGAGATTCAAAGATCTAACCCCTGATTTGGAGGGTAAAATTACTTCAGGCTCTACCATGGTTGTCAGCTATGACTAACAGTGCCCACTACATGACAGAGCCATGGTCAGGGTATAATTTTTGATCTCCCTACTTTTCAATTTTGTGTTTGCTTAGTTAGATTAGATTAGGCATTTAATAGGTGCATTTGCATTTTTAGAGACATTTGACCAGTATATTTAGAATTTTAATCATTTTACTTTCATTCTTCCATGTAGGACAATCATGGTTTCTTTTCATGCTTATATGCTCTTAAATTCATAATTAGATAATTATATAGATAGATGTGCTTTTCATTTACATATTTAATGGCATATTTTCATGTTTCACATAGGTTTAATAGGGCATTTATATTTTTTTGATTTTATGCTAGATATGTCATATTTTATGCAATCTCTTCTAAAAGGCCTCACCAAGAGAGGCTACCTTTACTTCTAATGTTTCTTCTTTTTTATTGCACATAGGATTAACAAGTTTTTGACTTGCAAGGTGACAAATTCCTCTAATCATGGAGAAGAGGGTCATTGACACCCTAGAGTAGTTCATGTCAACCTAGGAAGCCCTTGGATTACACCTACCCTTTGCATGGGGATTTTCTATTGATTGTAATAATTGTATCACATGGGGTATCCCTAAGAGGGATGAAATTGTAATCAAATTGATGAATAATTAATGAAAGAAGTTTTTCTTTATGTTCATTGTCAATTTCTTCAATTCTTCCATTGCTTTATATGATTTTTTAGTTATTACATAGTTAGGTGTATGCATCCTATATTGCTATAGAAGGTGATAATGGTAGAACACCCAAAATTTAAGCATCAGAATATTGATTTGATTATTTTTTGATTTTAGGTACTAGCCGTTGGTGATAGTTATGGTCAAAATTTATCATCGTGTTTGACAGCCATGGGAAAAAATAGCAGCCGCATCACATAGCCACGGTCAGCAAAGCATAAACCATACAATAGACAACCAATATCCATCAGACTTGGATCTAAGGTAGGTTGCATCTCTCTATCCTTATATTTATCTATCTATGTTTCTATGTGTTAGAATGCTAAAAATATTAGGTTAACTTGGAATGCTAAAAAAATTGAAAATGAAGGAATCCTAGTTTACTTTTACCTTTCTACTAGCCACTACTAGGAACAATGGATCTCCGATTGTAGTCTGCCTTAGTCTCCAGTGGTCTATCCCATTCTATGTTTTGATTTTTCATGCATTATGCCCAATCAATGGCCATCCTTTCATTACTAGTGGCATTCTCTAAACATCACGTAGTTTCGTGTGCATATTTCTTAATATGAAATGTTCCTTTTTGCATGTCATATAGTAAAATATCATTTGTATGTTTTCTTATGCATTTTACTTTCATGCTTAATTAAAAGAAACCACACACACCATGACACAAGCTAAACTCTAGTGAGTTGGAATTCATATCCAACCACTAGTAGGGTTCAACGATAGTGACATTTTTTTCCATCCTTTGGCCCAACTCCTACATACCCTATGTTCTAGAAAAATGTTGGACCTAAGAATCATTCCCAGCCTAGAAATTTTTTATGTAATTCTCTTTGTAGCACCCTAAAATTGGCACAGTTAAACCCTTAGTAAAAAGATAAAAATTTGAATTTCAACCTCGAAACCGCCCATTAGCTGCTCCCCCCATTTTTCGTGCCATTTTTAGGAGTTGTTTTGACCGTTGGACGATATTCTTTCCAATCAGACGAAATCATCCTAGATCAAACAAATTCATCTAGAATAGAACATCCAGACGATTTCATCCCAAAATCAAATTTTCATAATTAGCTTTTGTTTCAAAATCCTCTCCAACTTGGGTAGGAGTGTGTCTGCACAGTTGGAGATTCCTCCATTGGAGATCTCCCACATTGGGATGATCCCCAACCTCCTAACCTCCACCTAATCCTATATAAACTAGGATTTTCTCAGTTTATCCCCATGGCTCTCCTCTTGACTCTCTCCTTGGTTGATTTTCCCTACCATTTAGCTTTGCTATGTTAAGACGTCCTATCCACCATTGTTTGCACTCGTAGTTTTAAGTTTTCATTGTAGGTTTTCACTGTGCTTCATCTGGAGGAAGCTCGGATCGTCACAGGCGATTCCACATGATTTCAGATGATCCTGTCGTAGATCGGTGATGATCTCGTACGATTAGAGGCGATCTAGACTATAGTTTATATTGGGGGAAATCAGAGCCCTGAGTTTGCATTTCTCATCTTCCTTCCTTATTTTACTATGCATTAGCTTGATTATTTTCATTCTGCATCCTGGAGTTCACCTCATTTAGCATAAATTCATGATAAAGTTAAAATAAGTTATTAAAAAAATGCATTTCCTTTAATATACTATCTAGATTTATCAGTTAAGAATTTATACTCTCACTTCTATCATTTTGCATTATTCTTGCAATTGCATTTTTGGTTTTTGGTGTTTGTTTTTGTGATTGCAGGTTTTTGATGAATTCGTCTAACGAATTTGTCAGATCGATGATGATCTTGTATGATCTCAAATGATCTCCTATGATCTAGGATGATTTTGTATGATTGCATATGATCATGTCATATTCAGGATGATATGGACTCCTACAAGCTTTAGAATCTTCATCAGACATCCAGAATCAGGTGCATTGTTTCTCATTTAACATATTCCTTGTTTTTAGGATTCATTCGTGCTTTCTGTATTCATATAAGTTAGAATCTTCATATAGAATAGCTTAGATTCATTTTGGCCAACCTAGGAATATGAATGATTGAATATAAAATGAATACATCAAACCCATTCTCAACCTAGGCATGGAAACTACCACTTAAAGTTTCTTGGTGAACCCCACCATCTATCGAAAATTCATCCTTATACCCCTCCCCCGAGAGGCACGAATTTCAAAGGGCCTCTCCATCCGAGGTATTGTCCCATCCTTCTCACATCCCCCTTCTGGGCACGGATCCTTTAGCCTGAAGGTAAGGGTGCAAAAAATTTGGGCGATACATTTTGGTGAACCCGAAGTGAATAACATAGACATCTTTCTGATTCAAAAATATTAAATATATATATATATATATATATATGTATACAAAAAAAAAACAACAAAATCATCATTTCAAGTTTTTATATTTTAGATTCAATTCTAAATAGTAGATACTAAATATTACTTTTAGAAGTACTAAAGAAACCATGAGTTTTTACTCAAATCAATATGAGCCCATCAGTAATATTGGAAGAATTCAGCCAAATACATTTGTTGATTATGACCAGCTTCATCCCTATTCAACATCACCTCCATCACAATTTTCTCATTTTTCATCCTTACCCCAACAGGACAATCCCTTTTCCAATCCTCTTCATAACGATATTATCTATTCTCCCATATATCCATATTATGTCTATCAATCCACATACAATCCTCCTCCACCATTTCAATATTCTTCTTCCAATACAACACATCCATTTCAACAAGAAAATACTTATTCTTCCAATCCTACCATGCACTCACATCATACTTTGCAATCTTCATATCATCATTCTACCCATAATAAAGAAAAAAGAGGTAAAAAAACATTAGGTCCTTTTATGATTGAATTCCTAAGGCAATTATCAAAAACCTTCATCACATAAATGTACTAAGCTCAATCAACCAATGGATATAATTCTCAAGCATTTACTTGATACAAATAGGATTGATCTCCCTTCCATAAGACAACTTTATACCACAACAGATTGGTTTAAACCCAAGATACATTGTGAATATCATAGAGTAGATGGACATATGACACAAAAATATAAATATTTAAGATGTGCAATTCAATATTTGATTGATGAGGGTCTTTTTAATATAAAGGAATTACAATCTACAACTGATTATAAATCTACAGTAAACAATCAAACTCCTACACAACAAATACCAATAATCAATCAAGACATGGGTATCTCCCAAGAACCCCTATTCAATTATCAACAATAGGAAACTAATCAAATATTGCATGTTAATGTGTCCCATCATGATGATATTACTAATATTGTAACAGAAACTACAAATGAGCAACCTCAAGTTCAATCAAATCAATATGATATTCAAGAGATGGATTCCTCATTTGACCAACCTTCAAAACTATCTTTGGCTCTAGAGAATGATCCAAAATGGAATGTATGCATAGAAATATCATATTTAGAATCAAAATCTCAATCTGAAATCCACTTTTATAGCCAAAAACAAGTGATTAATCCTCAAGCAAATATATCCCTTTTAGAAGTATTACAAAGTTCTCATAAGGAAACTTTGTTCAAGATACCTAGCCAACAATTTGTTCCTCATGATATTTTCCCTAAGAACATAATTAATGGTGTAAGCCCTCTTGAGGTTAACCATATTTCATTCTATGATGAAGATATTCCTTCCTCTACTCCACAAGAAGACTCCTATCTTTACATTACAGGATCTAGTAAAGAAACACTTTTTAAAACTATCATGGTAGATAATGGCTCCTCTCTTAATTTATGCACTTATCAATTATTCCAAAAACTCAAATTAAAGGAAGAAGATCTTAATGAATCAAATGTTATTATAAAATATTTTAACAATGAAATTCAAGAAGCTCAAGGTACTATAATTCTTCCCCTTAATATTGGATCCAAGATCCTAGATACTTTGTTTTATGTAGCATATTGCCCTTCACCTTACAAACTACTTCTTAGAAGTCCTTGGATTCATACAATGAGGGTTGTCCCTTCCACTCTTCACCAATGTTTGAATTTAGAAATTGCAAATAAAATTGTTACCATACATGGTGACCCAACACCATTTTAAGAATATTTAACAGTTGAAACATCAAGTTCTATACATTCTCCATTGTCACAATTACCTTCTATCCATCACTTTTCTTCATCCATATATGATCATCCTTGTTTACAAAATAACACCCATGCATATATTTCACATATGCTCCCTCCATCTTATCAAGACTTGAAAGATAGTGATAAGAATGAAGAACCTTCTTATCCTTTGATATTTTATTTTGTAACACGATCAATTTTACACATATAAAAGTCAAATATTTTGCTACATTATTCTACATTATAATAAAGCTTTTGTTATTGCTACCTTTTATTCATCACCTTTTGTTCTTACCTTCACGACAACCAAATTATCCTTCAAAACCTCCTTTGATTTTGAAGCAAACTTAGACATGCTATACTCAAATAACATTGTATAGTGTATATAGATCATCTTGTATATACCACCAATTCCATCATAAAATAATAATAATAATAATAATAATAATAATACAAAATCAAAAAACATCAAAATCATCAAAATCTTCAAAAACATCTTTTATTTTTGCACCTGTCAATTCTTGAAGTATTATAGTCATATTTTCAATTATTTTGGATAAATTAGCATTTAATTGGAATCCCACACTTTCACACTCACATGAATAAATATCTTGATTTTATTTGGTATGATTATTAATCTCTCTTATATCAAAGTCCACAGTTGAATTAAATAAAGTTTTGAGCATAGAGAATTGATCTTGTTATTTACTTGAACCAAGTATATCTTTTCACATTAAAATGATTTCATTGCAAATTCAATATGATGCTACATAGTAGAAATGGTTTCTTGAGCGAAAAGTTTCCCCTGCTATCCTATCATGCACATGGTCTAGAATCTTTAAGAATTGACAAAAGGACAAGCTCACCCCTGCCCAGAATAAAAATTCCTTGCTCTACATTCAAAACTATCTTTGGCTCTAGAGAATGATCCAAAATGGAATGTATGCATAGAAAGATCATCTTTAGAATCAAAATCTCAATCTGAAATCCACTTTGATAGCTAACAACAAGTGATTAATCCTCAAGCAAAGATATCCCTTTTAGAATTATTACAAAGTTCTCATAAGGAAACTTTCTTCAATATACCTAGCCAACAATTTGTTCCTCATGATATTTTCCCTAAGAACATAATTAATGGTGTAATCCCTCTTGAGGTTAACCATATTTCATTCTATGATGAGGATATTCCTTCCTCTACTCCACAAGAAGACTCCTATCTTTACATTACATGATCTAGTAAAGAAACACCTGTTAAAACTATCATGGTAGATAATGGCTCCTCTCTTAATTTATGCACTTATCAATTATTCCAAAAACTCAAATTAAAGGAATAAGACCTTAATGAATCAAATGTTATTATAAAATATTTTAACAATGAAATTCAAGAAGCTCAATGTACTATAATTCTTCCCCTTAATATTGGATCCAAGATCCTTGATACTTTGTTTTATGTAGCATATTGTCCTTCACCTTACAAACTACTTCTTAGAAGTCCTTGGATTCATACGATGAGGGTTGTCCCTTCCACTCTTCACCAATGTTTGAATTGTGAAATTGCAAATAAAATTGTTACCATACATGGTGACCCAACACCATTTTAAGAATATTTAACGGTTGAAACATCAAGTTCTATACATTCTCCATTGTCACAATTACCTTCTATCCATCACTTTTCTTCATCCATATATGATCATCCTTGTTTACAAAATAACACCCATGCATATATTTCACATATGCTCCCTCCATCTTATCAAGACTTGAAAGATAGTGATAAGAATGAAGAACCTTCTTATCCTTTGACATTTTATTTTGTAACATGATCAATTTTACACATATAAAAGTCAAATATTTTTCTACATTATTCTACATTATAATAAAGCTTTTGTTATCGCTACCTTTTATTCATCACCTTTTGTTCTTGCCTTCATGACAACCAAATTATCCTTCAAAACCTCCTTTGATTTTGAAGCAAACTTAGACATGCTATACTCAAATAACAGTGTATAGTGTATATAGATCATCTTGTATATACCACCAATTCCATCATCAAAAAATAATAATAATAATAATAATACAAAATCAAAAAACATCAAAATCATCAAAATCTTCAAAAACATCTTTTATTTTTGCACCTGTCAATTCTTGAAGTATTACAGTCATATTTTCAATTATTTTGGATAAATTAGCATTTATTTGGAATCCCGCACTTTCACACTCACATGAATAAATATCTTGATTTTATTTGGTATGATTATTAATCTCTCTTATATCAAAGTCCACAGTTGAATTAAATAAAGTTTTGAGCATAGAGAATTGATCTTGTTATTTACTTGAACCAAGTATATCTTTTCACATTAAACTGATTTCATTGCAAATTCAATATGATGCTACATAGTAGAAATGGTTTCTTGAGCGAAAAGTTTCCCTTGCTATCCTATCATGCACATGGTCTAGAATCTTTGAGAATTGACAAAAGGACAAGCTCACCCCTACCCAGAATAAAAATTCCTTGCTCTACATTCAAAACTATCTTTGGCTCTAGAGAATGATCCAAAATGGAATGTATGCATAGAAAGATCATCTTTAGAATCAAAATCTCAATCTGAAATCCACTTTGATAGCTAACAACAAGTGATTAATCCTCAAGAAAAGATATCCCTTTTAGAATTATTACAAAGTTCTCATAAGGAAACTTTGTTCAAGATACCTAGCCAAAAATTTGTTCCTCATGATATTTTCCCTAAGAACATAATTAATGGTGTAAGCCCTCTTGAGGTTAACCATATTTCATTCTATGATTAGGATATTCCTTCCTCTACTCCACAAGAAGACTCCTATCTTTACATTACATGATCTAGTAAAGAAAAACCTATTAAAACTATCATGGTAGATAATGGCTCCTCTCTTAATTTATGCACTTATCAATTATTCCAAAAACTCAAATTAAAGGAAGAAGACCTTAATGAATCAAATGTTATTATAAAATATTTTAACAATGAAATTCAAGAAGCTCAAGGTACTATAATTCTTCCCCTTAATATTGGATCCAAGATCTTGGATACTTTGTTTTATGTAGCATATTGCCCTTCACATTACAAACTACTTCTTAGAAGTCCTTGGATTCATACGATGAGGGTTGTCCCTTCCACTCTTCACCAACGTTTGAATTGTGAAATTGCAAATAAAATTGTTACCATACATTGTTTCCCAACACCATTTTAAGAATATTTAATGGTTGAAACATCAAGTTCTATACATTCTCCATTGTCACAATTACCTTCTATCCATCACTTTTCTTCATCCATATATGATCATCCTTGTTTACAAAATAACACCCATGCATATCTTTCACATATGCTCCCTCCATATTATCAAGACTTGAAAGATAGTGATAAGAATGAAGAACCTTCTTATCCTTTGACATTTTATTTTGTAACATGATCAATTTTACACATATAAAAGTCAAATCTTTTGCTACATTATTCTACATTATAATAAATCTTTTGTTATCGCTACCTTTTATTCATCACCTTTTGTTCTTACCTTCACGACAACCAAATTATCCTTCAAAACCTCCTTTGATTTTGAAGCAACCTTAGACATGCTATACTCAAATAACCTTGTATAGTGTATATAGATCATCTTGTATATACCACCAATTCCATCATCAAAAATAAATTAAAACCAAAATATACAAAATCATCAAAATCTTCAAAAACATCTTTTATTTTTGCACCTATCAATTCTTGAAGTATTACAGTCATATTTTCAATTATTTTGGATAAATTAGCATTTATTTGGAATCCCGCACTTTCACACTCACATGAATAAATATCTTGATTTTATTTGGTATGATTATTAATCTCTCTTATATCAAAGTCCACAGTTGAATTAAATAAATTTTTGAGCATAGAGAATTGATCTTTTCATTTAATTGAACCAAGTATATCTTTTCACATTAAAATTATTTCATTGCAAATTCAATATGATGCTACATAGTATAAGTGGTTTCTTGAGCGAAAAGTTTCCCTTGCTATCCTATCATGCACATGGTCTAGAATCTTTGAGAATTGACAAAAGGACAAGCTCACCCATGCCTAGAATAAAAATCCCTTGCTCTACAGCCAATCCGAGCAAGTATCCCTAGTATAGGAAGAAAAATAAAAGTCAAAGAAAATGAGAAAAAGAAAAATATCATTTTGTACCATCGCAACAATATTTCAGCATTATCTCAGTTCCAAGAAAAAATACAAAAAAAAGAAGAGAAAGAGAAAAGAAAAAGAAAAATGCAATAAATCCCTTTCCCTACCCCTTGAAAAGAAAAGAAGGGTGAATGAGCTTGAATCCCTAGAATTCTCAATTATTTGAAAACCGTGAGGTAAGCCCCATAACAGGTGGTTTGTGCCCAACCCACTTGGCCTTGGGTAACTCCTAGCGTGGTGATATGTCTGTCACATTAGCGACCTTCTTTTATACAGACCTATGTCTGCTTATGGATCAACTAGATCTTGATGACCCAACTAACATAGTAGTCTGGTATGGTTACATGCATATAAATCATGGTCAACGAACACTTATTTGGCTAATTCAAATTACTTGTATCAAATTATCTTGCTCAAAATTGGTAAATGAACAATACAATTGCACACACATTTGTGTTTGAGAGATTTTGTATCATTATGATAGATCAAGATCGGCAATGAACTCACATATGCACATGGGGTTCCTTATAAATCTAAATTTTTTCTTTGAGATAATTTAAAATATTTATGCAAATCTTCTGGAATAATTTGATTTTCTTACTTAAGAACATCTGCTTAGCGTAAAAACAATTACATACATTTTTTTTTTCAAAATCCAAAGTTTCTTTCAAAACATGTTAAAAAATCTAGCAATAAAGTCACATTTATATATTTTCGACTTTCGCAATGATGGTATAGTTCCTAAACCTGAATTGGAATTATATGCCTAGTGCAAGTCCTCGTATTATATTTTTTGTTTATCTCAAAATCAAAAATCAACTATGTAATAAAACTATTATATCAATTTCTTCTTTGGGTTTCGCGATGATGGTATAAGTTTATACCTAAATATTCTATGCCTAGCACAAACCATTGTTCTAATTTTATTTCCCATTCATTTTAATTCATAAAAAAATATGGCTTACATCATTATATTACACAATTGTTCTTTAAAAATAACGAACACTTTTTTCTATTTCATTTCATTATGTAAACATTCAATTTTGCAATGATGGTATAATTCCTAAGGAATTGTTCAAACTTTTATCACACTTAGGAATTTTATGCCTAGCAAAAATCATATTTTTTTATATTTCATGCATAATATTTTCGTGAAAATCTGAAAACAAATCATCACCATCATCATTTTTCATCATCACAACACAGTCTTAAGATAGTCTCTTAAGCACTCTTTTACTTTTAGCAATATTTCTATACTAGGATTAGCTTGATGACCTAGCGAGCGGTGATTCCATGAAATGGTCATATAACAGTGACAATGTCATTTGAAATTATTGTTAGAAGTCCCTTTATTTTTTCATCAAATCATACCACAACAACCAATTTGTTTACATCAGATTATTTCATTTAAATTTTACAGCATGACATAAAATTATACTATTGACAATGACATAATTACATGAATAATCAATCAACAATTCAAAATTTAAAGCATCATAAAACATATGGACAAGTCATATCATAAAAATATCATATATATATATATATATATATATCAAAAAATATATGTACATCATATATCAAAATGGATTGGCATGCCGCAATATATACCCTGGCATACTCAATCCTCTCAAAAATATACAGTCTATAGTCAAAAGCAGCTAGTCTCGAGAAGACCTTGAGCTCTCAGCCTCATCTCCTCTCCCACCCTGGCATGGAGGAGGTGGTCCCATCAAGGTCCGTGCTGTATCGCAGGTCCTCGACATCGATCATGAGGATGTCCTTGACGATCCCATCATGATCGACTCCATAATGGGGGTTGGAAACGGTATCCTCTAGTTATTTGGAACCACATGATAGTATAATCCTTGGTAGAATGTAGTCTGAGCAATAGCCCGCACCAAATCTCAAGTGCTCGCCCCTCCACTTTGAGCCCTAAGTCATGTAGTCTCATCCTGCAGTGTTTGCACCTGAGCCCAAAGGTAGGCATTCTTAGCCCAGAGAGCCACCATATCGTTGCTCTCCCCCACCTTGACACCCTTGCCCTTATCGGGCGATGGTTGCCTCTCCCTCTGCTGATAAGGGAGTCCCTCCTCTATCCTCTCTAGCTGTTGTGGTATCTTCGAAGCTTGTGGTGCTCTCTAGCATCTCTCTTGAGGAGGTCATCATTGATCCCTCCCTCTATGACCCCTCACTGCATCGATGGCAACCTGGCATCGCCTCCCCATCTGTCACACCACAACATGCATTGGACCCTATGCCCTTGTCATTCGAGGAGGGCAGATTCCTGCATACCAAGCATCATATTTGTCTATGACCCCAGTGTCATCCCCATACACCAATTGAATAGGGGCATCGTCAGTGTCTTGACTCCATAATCGATGCATATCTAGAGCCCCACTTAGTGTAGTGTCATCCTAGATAGTCTAGGAGTACTCATAGTCTCTGAGAGAAGGGATCCCCTACTGTAGACCAAACTACCTCAAAACTCGATCATAGCGGTGGAGCTCTACCTCTCCCCACTCCATCCTTAGCTAGAAGACTCGCTTGATGTGAGCCAACTCCTGTTTGACCTCTCCCCACCCTGGATGCTCTCTCCATGGCCTCCAGGTGATCTGGTCAAGGATGAGGTCATCTAGCAACCTTCGGGACATCGAAATATCTATCCGCCACATGACCTTCTCTGGAGCCACCAATAGAAAACTCGGGGTCTCTCTCGGTCAACCCTTGTTAGTGGAAGCCCTATCGGCATCCGCACCACAATGTGCTCCCAACACCAAACCTATAGCAGTGATGTCAATACTAGACATTGACCTCCCTTGTATACGACCCTGTATAGGATCCTATAAAAGTGGCATAGTACAAAGATGCCCCAAGAAAACCTGTAACCATGGTTGCTCATGTCGTAGACCACATTTGAGAGGAGCCACAGTAACTTGCAACCGATTTTGTGGCATAGAAGTAGGCCACCTACTACCCCTTCCAAAACCTGAGTCAATCGAGATGCCCCAGGCATCTGCCTCAATGTCTCGATGTTCACTTCGCCCTTCTCCAGGGTGAAGCTAGGGTCTCTGCATAGTCACATCATGGCATGGCCCTGATTGGCTGTAGGAGTCATCAATCACACATGTATGGGGATCCTTAAGATCCTCCATACATCCTCTAGAGTGGGAGCCATATCCCCTATCGGTAGCCAAAATTAGGATGACCCTAGATACCACCTCTCTGCTAGGGCTATCAATAGCCCCATGTCTATAGGTATTTGTGGCATATCTGCCACATGTTGTAGTCCAACCTTCACTAGCCTGTCCCGCTCGTCTTGATCAAGCACTGCTACATCATCTTTGAGCCCCCCGTATTTTCATTCTTGACTTTTTAGCAATACCCTCTACAAAATAAACAATAAAACAACAAAAATAATTAATAGATAACATTAAAATCAATTTCATCTTATAAAAAAATGATATTTTCCATTATTGGATGATATCGTACTAAATTAAGTCAAATCGTCCTTGGTAGGACAAAATCGTCTTCGATTTCTCAACTTGGGGATCACCCCTTGTTGGACAGGATCACCCCTATTTCGTTGATTTTGCCCCTAGATGAAATCAGAGATCTAGGGACGATTTTGACAAAATTAGGATGATTTCGTCCCGACGTCGTCGACGGCCTAAAAACAGCTGCAATGCCCCAAAAATAGTTAAAATTCAAATTAAAAATCACACAAATAAAATTAAAAACATAATGCATCAAGTTTAGATCCCTACCTCCAACCCGCGTCAGACCTCTATTGATCTGTGTGTCATTTCCACCATTTTGCCTGCAGAGCTCTGAAACAGTGAAAATGAATAGTAAAAATAAATTAGGGTTTCACCCTATTTTTCTTAATTTTATTTAAGAACAACAACAATATTTTTGTTTTTCCATGTTTTTACCTCAAACTTTCAATTTGGGTAAAAATACAGAGGGGGCACCATAGTAAGCAGTCGTATGATTCAACATAGAATCGTCGTCTAAAAAATGGAATAAATTTTTCCTTTCTCGTAAAGCATAAAGAACTCGTCTTTAACACATTTTCTTCAAAAAATTCGCTAAAGAGGGGGCAAAATGTAGCACCCTAAAATTGGTGTAGTTAAACCCTTAGTAAAAAGATAAAAAAATGAATTTCAACCCCAAAACTTCCCGTTAACCACTCCCCCCGTTTTTCATGCCATTTTTAGGAGTTGTTTTGACCGTTGGATGATATCGTCGCCGATCAGATGAAATCATCCTAGATCAGACGAATTCGTCTGGAATAGAATGTCTAGATGATTTCATCCCAAAACCAAATTTTCATAATTACCTTTTGTTTCAATAGCCTCTCCAACTTGGGCAGAAGCATGTCTGTTGCAGTTGGAGATTCCTCCATTGGAGATCTCCTATATTGGGATGATCCCCAACCTCCTAACCTCACCCTAATCCTATATAAATTGAGATTTTCTTAGTTTATCCCCTTGGATCTCCTCCTGACTCTCTCCCTGATTGATTTTCCTTGCCATTTAGCTTTTTTGTGTTAAGACGTCCTATCCACCATTGTTTGCACTCATAGTTTTAAGTTTTCATTACAGGTTTTCATTATGCTTCAGCTGGAGGAAGCTCGGATCGTCACAAGCACTTCCACATGATTTCGGATGATCTTGTTGCAGATCGGTGATGATATCATACGATTGGATGCGATCTCGACTGTAGTTTATATTGGGGGAAATCAGAGCCCTGAGTTTGCATTTCTCATATTCCTTCCTTATTTTATTATGCATTAGCTTGATTATTTTTATTCTACATCCTGGAGTTCACCTCATTTAGCATAAATGCATGATAAAGTTAAAATAAGTTATTAAAACAATGCATTTACTTTAATCTGCTATCTAGATTTATCAGTTAAGCATTTATACTCTCAATTCTATCATTTTGCATTATTCTTGCAGTTGCATTTTCAATTTTTGGTGTCTATTTCTGTGATTACAGGTTTTTGATGAATTTGTCAGATCGACGATGATCTTGTCTGATATCAGATAATCTCCTATGATCAGGGATGATTATGTATAATTGCAGATGATCCTATCATATTTAGGATGATCTGGAAACCCTACAAGCTTCAAAATCTTCATCAGACATCCAAAATCAGGTGCATTATTTCTCATTTAACATATTCCTTGTATTTAGGATTCATTCATGCTTTCTATATTCATATAAATCAGCATATTCATATAGAATAGCTTAGATTCATTTTGGACAACCTAGGAATATGAATGATTGAATATAAAATGAATACATCAAACCCATTCTCAACCTAGGCATGGAAACTACCACTTAAAGTTTCCTGGTGAACCCCACCATCCATAAAAAATTCACCCATATACCCCTCCCCCGAGAGGTGTGACCTTCAAAGGGCCTCTCCATCTAAGGTACTGTCCATCCTTCTCGCATCCCCATTCCAGGCACAAATCCTTTAGCCTAAAGGTAAGGGTGCAAAAAATTTGGGTGATACACTCTTCGGAGAGTATGATGCTGACTGGGTGAAATTGGGTGAGGGTCTGGTAGGACTTGTGCTCCCTACCTAGGTGTGGAATTTCATTGTTGTGCTTTGGGAGGTTTACATAGCTTGGGTTCATGACCATGTTGTCGAGTTGCAAGCATACAGGTGAAAACCAATTTAACTGAGAATATCATCCAATAATTTTCAAAAAACATGATAAGAGTTTCTTTACTAATGTAAAAAATATGAAAACATATCAAACAGTTTAGGACTCATGTTAAAACTTAATAAAATATAATCATCATTGTATACCTTGTTTGCTTAATAAAATTTAAATATAGAAATAAAGGGCACTATGGTGGTTACACGGAGAGGTCAACCCAAGCATAAACCTAAGGTCAATGACCAAGCTCCACCTGACACACAAAAGTACATGTCAAACCCTTATCCAAAATATCCTCATGAATGTCGTTCAACAAGCATAAAAGGGGACAAATCGATATGAGGGGACCCTATTAAGCATACCCTAGATATAGGAGATTCCATACACTCCTCTAGATATGGGTCAAACCAAAAAACCTCTCATCATGGGGATATTCCACTTGGAGGCCATCACCAATATCGCACTTCACGTGCATGCACATGATCGATTGAAGAGTTTGTTATACAAGGATCCATACTGGTACCCATTCACACTAGGAGCATAAGAGGCTTGAGGCCTCCACCCTCTGAGCATAGACAAGATCAAGATCCATCCATTTAGGGGTAAGCAGATCGGCTAGCTTTCGAGCATGGGACCAGTTAGACTCCTAGTAGACGTGAATCTTGTAAGTTCACCATTGATATATTTAAAATGGGAGCGAATGGTATGTCACCACATCAACCATGACATACTAGGAAATTAGATGGCCTAGAGAGAGTACTTTATTTTTTAGGCTATAAGCCTTCTGCTCCATCCTATCGTGTTGTGAGTGAGCATAGTGGAAGCACTATTAGGACTACCAAAGATCATGGGGAATGCTCCAAGCACCCCCATGGTTCACATGCACCATCCACACATGGTGGCACAGAGTACAAACCTTAGCCAAATACAAATGCTATATTTATAGACAAGGGAAAGAGCATGGTAAACTAGTTTGAAGGGTATCACACCCATAAATTTGCTCGAACAGAGCGCACACACCAAATGATTCTCATAGCCAATCACATAGACTGGTGTTAGAACAGAGACATCAACTCCTCCAAGACCAATTGGAGGATGTTCGCACGGAGAGAGAGCACCTTGAGGATGAAATAATTTAGGGGAAAAGGATCATTATATAGTGTTTATACAAGCAACGCATGCACAAACAATGCATCCTTGCACATAAGGAGCATGTCGAGCAGGAGGATTGACTAGCTAGTGCTAGTTTGCTTTCTTATAATGAGTATAGAGAGTGCACACATAGGTGAGTATTTTCATAGTCCAAATTGTGCCCTGAGCATGATGACACTCATACTCATATTACAACCCATCATAGAGAGCGACGACCATCGCTCGACCATCATAGGCATAGATAGTATGAGGAGGAGTTGGGAGATGAGTATGATCAAGAATATCCTAAAATCTCTCTAGTTGATGTGGGTAACAAGCCTAGTACTCCACCCAGACCAAGGAGGAAACTACCTATGAAGCCTCCCATGAGACATATTAGGGAGAATGAGCTCATATCCTCATAGGCCTATAAGGCCTTGGCCAAAAAGTTCAAAACTATAGAGAGGCAAGGCATGACTTACCAAAAGCCTACCTTGAACAAGATTTATAATGAGCCTTTATACCCCTCAGTGCCCATTCTAGCCTATCCCGAGCATTTTGAAATGCCTAGGTTGAAAAATTTAGAGGTGATGAGGATGCACATGAGCATGTCATGATATTCTTAGGCATGTGCTTTCATATTGAAAGCAATGATACCTTGTTCCTGTGCACCTTCATTACAACCCTTTTAGGCCCAGCATGAGAGTGGTTCAATCAATTGAAAAGGTACAATAGAAGATGCTTTTCTTGAACACTTCTCTTTGAGCATCAAGAAGAAGGAAAATTTATCTAATCTAGCCACACTAACTCAGCATGATGATGATCCAATATTATATTATGATAAGAGGTGGAGAAAGTTGATGGCTAAGTTGCCATTTCTTATTTCGACTATAGAACTGACCTGAATGTTTATAAAGAGTTGTGTAAAGCACATTTTGTTATTGTTGCAATTACAGCAATACCAAACATTCGAGGAAGCTTTGATGCAAGACAAAGTGATTGAGGATATCAAGTTACAGGAGGGTAACTTTAAACTCCAAAAAAATAAGGAATGGAACAATAAAAGCACTGAGAAACAATAAGGAAAGTAGGCCCATGTTAATTAGGTGGTCTTGAACCTCCAGAAAGGGGATAAGAGGTAACAAAAATAGAATTATCAAGCCCAACCTCCTCCTGTGTAATACAAATAGTGCAAGAACAACTATAAGGATAAAAACAAAGAACAATGCCCTCAATGCCAATTTACACCATTAGTGAAATCGTTGACATCGATTTTCCATCAATTGTGTGAGGTGAAGGCAATAAATTTATCTGAAGTCAAATTATTTGACCCTAATAAACCCAAGAAAAAGGGGTATAGAGATGATTTTTTTTGCGTATTCCATCACATGCAGGGCCACGCCATTGAAATATGTTGGTCTTTCAAACATATTTTACAAAATATGATCGATAAGGGTGAGCTTCTTATGGATAATCTATAGGCGCCAGACAACCATAATATGAGCATTTTCAAAAACCCTTTGCCCAATCATGAGGTGCCTCATAACAATGTTGGCTAGGTCAACCAAGTGCGCATTGAACCATCGACACAGGGATTTGTAGAAATTTTCAATGTTATCACAAGACACGGGAGGTATGAACGATCCAATCAAACTCAAGCTCCCACTAGGATCCAATTTGTGCCGCCTCAAAGACCAGTCCAGAATGTTCTGTCTACCAACTAGATGATGGTGACAATTAGAAGTAGGTTATCAAAAACTATAAATAAATCTAGTAAAGTTGTCGATTTATGAGCTGATTCAACAGTCCCCTAGACATAAGGAGATGCTTATGGACATTTTTATGTCCATCAATATTTAGTCCTAGGATGCCCAAGAATTTATGAATTTCATGGGACATGTTCAACAGTGTTAATAATAAATTATACGATTTTATGATCATGAAATCAAGATGGTTTCTACTGATACAACTAACCCGCAATTGCATATCATTGCATGTGTTAACCACATATATTTTAAGAGGGTCTTGATTGACATTGGTTCATCAATCAATATAATTACAACCAAGGTATTGCTACATTTGAAGCTACCTAAATCACATATTGTTTCTTCTGCATTTATGTTGAGAGCATTTAACGATGCATTATGCTTAATCATGGGTACTATAGTTCTACTTTTTTAGGTGGTACTGAATACCATCCCCATGATGTGTCATGTGATCGAAGGCACCATGTAGTATAATATCTTGCTAGAGAGGCCTTGGATAAGGTAAATGTGTTGTGTCCCTTCAATACTATATTAGTGTATAAAATATATACATGAGAGACAAGTTCACATGGTGCCTTATGATGAAGAACCTTTCAAATACATGAACTTAACATATTTTTCGAGGGATTTCATACTCCCCTCAATGCACCTGGACATATGGTCTGTGTCACCAATAAAAAATCCAAGAGGTAAACTAGAATAAGCATATGCTAAACCATTGATATCTAAAATTCATAGATCAGAGCACATGATAGCGACTTCTACCAGACCGAATGCATCCACATTGCTTTGAGAGGAGAAGAAGCTAAAGGTAAAAATGAGCAAAAAATATAAGAATCAAATGCCCAAACTAAATGCCATTGAGGTTCCTACTCCTATGGAAGTAGATGACACCCAAAACAAAGTCGAGGAGGTACTACAGCCTGCCTCACCTACATCATCAGCATGGTCATCTGCACTGTAGGTGACCGTTCATTTGGCTAATACTGGTTTTGGGGAATACATTATGCAAAATGTAACATTTGGACCAATCATTGAAACTATGCAAGAGATGGGCCAACTTCAAGCTCATCACTTCCTCGTAGGATCGATGGTACCACTAGGGGTGCCACACAACTAGACTAACTTCATATATGGAGGGCTTGACCAGTTGCATACACATATGAACATGGATGGAGATGATGATGAACCATTCATCATGAATGTTCATTATATTTCTAACCTAGAGTATTCCATGTGATATTTTGAGTGTTATCATTGGTATTGGTATGATCTTGTATTATTAGAATAAGGATGCAAAACTCCATTATGGCCATAATATCAGCTAACAACTCATAGGTTCAGGTTAGGATTACAAATTCAAGGGTAGGATAACTTACTCATAGCATATGTAGACTACTTGTACCTTAGTATAGGGGATGAAGTGGATTACAACCCTTATCATCATAATACCTCTACTTTTTGTAGGAATAATTGGTTGGTTTCCTTTGTCACCATAGGGCCACCTGAGGTATACCACAAGGGCATCATTGTGGAAAACTGCCCAGAGCACCTTCCTAGAGTTAACCTGGGTTAAAAATCCATGATGCAGCTAATGAAATAGGCATGAATTTTCATAATGATGTCATAGAATATGATCTTGAGTTAGAGGATATTTTTGGTGAGGATACAGTAGAGTCCATTTCCAAAGGGAGTGGACTGAGCCACAATTCTAAAATCAATCATGATAGCGAGTCCTCAAATGATGAAAAATATGAGGATGAAACTAATTTTTCCTACTTAGGGCCTTTGAATTAATGCCATATCTTACTTGTGGAAGCAGTAAGTGAGAACGAAGAGCTCCTCATTCATGACAATTATTATGAGGAGATAACTTACATAGGCCCCCATCTACTTGATTGTCCTATTACAGTAGGTAGAGGATAAAGCTTTATTTATGAAAGTGATGATGAAGATGAGACAGAGAGGGCATATATTGGTCTTTCTTAATTGCATCACCATAAAAATTTGATCGATATAGAAGATATGTATCATCAGTTGCATGTTGGTCCTCGCTTGAGAGGGAGGTGAGTAAGTTTGAATCAAATCCATCGTATGGTCTTCCCTAATCTACCAAATTACATGGAGCTCCTTGATCCGAATGATCCCATCCTAAAGTCTATTCATAAATAGGTTCCAGATATCCCCATTCCCCTAGAGCCATGTCTGAGGGTGGAAAATGATAATAATTATGAGTTGCACACTCGTGGTCTCCATTGATTTAACCACTCCAATACAAAATCTAGCTAATCCTTCCAAACCATTGTATCTTAATTTAGATTCTATCGATTGGGATCGTGTTGATACACCTACAAAGCCTAAATATTTCTTCCCTAATGAAGAAATGATGCAACCTTTCCATTTTGCACTAGGCTATGCACATGATGTCTATAACACTATGAATGCTTCCAAAGAAGAACCTTTAAATCTAGTTGATGACATCCATATGATTCCTACACCTCACCAACTCAAGGAGGGATCACATATGTCAGTAGAGAAAACCTTTGAAGTGGATATCAGTGATGATCCATCTAATCTAAATAAAGTTAAATTGGGATAAAGCTTAACTCCTGAGGAGCATGCTGTTCTCGTACCTCTATTTAAAGAGAGATCTAATCTCTTTGCATAGACTTATAAGGACATGCTAGGTCTAGATACAAAATTAAATATTCATAATATTTCACTAGATCCCACTAAGAAGTTGATCAGGTAGAAGCTTAGGAAGATACACCCAACAGTCACCTTAATGGTTAAAGATGAATTGCAAAAGATTTTGGATGTAGAATTCATTATTTCCATCGACTATCCAAAATGGATATCAAACATGGTGCCTATAGGAAAACTTGATGGAAGTATCCATATTTGTATGGATTTAAGAGACCTCAATAAGGCAACACCGAAGGATTCATTTTTGTTACCAAACATAGATGCTCTCATAGATTCAACTACAAGTCATGAAATACTTTCCCTACTGGATAATTTTTCTGGTTACAATCAAATTTAGATTAAACTCGAAGACCAGCATAAAACCACATTTACAATGCCATGGAGAAAGTTTGGCTATAAATTTATGCCATTTGGCCTTAAAAATGTTGGTGCCACGTATTAGTGGGCTATGACATATATTTTCCATGACTACATGCATAAGATATTAGTAGATTATATTTATGATTTATTGGATAAGTCACTCATACGAGAAGAGCATGATGAGGTCTTAAGGAAGGTATTCGATCGCCTGATTGAGCATAACGTTAGGCTGAATCCTAAGAAATGCATATTTGGTGTAACTTTAGGAAAAATCTTAGGATTCATCATTTCCAAGAAAGGAATCGAGGTTGACCTAGCAATGGTTAGGGCTATTTTAGAAATGCCTCCATCAAAGAATATCAGATAATTAAGGAGCATACAAGGCAAAGTAGTGTCCATAAAGTATTTTATCTTGCAACTATCAGATAAATACCGACCCATGAATTAGATACTACACAAGGGGATCTCATTTAATTGGGATGAGGATTTTTAGAAAGCCTTTGCTAACATCAAACAATATTTGGCCACCTATACTAGCTCCACCAAGGCCAGACGTGTCTTTCTTGCTATATATATTGGTGATCAACTTTGCACTAGGAACCATGTTAGCCTAGAAGAATGAATTGGATAAAGAGTAAGCCATATATTATATTAGTCGAACGTTGGTGAGCTATGAGTTAGGATATGCATACTTGGAAAAGCTGTGTTTAGTAGTGGTGTTTGCTAACATAAAATTGTGATATTATATGTTGATTCATATGACGTATATCATATCAAAACAAAATACTTTGTAGTATATGATGAGAAAGACGTATTGTAATAAACATACTACAAAGTGGATCATGCTATTGATAAAATTTGATCTGGAATTCATAAGCCAAAAGTACCTCAAGGGAAAAGTCATAGCTGCTCAATTGGTAGAGGTACCACTTACAAATAGTAGACCTCTTATAAATGAGCTTCTTGATGACACAGTCTTTGTTGTATTAGAAGCTCCCAAACCTGAAGAACCAGATAACAATGTCGACATGACCCTGTTATTTGATGGTTCAAAGTGTGAGCAAAGGGATGGTGTAGGAATAGTGTTTTTTATACCGCAAGGAGCTCCAATGCCCTTGTCATTCAAATTGGATTTTCCTTGCACCAATAATAATGGTGAATATGAAGCCCTAATCTTGGACCTCCAAACAACCATTTCCATGAAGACTAAGAGATTAAACATCTTTGGTTATTCCCTTCTCATTATCAACCAAATGAAGGGACTTTTTAAATGTAGGTGTTCTGTTTTGAAAGCCTGCAAAGATCTTTTTGATGCATATTTAGCTAAACTAGAATGGTATAAAATCGAGGAAATCCCTTATTCGTAAAACAAATTTATAGATACCATGGTATCTTTGGGATCAATGCTTCTGCTGATTTTACTACAATCCATGTTAAAATGCTCTCACATCCTACAACATAGCATGATGCTTTTGATAATAAAGAATCAATCAATATGATTCATGTATAACCAAACCATGAATGGTTATACAGAGCCAAAGAATTTCTCAAGAAAGCACCTTGGGGGTCATTGATCTCGCAGAGTTCCATGAGGAGTGGTACTACCATTCACCATAAGGTTGTTTCCCAGTATGCATTCATGAATGTAGAATCGTAAGGGGAACAAGTCCTCTTAGCAGTTGAGGCTGAGGCTTATCAGAATTGGATGTCCTAGATACATGATTTTCTCAAGCATGGTTTAATCCCTCAAGGATTGTCACATGCTGCAAAATGCACATTTAAGTAGAAAGTGGTAAAATACATCTTGTTAGGAGATATTTTGTATCTTCAAAGTTATGAGGGAGTTTTTCTTCGTTGTCTTGAGACCCAAGAATCATCTTTGGCGATCTCACAAGCTCACGATGGTACATGTAGTGGTCATTTCAATGACATGGACATTGTCAAGCACATCCTTCACATGGGCTATTAATGGCCTACTATGGAGAAGGATTGTAATGTGTATGTCAATATATGCATCAAATATCAAAATTATGATAATCTTATGCACTTGCCATCACAGGCCTTACAGCCCATTCAAGCGGCTTGGCCATTTGCTCAATGGGGTTCATATCTCATTGGGAAGATCTCTCCTTCGTCATTAGGCCAACATACATTTATTATCATGACTACTAAGTATTTCACTAAATGGCTAGAAGAAATTCCCTTAACAATGATAATTGGAGCATGTATAGTGGATTTTATACTTGAGAATATCATATGTCGTTTTGGGGTACCATCCAAAATAATTTCAGATAATGGAATTTCATTCAAGAATAAAGTTGTGAGGGCCTTGACATAAAAATACAGGATCAAGCACAATTTTTCAACTCCATATTATCCGCAGGAAAATAGAAAAGTTGAAGCTTCGAACAAGATAGTTATACGACCCAAAAAGGCTCACACCTATTGATTCCTATTGCAATAATTGATAAAATAGTAAATGCATACAAGAAACATAAATAGACACCAAATAATAAGAAAATGCACTTTTATTCCATTATGTTTATGGTCAAAATCACTTTACAAGTACATCCCTCTTAGAGATAATCATTTGACATAATTAATTACAATAGGACGTAATTGTCTCCCTCGCAAGGGTAGATGTGATTTCCAAGTGCCTTTGTGGATGACATGAACTGCTCTGGGGTGGAGTTGACCCTCTACTCCATGATTGGAAGGATTTTAATGCTTTGACTCTTTCAAATATTTATTTATTGTGGTCAAGAAACAACACAAAACAATTAAACCACAAGGAGGTCTATCTTAATGAGGCTTTTAAAAATCATTTTACAAGAAACATGATAATAATCAAGAAATAAAGAAAATGCATATGAACAACAGAAAATACTTAAATCAGGATAAATGAGCATTAGAAATATGAAATAAATAATGACGCATCCATATAGATATCTAACTTGCAAATCAATAGCATATAAACATGAAAAAGAACCATTTCTCTTAAGCTAACACAATGAAGGAAAATTACTATTAACTCCTATTTCTATGGTCACAAATATCTAAAAAGCTAATTAAACCTACAGTGAGCCTAATCTAACCTAACTAATTAATTTACATAAAATAAAACAAGGGGATCTATTACCATTTGCTCACCGTGGCTCTGATTAGTGGTTTGCACTATTTACCGCGGCTTACCACCGCGATGGAGCACTAAATAGGTTTGCCCTCCAAATAAAGGCCTAATTCTTATATCCACCTTGCAAAATTGATGTTTAAGGATCATCTTGATATCCTATAATAGGTTTGGTGGTTGAATTGCTGAGATAGGCCTCCATTTGCCTAAATTGGTGTTTCTTGGCATTCTAGCTCTTTAGGGCATCCATGGATTGATTCATTATTGTCATTGGAAAGTTGATAATAGCAAAGATCTCAATTGCACTCAAGTGAGTCAATAATTCAATAGGGCTTCACCGCTTAATCTCTCCAATGCTCCTTGATTCCATATTTTGATAGCGCTTCGCTATCAAAAATGTACTATATCCTTTGCCAATTTGAAGGGGGTATTTATAGGATTACCCAAATGCTAGGGGTGGCTTCATGGAGAAGCCAAGATAAAGAAAGGGTGGTTAGGATAGTTGTGACGGAAGCCTATGGAATATTCTACCCTTTAAGCACCTCCTTCTAGAATCCCTGGCCATTTCAACTGATTTGGGGTAAGATGAATGCCAACTTAACTTTAGTCCTAGTCAAGGTTGACAGGCATGGTCAAGTTTGTAAACCATGGGTGTCAACAGTGGTTAAGTTTTATTAGGCCATAGAGCCCAAATTGAGTGGTTAGTACCACTGCTATATCTTAGAATCTATCCAATATCTTCTATATGGTCTTGTAGCATATCCCATATGAGTAGTCGCCATCGACATTACATGTTTTAGGTGTCTATAGATGCCCCTTTTGTGATGTGTTGTGAGATTGAACAACGTGTGAGAAAAAATAATTCAACCTAAAATTTTGTTGAAGGTTGCATGATGATCATTGTTTTGGTCAATATTAGATACCCCAAGTCATGCAAAAGGATGCACATCCTAGAATCATTACTTTCAACTTGATGAAAGGCTTAAATTTGAAAAATCCTGTACCCATCACCACTACTATTATGTGCATCTATGTGCTCCATAGGTATATTTTGACCCATAGATCTAAAAAGTGGAAAGTACAGTGCTTAAACTATCATAGTTGCTATTTACCCCAAGCAAAGGGGTAAGCTTATGATAGTTGTTGACAATGATTCGTAAGACGAACACAATTTTGACAAGATCAAGGGATATTCTATTGACTTTGATTATGATTAGAAACTATGACTAGCCCCTCAAGAAACAAGTCAAGGAGGGTAATGACAATGAATGAAGTGACGTGTCGTTGGATCATGATGAATGATCTAAAAAGGCTTAGAATTTAGCATTTAATTACTTGGCTATGCTTGGTTAAGCTATGATTGCAACTGTTAAAAATAATTGCATATTTATATCCCATGGAGTGGTTGGGCTACGATAGCCTTCTTAGGAAGTCAAAATGATAGTAGTTCCAATTAGGTTCATGTTGAATCATGTTGTCGATGATTTGCTAAAAATATAACATAAAAGAAATGAAATGAATACTTCATTCCCATGGAGTGGTCCATCTTTGAATGCCTTCTTCAAGATTGAAGTGAATCACATTAGTTCAATGATGACTATTTTTTTTCCAAATGTCCTTATGGTTACTTACTCATCTTGCCAAATTGCATGGATCTCCAGTTGCTGCAACCACCAAGTGTCTAGGGTAAATAACTGAAAACAAGGCACATTTGGCTTGTGAATTATTTATTTTTTTTGAAATTTTTGAATTTTTAATTGATCATGGTGTCAAAGAATCACCAAATGTGCTCAATTAAGGGATATTATTGTAGTTCTAATTTGGTAGGAATAATTAATTTGGCATTTTTGAACTCCTCACAGTGGGGTTTTAAAGTGTTAAATGCAAGCTGCTCACCACACGTGCTAGTAGCAGTTACAATTTTCAAATTTGGGGACTGTGGCTCAGAACTGCAAGTGAAAAACCCTAATTTGGGGACTACGGTTGTTAGCCATGGCTCGACCAAATTTGGAAAATTATATAATATTTTCCCCCTTTGAAAATTTCATTATTTTCTAAAAGCAACCTATGAAATTGAGAGCTCTGAGAAGTGAGGCATCCAATATTGACACAAAAAACTACCAAAAAAAACACCTATCTACCTCCTACCCATCCAGATGGCATACCAGCCACAGGCCTCGACTAGCGAAGGCATCAGTGCAGGAAAGCTAACTCAAAAACTAAGACCACACAACTCATTACCAACTTTAAAAATTAACCACACTAATTAATGGGTTAAAAAATCACACTAAACCACTGGTAAAAAACCTCACCCTAGTTAGGATTAGTCTAGGTTAGATTAGGGGAGGGTTTAATTTTGGGTTTTCAGGGAAGGAAGTGACCCTAAAAAGATCACATTCCTTAACTGCGGCTGGTAGATGTGTCTCCCAATTGGCAGATTGGGGACTATGGCTGTCAATCGCAATGGGATTTAAATCCCAACGGTTACTTATTTTATCATTACGTGGACCGTGGCTCCAACCCGCAACTCTGAAACTTTAGAAGAAAAAATTCAAATTTTTTGATTTTTTTGAATTTTCTAGGCAATTATTACATGTTTGAAATGCTTTTTTGATTTTTTTTTTAACTTTTTATCATTTTTTGACATATTTTTGTATTTTATAAGTTTTTCAATTTTTTTTTATATTTTTGAGCCATTTTTTAGTTGTTTTTTTAATATGTTTGTCTTTATTTACTACTTTCATCTAGACTTTGACATCCAAAGTGAGGGAGATAGATCTCCTTCGAACCCTCTATGAGATACTCACTACTGAGGAGTGAAGATTGTTTGCTGCTATAGGATTTGGATATGTCCTAGATCTGCCCACCATTAGGTCAAATCAGGCCTATATGTCTACATTGGCCCAATGCTGGGATGCGCAAAACAACATTTTCCATCTATTAACAGGTGAGATGACCGTCACATTGGAGGATGTCTATCATATTTTCAAGCTACCCATCGATGGTGAGCCTATCAATTCTTCTCTAACCATAGCCAAGAAGGTTGTATTCGATGCCATATTCGATAGATGGAGCATGAAGGCTCAGGGCATGATAGACCATGGTGGGGTCCATGTTGGGGACTAGTACATTGAGGGCTTCTTCTCTCAGTGAGAGGTGGTGTTTATGCACCTCATACAGATTATGCTTCTAGACTCTTTAGGAGTGAGGTTCCCTTAGAACCTCTTGGCCAGGACTAAGGAGGTCATGTAGAGCTCATGATAGCAACCCCCCGTTCTAACATGGGGGAGAACTTTACTAGCATAGCTCTACCATGAGCTATACCAAATCACCCCTAGGATAAGGGTAGGCATTGGATTTAGCCTCCTACTATAGATTTTGGGATGGAAACATAATTTGGATTGAGCACCTCGTAAAGCTTCCTTTGAATATCACAAACATTGGTCATGTGAGGTAGTGCTATGTTGCATGCTAGCCTTGGGAGCAGGTCCCATGCTAGGAACTTGGACTACTGCATTGGTAGATTTGCATAGCTCTGTCCTTAGAATATTAACTAGAGACCTTATATGGATTACTCGATGTGGATCGAGGTGGACAGATATTTGCACCAAGCATGCAGAGATAGATGGGTGATCATCCACAAGGTTGATATCAAAGAGTATCAATACTTTTTCCATGTCCTATGATAGTTTGGGATTAGACAAGATATTCTAACAATACCTACCATTTATAGATGCCTGATTTTAGAGTAGTATTTGGCATGGCCCCAGGTGACTCCCATGGGTGATGATGATGATGACTTCCAAGAGTTAGGTTTGGCCAATGTAGACATGATAGCTCATTATGATGCCTAGTGGATGATCCTTCAGTGGCATAGAGATGGACCACTACGCAGGACTAATAATATTATAGAGGTAGAGGTTGATCCTAAGGGATGCAAGGTCCACCAGAGGATAGAGGGCACATGGGGCACATCAGAATCAATAAAGGATGCCCCATAGGTAGAGGTAGAGGAGGAGCCATTTTATGAGGGTGAAGCACATTCGGATAATGAGATAGGGTAGCTCAAGCCTTAGATGGCTGCTATTGGAAATAAAGCTAGTAAAAGGAGCAAAAAGGAGTAAAAAAGATAAAAAATTTGTTTCAATGGTAATATTTGGATCTTACCCCTTTTACCTCCTTGGATGGCAGCTGACTAGGCAAGTAAGTTTGACTTGGACGACATCTAACTGGGCAGGATTGGATGGCAAGGGTGGCAAGGCGAACCAACTCATTTTTCCTTTCTCTTTTCCTCCCTATTTCTTCTATTTCCCTAACTTCCCTATATTCCCTAAGTTCATTTATTTTTACGAGTATAAATACCAATGTAACCTATTATTCCTAAGGTTGAATACAATATTAATTTCCTATTTTTTGCTCCTAATTTCTTTCAAACCACATCTGCTATCAGAGACAAAGCCGAGAGGGCACGAGGATCAAGGCAAGGGAAACCTGAGTACCGAGGAGAGAGAAGCTCATAGCACATAGCTCATAGCAAGGTTGAGGTGGGGCCCATAGCACATAGCTCAAGGTGAGAGAATCCTAAAGCACATGTATTGAGGTGAAGTTTGGAGCATGCCATCATAGCAAGCACGTGGAGACAGGAGCGATGTAGGAGAACCAATCAGAGAGTGGCACATGGCGAGAGGAGAACAAGACCCACACTGATTGGATGACTTAGAATCTAATGCAGATAGAAAATGTGGTAGCAAAGGGAGCAACATGGTGAGGAACGGTTGGCTAATCATAGGCAAAAAGGGTGATTGTTGATTGCTCGAAAGTAATCATTTCAAAAGGCACATGCCTAGGGTTATAAACCCTTGCATTGCCACAATCCTACTGAATGTGGGATTATTGTTTTTTTTCTTTGCAATCGGTGACAAGAGCTTGTTAAATACAAAACTCTCCTCCTCCATACTCAGTCATGGGCATAGCTTGAGTGGCTAAGGCGCAATGCTTGTGATCTGGGTGTCACGGGTTAGAATCCTACTTGGCACTATTTTGCTTTGTTTTTTTTGAAATCACCTAGAAAGCATAGTTGAAAAGGATCATAGATCCTTTGAGTTTTAAATTAAACTCCATGGTGCATTGGTCTAAGGTTTTGTGACTATCAAGAGGTCACAGGTTCGAATGGGCTAGAGATAAATTTTTGTTTAAATTTTTTTTATTATTTAAAATTTAGAAATTTAAAATTATTAAATGTTAATTTAATAAAAATTAATTTATAATTATTTTAAAACTTAGGTTTTAATGATTATAAAATTATTTTTTTATTAAATATGAATATTTAATGTTTTTTAATAAGTTTAAATTTTAAAATTTTGCTGTAAAAGCCTTGAAGGCTCAATATTGTCATCCACAAAGAGATTGTACATTTCGCTTTTTTGTGAAATACTCAGAGATTGAAAGAGAAAATGATAACTTTCCTAAGAGGAAAGAGTGTGTAATAAGCCTAAGAGACTTAGTATTTTGTAAAAGGCATTTTATGATCAGACCTAATGGGTGTTATCATGCCTTATATGCAATTATAGCAAGAGAAGGTACATAAAGGTTTGATGAAAAGGTAAGATGTTATGGACTCAACATTGTGTTTAGTCAACTTCAAAACATAGTAATCGCACATCAAAGGCATCCTGAATTAGGGTACAAAGCATATTTTGAAGATAATTCATTTAGAAGTCAATTTGAACAATCAAAATCCATCCAAGCTACACCACAATAATTAGAGTACACACACTACAATATTTCAATGGAAATCCTAGAACCACCATCACCGAAAATCATACCAATAAGTGACTATGAAGAAGAAGTGGTAGATAACTTTGCAAATCAAGAGATCGCATCCCCACATCAAGAGGAGCAAGCAGTCAATGATAGAGTAGAACAAGTCAGATTTGAATTAAATTTGTAATCTCTTCCTTATTCCTTCTTCTTCTTTATTTCATTTAGCAAAGTACTTTTGTAACCATGAAATAAAGAGAGTTTTTTTGTAACTATGGCCTCACACAATAGCTTACCTATCCTAGAATTTAATGGTTATGACTATGAGTACTATTCTATAAATATGAAGACCCTGCTCATAGGAAGAGGTTCATGGGACATCATAGAGGAAGGCTATATAGAACCCATAGACTAGACCACACTTAATGCAATAGACAAGAAAACTAGAAAAGAAGAGAAAAAGAGCAACTCATCTACTCTTTCTCATCTCCAAGCCGTATTGGAGAAAAGCATATTTCCTAGAATTGCTTCTTGTACAACTACTCAAGATGCAAGGAAAGCATTGAGTGATGGATTCCAAGGTAGTAATCAAGTGAAGCATGTAAGGCTTCAAGCACTGAAGAGATATTTTGAAAATATCCAAATGAAATATGATGAAAAAGTTGGTGATTATTGTTTTAGCGTAAAATCAATAGTAGATAAAATGGTTACACTAGATGAAGTAATCAATCCTGAGACAATTGTAACAAAAGTGTTGCGAACACTTACACAAAAATGGAACCATATTTCCATAATTATAGAAGAATCCAAATATATTTCCCTTTTAACATTCGATGCATTAATCAAATCGTTAATGTCACATGAAGAGAGGTTTCTTGAAACTCCTTCAACTAGCTACAAAGGTGATGATAAGACCTTCACTTCCAATGAAAAAAATGGAAGAGGATGGGGAAGAGGTCAAGGTAGAGGTAAGAGAAGAGGTAGAGGCATAAGAAACTATAAAGGAGGTAATCAGAACAAAGGAGGCAATTCCAACAGAGGAGGTAACTCATATAGAGGAGGCAATCAACAAAGAGGTGGAAATCAAAATCGAGGAGGAAATCTAGGACAAAGTGGAAATCAAGGATGAGGAAGTGACAAGTCCAAATTAGCTTGTTTCAAATGTGGCAAGCCAGGTCACTTTGCTCGTGACTGCTAGTCAAAATCTTCACAAGGTAACAATAGTCAATATGGTAATTATGGAGAAGAAGATGATACCTCTAATATTTTTCTCTCATATGGATAATAAAAAAAAAATCTAAATGACACATGGATTATGGATATTGGTTGTTCAAACCATATGAGTGGCAAAGAACATTTATTTGCTACTATAAATTCCACTTATAAATCCCAAATTAAATTAGGGGATGATAAGACATTGCAAGTAGAGGGTATTGGAGCCATGGAGGTTCCAACCAAAGAAGGACTAAAGAAAGTGCATGACATATGTTACACTCCAAAGCTCCAACACAATCTACTAAGCGTTGGGAAAATTATGAAAACAATTACAAGCTTGTATTTTATGAAGGACAATGTATTATTTTTGATAAAAATAATTGTAATCGTGTCATCAAACAGGTCCCCATGACCAAGAACAAGTTATTCCCTCTCAAATTTGATGAGCCAGGAGGAGCTCAAATTGCAAATGTAGCTATAACAAGTCCAAGTGTGCTTTGGCACTTGCGATATGGTCACCTTAATTCCGCTAGCTTGAAACTTCTAACTTCTCAAGCTATGGTGATAGGACTTCCCAAAATCAATGAACAAAAGGAGGTCTATGAAGGATGTGCTTTGGGAAAGCACTCAAGGTCAAAGTTTCTGAAAGGAAAAGCATGGAGAGACAAATATCCACTTTAGTTAGTACATTCAAACATATGTGGACCAATGCAAACATAGAGTCTCAAAAACTATTATTATTTTCTCACTTTCATAGATGAATTCTCTAGAATGTGCTGGATTTATTTTTTGAAACATAAAGATGAAGCTTTTGATTGCTTCATAGATTTTAGAAACAATGTAGAGAATCAAAGTGGGAATTATGTAAAATGTCTTAGGATAGATCGAGGAGGTGAATAATCCTCAAAAGCATTCTTGAAATATTGTAAATCAAGTGGGATCAAAATGCAATTTACCACTACCTATACCCCACAATAGAATGGTGTGGCAAAGCCAAAAAAATGCACCATAGTTGAGATGGAAATATTGATGCTACAGACTAAGCATCTAACTCATATGTACTAGGCAGAGGTTGTAAGAACCAATGTATATATTCTAAATATAAATCCTACTTCTAGTTTAGATGGTGTCACTCCTTGTGAGGCATGGTACGGAAAGAAACCTAATGTAAAGCACTTCAAAGTGTTTTGTTCTTTAGCATATGCACACATTCCTAATGAGAAAAGGAAGAAACTTGATCCAAAAATTCAAGCTTGTATATTTGTAGGGTATTGTAAGTCTAAAAAGGAATATAGACTCTACAATTCCAAGACTCATAAAGTTATACTCTCCAGGGATGTAATTTTTGATGAAGGGGGAGAATGGTGTCATCAAAGAATTTTTGTTTATGATGAGTCCCAAGATGTAAATTCTTCACAAATACAGTAGGTACAATAGATGTCTCCCAAGAAAGGCACACCACCCCCTCCAAGGCCAAGCAGGAGTACTACATCAAGTACATCAACCACTAGTCCAAGTCCTTCTCCATAGAGATCAGTAAATTATTCACCGATGGACATTGAATCTCCATCAAGAGGTAGAAGAACTTTACAACATAATCCTTCCTTTCAGATGCTGAATAAAAATTTAAAAAGAAGATTCAATAGAAGCCAAGCTAGTGAAATGAATTCAGTTTTGCAACAACTTTAGAATTTACAATTGTATGGGGATGATAACTCCCAAGAACCTAGAGGAGATGTAGTCAATTATGCTTTATTGGCTAGTGCACAACTAGAACCAACTAGCTATGAGAAGGCATGTACTCAAAATGTATGGCAAGAAGCCATGAAAGAGGAAATAACCTCTATAAAAAATAATGATACATGGGAGCTAGTAAAGCTATCCAAAGATAAAAAATGTGTTGGATGTAAATAGGTCTACAAGACCAAGTACAATACTGATGGAAGCATTGAGAGGCATAAGGCAAGACTAGTAGCAAAATATTTTACTCAAAAATATGGCATTGACTATGAGGAAAATTTTGCTCCTATTGCAAGACAAGAGACAATCAGATCAGTTCTTTCCTTAGCAGCCCATAAAGGATGGAATGTTCAACACATGGATGTAAAGAGTGCTTTTTTGAATGGATACTTGATAGAAGAGGTTTATGTTCAACAACCTCAAGGTTTCCAAGAACAAGGAAAACAGAACCTTGTTTACAAATTTAAGAAAGCACTTTATGGCCTCAAGCAAGCACCAAGAGCTTGGTACTCACGCATTGATGGCTATTTCAGCAAATATGGATTCACAAGAAGCAAAAGTGAACCAACTCTGTAATACCTAAAGCATGGAGTAGACATTCTCATATTTTGTTTGTATGTGGATGATATAATATTTATGGGTAGTAACAATAAAATAAATATGGAGTTCAAAAAATCCATGATGAAATAGTTCGAGATGAAAGATCTTGGTTTAATGCGATACTTCCTAGGGATGGAAATGCATCGATAAAATAAAGGGATATTCATATGTCAAAACAAGTATGCTCGAGACATGATCAGGAAATTTGCCATGGAGCAGTGCAAATCAGTTGCAACTCCTACTGGACATGGGATCCAATTGAGCAAGGACGATGGAGCATCAAAGGTTAACATGACCACTTATAGAAGCATGGTTATGAGTCTAATGTTTATCACAAACACCAAGCCCAATATTCAATATGTTGTTTCTCTAGTTTCAAGGTTTATGGCTAGTCCATCTGAGATGCATTTACAAGCAACTAAAAGAATTTTAAGATAATTAAAAGGTACATTGGATTTTGGAGTCCATTACAAAAAATGTAATTCTGTGAAATTAGTTTGCTTCAGTGATATTGATTGGGGCAGAAACATAGATGATAGGAAATCTTCATCAAGGAATTGTTTTAGTCTGGGATCAAGACTAATTACATGGAGTTCCAAGAAATAAACTGTTGTAGCATTGTCATCAACTGGGGCTGAGTATATAGCCATCACTAATGCTAGTACTTAGTCCCTATGGTTAAGAAAAGTTCTTGAAGAGATTGGAGAAAGTCAGAGTGGTCCAACTCTACTGTATTGTGATAACATAAGTGTCATTCATTTGGCATACAATCCAGTCCACCATAGTAGATAAAAGCATTTCGATATGAAGTATCACTTCATTCGAGATATGGTGGAACAACAAATAGTTGAGCTTCAATATTGTAACACTTTGGATAAAATTGCTGAAATATTCACCAAAGGTATAGCTAAAGCTCAATATATAAATATGAGAGACTGTATAGTTAGTCCTCTCAAATTTAATGGGAAGAATGTTGGAAATAAAGCTAGTAAAAGGAGCAAAAATGAGTAAAAAAGGTAAAAAATTTGTTAGGTAATTTTTTTTTTCAACGGTATGCTTTGGATCTTACCCCTTTTACCTCCTTCGACGATAGCTTACTAGGGAGGTAAGTTTGACTTGGATGGCAGCTGACTAGGCAATATTGGATGACAAGGGCAACAAGGTGAACCAACTCATTTTCCCTTTATTTTTTCCTCCCTATTTTTTCTATTTCCCTAACTTCCCTATATTCCCTAAGTTTGTTTATTTTTATGAGTATAAATACCAATGTAACCTATTATTACTAAGGTTGAATACAATATTAATTTTCTATTTTTTGCTCATAATTTCTCTCAAACCATAGCTACTTTGCAAACATAGATTGGTACTCTATGCACCAAAATTTTAGGTAGAGATACAACTATTACCACCTTGTAGGCTCAGTTGTCTCATGGTCAGATCCAGTGGTGAGGTTATGTAGAGGAGAAGGCAGCTCTCCATTCCTAGGTGGTGACGATGGATGTAGAGATACATAAGGTCATGGGATAATGTGATATTTTGTACGCCTAGTTGGGTGTAGTCACAACAGAGTAGGATATTCTCATAGGGGTGAGAGAAAGACCATTTTATATACAAATAGTCATGGTGCCACCTGCAACTCCAATACCAGTAGGGTTAGACTCATAGGCAAAGATCAGGAGGCTACAGGGCATCATCAAGATTCATATCAGCTAGCATACCTCGGATGCAACATATATTGCTCACCTATAGGGTGAGATCACACTTAGGGGTGGCACAGTGCCTTTGAGATCTAGGGCCATAGGGTCATATAGGACTAGGACCCAAGATACTACTCAGTCTAAAATGAGATATATAGCATCCTGCACACTAGGCCTCATTGGTTTAGCTCTGACATAGGATCCACAATAGGACCCAAGGCAGGCTCCATGGGATGCAATAGAGGGTGGTGGAGAGAGATTCGGGATAAAAAGAGTAGGGAGTGCAGGCCAGAGCTAGGGCTGCTCTAGGATATAGATGCTACTTTTGTATGTACCATTTTTGGTGTAAAGTTTGAGGACCTACATAGTATGTAGCTTGTGGGCATTTTGATGTACCCCTCATTGTACTTATTTAACACACACACACACACACACACACACACACACACACACACACACACACACAATATATATATATGAGATGATCATTTTGACTCATTATGTGTACTTGTCTTTTTATGTGTTTTATGTTTTATATTTATGAGATGCACATGGATGCAATGCTTATATTTATGTGATGCTATATTATGTGATGTATGGCGACATGCACTAGATAGCTATATGATACACGATGTATGATTAAATGCAATAATCTAGATGTATAGATGTATACTTATGATGGATGCATATGTATTGTTTACTTTAAATGCATGTTTAATTTTGATTTGTTGCTATGCATTTAATTTATTATGATGTTGCAATATGATAATTCCATGGTAATGCACTATGTATATAATCATAATCTAATGGAAATGAGCTTGTATGCTTTAATCACTTAAAACACAAGGAATGAATACAAAATGTGTTTAACAATCTAATGGACGACACAAAAAATTGATAATCCTTATAAAATAATTAATCAATTAATCACCCATATATGAAATGATATGATATGATCATGAGACAATGAATTAATGGATGAAATGAATTATTTAATATATCTTACTATAAAATTTTATAAATTAAAAGATATGCACAACATAGTCAGTGGTTGTCTAAATATCATTGTTGATATTCATTCGGTATCTAACCTACATCATGAACACCTCCTAATAAAAAAACTCCCATAAAAAGGATTTGATAATTTGATGATTTAATAATAGATGATATTTTTTGCTATTAATAAAAAAAGAAACATGGCGAAGCAATACTATAAAAATGTAAACTAGTTTTTGATTCACCAAATCACAGATGCGCAAGTGAAGAGCATACTCCTAGTGTTGTAGAATTTATGATTCACCAGATCACATTACATGGCAAGTGAAGAGTATAATACCGATAACAAATACATTTTAGAAAATAGGAAAAAAATATTAACACGAGTTAGAAAAGGAACAAAAGACACAAAATTGAATTTTATTCCAAAAAGAAGAAGTAATACAACAACAAAACTTCAAACGTGTTTCGACCTATGGGTCTCATCAGCGAAGTGTGAAAAAATATACTAAATATTCAAGACTTTTGTTTGACAAAACTTTCACAATGAAAGACTCAACTATTCATTACCCATGTGTGTGCACGTGAGTATATTTATATAAAACATAATCATTTCCTTAGATGTCAGGCAAGATTCTTTTAGCCCATTGCTAATATTAGGGCTACTCAAATTTTCATCTTATCCTCATTTTATAGTCGATTGGACTAGACCACTAGGAAACCCTAGGCACCTAAATCTAGCTCATATTGCAAATTGCTAAGGACTACCCCATCAATGTTAGGTGGGACTCTTTCAACCCATTGTTGAGATTGAGGATCATCCAATAAAACTACCCCTCCAATGATAGGTGGGACTCTTTCAACCCATTGTTGAGATCGAGGATCATTCTATGGCTTTGAATAGTGAACATTCTAGGGATTCAAGCTCTCACCCTTCTTTTCTTCACATTTATTGGGATACTTGCTCATATTTAGTGATAAAAATCATTGTTTATTTTGAATTGTATTTTTTTGCTTTTGAGTGATGAAAATCACTATTTGTTTTGTTTGAGCAATGGATTTGTTTTGAATAATGAAAAGAATGGGCTTATGTATTTTGCTTATTTGTGTAAGCAAGTTATTATCAGGTAGGGGAAATTATTGTCCTTTGCCAATGTCCACTACTTTATACTGTAACACCTCATAAGACAAGCAAGTAATGAAACCTTTCACCTTAGGCACCTATGACCACTTTTGTGGCTTTCATCCTCCCTTATCTTAGTTAGGATTTTTTAATGTGTTGATTAGTGATGGGATCCTAATATGCCAAGTGCTATCACAACTAGACCTCATATACAAAAGCAAAGCAAGCTTTCTACAAAATCTGAGATGAATACTAGGTATGGCTGAATGACCAGAAAACCCTAGAATATTCTTTATAGCAACAAGGTGTTGTGTTGAAAAACACAGTTACTCACATGGATGATAGGTGGTAATAATGCGTAACATGGTGCTATTTGTAAGACTTAAAACAAAACCTATCCTAATGCAGATGCAAAATGTGGAAATTCTTAGATGCAATGCAATTAGATGAATGCAAATGCAAGATGCAAATGTTTTTGAAATTTTATGCTTTAATTTTTTTTTGGAATTTTATTGATTTTTAATTTTTGTGGATTTTAGGGTTTTAAGTTTGACCAAACAACTTAGACATGCCTTTAAAGCCTTTAAGGATTGAAAAAAGGTTTGGAAACACCTTTGTCACCCTTTAGGATTGACCAAGTAGTTTTGAGAAACCCTTGGGGCCTCTTAGGATTGATAAAGTGGTTTTGAGAAACCCTTGGTACCTTTTAGGATTGACCAAGTGGTTTTGAGAAACTCTTAAAGCCTTTTGGGATTTATCAAGTGGTTTTGAGAAATCCTTAGAGCCTTTTGGGATTGACCAAGTGGTTTTGAGAAACCCTTTGAGCCTTTTATGATTGACCAAGCGGTTTTGAGAAACCCTTAGAGCCTTTTGGGATTGACCAAGCGGTTTTGAGAAAACCTTGGGGCCTTTAACCTGAGATGACCAAGAGGTTTTTAGCAACCCTTGGAGCCTTTTTACTGACATGACCAAGGGATTTTATGAACCCTTGGGGCATTTTGATTGACCTGACCAAGCAATTTTAGGAACCCTTGGTGCCTTTGGAATTGATCAAACGATTTTGAAAAACCCTTGGATATTGAGTTGATCAAGTGGTTTTGAGAAAACCCTTAGAGCTTTTTAGGTTGACCAAGAGGTTTTGAGAAAACCGTTGGAGCTTTTAGGTTGGCCAAGCAATTTTGAGAAAACCCTTAGAGCTTTTTAGGTTGACCAAGTAGTTTTGAGAAAACCCTTGGAGTTTTATAGGTAGACCAAGCAGTTTTGAGAAAACCCTTAGAGCTTTTTGGGATGACAAAAGGGCTTATAGGTATATTTGGGGATTTTAATATGCTTTCATGCATAAAATTCCTTAATATGGATTATGTTGCGAGGTTCAGGCTCTTAAAAACCCTCTAGAAATGTTAGGCGATGGTTACTTGGTACAATATTCTCAGATATGATGTAGGGACCTAGCCAATTTGCTACGAATTTATCTCGCATATCAAGCAATAAATTGGAGTTTTGTTGGTTCTATTTCAGCACAAGATCCCCAACTTCAAAGTATTTCAGATGGAATTTGATATTGTAAGCTCATTTTAATTACTCCTAATAAGTGCAAAGATGCTCTAGAGCATTCACATGATGTTCATCAAGTAATGTTAGTTGATCTAGGAAAGATTGCCGTGTGGTGTCATCATCAATGAACTCTTTCAATGTGATGTGCAAGGTTGGAATTTCCAACTCTAAGGTCATAATGGCCTCATCACCATATACTAGTGAAAATGGCGTTTCCCTAGTGGGTGTTCGAATGCTAGTATTGTAAGCCCATAATACAAGGGGCAGTTGGATATGCCAATATTTGTGGTTTTCATGGATCGTATTTTTCAAGATAGAGACCACTATATTATTTGAAGCTTTAGCTTATCTATTTTCTTTTGAAAAATATGGAGTTCAAAAACTATGCTTAATACGATACTTAGACATTAAAGCCCTCATAGTTTTATTCTTGAAAGAAGTTCCATTATCTGACACTGTTTTGGATGTGTAGACACCAAAACAGCACCAATCTGATTATGTGACAACAAGCACTGATCACACTAACACACACAGCCCCCAGGGCAGCCCCCAAAGGTTAAACAATGGTTCTAACCACTCACACAGTAGTTTTGCAAGTCAAAAATCAATTTGGTATTTTTTAGACACTTAGCTACTTATTCGTCCCACCCAGGGACGAGTGCGTATTTGTACTCGTCCTACCCAGGGACGAGTGTGGATTTATACTCGTCTCACCCAGATACGATTACTAGTGCTCGCTTCGGGGTGGGATGAATGCCAGGTTTGACTAGCAAAAAGTCAGATCTCAGCACATGACAACTCAAAACTGCCACTTAGCTTTTCTTGCATGGCATAGGAGTGCGAGTGAGTTCTTTTGACAACTCATATCTGCCAATTGACTTTCCCTTCACTGCATGGGAATGAGAGTGAGCTTTTTAATAAAACTTAGATTTGCCACTTAGCTATCCCTTCATTGCATGGGAGTGCGAGTGAGTTTTTCTAAACATACAAAGACATGCACAGAGGTAGTTAAGAAGCCCTTAATCAAGAAGAAGTCTTCTCTTCACAAAAAGCATTCATGCAAAGAAACACTTTTGCATGTTAATTCAAATAGACCCATTGGGTCTATAAAATGGTGAGTTTCCTCACCCAAAAGACATACAGAGGGGAGCATTTTGAGCGACGAAGTGCTGCTAATTCACTTACTTGCGATTTGTGTTTTCAACATCCATAATATCTTAATCGAAAGAGAGGTTATTGGGTGACTTTGGAAGGCACAAATCAAGAACCAACCCCAATTTTTTTGACCACAATATCCTACCAATTTTCCGACAACACATCACATCAGGTTTCGGACCCATCCCAAGCGGATTGGTGTCGAAGCAAAGTTTCACCCCCGGGTGGTTTGCCTTCGGGCACCCCCCGCTTTATTGCTTTTAGTGACTATTTATTTTGTAGTATTTAGCTAGTTTCATGTTTATGCTTTTGTCAAGTTTTCATTTTATTTAGATTCATTTTAACCATCGTTAGATTCATCTTTTATTTTTCATACACAGGTGCTACTGATTCTTTGTTTATTTCTTTGAACACAGATTTGCAACATTAGAGGAGCAATGAGGAATCTACCTTTACCAACGCAAGCGATGACAACGTTTTGGTTCACCCATCTTATATGTGGGCACACGGAAGAAGGAATTCTGAAACAAGTTGTAAAAGACCAACATTTAATGCTCCTATCCCCTAAAAAGGAAGGAGACGCATTGTAACACAAATTTGAAAAGCATATCAATAAAAGGGCCGATTTTTATATTGCTTTGATATCTTGTGTTCATGTTCTTTCTTTTTACGCATTTTTCAATAACATAGGGTTTAAGCGTTATTTTAGTTTCATTTACATTGCATTTTTAGTTTATCCTTTTTGTTTCCGAAATCTCATGTTTTCAATGGTGATCACGATGGGACAAGCTAGAGGATGAGGTTATCCACCTTGGTGGGCGAGTACCTACATTCTTCGGAGGTGGATCATCGCGACGCTCGAGAGGGAGCGACACGGAGCAAACAACAGACTGTTATTCATTGCATTTTTAGGTTAAATTACTGATCTAAAATTGCTTGTTTTTATAGGTGCCTATTTTTCAACATTAGACTGTTATTCATCTCTAGAAGTGACGATTACAGAATTGGTATTTGTTTCACCCCAGGACGAATAAACTATTCGTCTCACCCTGGGATGATTACTGTTTTGATATTTGCCTCACCAAAGGATGAGTATATTTCTATGCAATTTTTAGAGCAAATCAGAAACATCCTATTAGGCAGAGAAGAGGTAGGGTTTTTTTTTTAAAGCTTCTATCAAATTTCTATTTTCTATTTTTTTGGTTTTCAATTTTTGTATGGCTTAGGGAAAGATTTCTTTTTTGTTTGCCTGTTTCAATTTTTGCAAATTAAAATGAACCCCACACATCACATGGTATTTTAAACACAAGGTGTTGGTTGTAAAACCCCAAACCTTGAGCAAGACCAAATGTGGATTCCATTATCACTTTGTCTTGATATATTGCATCTATTACCTCAATCGTGATTGTTGCTAGACGTAAATCCTGACGAAAGCTGACCCAGTGTAGCTAGGGTGATTCCTAGTGCATGAGGATAAGTCTTCTATGGTAGGTGTCATAAACAGAGCGATTCCCCTTTCGTACCGCCTATGTTCCACGTATCATCTGCTCTCACATACCTATAGTCTCCCTCACATAAGTACGGGTATATATAGAGGTTGGTATATAAGTCTGATAATGGTATATTGAAGGGTCGACCATTTTGGGAGTCATAAGAGCCTTCATAATTGCATTTAAACATTTCACAAAATTTTCAAAAACACAAAACAAACAACAAAAACACACTAAACAAGATTTAGGGCACACTATTAATCTTTAAAAGAGATAATCATTGCTTGTGTGTGTATGCTATTTTTTGTTTAGACAAAAAAATCATAAAAATAAAATTATAAAAAGAATTTATGCATCTTTAGGTTATCATTGCCATGGTGTTTACTCGTAGCCAAGCCCAATCACGGGTAGAAGCTACAAAAAATGCACCAAGAGAGATGAATCATCTCTGATATAGCCCTGAAGATTTGGCTATCCCACCTCGGTGGCAAGGTTCACAAGTTAGTTCACACCATGCTGAACATGGCTCTAGAGGAACCTCCTTGAGGGGCACTCCAACCCATATAGTCATAGAACATGGCTCTATAGGCACCTCATTTAGGGGCACTCCAACCCATAAAATCATAGAACATGGCTCTAGAAGCACCTCCTTGAGGGGCTCTCCAACTCATGCCATCAATATATGAGATTATAGAACCCCCTCCCTAAGGGGAACTCCTAAGCAACAAGAATATTTTCAAGAAAATAACCAATATGTAGTACCTAGTCTAAGTACGAGGCCTCCCTTTCAAGTTCATTATGGGTGGCCTAGTGATGAAGCATTGTGTACTGCTCTAGAACAAAAAAGGGTCCAAAAAGAGGAACCATATGATGTTATTGCTCCTAATTTACCCCTGATTAATATCAGACATAGTAGACCATATCCTGAACATCAGGTTCTCCCAACAAGGCAAGACAATTCTGCCCACACTTTTTATGCATATCACAGAGAGAGTGAGAAGGATCACTATGTTCCTCAAGAATAGTACTCAAGGTGAAAATGATGCACGTCTACACCTGCTTTATATCTAGATCGCTCATTGAGACTAGAGCTTCAAGTTAATGCTGCCAACCTCGACAAAGGGAAGCAACACATAGGGGTCTCAGAGCACCATGATCGAAATAGATATGTAGGGAAGACATCTAGGCCTCTTAAAAAAGAAACAGTGAAACAAAATGATTTGGTATTTGCCCAACTAGCCGCCCGCCAAGCACAAATCATGCGGCTTAGGCAAGAACAACAAGAATTAGAACATTTGTGTTGCCTTAATCAAGAGCGCATTCAGCGTCAGACAACTGAATTGCTTTACAACAATGCGCCTGAGAAGGCCCCAGTTCCTCATGCACAACAATCTAAGATGTATGTGAGGCACAACCCCTTAGTACAAGACAGGTCTCCATGATGTCAGCAAGCACTGCCTCCAAGACCTCCTAGACTTGAGTGGGAGGCCACTCCCTGTAATCGTGATGGGCATCCTCCGCGGGCACCCATCCATGTTTACATGCCTAGGCCAAACACTCCTCAAGAATATTATGAGGATTATGACCAAGAAGAAGAATGGGCTGAAACACCCTATCAAGGCAGAAGGGATGCTACCCATTTATACATCCAAATGCCTCAAGTTCCCCGCAACCCACAGTGGGAACAAACCAAGGAGGAGGAGATTACGTCCTCTGATGTATACAAAGTATTGTTAGAATGCTTAGAGACTATGGAACTCAAGACTACTGGGCCCCAAAAGCCTACCTTACGCCAACTCCGTAGTCATCCGGTGCATCCATCAGTGCCAGCATCTCCATACCCCAAACATTTCAAGCTGCCCCAGTTGGCACTTTTTAAAGGGGATGAAGATGCTCAAGAGCATGTGACACAATTTTTGAGCAAATGCTTTGGTATACAAGACAATGATGCATTGCTATTGAGAACATTCATAACCACATTCGCAGGATCTACCTCGGATTGGTTTACACATCTATCGAAGCATAGCATCTACAACTTGGATCAACTAGTGGACACATTCCTAGAATTTTTTGCTTTCAATACAAAGAAAAAAGCGTCACTCAGTGATCTAGCTAGCCTCAAATAGTATGAGGAGGAATCTATGGTGGCATATGGGAATCGATGGAGGATGGTGCTTTCAAAGTTGTCCTACCTCCCTCCTATGTCCGACCTAACTCAAATGTTTGCAAAGAGCTATTTGCGAAAGATCTCTGTGCTATTGTAGCTACAACAATACACCACTTTAGAAGAAGCTCTGGCACAAGCTAGAGTTATCAAAGAGATCAAGATATAGGATGGAAAAATTACCAAGCCTAAGAAAAAAGAGTGGAATAAGAGCACCAAAACAGAGAATATGCAACAGACACCCGTCGTGGTCAATCTAGTTGCTATCAATGCCCCTACGCCTACCCTAGCAACATAGCCTTCAAAGGCTAATTATCAGGCAGTGCCTCACAATAATTATGAGAAAGATAACAAAAAGCAGGATCAAAATCAGCAGTGTCGCCCTAAGAAGCAATTTACACCATACACTGAGTCTAGGGACTCCTTGTTTGACCATTTGTCAGTGGCAAACTTGATTAATCTGCCAAATATTCCAACAATCAATCCTAATGCACCAAAGCCTAAGGGCTACAGAGAGGATATTTTTTGTAGATTCCACAGAAGGAAAGGGCATGACCTTAATGTCTATTGGACGTTTAAAGGTTTAGTGCAAGATCTCATTGATAATCACACATTGGTAGTGGATAACCCCATCGCACCCAATAACCAACAAATGGGTGTTTTCAAAGATCCTTTACCAATACATGATGCACAAACAAAACCTCTGCATGTAAACAAAGTGCAACAGAGTTGCCCTGTGGAGGGGTATGTTGGAATGATTAGCATTGTGACAAGAAACAAGAAACACTCAAGAGCTGCCCCCACGACAGCCACCAGGGAAGTTCCATCCACGTCACAACATCAACTGAATCTTACACAGTTGCCCCCACATAGACTAGTGGCCATGATTTGAACTAGACTTACTTAAAGTCTACGAACCACATTGGCTAGGCTCTCCATTTATGAGCTTATTCAACAATCGGCACCCCATCGGGAAGCTCTTATGGAGATATTAAAGGCAATTGAATTGCAACCCCATGAAGCGGATTCGTTCAACAATTTTGTGGGGCATGTCAAATAGTGTACTAAACCAGTCATTACCTTTAGGGAAGATGAGCTAAAAATAGTGACTGGAGATGTAGCGGATCCACCCCTACACGTTATTGCGTGGGTCAATGGGACTCCATACAAGCGGGTGTTGGTAGACACTGGTTCGTCCAATAACATTATTACAACCGCTACACTGAAACATTTGAAACTACCAGCCTCTCACATTGCACCTTCCACTTATACCCTTCAAGCATTTAATGATGCAATATGCTCGACAGTTGGCACAATTGTCCTGCCCATACAAGTGGGACAAAATACCATTCATACGTTGTGCCACATTTTAGAAGGTGAGATGGCTTACAATATCTTACTTGGGCGGCCTTGGATCCGAGATATGAAGTGTGTCCATTCAATTGCTCATCAATGTCTAAAGTATACATTTGAAGGAAAAGTGCACGTGGTCCTCGTAGATTTGGCACCTTTTAAATATTGCAACTCGATGCAAATCATGCCACAGTCGACCCTTCCTTCAACACACGTGGATTTCCAATTAAATCCATCTAAGAGGGGTTCGACTAAGCAAGAATCTTCATTACCAAATCAATCAAATTCCTAGGTGGGTTCATCTTCTTCATCCGGTCCTCCCACAATGATGCCACCTATGGTGGCCACTCCAACGGACAAAGGAAATAATCCCCTAGAAGTGGAACCACCTCTAGTCTCCAACATCTCTACGGAAGAGACGCCTAATAGAATGGAAGTTGAGACGCCTATTTCACCCCACATGGAGTGGAATCAAGGAGAACTCCCATTCACTTCCCCTCAATCACCAACAATTACTGTTGAGATGTCTAACACAGGCATGGGGGAGTATATAGTGCGCCATGTTGTTGCAACGCCCACACGTCAGTCTATGCAAGACATGGGAAGACCTCGCCTCCCCATAGGCTCCGTGGTTCCTTTAGGCTACCCACCCAATCAGAAAAAAAATATTTTTGGGGGCTTGGATCATGGTGTTAAACCTTCCCAACAAGAAGAGGAAGATGAAGATCCATTTGTGGAAGATGTCAATTATCTGGCCAACCCAGACTTCGCATTACGATATCTTAGCCAATGCAATTGGCATGGATACGAGTTAGGCAGGTATGAACAAGGAATGCATGTTTTGTGCCAACCAAGATACCAAATGCCTTATGAAAAGTTAGGAGTAGGGTTTAATCACCCTTTGCCCCTTGACATCTTGGTCAAAAACATGCAAAGCCTAGGGATAGGCAACAAGGATGGGTTGGCATCAGATCCATATGCCAATCCAAATACAACTTATACATTGGGGGATTATTTCCCATTACAAAAAAATAACCTTGTTGACCTCAACAAACCTTTCCCTACGACTGAACAAGGAGAAACCTCATGGACTCACCCAAAAGGGGAAGATAGACAAGACCACGAATGGTCTTCTGAAGATGAGTCGAAGTACGATCATTCGCATGAATATCCAATGAATGACGATCAGGATAGCTTCCTGATGATGTTCCCATTGAATGATCCCAGTGAGCATAGGCTACATCAACAACAACAAAATCCTTTGGACATAGATGACATGTTTGAACACTTACACATAGGTCCAAGACATAGGCGGCATTTCAACCTAGCGCAATTATAGCAATTACTGCACCCGCCACTCTAGGAATATAGAGAGCATCTTCTACCTGGAGACCCTATCAAACCATCAGTGCCTAGGGCAGATCCTATTTACAGGTCCATGCATAGGTCTGATACCTTTGTGCCAGTGCCTATAGAGCCAGATCCAACGCACCAAGAGCATCCAAAATATTAGAGTTGTCACATTTGTAGTAATGGAGATTACAATCATTTCATCAACATGGTCTCCATTGACTTGACCACCCCCATCCATGATCCAACCAATCCCACATGATTATTGCATCTAGACATAGAAGCTATAGATTGGGATCACGTTGACACACCACCATCTCCATCAGAGTATTGGCCTTGCGGTGGGATGTTTCATTTCACTCTAGGACAGACTCAGGATGTCTTCCATGTTGAAGAGGAACTTGACGTTCCTAATGATGATCTTAATTCAGCAAACGATATCCATATGATCCCAATTCCACACCAGTTGGAATATGGATCCCATATGTCGATCGAAGCAACAACTGATGTAGACATCGGTACAGATCCAATGAATCCATGGATTCTCAAGCTGGGGGTAAGTCTTTCCCTTGAAGAGCGAGCCGATTATGTTACCCTTCTTAAGGAAAAGAAGGAGGTTTTTGCATGGTCATACAAGGATATGTCGGGACTAGACCCACAGCTAGTCACGCACAATTTAATGCTTGATCCAACAATCAAGCACGTCAAGCAAAAACTATGCAAGATGCATCCAACAGTGGCCTTAATGGTAAAATATGAGTTACAAAAGTTGTTGGATGCCCAGTTTGTCATCTGTGTGGATTATCCACCATGGTTGTCTAACATGGTTCCTATCAAGAAGCCCTACAGGAGGATTCACATATGCATTGACTTTCGAGATCTTAACAAAGTGAGTCCTAAGGATGATTTTCCCTTGCCAAGCATCGACGCATTAGTAGACGCTAAGCAAGCCACGAAATGTTTTCCCTTATGGATGTTTTCTCAGGATACAATCATATTTGTATCAATCCTGAGGACCAACTAAAATGACATTCACAACGCCTTGGGGGACATTTTGCTATAAGGTCATGCCTTTTGGCCTTAAAAATGTCAGAGCCACTTACCAATGTGCCATGATGGACATCTTTCATGATTACATGCACAAAAATTTGGAAAATTACATGGATGATTTGTTGGCCAAATCTCTTTTGTGCACAGATCACATCGGTGACTTGAGAAATGTCCTTGATCACCTCATTGAACATAAAGTCAGACTAAACCCCAAGAAGTGCGTCTTTGGCGTCACCTCTAGAAAGCTCTTGGGTTTCATAGTCTCCAAATAAGGAATTGAGGTCAACCCAAACAAAGTCAAGGCAATCCTTGAAATGCATCCCCCAACCACCATCAAGCAGCTCAAGAGTCTGCAAGGAAAGGTTGCATTGATCAAGTGCTTCATAGCACAGTTATCTGACAAATGCTGACCCATGAATAAATTATTGCATAAGGGGGTCACATTTCATTGGGATGACGAGTGCCAGTCAACCTTTAACGACATTAAATGGTACTTGGCTTCGCTGCCAGTATTGGCACCACCTAGACAAGGCGTGCCATTCTATTTATACATCTCAGCCACTGAGGTGGCACTGGGTGCCATGCTGTCCCAAAAAAATGAACTTCACAAAGAACAGGCTACATACTATCTTAGCCGCACCCTAGTTAGTTATGAACTTAACTATGCATATGTTGAAAAGCTCTGCTTGGCAGTGGTGTTTTCTACCAAAAAGCTATGCCACTACATGCTCAGTAATAAGACATATGTTGTGTCTAAGGAGAATCCATTGCGATACATGATGAGTCATACTTATCATAGTAGCCGCATGGAAAAATGGATCATGTTGTTGACGGAGTTTGACATAGAGTTAATTGGACAAAAATCCATAAAAGGTCAAGTCATCACCGATCAACTAGCCGAGGCTCCTCTTGAAGACGATCAACCTCTGAATTTTTAACTACCTGATGATGGGGTCTTCCATGTTTCAGAGTTGCCAGATTCTGATGAGCCTGAGTCATAGGCTGACATAACCCTATTCTTTGATGGTTCTAAATGTGAGCAAGGGGGTGGTGCAGGAATTGTATTCTTCACTCTGCAAGGCACTCCAATGCCCTTGTCATTTAAATTAGACTTCCCGTGCACCAAAAACAATGCAGAATATGAAGCCTTGCTCATAGGTCTTCAGACAACAATCACCATGAACATTAAACGATTGAACATCTTTGGTGATTCGCTGTTAATTGTCAATCAAGTAAAGGGGATATTCCAATGTAAATGTCTAGTTTTGTAGGCCTATAAAGACCTCATGGACAAATTCTTGGCACAACTTGAATGGTATGACATCGAGGCACTCCCTCGATCATCAAATCATTTTGCGGATACTATGGCCTCCTTGGGGTCACTCATCCCGCAAGACCCTTCTGGTGAAATGAAAACCATTCAGGTTAAAACCTTATCGCAATCTACGATGGAGCGTGTAAGCTCTGATCTAATGCCAGGAATCCACATGATCCAAATTGAACCATCTCCGGATAAGTTCTCTCGAATTTGAGATTGTTTGACTCAAGTCAACTGGGGGTCCTTGTTCTCCCCGACCCCTCTTACTAGCAACACCATGTTGTTTTTACAAGTTCTTTCTTGCTTAGCTTTTGTTCGGGATGGACTTCAAGAGGGATTGGCCGTTCATACTATCAAGGTTTCTGATCAGCAAGATTGGTACACACCCATTCGAGATTACCTCAATCTATGTACTCTCCCACTTGGATTGACACAAGCCGTGAAAAGATCATTCAAACAGAAAGCGACAAAGCATATCTTATTAGGAGACATTTTGTATCGTCAAAATTACGAAGGAATTCTTCTTCGTTTTTTGGACCAACAAGAGTCCGCTTGGGCGATCACCCAAGCTCACGATGGTACATGTGGTGGCCACTTCAACGATATGGCCATTGCAAAGCGCATTCTTTGCATGGGTTATTATTGGCCATATTTAGAATGAGATTGTTGCGCATATGTGAAGAAGTGCGTGAAGTGTCAGCACCATGCTAATTTGACACACATACCTTCTCAGGCCTTGCAGCTGATTCAATCGGTTTGGCCTTTTTCACAGTGGGGCTTTAATCTAATTGGAAAGATCTCCCCTATGTTGTTTGGTCGTCACACATTTATTTTAATGGCCACAGAGTACTTTACCAAATGGGTGGAAGCAATTCCGCTGACCACTATGACTGGAGCCCGTATTATAGAATTTATTTTGCATAACATCATATGTCATTTTGGTATTCCATCCAAGATCCTATCAGATAATGGGAAACCATTCAAGAATAAATATGTGCGTGCTTTGACCACAAAGTACAAGATTCAGCATAGCTTTTCAACACCCTATTATCCATAGGCAAATGGGCAAGAAGAGGTGTCAAACAAAATGCTAGTCGCCATTCTCAAAAATATAGTTGCAAAAAATCATAAAGACTGGCACATTCAGATCTCGCTTGCCCTATGGGCTTATCACACCAACATTTGAATGCCCACTTGGGCAACTCCATTTTTGCTGGTGTATGGCTCCGAGGCAGTCATGCCTTTTGAGTTGGAAATTCCTTCCCTACGCATTTCAATGCAAGAGTTCATCAATGATGACACTACGCAGTAGGCCCTATTAGATCAACTGACATTGCTTGATGAACGACGCATTAATGCTCTCGAGCATTTGCGTATCTATCAAGAGCGACTTAAGAAAGCATACAACATGAAAGTCCACCTTAGGGAATTTCAGGTTGGTGACTTGGTCTTAAAAGAGAACCAGTAAAATTCTAATTTGTCGTCCCATATACGGGACAAGTTCACGACAAACTGGTTAGGTCCTTACATCATTGATAGTAAAATAGGACCTGGAACATACCGGCTTGCCTCTCTTGAAGGAATCAAGGAAATAGAACCCTTGAACATCATTCATTTGAGGTCATTCCACATCTAGAGAGCCATAGTCCAACAAAAAGCTCCAAGGATTATCATAATCGCTTGGTCAACCCTAAATGCCCCAAAGGTATCTATAAACCCTTTGGTCAAGACAAAAGCTCCAAGGATTATCATAATCTCTTGGTCAACCCTAAACGCCCCAAAGGTATCTATAAACCCTTTGGTCAAAACAAACGCTCCAAGGATTATCATAATCGCTTGGTCAACCCTAAATGCCCCAAAGGTATATATAAACCTTTTGGTCAAGACAAAAGCTCCAAGGATTTTCATAATCGCTTGGTCACCCCTAAATGCCCCAAAGGTATCTATAAACCCTTTGGTCAACACCAAAAGCTCCAAGCGTTACCATAACTGCTTGGTCAACATAAATATTCAAAACTAAACAAAAACAAAAAAACAACAAAATCACAAAAACATTTTGCATTCTAATGCTATGCATTCTCATAAAAACAACAAAAATCACAAAAACAATTGCATTTCAATTCCATGCATACTCAAAAAAAAAAAAAAAAAAAAACAACAATCAAAATTACAAAAACAATTGCATTCCAATTCCATGCATTCTCATAAAAATCAAAATACAAAAATATAGGTTGCATTAAGCATTGCATCCATACATTGCATACTTCGATAGGTCATACAAGTCAAAAGCACCATAGACAGTCATTACTTGGCAATTCCATCCTTTTCCACATCAGATCCATTTTCATAAATGCCTACATCTAGAATAGCACCATCGCCATTTGTAGCATCGTCAGTTGTCTCCTAATGTATATAGGGTTTTCGTCATTCAGCTGTCTTTAAATTTTTAGCCAAAACTATACATAGTTAAACAGATTTTACACGGGAAAGTTTTACTTGGATCACGACTTGTTACATAGCATCCCAACACAAATTAACACACATTTAAAAATTCCTAAGTTGTGTGAACGAAAGATGAAACCTGCACAGTAATCCAGGTTACCATAAGCGAAATGACTATCTTGCTTATACCCCTGTGCGAATGACCCTAGGAATGCTGAGAGTTGGCAAAAGGACAAGCATCCTCCCTACCCAATTCCCCATGAATCCCAAGTTCTCAAAAGTTGCAAAACATCAAAAATTTGCAAAACGTCAAAACACTAAAATTTGACATCCTATAGTGCACACATCAAAACGCACAAACATTAGTGACTCTCGTCACTCCATATTCAAATCCCTTGCTCAAAAAAAAAAAAAAACAAATAAAACAAAAATAAATAGTGATTTTATCACTATAAAGAGCAAGTATCCCAATACAATTGAAGAAAAGAAGGGAGTCAAACTTGAATCCCTGGAACTCTCAGCATTTTGACAGGTCATGAGGCAAGCTTCAGTACTGGTTTGGTTGATAGCCTATCGGTCACTGGTAGTAAACCTCCCGCATGACGATATATCTATCACTTTAACTTGTGTATAGATCAATGTTTGCATGTGGATGAGCTAGCTTATGGTATCCTAGATAGCATCACAGATTAATCTAACCAAACACAATCAAGGAGTTAGTGGAGCTAATTAGGTGATCCTTAGTACAGGTTCGATTGAAAGCCCATCTGGCACTGGCGGTATCCTGATGAATAACACATAAATGAACTCAATTGCACACATAGGGATGTGAAATAACTTGGTTAAATTCAAGTCGGATTTAGACCTTGTTTAGAAGTCTTGTGAGATAAATGTATAGTCTTGGCTAGTTAATTAAAATATCTACATCTTCGAAAAGCTTAACTCCATTTTCAAACAATCGGTACATTTCATTCCGTACATCACCATCAAAAAATAGACAAAATACAAAAACAAAGTTTTCACATGCACAAGCATTCCACAAAGTTATCCCATTACTATAGCAAGTCAATCCAATCTTGTACAGTCTATGGTGCATCGACAAATCATCAATAATTCATTTCATTCATTTCATATGCATACATCATACAAATTAGAACCATTGCATTCATAATCGCATATGCATACATCAATGTAAAAACATGTACATAAAAATAAATCATGAAAAATGTACAAACACCAAAAAGAGTCATCTATATATATATATATATATATATATATATATATATCATAACAAAATTGCCCGCAGGCTATAGTGCACTGGTCCTCTGACCCCGCAATCATACATCAAAATCCCCAAGTCTAGGGCATCGTCCACCATGATAACATAGGATCGATGCGATGGGAACTACCCCACATGGTGCGGGTCCTTTGAGGCCTCTCCAGATGGCTACTGCTCGCCCCTGCACCATGCTCGCTGGCCTCTCCCTCATCCCATCGCCTTCGCTGTGAAGATGTTGTCTGCTCTGTGTCACTCTCTCTCAAGCGTCACGATGATCCACCTTTGAAGAATGCAGGTACTCGCCCACCAAGGCGGATAACCTCATCCTCCAGCTTGTCCCGTTGTCACTCCAAGTCCCTCACCCGTTGCCGATATGTCGCAAGGTTATCCTCGCGCTGCACCAACTATGTTCGTAGGAGATCCCTCTCCTATACCATCTCCCTTAGCTCCTGATATCGTCTCCACAATAACTCTGTCAACCGTGCCACCTCAATGCGCAACCCCGCCTCTGTATCCCTCGGCACGATCGACTGCGTCGGCCTCTCTAGAGCATTGGCTTGCTCCAGAGCATCCTGCATCCTTGGCTGCTCCTCCTCATCAACATCCTCTCCCGCATCTACCACCTCCACCATGTCCACATTAGCAGGAGCTCCCCAACCCTCTCTTGGTGCCTCTGCACCCTCTTCGCCTCTCGCTGCCTCATCTCCTCCCAATGGCCCCTCACCTCGCCACTGTCGAAGCATCCACCACTCCTGGTATTCGACAGTCACTTTGACGTCATCCACATTTAGAATGTCCAGTATTGTATCAGACTCATCCCCCAATGGCTCAAGGATCGATGCAGCTAAGGTCCTCTCATCGCTCTAGCATCGATAGACTACGGGTTCCCTAGGCAACCCCTGGCGTACCCCAAACTATCGTGTCACTCAAAGGTAGTGAAAGTACTCCTACTCCGTCCCATGTCGTCCAATCACCCATCTCCCTCTTTGGACCTATCGAAGCCACTCATCCACCTCTGGCCATGTGGGACAATCCCGATATGGCCTCCATACCAAATCTTCAGGAGTCAGTCATGCCAATGCATCTCTATAATGGTCCACATCTCCCACAAACCGTCGACTTTTCCCCCGCTCCTCAGACCGATACCATAAAGCACCATAACCAATATCCCTATCCACCATGTCCACCCATGTAGTCCAGGGTAGCCCGCGTGGTCGCTCTACGGCTATATGCTGCCATGCCTAGCACTGCAACAAGTAACTGCAGCCAATCCCCTTTCGCCTCCGACAACGAACCTCATACAACTCATCATATAATTGAGCCAAAAGCATATGGCCCCATCTCATAATCACTAGCTCTGTCACTGAACAATCCACTAACTGCCACACCACCTCCAATAGGTTCCATGGGAACCTCGCTCCTGACGAGTCTGGCAGGAGCATGTTGGAAATGAGGCTCATGAGTAGTGCATGCCTCACTCCCAACATTCTCCTAGCATACCACCATCGTACCAAAATCCCCCCAATCTGAAAATCTAGCTTCGCCCTCTCCAACAAGGTCATCCCATCCTCATCCTCCCCGTGTCCAAAATACCGTGTCAGTACAACCATCCTCTGGCCTCGTGGTGTCATCCAGATGGGAACCCCATCTATCAGAATCCAGAGAATCTGATACACGTCCTCTAAGGTGACGGTCATCTCTCCTGTCGAAATATGGAAGGTGTTTGTCCGAACATCCCATAGGCTGATCAATGCTGTGATGTACGCTTGATCTGCAACAATTGCATCCAATCGTGCCACATGCTTGAGCCCTAAGGCATCAAGCCACTCCCAGTCCTCCGCACTCAACGCCTCGTGGGCATTAGAAAAAATGGTTGGTACCTGATGTCGACTCTTCACCACCTGTACATCATAACAAATAACACACATTAAAAACATGCATCAAATTACCATCACATGTCCAAAAATGCATAACTGTAAAGTAACATCTTTCATTCACATGTACATCCAAAAAAAAAAAAAATTGACATGGTTTACCTACGGTTTTACCTAAGTTTACCATTTCAAAACAAAATAAAATTCATTCAGTTTTCATTTTATATTTCATCAAAAACAACAAAAATTTGACATGGTTTACCTATGGTTTTACCTAAGTTTACCATTTCAAAAAAAAATAAATTCATTCAATTTTCATTTTATATTTCATCAAAAACAACAAAATTTTTGACATGGTTTACCTACGGTTTTACCTAAGTTTACCATTTCAAAACAAAACAAAAAAAATTCATTCAGTTTTCATTTTATATTTCATCAAAAACAACAAAAAGTTGACATGGTTTACCTACGGTTTTACCTAAGTTTCCCATTTCAAAAAAAAAAAACTCATTCAGTTTTCATCTTACATTTCATCAAAAACAACAAAAATTTGACATGGTTTACCTACGGTTTTACCTCAGTTCACCATTTTAACACAAAAAAAAAAAAAAATTATCAAGTTTTTCATTTTTTAATTTCATCAAAAAACGACAAAAATTTGACATGGTTTACCTATGGTTTCGACCTAAGTTTACCATTTCAACAAACAAATTCATCTATTTTTTCATCTTTAATTTCATAAAAATAACAAAAAAAAATTTGACATGGTTTACCTACGGTTTTACCTAAGTTTACCATTTCAAAACAAAAAAATTCATTCAATTTTCATTTTTAATTTCATCAAAAAATGACAAAAATTTGACATGGTTTACCTACGATTTCGACCTAAGTTTACCATTTCAAACAAAAAAATTCATCCATTTTTCATTTTTTAATTCCATAAAAATTACAAAAAAAATGGGCATGGTTTACCTACGGTTTCGACCTAAGTTTTACCATTCACATAGAAAAACATTTTTTTAACCATGGTTACCCTAAGGTGTTACTCTAAGTTTCATTTGGGTTTATCCTACGGTTTTCCATCTAATTTTCCATCGGTTTGCATCCACGTTTCATTTGGTTTCATGGTCTTTTAATCAAATTCATTCACCTTTTAAAAATTAATTAATTAGGGTTTCATGTCTTAAACAAAATAAAAACACAATAAAAACACATTTGCATTTTTCAAATTCAAACTCGAGAAGATAGTGCACTTACTGGTCTCACCTTGGCTTCGTCGTTTGATGACCCGGTCTGTGCACTCATGATGGCTAGAAAATCTGGCAGTGCTTCGCATCAGAAAATCTACCTCCTCCTCCCCAGAGCTCCAAATCGCAATCGATGAACAGTGCAAATGAGCCGAATCCATCATTTTCACATATTTATACTTTTTGCCAGCTGGTAATCATCCCTGATCGGGATGAGCACTTTTCCCTCGATGGCGTGCTTGTCCCACCCCAGGACAAGTACCATCGTGGCATGCTCGTCTCACCCCAGGACGAGTACCATCATGGCGTTCGTCCCCCCCGGGACGAATAAAAAAAAAAAAAAAAACAACAAAAATTTTAAAATGACAAATGCCAACAAAACCACTAAAAATTTCCGGACAAAAGTGCTCTTGCACTTAACCTCTTGGCATAAGAAAATTGATGTCGGGGTATACCTTGTCATTATCCTACTCCCCAAGAAGGCTACCATAGCCGGACCGCTCCATGGGAAGACGGATTTTCGCCAATGTTAACCCTCAATGGCATCTCAAAATAGGTTCACACCCACCAAAAATAGGTCAAAACAATCGAAAAATTGCTCGAACATGCATCGGCTAACATCTGAAGGCACCCTCACTTAAGTCATCTTGGGTCAAGCGACTCGTCGCTTTTCTCATGTCGGTCATTCCCTCATCGATTCGTCGCTTGAGGGGGTAGTCACACTTAGTTGCCAATCAACACCAATATACCTAGATTTGGAAATGACACGCATTCAAAGGATCATTGCAAAATACAATCGCGCCCCTGCTTGGGGCAACAAACAAGCAATTATCACAAACTGATCATATACTTGGCATTCATGAATCATGAACTCAAGGTTCCCACATACAAAAGGTTGCGCCCTTTGCCTATTCATGACTGATCAATGTCTAAGTTCAAGTAATACCTCATCGAACCAGGTTAATACTTGATTTAAGTTCCTTAGCTCGTCAGAAGCAAGGATTCAAGAATGCATGCCCTTTCCATACTTGGGGCATCAAGAGTTGGTTAGGTTATCGAGAAACCCTAATCATTAGTGCTCTGGTTATATATTTTTGCTCAGCACTGCACCATGTGCAGTGCTTTCCAAAAAGGGGCATCTGTAGACATCAAAACAACACCAATATGATTATGTGACAACAAGCACTGATCACACTAACTCACACAGCCCCCAGGGCAGCCCCCAGAGGTTAAACAGTGGTTCTAACCACTCACACAGTAGCTTTGCAAGTCAGAAATCAATTTGGTATTTTTTAGACACTCAGCTACTTATTTGTCCCACCCAGGGAAGAGTGCGTATTCGTACTCATCCTACCCAGGGACAAGTGTCGATTTATACTCGTCTCACCCAGAGACGATTACCAGTGCTCGCTTCGGGGTGGGACGAACGCCAGGTTTGACCGACAAAAAGTCAGATCTCGATGCATGACAACTTAGAACTGCCACTTAGCTTTTCTTGAATGGCATAGGAGTGCAAGTGAGTTCTTTTGACAACTCATATCTGCTAATTGACTTTCCCTTCACTACATGGGAATGAGAGTGAGCTTTTTAAGACAACTCAGATTTGCCACTTAGCTATCCCTTCATTGCATGGGAGTGCGAGTGAGTTTTTCTAAACATACAAAGACATGCATAGAGGTAGTTAAGAAGCCCTTAATCAAGAAGAAGTCTTCTCTTCACAAAAAAGCATTCATGCAAAGAAACACTTTTGCATGTTAATTCAAAGAGACCCCTTGGGTCTATAAAATGGTGAGTTTCCTCACCCAAAAGACATACAGAGGGGAGCATTTTGAGTGACGAAGTGCTGCTAATTCACGTACTTGCGATTTGTGTTTTCAACATCCATAATCTCTTAATCGAAAGAGAGGTTATTGGGTGACTTTGGAAGGCACGAATCAAGAACCAACCCCAATTTTTCTGACCACAATATCCTACCAATTTGTCGAAAACACATCACATCAGGTTTCGAACCCATCCCAAGCGGATTGGTGTCGAAGCAAAGTTTCACCTATGGGTGGTTTGCCTTTGGGCACCCCCACTTTATTGCTTTTAGTGACTATTTCTTTTGTAGTATTTAGCTAGTTTCATGTTTATGCTTTTGTCAAGTTTTCATTTTATTTAGATTCATTTTAACCATCGTTAGATTCATCTTTTATTTTTCATACACAGGTGCTACTGATTCTTTGTTTGTTTCTTTGAACGTAGATTTGTAGCATTAGAGGAGCAGCGAGGAATCTACCTTTACCAACACAAGCGGCGACAACGTTATGGTTCACCCATATTATATGTGGGCACACGGAAGAAGGAATTCTGAAACAAGTTGTAAAAGACCAACATTTAACGCTTCTATCCCCTAAAAAGGAAGGAGACTCATTGTAACACAAATTTGAAAAGCATATCAATAAAAGGGCCAATTTTTATATTGCTTTGATATCTTGTGTTCATGTTCTTTCTTTTTATGCATTTTTCAATAACATAGGGTTTAAGCGTTATTTTAGTTTCGTTTACATTGCATTTTTAGTTTATCCTTTTTGTTTCTAGAATCTCGTGTTTTTAGGATGGTATCCCAAAATAACATATGATATGCTCAAGTATAAACTCTGCTATGTGCACTCTAGTTGTCATTGTTAAGGATATTGCTTCCACCCTTTTAGTAAAATACTCAGTAGTCATAATAATAAATGTATGTTAGCCTGATGACAAAGAAGAAATCTTCTCGATGAGATCGAATCCCCATTGAGAAAATGGCCAGGCCGCTTGTATGGGCTATAAGCCCTATGATAGCAAGTGCATAAGATTAGCATGATGTTAGCATTTAACACATTTCTTGAAATACACATTACAATCCTTCTCCATAGTGGGCCAATAATAACCCATGTGAAGGATGCACTTGATGATGTCCATGCCGCTAAAATGGCCACCGCATGCACCGTTGTGAGCTTGAAAAATCACCTAATATGATTCTTGGGGCTCAAGACAACAAAGTAGAACTCCATCATAACTTTGTTGGTACAAAATATCTCCTAAAAATACATAACTTATCACTTTCTACTTGAATGTACATTTTGCGGCACATGATAATCCTTGAGGGATTAAACTAAGCTTTAGGAAATCTTTAATTTATGACATCCAGTTCTGGTAACCCTAAGCTTCGACTGCTAAGATGACTTTATCCCATTGCAACTCTACATGTGTGAATGTAGACTAGAAAACAACCTTGTGGTTAATGGTAGTACCACTCCCCATGGGACTCTATTAGGTTAATGACCCCCAAGGTGCCTTCTTAAGAAATTCTTTAGCTCTTCAGAACAATTCAACTCTTGGTTCCACATGAGTCATGTTGATAGACTCTTTACTATCAAAAGCTTCATTTTGCACTATAAGATGTGAGAGTGTTTTGACATGGATGGTTGTAAAGTTAGTAGAAGGATTTTGAGGTATTAAGGATCCCAAAAATGCCATGGTATCTACAAATCTATTTGATGAATGAGGGGTTTCCTCGATACCATACCATTCTAGCTTTGTTAAATATGTACCAACAAGATCTTTGTAGGACTTTAGAATGGGACACCTAATTTAAAATAACCCCTTCACTTGATTGACTATGAGAAGGGAATAACCAAAGATATTTAACCATTTAATCTTCATGCCTATAGCTATTTGAAGACCCAAGATTAGGGATTCATATTTAGCATTATTATTGGTGCAAGCAAAATCTAATTTGAAAGACAAGGGCATTAGAGCTCTTTGTAGCGTGAAAATTGTTAGAAAGGTGAAACCTGTCGTTCTACCAAAATCTCGAACTCGAGGTAGCCACTACAGGCCAGAGCTTTAACCTACGGGAGGTGGTTAGTCCATGTCATGATTCTCGAGGAGGGACGCTGGTGATTAGTCCAACAATCCCCCCCCAGCGTTACCCAAAGGGAATCGAACCCGAGACCGGCTCTGATACCAATTGTTAGAAAGGCGAAACCTGTCGTTCTACCAAAAGCTCGAACTCGAGGTAGCCGCTACAGGCCAGAGCTTTAACCTATGGGAGGCGGTTAGTCCATGTCACGATTCTCGAGGAGGGACGCTGGCGATTAGTCCAACAAAAAAAACTATTCCTACACCACCCCTTACTCACACTTTGAACCATCGAAGAACAAGGTCATATCAACATTATTTTCTGGTTCTTCTAGTTTGGGAACTTCTAATATGATGAATACTACATCATCTAGAATCTCAATGGTAAGAGGTCTACTATTTGAAAGTTGTGCCTCTACTAGCTGATTAGTTATGACTTGTCCCTTAATGGACTTTTAGATTATGAATTCCAGATCGAATTCTATCAATAGCATGATCCACTTTGTAGTACATGTATTATGATACGCCTTGCTCATCATATACTGCAAAGGATTTTATTTCAATATGACATACATCATATGAATTAGCATATAATACCACAATTTCTTAGTAGCGAACACCACAAATAAACACAGTTTTTCCACATATGCATATCCTAGCTTGTAAATCACCAAAGTATAGCTATGGTAATATATGACTTACTCTTTATCTAATGCATTTTTTTGAGCTAACATGGTTCCCAGTGTAAATTCAGTCATTGATATATATAGCAAGAAAGGTACATATGGCCTTGGTGGAGCTAGCATTTGCGATGTTGCTAGGTATTGCTTAATGTCAGCAAAGGCTTTCTGATAATCCTCATCCCAATAAAATTGGACTCCTTTGTGTAGCAACTGATTCATATGTCAACATTTACCCAATAACTATGAAATAAATTGCTTTATGGACACTACTTTTCCCTGGAGGCTTCTTAATTCTCTGATATTTCTTGAGGGAGGAATTTCTAAAATATTCTTGACCTTTGCTGGATCGACCTTGATTCCTCACTTGGAAATGATGAATCCTAAGAGCTTTCCTAAATTTATGACAAATATGCACTTCTTAGGATTCAACCTCACATTATGTTCAATCAAGCAGTCAAAAACCTTTCTCAAGACCTCAACATGCTTTGCTCATATGAGTGACTTAGCCAATAAGTCATAAATATAATCCTCTAATATCTTATGCATGTAGTCATGGAAGATGTATGTCATAGCCTACTGATAAGTGGAACAAGCATTTTTAAGGCCAAATGGCATAAATTTATAACAAAACATACCCTATGGTGTGGTAAACGTGGTTTTATGTTGGTCTTTAGGTTTAATCCAAATTTGGTTGTAACCATAAAAATTATCCATTAAGGAGAACATCTCATGACTTGCAGTTGAATCTATGAGAGCATCTATGTTTGATAATGGAAATGAATCCTTAGATGTTACCTTATTAAGGTCTCTGAAATCTGTACAAATACAAACCCTTCCATCAGATTTTACTATAGGCACCATGTTTGATACCCATTCCAAATAGTCGATGGAAATACAAAATTCTACATCCAAAAGCTTCTATAATTCATCCTTGACCATTAAAGCGACTATTGGGTGCATCTTCCTAAGTTTTTGTCTGACTGGATTGTTAGTGGGGTCTACTAAAAGGTTATGTGTAACCAGTTTTAGATCTAGACTCGGCATGTCTTTGTAAATCCAGGCAAAGATATTTGGTCTCTCTTTTAGTAGAGGAATAAGGATGTCTCGCTTCTTGGGAGTTAAAATTTCTTCAAATTTAACCTTGTATTAGTGGGATAGTCACTGATATCCACTTAAAATGTTTCCTCTACTGACATGTGTGATCTCTCATCGAGCTAGTGAGGCGTAGGAATCAAATTGATATCATCAATCGGGTTTACATGTCCTACATCAAAATCCTCCATAGCATTATAAACATCATAAGCATAGTCTACTGCAAAATGAAATGGTTGCAAAATTTCTTTGTTAGGGAAGAAATATTCAGGCTCAACAGGTGAATCAATGTGATCCCAATTGATAGCATCTAAATTAACATACAAAAGTCTAGATGGATTGGCTGGATTATGGAGTGGAGTGGTCAAATCAATGGAGACCATATTTATGGAATGGAATTGATCTCCAGGACCATGCAAAAAAACACATACATGATTGATTCAACTTCCATACCCAATATCTAGTTCCATAGAAATGATTATGAATGGATCCTCTCTATGTGCTATAGATATGATCGGGTCCTCCCTATGCACTAATTGCAAAATAGGATTATTTGGCTTGAGGAGCTCCATGTAATTTGGATGAGGAGGATTAACCAAATGATATATTTGGTATAGAGTTAGTCATCTCTCTCTCAAGTGAGGACCAACATGTAGCTGATAATAAACTTCATCTATAACAATGGAATTATGATAATGATGTAAATAGTGAGGACCAAGGTAGGCTCTCTCTATCTCATCCTCATAGTAACTTTCAAAAATACATTATCCTTCGTTTGCCCTCACAAGAATGGGATGCTATATAAAATGTGGCCCCATATAGGTTATCTCCTAATTGCTATCATCATTGTCTGATAAAACCAGGTACAAATGCTACAAATATGAAGATCCTGAGTAGACCGACTCACTTTCATCCTCATATTGATCATTAAGTGAGGAATCATTATCATCTCCTGAATTGCAACTTGGTCCACTTATCTCAAAAATGGACTCTGCTATGTCCTCGTCAGAATGCTCTTCCAACTCAAAATTTATTTCTATGATAGAAATTTGACCATGCATGCCTATGTTGTCATCCACATCATAGATTTGGTGACCCAAGTTGACTCTAGGTATTTGCTCTAGGGTACATTCCATAAGGATACCCTCATGGTATATATTTGATGGCTCAATATTGACAAAAGATACCAGTGGGTTATTCCTCAAAAATGTAGAAGGATTCAGATGATAAGGATTAAAATCTATATCATCCGCCAGACTAAAGTACAAATGGTCTAGAGATACCGTGAGAAAATCATCCTACCCTTGTACTTGTAACCCTAACTTGAATCTATTAGTTGCTAACTAAAAATGTGTCTCAAGTGGAATCCTATGTCCTTGTTCAAAAATTCCAAGGCCATATCCATGCCAATGATAGCACTCGAAAATCTGCATGGAATACTCCAGGTTGGAAAGATAATGAACATTTATAGCAAATGGTTCATCATCATCTTCATCTATGTTCATACGAGTGGGAAGTTGATCAAGCCCTCCATAGATGAAGTTTTTCTAGTTGGGTGGCACCCGTAGTGGTACCACCAATCCTACAGGGAAGCAATGAGCCTGAGGTCAGCCCATCTCTTGTGTATTTTTGATTACTAGTCCAAACTTGACATTCTGCACTTCCCCCAATCTTGCATTGGCTAAATGGATGATCACCCATGATGTAGATGACTTTTTTGATGATGTAGGTAAGGCAAGATGAGGTACCTCTTCAAATTTTTCTAGGTCATCCTCCACTTCCATGGGAGTGGGAACCTCATTGGAAAACGGTTTGGGTGTATGCTTTTTTATTTTTTGCCCATTTTCACCTTTAATTTCTTCTCCTTATAAATCATTATTTATGCACTCGGTATGGTAGAAGCTATAGTCATGTGCTCTGATCTGTGTGATATAGATTTTGAAGGTCTGGCACACACTTCTTTCAATTATCCTCCTAGATTCTTGACTGATGATGTAGGTTGTATGTCTAGGTGCATTGAAGGGAGTACGAAGTCCCCTGACAAATCTGCTAAGTTCACAAATTTAAATGGTTCTTTGTTAGAAGGCACCATGTGAAATTTCCCTTTATGTATGTATTTAACACACTAATGCAATATTGAAGGGATGCAATGCATTTCTCTAATACAAGGCCTCCCCAAAAGGATGTTATACTGCATGGTGCCTTCTATCACATGACACATCACATGGATGGTCTTTTATCCCACCTGAATAAGTAAGACTATTGTGCTGACAGTATAGCATAATGCATTTTTAAATGATATCAATGTAAATATAGATGGCACAATGTGTGATTTCAACAACTTTAGATGAGTCAATGCCTTGGTCATAATAATATTGATCAATGAACTAGTATCAATCAAGACCCTCTTAAATGGTATGTTATTCACACATGCAATGATGTGCAATGGTGGGTCATCCATATCTATAGGAACCATATTGACCTTGTGATCATAGAATTGAGTCATGGGTTCTTGAAACTGCTATACATGTCCCACAAAATTTTTGAATGCTTGCACATATTGGAACTGCACCTCAATAGAACTCAAAATATCCATGAGATTGTCCCTATATCTAGGAGACTATTGGATCATCTCATATATTGATAGCTTTGCAGGATTTGTTTGCAAGTTTTGGATTAACCTACTTCAAATGGTCATCGCTGGTCTAGTTGGTGGACCTGGAATATTCTACACTGATTGTTGACGTGGTGTAGCCTAGATCCTAATGGGAGCTTGAGTTTGATTGGGTTGTTCATACCTCCCATGTCTAGGGACTATACTGACCATGCCTATGAACCCCTGAGTATGTGGTTTGATGCGTACTTGGTTGACCTAGCCAACATTATTGCAATGTGGCTCATGGTTCAGCAATGGATTCTTTAAAATACCTATGTTTTGGTTGTTTAGTGCCTATGGATTATACACTAGAATCTCACCCTTGTCGATCATGTTTTGAACTATGTGTTTGAAGGACCTCGATGTCATGGCCCTTCACACGATGGAAAATGAAAAACAAGTCATCTCGATACCCCTTTGGCTTAGGTTTACTATGATTGGTCAACTTGATTTTAGGTATATTGATTGCCTTGGCATCACATAATTGATGGAATATCGATGTCAAAAATTCTGATAAAGGTGTGAATTTTCAAGGTGGACGTCGCTATTTATTATTTCCCTTATAGTTGTTTTTGCACTGTTCATATTGCATAGGAGGAGGTTGGTCCTGATAATTCTAATTTTGTTGCCCCTTATCCTCTTTCTAGAGGTTTAGCACCACCTGATTGACATGGGCCTTCTTGATCTGTTGTTTTGTGGAGCTCTTATTGTGCCCCTCTTTCCTGTTCCTAAGCTTCACGTTGCCCTCTTGCAACTTAATGTCCTCAATTACTTTGGATTGCACCAAAGCTTCTTCGAATATTTGGTACTACTGTAGTTGCAACAATAGCAAGATGTGTTTGGCACAACTCCTCATAAAAATTTAGGTCAATTCTATTGTAGGAATGAGGAATGGTAGCTTTGCCATTAATATCCTCCATCTCTTTTCATATTCCTCTATCGAATCATCATCACACTGCATCAGAGTAGCATTAGCCAAGTGCTCAAAATGGTGATAATATGCCTCTTCAGCTAGTTAAACCACTCTTGGGTTGGGCTTGAGAGGGTTGTTATGAAGGTGCACAATAGCAAGGCATCGTTGCTTTCAATATAGAAACACATGCTCAAAAATCTTATGATATGCTCTTGTGTGTATTCATCACCTTTGAATTTATCCAACCTAGGCATGTCAAAATGCTCTGGATAGGCTGGAGTAGGAACTGAGGGGTCTAAAGGCGTTATGAATATTTTTAAAAGTCAACTTTTGGAAAGTCATGCCCTACCTCTTGATTGCTTTGACATTCTCTGCTAAGGCCTTATAGGATTGTGAGGATAGAAATTCCTCCTCCTTAAGATGTCTCAAGGGCATTCTTATAGGTATATTCTTCCTCTATCTGGGTGGAGGACTTGGATCTTCCTCCTCATCAACTTGGGATATCTTGGGATATTCCTGGTCAGGCCTCTCTCCCATATCTTCCTCATATTTTCTATGTCATTGATGATAGAGCGACGGGGAAAGCTCTCTTTGTTGGGTTGTAACATGAGTATGAGTGTCATTATGCTCCTGCCACAAGTTAGCTTGTGAAAAATCTCATCTATGTGTGCACTCTTTATACTCATTGTGAGGGAATAAACAAGCACTAGATAATATCTCTTCTTACTCAACTCACTTATTTTGGGTAAGGATACATTCCTCTCACATGCGATGTTCATATAATCATTACCTAATGAGCCTCTATATTTGAATATTTTCATCTTCAAGGTGTTGCCTCTCTGCATGAGAATCCTCCAATTGATTTTTGAGGATTTGGTGTTTCTGCTCTAACACCAATCTATGATATCTATCAATATGATTTGTCGTAAGAGGCCTCTGGTGTGTACACTCTGTTTGAGTGAATTTATGGGTGTGGTACCCATTAGACTAATTTTCCATGCTTCTATATTTGTCTATGAATATGGCATCGCCATTAGGCTAAGGTATGTGCTATGTGGCACCATATATAGATGGTGCATGTGAATCATGGGGGTTCTTGGAGCATTCCCTTGGTTATCTAGTGGTCCTAATGGTGTTTCTACTGCACTCACTCAGAGCACAAGTGGTTGGAGTAGAAGGATTATAGCCTAACTACTCAAGGACACGCCCTAGACCATGTAATTGCTTATATCAAAATAGTGGATGTAGTTGCATACGATTGGCTCCCAACTTAGATACATCAATAGTGATCCTACAAGGTTAACTTTGGGTGGGAGTATGATTAGGCCTATGCTCAGAAGTAGGCCTATCTACATGCCCCTGAATGGGTGAATCTTTATCATGTATATGCTCTAAAGGTGGAGGTCTTAAGCCTCCTATAGACCTAGTGCATAGAGGTACCAAATTGGTCCCCTAAATGACAAACTCTTTGGCCAATCCCATGGATGCACATGCAATGCAATATTGATAATGACTTCCAAGTGGAATACCTCCATGTTGAGAGGCTCCATGCTCTATCCTATGTCTTGATGAGTGTATGCAAGCTTCTATATATGGGGTGTGTTCAATGGAGTCCCCTCGTATCGAATTGTCCCCTCTCATACTCATTGAACAACTTTTAGGAGGCTCAAGTGAACGAGGGTTCAAAACATGTTATTGTGCCTTTTGTGGATATTGGTCATTGAAATCAAGTTTATGCCCATGTCAACCACTTTGTGTATCCACCATAGTGTACCTAATGTCTAGATTCAACTTTTATTACACAAACAAGGTATACAATGGTGCTTATCTTGAATTAAATTTTATTGTGAGCCCTAAACTATTTGATGTTGTTTCAATATTTTTTACATCAGTATGGAACTCTCATCATGTTTGAAAAAAATTGGATGATATACATAGTTAGATTGGCTATCACCGATAAGCTCGTAGTTCGACAACCTGGGCATGAATCTAGGTCAAGTAAATCCCTTGAATCTGGCAATGAAAGTCCACACTTGGACAAGGAGCACTTATCCTACTAGACCCTCATCCAATTTCACCCAGTAAGCATCATACCCTTTGAAGAGAAGTACATGTAAATTTTCTAGGCTATGAATAATTGTTGGGTCCAAAGTTGGTCTAGAACATAGGGTACATGGGAGGTGGGTCAACGGATGGAAATAACTACCACCATCATTGAACCCTACTAGTGGTTAGATATGACTTCTAGCTCACTAAATTTTAACTTGAAACATGGTGTGTGTGGGTTCTTTTTAATTTGCAGAAATGAAATATGCATAATACAAAATTAACATGATCATTTCCTACATGATATGCAGTAAAGAAAGTTTGATATTCAAAAATATATGCACACTATACTACGTGATGTTTAGATAATGCAATTAGTATGAGTAATTGGCCACTAATTGGACCTCATGCAAGCAAAATATAACATTCAATTGGTCTAGACCACTAGAGACTAGGGCGGGCTACACTCAGAGGTCTGTAATTCCTAGCAACAACTAGTAGAAGAACTAAAAAAAAACCTATAGACCTAATTAATTTCTCCAATTTTTGATGTTGTGTCCTAATTAGTTTTTATTTTAAGCACTCTATAAAAACATAAACAATAAAAATAAAAACAGAGGTTTTGAACAGGACCTACCTCAGATCCTCATCTGATTCAGTTTATATCCTCTGATCTATGGTTGGTTTGTTGCTGACTGTGACTCTATTGCGTGACTATGATTGTTGCCCATGCTTGCCAATAGTGGACCAAAATTTTGACTGTTGTTGTCAACCACAATGAGTATCTACTATAAAAACATAGACCAGAGTCATTAAATCATGGTAAAAATATGAGGTTATATTGTGACCGCATTCTTTATGATCAAAAAATTCTCACACCTATTGATTCCTATTTCAATAATTGATAAAATAGCAAATGCATACAAGAAACATAAATTGAAACCAAATAACAATAAAATGTACTTTTATTCCATTATTTTTGTGGTCAAAATCACTTTACAAGTACATCCCTCTTAGGGATAATCATTTGATACAATTAATTACAATAGGACACAATTGTCTCCCTTGCAAGGGTAGATGTGATTTCCAGGTGCCTTTGTGGATGACATGAACTGCTCTAGGGTGGATTTGACCCTCTTCTCCATGATTGGAGGGAATTGAATGCTTTGTCTCCTTCAATATCTATTTCCTATGGTCAAGAAACAACAAAACATAATTAAACCACAAGGAGGCCTCTCTTAATGAGGCTTTTAAAGGTCATTTTACAAGAAACATGATAATGATCAAGAAATCAAGAAAATGCATATGATCAACATAAAATACCTAAATCAGGGTAAATGAGCATTAGAAATATGAAATAAATGATGATTCATCCATATATGCATCTAACTAGTAAATCAATAGCATAGAAACATATAAAAGAACCATTTATCTTAAACTAACACAATGAAGAAAAATTACTATTAACTTCTATTTCTACTGTTAAAAATCTATAAAAATCCAATTAAACCTAATCTAATCTAACTAATTAATTTGTAGAAAATAAAACAAGGGGATCTGTTACCATTTTCTCACCACGGATATGATTAGCGATCTACACTATTCACCATGGTTGATTGCCGCAACAGAACATTAAATAGGTTTACCCTCAAAATCAAGGCTCTTAGATCCACCTTGTCAAATTGATGGTCAAGGATTACCTTGATGTCATGTGATAGGTTTTATGGTTGAATTGGTGAGATGGGCTTTTGTTAGCCTGAATTGGCATTTCTTGGCATTCTAGCTCTTTAGGGCATCCATGACTTGATTCACCATTGTCATTTGCAAGTTGATAATAGCAAAGCTCTCAATTGCACTCAAGTGAGTCAACATTTCGATAGGGCTTCGCTGCTTAATCTCTCCAATGCTTCTTGATTTTGTATTTTTATAGCACTTCGCTATAAAAAATTCTCTATATCCTTTGCCAATTTGAAGAGGGTATTTATAGGATTACCCAAGGGCTAGGGTGGATTCATTGAGAAGCCAAGATCAAGAAAGGGTGGTAGGATAGTTGGGATGGAAGCCTCTAGAATATTTCACCCTTTAACCACCTCCTTCTAGAATACTTGGTCATTTCAACCGATTTGGGGTCAGATGGAGGGCAAATAAACTTCAGTCCTAATCACAGCTAACGAGCATGGTCAAGTATGTAAACCACAGGTGTCAATAGTGGTTAATCTTGATTAGGCAAAGGAGCCCAAGTTGAGTGGTTAGGACCACTGCTATATCTTGGAATATGTTCAAGATCTTCCATTTGATCTTGTAGCATGTTCCATATGAGTAGTCGCCATCGACATGACATGTTTTACCTATCTACAATAGTGGTGGCTATCTTGAAAAATATGGTCCATGAAAACCACAAAGATTAGCATATCCAGCTACCCCTTGCATTATGGGCTTATAGGACTAGCGTTCGGATGCCCATTAAGGCAACACCATTTTCACTAGTATATGGCACTAAGGCCATCATGCCCTTAGATTTGGAAATTCCAACCTTGCACATCACATTGAAAGAGTTCATCGATGGTAACATTGCACTACAAGCTCACTTAGATCAACTGATGTTGCTTGATGAACATCGTGTGAATGCCTTTGAGCATCTCCACATTTATCAAGAGTTCTTAAAATGAGCTTACAATAACACAGTCCATATAAGAGAATTTTAAGTTGGAGATCTTGTGCTAAAAGAGAACCAATAGAATTATAATTTTCCACAAGACATGCGAGATAAATTCATGACAAATTGGCTAGGTCCTTACATCATATTTGATAATATTGGACCTAGTACTTATCGTCTAACATCGCTCGAAGGTGTTGAAGAGCCTGAACCTCTCAATATCATTCATCTTAAGGAATTATATGCTTGAGAGCATATAAAAAGGCTCCAATGGTATCCATAAGCTCTTTGTTCAACCCTAAAAAGCTCCAAGGGTTTTTCAAAAATTCTTGGTCAACCTAAAATCTCCAAGGATTTTTCAAAACCTCTTGGCCAACCTAAAATCCCCAAGGATTTCTCAAAACTGCTTGGTCAACCCAAATGACCCAAGGGTTTATCAAAACCATTTGGTCAACCCATAAAGGCTCCAAAGGCATTTTCAAGCCCTTTGGTCAAACTTAAAATTCAAAAATCCAAAATAAATATGAAAAATTTTAAAATCTATAAAAATTAAAAAGCAATAAAATCCAAAAATAATATTGCAAAACATAAAATTAAAAAAAAAAAAAATTTATACTTTGCATTTTCATTTGCACATGCATTCATTTAGTTGCATTGCATTTAGGTATTTTCATTTGTTGCATTCAGAGTAGGACAGGTTGTGTTTTTAATATTACAAACAACACCACGTTTTTCTCTCAATCATTTACCTATGCATTATTATCATCTATCACCCATGTGAGTAATGTGTTTTTCAACACAAAATATTTTATTGCTATAAAGAATATACTAAGTTTTTTCGATCATTCAACCATACATAGTGTTCATCTCAGATTTTGTAGAAATTTTGCTTTTCTTTTGTAGATGAGGTTTAGTTTTGATAGCACTTAGGATATCAAGATCCCATCACTAATTAACAAATCTAAAATCCTACCTAGGATAAGGGAGGATGAAAACTACAAAAGTGGTCCTAGATGCCTAGGGTGAAAGGTTTCATTACTTGCTTATTTTGTAAGAAGTAGTGGTTTAGAGTGGTGAACATTGGCAAAAGGACAATATTCTTCCCCACTCAAAGATCCCTTGCTTACACAAAGGAAAAAAATCCTAAATTTAACAAAGAAATAAAACAATAATTATTATCACTACATAAATCCTTTGCTCAAAAAGAAAAAATAAATAAATACATAAATTCAAAATAAACAATGATTTTAATCACTAAAAATGAGCAAGTATCCCTATAAATGTGAAGAAAATAAGGAGGAGAGCTTGAATCCCTAGAATTTTCACTACTCGAAGCCATAGGAAGATCCTCGATCTCAGTAATGGGTTGAAATAGTCTCGCCTATCATCGAAGGGGTAGTCATATAGAGTGAGCCTCAAATCTCAACAATGGGTTGAAATAATACCACATATCATTAGAGGGGTAATTCTAAGCAATTTGCAAAATGAGCTAGCTTTAGGTGTCTAGTATTGCCTAGTGGTCTAGTCCAATCGAGTCCAAACTTAGGATGATGAAACATTTGAGGATCCCCGATCTTAGCAATGGGATAAAATAATCTCGCTTGACATCTAGGGTATTCTTATATTTTATCAAATATATTCATTTGCACACACGGAGATAATGAATAGTTGGGTCTTTCATAATGAAAACTTTATCAATCAAAATTCTAGTGTAGTCAGTATACAATTTTTGAGAAGTTTACTAGGGTGTTTGAGTCTCATGGAAAACCTCAAAAATTCCCTAATAGCAACTAATATCATCAATCATCAAACCATCAAATTATTAAATATTTTTTATGGATGAGGTGTTCATAATTTAGGTTAGATATCAGATGGATATCAATAATGATATTTAGACGACCACTGACTATCTTGTGCATATATTTTAATTTGAATTTTTTTGTAAAGAGATACATTAATAATTTACATCATATACTAAATCATATCATCTCATCTAATATATAGGTGATTAATTGATTAATTCTTGTTACAAGGATTACCAATTATATTAATTATTATTATACATCCATTGGTGTCATCCATTAGATTGTTAAACACTTATTGCATTCATTCCTTATGTTTTAAATGATTAAAAAATATAGGTTCATTTACATTAGATCATCATCATGTAAATAGTGCATTACATTACATTGTATTTACCATATCATAATATCATCAAATTAAATACATACTATAAAGAAAAATTAAACATGCATTTAAAGCAAACCTTGCATACATATGCATCCATCATAAGTAGTACATCTACACATATATATCACCACATCTAGTCATACAACTAATCACATATCATCGCTATCTAGTGCATGTCATCCATGCATCACATCATATAACATCAAAGCAATATAAGCATTGCATCCATATGCATCTCATAAACATAAACATAAAAGCATAAAAATACAATTACATATAGTGAGTCATAATGATGTCATCTCATATATTAATATGTGTCAAAAGTACAATGGGGGTACATAAAAAATTCCTGTCAGCTACAATCGTGTAGGTCCTCAGACCTTATACCAAAAATGATACATATAAAAATGAAACATCTGTATCCATAGAGTTCTAAATCTAGCCTAAACCCCCTGTGTCACCTACACCAAAGCTCTCTCTACATCCCTCTGTTCTATCTCTATGAGCCTGTTGTGGGTCCTATTGTGGATCCTCTCCTTGAGCCAAACTAACTAATCACAATACACGGTAGGCTAGCTACTGGATCGATCTTGCACTAGACTTCCCAGTCTCTCCAGTCTTGGTCTTCTATGACCTTTTAGCTCTAGTTGTAGCTAGCACTATGCCACCCCTAAGTGTAACATCACCCTCTAGGTGAGTAATGTGCACTGCACCTGAGGCATGCTAGCTAATATGAGTTTGGATGATGCCTTGTAGCCTCCAGATCTTTGCCTATGCATCCAATCTTACGGGTCCCTATGTAATTGGAGTAGCAAGAGGAGCCATCGTAGCCTATGAATATGAGGGACCTCCCCTTGCACTCCTAAGAAGATCTCTCTACAGTAACTAGGTCCAACTAAGCCTTGATAAAATCCCACTCCTGTGTGATATTCTCAATAGTGGAGGTGGTCAAATCAATATATGCTATATGGGTGCTCCTCTTAGTCTCATATACCCTCCACTAGGTTTGTCTTGATGAGAGATACATCTATAAAGTGGCAATCGTAGTATCCCAACCCAGGAGCTATGTGCACAATGTGCTAATTTGTGTCTAGAGGTTGGCGACCTGAGCTCTAAGCTACCCAAAATTACTATCTAGACCTACTTCTACCTCATATAGAGCCTTATACTCAGCCTCTAACTATGGTCCCTCCTCTGCTATGGCCACTATGCCCCATGTGCCCTTGGTCCTCTACAAAATACTATGACCCTGTGGATCAACCTCTGCCTCTATGCCATCATCAATATTGTCCAGGGGGCACCTCCTTGCCATAAACTAATTGTCCACCAGGTGTTATACTCTACAGTGGTACCTGCGTCTACTAGACATGACTCTTAAAATTTGTCATTATCATCCTCCAATGAAGTAACCTGGGGCTAGGTTAGGTCCCTATCTAGGACCAAAAATTGATAGATGGTCGACATTGCAGGTACATCCTACCTAATACCAAACTACCTTAGGACATGATAGTAGTAGTGGAACTTGTGTACATCAGCCTTTTGTTCAATGAGTCATTTGTCTATGCACACCTAGTGTAGGTATCTATCTACCTCCATACATGCGGGGCAATCCATGTATAGGCACCACTAAATCTAATAAGGGTAGAGCTGTATAAACCATGCAATATAGTACTCGAGGTCTCTTTCTCGAGACTTGCTCTGTAAGCCCTAATTCTCTCAAGGCCAATATCTAGCAAATAACTATCGATCATCATCAACATCATTAATCTAAAGTGGTAGTCCTATGGGGTATTCAATGATGATGTGCTGCTAGCCCCAAATCCATAGAAGTAGGTTGCAACCAATGCCCACCCTACTGCATCGGGTAATCTAATATAACTCATTATAAAGCTATGCTAATAAGGCACTCTCCCATGACAGAATAAGGGGTTGATCTCTAGAGCTGACTAGGACATCCCTCGTCCTAGCCAGGAGGTTCCATGGGAACCTCACTCCTAATGTATCTGGTAGCATGATCAAAATAATCAAGTGCATGAAGACTGCTATCCACTGCAAGAAGAGTCTATCTTGGTACCACTCCTCCATGTGAACTTCATCGTGGTTAGATCAAGACTGAGCCTCGATTCTCCAATCATTGAAGATCTCATCAAATATGGCCTCCTTCACCTCTGTAGGTGAATATGTGATGGTCTCATTATCCAGGGCCAATCGAAATATGTGATAGACATCCTCCAATGTAACGATCATCTCTCTCATTGAAATATGAAATATGTTGGTCCATGCATCCCAATGATGGGCCAAAGTAGTCATATAGGACTAATCAGACCTGATGGTGGGGAGGTGTAAGACATAGCCAAATCCCATAATTGTGAACCAATCTCACTCCCCATCAGTGAGAGTGCCACACAAGGAATGAATGAGATCATATTTCATCACCCTCATGGTTAGATTCTAGATAAAAGAAAATAAATAAAGAAAAAGTGATTAAAAATCAACTAAAAAAATGGCTTAAAATGTCAAAAAAATAAAAAAAATTCATAAAAGTGCAAAAGCATGCAAATAAATGATCAAAAAATTCAAAAAAATAAAAATATTAAAAAAAAAATTCTAAATTTGTGGGCCACGGTTGTTAGAATAAGTTGTTATATTCCATTATTTGCATAACCAAAAGTAGCGCTCATAGGCGCTCTCCAATTTGGTTGTTTAACCATCGAGTTGGTTAAACCAACTTGTAACCACATTGTAACCTTTATATTTGAAATTAATGAAAAGGAACAATTGCTTCGTCAAATTCTTCATGGCATCAGTGCTACGGATAGGACGCAGATCGCAAACAGGACGCGACTGATGGATGAACACAGATAGAGCAGACAGATAGGACGTGACTAACGGATCCTGATGGATGAGCATAGACAGAGCGGATAGGATGCATAGACCACATACAGGACACAGACCATAGACCAAGGACATCGACACAGACAGGACGCAGACCAAGGACAGACTGTAGACCAAGGACATCGACACAATGGACAGGATGCAGAAATGATGGTGGTTTAGGGAGATGGGACGATTGAGGAGGCAAAAGGACAGGCTGGGGGTGGTTTCTCGAAGGCAACCGAAAGCAATAGGTGCTTTCAGTTTGTTTAAACCCCCCCACAGTGGCTGCATAGGCCATGTGGGATATTTTTTTTTTTGTTTCTTCTCTAGCCGTGAAGCTTTAAATATTGCCCATTACGTGCTTGTTCCCATTGGGCCTTCTGGCTCACGTGGTCAGGGCGGTGCCTAGTCTGCGGCAGGTTTTGGGTTCAAGTCCCTGAGGGGATGTTTGTTGACACCCTGCCCAATTTTTGATGGTGGATGTGGTTCGTTGATGCCGTACATAGTTTTGACGATGGATATGGTTTTTTGATGCCCTGCGCAGCGTTATTTGATGACAGCTTCATTTTTTGATGCCCTTGACGTTACAATTGGTCATTTGATGCCTTGCCAAGCTCCAAAATTTGGTATTTTTTTTACCAGTCCTTGTCTCATTTTCAATTCAAATGGGGGAGATCTCATGATTCATTTGCAAATTTGTCAGATAAAGGGGGGAAATCAAACTATTTGGCAGAATAGTTGCTAGATTTGTAATAGGTGTTAAAATTTGTGGGCATTTATGATTGTTTCCTTTGCATTTAAATATTCTGTTTTCTTGCATTCACAATCATGAATTAAACAAAATATAAGACCCCAAATTTATACCCTATTTGTGCAATTTATTGCATAGCAGCGTTTGGTATTTGAGATACCTCTGGTCCACACTTACAGGTAATGTTGTCATGCTTTGGACTACTGTATTCGCCTGCAACAATGATGTCTAAGTTTGTTCTCTATAAATCGTCGGGGAGAAATAAGGCAAACCAGTTTTTTGTTTTTTCTCATTTCATACCCACATCATGATTGTTGTTAGGCATAAATCCTGACAAAAGTTTTTTTTTCCAAAGTGTTTAGGGGAAGTTACACCCCACGCATGCGGAATAAAATTTTCTATGGTAGGTGTCATTAACAACACGATGCCCTTTCAGTATTGCCTATGTTCAATATATTGTGCTTCTCATGTGTACTTATAGTCTCCCTCACGTAAGGGCAAGTACATATTGAGTAGTATATTGTTCATATATACCTATAGTTTCCCTCATGTAAGGGCGGGTGTATATTGAATAGTTACAGTATAAAGATCTGGCAGGTATAAAGAAAGGGAGACCACTTGGTGATATAAGGAACCTTCATAATGGCCAAATTCATAAGTATCTTTTAGATTCTCAATTGTTGAAAGGTCCTAACTTTGTTCCATGGAAGACAAAGATGAAAGCCATACTTCAGTTGGAAGATTTATGGGATGTAGTGACTGGCACTACAAAACGTCCTCCAACAACAGGAACATATCAAGATGCTTGGGATAAAAAAGACAAGAAGAGTCTCATATTTATCTTGCTTGCTACTATAGATAATGTGCAGCCTCATATTTGTGATGCAAAAACAAGTAAGATAGCCTGGGATGCCTTGATCACAGTATATGAAGGCAAGAATCAATCCACTATTCTCCATATTCAAACTCAACTACATAATCTCAGTATGAATTCTGGGGAAACAGTTGATATATTCCTTTGCAGAGTGGCTAAATTGAAAGCAAAATTGAATGCTATGGGCAAAATGATGGATGATGATGTCTTGAACTCTATCATCTTGAAAGCATTACCAAGTTCCTACAAGATGTTTATCACTTCTCTCAATGTTTCTAGTAGACAAGTATCTTTTGTGGAACTGGTAAACTTGCTTCAGACTAAGGAGGCAACTCAGGTCCAGAAAGATGATGTGCCAGATAATGCTCTTTCCACACAACAAAGTGGTAAAAAGCAAGGCTAGTTTCAAAAATGGGGTGCTTCTTCCAAAGGAAAAGGGAAGCAAAATCAGCAAAAGGATACCAAATATTACAAAATTTGTGATATGAATAACCATGACACCAATAGGTGTTGGTTCAAAAACAAGCAATCCAACGAAAGAGGTTCTTAGAAGAAGGGCAAGAACAAGTAGAAATACAATAAGCATAAGCACTCTAAAGGCCATGTTGCTTATGTTGACTCCAACTTAGACTCAGATCCTCCTGAGTCCGATTCAGATTCTGACTCTGAAAGAGCACATAAGGTGCTCATGACTCATACTTCGTCTTCCCAGATAGATGTTGTATGGTATATTGATTCAAGAGCTAGTAAACACATGATCGGGGACAAATCATGGTTTGATACTTTTGTGGAGAAAGAGGGTAAGCCAGTCACAATTGCTGACAATCAAGTATATCAGGTAAAGGGAGAAGGGGATATTTTTGTGTCCCTTCCTAATGGTATTTGTCAAATTGAGAAGGTTCTCTATGTTCCAGGCTTAGCCAATAATCTGCTTTTAGTCACACAAATGTTGGATAGAAACATGGATGTTGTGTTTCGAGTTGTCAAAGGCAAGAAGATATGTTTTACCACACACAGTGGTAAACATGTTGCAACCGGATCCTACAAACATGGTTTGTTCATTCTCGATGCACTTTCAACTCCACATGTTGCTTTGGCTGCAACTACAAAGGAGGCCACCTCTCTCTGGCATCGATGTTATGGACACCTAAGTTTTGGATATTTGCTTGAATTATACAAATATGGGATGGTGAAAGGTCTTCCACCACTTTCATCTATCTTACCAATTTTCTCAGATTGCTTAACAGGGAAGCAACATCGAGTGCCTTTTGAAGCAAGCTCCTCTTGAGCTGCAAAACCTTTAGAGCTAGTACATACCGATTTGTGTGGTCCTATGACAACCAACTATGGTGGGAAAAAGTATTTTCAACTATTCGTTGATGATTACTCACAGAAGATGTGGGTTTTCTTTCTTCAGTTGAAATCAGAAGCGTTTCTCTACTTCCAACAATTCAAGAAACTTGTTGAGAAGGAGTCGGGATGTTTGATAAAAACCCTTCGCTTAGATCAAGGGGGGGAATACACCTTTGAAGAGTTTTTATAGTTTCTTAAGAAACATGGGATCAAAAGACAACTGACTATAGCCTATAAACCTCAGTAGAATGGAGTTGTAGAGAGAAGAAATCGTTCCATTATGGAAATGGTTTGATGTATGCTAAAAGGAGCACATCTTGAGGATCAATATTGGGTAGAAGCAGTAAACACAACATCATACCTCCTAAATAGAGCACCCACTAGAGATCTACAAGGGAAGACTCCACAAGGAGCATGGAGTGGTAAGAAACCTTCCATTTCTCATCTGAAGGTGTTTGGATGTAAAGCATTCATGCACATTCCAAAATAGAAAAGGAAGAAGCTGGATGAGAAAACCCTACAGTGTATCTTTCTTGGCTATGATGAGTACTCAAAATTTTATCGATTGATTGATACTAATATCAAGAAGACACATGTAAGTAGAGATGTATTTTATGAAGCTCTCACATCAAAAGACACATCCACAGCTGTATACATAGATGAAGAAGAGCCTAAGAAGGAGGTTCAACTTCCACAGCAAAAACAAAAAGTTCCAAAATGGTATACTAGCACTTTGAGAGATTCTAAGTTGAAATCCCTTCCAGATCTATCTCTTGATAGGCCATGTACTCACAGTATGACTCAAAATATGAGAGAAAAATAATCTACTTCAGAGGTTGCCAAAATTTGTCAACACTTTGATGATTTGTCAGTGGGTACCGAATATGACAGGGAAGAAGATGAGGATGGAGAAAAACTTTATATGTCTAAATTGAATACAAATTAACCCACAACGGTTCAATCTGCACTTGATAAACCACAGTGGAAAGAGGCTATGGATGTAGAACATAAATCTCTTCTTAAAAATAATATGTGGAAGTTAGTCGATCTGCCAATAGGAAAGAAACCCATAGGCTACAAATGGGTATTCAAAGTGAAGTATAAGGCAGATGGATCTATTGATAAGCATAAATCCCGGCTTGTTGCAAAGGGATATGCTCGAAAGAAGGCATAGATTATGAAGAGACTTTTGCCCCTACTACAAAAATGACTACCATTCGAGTACTTTGTGCCATGGGAGCTCAGTTTGGGTGGAAATTGCATCAGATGGATGTTAAAAGTGCCTTCTTGAATGGTGAATTACAAGAAGAAGTATACATGACTCAACCAGAATGATTTGTGGTTGATGGGCAAGAACAGAAAGTATGCAAGTTGATCAAATCCTTGTATGGGCTAAAACAAGCTCCTCGAGCTTGGTATATCAAGATAGACAGTCACCTTGTGCAGCATGGTTTCATAAGAATTCCTTCAGATGCAAATATCTATATTAAGAAAAATGGTTATGATATAGTGATTCTTGTACTTTATGTTGACGATTTGATCATCACAAGAATCTCAGAAAGAATGATTGACTTAGTGAAAAATGATTTGAAGCAATCATTTGATATGACAAATCTAGGACTTCTGCACTATTGTCTTGGTTTAGAAGTTACTCAAAAAAAAATTCATATTAGAGTAACACAAAAGAAATATGCCAAGACTTTAATATTAGGATGACTAACTATAAGTCAAAAGCAACTCCAATGGAGCAAGGACTTAAGTTATCTCGATATGATGATTCACCTCAGGTAGATGGTACTCTCTATCACCAGTTTATTGGGAGTCTCCTATATCTGACAAATACCAGAACAGATCTCAGTTTTGCTATGGGATATCTTTCAAGGTTCATGCAAGAGCCTAATATGAGTCACTAGAAAGCAGCAAAAAGAGTTCTTCATTATGTTCATGGTACTACAAATTATGGTCTGGAATATAGATAGAATAATAATTTTTTCTTAATGGGATACATAGACTCGGATTATGCTGGATCCCTTGATGATCGTAAATCCACCTTCGGATATGTTTTTCATCTAGGATCTGGACCTATCTCATGGCACAGTAAGAAATAGCATGTGGTTGCTTTATCTTCTATAGAAGCAGAATATCGTACAACCAGTGAAGCAGTCTGTGAGATAATGTGGTTAAGTCGCATTCTTACAAACATGGGCCTTCCAAAGAATCTTCCTCTTCATTTGTTTTGTGACAACCAAGGTGTTTTGAACCTTGTCAAAAATCCAATTTTTCATGAACGTACCAAACATGTTGATACCAGATGTCATTTTATTCGAGATGAAGTTCCAAAGCATCATATACAACTTCAATACATTCCTACTGATGCACAAGTTGTAGATATCTTTACCAAAGCACTTGGACATCTCAAATATGAAAAATTTCAAGATACAATTGGGATTTTCCAATAATGTAATAATGGGGGATGTTAGAATAAGTTGTTAAATTCCATTATTTGCATAACCAAAAGTAGCACTCATAGGCACTCTCCAATTTGGTTGTTTAACCACCAAGTTGGTTAAACCAACTTGTAACCACATTGTAACCTTTATATTTGAAATTAATGAAAAGGAACAATTGCTTCATCAAATTCTTCAACGGTTTGGACCTGCAATCAACATAACGGTCAAAAATTTAACTGTTGGTATTTGAATCCCACCGTGTTGATAGCCACGACCCCACATTTTTCAATTGGAGACCATGCTTGCTAGTCATGACTAAGGAGAATGACCCTTTTAGGATAATTTCCTTTTTGGGACACCCTAAAATTAAAACCCTCCCTGACTAATCTAACCTTAGATATCCTAACTAGGATGAGGTTCATTATCGATAGTTTAATTACTTAGTGAGGTTAATTTTTAATTTGGTAATTAAAGAGTGTGGTCTCAATTTATGTGTTACCTTAGAAGCACTAGCTCCTCTATTGGTAGAGGCCTCCGGCTAGTCTACCATTGGTGTAAAGAGAGGTAATTAGGTGTAGTTTTTAGTAGCATTTCGTGTCATATTTCAGTCTTAACCTCCCAGAGCTCTGAGGTTTGCAAGTTGGTTTTAGGAAATAATGAATTTTCAATTTGGAAAAATCCTTATATATTTCAAAATTTAGACCTAACCATGCATAACAATCGTGGTCCTCGAATTAGGGTTTTCTACCCATAGGTCTGAGCCGCAGTCAAGGAAATTTAAAATTTCAACCGCTTATGACAAGCACAGGTAGCAAAATATAATTAATTCTCCAAAATACCATTATGAGGAGTTCCAAAATGCCAAATTAAAAATACCCACTAGAACAAAAATTCAAAAAAATTAAATAACTCAAAAGCCAAATGTGCCTCGTATTTAGTTATTTATCCTAGAAACTTGGCGGTTGCAGTGACTGGTGTTCCATGAAATCTAAAAATATGAGTAAATAACCATAAGGACATTTGGGGTAAAATTAGTCATTGTTGATATGATATGCTTCTTTTTAATATTGAAGAAGGCCTTTTAGGTTGGACCGCTCCACGGGAATGAGGCGTTCATGTCATTTATCCTATGAAATATTTTAGCAGATCATCGATAATATGATTCAACATGATCCTAAATGGAATTGCTATCATTTCAATTACCTAGGAAGGCCATTGTGGCCTGACCGCTCCTTGGGATAAATATGTAAAATTACTTTTAATAGTTGCAATCTTGGCTGAATTAGGCCTAGCCAAGTAATCAAATGCTAAATTCTAAGTCTTTTCAGATCACTCACCATGGTCAAGTGACATGTCATTTTATTCATTGTCATTACCTTCATCAACTCATCACTTGAGGGGGTAGTGATAATATCTAATCATAATAAAATTTGACAAAATATCACTTGATCGTAGATCCCTTGATCTTGTCAAAATTACGTTCATCTTATGAATCATTATCAACAACTATCATAAGCTTACACCTTTTCTTAGGGAAATAGAAAATATGACAATTTAAGTTTTGTACTTTCCACTTTTCAAATCTATGGGTTAAAAGTACCTATAGTATGCACAGATGCACCGAATGGTAGTGGTGACAGATAGGAGGCTTTTTCAAATTTAAGCCTTTCATCGAGTTGGAAGCAATGATTCTAGGATGTGTATCCTTTTGTAGGACCTAGGGAATCTAATGTTGATCAGACTAATAATCATCATGCAACATTCAACATAGTTTTAGGTGGTCTAGTTTTTCTCATGTGTTGTTCAATATCACAATGCATCACAAAAGGGGCATCTAAGACACCTAAAACACATCATGTTAAGGTGACTAATCATATGGAACATGCTAGAAGACCATATGGAATATATTGGATAGACTCCAAGATATAGCAGTGGTTCTAACCACTCAATTTGGGCATTTTGGCCTATTCAGCCTTAGTCACTCCTGACACCTATGGTTAACAGAGCTGACCACACCTGTCAGACTCGGTCAGACATTAGAAGTAGTTGGAATTAAATCAATTTAAAATTGGTTACATCGGCCAATTGGTTGGAGATCCAAGTTGTTTGGGCACGAAAATATTTGGATGTTTCCATCCAACTACCTCAAACTATCCAATATCGTTCTTGGATTCTCCATGAAGCTACCCTTAGCCCTTGAGAAATCCTACAAGACCCCCCTCCAAATTAGGGCAATCATCTAGAGTTAATGAGCAATTTTTTTAGTGAAGCATTGTCAAAATTAAGATCAAGTGGATATAGAAGAATGTTATATTGAAAGTGAAAAATCCCTGTCAGATTACATACTCATTTGCATTCATTGATAGGAACCCCTTTGTTGCCCAATTGGAGATGACAATGGTTATTGGAGCTATAGAGGTCCTAGGAGGCTAAGAATATCAAGAAATGCACTAGAGCACAATCAACCACCAATTCCAGCAATTCAACCACCAAATCAGTCATAGGACATTAGGGCAACCCTTGACCATCAATTTGGCAAGGAGAATTAGAGATCTGACCCCTAAATTTGATGGTAAACTTACTTTAGGCTCCACTGCAATTTTCAACCATGGCTAACAGTGCCCACTGCATGACAGAACTGCGGTTAGGGTATAATTTTTGATCTATTTGCTTTTCAATTTTGTGTTTGCTTAGTTAGATTATATTAAGTATTTAATAGGCACATTTGCATTTTTAGAGACATTTGACCAATAGATTTAGGATTTTAATCATTTTACTTTCATTCTTACATGTAGGACAATGATGGTTTCTTTTCATGCTTATATGCTCTTGAATTCATAATTAGATCAATAGATAGATAGATCTGCTTCTCATTTACATATTTCATGGCATATTTTCATGTTTAGCATAGGTTTAATAGGGCATTTACATTTTCTTGATTTTATGCTAGATATGTCATATTTTATGTAATCTCTTCTAAAAGGCCTCATCAAGAGAGGCTACCTTTGCTTCTAATATTTCTTGTTGTTTATTGCACGTAGTATTAAAAGGGTTCTAATTTGTAAGGCAATGAATACCTCTAATCATAGAGAAGATGGTCATCGACACCATAGAGCAGTTTGTGTCAACCTAGGAAGCCCTTGGATTACCCTAGAGGGTCATGGGTCATGGGGATTTTCACCCTAGAGGGTCATGGGGATTTTCTATTGATTTTAATAATTGTATCACATGGGGTATCCCTAAGAGGGATGACATTGTAATCAAATTTATGAATAATTAATTAAATAATATTTTCCTTGTCCATTTTCAATTTCTTCAATTCTTGCATTGCTTTATGTGATTTTTCGATTATTACATAGTTAGGTGTATGCATCCTAGATTGCTACAGGATGATGCGTTAATACTAACCTTTTTGCAAATTTGATAATGTTCTTAAATTCCATGGTTAAATGGATACATATCTCTTGGTTGATGCTAACATGATGATTCATATGTTAAAAATTTGAGATTGGTTAGTTATTTCATGCTTCTTTGTAAGAAATATTTATTTGACTAACAAATTGGTTCTAAAGTTATTTTTTGAGTTTCACTAATGGCATCATCTTTTCCAACTAGGGAAAAAACTTCATTGTGGATAGTTGGCTATCATAGACACTTAGGTAGGCCTACTCTTAAAATTCCTCAAGGGGTAGAAAATAATTTACCCATGATTAAGCATGATGTGACCTCAACTAATAAACATATTCAAAGATACAAGGACACCTTAAGGCAATTGCAAATATGGAAAGGAAATGTTCCTTATAGATTATTTTCATACCCTTTGGATGATGTTGCATATGAATGGTACCTACACCTACCTATATATTCCATCACTTCTTGGGTTCAACTAGAAGCATCATTTACTAGCAATTTTGGAAAACAAGTTGAACTCGTTTTGGTGTTAAATCAATTTGGCTCTATCTATAAATATCCTAATGAGTCCATGAGTGAATTCAACGATAGGTTTCATAAGTTGTATATCAAATTTATGCCCCATTTCTTCATTTCATAAGAGAGAGCTATTGAAAAATACATGAGAGCTATACAACCCATAGTGGCTACTTTTTTAAGGGAAAGTCTTGATGACCCATCTTTGCATAGAGTCTATGAGGCCATGATAGAATTAGAACAATGGGCCATTTCGAAAAGAGAAAAGTTGGACCAACCATCATTGCTTAAACCTAGGGTGAATGATCAAGGAGATGAAGTTGAATGTCCAAATATTACAACCTACTTAGATTCCATCCAAGAGGATGTGTAAGTCTTAAAGCAAAGGTCCATTAATGAGGATTGGGATGAACAAAACCATTAGGATATGATTTGGTTATGTTTACTTACAACGGAAGATTTGGGCAATCATTGGAAGCAAGATATGAGAGTGTATCCTATTAAACAAAACCTTGACTCACCAAAGGTGGTAGAGACTGAATTTGAGAAGCCAAGAAATGAATTGGAGTACATAATAGAATCTCATCACTTGTTTTTGGAAGATGATCATTATAAAGAGTAAGAAATCCAACATGAGTCAAGTAGTGATGAATTGGAGATGATTGAATCAAAGTCTTGGTTTATAAGTGAGGATTGGTATGATACCATTATCGAAACCCCTAAGCCATAAAAGTGGTTGAAAGTAATTTTGAAAGAAAATAAATGAATGAATTTGAAGACATAATAAAGTTTCACCACTTGTTCTTGTAATATACTTTAGATGATATCCTTGAAATTGATAGCCAAGAAAACCCACACCTTCCAAATTGTAATCAAATTGAATCATGGGTTACTAATGTGGATTATGATAGCTTTACAAATTTGAATACAAGAAGTAACCCACTTTTGGAAATGATTGAACCATATAAGGAAGGTGAGGTGAATTTGAGGATCAATCCATTGATGAATTTGAAGATTGTTAAGGTATAGTTGAGCATCACACCCCAATTTTAGAAGATGATCATTGTTGGTGGAATAAATGGGATAACATTGCCACTCTTTCTAATGAAGCACTCACTTCACTTTATATGAAGGACAAGTTGCAAATGCTAGTTCTACAACTTAAAGGAAACATCTCTCAACTATAAGAACAAAGCCCTCGAGATGCATATCCTGATGATACTCCAAATCATTATCATGAGACAAAGGTTGAAGATACTAAAAGTGATATTATTTTATACAATTAAGGGACTCTAGATTGGACTAGTTTTAAAACATATGACGAATTAGAACCTTCCATAAATTTGGATGAGATGATTAAAATTGGTGATCAAAGCCTTCAACGTGCTAGAGATAATGACAAAGGACAATGTGAAGAAGAATTTATTGAATATTTTGAGGAAGAAACAATATGGATGGTTAATAATAAATGGGAATAATATGCTCATTCCAAACCTTCTAATGAATATTTTGTGTCAATGGATATGTAGGATAATTCAAAGGCTTCCTCACATGAGGATATTACACATCCTATACAATTTGAGAAAGTTTCAGAAGAAGTTTTGGAGTTTAATAAATTTTTGGAAACTTATAATACTATGCATAAAGTGGGAGGACCATTTAATTTGGTCCCATTTGAGGGATAAGAAATTAAAAACCTTGATTCACCTATTGGCTCTATAATGTCTATGCCATCTCAAAATGAGGAAACTCCAAAACATGAGTGGTTTAGGTTTTATATAATCGATGATCCAATTGAAAATGTCACGTTATCTGAAACAATTGAAGGGATTGACCATGGAGATGTGTTAGTTGACCCATCCTTGTTAGGATTAAATTAACAAAATATGAGCAATAAAATATAGAAATAAAACACAAAAGAAAAATCATGGAATACACAATAGACATAGATTTACATGGTTCATCCAATGTGGGCTATGTCCATGGAGAAAATACCTAGGCCCTTTGTATTTAGTCCAAAAAAATACTTCTGTACACAACCGCACACTACATTACATTTTAGTCGCCATCCAACATCCTATTATAATAATGCATTATAATTTTAGGGTAAATAACCTGCCTAAAATGTATTGTCCAATCTATGACCTAATATCAAATGGTCTAGATTTACATATAAGAAAAAACATCTATTTTTTGCTCCAAGATCTATCGCTGCCCCCCCTGGACCCCCCATGGTGACACTAGTAGGGGCGAATAATGCCTCCTACACCCCCCCTCTTTGTATAGTGGGTCCATGTGTGGCTGAAAATAGAGCCTCTAAATTAATCAGGCTCCACAACCAACAATCTCCCACTTGAATACTAATTCACAGTAAATCCACCACTACTGCACTTGTTGGACTATGCTTCAACTTTGGACCTAGAAATTTTCTCACCTTCTACTTTCATGCTTCAAGACCAACTAAAATTGAGTAGGAACTCAATTTCTCCTTGGTAACTGCCTTTGTGAACATATCTATAGGATTATTGCTAGTGTGTATCCTCTCCAATTTTAACTGTCCATATTCCAACACTGAGCGTATGAAGTGGTACTTGGTATGTATATGTTTAGTCCTAGAATGGAAGGCTGAACTCTTTGTAAGGTGAATGGCACCTTGACTATAATTGTATAATATGTTATTCTCCTACTTCTTTCTTAACTCCTCCATAAATATTTTTAACAAAATCATCTCCTTACTAGCCTTTGTAACAACAACATACTTTGCTTCTGTTGTTGATAGTGCAACAACCTTTTGTAATTTTGAAATCTAGTTTAATACAGTTCCACCTACAATAAAAACATACCATGTGGTACTCCTCCTACTGTATATATCACCTACCATGTATGAATAGATATATCCTTGTAAAATAGTATTATAACCTCCAAAGCATAATGCTTGAGTGGTAGTTCCTCTCAGATACCTGAGAATCCACTTCACTACTTCCCAATGCTTTCTTCCTGGATTGCTCATAAACCTGTTCATAACTACCACTACATGTTCTATATCTGGCCTTGTGCACACCATCACATACATCAAACTACCAATTGTTAATGAATATGGAACCTTGAACATGTAGTCTATCTCCTCCTGTGTCTTAGGACACATCTCTTTGGTCAGTTTGAAATTATTTCCCAAATTTGTGCTAACAGGTTTTGCATCCTGCATACTAAACCTTTCCAACACCTTCTCAATGTACTCACTATGAGATAATGTTAATTTATGATTTTTCCTATTTCTAGTTATTCTCATACCAAGGATTTGCTTTGCAACATCCAAATCCTTCATTGCAAATGAATCTGACAATTTCCATTTAAGCACAGTTATATCCTGCATGTTAGACCCTGAAATAAGCATGTCATCTATATACAATAATAGGATAATATAATTTCCATTATCCAATCTCTTGAAATAAACATAGTGGTCAAAATAACATCTACTATAACCTTGATCTAATATAAATCTATCAAATTTCATATACCATTACCTTGGAGCTTACTTCAGGCCATACAAGATATTTTTCAATATGCATACAAGTTTCTCCTTTCCTTTGACCTCATACCCTTGTGGCTGATGCATATAAATATCTTCCTCCATATCCCCATGGAGAAAAGTTGTTTTTACATCTAACTATTCAGGATGTAAATCCTCTACAACCACTAAGCTTAAATAGATCTAATTGAAGTCATTTTAACAACATGAGAAAAAATTTCATCGTAATCAATACCTTTCTTCTATGAAAACCCATTTACTACCAGTCTGCCCTTATACCTCTTTTTACCTCCATATTCTTCTTTTACTCTATAAAACCATTTATTTTGCAATACTATTTTTTCTACATGCAATTGAACCAAATCCCATGTCTAATTATTTATCAAGGAGTCCATCTCCTCTTTCATACCTTGCTCCCACTTCTTAGTTTCTACCTAGATTGCTTATTCATATTTTTATGGTTCACCATAGTTAGACAATAATACATAACATAATGAGGGGGAGTAACGTGCAGGAGGTTTAATTATCCTGGTAGATTTTATAACAATAGTTGTAGGACTTTGAGGTGCTAGCTATTGTTGCTACTACTATTGTTGATTTTCTTGCACCTTTGGAGTTTCAATTTCATCAAACACTATGTATTCTATGTTTACCTTTTCCTATTTCTTTTCCTACAGCTGATCCTTATACATAATATTTTCATTGAATATTACATCTCTACTCCTAATAATTTTGTGATTTGCATAATCCCAAAAGCGATAACCAAAATCATTAGCTCCATATCCAATGAAAAAACATTTCTTGGATTTTACCTCAAGTTTAGTTCTATTTTATTTACAAATATGCATGAATGTTTCACAATCGGAAGTCTTCAAAAATTAGTAATTAATAGGATTACATATCCATGCCTCTTTTGGAATCCCACCATCTAGGGAACTTGAAGACCCTCTGTTTATTAAATAAACTATAGTATCCATAACATCTACCAAAAACTATAAGGGCAATCCTGCATGTAATCTCATGCATCTAGCACGTTCCATGATAGTTCTATTCATCCTTTTTGGCACACCATTCTCTTGTGGAGTTCTTGGGACCACCTTCACTCTACAAATCCCATGATATGAATAGTAATTGTCAAACTCTTTGTTGTAGTACTTACCTAGATCTGAGACACTTTAGATTATTTCATGTCTCATTCTCAACTAAATCCTTCCATTTATTAAAGGTATCAAAGACATCTGATTTCTTTCAAATACAATAAACCTAAGTTTTTCTAGTTGCATCATAAATAAATGTAACATAATAGTAAGAGCCACCAAGAGATGTTATCTGAGTTTGTCCCCATACATCTGTATGTACAAACTCTAGTTTTTCACTCTTATTTTATTTTCCACTTGTGAGAAATCTGACTCTTTTATGTTTTCTATAAACACAGTTCTCACAAAAGTCTAAATCAACCTGCTTCAAACCTAGTAATAGTTTCCTTAAGTGGAGAATATACATCCTCTTTGCACTCATGTGCCCAAGCCTATGATGCCACGAAGATGTATTCACTCCTGTAGAAGCTAAAGCAATAGAAAGATCAGTATTACTAGTACATACATATAATGTACCTTCCTTATAAACTTTTGCTAACAACATTGATCCTTTAGCAACCTTCCAAAAATTTTCTTAGAATGTAATTGTACGTCCATCACTATCCAAATGACCTATGGAAATTAAATTTCTTCTTAAATAAAGAATATGCCTTACCTATTTCAACAACCATTGGTTTACACTTGGTAACTTTAACTGTATGTTACCCTTTCCAGTGATTTTACATGGTCTATCATCACCCAAATAGACATGTCCAAAATCACCTTGAACATAATATAGAAGTTATTTCCTAGTGGGTGTGGCATGATATGATGCACTTGATTCTAATACCCAACAATCATTAATATTATCTAGTGAAAGAATTAAGGCATATTGCAATATATCACCTGCTACGTTTACTTCCTGATTACCCTGGTTTTATTCTCCTTGTTTTTCTTTTCGATTTCAATAATCTCTTTTCAGGTATTCTTTCTTCTTGCAATTCCAACATTCCAACTACTTTACTTTGGATTTGGATCTACCTTTCTTTGATTTTCCATGATTTCCTGAGCTTTTTCCTTTCTCCCTTTGTCTTCCCCTGTTCTCTATAGTCAAAGCATTACTTTATGTCTCACTTGTGCTTTTTCATCATATTTTATCACTAAGGATAACACAGATAACATCATAAAACTTTAAAGTATTTGAACCATAGACAGAGTTACTCACAACCATTACCAAGCCATTCCAGCTTTCTGGCAATGAGCATAAAATCAAGAGTCTTAACCTCATATTCAAAGGTTACTCCTATAGAAATTAATAAATTTGTAACCATGTTAAATTCATTTAAAAGATTAGTAACAGAACCACCTTCTAAAATTTACATATTAAATAAAATTTTCATAAGGAATACCTTGTTTGAAGTTGAGGTTTTTCATATAGTTTAGCCAACACATTCATTAAACCCTTCGTTGTCTTTTCCTTTGAAATATTGAAGGCCACCAATGATGCCAAGAACAACTATATTTTTTCTAGTGCTTTTCTATCTAGAACATCCCATTCTTCATTTGTCTTCGATGCTAGCTTCTTTACTTTTCTGCCTAATGGTAGGTAAAGATATTTTTGATAAAGATAATCCTCCATTTGCATCTTCCAAAGTTGATAGTTTTGGCCATTAAATTTCTCAATCCTAAATCTACCTTCTACCATTTATCCCACTCAAACTAGAAACCATCCTTTCGAGCTCTAATACCAGTTAGGATTAAATTAACAAAATATGAGCAATAAAATGTGGAAATAAAACATAGAGGAAAAATCATGCAATACACAATAGACACAAATTTACGTAGTTCACCCAATGTGGGCTATGTCCACAAATAAAATAACTAGGCCCTTTGTATTCAGTCAAAAAATCACTTTTGTACATAGTCACGCACTACATTACATTTTGGTTGTCATTCAACATCTTATTATAATAATGCATTACAATTTAAGGGTAAATAACCTACCTAAAATCTACTATCTGATATGTGACCTAATATCAAATGGTCTAGATTTGTATAGAATAAAAAACATCTATTTTTGGCTTCATGGACACTGCCCCCCTGGAACCCCCATGGCGACACTAGTAGGGGGGCTAATGCCCCCCCTACACCCTCATCTTCATATAGTGGGTCCAAGTACAGCTAAAAATAAGACCTCTATGTTAATCAGGCTCCAAAACCAATAATTCCTAGATAGACAAGAATCATTGTTTGAAAAGGATGGACATGTTTTTAATTGGGTTCTTAATTTGTGTGTCTTTGATAAACAGGTCATGGAAAAATAAGTACTACAAGAAGATGGGGATAAATATCATAAGATAAAAGAGGAAGTTACAAACCCTCTCCAAGTAATGGTAAATGGAAATGTGCCAAAGGTAAAATCTCACATTTTGGGTTCCACCATTCGAAATCCAGGTGAAGGTTTGTAGAATGGATTATTGGATTCAAATACTTTCAATGATAAAATTTCATTTGTGTTTGATAAAGAATTTGAGTTATTTTCTCCTCACACCACTAATAATATTGCTTTGTTGAATGAAAAATAAATTGACATGTTTGAAATGTTAAATCAAATTCACAATCAATTAATTATTTAATCTAGGATACAAACTTATGATGATCCTCATTTAATAAATATCCTAGATGCTTGCAAGTGGTTGCATAAATTTTATTGGCCTATAAATTTGGAAAATGATTTGGCTTTAAATTTTTTAGACATAGGATCTTGTTTGTAGGGTCTCATATTTGAAAAGGAAAGCCTAATTATAAATCATGAATCAAGTTGTGAAATTGACATCCTAAGGAATAGGCAAGAAAGAATCGAAAATTAATTATTGTCTAAACAATTTGATTATTTGAAACTCCACTATTGGATTATTAATGAAACTATAATAAAATGGTGGGGTGAGACATGCAAGTTGAATTTTGTTGTATTGTTTGGCCTAATCTTATTTGCATTGGATTCCTACAAAACTTGGTATGCGTATCTTGTTATATATCTTTTGAAATGTTCTAATCATGTTTAGGAGCTAGGGAAGTGATAGTCCAAACTTTGCACCATATTGTACATTTGTATATAGTTTTGGTTTCATGTTTCAGTTTGGGTTTTTATTTTCATATTTTGGTTTTGAGTTCTTGTTAATTTGCGTTAAGTTAATTTTTGGTTTGTGTTTTGTGTAGTTTTGCATTTTGGGTTATCCCTTGTTTTGAGGTAATGTTTCGTGGTCGCTAACTTTTGGTCTCTAGCACATTTAGGTGCTTCTTTATTTAGTAGGTCGGAGTACCTAATCTGAAAATAGGTCAACCCAAGAAAAGGGAGATGAGTTATTTGGTAATCATGCTAAGAATTTGGACTAAGATGGTGGAAAGTGGAACAATGAAATATTTTGCTAGAGCTCCACATGTAACTCACACACATTAAATGGTATTTATGGAATTATGAAGGGTGAAGTTATCTTGATTTCCAACCCTAGGAAAAAATCCAAAATGCTCAACTTGTAGACTGCCTTATCCCATGGATGCTTGAAGCTTTGTCGGTTTTTTCTTTTGAAAAGAAAAAAATATATATGAAAAATAAAAACAAAAAAAAAAGATAAATAAAAAGAGAAAAAAATGAGCATCGAAATCTTGATAAAATCAGTCACAAGATCTAGATAAACTTTATCAAGGCTATGGACACCTGACCGGTAGTAGGGATTTGTCTAGATGCAGCTCAGGTAAAAGGAAAGGCTTTGCAAAACATTAAGGAAACACAAGGGTGAGTTAGATAAACCCCACCAGGGCTATAGATGTTTGACTAGTAGTGAGGCTCTATTTATAGCTATTTCATGATGAGTGATACTTCATAGCCTAATGTAGAAAGAGATGATGAAATCTGGAGGATTTTCAAAGATGCAAGAATGAATCACTTTTACACACACTGAGAAAAGGTAGATGGATTAGTTATTTTTATTTTGAAGTTATTTACCCCCACCTTCTCGGGACATCACTAAATAATGTTTTTTTCACTGATATTGTGTGTTCTCATTTCATATTGGGTTCTTAATGAAATGCTCATGATCATTTCCCAGTAGAGTCACTATTTGTTGTGGTCATTCCACAACTAGACCCAAATTTGGGAAACCACCTTAAAATTTTGGTTTTTGAGGAGTTTTAAGTGCTAATTTTGGCAGATTCCATGGTTTAGCATTGGCTAATGTTTTCTTGTTTTACTATTTTTGCTAGTGTTTTAGGTTAATAGGTTTTTTTTTTTTATTAGTTTTAAAGTTTTCCTTTATTGTAATTTTTAATGAGTAAATTTTTTGAAATTAGTTGTTTGATTGCTTTATAAAAAAATAATTATAATTCTAATAAATATATGTTTTTATAATTATGAAAATAAAACATTTAAAAAAATATATATTATATATATAATAAATCAAAATAAAAGAAAAAGTAAATAAATAAATAAATAAGGAAAAGGTTATATATATATATATATATATATATATATATATATATAAATAATATTTTCATGCTTGTCGGATGGTTTTGGGCTTTAAAGTATTTAGTTTTAAAGCTTTAGAATGACTAGTTAATAGGGTAAAGGTTGTAGTTTTATTTTTTTATTTTAATTTTTTTATGTTTTTTTCTTTCAATGCTAATTCACGTGTCTTTTATGTGTAGGTAAGAATAATTTCAAGTGATGTCTAAATATATGAAATGAAATGGATACTTTTATTAAAAAATATGTTATGTCGTTGAATCATGCTTAAGGAAAATAAGCATTTCAAGGTCAAACGAAGAGGTGAAATGAAAGTTTAGCGTAAGGAGAGAAGAAACGAACAGACAAAAAAAAGGAAAAGAAGATGAATCAGAAAAAGGGGAAATGAAACGAAAAGCCACGAAAGGTTTTAAATATCCATTCAAAACAAGTTACAAAGGCTAGATATTTTAGTATTTTTCTGGAGGAGAAAAGCACACCGCTAGACCGATTTTCACCATTTTGATACCAACTTTGGGCATGTTTTCTGCATTGTAACGAGATATTAAATATCGTTTTACTACAATATATGGAAATATTTCAAGTTTTATGCATTTTTTATGGTTAACTTGATTTCATTTTCATATTTTTGTACCATTTTCCTTTGAAGTTTACACCGTATTAGATGTTGATTTCTTTAAATTGGCTCATTCTAATACTGGTTTTATGTAGAATAATAATGCTTGCAGGGTCTATGGAGAAAGTCATGGTTGCAACATTTTTGTTTTCATTTTTTTCTTTTTTTCTTTTTATTTTTCTAACATTCTTTTTGTATATTTTTTCAATTTTTGAGGATTAAAAAAAAAATAAAAAAAAATTAAATGATAAAAATAATTACATGGGTGTGAAGAATGAGATACAATCTACCATACGAAATAAATTTGAACTTATTCTAAAGTTATTTCAATTTTAAAAAAATGATTGAAAATGACTATTTTATGCAGATTATTATAATTTCAAAATTTTATATTTTTCCATTTTGAGGCCGAATTAGATTTTTTCAGCTTCATATTTCATTTGCAAGCATAAAATAAACTTCTCTTTATGAAAATTTCAATTTCATTAAAGAGGTAAATTTTAATGGCATTTCATAAGCTACCATTTTTAGAGCATTAAATTACGTTCTAATCATAAAAAATCTGATTTTATCAAAGAGAGGTAATTTATACTTTACATCAAAAGTTTGTATTTTAAAGCATTAAATTATTTCTTCTTTACAAAAATTATTTTACTAAAGTGGGATAGTTAAAATGATATTTTAAGGCCATTATTTTAAGGTACTAAATTGCTTTCTTTGTGAAATTTAATTTCATCGAAGAGGGATAATTTATTTATTATAGCAAAGGCTACTATAGCTACAAAGTGGGTTGTCCAATTATTCCATATTGATATTTAAATAAAATTTAAAAGGAATTCCTTAATCTTTTAAAATTCATGTTAAAGATAGGTTTTAATCTTTTACTTCATTCTTAAAGTAGGATCTAATGCAAGATAAAACTTGTTTAGAATCTACTTAATAAAGAAAGATAAAACCTACCTAAAATCCTACAAGATAAAAGGAATTAAGGCACTACATTGTGGTCATATGAGGGCCAATTCACATTTGCTTTTATTTAGTTTCATGAACAATCATAAGTATGGTATAATAAAATACACCAACACATGCCCCTTGTTAACAGTTACTTGCAATCACTAAGGTGTTCCTAGCATTTAATTAGTATATCTTCATTGATATGACTAATACACGTGCAAATGCTAATATAGCGGAGACCTTGAAGAAGTTGTTTTTGCTTAACTTCTTTGCAAGAGACGGTTTTGGGATAAAAAATTCTAAGGGAGAGTGTAATTTTACAATTGAATAAAATGATCACTCAATAGGTAGCTTCCCAATAACTAGCTTCCCAAAAAGTATGGTTAGATCCCATTTCATCAAAAACATGAGGGGGATTCACCAGTGGTGGCCCACGACTCATATCCGATGCATTACCTCGAATAATGAACCAAGCCTTATAAATTTGTAGGCATCCTATCGTGTAATCCCACCCCTCGGATCTACCAACTTAGCCAAAGAAAAAATTGTAGGTATTCACTCTCGTCACTTCTTGAGGTCTCGATGCTCCAATAAGCCCTTCCTAAATCTTCTTTGAATTTTTGTCCACCTCATTCAAATTTTGAGGACTTTTCAAAGCCATCATTTTTATCCCATCCACACCAGCACCCCTCTTTGCTACCTTTTGCATGTGTAAACATTTACTCTTGATGCTAATTCCTCATGCAAAAGGTGGTTTCTTCATGCTTCCTATACCCACGAGCCTCCCTTGAGAGTCTTTTTATCCATGCATGCCATATATCTCTGTGTTGCATTTTGTCCTTCTTCGGTCCCTATTCCTTTCAGATTTTTGTGGATCAGTCTCTACCCATTAGCCCTTGCTCCCTTGGGTCCCCCTACCCCATCCACTACTATGTCCCAGTATTTCCCACTACTTTTTTTTCCCCTTGATGCCCATGGCAACTATTTATGTGGAGCCATCCCATATCAAGATTGAAAGCATTAAACAAGCTTTAATGGACACCAAGGGATTCACCCATTTTTTATGCAAATTTGAAGGGTGAAACAAAGAAATCACTAGGTACTTTTTTGATACCTGGAACAAAGGTAATGTTAGGATCTACGATGTCTATTTGAGAATAACTCTAGAGCTCCTATGTGATATTATAGGACTACCCCTACAAGGTACTTCATTTGCCAAGATAAACATAATTGGGAGGAGGAAACTGACCAGTTTCTTGACAAGGGCAAGAACCTTGGGTGGGATGAGTCTACCCTCTATAGGTCCTCTTTGTTGAGCCTCTATAATGAGATCATTGTCCCAATTATATAATATGTTACTTGATACAACCCGAAGAAACACTACGAAGCTTCCACCTAAGATTCATTAATCACCTCTATGAGGTCAGACAAGTATGTATCCTGGATTACTTGATGTACTCCCTCACTATTTCCATTGAAAAGTGTCAAAAAATGCATGCCAAACCTCTACACCAAGGTCTTCTTGTGGTTATCCTTAAACATGTCATAGAAACCAAGCCTCCTCTCCAAATGGTAACCTCCCTAACTTCCAATACCCCTTAGCTTCCCCCACTAGTTTTGAGACTCAAAATGGGAGCCCTTCTAAGGATAGGAAACCTAGATCAGTGACCCAACACAAACCTTCTCCCCATAAGAGCGCTAGATGCACTACCCATAGGAAGTGAAATCTCGTAGAGGAAGTCCCGATAGCTCCTATATCCTTTGCGTACCTAAAGAAGCCCAATAAGGAGAAGGTATATCCAACACATGTAATTTTAGATTCTAATAGTGGCAACGAGGCTTCTTCCACCCACCTCCTCCTAAATCTCATCATCAATTTGATGGCTAACATTGCCAAGTTCACCAATGACACTAGCAAGGTCCTCAAGTGATTTCCCCAAAAGTGCGGTGAGACTTATGATGATCTAGAGGAAGTCACCAAGAACTAAGGAGCATATGACTCTATTTTTTTAGGGTTTGAGATCCGACTACCAAGGTAGGGCAGTTTTTTTACCATTTGGGGTTTTTGTGACATTTTTTGCAGAACTGGGTGTCCATATACTATGGCTTCCTCACACTATATTTTTCATTTTTTGGCTTTTTTTCTTTCAGTTTTCTTTCTTGGGATCCTCCAACCTTTTTGGTTGATTTTAAGGTGCAATGTACCTTTTTGTAATAAGGCTTTGGGATCCTCTTTAAAACCCACTTTTTGTATATAAAATTCAACTAATAAAAGAAAAAATAAAAAATGATAAGAAAAGAATAAATAATGATATTTATAATACCTTTCCATGGTTGTCGAATAGTTTTTAGGGCTTTAAAGTAGTTAATTTTAAATTTTTAGAATTATTAGTGTAATGGTTGTAATTTTATATTTTTTTAATGTTAATTTTAAAAAGCTAATTCAAATGTTTTTTTTTATGCAGGTACACACGTAAGATGGAAAACATGGAAAGCGAGTGGAATATTGTGCAAAGTAAAAGACGTTACTAAGTGCATACGTAAGATGGCCCACATGACTTTATTAAAATAAAGATATGATGGTCCTCAAATAAAAAAATATTATGTGGATGTCCTAAAGGGGATTTTTATTAAAGTGTTATAAAGGAAATATAACGTATGCTTACATTACGAGGTTACAATGCAGAACACAAGCTTATACTAAGAGGATGGGTGAACAATATAAGATCACTTTTTACTTTTCTTAACTCAAAGAATAATATCCAATATATCAATGCAATGTCAATAGTGGTAATCAAAGCAATGCACAAATCACCACACATAATGGAAATACCAATTTAACATGGTTCACCCAATGTGGGCTATTCCATAGAGAAAATATTTCACTAAATTTTTTTCAACAAATCTCTTGGGAAAGCTTTCCCTATTACAATGTTTGTAGAGCACTTTCCAAAGGAGACACCAATATCCTAATCAAGTTTGTGGATCTCTATCCACAAGAGACACAAATCCCCTCAACTGGTTTGTGGATCTCTATCCACATGAGAACTCCTTCTCGTTTGCTCTACCTGGTGATCCTATAGAAGACTACTGCCTCCATTCCTATGGCTTATGGATATCTCTCCACTAAAGACCTCTATCATATCTACCCTAGATTATGGATCTCTATCCATTAGAGACTACTATCCTCTACTCTATTGTTGGCAATTTTGGGTACCTTGGGTACATTGCCTTTGCTCTAAGTGTAGATGTTGTCATTGATGTCAAGAAGGTCTTGAAGCAATTTGGTTTGATGTCAAATAATGTGTCTTGATGAAGGTTTCAGCATGGACAGTGAGTTTCCAAGAAGATCAGGGTAGCCCAATTGCAAAAGATCAAGAAAAAGACAAGCAAGAAAAAGTATGCAGGCGGCTGGAAAAACTGTCGCGATTTCGCGACATGTTTTAGGAGAGAGAAAGGACTGGAAAAACTATCATGATTTTGCGACAGGTTTGAGGAAATAGAAAGTGTTGACAAAACATGTCGCGATTTCGCGACATGTTTGAGGAGAGAGAAAGTTTGAGCAAATGTGTCACAATTTCGTGACATGCGGGAAGGTAGAGACGAAGTAGGCAAAATTGTCACGATTTTGCGACATGTTGGCAGGGAAGAAGAGCATATGGAAAGCATCATGGTTTCATGACATGTCACATTTTTGTGACTCAAAAAGTGCAAGAAGGCAGAGAAGGAAAAGTGTCATGATTTTGTGACATTCTGCAAAGTAAGTTGTTCGGACGAAAAAGTGTCACGATTTCGTGACATGATGCTGAAGAGAGAGTCCGCAAAAAGAATTGTCATGATTTCATGAAAATTTCAAAGAGAGAGAAAGTTACATGTAAAATTTCACGATTTCATGACATGTTGCAGAGGTCAAGTTGAGGACTGTCACGATTTTGCGGCATACTGAAAAGCTCAAAGTGAGAACTGTCATGATTTTGTGACATGCAGCAAAGGGAAGAGCCTAAAAGGAGAAGCATCATGATTTCATGATAGGCAGTAAAGAAAACGTACGGAAGCCAGAAGTGTCATGATTTCACGAAAAGCATTAGAAAAAACGTACGAAAGCCAAAAGCATCATGATTTTGTGACAGGTTGGGATGGTAGCTTGCAGTTGGAGAAAGTGTCATGATTTCATGATAGAAATAGTTAGCAAGTCTTAAATAGAAGAAGCATCATGATTTTGCAACAAATTGAAGAAGGAAGAGCTCGAAGGCAAAAGCGTCATGATTTTGTGACATGTTCTAGTTTTGCGGGCATATGGCAAAAAAGAGCTTAAGGCAGCGAAAGCATCATGATTTCGTGACAGAGTTGCAGATGATGTCAGAAGAAGCAGATGTGTCGTGATTTCATGACAAAAGTAGAGAAGAAGGCTTTATAGACTAAAGCATCATGATTTCTTGACAGAGTGAAGATGACGTCAAAAAAAATCATAAGTTTCACGATTTTGTGACAAAAGCTGAGAGGAAGGCCATGAAGACTAAAGTGTTGCAATTTCATGACAGAAGTAAGATGACATCAACAAGAGGCAAAGGTGTCACAATTTCATGATAGAAGCACAAAGGAAGTCGACAAATGCCAAGGTGTCACGATTTCGTGACAGCAGGCTATAGAAGGTGTACGACTGTAAAAGTGTCGCAATATCATGACATGTAGTTTCGTGAGAAAAGCTATGGAACAACAGAGGCGGTTGAAGCCGACAGAGTTAACCTTGAGCCAACGAAGTGTAGGGTTGTGCAACCGACATTGTTTTAGGGATATACAGCTGACTAAGATCAAGAATATAATCTTGAGATTGTTAGTATAAAAGGAGGGTTGTTCAGAGATTTTAATTATTGAATGTGTGTGTGGAATTTGTACAAGTGAATTATGCTGTGCACAAGAGAGCGAGTCGAGTCGAATTGACCAAGTGTGCGTTCGAAGTGCGATTTGCGTAGATAGAGTGCAAGGAGAAGCTCGATCATAGAGGTGCATAAGTGGAAGTCTATGCTACTGTGTTTTGCATAGAGTGTGCGAAGACTGTGCTGCTATGTTTTCGTAGAAGTGGATAAGTTGATCGAGTCCTGCTGTGTTTGTGTAGACAGTGAAAAGTTAGTTTTGACCAAGTGTGACTGTAACATAAAAGAACAGAGGAAGAGGACAGATTTGTGCCAAACCGAAGGACTATTTTTGGTGTGAATTTGAGGAACAAATTTGCAGTGATAGAGTTGAGGATAGAGATCTCCAGCTAGAGCAAGGAAGACAAGTGTCTTTTGTGGATAGAGTTCCATTTGCTAAGGGCAGAGGAGTTAGAGGTCTTATAGAGGATCACCACTAAGAGCAGAGCTAGGGGAAGGTGTCTCCTTTGGGTTGGTGCCCATAAACTTTGTAATTGGGAAGGTTTCCCAAAGAACTGTGATATAACTTATAGAGAAAAGTTTCATCCATGGAGTAGCCCACTTTGGGTGAACCACATAAATTGTTGTGTCACTTTGTGGATGGTGTGTTGTGCTTTGCTTTGATTACTATTGTTTTTACTGCTATCTATTCACTACATTATTCTATTTTGAAAGTTGATTTTAAAGCAAATTAAAAAGTGGTCTTATACTTTTCACCCCCCCTCTTAGTATAAGCTTGTGTTCTTCAATTGGTATCAGAGCCGGTTCCTTCGAAAAGGTTTAACAGCCGAAAGCAAGAACTGGTTAAGAACACAATGGATTTTTTAGGTGGTAATGCAGCACCTATTCTTGATGGATCAGATTTCGATCTGTGGAGTGCAAGAATGAGATTTTATCTAATGGCACTTGGTAATGAGGTATGGGAAGTGATTGAAGACGAATACACTATTCTTGAACATGGTCCTTATACCAAAGAAGACAGGCTCATGCTTCATAGCAATTCAAAAGCCATTAATGTAATCCTGAGAGGCTTACAGAAAGTAGATCTCACAAAAGTTATTCACTGCAAGATAGCTAGTGAAATGTGGAAATAATTGCAGGTGGTTCATACAGGTGATGCAAATGTTTGAAAGGCCAAATTAAGACATTTAAAGGTATGTTTGAACAAATCAAAATGAATGATGATGAAAAGATTAGTGACTACATGCTTCGTATGGATGAGGTTGTTAACTCCATGAAAGACCTTGGTATTGAGGTTGCTGAAAATGATGTGTGTGATAAGATTTTAAGATCTCTTCCTAATATATTTAGTGAAAAGATTTCTACTATTGAGGAAGCTAAAGATTTAGATAAATTGAAAAAGGATGAGCTCCATAGTATTCTTGCAGCATTTGAGCTGATAACTCAAGTAAAATTTGATGTCAAGAAAGAGGCAGCTTTCAAAGCTACCAAGAAATCAAAGGGCAAACAGATTCAAGAGAGTGATGAGTCTTCTAGTGATGAAGAGGCATATTATAGCAAGAAAGGCAAGTTCTCTAGAAAACACAAAAGAAAGAAAAACATAAGATGTTTCAACTATGTAAAGTTTGGTCATTATGCTACTGACTGTACTGTTTCCAAGAATGAAAGTGATGAAGATATACAAGATGTTAAGAGCAAGGATTCTAAAAAGCACAGGTATTACAGAAAGAACAAAGATGAGCACAACAATCAAGGAAAGAGGCATTCACACAAGAATAAGAAGAGCTTCTACCTAGACAAAGCAAGTAAGTGTTCTAGTAGTGATAGTGAAAGTTCTTCTAGTGATGATGAAAATGAGATGCTATTCATTTCAAAAAAAGAGGAAGAACCGAAACATAAATTCATTGTCATGAAATGTTTTAGATGTGGAAATTTTGGGCACCTTGAGGATGATTGCACAAATAATGAATTGGTTGCTAGTATGTATGAGGATGCTTCAGAAAATGATAAGGAAGATGCTTGTATGGTTTTTGAAAAGGGTAGCACCTCTAGTGATAAGAAATCTAAAAAAGGCCTTGATGATTCAAAATGCAATAAAATAGAGGATCTTGAATGTGAACTTACTAATGCTCTTAGTGTTTTGAAAAAATAAAGAAAGAAGAATGCTAGAATCAAAGATAAATTAGATGAATGTTGTATGGAGAGAGATGAACTCATAGAAAGTCTTAACATATCTATGGCTAAGACACAAGAATTCAAGAATGAGTTAGAATCTAAGATGCTTGAGTATAGTGAATTAGAACAGAAAATGGCTGCCTTGAAAGAGGAAAATAAATAATACAAGGATAAACTATACAGGTTTCAAGAAAGCTCCAAAAAGGTTAAATCTCTTATCAAAGGACAAAGAAAGACAACAGATAAAACAGGTCTTGGTTTTGTTAAACCACACAAGGAATAGGTTGGGGAATCTAGTAAAAAATTTCAAAAAGAAGAGAGTTCTGATGAAGAGAGTATCTCAGAGAAAGAGTCCATGAGTGATAAATGCACAAAAATAGAAAATAGAATTATAAATGCGAAGAAGTTTTCGGGACCCAAAAGGTCGATTAAAAGAATATTTTACGACAAATTTTTTTCGTGTCACAGGTTTGGTCACACGGCTTCACAGTGCAAAGATCAAATAAAAAGGGTAAACAACAATTTCAGAAGTTTTAGTTTCTTTCAAGGGTATTGCTACTCTTGTCAACAGTTTGGGCACAAGGCAATTTTTTGCAAGGCAAATAATAGGAATTGGGTTAGTCAGAAAAGGCAGATTCAAAGAACAGCTATGCCTGAAAGAAATAATATTGTTACTTATTATAAGTGCAACAATGCAAGTCACACAGCCAGACAGTGCAGAGTTGATCTTCCAAAGTACAGGAACAAGAAAAGTGGTATAAACAGGTCCAAGGATCAAGGTATGGACAAGAAAAGAGATGAGCACAAGAACAAGAAAAGTGACAAGAACAGAAACACTGACAAAGAGTTCAAGAGAAGGCCTAACAAAGAAATTGTAGACACTGATGATGATGAGTGCCTAATGGGAGTTTCACTCCCACCCTTGTTTTAAATCACCTCATCAGGAGGTGGGGGAGGGACTAAGCTAAGAAGCTCATTCTTAGTCCCAAGCCTCAAAGGTGACCCTTTGCCATTGATGACAAAGGGGGAGAGATATGAGTAAGGGGGAGAGATTCAAGTGAAGAAGAAAGCTTCAAGTCAGGGGGAACAAAAACTTCAATTGCAGATTCTCAGTTGTTGGATTAGTAGGGTTCAGTTTTGGCTCTTGAGTGATGTTTTCAGTTAAGGTTTGCCATCAATGAAAAAGGGGGAGATTGTTGGCAAATTTGGGTACCTTGGGTACTCTGTATCGCTCCAAATTTTTTGCATCCCTACCTTCAGGCTATTGGATCCATGCCCGAAAGGAGTATGGGAAAAGGATGTCACGGTACCTTGGACGAGAGGACTTTGCGAATGTCCCACCTCTCAAGGGAGGTGCATTTTGATGATTTTTTGATGGATCGTTGGGTCACCATGAAACATTTGGTGGCAGTTTCCACGCCTAGGTTTTTGGAATGTGTTTAAAAGAGTTTTTTTAACTTTAAGCATTCATCCTAGGTTTGGCCGAATGATTCTAACTTAAACTACATGAAAATGCAATTTAAATGAATACAACAAATAGAAAAGAAAGCAGAAACAGAGGATATACAAAATGCAAATTGAAGAATACCTGATCCGGATGTCTGAAGAAGTTTCTGATTAAGTGCAGCAGTATGGATCATCTGGAATCCGACAGTATCACCTACAATTTGACCAAATCGTCTGAGACAGACATAATCGTCTGAGACAGACAGAATCGTCTCAAATCTGATGAATTCGTCAGACGAATTCGTCAGAAACCTACAAAACAGAGAATAGATGCAAAATACAAGCAATTCTACTGTGCAAAATAGAGACAAAATGTGCTAAAGAACAAGGTGAATACTAAGCAATAATTTAAAATAGAAAGTAAAACAAATCACTGCATTATGATGGCAAATCATGAATTTAATATGCAATCTAAACTAGATGGGTGAACTCCAGATGCAAAGTAGAATAAAAACTAGATAAATGATCTGATTTATAGCATAAAATGACAGAAAAAAAGGAAGAGAAAAGCAAACTTTAGGCACTGATTGCCTCGATGTATGCTACAGTCGAGATCGTCTCGCATCAGTACGAGATCGTCTCGAATTGGACGAGATCGCCTCCGATCTTGACAGGTTCATCGACGACGATGGGTGATGGCTCCGGCTGAAAACCAGTGATGTACCTACAATAAAATTACTATAGGAATAGTGCAAAAGCAAATTTGAGATGTTTTAGTGCATAGGGAGTCAATTTGCATAAAAATTCAGCCAGGGGTTGGGGAGGGAAAAACCTTAGAGATTAAATAGGCTTAGGGAAAGTTGTTGGGAGGTTGGAGATCTTCCCAATTTGGGAGATATCCAATGGGGGAGGGTCCCAACGATGCAGACACGCTTCTGCCCGGATTGGAGACCCGTTGGAATGGATTCCAACTATGAAAATTTAGTTTTGCGACAAAATTGTCTGGACGTTCTAGTCCAGATGAAATCGTCAAATCTTGGGTGATATCGTCTGATCGGCGACGATATCGTCCAACGGACAAAACAACTCCTAAAAATGGCACGAAAAAAGGGGAAACGGGTTTCTCGATGGTTAACGGGCGGTTTGGGAGGTTAAATTTGAATTTAAATTTATTTACTAAGGTGAATGTAATTATTCCAATTTTACTGCGCCAATTTTAGGGTGCTACATTTTGCCCCCTCTTTAGCGAATTTTTCGAGGAAAATGCGTTAAAGATGAGTTCTCCTCGATCTACGAGAAAGCAAAAATTATTCCCATTTTTAGGCTATGATTCTTGGTTGAATAGTACGATAGCTTACTATGGTGCCCCCTCCGTGTTTTTACCCAAATCGAACGTTTGAGGTAAAAACGCGAAAAGGCAAAAAATTATTGTTGAATAAAATTAAGAAAAATAGGGTAAAACCCTAATTCATTTGTACTGTTCATTTTTATTGGTTTTTTAGAGCTCTAGAACAAAATGGTGGAGACAGCGCACAGATCTGCAGAGGTCCACTGCGGTCTATGGGTAAGGATCTAAAATCAATTTAGATTGATTTAATTTGATTTTACATGCTTTTTTAGATGAACTTAGGATGAATTTTGAGCATCACGGCCATTTTTGGCCGTCGACGTCATCGGGACGAAATCGTCCCGATTTCGACGAAATCGTCCCGATTTCGACGAAATCGTCTCAATTTCATCAATTTTGCCTAAGGGCGAAATCGATGAAAGGGGGACGATTTCGCCAAAATAGAGACGATTTTGACACGCGAAATTGGAAACGATTATGCTCAAATTGGGGACGATATCGTCCAATAGTGGGCGATATCATCAATTACAAAAAAATTGATCTTTAAGTTGCATTATTGATTGCTTGAATTTATTATTAATGATTGTTTTGTTGTTTTGTTGTTTATGTTTGCAGAGAGGATTACTAAAGAGCAGGGAGTGGAAGTACGGAGGACTGAGAGATGACTTGGCCGCTCTCACCCAGGCAGAGTGGGATCTGTTGGCACAGGTCGGATTACAACATGTGGCAGAGATGCCACAGGTTTCTACAGATATGGGGTTACTGACGACCCTAGCAGAGAGGTGGTATCCGGGTTCTTCATGCTTCCGGTTACCGATAGGGGAGATGACTCCCACACTGGAGGATGTATGGAGGATTCTTAGAATCCCCATACAAGGACGGTTGATCACTCCTGTGGCCAATCAGGGCTATGCTATGATGCGGTTGTGTGGTGACCCGAGCTTCACCCTGGAGAAGGGCGAAGTTAATATCGAGGCACTACGCCAGATGCCTGGGGCATCCAAACTCACACAAGTTTTGGTTGGGGTAGTTGGTGGACTTCTGCTGTGCCACCAGAGCGGATGCAGGGTACCGTGGATGCTCGCAGATGTGATCTGTGATATGCGGGACCATGAATACAGGTTCTCTTGGGGTAGCTTTGTACTATGTTGGCTGTACAGGATCCTTTACGGGGTCGTGTACAAGGGCGGCCGATGTTTGGTTATGACATCGCTACTATAGGTTTGGTGCTGGAGCACATTGCGGTGCGGAGGCCGATAGGGCTTCCACTGATAGGGGTTGATGGGGAGAGGCCCCGAGTCTTCTACTGGTGGCTCCGAAGAGGGGCACAGTGATGGATCGACCTGTCGGTGCCTCGGAGACTACTGGATGATTTGATCCTAGACCAAATCACCTGGATGCCATGGAGGCAACATCCAGGGTGGGAAGAGGACGGACAAGAGCTAGCTCGCATCAGGTGAGTCTGCTGGCTAAGGATGGAGAGGGGGGAGGTGGAGCTCCACCGCTATGATCGAGTGTTGTGACAGTTCGGTCTACAGTAGGGGATCCCATCTCTCAGGGATTATGAGTTTTCCCGGACTGTCCGGGATAACACCATAGTTAGCGGGGCTCCAGATATGCAATGATTCTAGAGTCAGGACGCGGACGATGCCCCCATTCAGCCAGTGGATGGGGACGACGTAGGGGTAGCCGATGGCTACGATGCCTAGTACGTAGGCATCCGCCCTCCTCGAATGACGAGGGCATAGGGTCCGATCCACATGGTTGTGCGTCGGATAGGAAGGCGGCGCCAGGCAGCGATAGAGGCAGCCCAGGGTCGCGGCAGGGGAGAGCAGAGGAGGCCACAGGCACAGGAGAGGCCACGACAGAGAGAGAGGGAGAGGAGGGAGGCGAGACCCCCATCTCCATAGAGGCCACCATCGCTTGATAATGGCAAGGGCATCGACACTAAAGAGAGTAGTGAGATGGCTACTCTCCAAGAAGAGAGGGATCGTCTGCAGGCTCAGGTGCAGACACTATAGGATGCAGCTGCACAGCACCAGGCTGAGGTGTCGTAGCTACGAGACGAGAATGCTCGTCTTAGGGCACGAGGTGGAGGGGTGAGCACTCAAGAGATGATGCGGTCAATTTCTTAGACCGCATTCTATCAGGCTTTATACTACCAGGCAGTGCCAGAGGGCTAGAGGGTACAGCTGTTAGCTGCCATAGCAGATCCTATCAAGACAGGGTCATCGAGGAGCTCATCTCGATCGACGACGAGGACTCGTAGTACCACACATACTGCGATGGGACCACCTCGTCCTCCGTAGGGCAGGGGAGGAGATGAGGCAGAGAGCTCGAGGGGTTCTCGAGGCTAGAGGACTACATTGACATTGTATTATTATTTTTCTTTTGATAGAGGATTGAGTATGCCGAGGTACAGATTGTGGCATACCAATCCATTTTTGATGATGTATATATACTGTTGAGATATATAGATATGATGTGTTTTTTATCACATGAGTAGTGTATTATGATGCTTATGATGCTTTTATGTTTGATTGATTTTGATAATTCATTGAGGATTCATGTAATTATGTCGTTGGGAATATTATGATTTGAATGTCATGCTTGTAATATTTTAAATGAAATAATCTGATGGGACAAATTGATTTGTTGTAATGTGATGTAAAAAAGAAAATAAAAAGAGACTTCTAACAATAATTTCAAAGGACATTGTCGCTATTATAGACCATTTCACGGAGTCGCTGCTCACTCGGTCGTCAAGCTAGTCCCATTTATAGAAATATTGTTAAAAGTAAAAGAGTGCTTAAGAGACTGTCTTAAGACTTTGGTGTAATGATGCAAATGATGATGATGATGATGATAGTTTGTTTTCAGATTCTCATGAAAAATATTGTGCATGAAATAATGTTTTTAAAATGATTTTTGCTAGGCATAATTTCCTAAGTGTGATAAAAATTGTTGAATAATTCCTTAGGAATTATACCATCATTGAAGGTTGACATAATGACATGAAATAATGAAAATATGTTTGTTTTTGAAAATGCATAATTTATGTAAAATGAAGTCATATGGTTTTTATGATTTTTTGATAAATGGGAAATAAAATTGTTACAGTGGTTTGCGCTAGGCATAGAATATGTAGGTATAAACTTATACCATCATCGCGAAAGTCAACCAGAAATTTATGATTTGACTTGTGTAATTTGAAAGAAATTTGTGGTTTTTCTATTCTTTAGTTGTCTTTGTGGTAAACAACTACACTTGATTGATTCTAAACAAGTTGCAAAAATAATATTTCAAAGTATTTTGAAGACAAAAGTTAGATTTATAAGGAATACCATGTGCATATGTGAATTCATTTCCAATCTTGATTTATCATAATGATAGACAAAATCTCTCAAATACAAATGTGTGTGCAATTGCATTGTTCATTTACCAAATTTGAGCAAGATACTATGATACAAGTGATTTGAAGAAACCAAATAAGTGTTCATTAACCATGATGTAGATGCATATAACCATATTAGACTACTATGTAGGTCGGATTATCAAGAGCTAGCTAATCCATAAGCGGACATAGGTCCTATACAAAAGAAGGTCGCTAATGTGATAGACATATCGCCACACTAGGAGTTACCCAAGGCCAAGTATGTTGGGCACAAACCACCTGTTATGGGGCTTACCTCACAGTTTTCGAATAATTGAGAATTCAAGGGATTCAAGCTCATCAACCCTTCTTTTCTTTTCAAAGGGTAGGGAAAGGGATTTTATTGCTTTCTTGCTTTCGTTTGAACTTTGCTTGATTTTTCTTTTGTATTTCTTTTGCTTTGACATTTGAAATAATGCTGAAATAATATTTTTCTTTTTCTCTTTTTTTTTTTTTTTTTTTTTTTGAACTTTTGTTTTCTTTTTCTTTGCTAGGGATACTTGCTCAGATTAGCTGTAGAGCAAGGGATTTTTATTCTGGGTAGGGGTGAGCTTGTCCTTTTGCCAATTCTCAAAGATTCTAGACCATGTGCATGATAGGATAGCAAGGGAAACTTTTCACTCAAGAAATCAGTTCTACTATGTAGCAAAACATGGAAATTACAAATATAATCATTTTATTGTGAAAGGATGTGCTTGGTTTAAGGAAATAACAAGATCAATTCTCTATGCTCAAACTTTATTTAATTGACTTTTGTGGACTTTGATATAAGAGAGATTAGTAATCATGCCAGATAAAATCAAGATATTTATTGTTGTGAGTGTGCAAGTGAGGGATACCAAATAAATGCTAATTTATCCAAAAATAAGTTGAAACATATAACTGCAATGATTGGAAGAAAATGTAAATAAATGATTTTGAGAAAGTTTTAAGACTGTTGACTCTCTCTTTTTTCTTGTATATTGTTTTGGTGTCGAAAGAGTCAAGCATATAGCTATTTTTGGATTTTTATTTTGATTTTTGTTTTGATTTCATTTTTGATTTTGAGCAGAAAGAACTTTAACAAGTGCTTTAAATAAATGCAATAAATATTATTTTTTTTTGAAGGTTTGGAGATTTATGAATGTTTTTGGTGTTTTTGAATAAATTTGGAAGAAATACAAGATAGTGATTTTGAACAAATATATACATGGATGAAATGAGCATAATAACGTTTGAGATGTAAAATATTCATGGGTTCTTTAAGTTCTTTACCATCTAAGGTAGATAATTTATATGCTCCTGATTCAAATTTTGTAGTAATGATGTATGGTCCGAGCCAGTTGGGCTCAAATTTACCTTTAATTTTTTTGGTTGCATTTGTATTTTTTTTATTTTTTTTTAGAACAAGGTCGCCAATCTCAAAGGATCGATGACGAACTTTCTTATTGTATGCTCTTTTAAGCTTGTTTTGGTATGCACGGAGGTGCTCCAAAGCATTGATGCATTTTTCATCTAGGAGTTCCAGCTGACTGAGTCTGCCAGCGCGATATTCATCTCCTACTTCGGTATCTTGAAGTAGCAGAGCCAAAGAAGGAACTTCTAATTCAAATGGAAAAACTGCTTCAACACCGTATACCAAAACAAATGGTGAAGTGCCCGTGGGGGTTCGAACACTAGTTCGATAAGCCCACAAGGCTGGATATAATTGAATATGCCAGTCACGGCCATTTTTATTGACTAATATTTTGAGAATTTTGATTAAAGTTTTGTTAGAAGCTTCTGCTTGACCATTACCTTGAGGATAATAGGGAGTGGACCAGCGATGTTGAATCTTATATTTTTGACATAATTTTTTAACATCTTTATTTTTTAAAGGAGTTCCATTGTCAGAGATGAGATTCGCAGGAATTCTGAATCTACAAATGATTTGATTAAAAATGAATTTAGAGACCTGTGAACCGGTGCAAGAAGCTAAAGGCATAGCTTCAACCCACTTCATGAAATACTCAGTGGCAGTTATGATGAACTTGTGTCCATCAAAAGACACAGGATTGATTTTACCAATAATATCCAAGCCCCATTTAGAAAAGGGCCAAGGAGACGAAATATCCTGTAGCTCTTGTGCAGGTGCATGGACAAGGTCAGCATGTTTTTGACACTTTTCGCAATGACGCACATACTCATGTGCATCCGCTTCCATGGTAGGCCAAAAGTATCCTATCCGAAGGAGCTTTTTAGCAATGACGCTACCACTAAAGTGTCCTCCACAAGATCCATCGTGGGCTTCACTCAAGGCTGATTTAGACTCATCTAAATTTAAACATCTTAATAGGATACCTTCAAAAGATCTCCTATATAAAGTATTGCCAATTATTACAAATCGACTTGCTCATCGACATAATAATCGACGCTGGTTTCTATTAGAATTGGCAGGGAAATTCCCATATTGGAGGAAATCAAATATGTCTGTATACCAAGGTTCAGGAGTAGTTTCATTGATTAGAAACACATCCAAAGGCTCTAAACATGACTTATTTGAAGTGGGTTCCTAGAGTCGATGAATGATGATAGTAGCATATTCATCGTCTAACTCTAAGGGCAAGAGGGATGCAGCTGCGGCCATAGCGTCAGCTGCACGATTGCTAGTTCGAGGAATGGCTTCCAAAGTAACTTGATCAAATAAAGACATTAGTTGTAAAATATAGGCATTATATGGGTGAATTTTATCATCGTGGGTTTGATAAACTTCATTAATTTGGTTTATAACCAATTGGGAATCACCAAAAACTAAAAGGCTTTTAATTTTTAGTGCTAGGGCAGCTCGTAATCCAAGGATTAGAGCTTCATACTCAATAGTATTGTTGGTGCAAGCAAATGTTAGTTTGAAGGATAGAGGAATAAGATGTTTTTGTGGAGATATTAAAATAATACCCACACCATCCCCACTCATGCATCGGGCTCCATCAAAGTATAAGGACCATTGTTCAACAAGGTCTGCCTCTAATTGAAGGCATTCATCAGGAAACTCGATAATGAGGGGATGAGTAGACTCTAGGTGTAGCAGCTAATTGATTTGCTATGATTTGACCCTTAACAAACTTTTGTCCTATGAAGGTGAGATCAAACTCGCTTAGAGCAAGAACCCATTTGGCTGTGCGACCCGATAAATAAGGTCGACTCATGAGATATCTTAAAGGATCATATTTGGAAATGACATACATTTTTTGGCTAAGCATGTAATGTCGTATTTTTTGTGTAGCAAACACGACTACTAGACATAACTTCTCTAACGCTGTATAGCAGGTTTCATAACTGACGAAGGTTCGGCTAATGTAATAATTAGCATGTTCTTGCTTTTCATCATCAAGTTGGGCTAACATAGCCCCTAAAGTAGAATCTGAAGCAGAAATATATAGAAGAAATGGGCGATGATATTTAGGCGGTGAAAGCACCGACGGGTTAAGGATATATTGCTTTAGAAGTTCAAAAGCTTCTCTACATTCTGTGTCCCAATTAAAGGGTACGTCCTTCTTAAGGAGTTTAAGAAAGGGACCAGTTTTGTCTGCCAGCTTATCAATGAAGTGACGGATAGCTTGAAGTTTACCTTGTAAACTTCGTAATTCAGAGATATTAGTGGGTGCGGGCATATCAGTGATGGCCATAATTTTAAGAGGGTCAATTTTGATACCATGTAAAGAAACTAAAACCCCTAATAGTTTGTCGGATTTAACTCCGAATATGCATTTTGCTGGATTTAATCGAATGAGATATTCTCTTAATCGATTAAAAACTTTTCTCAAATCATCTAAATGATGATCTTCAATAAGAGAGCGAGCTATAATATCATCCACATAATCATGGAGGATATCATGCATCAGATCATGAAAAATGTAGGTCATAGCTCGTTGATAAGTTGCACCGACGTTCTTTAGGCCAAATGGCATCACTTTCCAGCAAAAGGTACCCCAGGGGGTAATAAAGGCTATTTTATCCTGGTCTTCAGGAGCTATCTTAATCTGATTATAACCGGAGAATTCGTCCATTAAGGACATCATCCCACTTCCAGCAGTGAAGTCAATGATTTGATCCATATTTGGAAGAGGAAAGTCATCTTTAGGGCATGCAACGTTAATATCTCTAAAATTTGTGCAAACCCTAACTTTGGTAGCTTCTTTCTTGGTGATTGGAACTACATTTGAGATCCATTCAGCATAATCAATAGCTTGTATGAAGATAACATTCAAGAGTTTTTCTAACTCCCCTTTAACTAGCAGAGCCACTTTGGGATGCATTTTTCTAAGTTTTTGTTTTAACAGGTTTAGCATCCGGATGGACCACTAGATGATGCATGACTACAGAAGGGTCTAGACCGGGCATATCTTCATATGTCCAAGTGAAGACATCTTCATATTATTTAAGGAATGCAATGTATTGGTCCTATTTTTCTTAACTTAGTTTTTCTCCAATATTGATTATGTGAGGGTTGTCCTCAGTTCCAATGTTAATTTTAATGACATTTTCTACCTCCATGTGTAGATCTCTTTCAAAATTAGGTGGGGTGGGTGAAACACCCAATTCTTGTAATTCTTGTAAAGTTAATTTATATAATTCATTTTGAGGATCAGTGGCCTCAAGCTGAGCTATGGTTGGTATAGAACCATCAAAATAAAACCCGTTATGCAACATCTCTTCAACAGAGACATCATGGAAGATATCTCCTTCCAACTCTTCCTCGGGGTCAACAATCATTTCAGGGTATGCTATGGATAGCATGTTGCATGAAAATGACTGATTTCTAAGAGGCAAATCAACATGCCTATCCAAATAATCTTGGTAGAATATGAGATGATCATCATCCTCAAAAGGAAATGGTTGTCCCTTACTAGGAAATAGGCCCACACCACAGCGGGCAGGCCACGGTTCTACCTCGAAAGGTTCTTTCATGCCATTTTGGAAAGGTCCTAAGCCTTTCCCTTTATATCCCATTTTAAGCATCATGGGTTTAGCTTTAACATAATCATTGGTAAAATAACACCGAGCATATCCCTCATGATGAGTTGTGATATTTCGATGGATTCTTCCCCAGTCATATCCTTTATAAATGAAGGCACAACTCCCGACTTGGTAAGTACTTCCCATAGGTTGTGGGAGGCCCAAAGTACAAGGAGATGGCGGCAAATTTTTTAAAAGGTTTGAATCTTGCATGAAAGCATTCATTTGTTCTGATATTAAGGTTGTAGATAAATCTTGTAAAAGATCATCAGAAATGGCATAAGATGTAGAAGGCTTATTACCTATTTCTTGAGATGTGGAAGGTATAATAAATGTGTCTAAAGGTTCTGAATTTATAGGGGTAATAGTTGAAGGATTAGTTGTAGATTTGAGATCTTTTTGAGGTTCTAGAGTAATTTGTTTAGAGGGTTGTTGATTTATATGGGAAGATGAAGTTAATGGAAGAGGAATAGATGAAGTGATGGGTTTATGTTTCACAGTTTTAGCTGAAGAAGAACTAGGATATGTGGATGACAAAGCAGGGAAAAATTGCACTCCAACTGGTTCTGCCAAAGCACACATATCAAAAGGTCTAGGGTCACCATGAATAGTGACCAACTGATTTTTAAACTCAAACTTTACACATTGGTGTAAAGTGGATGGGACCGCTCACATGGCATTAATCCAAGGGCGACCCAAAAGTATGTTGTACGATGCTGGGCAATGTACAATGAACACAGTTGTTTCTAGGGTTCTAGGACCAACCTGCAATGGGAGAGTAATGACTCCACATGTTTCTTGTGTTTCGTCATTAAAGGCTTTGATAATCATATTAGTTTTCTTCATTTCGTCACTTTTAAAACCAAATCGTTGGTAGAAGTCAAAGGTGCAAATGTTTAGAGATAAGCCATTATCAATCAAAACTCGTTTGACAGCTACATCTCCAATTAGAGCAGTAATGTATAAGGGATTGTCCTTATGTAAACTATGTTGTGGGATATCTTTATCCCGAAAGTCAATACAATCAATGTCTCGAGTGATGATAGTATTGGCCATAGCTTTAGGTTGGATGTTTTGAGGTACCATCATTTGGCTCAATGTAAGCATCAACTCACCCCTATGGGTGGGAGAGGATCTTAATAAATCTAGAAGGGAGATTCTGGCCGTAGTATTAGACAATTGCTCATTAATGCTGTAAGGGGGTTTAGATTGAACAATAGGAGCATGATTCCCTTTATTGGTATTTTTTAGAACAAATGGAGCTGATCCATCGTTCTGGTTTGGTTCTTGTTGGGAATTTTGAGCTTGTTGTCGAGTGACGACTTCGATGGTACCTACAATGTTATAGTGACGACGTTGAAACAGTCCCGGTTGAGAGTTTATGGCTTGTTCATAGGGGAGGACTACATCAGAAGAAGGTCAAGTAGTGACTCTTTTGGGAAATGGTTCTTCTGGAACATTAGCATCTGTGACAGGTTGAATAGGATCTGATTCGTTTTTAGAACTATTCGATTGAATAGTGTCTACTTCACTTTCACTATCTGACTCTATATCACTAGAATCCGAAGTTTGAAAATTATGTAAGGGCCTGGTTGTAACCAAGGATAAGGTTGTGTCAAATATTTGAGAATCTTGAGCAGGTAATTGTCTGCTAATGGTTCCTACATATCGGGTAGGAGGGGAAACATTATGATGTTCAATTTGATTGGCTACCTCCTTACCGTGTCTTGGTAAAGGGTGTTGAAATATGTCTAAAGTTTGATTGGCATTCTGATTTTGATTTTTGGGAATAGTATTTTGAGTATTATTAGGAGGGTTTTGTTTGGGTTGGAAGGCTTGCACTTCCATTTCATTATTGTCAATCAAATCTTGTATTTTATGTTTCAATCTCTTACAAGCGTTGGTAGAATGTCCAGGTCCTCTATGAAAATCACAGTGCAAATCAGCTCTATATCCGGGTATACTTGGGTCAGGTTCCCGGATAGCTGGCAGTTGGATTAAACCTCTTTCAAGCAGTTGAGGTAAAATAGTTGACAAAGGTTGGTTTAATCTAGTGAATTATCGAGGAGGCTTGTCAGGCGGTTTTAATATGAATTTTTCTGTTGTCTTAGTTGCATTGACAGTAGCAACATTTCTGCTGTCAGTGACTCCATCACCAACAACCTGTTTGTTTTTATATTGATTTCTAGATGTTTTCTCATCATCCTTCTTCCTAAGTTGGCCTCTCCTAATGAGGGCATCTTCTACTCTTCGAGCTAAATCTATAGCTTGGTCGAAGGTAGTCAAAGTAGTTGTTGATAGCTCATAAGAAAGTTGTTCTTGTAAATTGTTGATGAAAATGTCTAGCATTTCCCTATAGGGTAGCACAAAGTGCAGTTTTCCTATCAATTGCCTCCATCTAGCTAAGAAATCAGCAAAACATTCGTCTTTATCTTGTTTTAAGTTGTATAAGTCCTTAATAGTTACATGCCTCTCGATGTAGGCACTAAATTGATGAACAAATGACTCAGCTGTTTCTTCAAAATTTCTTAAGGAGTGAGTGGGCAATTGGTAGTACCACTCTAATGCCATTCCACCTAAAATTTTAGGGAACATTTTTAGTAATAGCAAGTTGTCATGCGATATGTCGTGACATGCTATCCTAAACATGTGAAGATGTTCTATGGGATTTTTGGTTCCTTTATAGATAGGTAGGACGGGCATGGGAAAATGCTTAGGGTATGGTTGAGCTACCACTATGGGATCCAATGGTTGGATACAAATCTCTCGATAATTATACGAGGGACGGTAGGGATCTATCTGGTCCATACGTGAAGCCAATTGTTTCACCATAGCTTCCAGATTACTAGTTTGCCCCCCATATTGATTCGGTGGGGCATTGACATGAGTTTTATGGGCGTAGGATGGAGGAACATGCATATTAGATGCCATGTTACTATTTTGTAAAACATTGGTAGGAAAAATATTATGGAGAAATTTTGAAGTTGGATTAGGTTGTATTGTAGATTGTTGAAAATTTGTATTTGGCTTTGTTTTATGTTTATGTTTATTTAAAGCATTTTGCTCAATATTTTGGAGGAACGAAGTAGTGAAGGGAATTTTCTTTTGTGCGGGAGTGATTTTAGGTTGAGTAATAGGTTCCTTAGGAGGTTGGGTAACCTATTGTTTTGACATGGCTTGGGCTATAGTGACCATATTCGCATTGGATGGTCCACCCTTATCACTTTCTTGATCAATGAAAGACAAGGGATTAGTTTGCATATCAAGCGCCCATTCTAAGGCTGCTTGAGCATCAGTAATTTCCTCTTTATCAATACGGACTGCCACATTAAGGACGTCAATATGTTGATTAAGAAATTTTTGAAAATGTTCTGCGTAGTCAAAAGTGATGCCTCCATTGGGAGCTATTCTAGGGGATGAGGATTCTTTAACACTTCCTTCTTGTTCCTTATCTTCCCCTAAGTATTCATCTGATTGTCCTAGAGTTTCACCTTCTGGATTTGTATCTCCAAGAAGGACATTTGGGTTTTCAGTTGTATTTTGTAGCCAATATTATCCTTCTCCTAAAATTTCTTTACCATTCCTAAGTCTAGTCATGGTGCTAAGTTTTGATTTCAGAAAATATATATATATATATATATGCAACAAATTAAAAGGTATATATTTATATATACCTAATGCAATATTGAAATGTTTAAGTTTTTACTATGTTTTTTTTTTTTTGATTTGTAGTTTTTTTTTTGTTTTTCTTTGAAACAATATAATAAAGACAGCAAATGAAACAATAAATGCACACAATAATAATAAGACTGAAAGTAAATGAACTAATATTCTATGAATAACTTATGAATATCATTAATAGGTTCAAGTTGTTCAGGGGTCATGAAATGTTCTTCTTCAAATTGAAAGTTTTCTTTTAAGAATTTGATGAAAAGGGCTATGGTGATATTGTTTGTTTCAGATGCTGGTTGATAAAAGTAAAGCTCATGGAAATACTCTCGATATAGCACAACTCATGGAACTCTATTCCATATTTCCCTATCTGTAAGAACAACTTCTTGGTCTTCTACAAGGCCTAAGAATCGATGTACAATGTCTGTGTTTTCGAGGTATTCCTCGAAGCTAAACAACTCTGAAGATACTAAAGCTCTCCTATAGGCTAGCCATCTATGGCAGGCTCTCTGAAGTTCATGGTAGAAAACTAATTGATGAGGATCCAGGATTCTATCCAAGACTAGCCTCTTAATCTGTTTAAGTTGTGTGGCCCTAGATGAGATAATACTAAGTCTCCTAATAAGTTTGTCCCACAAGGATTGATTTCTACTTGTTTCAGGGATACTAAGGATAGGATCAACTTCTATGGCTGCCAATTGGTTTACTACGTTTATAGTAACTGCTAACCTCTTTTTATGAGCTACCATATAAACATGATTTTGAACCTTAAATGTTTTAAAATGCATCTAAGTTTTAGTTGTTCTAATAATTTTTTTTTTTTTGGTTTTGTTTTTCTTGTTTTTTTTTTTGTTTTCAAAAGGTTATGATGCATTCACAGGGATCCAATTGCCTTTGCTCTAAGTGTAGATGTTGTCATTGATGTCAAGAAGGTCTTGAAGCAATTTGGTTTCATGTCAAAGAATGTGTCTTGATGAAGGTTTTAGCATGGACAGTGAGTTTCCAAGAAGATCAGGGTAGCCCAATTGTAAAAGATCAAAAAAAAGACAAGCAAGAAAAAGTATGCAGATGGCTGGAAAAACTGTCGCAATTTCGTGACATGTTTTAGGAGAGAGAAAGCGCTAGAAAAACTATCGTGATTTCATCGACAGGTTTGAGGAGAGAGAAAGTGCTGGAAAAACTATCATGATTTCATGACAAGTTTGAGGAGAGAGAAAGTGCTGCAAATGTGTCACGATTTTGCGACATGCGGGAAGGCAGAGATGAAGCAGGCAAAACTGTCACAATTTCATGACATGTTGGCAGGGAAGAAGAGCAGATGGAAAGTGTCACGATTTCATGACATGTCACATTTTCGTGACTTAGAAAGTGCAGGAAGGCAGAGAAGGAAAAGTGTTGTGATTTCGCAACATTCTACAAAGTAAGTTGTTCAGAAAAAAAAGTGTCACAATTTCGTGACATGATGCTGAAGAGAGAGTCTACAAAAAGAACTGTCACAATTTCATGACAAGTTCAAAGAGAGAGAAAGTTACATGTAAAATGTCACAATTTCATGACATGTTGCAGAGGTCAAGTTGAGGACTGTCATGATTTTGCGGCATACTGAAAAGCTCAAAGTGAGAACTGTCATGATTTTGTGACATGCAGCAAATGGAAGAGCCTAAAAGGAGAAGCATCATGATTTCACGATAGGTAGTAAATAAAACGTACGAAATCCAGAAGTGTCATGATTTTGTGACAAGCATTAGAAAAAACGTACGAAATCCAAAAGCGTCATGATTTCGTGATAGGTTGGGATGGCAGCTTGCAGTCAGAGAAAGTGTCATGATTTCATGATAGAAATATTTAGCAAGTCTTAAATAGAAGAAGCGTCATGATTTTGCAAAAAAATGAAGAAGGAAGAGCTCAAATGCAAAAGCGTCATGATTTCATGACATGTTCCAGTTTCACGGGCATATGGCAGAAAAGAGCTTAAGGTAGTGACAACGTCACGATTTCATGACAGAGTTGCATATGACATCAGCAGAAGCAGATGTGTTGTGATTTCATGACAAAAGTAGAGAAGAAGTCTTTGTAGACTAAAGCATCATGATTTCACGACAGAGTGATGATGACATCAGCAAAAATCATAAGTGTCACGATTTCGTGACAAAAGATAAGAGGAAGGCCATGAAGACTAAAGTGTCACGATTTCACGATAAAAGTGAGATGATGTCAACAAGAGGCAAAGGTGTCACGATTTCATGATAGAAGCACAAAGGAAGTTGACAAAGACCAAGGTGTCGTGATTTCGTGACAGTAGGCTATAGAAGGTGTACGGTTGTAAAAGTGTCACGATATCACGACATGTTGTAGTTTCATGAGAAAAGCTATAGAATAGCAGAGGCGGTTGAAGCCAACAGAGTTAACCTTGAGCCGACGAAGTGTAGGGTTGTGCAGTCGACATTGTTTTAGGGATATACAGCTGACTAAGATCAAGAATCTAATCTTAAGATTGTCAGTATAAAAGGAGGGCTATTCAAAGAGTTTAATTATCAAATGTGTGTGTGGAATTTGCGCAAGTGAATTCTGCTATGCACAAGAGATCAAGTCGAGTCGAATAGATCAAGTGTGTGTTCGAAGTGCAATTTGCATAGATAGAGTGTAGGGAGAAGCTCGATCGTAGAGGTGCATAAGTGGAAGTCTATGCTACTGTGTTTTGCATAGAGTGTGTGAAGACTGTGCTGCTGTGTTTTTGTAGAAGTGGATAAGTTGATCGAGTCTTGCTGTGTTTGCGTAGATAGTGAAAAGTTGGTTTCGACCAAGTGCGACTGTAACAAAAAAGAATAGAGGAAGAGGATAGATTTGTGCCAAACCGAAGGACTGTGTTTGGTGCAAATTTGAGGAATGACTTTGTAGTGATAGAGTTGAGGACAGAGATCTCCAGCCAGAGCAAGGAAGATAGGTGTCTTCTATGGATAGAGTTCCACTTGCTAAGGGTAGAGGAGGTAGAGGTCTTCTATAGGATCACCACTAAGAGCAGATCTAGGGGAAGGTGTCTCCTTTGGGTTGGTGCCCATAAACTTTGTAATTGGGAAGGTTTCCCAAAGAACTGTGATATAACTTTTAGAGAAAAGTTTTATCCGTGGAGTAGCCCACTTTGGGTGAACCACATAAATTGTTGTGTCACTTTTTGGATGGTGTGTTGTGCTTTGCTTTTATTACTGTTGTTTTTACTGTTGTCTATTCACTACATTATTCTGTTTTGAAAGTTGATTTTAAAGAAAATTAAAAAGTGGTCTTATATTGTTCACCCCCCCTCTCAGTATAAGCTTGTGTTCTTCATCTATCACCTGCAAATCTTGTTGTTAGCTCTTCTCAATATCTATCCCAAATCTGCACTAAACACATTCCTTTGGTATAGCACAAATCTACTCAATATCTATCTTTTATCTACACTAAACATAGTCCTTTAGTCTAGCACAAATCTTCTCAATATTTATATCTGATCTAGTATAAATTTATCTTCAAGTCTACACCAAACTCTATCCTCAAACTATTTTCAAGCTTTAACACAAGGCTTGATCCAATCACAAATCACCTTTTCTAGATCTACCCTAAACCTTAACCCAAGGTTTGAAAAAATCAATCAATCAACTCTACTCTCAAGTATTCTCAAAGACTTACCTCAAATTTGTCCATAAGTCCTCTCAAGAACTTTGTTCAATCTACTCACCAAGTCTTCATCAAGACTTACCTCAATCCAGCTCAAAAAGTCCTCACTAGAACTTGTCCAAATATGATTGTAAGATTCCACAAAATCTCACACAAATCTATCCAAAAGTCTTCACTAAGACTTGTCTCGAAATTGCTCAACAAGTCCTCTATTGAACTTGTCCAAATATGATTGTAAGCTTCCACAAAACTCACAAATCTATCCACAATTCTTCACTAATACTTGTCTCAAAACTGATCGACAAGTCCTCTATTAAAATTGTCAAAATATGATTGTAAGTTTTCACAAAATCTCACACAAATCTATCCTTAAGCTTTCGCAAAAGCTTTCTCAACTTTGTCCTTAATTCCCCTCTAGAACTTACTTAAATCTACCAACAAGCTTTCAAAAAATATTGCTTCAACTCTATCCTTAAGTCCCCCCTAAGACTTACTCAAATATGCTCACAAGATTTCACCAAAATATTGTTCAAATCAATTGCAATACTTACACACAAAATCTCAAATCAAATTCTCACAGAAAACCTCTTCAATCACTCAACCAAGTTTCACTCAGAATATTGTTAAACTTATAGAAACATATAGAGAATTTTTAGAGACTCAATATGTTTCTCAATCAAAAATACTCAATCACTTTCAAACTCTTTTCAAATAAATATAAAAATAATAATTTGTTTCACAAAACTCGAACTATCACTCCAACACTTTCCAATCAATCATGCTCACAAACTTCAATCAACTAATCACTTAATGAAATCCAACTTGCTTATAAAACCTAAAAAAAAAATTCACAATGCTTTCCACCACTCACACAATGAAACCCAAATCTTAACTCAATATGATTCCAAAATCACATAACAATGATACTCATGACCTTGCACAAACCCTAGTTCAAGATAGTTCTCAATTTCACCTTCAATTGACCTCACAACCATTCACCAATCATACATATGAAAACTCACTGAAACATTTCCAACAATGCTTACCAAACAAAAACCTTTTCACTCCAACTTTGTATTTCACAACATTCAACAATATTCCACTCAAAAGTAAGATATGCCCATACCTTTTATTTGATGAAGAATTGACCTCAAAACCTGTCTCAATCACAATCAACCTCTTTGCCAATATCAATGGTTAGATAGCAAAAATATTCACCCAAATATTCTCTCAATATTAATTCAACATTACAAGATTAACAAAACTCAAGTACACCTTATTATCTCCAAAATTTATCAAAAAAGACTTCAACCTTTCAGTTTCACAATAACCCATTTCAAAAATTTAATGCATAAAGCAATCCAAACACTACTTATGTCTCCCTACTCAATATTGCATTTTACAAGTATTTAACTTTATAAAACAATGCAATATATTTTTAACCCTCAATAAAAAAGAAATTCTCATTTTATCTAAGGTAAAATTTAATTACCTTACCCTTTTAACTCCCTAAGAACTTTAACAAAAACTAAATAACCCATGTGCTAATAATTTTCCCTCTTCACACTATAACCCAAGCGCAAAAATTAAACTATGCGCTTTGAGTGCCACCAATGAACTTAGTCAATGTGTAATTTAATTAAAAATTAAAATACCTCCTTACGCGCTCCTCATGGAATTCAATCCCTGGTTGAAGCACCACTTGTGCCTTAGCTATGAATCCTCTATCGCGTGATCTAAGAGCTCATGTGGGAGGCAAAGGCACCTTGTGCGCTTTGAATTATTATTGCACACAAAAATCCGTAAGGCTTTATCCTATGTCACCTTTGAGAATCGAACGTAGCACCTCTGTGTTCCAAACACTTTACAGACCTCGAATTCATCGCTAGCCCAATCGGCTGGTTGGTTTTTGTCCTTTCCATCTTAGTCACTTTGTCTTCTATGGATTTTTGGGGTAAATAACAATTATAATCTTTGTCCTTTGCTTGCTCACTAAATATTTGCCTTTACTTCAAACTCGCATGCATTAAATAATTTTGAAGACTTACCTTTTAGGGGTAAGTTATATGGTATTTATACCATATGCCTCCCTTTTCTAACATCGATGAAGAATATAAAATTCAAATTCATTTTGTCACCCAACCCAAATTTGGTTTATGAAAATAGTATTTTTATAAATAAATTTATAATAACACATTATAAATTATTTATAAACTACCTTAGGCATAATTAAACTTTAAATATTATAATGAAATATTAAATATTATTTCCATTGGACCTAGGTGTTTTCCTCTTTCACCTTTAGACATTTTATGACCGCCTTAAATATTATAATAATGAATATTATAATATTATCCCTTTTAGGCCTTTTCTTCATGGTATTTAACCATTCTTTTGACCAATCATGTGGAGCTCTTAAACCAAGTCTCTTGGGATTAAAATATAAATATTTTAACCTTTATTTTGTCAAGTCTTGCACTGATTCCTAAAACTGACTCTTAACATCAATGACAACACAACTAAATCAAAATTTCCAATAGTATCCCCTTTGTCATTGATGGAAATCCTTTTTTTTACCAAACCTTTTCTTATTTCAAAACTGCTCCCCTTGACTGAATGCTCTTCCCCTAACTCAAATCCGTCTCCCTTTGATATCAATGTCAAAGGACCACCTTTGGGGCTTTGGGCTAAGAATGAGACTCTTAGCTGAACCAATCACCAACCTCCTCTTGAGGTGGTTAATTTTGGGGTGGAATTATCTCTACTTCCAGCATGCACTGATCTTTACCTTTGTCTACTTTCTTCCTCAATTGATCCTTTTGATTCCTCTAAATATTCTTGTTCCCTCTTGCCTCTAGAATTTTACCTCTACATCACTTTGTTGTATGCCCATCATTATTGCACTTATAACACTTAATGTTGTTATTCCTTAAAGGTGTAAATATCTTGGGGTTTCTCCTGGTGAAGCCATATCCATTCTTGTCATGAACCTTGCAATTTACTACCTTGTGACAAAAATGATTACAAGAGTAGTAATACCCTTGAAAAAGATGCATGTTTTTGAAGTTCCCATATTCTTGTCTTTAATATGTCCTACACTATGTAGCATTGTGCCCAAACCTGTGACATGATAAGCATCGTCCTTTGAAATTACATTGCCTTGACCTCATTGATATCTTAGTATCTTCTACCCTGTGCTACTTTCTCTCCATCTGTTCCTCATTTGTGCATTGTTACTTTTCTTGTTGAAATTTATATTGTCCAACTCATCCTCATAAGTCTCACTTTATCTTACACTCTCTTCTTCTGAATCTTCTTCTTCTTTGAAGCTTGAGATTGACTCCTCTCCTTGTTCTTTTTGTTCCTATTCAAATCAAAGTCATGTTTTTTTTTATGAACGTCTCTGTACCTTGATAATATTATCTATGGTTTTTGAGCTCTTCCCAAACCTGTGTATCTTATCTCTAGACTATTTTACTTCCTTCCTTAGTGAAGCTACTTCATGCTCTAGTTTTTCATATTCTACAATATTAGCTTCTAACTTATCTTTAAACCTTCTTGTATTACCTATTGAGTTAGTTAGATCCTCTAGAAGCTTTCCTTTCTCTTCATCACAATCTTAAAATTGAAGCTTGAGTTTTACGTTCTACTTTCTTACCTTACTTAATGCACCAAGGGTAGAAATAAGCTCTCCCTAAATATCAACGTCTCCTTTCTCTAATTATTTCTCTATTTCTTTACCTTTGGAATCATCTCCATTCATTTTGGATTTGTCTTCTATAGGATCACCTCCTTCTGCTTCTATTTCTAAAATTAGACTCTCTTCTAGTCCTTCAAGTGTATCTTCTTATTCATAATCACTGAAACTAAATCCATTCCTTGCACAACTATCTTCAAGATGACTAAAGTTACCACATCTAAAACACTTGAGAATTATTGGTGACCTGTTTCTAATCACTTATTTTTCTTCTTCCAGAAATAGTATTTCATCTTCATCATTATTTAAGGAGCTTTCATCACTATCACTTGAACTCTTACCTTCCTTGTCTACATATAAACTCTTCTTATGCCTTTGGAAGAATTTATTTTCTTGCTTGTTTTGTTCATCCCTGCTTTTCTTTTGGTACCTATGTTTTCCTGTTTTTCTATTTTTATAATCTTGTTTTTCTTCATCATTGCTATTTACAACCTCTGGAAAATCATATTCTAATGAAATTATTTTCCATAATTGAAACATCTAAATTATTTCATACATTTATACTTTCTTGATTCCTTGTTCATTCTTCCATAATTTTCTTTCTCATCACTGGATAACTCATTGCTTGAATATAACTTCTTACCCTTTATCTTCCTAGTAGATTTGAATGCTGCTTATTTCTAGGTATTATGTTCCTCTTTTATTTTCATCTCAAACCAAATAACCCATGTGCTAATAATATTCCCTCTTCACACTATAACTCAAGTGAAAAAATTAAACTATGCGCTTTGAGCACCACCAACGACCTTAGTCAATGCACAATTTAATTAAAAATTAAAATATTTTCTTGCACACTCCTCGTGGTATTTGATCCCTAGTCTAAGTGTTGCCTGCACCTTATTTGCAACTCCCCTACTGTGTGAGCTAAGTGCTCACATGGGAGGCAAATGCGTCTTGCATGCTTTGACTTGTCCTTTGCTTGCTCACAAAATATTTGCCTTTACTTCAAACTCGCATGCACTAAATAATTTTTAAGACTTACCTTTTAAGGGTAAGTGCTATGATATTTATACCACATGCCTCCATTTTCCAACGTCAATGGAGAATATAAAATTAGAATTCATTTTGGCACCCAAACCAACTTTGGGTTATGAAAATATTTTTTTTATAAATAAATGTATAATAAAAACATTATAAATTATTTATAAACTACCTTAGACATAATTAAACTTTTAATATTATAATTAAATATTATAATATTATTTCCATTTGGCCTAGGTGTTTTCCTCTTTCACCTTTAGATATATATATATTTTTTGGTAAGTAAGAGAATATTATAATTAACACCGGGTTTTAACTGGTTGACCCAAAACCATTTTACAAAATAGGGTCCACTGACCAACTGGACAAAGGCCAAGCCCTAAAAGTTTAAACTGACAACAAAAATGGCCAAGACCTACTCTTCCATTAGAATACAACCAAACTAAACTATGGAAGCCTAATATTATGGCCATCGGAAAAGAAAGACGCAAAAAAAACTAACAAAGACAAAAACTAATCATGCAAGCACCATGCCGAGTAGCTTGTGCCCATATAAAAATAATAGAATATGGTCAAAAAAAACATCCCATAGAATGGACAGCCAAGAGGCCAAGCGGTCTTCCTTGTAGTCCTCATCTAACTTCTTATCATCGTTCTTGCCATCATCTTTAGATTTTGCCTTCGACTCCTTGTGCCCCCAGGAACTGCCGGCTATAAAACATAAGATTTAGGGAATCACACAAATCAACAGACTACACCGATGAGGCCGGACGGACTCTTCAATCGGTTGATACTGTTGGAGGCCGATGAAATTGTCATCTTCTCCAAGACTATTATGGTGGGGTCCGGTGCCTCATTGTCAGGGATCTCCAACACTTTGTTATTTCTTTCTAGGGCCTTTTTGCGACATCAAATCCAAACACACCTTGGGAAATACTTGAGGCCAAAGCAGATGTTTCCCATGCATGAATTTGTAGATAAAAAACCTATATCAGTGCCCCACCAGCTGCAAAAAACACTAGTCACATGAACAAAAAAAACAAATATGACAAAATCCATTATAAGGTTCAATTTTTTTTTTTTTTAAATGCCCCCATTTTCTATCATTGATCCACTTTGAGCCTTCCAATCTAAATTTTTTCATTATCTATCACCATTGATACTGCATGAGGAATATTTTCAGTCCACGTGATCAAATTTGCTGCTACAATGCCTTCATTTGCCGACCTATCAGCTACCATGTTTGCTTCCTGAAAGGTATGCAAAATTATGGCCTCGGGTCGGTCATGAATCAGAGCCCTCACTTCTTGGATGTAGTCATCAAATCTCCAAGGAGCTCTCTTAGTGTTCTTTAGAATATTTATAATAATAAGAGAATCACCTTCCACCAACAGCTTCCCTGGATAATTCTCTGCCACCTTGAGGCTCCTACAAACTGCCCTTGCTTCAGCCACATTGTTAGTTTGAGCTCCAAGATGTTCAGCAAAAGCTACAAGCACCTCACACTTGTGGTCTCTAAGTAAGCCACCAGCCCCAACTTCACCTGGGTTGCCCCTAGATGCCCCATCAAAATTTAACTTAATCCACCCTAGGGGGGGTGGGGTCCATGTGATCATGGTTCTAGGACAGACTTGAGGATGATTGAGGCCATCAGTGAGAGGTAAGTTTAATGACTGGCCTAATGAAGCTTCAAAAGGATTTGGAGGTCTAGATGCTACAAGCACTAAACAAGCATTCTCATTAGCATATTCTAAAATTTTTGACAAGAAAGAGGATGATTGAGCAACCTTATCCAAGAAGGCCTGACGATTCCTTTCCAACCATATCTCGCCACAAGTAGTGATGAAGGCTGATCTTCCACATATACCTAAGACGCCTATTCAAAAAGGGGTAAGGCCACTGGACAAATAAGTCAAAAATGGACTGAGGATGGACCCAATAAATATGAAACACTTGTAATGAGACCTAACAAGATTGAGACGAGAAAAATTACAATACGAAACAAATGATCAATAGACTCCCACTCAGACATACAAAGATAACACCTATTAACAACAATCACACCTCTTTTTATTAAGTTATCCATGGTGAGGATCTTATTTTGGATGGCCAGCCATGCAAAAAACCCAACCTTCAGAACAATGCTTTTGGGCCAAAATTCCAAGTGAGGGAAAGTAGGTTCATCATTATCAATAAGCATCAGATAAGCGAGTCTTGACGAGAAAATTCCCCATTGTCTGAAGCTTCCCAGATAAGCTGGTCCTCAAGAATGCCGAAGGGAGTAAAGACTGTTTTAATTCATTCTCGAGTATTATTGATGCCCCTGGTAGATCATTATTCATTATTGGCTTCCATACCCTTCTATTGTTTGACAAAGTAATAAAATCTGCAACTTTGGTACCAAAAACTTCAATTGTCCAAGATCTAAGGGTTGAAATGATGGGGTCTGCAGAGAGGGGATAGTCCTTTAACCATTTGTGGTCCCAAAAATCAATGTTTCTTCCATTTCCCAGTTTCCAACGTAGCCCTTTGCTTAGCAAGTTTTTAGTTTGAAGGATTGATTTCCAAAAAATTGATCCCCTGGGAGGAAAGGAATAACTTAAGAATTCAATTTCTTGCAAATACTTTCTTCTGATTATAGTAATCCATTCTGCATTTGCATTTGTCAAAAGATGCCATGCTTGTTTGGCCAGGAGGGCCATGTTTAAATGTTGTATTCTCCTTAGCCCAATACCTCCAAACTCCCTTGGTTTGCAAACCCTATCCCAGGACACCAAGTGAAAGCGCTGCTTAGATTCGGAACCAGTCCATAGGAACCTCTTCCGGATCTGTTCAATTTTAGTGTAGACAATTGTAGGAGCTTTAAAAATAGAGAGAAAATAGACAGGGATGCTTTGAATGGAAAACTTGGTGAGAACTGCCTTGCCAACTTGAGATAACAAATTCCCTTTCCATCCAACTGACTTCCTCTCGAATTCTTTCAATTACATTAGTCCACATGGAATCGTAGCTCTGCTCGTAAATAAAGGAAGGCCTAGGTATGTGGATGGAAGAGTAGACACTAAGCATCCAAGAATCCTAGCAATCTTAATCTGCCTCTGAATGGGAGTGTTAAAGAAATAAATTTTACTCTTTGAAAAATTTACCTTTTGCCCCACAGCATCCTCATATAGCTCTAGAATATGTTTTATGACCTTAGCCTCAAAAATTGATGCAAGATTTAACAACAAAGTATCATCCACAAACTGTTCATGTGTAACTGCCTGTGTTTGTGATGATGCTTTAATTCTTGAAATAAGACCAATATTATAAGTAGCTTTGATTGTCCTCCCAAGGGCTTCAACCACAATGATAAACAACATGGGAGAGATAGGGTCACCTTGCCTTAGGCCCCTTTTACTTTGAAAGTATCCAGCAGGGAGCACCATTAACAAGGACTCGAAAACCAAGGTTTCATAAAACATCCTTCCAAAAGCTTGATCCATTCATGATGAAAACCAAATTTCCGAAGAATTGCAGAGACAAAACTCCAGCTTTATGCGGTCATAATCCTTGTTCATATCCGAGCATGAGAGCAAAAGCGAGGTTTTTAGTCCGGACTACCGAATGGAGGGCTTCATGAACCGTTATGACCCCATCAAGGATGGACCTTCCAGGGACTGAACCGCCTTGACAAACATCAATAAACATAGGAAGGATCTTCCTCATTCTATTTGCAATTGCCTTGGTCAAAATTTTAAAAACAACATTACAAAGGCTAATAGGTCTAAAATCCATCATAGATCTAGGAGTAGGAATCTTTGGGATTAAAGCAATAAAAGTGGAGTTAAAACTTCTTGGAATATGCTTTGTGGACTGAAATTCCTTGATAGTAGCACATACATCAAAACCTACAATATCCCAAAAAGCCTAAAAAAAATGAGGTGAAAACCCATCTGGACCTGGAGCTTTATCAGGGTTCATTGAGAAGAGGGCCTCTTTGATTTCTTCATCCGTGAAAGGCTTAATTAACTCCCCATTCAAGTCATCAAAAATTAAATGAGGAATATGGTAAAGCATTGATTTCGAAGCTAAGGCAGAACTGAAGTGTTCTTCTCCTAAAAGATTCGAAAATAGGAAACTGCTTCATTTCTGATTTCATTAGGACTAGAAAGGAGTGATCCATCATCTCTAACAAGTTCTTTAATTCTAGTGTGGCTTCTGTTCCTTAAGGTAGATGCATGAAAAAATCTTGTATTGGCATCACCTTCTTTTAGCCAGGTATCTCTAGACTTTTGCCGCAAAAAAGTCTCCTCGCAGGCTAGAACATTATGGTACTCAGCAAGGGATTTCTTTTCATCCGCTCGTAGGGAAGGGTCCGGCAATCCCTCTTCAAGTTTTTTCTCAATGGTTGATAACCTTTCAGAGATGGCTTTCTTGTTTTCAAAAATATTTCCAAAAATTTCCTTATTCCGGATCCTTAGATTTTCTTTCACCACTTTAAGTTTCGTGCTAATCCGAATGAGAGCACGCTTCGACGAGAATGCCGCCACCATCGAGAAATTCCGTCTCCGAGATCGGGGTGGTGCATCCACATAGATTCAAACCTAAAAGGCCTTTTGAATTTTGGAGTCTCTTCAATTTCAAGTAAAATCGGGTTGTGGTCGGACCCAATGCGAGGCAAGGACAACAGATTTGCATCCCCAAAAGATTGTATTGCTTCCCGTGACAAAAAAAACCTATCAAGCTTTTCCATTATAAGTTGATTTCCAGACCTCCTATTGCTCCAAGTAAATTTAGCATTTTTTAATTTGACATCCAATAAATTGTTGTTGTTGATGAAATCTTGAAAGTCCTCCATACTTCTTGCTGGAATTCCTACTCCCCATTTTTTATCAGAGGGGTAAAGAGGGGTATTAAAGTCCCCCGCCACTATCCATGGGATATCCTGAAAAGATTCCTTGAAATGATTGAGTAAATTCCATAGATCAGCTCTCCCAGATATAGAATTAGGGGCGTACACATTTGTTAATATCCAAGAAAGGTCATTAACCTTATCCTTAAAAATAATGCTCATTACCCTTTCCCCCAATTGAATAACCTTGCCTTCCACCTTCCCTGGATTCCAGATACAAAGAAGACCACCTGAGGTTCCATTGGCTTTGCAAAAAATTGCTTCTCCATTTTTCCAGCTATTGAGGGCAATTTTTCTAGACAAAACTTCATCGACTTTAGTTTCTTGCAAAATAAGAATAGTGGGATCAAAATCTCTTCTTAAATATTTGACTAACCGCTGTTTAGGAAGGCCATTGAGCCCCCTTACATTCCAGGATATGATCTTCATTTGGAACTTTTAAAGTTTTTTTCCTCTTCCCCCGCCTTGGACTTGAGGGGGCTTAAGAATTTTGTTTTCTTCAAAGGGAAGATTTCCAGTTGGTGGAAACAGAGTAGTCTGAATTCCATTAGCTATCTCACCTTGGACCTCTTCTTTCCATTTCTGGGCATTTGACTTTCTTCCCTTTTTTTTCTCACCTCCACAGTCAATCATGGGGGATTTCATTGAGCTTCTAGTCTGTTTCGGGCTAAATTTGGTTTGGGTGACCTATTGGATAACAGTACTGGAAACCCCTTATCTGGATTGGGACAAAGACAAAGGTGAAAAATGTCGCTTGGAAGGGCTGATTAACTCTGAAAGCACTTTTTCTCTTTCTCGGGCAGAAAAGGACTCATCATTAGGGCATTCTTTATGGCCAACAGGAGGAGGATTGGAAGGTCCAGATTTGGTTGGGGAGTCAAGGTAAGCAAGGAGACCAAGAATTATATCCTCAAAATTAGACCCTTCATTCTGATTTTCCTCTGTAATTATTTGGTTTTCAGCAAAAATGTTAAATTTATTTAGATTCTCGAAAGGAGAGCATACCTTTTGTTGGTCAGATTGTGATGTAGCAATTTGCTTGTCCTTACCATTGTCCATGTGAAGCTCAGCCTCATTCTCCATTTGTCCCAAACCAGAGGCCTTTGCCTTTTCAACATTTGGATCTTTAACCCTGTACATTCCTGTGTATTTGCCATTATTTCTGAAAGACTGCCACTTGGAATCATTATTCCTAGGAAGGGTTTGCTGGCTTCTCAAAAAAGAGCATTGTCCTTTGAGATGGCCTTGAATATTACAGTCAGAGCAAAATTCCGGTCTATTTTCATATTCGATGACCTGTAATCTTGTTATATTTCCATATTCTAACTCCACATGAGTAGGAAGCTCAGATTCTAGGTTTGCATTTACACAAATCCTAGCATGCGTCATTCTGGTGCGTGCAAGGGTTGGATTATCAATGGCCACCAATTCCCCTATGGTCTTGGCAATACCCTGAAGAAAATACTCATGCCACCAATGAAATGGGAGATTTGGGAGACGGACCCAAATGGGGGCAAAGTTTATGCTCTGCTTTTTTGGGTCAAAATCCTCAGCCCATCTCCTAAGAAAAAGACTTCTTCGGCCCAAGAACCAAGGTCCTCCTGTTAGAATACGACTAGCATCTTCACTATTGTTAAGGCGTACCGCAAAAAACCCCCTTGATAATGCAATAATCTCCATGTGTCCAGAAGTCTTCCACTTCAAGGATGCCCATCGTCGAATCGTTTCAATATCCGGACTGCCCCCTATGAATTTGCCTACCAGAGAAAAATTTTCCATCGATATAAATTCTGCCATTACGCTTTCAGGCACGGATACCTTCTGCCCATTGGGAGTGAGAGGTGGTAAAGAATGTAAGGAAACCCTATTGCCACCTTTAAGGGCCTGTGCAAAAGACTTATTGCCCTCAGAATTCTTGATGTGGGCCTTCTTATCAAAAATAATATCAGGGGGTTCGTGTCCCTCTAATTTTTTAAAACCCTCAGTGTCCTTGTCACTGTCCACCTGCTCTTCCTCAGTTGCTTCAGAACCTTGCTTGTTCCCTCCTTGAGCCTCACAGCTTCTAGGGGTTTGGAAACCCTGTTTCCCACCTCCAACAGAATGAAAAACATGTTTGACTACCTTTGAGCCTTTAGATATTTTTTGACTACCTTTAATATTATAATAATGAATATTATAATATGGTCTCTTTTAGGCCTTTTCTTCAGGGTATTTAACCGTCCTTTTGACCATCATGTGGAGCTCTTAAACCAAATTTCTTGGGCTTAAAATATAAATATTTTAACCCTTATTTTGCCAAGTCTTGCATTCATTTCTGACACTAACTCTTGACATCAATGACAACACAACTAACTCAAAATTTCCAACATACTATAAAGGAAATAAAACAGGCGGTAGAAAATGAAGCGAAAGGATTTCACCATCAAAGAAGAAAAAGGGATAAAATGAAATTTTTTCTAGAATGTTAAAATCAAAGGTAAATGGAGTTTCCAGGCAAGAGCTTTTTGGAGACGAGATGCTAGATTTTTTCTGAAAATAAAGCCACATCATTGGGTTGTTTTTCACCACATGATGCCAAGTTTCGGATATGGTTTTATGTACTTGTATGAGTGATGTTAAAGACATTTTTTTGCAATATATTGGATATATTTCAATTTTTAATGAATTTTTATGGTTAAATTTGTCTTATTTTTGGTATATTTCACCATTTCCTTAGAATATTGCAATGCATTAGCTATTTGATTGCGTGAATTCAGGTCATACTAATGCTATTTTTTGTGAAAAATACTAATGCTTGTAGGGTTTATGGAGAAATTTTGGGTTGCAGCATTTCTATTATTTCAATTTATTTATTTATTTTTTATAGCCCTTACATTTTGCAATTTTTTTAAACTTCGGTGTTAAAATAAAAATTGAAAAAAATTAAAACTTCAAAAATAAATGCACAGGTCTCTAGAATGAGCTTCAATGTTTCATTTAAAACAAGTTTGATTTCATTCTGAAGCCATTTCAAAATTATAAAAATTATTTAAAGTTGTTGTTTTATAAGGGTTTTATAATTTTGAAATTTTGCATTATTTCACATTTTGAAGGTAAATCAAATTTTTAAGCTTTGCATTTTTATTCACGAGCAATAAATGAACTTCCTTTTATTAAAATTATATTTTCATTAAAAGGGGATATTTATATGACATCCTTAGGCCATCATTTTTAGAGCTATAAATTGGCTTATCTTTATGAAAAATCTGATTTCATTATCAAAGGCTATTATTTTTAAAGTAGTAAATTATTTCTTCTTTATGAAAATCATGATTTCATTGAAGAAGGATAATTTAAAATGACATTTTAAGGCTACTACATTTATAGTTAGTCATGCATATTTATTTCCTTTTTATTCATAAAAGAAATAATTAAAGGGATTTAATATTCATTTAATATTCAAATATAGAGATAGATTTTAATCTTTATTTTCATGTCCATATCAGGGTTTAAGGAAGATAAAACTTTTCAAAAATCTGCTTAACAATAAAAGATACAATCTACCTAAAACAATCCAAGATAAAACAAACAAAGGCTTTCATCATGGTCATATTATGGCCAATCACAAATCACATTTTGTTTTCTCTTTAAGTTTCATGAACAATCATTAGTATAGCATGATAAAATAAACCAATACAAGCCCCTTGTTAACAGTTACTTGGAATCACTAAGGTATTCCTAACATTTATTTGATATATCTTCATAAGCACTAAAGCACATATAAGTAAAAGAGACCTGGATAAATTTATATTTCTTTGCAAGAGAGGGTTTTATAATTAAAATTCTGACTATGGTGGGGATTTTACAATTGAACAAAATATCCACTCAACAAATATGGACCTGATAGGAGAAATTAATCCAAACTCTTCAAATGGTCATAGATGAATAATCATGACAATTGACTATTTCACTAAATGGGTGGAAGTTTCTCCCCTAAATAAATTAACCACCGAAGTAATTACCATGTTCGTGGAAGAAAATATCTTGACTAGATTTGGAGCACCTAGAAAGTTGGTCATTGATAATAGCAACAATCTCAACTCATACAAGATGGTGAAATTCTATAGTAAATACAATATTGAATTGGTGCATTCAACTAAATACTATCCCCAATGAAATGGATTGGTATAATCTTAAAAAATAATCCTTATCACCAGGATAAAGAGATCTCTCAGCAAGAACAAAAGAGGTTACGATGACGAATTGAAGTTTGCCTTGTGGGTTGATATAATTTCTATTAAAAGGGCAATATGGACAACCCCTTATAAACTAGTATATGGAGAAGAGACATTGCTTTCCCCACAAGTAGAAAGGTCTGCGTTGGCCCTGCTACTTCAAGATCACAAGAAACTAGATGACCTGCAAATAAGAATGGATCAAATTTTTAAACTTGAAGCGGATAGAAGAAATACCTTTGGAAGGATGATCTAGGAAACTCAAAATATAGTTCAATTTTTTAATCAAAAAGCTAGAGGAATTGTGTTTGTTTAAGGAGATATAGTACTATATTGGGATCCAAATAATGATAAGTCAAGAGAAAATGACAAATTGGAACCAAGATGGTTTGGCCCTTATCATGTCATACAACATATAGGCCATCATACTTACAAATTGCAGATCCTACAAGGAGAAGAAATGTAGTTCCTAGTAAATGGTTAGCATCTAAAGGTGTACCATCCCCATGAGAGGGATCAATGGATATAAATTTTTTTTATCTTCAAATGAATATATCTATTGTGTCTACCTCTGAAAAAGTTTATGTTTTAGTAGATTCTAGTCTATTACTTTATTCAGTCTTATAGGTGACTAAGATATAAATTTAGGTGATTAGGCTAAATGAAGGTAGGTGATTAAGTTTCTCGAGATTTAAATTTTGAGCTAATCATTGAAATCCCTTATGTAAGTTAGGTAAATAAGGATTGTTACAATTAGCTTGGGATTATGGTGTGCAGTATCAAAGGGTCATCATGTATGGTAAAAACAACCAAAGATTTTGAGGTTCTCAAGAAAAATTTCATTCCTTAAAATTCCATCAAAACTATTGTCCCAGATAGAGATTATGTTGGACTTAAAAATCCCAACAAACATTGGACCCCTAATTTTCAAGCAAGGTCAATTTACCAAGATTCTAGGTGATTATAGATTGTGTTAGTCAAATTTAAAAGAGAGAAGCTTCATGAAAGTCATATAAAAGAGTCTCCAAAATCATCAACATAGTTCTAGGACATCTTGTGCATAATCTATCTAAGATTATCCTTCATAAATTCATTCTAATCATATCCACCCCACCATGTCATTGTCATGTCATCACTCAATTTTATTAGTCATTGTTCCATCCATCCAAATGATAATTCATAAGTTCATTTGATTATTCATTCGCCACCACTCATTCATATTTTAATTCATGCATAAAATTTTCCCCGAATTTAATTTTCCTTAAGTCCAACGATGATCAATGTTGCACATCAAATCTATCCCAAGGTATATATGCTCCCTAAAGTGCAAAGTGTGTCTTTTGATTCAAGTGTTTCTTATATTTTTTCCATATTATTAAAATCCTAAGGTTCCTGAAGCATAAATGCCTTAAGTTGTCATACCCAATAAATGCCCCATCGGTTATCTCATATGATAAAACAAAGGGAAGCAATTATACCAATTGAATCTCCATTCACCTCACCCAATTGTTCATAGATCCATCGACTATCGCATCTAAAGAAAATATCATTGCCCTACATGTTCTCCCATGGAACCATTGGCTATCTCATCCAATCCAAAAGTCATCACCCATCATAGGTTATGTTACCCAACAACTCTCTATCTTAATTTCATATTACTTCTCTTGTTGCACATCATAGCCAATGGTCTCCCTTAGTCTCTTGATTGTTTACCTTGTCTAAATTCCTAGATGATGGTCATATTTGTTATATGCTCAATTAAATGCCTTGTTTGATTGTGGAGATTTTACTTTAAAAATACATTGTTCCTACCTAGGTCTTTGAGGGTCTAGCCTACGTAACTAATGTGCCCCCATCTCCAATACCATGTTAAGTCTAAAGTATTTTATGAAAAGAGATTGGTTGGCCAGTTGGACCAATCCCATTCCATTGGTCAAACATCTCAACAAATATCCTATGTTCACCTAGAAGAATCAATAGTGCATATGAGCTCATATGAGTTAAGTGATGATGTATCATTGGTTAGCCCACTTGCTTGATGTCATCCCATAAGCTAGAATTGATTTTTTAAGAAAATAAAATGTGCATAAGATAAGCAATAGCCTTTCTTTAGCTAGATCCTTCACCCAATGATCACTTTTCTTGATTTTTGAGGGAATGACTCACCCGATGACACCCAACGGACTAAAAATTAAGTCACACTGCAAATCCATCATCACATACTTCCATCCGTCAAGGTAATATCAATCTAATTATAGATTGCATATCTACTAGACTCATCAATCATATCGTACCATAAACTATAATATCTAAAGCAATAAAATTCATCACTTTCCCTCATTTGCTCAAGTGCATAACTCAGTTGATAGGGCTAAATCTAGAAAATATCTCATCCACCCAACGATTGTTAAATTAAAAGTCATACATACCATCGATAGTGACTATGATGACATGGCAAGTAAGGACAAAGAAAATTAGTGACTAGACTAATGTTGGTTAGCTATTGCTCTATTAAGAAATTTACTCATTGAACCATCCAAAGTCGAAATCACTATACATTTTATTGAAATCAACTAAGGCAACTAGCCATGGTGGACAAAAATTCACCAGGTTTGGTTGAAATTAAATTTCATAGCTCCCATTAACATTCCAGTGCATTAATGAATTTTTTTCTCACGAGTTGAAGAAAGAATACTTATAAAGACAAAACCAATAATTGAAGCTATATGAACCTAGAAATGATCAAAACATAAAGGAAGATATATCGGGCCACACCAGTAAATTTGTTGTACAAGGTGAAAAGTTTTTGGACTATACTAATATGAGAAGAATGACAGAGAAAGTGATACCAGTAATAGATGTCATATCAGTTCAAGCAATTCAAAACTTTCCATATGTAAAAAACATGATGATAGCATCATCAACTCATAAAATACAGTTGGTTAACATAGCTCTATATTAAGGAAAGTGTCAAAACACAAATTATAAATACAAAGATAAGACAAAATGGGCATCAAGTATACTAAATAGTATGATAAGTTCTTGTATATCCCCACTAAATGACACAAAGGTGTAGCAAAAGAAAGCATATGTTGAAGTCCTAGCACTCTACCTACTTTAGAAAGGTACAAATGCCTCAATGAAGTATAGTTATAGAGGAAGCACCTCAATGAAGTATATATATGTAGGTACAATTTTTTTACTCTTACACTCGTTCCTGTACCTCCAAATCTCATTTTCCATTCTATTTTCCCTCATTCCCTAGCACTTTAGTGTTGCTTCTGACTTCCTATCTAGAAATAAATTGTAGCCCCCTTATTTTTGGGCACTCTCTTGATTGTCGTTATGTTTCGCTCCAAAAATTGCTATCTCACCACCATTCCATGTATATCACTCCATACATTGTATTTTATTGTCTCCATACTCATCCATGTTATTTCCATTATGTTCCATTTTATAATATTTTATCTTTCCTCTCTTCCCTATCACGTCGGGTCCCCCTCTATTACACATTAAAAATATAATTGCGTCAAGCCTAGTCTAGATCCAAATAAAGACAAAAATGGATGACTAGGATAAATAAGAATATATAGTATTATATTTTTACATAGTCAAATGTCTTTCCTACCATAGAGTTGACAATAAATCTAGGCGATCATATACTCAATATCTCTCAAGCACTCCCTTAAAACCACAAGTAGATAGAATCAAAGAATAAGAATTGGTAAAATATAGTTTCAAATAAATGGCAGTTTTTCAAAATTTTGATAGCTTGCATCCACTAGCATCAAGTTGTAACAAAATTGAGAAGATGAAGAGACACATAGTTGAAGGAGATACACATGGCTAAACCAACACTAATAAAATTTAATAGATTCTGGGCAACTAGGCTACATAAGGAGATGAAGAGATCATAATTCATCATCAAGCATCCATTGTAAAACTTTACAAGCAAGGTATACTATGTTTCCTATTTTAGGTTATTGTACATACCTATGTTAATCATCCTTTGTTCAACTCTCATTATTTCCATTTATATAGGAATATATGAAGGAGTATCCAGTTGTTGTGATTATTTTCCATGGCTATATTAGAGGTCGAAGGCTCTTGGTTGCAATATTTAAACAGAGAGTCATGTTCTTCTATTACATTATTTGAAAGAAAAAAAACCATTGCATTGAATTTCATCAGATACTCGACACTCTGTTGGGTCTATATTGTAATTTGTATGTGGAATTTAATACAAATCTAGGCTTCATCCTATTGTAAACATGTGTAAAATACATTTGTTTATTTATGGATTGCGTTATTTGAGCACATACATAGTGCTTTCTTCACTGGTCAAATATTTATGTGAATTGTGTTATTCAAATGTATATGAATACACCAATTATTTATTTCTCTTTTCAATATTTTCATAAATATTTGAACTCTTGCTACAATTTCCCAATGGAAAAGGTGATTTCCCATGTTACACCACCATTGTGACCCTCCTCAACTTACCCCCATAATCTCGCATGTCCATCCCTCTCCCACCATCGATCCATCAACTACCTATCTACATTTTCCCCACCTTCTTGGCTATCCTACATCCATCGTGGATCCCCATTCCCTTTCCATTCTTGAACTAATCAACATTAGCGCCTTCAACAACAACCCATGGTTTAATAATTTCCTAAGCATTCCCTTAGCCATCTCCTAGTCTAATCATTTCCAATATGCCCTTATAGCCAACTCCAATGATGTAAATTACCCATTCTAGTGGTATCTTTCCCATGCTAATATCATCTTGCATTATTGGGTACACACTACAAAGATCTACAATGATTATGTGCATTAACAACTTTTGAAGTAAATTGCTTCCTGAACTTTTGGTATGCATTCTCTACAAGCTATTGAAGGAATTCCTTCCTTGAATCTCTATACATTCATTTACATTGATAGCCTTAGGAAAATCCATTGATTTTTTTCTTCAAGATCAATTTTACCTTTGAAAAGCCCCTTCTCTAGTCAATAATAGCCCTACTAGAGCTCGAAACTCTACAAATTGATCCAATTATGGAGGATATCCTAGGTAGTCATGGATTCATACACTTTATAAATACGTTTAGTGAGAATTATATAGATCTCTTTGATGAATTTTTGAATTCATGGAATCAAGGATACATCAATATTTGGGGCCTTCAATTCAAAGATAGTGTTTGAATTTTAGTAAAAGTTACTAAAATCTTGAATGTTAGGTTGGCCATCCGGTGCGATAGAAATTCTTTGGTGGAGAAAACCAAATACTTCACCAAAAAATAAATGAAGCTCACCAAAGAGAAATGTGATATTAGTAGGACATCTCTTCTAGCCTATTTGGATAGAGTAATAATCCTAATGATGCAATACTTCACCATCGATAAAATCAATATTCCTCTACATTATTTCCATATTGCTTTTTAAAATCATATTAGGGATATCAAAGTGATTAACATTCCTGATTACCTATTTAGATCCTTAAAAATATCCATTTATAGCCTTAGAAAAGGAAATTCTTCCCATCCCATTCACCAAGGCCTGTATTTAATCTTGTTTAGACATACCCTAAAAAAGCAAGCCTAGAAAGCAACCATATCATACACCATCAGTCGCTCCAATCCATCCAATGACTAAATCTCAAGTTATGAATCCCTTATTAATAATGGGGTTAATAATTATGATGCATTGAATATTGGTTCCCCTAAACCATCTAAGTCAAGCAAAAAACCAATCTTGGTTCCATTAACAAAAGACTCTCCTTAGTCTAGCAAATTCAAGCTTTGACACCACTCTTTGAGGAGAAAAAAATGGGAATAAACACAAAGATAATCCCAAGGTATTTTAGGAGTCTCCTTGTGGTAAGACCCCAAGGTATTACTATAAAATTATTAACAAAATAATGTAAATGTAATCGCAGGAAACTCAAAGGGGGCTCCCTTGTAATCACTTTGCCACTATAGGGGGCTCCCTCCTTAGAATATATGCTTATTATTCTACTTCTTGGATGATTTGATATGGATGGCCAACCTAATATATATATATATATATATATATATACCCTAAAGCTATGTTGGTGAAGAGACATGATGGTTCATGTATGAAGAGACGTGATGGTTCACGTTATGAAGGGTTGTGATGGTTCACTTTATAAGTTAATAATATAATAATTAAATTATTAATAATACTAACTAATACTAACTAATAATGTTAGGATTTAGGATCCTAACATGCCACCCTCCTTAAAAAGAGATTTTTCCTCAAAGATCAAATTGAGAAGCTTTGTCCTTTGTTTTCCAAGAAGGATTTGTGTAAGTTCTTGGACTCTTTTAATGGCATCCTTTCGTAGGCAAGGATATCGAGAAGGATGAAGCATTAGTGGGGGGTTTCCAAGAACAATAGTAGAATCTTCCTTAGGAAAATCATGATGACAATGGGAGGGCAACCCTTGGGGTTCCTCAAATACTTCAGAATGATGCATCAAAAGTGATGGTAATAATTTCATATCCTTTTTTGGTTCCTTGGTAGAGCCAACGGAGAAGGAGTGTGTAGTCACTCTGCATTATTTCCAAATAGGTTTGGTCATATGGAAAGAACTCACTATTGGTGAGGAAGGTAGGTGTAGGTCTTGTAGAGTGCATGTTTGGCTAGCATTGATCACTTTGGGTATGTCTACCTCATCCTTGCTTGGTACATCAATCACTTCTTGCACATCGACCTCATTGTCTTCATTGCAGTGAGTAGTTGCACTAGTCGCTTCGGACACAACTACCTCATCTGCTTGCTCTATGGAGAGACAGGGATAAAATTCCTTCAATAAATACAATGTTAGTGTAGCACATTTATGGTGGGGTCCAAATTGTTCATCACAATTATCATAGAGTCCTTTTGCTCGTTGTTCCTTCATCTCCTCAAAGCTAAGATGTTTAATTTGTAAAGTTTGGTTAGATTTGGGGGTTGTGTAAGTGCTTTGTGCCCTTCCATTATGCATAGGTTTGGGAGCGATGTAAGTGGTCGACGATTTTTCCATAAGTGGTTTCCCTAATAATTTTTGTGCATTGATTTTATCTTTAGCTAATTTTGCCAATCCATAGGTCTGCATCATGGTATAGGGATTGAACCTTGTCACCTCCATTCTAATTTCCTCTTTTAATCCCCTAATGAAGCCATTGATGAGAATTGATTCATCCAATCTTGTGTTGTGTATGGTGATATCCTCAAACTAAGTTTGATACTCATGCACATAAGTTATTTGATGAAGATCTTTGAGCAATTCCCACATGATTGGGTCCCACATGGATCTGATACCAAATTGTAAGACCCTAAGGTCTTACTTTAAAATTATTAACAAATTAATGTAAATGTAATCGTAGGCCACTCAAATAGGGTTCCCTTGTAATCTCTTTGCCACTATAGGAGGCTCCCTCCTTAGAATCTATGCTTATTATTCTACTTATTGTATGATTTGATATGGATGGCCAACCTAATATATATATATATATATATATATATATCTACCCTAAAGCTACATTGGTGAAGAGACATGATGGTTCACGTATGAAGAGATGTGATGGTTCATGTTATGAAGGGTTGTGATGGTTCACTTTATAAGTTAATAATATAATAATTAAATGATTAATAATACTAACTAATAATGTTAGGATTGAGGATCCTAACACCTTGGCCAAAGTAGGTGAATATTGAAGGATCCTCCTTGAAGTTAACATTTGAAGATAATCCCTCTAGAGTGAATCTCTCTAAACTGATAGGTGATCTCATGGCTAACTCATTCTAGAATTCCATTCTTGGGCCCTTTGTCAACACTATGGTGACACTCTCTTCTACACTACATGGGCACTGTATCATCAAGCTACCAAGGTGATGGATGATATCTACTACCAACTCAAATATCATCATAAATATGGTGATGAAACTCTTGAAAACGGTGCTAAGTTAGGCTAGGATTGAGTCCTTTCTTTTCTTTGCTACTCCATTTTTATCTCTTCATATCAAAACCTCTTGAAGGTTCCCTTTTGCATGTTAGGATTACCTTCATGGGTCCATTGATGGTTTTTTTATGTTATATGACTTCTAACCTATTTATTTTGTTTCTCCTTTTGTAAATAAGGTTTTGGGGCTCTTTCAAAATCCAATCCTCCAATATAAAAAAATAAGTAAGAAAACCATAGTCTAAGACAAAAGCATGTAATTGGAAAAAGTTACCCATACGATTTTCTATGAACTAGATAATGGATACACATTTTTTTATGGGTAAAAGCATGATTTATTTTGTTATTGGACAACAATATAAAAGTATGATAATGAAAAAGTTCATAAACCTGTGTCATGAACTAATTCCTTATGTGAGTGGTGGATTATAGATATGATAAAGAAAAAGTACTTATGAAAATAGTCTCATTCTTGAGTGGTGGCCTACATGCCATGATAATGAACAAGCACTCATATATGAGTCACATATTTAAGTAGTGGCCTAAGAGACATGATGGTCAACAAGCAACTAAAATATTTGATGTGCATGATTTCATCCTTATGTGGTGGCCTAAAATCCAAGATAAATTAAAAGCACTTAGAATATGATGGAGAAAGTACCTATAATATGTACAAAGAGATATAATATTATGATTAGTAAGTTTTAGCATTGCCCAAGGGGACTTCTATTAGAAAATTCCCAAGGAGGAATTTTGTTAGTAGTTATCTACATTGTAAGGGGTATGTCTAAAAGAATTTTGGTGTCTATGTCATAGTTGGCATGCTCAAAGAGCTTTGGTGATATATGCCACAAAGGGTATGCTTGAAGGAATTTTAGTTTCTATGCCATAGGGGGCATACATAAAGGAATTTAATGATGTATGTTGTAGGGGGTATGCCTAAAGAACTTTAATGATCTATGTTGTAGAGGATATACCCAAAGGATTTTAATTATCTATGTCATAGAGTATATGTCTAAAGGACTTTTTTGGTCTATGCCACAATGTGCATTCTCGAAGGAATTTAATGATCTATGTCATAGGAGGAATTATTTAAGGATTTCAATGATCTATACCATAGTGGGAATTCCTAAAGTACTTTTTATGTCTATGCCATAGGGGACATGCCCAAAGGAATTTAATGATCAATGTTATAGGGGGCATTTCCAAAGGACTTTTAGTGTCTATTCCATATGGGGTATGCCTAAATAACCTTAATGATCTATGTCATATGGGGTGTGCCTAAAGAATTTTAGTGAACTACACTACAAGGGGTATGCTTGAAGGACCTTAATGATCTATGTCATAAGGGGTGTTTTCAAAGGATTTTTTGTGATTTATATTGTAGGGGGTATTCTCAAATAAATTTAATGATCTATGTCATAAGGGACATGCAAGAATGTCTAATATATTTTATGCCATAAGGGGCATGTAAAAATATCTCAAATGATCTATGTCACAAGGGGTATGTAAGAATGTTTGAAATAATTTGTGCCACAAGGGCATGTAAAAATATCTAAAATGATCTATGCCACAATGAGCATGTAGGAATGTTTAAAATAATATATACCATAAGGGTCTTATAAGAATATCTGAAATGATATATGCCATAAGGGGTATGTAAGAATATCTAAAATGATCTAGTGTAATATTTCTTTATTGTGATCTAAATACAAAATGTCTCAATGGAATCAAATGATATAATACAAAATGATGCAAGATACCTAAGATAATGTTTACGCATGATGTATGATGATATAAGATAAATAAGAAAATAGAGTGATCTAGATACAAATAATTATATTTCTATTTTGAAATTTACTATGAGTATTTTTCCCCTTCTTGGATGAGGAGGATATGAAAAATGGACTATGGAAAACATTTAAATGATTGAATCTTCTGTATAGAAACTTGGAAGAAATTGGTTGTCCCCAAGCATATGCAAAGTAATTTTATAGATGTATTAATTAAGTATGACAACATGTATTGGAGGTCACATCCCACTATCACATGGAATTCCAAGGAAAAATGACATCCCTCACCTTTACCCGATGTATAAAAAAATAAATTACATATGCATAGGCATTGGTAAAAAATATCATCTTTTCTTGGAGGTCCTATGCACTAGTGCATCATGATGACCAAAGCTCATAATTAACATAATAGAGATGAGATTTGAAAGATGCTTCCCTAAAAAATTTATAGACCAACAAGGAGTGGTGTACTATATGATCAACTACTCAATGGACTCATAAACTATTATGGGTATTCAAAGTATTGATCATCTAGTCTTGCCACTCTCATGAGTCTACAAATAGCTGAGTGAGTTTGGATAAGACTTTTGCAATCAAGATTTGTAAGAATCTATGAATTAATGATTTATGCTAATTTTCAAATGCTTGATAGACCTTTGGAAATATTAGAATTTATGCACCAGTGTTTGGAAGATCTTGTAAGTAATTACAAGTTTGAAAGACATAGGTGTGTAGGTTTTGATTCTCCCAATAGTGTAAGAGGCAACCGACTAAATTAATTAAGAGAAAAATTATGGAGATGCCCTAGATTGTCTAATATATCAACAAGTGGATTTGGGTCCTAATGTCCATTACCTAGTGCATATGCAAATATTTTTATAGATACAAAATATACTAGACATGGGGACCAACTTATCAAGATGTTGTTGATCCAATACTCTAGCAACCATAAAAACTTTTACTTTGGTTTAGTGATAAAAATAAATATTTTTTTAATGGGAAGATCCTAAGTTTTAATTTGATAGGCCAAACTAATATACAAATATATGACATTGGATTTGATTATAGAAGTTATTATGTAGACGAGAAAAGAAATTGGAACCAATATTTTGAAGGATATTTGTTATATTTCTAATGGAATAGAAGAAAGGGCAATGCTAGCGTTATTAGGGCCATAGATAATTATGTCATACATCCCTTAACCCTATAGAGGTAAGATAAGAGAAAAATATTAATGGAAAAGGAAGAAGAAGAAGATATGGTAGAAGAAATCAAGGCAAGCAATTTATGGGACTAGGAGGACCGCTAACGTCAAGTACCTAGTGCAAATGCAATGCAAGTGATGTTTTTGCTATCTAGGATCATAATTACCTCATTATAGACCTTTTGAATCAATAGTATGAATAGGAAATCTCTAAAAATCATGCAATTAAACATATGAGTAGGTAAATCATGTAGATTCAAGCATAATATATTTTAAGATGCATTATGTTGATTGGTTCTTTATGTTATTTTTCATCTATCATGACTAGGTGATAGGATCCATATCTAAATTTGGTAGTAATGATAAATGGTCTAAATAGTTTGGTTCAAATTTAATATTTTAGCTTGGCATTAGCATTAGTATTCTTTTGATTCTCTTTGAGAACCATATCTCTAAATTTAAATGATATAGGACATACCTTTATTTGATAGGAAAATCATGGTCTATCATGGTAAATTTATAATTTCTCTAGGGCATTAATTCATTTTTTATATAAAATATATATTTAATTAAGGAAACCTAACTAATACTCAACACCTATCTGATAATATTGGTACAAAAATTTTAAAGAAAGAATTTCAAGCTCGAAAGGGAAAACTTCCTTGGTATCATAAACTAAGGCATCAGATGTTGCGTTTGTAGGAGTTTAATGCTAGTATGATGCATCCAAAAGGTAGGATATAATTATAGGTTCCACTATTGACCATTTTTATTGGCCACTTAAGTATTTTGATTAATGTTTTATTAAATAATTATGCTTGACCATTACTTTGAGGGTAATAGGGTGTCAACCATTTTATTAAATTTATTATTTAGCACAAATTTTTTAACTTATTTTCTAAAGGGCATACCATTATTTGATATCAAGAGAGATAGTGTACCAAGGTAGCAAAGTATTTGATTAACTATGAATTTTGAATTTTGGATGCTAGTGGTAGAAGATATTGCATGGCTTTGACCCATTTAGTAAAATAATCGATAGCGGTGATAATGAACTTATGCTCATTTGATGATTGTGGATTAATTTTACCTATTGTATCCACACCCTAGATAGAGAAATACCAAGGTGATGTTGTTGGTAGTAATTATTGAGGAGTAAGAACAAGGTTATCATATCGTTGGAATTTGTCACACTTCTTAATATAATCACAAGTGTCATTTTCCATAGATGACCAATAATAACCCTTTATAAGGAGTTTTATGGTTATAGATAAACCATCAAAATGTCCACCACATGACTCATAATTGTCTTATTTAATTATTGTTTATGCTTAATTTTAGTCAATGCATTTTAGGAGTATGCCTTTGAAGGAGCACCAATATAGAATGTCTCCTATAATAATATACTTATTGGTTCATTGCTTGAAGTTTTGCATTTATGCAAATTTAATCCTTTGGGTAATGTGATATTTTTTAAAATTTTAAAGGTATCTTGATACCATGGCTCCTAAGATAAAAAATTTCTAATTCTATAAATATCTAGGGGATTTTGGTTTGGTTTCAAATTTTTTGGTTCTTTTATAAGTTCTATGATGATGTAAGCTTGCGCGTCCTCTATTTCTAAAGGTATAAGGGAAGCAACTATATCTATGGTATTTGCATAAAAATTGATAGATCATGGGATGGATTCTATTATAATCTTGTCAAAGAAACACATTAATTTATCTACAATGCCCTTATATAGTTTTAGTTTATCATCTTTAGTTTAATAAATGTTGTTAATTTAATTTATCACTAATTGGGAATCACCAAAGATGGCTAGAGTATTAATTTTTAATTCAATGTGGCCTAAAGACCTTAAATTAGTACTTCATATTTTACCATATTATTGGTACATGATAATTGGAGTTTATGTGACAAAGGTATGAGTTATCATTGTAGAGTAACTAAGACAATTTTGGCTCCAATTCCATTAACACATTGAGCACCATCAAAATAAAGAATTCATGACTCAAATTCTTATTTGTCTATGTCTATCACAACTTCATTATAAATTTTTATGATCAAAGGATGCTTAGATTCTATAGGTGTTGTAGCTAATTGATCTATGATTACTTTTCCTTTTAATGATTTTTGCTTTAAGAACTCATGATCAAATTCACAATGGCAATAACCCATTTGGTAGTCTATCTTGAGAGATAGGGTTTTAACATTAGATATCATATAGGATATATTATTGCTATAAAATAAGTCCTTTGAATAATCATATTGTGTCTCAATTTTTAGAAGAAAATACCATTTCTAAGCACATTATTTCTAATGTTTTATAACGAGTCTCGTAGCTAACCAATTTCCTACTAATATGATAGATGGCCCTTTCTAGATGTTGATCATAATATTGAGCTAGCATAGCTTCAAGGGTATGATTGGTGGTAGCTAAATATAACAAAAATGGTTGGGTTTAATTAGGAGGTATGAGTATAGGTAGTATCAAAATGTCTATCTCTAAAGCTTCAAAAGAATTTTGAAACTCATAATACCAATTGAACTTAGTTTTCTTCTTTAGCAACATAGAAAAATGTGTCAACATTTATCAATGAGTTGTGAGATGAACCTTCAAATGGCTTGCAATTTACCTTGAAGTTGGTGAAGTTTAGTAATATTCATGGGAATTGGCATATCTACAATTGCTAAAATTTTAGTGGGACCAATGTTGATTTCATGATGGGATACAATAAATCCTAAAAATTTACTTGATGTTACTTTGAAGATACAATTGTATGGTTTTAGCCAAACTTTATATTCTTGCAATCACTCAAAAATTTGCACATAGGTCTTAAGTGTGATCCTTATATTTTAAGGAATGTCCTAGAATACCATCTACATAATATTCTATAATATCATGCATGAGTTCACAGAAAATATAATTCATTTCCCTTTGATATGTTGCTCCAATATTCTTCAGGTTAAAGGGCATGAATTGGTAGTAAAATATGCCCCAAGTTGCAGTGAAAGTAGTCTTGGATTAGATTTTAGGAGTGATTTTGATCTAGTTATACCCTAAAATTTCATCCATTAGGGACAATATTTTAGACCTAGCAGAAAAGTCTACTTTCATATAGAGTTTTAGTAATGTAAAATAATCCTTGGGGTAAAATTTGTTTATATCCCTAAATTCCATGTATATTTGGATGAATCCTTCTTTATTTGCAATAGGTACTATATTGGAGATCCAATTTTAATAATATATTTCTTTAATAAAGACAACATCTAAAAGCTTTTAAAGTTCATCTTTGACTAGATGAAGAAATTTTGGGTGTGTTTTTCTCAATTTTTGTTTGACTATCTTAGCTTCAAGTTGTACAACAAGGTGATGTACAACTAGGTATGGGTCAAGCCTAGGCATGTATACACAGACCCAACCAAAATATCACTAAAATATTTTAAAATAATGGTGTATTGTATTCCATCACTACCTGTCAAGAATTTTATCAACTTTAGGATTCAAGGATTATCTATAGTACCAATATTGATATTTATGGTTTATTCAATTACGATTTGTGACTTGTCATAAAATTGAGGAAGGGTAGGTAAGAATCCTAGAATTTTAAATTCTTTAGTATCAAATGATGTTTTTATATCTTAGGCAATTGTGAGGAAGCAAGATTAAATATTCAAGCAAGAAATATTTTGACGCAAGTATCATCTTGGTCAAAAACTATAGGAGTTTTCTTCTTCCCAAAATTCATTAATATTTGATATAAGTTAAGCGTGAACTACAATTAATAAATTAACACTAGCAAAATTTAAGGTTTTGCAAGGTTTTTTACTAAGAAGGGACCATAATTCATTCTCATCTTCATCACACCATGTTGGAACAAATAATCCAATTTTGGTATTATATTGTAAATTCACCTAAGTATAAAGGTGAATAATAAAATCAGGTATATATGATTTAATATAAATTAAATAGATAGATATTTAATATATATTTGATATACCTAGGCTAGACTAATATATATTCAGGAATGTGAATAAAATAAATATACACCTACATTTACTATTCTAAATTTAGTCAACTCAAGGTCAAAAGTGACACGACATGAGACTTAAGTGTGGTGGCATGTGTTGGGTAGATCATGGCATGTGGTATGAGTGGCGGTATGTAGCATAGGTGTTGTGGCATATGACTTGAATGTGGTGGCACACATAAAATTTTGGATGAGGACATGTGGCCTCAACATTGAGTGGTGGCATAGAGGTGGAGTTGCATGAGACACTTGTCTCATACACTCCATGTTGTGGAGTTTTTCCTCCACAACTATTTTCCAATAGGAGGATAGCTCAAATTATATATTGGGAATAAAATATTTACTTCTAATTAGTTGTGATGAGTTACACGAAGTTGTTAATTGTTTTTCATTCTTGTGTTGAGAAAAAGAGCCAACTATGAGGAAAATACTTATATATTTTGCTAAAGAGAATACAAAGTGGAGATATGATTTTTGGTTGTGGTTTTTCCCTTCAATGGGTTTCCATGTAATATTGGTGTCTCTTTATGTGATTTGCTTATTTTGATCTTATATTTCATTTTAAATATTAATTGTTTTAATTCTATGCAATTTACATTTATGTAATACATTTTATGGCATTCTAATAATTTTGTTGATTAAGTTAATTTAATCCACTACATTGGGGAGATTTTTATTTTCTTCCTTCCCTTTCATCTGGTATCAAAGCTCTTAAGGCTATTATTCTCTTTTAATCTCTCAATTTTGTAAGATTATTTATGCTCCTCTTCACTATGTATGAATTGTACGAACATTAAATTATATATAATTATATATATATATATATATATATATATATATATATATATATATATATATATATATATATATATATATATATTTCTCAAAAAAATTGAAACTTAGTTTGTTGGAAGTGGCTTGATCTATACATCCTCTGTCTCTATATTTGATAGCCAAATTTTATTTTGTTTTCTAAAATAAAATTAAATCTTCAACTTTTTTCAAAAAAAAATTCCTAACATCATATTCTCTTCCATGTTGTTCTTTCAAGTCTAGTTTTGCAATTTTTAATGATAGATTTCAAAAGTTACAGGTAAAAAGTGATTCAAACCTTTAAAATCCTAATTGCATTTTTTAATTCATATTTTTTAATAGTTACTATTTTGAAAAACTAATTGCAGATCCTAAACAAATTCATCAAGATCTAACAATTTTTTTTTAAAATGATAACTTTATTTTTTAGCACAAATCCCTAGGCCATACAACCTGTGTACAAACTTGTATAGACCTATAAGGTCAAGTTTGGTATAAAATTTCTACCAAAACCTTTATTTGTTTTTTTATTTTATCTTAAGTTTTTTTTAAAAGAAAAAAAATGCAAGAAGAATCCTTAAAAAAAAATGCACAACACTTTGTCATGGCCTAGATTTGTTGTCTGTAGACTTATGCACTTCATATCTATTGTCTAGACTATTTTTAGGTAGTATATTATTTTTGGAAAATTAATAATTTTAATTAAATGAGGGCATTTGAAAGGCACCCCAATGCCTTGTACATCAGCGGAATAGAAAAATAGCAGAAAGGAAGCAGTAGAGGAAACTTAAAAGGATGCAAAAGAGGAACAAAATACATCCAGCCAGAAAAAGCAACAAAAAAACTAAGACTACAGTTTAACGAAAGGGTACAAAAAGGCAAAACCTAGAGATAATATATCACCACTCAAACAAACATAAAAATTAAATAGGTGCATCAGTCTACATTGGAGAAGCGATCACAATATCCAAATCAGCATCCTTGGTTTCATCCTTTAGCGCATCCTTAAGGATGTCCTTAAAGACTTCCTTCGCAATCTCAACAACGTCCTCTTCCTTGACATTGTTCTTGATGTCAAAAATACCTTCAAAAACAAAAATGGTAGGTGATTAATCATACAAAACATAGAATAAAAGTAGGTTGAGAGCATTACACTAGTCCTTGAGCTAAGCAATTCCCTTCCCAAGAGCAACATAGGTGGTTTCAATGTGGTAAATGGTAGCAGAAGTGGACTAGATAGCTAATTTGTGGATATATTTCTCCACAATTTTAGGGGAATTAGAATGCTATTCCTTGATATTTTTAGAGGTGGGAGTGGGAGTGTTAGTAGTATCCTTGAACTTGATCCTTTGGGAATAGTGGACAGGAGTTTTTTCTAGTTTAATTTTTTTCTTGATGTTTGACACAGGTTGGGGTTTCTCAGCTTTGTTTTTCCTCTTGGACCTAGATGCCTTTAGGCTGGGAGTAGAGGATGAGTTTTCTTTAGCATAATCAAGGACAATAAGGTTTTCTTTAGAGAAATTTTGAAGTAAATACCCATAAAGAACCTTAAACAACCCCTGGTGAGAAGGTCAGCCTTCCTCTTTTTTACCACGAGTGGAAGTTATGGCATAATCCATTGACCAATACAAATCAGCAGGGATGTTCATCATCTTGGCCTCTCTAAAGTGATTAAAAAAATCTAAATGAAAGCTACATAATTGGGAATTAGGATTATCAACAGTAAGATACTGCATAACTGGCTTAAGTAATTCCTTCCAAGGAGAGGAAAGGTGATGACAAAACAAACCCTTTTTATGGAGTTTGTAGATCTTGGAAGTAGTATCAAAGTGGGACAACTCAGCTTACCAATTATGTTTATTTCTACATATCACCTTGCCATCGAGGTTCTAACTAGTTAGTTCAACCAGAATCTCCAACATAATCTGGAACTCAATGCCATGAATGGTAAAGGTGCCATTGTCCCAAGTCATTGCAAACGTTGTAGTCACGTCCTAGTTGATCCCAATGAACATTTTAAAAAATGGTATGAGACCTCCTTGATCCTTCATAATATCTTCAATGATAGCCTTAATTTCAAAAACCTCAAGCTCAATATACTCAACTTTCCCTTCCTTCATGGTTGAAAAATAAAGAGAAATGTAGAGGATGAAATAGGGCAAGGAAATTATAGCTAAAGACAAGTGTAGGGAAGCAAGGTTACAAGTGAAAGGAGCATGCAATAAATAATATAAGTAGAAATGTAAGGCACGACCCCTAAAGCAATAGATAAACCAACAAATAAAACTCGAAAAGTAAAAATCATGATTCCTAGGTAGTGAACGAATATTAGCCAAGGCTAAGATCGAGGATGATTTTTAGACATCGAAGACTACAGTAGGTGATTAGAAAGTGCAGTGTATGGGAATTATGTTGACTAGTTGGGATGCCCAAAAAATAGGACCAGATAAAGAGATAACTAGCACTAGAACCATGAGAAGTTGAAAACCCCAACAAGATGCACCTCAAAACAAAGCAGAAGGAAAACCACCAAAGGATAATTCTCAAATAGGTAGACAAATGAATTATGAGGAGTACAAATGAATCATGATTATAGATAGTGCTAGAATTTTCATTGGGATTCCAAGGCAATATGGTTAACAAGAAACACATGAAGTCCAAATGAAAATGTGGTGGAAAGTGTGAAATCAAATCACAAAGGGTAATAAGGGCATAATTCAATGTAGGACATGAATATCAGGATATATATTGGGAATGGGAAACGAAAAATAATAAAGGATAGAGATATTATGGATAAATTTAAAAAATTCCTTAAATAGAAGTAAATGAACTCGAGGTCACATGTGAGGAAAAAGCAATGGGTGAAAACACAAGCCAGAGATTTAGGTTTCATCATGATAATGAAAGTTTTGGTCCAACCTGGAAATCTAGGAACTTCAAGAGGAAGGGAATCCATCCATGTCATCAATCCATGGGTAGAGACCCCAATGTTAGCTAATTTATCAGCAACAGAGTTGGCTTCTCTAAAGACATGTTGGACAATGATCTCATGCTGCTCAGAGAGAATTTGTTTGATTTACTCAATAATACTTCTTATTCTCCAACCTACAGGTCTGGGATTATTTAAATAGTTGATGATATTTAGAGATTCACCTTCAACAATAATTTTTCCTTGGATATTTTTATAAATTGGAGGCCTCTCCATAAATCCATAGCTTCAGCAGAATGATTGTAAAGAATACCCAAAGGTTCAGCAAAGGTAAAATTTGAATTACCAAGGTGATCATGAAGAATTCCTCCTATACCAGATATGCCAGGGTACCCTTTAGCAACCCCATCAAATTTAAGTTTAACCCAACCAAGAGGAAGAGAATACCACTTGATATTGGTTCTTGAGGATAAAGGATTAGATGGTCTTGAATCCTCTAAAGAGATATGATAGGATTTAATTATAGCATACTCAAAATAAGGATGGGGAAAAGGATCAAGGGGACCTGTAAGGATGTTTTATTTGGCAAAAAATATCATTTTATTAGCAATAAGGATAACATCATTTGCCTTTTTTTCAAAAACTCTTCTATTGCATTCAAGCCATATTTTACATAAAATATGCTGAAGACAAAATTTCCATAATCCTTTGAGGATAGGATTCTTGAAATGAATGGGCCATTGGAGGAATAGCTTGACAATGGAAGGAGGACAGACCCAGACTAGTTGGAATTTGAGGAAAATATTGTTGAGAATAGTTATGGAAAAGGGACAAAAAAGGAATAGGTGAGAAGTGGATTCCCAATCAGAAAGGCATAGGTAGCATCTATTAGGAAGAGGAATCCTCATTTTTATAATATTATCAGTGGTTAATATACGATCTTGAATACAAAGCCAAGAGAAGGAAGCAATTTTTGTAGTAAGGTACTTAGTCCAAACCATATTAAAAGGAATAAGAGTTTCAATGATATTGAGAGATAATAGGTAAGCTGATTTGACTAAAAATTCTTCTAAATCAGTGGGTTCCCATATTGGAACATCCACAAAATCTCTAGTAGGAATTCAAATAGAAGATAACTGAGCTTCAAGACATGAAATATCAGCTACTAAATCAAGGAAAATTAGTCTTTTCCAAATTTTATCCCATTATATGAAGAGAGGAAATCAGCCACTAAAGGACCGAACAAATGCTTAGTGATGTTGACTAACCTTCGAGGCTTAGGAATCTATAGGAGAGGATGGTCACCAAGCCATCTATATTCCCAAAATAAAATGGATTTACCATTGCCTAATTTCCACCTTAGCCCTCTTATGATAAGTGAACAAGACAAGCAAATTTACTTCCAAAAGGAAGAACTTGAGGAAGGGACTTCACCAAAAAGGAATTCAAAGAATTGGAGATATTTCCTTCTGATAATTCTTACCCAATCAACATTATCATTTGAAATGAGATTCCAGGATTGCTTAGCAAGGAGAGCAATATTGAGAAGATGGATCCTTATAAGTCCCAATCCTCCCTGCTCTTTGGGTTTACACACATTGTCCCAAGCAACTAAGTGGAATCTATTTCTGTTCTCGAATCCTATCCATAGAAAATGTTTTTGGATTTTTTCAATTTTATGATAAACTTTGATAGGAGATTTAAACAAGGAAAGAAAATAGACAGGGATGCTTTGAAGGTAAGCCATAGTGAGGGTAATTTTTCCAGCCTGAGAAATAATATTTCCTCTCCAAGTAGAGAGATTTTTTGGGATTATTTCAATGAAATTATCCCATAATATTTCTTTGGTGTTCCCAAAAAAAAGAGGCATACCCAAATAGGATGAAGGTAAGGGAGAAATGGAATATTCTAGGATATTAGAAATAATAGTTTGTCTTCTTATAGGAGTTTTGAGGAAGTATAATTTACTTTTTTGGAAGTTTATTCATTGGCCAGTGGCCTTTTCATACAAGAGGAGAATACATTTAATAATTTTGGCTTCATTTATAGAGGCAAATGTGGATAACAAAGTATCATCAACAAATTTTTGGTGAGTGATAGGATTACATTGGGAAGTGACATGTAGTCCAGATATTAAACCTACTTGTTTTGCCACCAAGATTGATTTGCCTAGAGCTTCTGCTAAAATAGTGAAGAGCAATGGAGATAAAGGGTCCCCCTGCCTTAATCCTCTACTAATTTGAAAATATCTTGCAGGTGACCCATTGATTAGGACAAAAAACCAGGCTGAAGAAATACATTATCTGATTAAGAAAATTCAATCTTTCATTCTTTGCTAGTATTTTTTTCAAAGAATTTTTTTTATGCTTAAAAGATAATTTTTTAAGGTCATTTATTCACATAAATTCTCATTAAAATTGTGTGTAATTTTATAAATTTTAAATCTAAGGGAGGGTATTTTTTTTTTGCATTCATTTAAGGGTACTTTGTGTGCATTTAAATTATATATATATATATATATATATAGATATATATATTAAATAATAATTAAGAATAGATACCCTTTGCATAAATTTTATTCTCAAAAGACCTTTGTTACTTGTCATTTGTATTAAGTGGATTCTTTAACAATTCTCCCTTGTATTTAGTGCCCTTGGTTGTGATTGAAAGAGCTTCTTTATTGTATTGTAACTTGACATAAAGGCATTGTACTAAGGGGGGATTTTTACATTATCATAATCACTAGTGGCTCATTAGTCAAGGCCACTTAGTGAAGAGTGTGATTTCTTTTAAAGAGTAATGATCCTAAATTTAATGGTAATTGTAACTTTTGTGGCATTTTTTGGCCACAAAAAAAATTATTGTTACAAGAAGAAGGTAGCCTCCAAAAACATAAAAAACAAGAGGGGAGGTAAACAAAATGATAATGTTGCTTTAGTTCATGCATTGAATTCCATAATTCTTGGATTATTTAAGATGCACTAATCATATGTATAATTCTAAGTCATCTTTTACTTCATTAAAGTTAGATTACAATGATGTAGTTACTATTGGGGATAATTCCCAAATTGTTGTAGAAGGAATTGGCAATCTTAAGATAGGTAAATAAGTACGTAAAGATGTTTTATTTTTTCATAATCTTACAAATAACCTTATTTTTTTAAGGCAATTAGCTTCTCAAGGAAGAAGCATTCAATTTTATGACAATAGGTGCATCATAAAAATAATATGGGAGATATTGTTGGAGAAAGTGTACTTTCCAACAACTTGTATGTATTCTCTCCACATCAAATTTCAGGTAAGCATTGTCTTGCCATGTATGTTGACAATAATTCTAAATTGTGGCATAATAGATTAGGACATTTAAACTATAGAAGTGTGATTGATATGTTTAACACAAACATGGTAATTGGTTTTCCTAAAATTGAAGTTGATGGATGACTTTGTGAGGCCTGCATTTTATCCAATCAACCTAGGACTAATTTTGGTGAAACTTCTTTTAAATCTTCTTATAGATTGCAATTAGTCCATTCTAACCTCATGGGTCAATTTCAAGTTAAATATTTAAGTGGATGTTTATTTTATTTAACTTTAATTGATTATTTTTCAAGGTACATTTGGATTTACTTTAAATGAAACCTCTTCCTCCATAAATTTCTTAAGGAATGATAATGAATGAGAGTATGTGGGTAATGAGTTGAAATATTATTATATTGAAACAAACATTTCAATATAATTCACATGCCCATATTCACCCCATCAAAATGGGGTTGTTGAAAGGAAAAATAGATCCATTACAAATATGTCAAGGAATTTCTTCCAAAAGTTACCTAATTTCTTATGGGATGAATGTTATTTTACTTTTTTATATTTTCATAATAGGTGTGCCACTAATGCACTAAATGGAGTTACTCATTTGAGGTTTGGTTTCAAATAAAACCATCAATTAATCATTTGATAGTAATTGGGTGCATTGCTTATACACATCATAATAATTCAAGTGATATTAGAAAATTAGATGATAGATATTTGAAATGTGTGTTAGTAGGTTATGATAATCACTACAAAGGATATAGATTATATAACCCTAATAGTAGGACTATCTTTGTGAATAGGGATGTCACATTTGATGAGTCTACTTTATATAAATGTAGTTCTTTTAGAATTTATGAAAATTCTCCCTTAGAAAATAAAACTAAAATATCAAAATGATTTGAGCAAACAACCAAAAACTCTCCATTTGGTGAAATATGTATCTTATCTACCAAAAAAAAAATGTACAAATATAGAAATAGAAGCCAAAAATAAAGTATAACCTTAGTGACTAAAATTTAAAATTTGAATGAACCTCAAACCTATAATCAAGCTAAAATTTATCCAAATCGGATCAAAGCTATGGAACAAGAATTCAATTATTCTATAAAAAATTATACTTGGGGTTTAATCCCAAGGCCCTCTAAGAGAAATGTAATAGGATGTAAATGGGTATTTAGACTTAAATTAAATTCTTTAGAAGAAGTTGACAAACATAAAGCTATATTAGTAGCAAAATGTTTCTCACAAAAGTATGGAGTAGATTATGAGGAAACATTTTCTCTAATTGCTAAAAGGCCTACACTTATATTAATAATAGCATTAGCTTCTAATTTTAATTGAAAATATTATCAATTAGGTGTAAAGAGTGCATTTTTTAATGGCAACTTAGATGTTGAGATTTATATGGAGCAACCTTAAGGCTTTAAGAACCTCAAAAAGCCAAATTATGTTTGTAGATTAAATAAATTCCTATATGGACTTAAGAAAGCTCCAAAAGCTTGTCATGATAATTTTTTTAGTTGTTTTTCTTCAATGAGTTTTAATAAGTGTTATTCTGATCCAAATTTGTATATTTCTAGGAAAAATAATAGCATTACTATCATTGTTTTATATATAGATGATTTACTTTTAAAAGGAAACCATGAATGCATAATTGAAATATATAAAAAACAATTACTAAATATATTTGAAATGACTAACATGGGTTTATTGCATTACTATTTAGGCTTTCAAATATACCAACAATAAATAATATTATGATTTCTCAATCTAAGTATATATTAGAAATCTTGCAAAGGTTTAAAATGAAAAATTGTAAATGTGTTTCTATTCCTATGGTTTCTAGAAATTTTGAAATTAATAAATATTCTAATCTTGTAGATAAAACTCAATATAGGTAAATTATAGGTAGTTTACACTATCTTACAATTTCTAGGCCTAATATTGCCTATGTTGTTAATGTATTGGCTAGATTCATGTATAAGTCGTATGATATTCATCTTAATGTTGTTTATAAAATACTTAAATATCTAAGTGAAAGGACTAATTTAGCTTTGGAATATTTAAGTGATTCTCATGTAAATTTTTTTTCTTATTGTGATAGTGTCTATGCTATGGATAATATTGAAATAAAATCCACAAGTGGATATTATTTCTCCTTTGGATTAGGTGTGATCTCTTGGTGTAGTAAGAAACAACAAACCATAACACTCTCCTCAATTGAGGCTAAGTATATAAGTTATAATCTACCATGGAAAGAAGCCATTTGGATTCAAATACTACTAATAAAAATTGGATTTAACAAGAATAAATCTATCACAATATTTTTTGATAATCAATCTTCAATAGCTTTAGCAAAGAATCAGGGCATCCAACTATCCCTTAGATGCTTCAAGACATCTACACAACATCATATAGAACCAGTGGAAGCATATATTAAGGTATTTAGGTATTGATAAGGTTGTTATTTTATTTTTGACTTATGTTTCCTATACTTAGTTTACATTTTATCAACACTACACTTAGGGTTTTGTAGATCTACTTTTTTTTAAAGAGGGCCTCACACAGTAGAGCCCTCACATATATTACTGATTCAATTTTTATTTTTTTATTTGTGTGCAGGTGTAGGAGATAAATTTTATTGATGGTTTGTGTAGATAGAGTGGCCCCATAGGGATACACAAGCCCACTCACCCTTGTTTGGAGTGAAGAAGATCCGAAGACACCACCATTCTTTGATAGAGGGTTTTACCCCTCCTATAGTAAATCATTGTATCAAAGAGAATATTGTTCTATAACCATTTATTTGGGGAACATATATGTACAAAGTGGATATCAAAGCTCCCTAATTTGATTAATATATAATAGTATTCATTTGATGTGCATATAATTGTTATTTTCTTTGTTCTATGATTTTTATATTGGTGTTGATCTTTTCTGCTTTACAAAATGGTGATCATGGTGGGACACCCAAAGGGTTTCACATTTTAATTTGCCTTGTCAATATTGAGTTTCTAATCTATGTTTTTTATATTTTTGTTGCAGGTTTTTAAAAAACCAATCACAAAAAAATCATAGAACTGGGGTTTTGGGAAGTTGTGGGATTCTATCTGTGGTTTCACAGATGCCACACCGCATCTAAGGGATGTCATACCATATCTGAGGGATGCCACAATGCATTCAAGATATGCCACAAAGTATCTAGAATATTTTGAAGAGTATCTGTGAGATTTGACAAAGTATTTAGGAGACTGTGTATTGCATCTATGAAGTTGGGGAAAGAATATGTAGGCTTCTTGGTAAGTTTTTTTCAAAACCCATTTATGTTTTTGCTTTTTAATAGAGAAAAGGTCAAAATTAATGTTTATTTTTCTATGTAAAAAACAATACATCATGCATTTTTAGGCATTCATAGGCATTTTTATTTACAACAAAAAAAAGGAAATACATTTTAGAGTAGCAATTCATTTGTCATATAGATTGCATATAGGGGGAATATACACTTATAAATACAAATTTATTTCAATTATATATTTCAAATTTATTTTATATTATTTCTAAATTTGTATGTTAGAAACAACTTAAGGTTTATTTGAAATACACTTATTGCATCTTGTTCAAGTTTTCTTGTTATTTATGGTGTTTTGCCTTCCGCCTTGTGTGTTGTGTAAGTATTTTTCTTATGCTTTAGGAAGCAAATTGAAAAGCATATTAATTTTTTTTAGGCTAAGTTTTTCCTTACATTTTTCAATAAAGCACCATAGACAACAAAAACTTAAAAGGAATCACACACATTGCACGTTCCACTTTTAACACCAACAAGTTGGGTTTTATCACCAATAATTATAGAGACTAGTGATGGTGGGCTTCATCTCCATCTGCTATCTTGGCTCCTAGCCATTGTAGTATCCCATATGAGTGATTTTCTAGATTTCATCATCGAAATATCTCTTACTCTTGGGTGCAACTAGGATAGGAAGGATTAATAGTGTACTTTTACCATAGGGTGAAATAATCAATAGAACACAACTATCATTTTTGTCCAAGTATGCTTGAGTGTGAAGAGAAATCCTATGGTAACTTACCTTAGGTATTAGGTAAGTAGCAGGACTCTAACAACATGACCTTATTTGAGGGATAATTTTGATTCCTTAGGTTTTACCTTTAGCCAATAATACTGTTAGGAAGTTATTTTTAAGTCATTTGTAATTCATTCTTTGTCAGAAGAGTTGGTTCGAACATACCATTTTAGTTGCATTTCATCATTCACACCAAATAGTTATTTTATGCTTAGAGAGTCTTAAAATCAAACACACAAAAACATAAAAATAATAGTAATAATAAATAAGTTTTATTACTATTGCAAAGACATAGGATACATTTGTTTGTTTTAGAACTTATGGTATTGACCCAAAATCAATCCAGTGCTATGATTCAACCACTCACCAGCAAACCAATTGCATCCATGCAATGCTCCACTCCTTCCCCAACCACTTTTGTGGCTAAACCAACTAGCATGGAATGGATAAACTATTTTGGCTTGTCTGCTAGACTTTCTCACATAGTATTCACTTTGAATGTAGATGTGATACAAAGGGCTATCCACACTACCATTCTAGAAACTAAACCATCCACACCCATCAAAAACCACATTACTTACATAGATTCTAACAAATTCATAACCTATTTTAGACCCACTAATATAGTTTTAGAACCACTTAACATTCCACATGAACAAGTTCATTCTTATCAATAGGAACTTGCTCACTCACATCCCAATAGTTTTAACCAAGTCTCACCAACACTCTTTTTGAGGCCACGTCTGCCCTCCCACACTAAATTCCTCCACAACAATTTAGCCAAAGCACATCCATTCCACTTACCTATACCACTACCCACTCTAACTTACTCTACAAAGCACAAGTTAATGTTACTTCGTAGATTCCATCCATCATCCCATATACAATACCTCATTCAATTGCGATTCCTTTCATAACTTACCCTCCATTGACCTTAACCAACATTGCCAACACTCACACCATACCTACATCCACTTCGAACACGACCACACAATATGCATATGAAATTGACATACAACAAGCATGGAAACACCTAAATCAACTACTCATGGGTAACAAAGATGTCTGTTCTTACCCACAACAACAATTGTAGGTGGCAGATTTTAAACCTCCATCTATTTTCAACCAAAGTACATTTTTCACCCCTAATCCATATTAGGTATCACAATATTCTAAGGTCACTATACCCATACCTCCATTTAACCATAAAAATACCACTTCCACAACCTAACACATTTAAATTCCCCAAATTTCATTCCCACTCCATCAACACCAATCGTTCAATAACCAATCCCAACAACACATCCAACATCATCAGATACCCATCAATCCATTGACCAATAAAAATTGCATTCCATACCAACAATTCATCACACAACACACACCATCCCCATATACCCATCAAACAAACTAGGGCTTCCACACAAAAATTAAATACCCTAAGATACAATATTTTCAAATAGCAAATTGATAACTTAATTATACACACACTTGGTATGATATACCCAAAATCTATATTGACATAGCTAATAAATCAATCCATTCATTATTCGATACCATCACCACGTTATCCAATATATTTTACATTACCAAATATTGATAAATTCAAAGGGACTGAGGAAATTAGGAAGCATATTAGTGCATTCATCCATTCATGTTTTAGAATCCAAGATAATGATACCTTAATGCTCCAAAAATTTCCTCAAATATTAGAGGGAGATGCCTTAGATTGGTACAACTATCTACCACATTACAATCTCTATATTTTTGAACATTGGTGGATAAATTATTAGAAAGGTTTTCCCTAAATTTTTACAATAAAACTACCTTGACCAACTTATATAACCTTAGAAAATTTGAAGAAGAATTGGTCTATGACTTCAAAAATTGTTGGAAGGCATTCATCACCAAATTGTCGTTCTCCCTCCCAATGGATAAAATTAACATGAATGTTTTTAAGCAGTTGTTTAAAACCTATATCCTTGTTGTTGTAATTATAACAATATAAAACATTTGAAAAAGATCTTGCCCAAGCCTGAGTTATCAAAGAAATCAAGATCCAAGAGGGCAAGATCTTACCCAAGAAAAAAGAATGGCAAAACAAGGACCAACCCAAGGGAAACTATAATGGCCAATAAAAATATAGATAAGTCAATTAAGTGGTATTGATTCAACCTCAAATGACTCAACAAACCCAAGGTCATAATCAACCACAACCATCATCACAACAATCACAAAAAAATCGTTATCAAGAGGTTCCACCTCCACAACAATTACACAACACAATGCCAACTATGGAAAATCATCAACATCAACAATTTGTTTAATATACTCACACTTACACATATTTATCCAAATCATATGCCTTCATATTTCATAGATTGTATGATGCCAATGCTATTACATTGCTTGAAGTCAAACCAAATAATCCTACCAAAAATGTTAAGGGCTATAGGGAGCATTTAATTTATCTTTTCCATTGATAGAAGGGGTATTACACTAATAATTATTATTCATTCAAATACATTGTGTAAGACTTGATATACCTAGGGGCCATTAAGTTGGATAGCCCCTTAGCATAACAAAATAAAAATCTTGGTATCTATCAAACACCACTTCCTCGTCATGAGGAAACACAAAAAAAAATAGGGAGAACAAATAATATGAATTCCCCCAGCTAAGTCAACCATGTATAATAGAACCTGGGTTTTTTGGGTGCTATCCATGTAGTAACCTGGGGTCAACAAAGCAAAAATCACAAAAATAAACAACCTCAAGTAGTTCAACCTCTTGTGGTACCAAAAAATGTGTCTCCACAACCTACTAATTCATATCCACCCATTCATTTCTCTACCAATACATCTCAACCAATTTTCCTTAAAAGTCATCCATCCCAAGTTACCAACCTATTCATCTCCCAAGCCATCCATAATAACCTATCATCTCCTTGAGTAGTTGGTTAACAACTAGTCTCAAAATATCTTCAACCAAATTATCCATCTATGAGCTTATACAATAATCTCCCCCACATCATGAGGCATTAATGGAGATCTTAAAATCCATTGAAATTCAATCTCAAGTCTCTAATGCCTTTACCAATTTTTTTGGGAGCTTTCAAACATATATGGAGCCTTCTATTGTATTTTATAATTTTGAGATTAAATCAATATCATAAGAATCACTGATTCCTCCATTACACATCATGGATCAAGTTGATAGGAAGCCCTTCAAATGAGTATTGATTGACATTATATCATCCATCAACATCATTACCACCTCAACCCTACAACATATTAATCTTCCACCTTTGCACATCACCACATCCACCTTCACCTTGCAAGCATTCAATGGCACTCTATGTTCTATAGTCGACACTGTGGTCTTACCCATCTAAGTGGGGGTGAAGACATTGCACACTATGTTCCATATCCTAGAGGGGTCTATGGCCTACAATGCACTCCTTGGACACCCTTGGATAAGGAAGATGAAATGTGTTCCCTCAATACTACACCAATGTTTGAAATATGTCCATGATAAATAAATTCATTGTATACCTATAAACATTGAATATTTAATTGTTTATTTTTCCCTTTCAATTTTTGGACTTATAGATGAAGTTTATGCATGTTTTATTGGTTGCTTCATGTGAATGTTTGAAATCTAAAACTTATTTTTGTACCCTAGGAGCTAGCACCTAACTTGTTTTGATTGTGCAAAATGCAGGTATAATAGGCTAGGTTGCATGCATGAAATACCTCACATCTTTAGTTTTCCCAGAATAGGATAGCATCAGACTGATTGTAGCATACTTTACATTTTTAGCTTTCATTTTCAGTTTTTAGATTTTGTTTTTATTTTCTAACTTTTTATTTTTTAATTTTTGGACATTAAAATAAAAAGTAAAAAAATTCAAAATCCAAAAATAATTGCATGGCTACGTAGAGTATACTTCATACTTCCATTACGCACTTAGAAATTTTTACTTCGGAGTCATTTCGTATTTTTAAAAATTATCCGAAGTTGCTATTTTTATTGCAGATTTTCAAATTTCAAAATTTCAAAATTTTTATTTTTGGGCCAAATTTAATTTTTCAGCTTTAAATATCATTCATGGGCCTATGATAACATTTCCCTCATGAAAACTTCAATTTCATTGAAGGGGTTATGTTTTATGGCATTTCATAAATTACCATTTTGGGGTCCTAAATTGTCTCCTCTTTATAAAAATTTTGATTTTATGAAAGAGGGGTAATTTCTACACTACATTGAAGATCATTATTTCAAAGCACTAAATTATTCATATTTGTGAAAATTTGATTTCATTTAAGAGGTATAATTTGAAGTGACATTTTAAAGCCTCTAATTTAAGAAAATGAATAATCATCTTTTTGTGAAAATTAATTTCACTAAAGAGGGATAATTTATGAATCACATTAAAGGCTATCTTAATCTCTAGGACAAGAAGCTACATTTGAAGAACCTATTCATCATTGGGGATTGACATTCATAGATAGATTTAATATTTACTTTCATGCTTCAAATAGGATTTAACTCAAGATAAAACTTGATTAAAATCCACTTAATAAGGAAGATAAAATCTACCTTAAATCCTCAATATAAAAGGAATTAAGGCACTACATCGTGGTCATATGAAGACCAAATCCCATTTGCTTTATTTTGGTTTCATAAACAATCATTAAAGTAGTATGGTAAAATAAACCAACATTGCCCCTTGTTTACATTCACTTGTAATCGTTAAGGTGTTCCAAGCATTAAATTGATACATATTTATTTGAGATTACTAATACACATATGCAAATGCTAATATTTCGGAGACCTTGGAGAATTTGGTTGCTTAAATTTTTTGCAAGAGATGGTTTTGGGATCCAAACCCTAAGGGAGAGTGCAATTTCACAATTGGGTGAAAATACCACTCAATAGGAAGTTTTATGTATTTTGATTTCAACCAAACCAAATAAAACAAAGTGCAAAAAATTAAAATACTAGAAATAAAAATAGTGAAAAATAAAAGGATAGAAAATTAAATGTGCAGGGAAATGAAACACACAACTAATTTAAAATAAAACAAGAAATAAAGTAGTAAATTTAATCTACTAAAAACAAGTAACAAAAATAAAATAGGGGAGTACTACTACAGGGAGTGGGCCCAATCTCCTATAGATAGTCCACCCAATCAATCATGTAACAATTTATTTAAGCTACTAAGAATATTTGCACTCTTAAGAAATTATATAGAAAATAAAATAAAATAGAATAACGTTTGTGTATTTGATCCTCCCCTTCATTCATCTGGTCTGTGGTCTTACATAAGATGCAACCAAATCTTGTTACAGTAGCATATTAGTCTATTTTTAATCACATAACGTGATTTTTTACAGTTGGTTTACACACACTTTTCATTCTCCCATTAACAACATGGACATTCATCGAAAGGATAAATATAATAATCCTTAGGTGTAATAAACTAATCATAAAATAATGCATCCTAAAAATAATGTTGTTAAAATTCAAACAATCTAGTCTAAGACAGTTCAATTACAATAATATATGCAATCACAATAGTTGAACATACTTTTTTCATATTTTTTTGAAGGTGGTAGATTTTTTGGTCCAACTCATTATCATCTGTGTTCTTCTTTAGCTAGTAGTTATGTTGTTTCCTCCTATGCAAATGAGATAGCTCACATGTTTTGGTAGCTATCCAAAATTGGTGCATAGATGTGGAGTCAATGATCATCTATGGTCAACATGGTCCCCATTGGAAGTAAGGTCAAAGCATCTCAGATCAATGTGCCTTCCCATATATGGGATCAAGGTGCCTACTTCTGTATCAAGGTGTTGTTGGGAGCAAGGTGCCTTTCTAGATGCATGATTAAAATATTTCACTTTATCTCATGTGCAACTACCTCATTAGCCCATTGGTCAACCGATCAATATTGACTTGGTGCATCTTCCCAAGAAATGTGCATTAAGGCACCTACTTGAGATTAAGGTGCCATCAAGGTGCCTACTTCCTCATCAAGGTGCCATAAAGGTGCCTAATTCCTCATCAAGGTGCCTACCTGTTGACTTTGTCGGATCAAGGTACCTCCAATGTATGGCATCAATGTGCCTACTTGCACATCAAGGTACCTCCAAATGTATGGGATCAAGGTGCCTTCTTGCACATCAAGGTACCTCCAAATGTATGGGATCAAGGCACATTCTTGCACATAAATGCATATCTCATCACAGTGCCATGTCCATGTGGGATATAGACTGTAAAACACCATATTAGTAGTAAAACCTGCATTTATACACATTTTCCACTAAATACACCATTCAAGCATAATACTGCATTTTATATCAAATATATGCATATGTTATATAAAAATACATATCTCATGCTAATTAAACCAATAATGATGCCCTTAAAAATGTATATAAAATGAGCATTTTTGGTGCTCATCAAGGATTTTGAATTTGATTGAAGCGTGGAAATGATTATTGATTCTAAAATTGGTTCATATTCATGGACAATGGAAGAATTTGAAATTGATTTCCACTTTAACTTGGTTGAGGTGGATAAATCATTAGGTGAGTGATGGAGGTATTAAATGGTTGAATATTATACGATCCAAAACCCCCACCATAATTTTGATAACTCAATTGTTGCTCAATTGCCATTGCTTGAGTATATTCTTGGGATAAATATGTGAATTGAGGCATCCCTAGTAAATAAGAGGAAGTGAATGGATCAAGAGCATTGAGGTATACTTTGATAACCACTCCCTCTGGAAGTATATAAGGCACCATCATTTGAGTGTATAGTCCATGGAACCTTTCGGTGAATGACTTAAAATTTTCACTTGGTCCTCTATGAATAGTGACAAAATAATTATACATGAGGATTGGATCAACTAGCTTCTTTTTGAATTTATTGTTAAACATTGCCTCTAGTTGAGCCTAAGAAATGATCGACCCTAAAGGTATATTAGTAAACTGATCATATGCAACTTTTTCCAAGGTGTGAGGGAACATTATACAAGCAACATCATCATACCAAATTGTTAAATAAGTCACGTAGATTTTGAATGCTTGAATATGTTCTTTTGCGAGTCATCCCATTAGACATAAGTAGAGAAATATATCTCTCAAAATTTAAGGGTAAATTATGTTGAACTCCACGTATGTTCAACAGGTTGCCTATCATCCATGGTGTAAACATGGCCATTAGTGAACCTTAAAGAATACAACTTTAATACCAATTTTGTTAGTCAAAGAAATATATTGCAAAGAAGCATGAAATGACTAACAAATTTCAAATGAATAAATCATCACATTCATCAATTATAATGCATGAATTAAACCATAGCAATAAAGAACATTCTATAATTTGAAAAAAATAGCATCAATGCATCATCAATCGGAGAATTTTCAAATCAATAAATATAATAAGAAAATATCATTAGCCATGACCAATGTCTTCAAATAAATCTTTCAAGTAAACATAAAAAATTTAGCATCTAAATAGCAATAAAGTAAACCAATTCAGGCCCTCCTTCTAGCACCAAAATGTTGAGTGCTAAAGGAGGCCTAAAGATAACTATCAATAGGACATGAAATATTTAGTAATTCAAAGCTCTTATGGTTACACCAAATCACATTATTCATTGTATGAAAAATTCAAAAAAATTTGAAACAACAATGAACAATTTAGCATAAATAAAATAACACCAATTCATGCCCTCCTTCTAGTGCCAATTTTATTGAGTGGATATTTTGCCCAATTGCAAAATCCCCATCACATTTAGGGTTTTTATTATAAAACCCTCTCTTGCAAAGAAATATAACTTTCTCCAAGGTTCCTTTTACTTATGTGTGCTTCAGTGCTTGTGAAGATATATCAAATAAATGTTAGGAATACCTTAGTGATTGCACGTAAATGTTAACAAGGGACCTATGTTGGTTTATTTTATCATGTTATACTAATGATTGATCATAAAACTTAAATATAAAACAAAATGTGATTTGTGATTGACCCTCATATGACCATGATGAAAGCCTTAGTTCATTTTATCTTGGAGTGTTTTAGGTAGATTTTATCTTTTATTGTTAAGCAGATTTTAGATAAGTTTTATCTTCCTTAAACCCTGCTTTGAACATGAAAATAAATATTAAAATCTATCTCTAAATGTGAATATGAAATGAAGATTGAATTCCTTTAATTATTGCTTTGATGAATAAAAAAATAAATAAATATGCATGACTAACTATAAATTTAATGGCCTTAAAATATCATTATAAATTACCCCTCTTTAATGAAATCATAATTTTCATAAAGAAGAAATAATTTACTACTTTAAAAACAATAGCCTTTGATATAATATATAAATTACCTCTCTTTAATGAAATCAGAATTTTCATAAAGAGAAGCCAATTTATTGCTCTAAAAATGATGGCCTATGGAATGCCATATAAATTACCCCCCTTTAATGAAATTGCAATTTTCATAAAGGGAAGTTTATTTATTGCTCGTGAATAAAAATGCAAAGCTTAAAAAATCTATTTACCTTCAAAATGTGAAATAATGCAAAATTCCAAAATTATAAAACCCTTATAAAATAACAACTTTAAATAATTTTTATAATTTTAAAATGGCTTTAGAATGAAATTGAACTTGTTTTAAATAAAACATTGAAGCTCATTCTAGAGACCTATGCATTTATTTTTGAATTTTTATTTTTTATTTTAATCGTCGAAGTTTAAAAAAAAAATCTACAAAAGAGAAGGGTTAGAAAAATGAAATAACAAAAGTGTTGCAACCCAAAATTTCTCCATAGACCCTACAAGAATTAGTATTCTTCACAAAAACCAGCATTAGTGTGATCCAAATTCATGCAATCAAATAGCTAATGCAGTGCAATCTTCTAATGAAATGGTGCAATATATTGAAAATGTATCACTCCAAATTTTTTGCATCCTTACCCTCAGGCTATAGGATCCATGCCCGGAAGGGGGATGCGAGAAGGATGGGACAATACCTCGGACTGAGAGGCCCTTTGAAGGTCCCGCCTCTCGGGGGAGGAGTATAAAGGTGAATTTTCGATGGATGGTGGGTTCACCAGGAAACTTTTGAGTGGCAGTTTCCACACCTAGGTTGGGAATGGGTTTAATGTGTTTATTTTGTACTTTAATCATTCAATTCCTAGGTTTGGCCAAGATGAATCTAAACTATTCTATATGCCAATATAGATTTAGATGAATACAAAAAATAGAAATGCATGTTAAACACAGAGAATATGCTAACTAGAATAGTACATACCTGATTTCGGATGTCTGATGAAGATTCTGAGTTTTGTAGCAGTCCAAATCATCTCAACTCGTACGTAATCATCTGATATTTCACATAATCATCGCAGATCACAGTCGGTCATCTGAGATCAGATGGAATCGTCTGAAATCTGATGAATTCATCAGACGAATTCTTCAAAAACCTGCAATCACAAAAATAGATACAAAATACCAAATATGCAACTGCAGAAGCAACGGAGAATGATAGCAATAATAGTAAACGTGCCTAAATAATGGATTCAAATAACAAACAAGAGAAATGCAGTAGATTTAATGTTTGATTTTAACTTTATCATGCGCTTATGCTAAATGAGGTGAACTCCAAGATGCATAAACATAATAACTTAAGATAATGCAGAATTACAATGGGAAAATACAAAAATAGTTTAAGAAAATGCAAACTCTGGGCTCTAATTGCCCCTAATCTAGACTACAGTCGGGATCACCTCCAATCGTACGAGATCATCTGCGCTCCTCGACAAGATTGTCCAAAATCATTCGAGATCGCTTACGATGATCCGAGCTAGCTTCGACTAAAAAATAGTAGAGTTCCTACAAGAAAACATGAAATACATAATGCAGACAGTAGTGCGAGGATGCTCTAGTGTATAAGGAACTAAATCTACAGGGAAATCCATCAGCTAGGGGTTTAGGGGGATAAACTAGAAAAATCCTAGTTTATATAGGATTAGGGGGAGGCTAGGAGGTTGGAGATCATCCCAATATGGGAGATCTCCAATAGGGGAATCTCCAACTATGCAGACATGCTTCTGCCCAAGTTGGAGAGGTTGTTGAAATAGAAGCTAATTATGAAAATTTAGTTTTAGGACGAAATCATCTGGACGCTCTGTTCTAGACGAATTCGTCAGATCGGGGACGATTTCATCTGATATGCGACGATATCGTCCAACGGTCAAAACAAATCCTAAAAATGGCACGAAAAAGAAGGGAAGCGGGTAACAAGCGGTTTTGGGGCGGTTTTGGGGTTAAAATTTAAATTTTTATCTTTTATATTTTACTAAGGGTTTAACTGCGCCAATTTTAGGGTGCTACATTTTGCCCCCTCTTTAGCGAATTTTTCGAAGAAAATGCGTTAAAGACGAGTTTTTCCTGTTTTACGAGAAAGCAAAAATATACTCAATTTTTTAGACGACGATTCTTGGTCAAATCGTACAACTGCTTACTATGGTGCCCCCTCCGTGTTTTTACCCAAATCGAACGTTTGAGGTAAAAACGCGAAAAAGCAAAAATTAAAATGTTGTTGGTTTTGAATAAAATTAAGAAAAATAGGGAAAACCCTAATTCTTTTTTTTTTTACTATTCATTTTTACTATTCCAGAGCTCTGTAGAGAGAAACAATGGTGGAGACAGCGCACAGAGCGATAGAGGTCCAACGCGGGCTACGGGTAAGGATCTAATCCTAGTAGATTAGGTTTGATTGTACTTTGTGCAATTTTTTTGTTTTAAATTTTGACTATTTGGGGCATCACGACCGTTTTTAGGCCGTCGACGACGTCGGGATGAAATCATCCCAATTTTGTCAAAATCGTCCCTAGATCGTCGATTTCATTGAAGGGCAAAATTGATGAACTAGGGCGATCCCATTCAACAAGGGGTGATCCCCAAGTTGTGAAATAGGAGATGAATAGTAGAGACACCAGCGGATGGGTCAGGCTCCACAGAGGCCACGGGAGACAGGGCGAAGGGAGGAGAGACTCCCTTCACAGTAGGGGGAGAGACCACCATCGCCCGATAAGGGCAAGGGTGTCGAGGTATGGGAGAGCAGCGAGACGGTGGCTCTTCGAGCTGAGGTTGCCCACCTCCGAGCTCAGGTGTAGTCACTACAGGACGAGGCTACTCAGCTCAGGGCTCATAGACACTGCAGGATGAGACTACATGGCTCAGGGCACGGAGCGGAGGGGCGAGCAGGGATGAGCTAGTGCGGTCTATGATGCAGACCACTTTCTACCAGGGAGTATACTTTTAGCTGGCTCTAGAGGGTCAGAGGGTACCGCTGCTAGCCAACATTGTGGAACCAATCTGGATGGGATCGACGAGGACATCCTCACGATCGACAGTGAGGACCCAAGACACAACACGGACTACTATGGGACCACCTCCTCCACGTCAGGGCAGGGGAGGAGATGAGGCTGAGAGCTCGAGGGCTTCTCGAGACTAGGTGGCTATAGACTACACATAGATTGTATAGATTTTTGAGAGGATTGAGTATGCCAGGGTATAGATTGTGGCATACCAATCCAGTTTTGATATGATGTACATAATTTGATATATATATATATATATATGGTCTTGTTTTTGATGATATGACTTGTGTATATGTTGTATGATGCTTTAATTTGTGATTGAATATTCATGTAATTATGTCGTTTTGAAATATTATATTTTGATATCATGGCATAAAATTGTAAATGAAATAATCTGATGTAAATAAATTGGTTGTTTTGGTGTAATTTGAAAAAATAAAAGGACTTCTAACAATAATTTCAAAGGACATTGTCGTTGTTATAGACCATTTCATGGAGTCGCCGCTCACTAGGTCGTCAAGCTAATCCCAGGATAGAAATATTGTTAAAAGTAAAAGAGTGCTTAAGAGACTGGTCTTAAGACTTTGTGTTGTGATGATGAAAATGATGATGGTGATGATTTGTTTTCAGATTTTCATAAAAATATTATGCATGACATATAAAAGAAATATGATTTTTGCTAGGCATAAATTCCTAAGTGTGATAAAAAATTTTGCATAAGTTCCTAGGAACTATACCATCATTGCAAAATTGAATGTTGACATAATGACCTGAAATAGAATAAGTGTGCGTTCATTTTAAAGCTTAGTTATGTAACATAATGATGTAAGCCATATGTGTTTTTATTAAAATGAATGGGAAAATAAAATTAGAACAATGGTTTGCGCTAGGCATAGACTTATAGGTATAGACTTATACCATCATCGCGAAATCCAAAGAAGAAATGGATATTTTAGTTTTATTGCAAGATTAATTTTTGACTTTTGATAAACAGAAAAATAATAATATGAACATGTTGTTTGAAATCATTTTGTGATTTTGTGAAACAATGTATATAATTGTTTTTATACAAAACAAAAATTCTGAAATAAGAGGATAAAACTATTCCGAAAAGAATTACAGAAATATTTTAAATTATCTCAAAGACAAATGTAGGTTTATAAGGGATCCTCATGTGCAAATGTGAGTTCATTACCGATCTTGATTTATCATAATGATACAAAATCTCTCAAATACAAATGTGTGTGCGATTGTATTGTTCATTCACCAATTTTGAGCAAGATAATTTGATACAAGTAATTTGCCTTAACCAAATGAGTGTTCCTTAACCATGATTTATATGCATGTAACCGTACTAGACTACTATGTAAGTCGGGTTATCAAGAGCTAGCTAATCCATAAGCTGACATAGGTCTGTACAAAAGAAGGTCGCTAATGTGACAGACATATCACCATGCTAGGAATTACCCAAGGCCAAGCGGGTTGGGCACAAACCACCTGTTATGGGGCTTACCTCACAGTTTTTGAATAATTGAGAATTCCAGGGATTCAAGCTCATTCACCCTTCTTTTCTTTTCAAGGGGTAGGGAAAGGGATTTTATTGCTTTTTGCTTTTTCTTTTCACTTTTGCTTTTCTTTCTCTTTTTTTTTTTTTGTATTTTTGCTTGGAACTGAGATAATGCTGAAATATTGCTGCGATGGTACAAAATAATATTTTTCTTTTTCTCATTTTCTTTGACTTTTCTTTTTCTTCCTATGCTAGGGATACTTGCTCGGATTGGCTATAGAGCAAGGGATTTTTATTCTGGGTAGGGGTGAGCTTGTCCTTTTGTCAATTCTCAAAGATTCTAGACCATGTGCATGATAGGATAGCAGGGGAAACTTTTCGCTCAGGAAACCACTTCTACTATGTAGCATCATATCGAATTCGCAATGAAATCATTTTAATGTGAAAAGATATACTTGGTTCAAGTAAATAACAAGATCAGTTCTCTATGCTCAAAACTTTATTTAATGCCAATGTGGACTTTGATATAAGAGAGATTAATAATCATAAAATCAAGATATTTATTCATGTGAGTGTGAAAGTGCGGGATTCCAAATAAATGCTAATTTATCCACAATAATTGAAAATATAACTGCAACACTTCAAGAATTGACAGTATGAAAATAAAATATGTTTTTGAAGATTTTGATGATTTTGATGTTTTTGTATTTTGATTTTAAGTTATGAATTGAAAGAAATACAATGTGATTGTTTTTGAAACTTTTTATATAAGTGACTAAAAGGAAATAATATGCAAAACAAATATATACAATGATGAAATGACCAAATTTTATGCATAGTAGCGTTTGAGATGCATAATGTTCATAGGTTCTTTAAGTTCTTTACCATCTAAGGTAGATAATTTGTATGCTCCCGATCCAAATTTAGCAGTAATAATATACGGTCCAAGCCAGTTGGGCTCGAATTTACCTTTAAGGTCTTTAGTTGCATTAGTATTTTTTTTATTTTCTTTTAAAACAAGGTCATCGGTCTCAAAGGATCGATGATGAACTTTCTTGAGATATGCTCTCTTAAGCTTGTTTTGGTAGGCACGAAGATGCTCCAAAGCATTGATGCGCTTTTCATCTAAGAGTTCCAGCTGACTAAATCTGCCAGCACGATATTCATCCCCTACTTCAGTATCTTGAAGTAGTAGAGCCAAAGAAGGAACTTCTAATTCAAAGGGAAAAACAACTTCAATGCCATAAACCAAAATGAAAGGTGAAGTTCCAGTGGGGGTGCGAACACTAGTTCGATAGGCCCACAAAGCAGGATATAATTGGATGTGCCAATCTCGACCAGATTGATTGACCAGTATTTTGAGAATTTTGATTAATGTTTTATTAGATGCTTCTGCTTGGCCATTACCCTGAGGATAATAGGGAGTGGACCAACGATGTTGAATTTTATATTTTTGACATAATTTTTTGACATCTTTATTTTTGAAACAAGTTCCATTATCTGAGATGAGATTTGCAGGAATTCCGAACCTACAAATAATTTGATTAAAGATAAACTTGGAAACTTGGGTTCCAGTACAAGAAGCTAAAGGCATAGCTTCAACCCATTTTGTAAAATACTCGATAGCGGTTATGATGAATTTGTGTCCATCAGATGACACAGGGTTGATTTTTCCAATGATATCTAAGCCCCATTTTGAAAAGGGCCAAGGAGATGAAATAGCCTGTAGTTCTTGTGCAGGCGCATGGACAAGGTCAGCATGTTTCTGGCACTTGTCGCAATGGTGCACATAATCATGTGCATCATTCTCCATGGTAGGCCAAAAATATCCTATCCGAAGGAGTTTTTTAGCAATGGCGCTACCACTAAAATGTCCTCCACAAGATCCATCATGGGCTTCACTCAAAGCTGATCTAGATTCGTCTAGATTCAAACATCTCAATAATATGCCTTCAAAATATCTCTTATACAAGGTATTACCAATAATCACGAAGCGACTTGCTCGTCTACGTAATAACCTATGCTGGTTACTATGACAACCTTCAGGGAAGGTTCCTTTTTGCAAAAAATTAAATATATCAGTGTACCATGGTTCAGGAGTAGTTTCATTGATTAGAAACACATCCAAAGGTTCTAAGCATGATTTTCTTGAAGCGGGCTCCTGGAGTCGACGAATAATGATGGTAGCATATTCATCATCTAACTCCAAGGGCAAAAGAGATGCAGCTGAAGCCATAGCGTCAGCCGCACGATTGCTAGTTCGAGGAATAGCTTCCAAAGTAACTTGATCAAATAAAGATAATAATTGCAAAACATATGTTTTATATGGGCGTAATTTATCATCTCTAGTCCGATAAACATCATTGATTTGATTTATGACAAGTTGAGAATCATCGAAAACTAATAAATTTTTAATTTTTAGGGCCAAAGCAGCTCGTAATCCAAGGATTAGAGCCTCATATTCAGCAAGTATTATTGGTGCAAGCAAACGTTAATTTAAAGGACAGAGGTATAAGATGTTTTTGCGGAGATATTAAAATAATACCCGCACCAGCCCCACTCATGCATCGGGCTCCGTCAAAGTATAGGGACCATTGTTTAGGATGGTCTGCCTCTAATTTAAGGCATTCATCGAGAAACTCAATGATGAGGGGATGGGTAGACTCTAAGGGTGCAGCAGCTAATTGATCTGCTATGATTTGACCCTTAACATACTTTTGTCCTATAAACGTGAGTTCAAACTCGCTTAGCACAAGAACCCACTTGGCTGTGCGACCAGATAAGTACGGTCGACTCATGAGATATCGCAAAGGGTCGAATTTGGCAATAACATACGTTTTTTGATTGAGCATATAATGTCGTAGTTTCTGTGTAGAAAATACGACTGCTAGACATAACTTCTCTAATATGGTATAGCAAGTTTCATAACTGATTAAGGTTATGCTGATGTAATAATTAGCACGTTCTTTCTTCTCATCGTCAAGTTGAGCTAACATAGCTCCTAAGGCAAAATCGAAAGCAAAAATGTACAAAATAAATGGATGATCAGATCTAGGTGGTGAAAGTACTGGTGGTTTAAGGAGATATTGTTTAAGGAGGTCAAATGCTTCCTGGCATTCATCGTCCCAATGAAAAGAGACATCTTTCTTAAGAAGCTTAAGAAAGGGTCTGGTTTTGTCTGCCAACTTATCAATAAAGCGACGAATAGCTTGAAGCTTACCTTGTAAACTTCGTAATTCAGATATATTTGTGGGTGCGGGCATATCAGTGATAGTCACGATCTTGAGAGGGTCAATTTCAATGCCACGTAAAGAAACGATAACCCCCAATAATTTATCGGACTTAACTCCGAATATACATTTGGTTGGATTCAATCGGATAAGATACTCCCTTAACCGATCAAATACTTTTCTCAAGTCATTTAAATGATCATCTTCTTTGATGGAACGAGCTATAATATCATCTACATAATCATGTAGAATATCATGCATCATATCATGAAAGATATAAGTCATGGCTCGTTGATATGTTGCACCCGCATTCTTTAAACCGAATGGCATCACTTTCCAACAAAAGGTTCCCCAAGGGGTAATAAATGTTGTCTTAGCCTAATCTTCAGGAGCTATCCCGATCTGATTATAACCAGAGAATCCATCCATTAAGGATATCATTCCGCTCCCAAGCAGTAAAATCAATGATTTGATCCATGTTGGGAAGAGGAAAATCATCTTTAGGGCATGCAACATTAATATCTCTAAAGTCAGTACAAACCCTAACTTTGGTAGCTTCTTTCTTAGTTACTGGAACTACATTTGAGATCCATTCAGCATAATCAATGGCTTGTATAAAAATAACCTTCAACAGTTTTTCTAGTTCCCCTTTGACTAGTAAGGCCACTTTAGGATGCATTTTTCTAAGTTTCTGTTTAACAGGTTTAGCATCTGGATGGACTACTAGATGATGCATAACTACGGAAGGGTCCAAACCTGGCATGTCTTCATATGTCCAAGCAAAGACATCTTCATAGTCTTTAAGAAATGAAATGTATTTATCTTGTTTTTCTTGACTTAATTCTGATCCAATATTGATTATGTGAGGGTTATCTTCGGTTCCAATGTTAATTTTTATAACGTTTTCAACTTCCATATGTAAATATCTCTCAAAATTAGGTGGGGCGGGTGAAACACCCAATTCTTGTAATTCTTCCAAGGTTAGCTTGGATAATTCGTCTTGAGGAGTCGAGGCCTCAAGCTGGGCTATACTAGGTATAGAGCCATCAAAATAAAATCTGTTATGTAACAATTCATCAATGGAGACATCATGAAAGATATCCCCTTCCAACTCATCGTCGGATTCGGCAATCATCTCAGGGTAGGCGATGGATAGCATATTACAGGTAAAGGGATTATTCTTTGAACGCAAAGAATCTTGTTTATCCGGATAATCTTGGTAACATGTAAGATGGTCATCCTCCTCAAATGGGAAGGGTTGACCTTTACTAGGAAATAGGCCCACACCGCATCGGGCAGGCCATGGTTCAACCTCAAAAGGTTCTTTCATGCCATTTTGGGAAGGTCCCAAACCTTTCCCTTTATAGCCCAATTTAAGCATTATAGGTTTAGCTTTAACATACTCATTAGCAAAATAATAGTGAGCATATCCATCACAATGTGTCTTGATGTTTCTAGGTATTCTTCCCCAGTCATATCCCTTATAAATAAAAGCACAACTCCCGACTTGGTAAATACTTCCCATAGGCTGTGGGAGGCCCAAGGTACGAGGAGAGGGTGGGAGTTTATTTAAAATAAGGGCATCTTGCATGGCAGTGTTTGTTTTTTCTGATATAAGAATTTTAGATAAATCGGGTAAGAGCTCATCAGTAAGAGCGTAAGAGGTAGAAGGATCATTTCCTATGTTTTTGGATGCAAAAATCATGTCTTTGATAGGCGTAGACGTTGTAGAGATGTCGATGGAAGGATCTAAAGGTATGGAAGTTATAGGAGTAAAACAAGAAGCATTGGTTGTGGGTTTAGGATCCGTTTGAGGTCCTAATGTGGTTTGTTCGAAAGATGGTTGAGCTATATGTAGAGGTGTAGTTGATGGGGGAAAAGTAGATGATGTTATGGGTGAGTGTTTCACACGTTTAGATGGTTGATGAGAATTAGGATGTGTGGATGACAGAGCAGGGAAAAATTGAACTCCAACCGGTTCTGCCAAAGCACACATATCAAAGGGTCTAGGGTCACCATGAATGGTAACCAACTGATTTTTAAATTCGAATTTAACACACTGATGTAAAGTTGAGGGAATAGCTCGCATTGCGTTGATCCAAGGGCGACCCAAAAGTATATTGTATGATGCAGGGCAATGTACAATAAACACGGTCGTGTCTAAGGTTCTAGGACCAACTTGCAATGGAATAGTAATAACTCCACACGTTTCTTGTGTTTCGTCATTAAAGGCTTTTATGATCATATCAGTTCTTTTCATTTCGTCACTTCTAAAGCCAAATATTTGGTAGAAGTCAAAAGTGCATATGTTTAAAGATGAACCATTATCAATCAAGACTCGTTTAATGGCTACATCCCCAATTAGGGCAGTAATATATAAGGGGTTATCCTTATGTAAACTATGTTGTGGTATATCTCTATCTCGAAAGTCAATACAATCGACTTCTCGAGTTATGATAGTATTGGACATGGCTTCAGAGTTGAATATTTTGTGGTACCATCATTTGGCTTAATGTGAGCATTAATTCATCCCTATGGGTAGGAGAAGATCTTAAAAGGTCCAAAAGGGAAATTCTAGCTGTAGTATTGGATAATTGTTCATTAATATTATAAGGAGGCTTAGGTTGAACATTAGGCGCATGATTCCCTTTATTGGGATTTTTCAAAACAAATGGAGCTGATCCATCGTTCTAAGTTTGATCCTGTTGAGAGTTTTGAGCCTGTTGTCGAGTAACGACTCCGATGGTACCTACAATATTATTTTGAGGATGATGAATTGGTCTCGGTCTAGCATTTATGGCTTGTTCATTAGAAAGTAACTGATGAGAAGATGGTCGAGTAGTAACTCTTCTAGGAAATGGTTCTTCCGAAACCATAGAATTTGTGATGGGTTGAATAGGATCTGATTCATCTTCAAAACTATTCGATTGATTTGAGGTGATTTCCATGTCACTTTCAGTATCATATTCTACATCACTAAGATCAAGTGTTCGAATATTATATAGAGGTCTGGTCGTAACCATGGATAAAGTTGTGTCAAATATTTCTAAATCATGAATAGGTAAATGCCCACTAATGGCTCCTACATATCGGGTAGGAGGGGGAACATTATGATGTTCAATTTGATTAGCCACCTCTTTACCATGCTTTGGTAAAGGATGTTGAAATATGTCCAATGATTGATTGGCATTCTGATTCTGACTTTGAGGGATGTTCTTTTGAGCATTATTAGGAGGATTTTGTTTAGGTTGAAAGGCTTGCACCTCCATCTCATTGTTATCAATTAAATCTTGTATTTTATGTTTTAACCTTTTACAAGAGTTGGTAGCATGTCCAGGTCCTCTATGGAAATCACAATGTAAATCAGCTCTATATCCGGGTATAGTTGGATCAGGTTCTCGGATAGTTGGTAATTGGATCAATCCTCGTGCTAGTAATTATGGGAGAATGGTTGATAAAGGTTGATTTAACCTAGTAAATTCTCGGGGTGGTTTATCAAGAGGTTTCAATATGAACTTTTCTGTTGTTTTCGTAGTATTAACATTGGCAATGTTTCTGCTATCAGTGACTCCATCACCCACAACTTGTTTATTTTTATATTGATTTTTGGATGTTTTCTCATCATCTTTCCTTTTGAGGTGACCTCTTCTAATGAGAGCGTCTTCCACTCTTCGGGCTAAGTCTATAGCTTGATCGAAGGTGGTCAAGGTAGCAGTTGATAATTCATAGGATAGTTGTTCTTGTAAATTATTGATAAAAATATCCAACATTTCTCGATAAGGTAACACAAAGTGTAATTTTCCTATCAACTGCCTCCATCGAGCTAAGAAGTCAGCAAAACACTCATCTTTGTCTTGTTTTAGGTTGTACAAATATTTAATGGTTACATGCCTTTCAATATAGGCACTAAATTGATGCACAAAAGACTCGACGGTCTCTTCGAAATTTCTCAAAGAATGAGTGGGCAATTGATAATACCACTCCAATGCCATCCCTCCTAAACTTTTTGGGAACATCTTTAGTAATAACAAGTCATCATGTGATATATCATGACATGCTATCCTAAACATACGAAGATGCTCTATGGGATCTTCAGTTCCTTTATATATAGGTAGGACAGGCATGGGAAAGTGTTTAGGATATGGTTGTGCTACAACTATAGGATCTAGAGGTTGACTACACATCTCTCGATAATTGTACGAGGGATGGTAGGGATCTATTTGGTCCATGCGGGAGACTAACTGTTTCACCATGGCTTCCAGATTACCAGTTTGTCCACCATATTGGTTTGGTGGTACATGAGTATGGGATTTGTGAGCGTAGGAAGGCGGGACATAAGGATTAGATGCTATATTGTTGTTATGTAAATGGTTGGTAGGAAGAGTATTATGAAGAAGATTTGTTGTAGCATTATGTTGTATCCCAGATTGTTGGAAATTGGTATTTGGTTTTGTTTTAGGCTTTTGTTGATTTGAGGTATATTGATCAATAGCTTGGCAAAATAGAGCAGTGAATGAAGGTTTCTTTTGTGTGGGAATAACCCTAGGCTTGATAACAGGCACTCTAGGTGGTTGGGTAACCTGTTGTTGTTGCATGTTCTGGATCATAGCGGCCATATCCAAATTGGATGGTCCAGCTTGATCACTTTCTTGATCAACAAAGGATAAAGGATTAGTGCGTGTGTGGTATATTTCTTCTAGGGTTGCTTGAGTGTCACTAATTTGATCTTTGTCCATATGGATTGCTCTATTAAGGGTGCCCATATTATTATGGAGGAACTTCCAGAAATGTTCCATGTTCTCAAAAGTAACAGCTCCTTCTGGAGATATTTTAGGGGATGAGGATCCTTCCTCTCTATCATTTTCTTTTTGTTCATTTCCTACAACAAATTCTTCTTCTTGTTGGTCGAAGGTTCCTTCTTCCTGAATTGGGTCTTCAGGAAGGACATCTGGGTTATTCTCTGTTTTCCTTAACCAATCTTCTTCTACTTCAATTTGTTTTCCATTCCTGAGTTTAGTCATTATGTCTAAATTTAGATTTTAGCAAATATATATTAATATATTTGCAACAAATTTGGGAGGTATATATTTTAATTATATACCTACTATAATGCTTAAAAGAAAATGTTTTGATTTTTGTTATGATTTTGTTTTGTTTTTATTTATATATATATATATATATATATATATTATGTTTACAAAGACAACAAACAGCACACTGAATGCAAGAAATAACAATAATAAATGAATGGCTTAGTTTTCTATAAATAGTTTATAGATGTCATTGATAGGATCAAGTTCATCAAGAGTCATGAAATGCTCCTCTTCAAATTGGAAATGATTTTTCAAGAACTTGATAAAATGTGCTATAGTGATGTTATCTACTTCTGACTCTGATTTGTAAAAATAGATTTCATGGCAATACTCTCGATATAACACAGCTCTAGGAACTCTATACCATCTTTTTCTATCCATAAAAACAACCTCTTGATCCTCTATATGAGATAGAAATTTATGTACTACAACTGCATTCTCAAGATATTCCTCAAAGGTGTATAGCTCTGAAGACACATGGGCTCTTTTATCTGCTAACCACCTATGGCAAGCTCTCTGAAGTTCATGATATAAGGTCACTTGATCAGGATCCAGGATTCTATCTAGGACAAACCTCTTAATTTGCCTAAGTTCTATTGCCCTAGATCCAATGATACCCAATCTCCTATCAAGTTCGTCCCACAAAGGTTGAACCCTATTTGTTTGAGGTACTCTAAGCACAGAAGTAACCTCTATAGTTGCTAATTGATTCTCAACATTAATGGTGACAACTCATCTTTTATTATAATCTACCATCTAAATATGATATGCAATCTTTGATTCTAAATGCATTTATGTTTTGTTTTTTTTTGGATTGTTTTCAAAAGGTTTTTAGTTTTCACGTCGGGTTCACCAAAATGTATCGCTCCAAATTTTTTGCATCCTTACCCTCAGGCTATAGGATCCACTCCCGGAAGGGGGATGCGAGAAGGATGGGACAATACCTCGGACTGAGAGGCCCTTTGAAGGTCCCGCCTCTCGGGGGAGGAGTATAAAGGTGAATTTTTGATGGATGGTGGGTTCACCAGGAAAATTTTGAGTGGCAGTTTCCACACCTAGGTTGGGAATGGGTTTAATGTGTTTATTTTGTACTTTAATCATTCAATTCCTAGGTTTGGCCAAGATGAATCTAAACTATTCTATATGCCAATACAGATTTAGATGAATACAAAAAATAAAAATGCATGTTAAACATAGAGAATATGCTAACTAGAACAGTACATACCTGATTCTGGATGTCTGATGAAGATTCTAAGTTTTGTAGCAGTCCAGATCATCTCAACTCATATGTAATCATCTGATATTTCACATAATCATCGCAAATCACAGTCGGTCATCTGAGATCAGATGGAATCATCTAAAATCTGACGAATTCATCAGACAAATTCGTCAGAAACCTGCAATCACAAAAACAGATACAAAATACCAAATATGCAACTGTAGAAGCAATAGAGAATGATAGCAATAATAGTAAACATGCCTAAATAATGGATTCAAATAACAAACAAGAGAAATGCAGTAGATTTAATGTTTGATTTTAACTTTATCATGCGCTTATGCTAAATGAGGTGAACTCCAAGATGCATAAACATAATAACTTAAGATAATGCAAAATTACAATGGGAAAATATAGAAACAGTTTAAGAAAATGCAAACTCCGGGCTCTGATTGCCCCCAATCTGGACTACAGTCGAGATCACCTCCAATCGTACGAGATCATCTGCGCTCCTCGACAAGATCGTCCGAAATCATCCGGGATCGCTTGCAACGATCCGAGCTAGCTTCGACTGAAAAACAGTAGAGTTCCTACAAGAAAACATGAAATACAGAATGCAGACAGTAGTGCGAGGATGCTCTAGTGTATAAGGAACTAAATCTGCAGGGAAATCCATCATCTAGGGGGTTCAGGGGGATAAACTAGAAAAATCCTAGTTTATATAGGATTAGGGGGAGGCTAGGAGGTTGGAGATCATCCCAATCTGGGAGATCTCCAACGGGGGAATCTCCAACTGCGCAGACGCGCTTCTGCCCAAGTTGGAGAGGCTATTGAAATAGAAGCTAATTATGAAAATTTAGTTTTAGGATGAAATCGTCTGGACGCTCTATTCCAGACGAATTCGTCAGATCGGGGACGATTTCGTCTGATATGCGACGATATCGTCCAACGGTCAAAACAAATCCTAAAAATGGCACGAAAAAGAAGGGAAGCGGGTAACAAGCGGTTTTGGGGTGGTTTTGGGGTTAAAATTTAAATTTTTATCTTTTATCTTTTACTAAGGGTTTAACTGCGCCAATTTTAGGGTGCTATAGAAAATAAGAAAAAGTTAACCATAAACATTATGTAGACATCCAAAAGTTACACATTGCTATACCTATGTACTTGTAGATCCTTTTGTACACTTGTAGGTTTACATAGGCCATCCTAGGTACCCCTAGGCTATTATAGACTAGTGTAGACTATTGTAGATCCTCCTAGACATGCGCAAATTGTTGTACTCATGTGTAGTCATGCGTAGACGACCTTAGTCATGTGTAGTCATGCGTATATCACCATATATTATCGTAGCATCGTGTAGACTTCCATATACCACTTCATTGGATTCTAGGTCCAAAACCCTCATAAGCCTTTAAAATCACATCCCATGCATTGAGATATCCTTTGGTAGCCTATTTGCACTTAATTGAAGCCCCCACGGGGTATTAATTGACAAAAAAAATTAACAAGTCAATACCTAAAATCTAATTTAATGTTGAGTTCACTTAAGTCACATTTTTAGGGAAAATTTGATTAAAATAACTCTTAATCCTTAATTAACACTAATTACATCTTTCCACATATGTGTAATTAAGTTTAGCTAAGATATTTTCCCAAGAAACCCTAATCAAGTCCTAATTTGACTTAAGACCTCGTAACCCTAATTAGCCTTGATTCTTCCTCACACATGTGTGAGGATAGGATATTTTATATGAGGAATAGGAGACTTCCATGTCACAAACCCTAACCTAACCTTGGTTAGACTTCATCCTAGGGTTAGTTTCCTTCACCCTCTCCCTACATCTTGTCATTTCCTATAAATAGTGGGTACTAAACCCCTAATTAACTCTCTCTCTCTTTTTATATTTCAAAAAAGCACAAAAACTCTATAGAAATGGACAATGAAGAGTGAACAACCAATTATCAGTGCATAAACAACAGATCCAAACTTGCACAAGAACATTATAGCAATCAAGGAATCTTCTCATCGAAGGATTTTGGTAGAATTGTACTCTAGGTATGAATCATCCCCTGCCCTATGAATATAGCACAAATTCACCCCCTGGGGGGCAAAGTGGATCTAGGAGCCCCAAATCACCTCAAATTTGGGAGGAAAGGTCTGTTTTGGCATACTATCAGCTTCTACATAGTTTTTTTTAGTTTTTATTATGTTTTTATAGTCAATTCATCTTTATAAACATGGTGCCTAACTAAGGCAAGCCCCCCATCACACTAATCCCATTTTTGTAGGTCTTTCACATGTTATTTTTTGTATATCTGAAGAGGAAGAACACCATCAAAAAACTACAATCCTGTGATGTCCCACATGCAAAGAAGCCCACCTACATTGAGGGACGATAGAAGAAGGCATCAAACTTGTCGTAGCATTACTAGAAAAAGAAATGGATAAAGGTCATCATGTCCCTACTGTAATACATATATTTAAATATTAATGAAATGCAACCTTTTCATTTAATGCATTATTGTTTTGTATTAATGGATCAAATGTCAATTTCTACCCATTTTATTCTGGCATGCCCGGTGGGACCCCTACAAGAGATAGTGTTAGGCTAACATTTTTTGATAAATATAATATTATCCTGCATTTATTTGTGTTGCATGTACTAAATCTAACCTTAACAAAGATTTTACAAGCCTTGGTAACCCTCTCAAGCCCTTAGAACAAATATTTGAGGCCTCTAGATCCAATTTTCCCCTTAGGGAGTGAAGTAAACCTAACAGCCTCAAAACCCTCCAAAATTGTAGGGGTGAGCAAAATATGACCTATATAGACTATCCATAGCATCAAATTGTAGGTTTTACCAATTTTTAACCCTCTTTTGTTAAATTTTATGAGCAAAAAATATACACTAGTCGAATAACAATTCCTAGGTGTAGGTTTGCTTCCATTTTGAGTTCATAGCATTATCAAATATTTCTAAAGTTTTAGAACCTGTAATTTCCAACAACTTCTTTAAATTTATTTTTCAAATAAATTTACATTTTCCTTTTTTATTAGCATGTAGTACAAACCTACATTGTTTCCCTCTTTTTTTATAGCATCTACTGCTAAAAGAAGTGCATATGTTTAAAGTTTAAGTTAGGGTTTCCTAAATCCCTTCTTCCATGTCATTTAATTTCTTAAGCATGTTGTAATCTATAGTCTAAATCAGGTTTTACTAATCCCCTTTTACTCCACACACTTGGATTGCATGTTTACACGCTTTGCAAAATAGATTAGTTTTCTTCACAAAGGCATTCAAGGATAGACTATTTCTTTTCAAAGGATACAATTATCTAATCATTTTATTTCAAAAAGGCATTAGGTTAGTTTTTCTTTTGAAAAGGCAATTAGTTAATTTCTTAATTTGCATGCATCGATAGCAAAACATAAACCCACACACACTCATGTGGTATTTAAATAAGTAATGAGCTTAGGCTTCATCCCCAATCCATTGCTCGAGATTGGTGTGGTAGGTGTTTTACCCTCCACAAATTCACCCTCCTAGACACATAGCAACCCCATAGGAGTCGTTTTATGGATTTCATCACCATAAAATCCCCCACTTTTGTGAATGGGCCCTGGATTTCATCACTAGTGGTTACCTGTGAAGTGGGACAAGATTAGCACCTTCATCCACAAGGCTAGTATAATTAGTGGAATTGGTAATTTTTGTTCTTAACTAAGCCTACCCGAGGATGATGCAAAATCATGGGTATACTGATAGCAGGTCTTAGACAGTGCCACCTCTCTTTGTGAGAGGAATTTGTGAACTTGCTTTAGCATAGTGGGTTCAACCCCTTTTAGGATATCATTTTACTGTGGCTTCCGTACATGTCACCACTCGCACATTGTGATACCATTCTATTATGTGCAGCTTTGGGTGTTGCAATAGGTTTGATATCGATGAAATTTTTGATCTGTTAGAGTATTCACTCCATTACCTATGATTATACCTAGGGAGTATCAACATCATAACACAAAACAAATAACACTTTTATTTCCAACCTTTACAATTGATTCTGGTCTACCATTGTTTGCATGCTCACGGAACGGTATCATCATAGTACATTATTTATTGCCTTGATACACATAGCATGTCACTTTCTTTATACTTACATTAGACACAGTTGAGTTTGTATCACATAGGGTTATTCCTAAAACCCCTTTTGCCAATGCTACTATGCTTGTGGTCACCCATAGTAGAGCACACAAGCAACCACGCTCTATAGAGAAATGGCCTCCCCTTCCTCTATTTAGTCCACTCTTACTCCTTCTATCATGAAGGGAAATACCATAGACACATTTGATTCACACATATAATCCAATGTACATCTTACACACATGATGCCTCATGATGAGACATCAACCTTGAGTGAAACCCTCACTACTTCACTCATAGAGGATTACCCACTTCTTTCATCCCCATATACATGTAATCCATAGACCACATTCTGTGACCATGTAATCTACATAGTACTAGGACAAAATCCTCTATTCTTTACCATAGATGAGGATATTATGCCTACTTCACCCACCTTCATGTATCCTTTCTTCCAAAATCTATCTAAATTCTTTTTTGAGAATTATTCCTCCCTCCTAAATCGTACCTATCTTGAGGTTGCATCATTTATCCCTATCGTAGGAATGGTGTCCAACCCATCCTCCTATAATGTAGGAATCCATAATACATCCTTCAAAACTGCACAATAGATCCCTCCACAATAGTAACCACAAGCATTTCCTCAAACGTCACACCCATATTCTTCACAAGAATACCAACCACCATCTTCCCAAGAGCTATTTTTCACCATATCTAAAGGCACATCCCAGTATCCCCTTTAGAAACAAGATGCACAAACCCAAGTGAAAGTGTACACATATACTTCCCCTCAACCCAAGATCCTACCTCGGTAGCTTATCCCACCTTTTTGGTAGCTTTTCCACCAATCTCCTAGGTATCCTAGGTGTATGATACCTGACCTTTAGCACCACATTTGTCGATGACAACTTTTAGGATACCACCACCTCCTCCTTTTCAAGTTCTTACTACCAATATATATCCCATCTATGGATCAATACCAACACCTTATGCACCTACCTCATTAAGCTATTCCACGCAATATAGCTTTACTACTTCCTACCCTATAGGACAAAGATAGTTTCCATCCTTCGATACCCTATCTCTACCACCCCTAGTACCGATATTTCCGACACCTACACCATTACTAGCTACATACAAATTCTTCACACCTCCTCTATCTTGGTCATCGTCACCCATAACCCAACCATTACAATAGGCTCCAAAACAACAAGTACCTGCACCACAACCAATTCCTCATAGTCATAGTACTATTACTCATAATAGACACCTACCCCACAACCTATTGTGCCCATAGATACGACAACACATGTTTCTCAGTACTTGCCTTACCAAGATCAAGCACAACCATAATCTTCATAATTCTAGGAAGAGCAACAATACTAGTATCTGCCACATCCACAAGGTCAGCCAACCCTAGCTCAATCCCTTACTACTATGACACTCAAACTTCAACTCTTACGATATAAAGTCAAAATGTTGAACCTACGGGCCACAAAAGCCTTGTTATGATGAACTATGCAATGAGCTAGTTCACCCATCAATTCCCATTCCTCCCTACCTCTATCGCTTTGAAATACCAAAATTTGACAAGTATAGAGGTAAGGAAGACCCTAGAGAACATATGAACAATTACCGCTCGTCCTGCTACCAACTTCTCTCTATCCCTCGTTGAGCCAAAACTATATTGGTACAACATGCTCCCATGCCATAGCCTATATACCTTTGAGCAGTTTGCCAACTCCTTCCTAGAACACTTTTCCATCAACATCAATAAAATACCACATTTTCTGATGTGTATGCCTTACGATAGATAGATGATGAACCCATCATAGATTTTGTTGCTATATGGAGAGCGATTATCCATGATCTTGCCCATAGCCTCCCCACTTCAAAAATCATGACACTCTTTTCCAAGAGTTGTCGCAAACACATTTCCACATCCCTCCATCTTCAAAAAAGCCACACTTTTGAAGATGCCATCTCACAAGCAAAGTAATTCAAGACGTTAAATTTCAATCCAAAAATATTATGTTGAGAACCAAATCCAACTATAATGCCAACTTCCATTTCAATAGGACCACACCAAATCAACCTTACCCTTGACCATCGCAATCTAACCAAGTCACAGCTGCTACCTTGGCACCAGCACTGACTCCTCCACCTTATACATCATAGCTACAAGCATTCTAAACTAATGCTCCTGCTCCACCCAGACTGCAACAATACTGAGGCATGTGTCCATAGATTCCACCATGTAATATCACATCGTTATTCAAACCATTACCAGATCTATTTCATAGATTGTATTAGGGTAACCATATTGTCCTACCCAACATCTGCCCATTGGATCCCAAAATACCCAAGACTCATGGATACAACAATAATCTCTTTTGTCCTTTCCATAGGCAATGTGGTCATAATATCGATTCATGGTGCTCCTTCTGTGGGCAAGTTCAAGACATAATTGATAGGGGTACAATCCATGTAGAAAATCCTCTAGCCCCACAAAATCAAAACTTAGGGATTTTTCAAAACCTCCTACTGGATCATAGAGGAACCAACCCTCCTAGACCTCTAAAAAATCCCCCAGTACCACCTCGTCAAGTGAATAGTATCTAGCATGACCCTCCATCATGTGGCATAGTAGGTATGATCAACTTTACTACAAGGAACCAACGATACCTGTCTCACCAGACAACACCTATCATTTCCCCACTAGCTCAGATCACATCACCACTAGTATTACAAATGCCTAATATCATACCACCACCACATCAAAATGTGATTACCATTCAAGGTATCCTAATCCATCAGCTACGTAATGTCCTCGCAAGGCTATCCATCTTTAATATTCTACAATAGTCTCAGCCCCATCATGAGGCATTGAATGACATCCTACACTCCATTGACTTAGATATGCATGACACGCATGCATTTGTCAATTTTGTAGGAAACATCTTACAATGCATCTAGCCCTCAAATAGCTTCCATGACCATGAGATAATGAAACTCATTGAAGAAGGAGCAGATCCTCCTCTCCATATAAAATCCACGATAAATGATATCACCTACAAGCAAGTACTTGTGGACACAGGCTCATCCATTAGCATTATATACACAATAGCTCTACATCACCTACACCTCCCTCCAAACCATTTTGCCACACCTTACCTAGACCTACATGCATTTTATGACTCCATGTGACCCATCGTAGGATCCATAGTTTTAACTATTTGTGTAGGCATCCATACCATATCCATACTCTTTCATATCATCCAAGGAGAAATGCAATATAATATTCTCCTCAGTTGCCCTTGGATTAGAGACATGCAGTGTGTCCCATCCATATTACACCATTGCCTCAAATATATCCACAATGGACTTGTTCACTATGTCCCAACCGATGGAGACCCATTTAAATTTTGTAATGTTGCAGACCTTCCTCCTACACCATTATTTTTATCCTACCAACTATTTCTTGTATCTTATTATCAATCATTAGAAGCATCGATATCCTCTCCAAATTCCACCTCAATGTCCCATTTTTCATCAAGAGTGCAAGCCTCAACATCCACACCATTAGCACCATATTCGATAGAATCCAAAACCTCTAGCATGTTGTTCTCATTGCCATCCTTATGGCCTCCATAATCATCCTAGCCTCTACCATTCTAATTTCTAGCTACGATAACACAACCACCATCGCCACATGTTACACAACCTATTACATTACCTCCTACACCCTTACATATGGAATCCCCTATCCTTCCTACGCTACAAACATTGTTGCTTCCCTTCTGACATAATCCTAGCATATTCACTTCCCCATGCAACCCAACACTTGCACCAATACCTTCCCCCACATAGATGAAACATCCTATTCAAATGAAAACAACCAAATGTCATAAATAAAGACAACTGACACCTAATTTAGAAGAACAACTCCCACACCCGATAGTTTCTACCATTAGGGAATCTCAACTTTCTCCTTCCTCATCAGATTTTGATACTCCACCTCAATCACCAGAGCATACCACACCATGCATATCCATCCTCATGAAAAATTCTAGCCTATGAGACTATATCTAGTGTACCTATGATTTTGGTTGCCCCTCAACCTCGGTCCTTACCATTGGTATCATTATACAATTAGGAAGTCTATAAAACCATACCAAATTTGTCTATGTAGGAGTTGACTCTTTGATCCCCCCACCAACTTCTCCACCACCACAATCTAGCTCTTGTGATGCACTTACACACCTGGCAAACCATCACTTCACCTTTTGCTACCTACATCATTTTCATTGGCATGGGTTTGGGCTAGGCTGCTATTATCAAGGGCTATGTACACCTATTAACCCTCATGTTTGATCACCCACCCAAAAATTTGGCATAGGTTATCACCCAACTGTCGTCTATACATTAGAATATGAGATCCAAGATTTATTCTTGCATCCTCCTCCACTTCCAATATATACATCAGAAGATTATATCGATATGGATATATTAGAAGATATGCCTTTGCCCACATCAACCATCACAGTCCCCTGTGACTTCTTTCAAGAATATCCTACAAGCGATACTTCTTCATTTTGTGATGTTGAGATATTTGCAAAACACTTTACTACCTTATTCATAGTTGCTCCACCAATAGAGTCTTATTCGATCCCATATAATCCACTAGTGGCATGCTTAGCCACATTCCCACCTATATGTCGATAGCTACAGAGAGCTAAGGACTCACTCTAGTTCACCTCTAGTTGTTCTATGACCTCCCTTGAGTATGTTTGTATATGCACAAACAACTGAAACCCACTCACCAGACTCCTACCCACTGACCTTGCTTACAACATTGGTCAACACAATTGAGATGGACTTACGCTTCCCCTCCATTACAGTCACCAAATTATTCGGGATGATACCCAAACCCAAACTTTATATATCTCATGCATATATCACTTATACTAGTACCTCAATATTTCCTACTCTCACCTCATGTCTTATGGGTGGAAAATACCCCTTTCTCATCGACATTGCCCCAAACCCCTTAGGTATATCACATGGGTGTCTATGTAGATTATGAATATGATTTCAACGAGGCCATTGATGACCTTAACCTCATTCTTGTCCCTAAAAAGTTACATGATGGATCTCGCATGCTCATTGAATATAATATCGATGTCGACATAGGTGATGATCTCAAAAATCCCCACATCCTTAAACTAGCTGCTAGCCTCTCACCCGAGGAACGCACTACCTTCACAAAATTCCTTTGCAAATACATTTGACTTTTTGCATGGTCATACAAAGACATACCGGGACTTGACCCTACCATAGTGGTTCACAATCTCATACTCGATCCTAATTCCAAACCAATAAGACAAAATCTATGATGCATAAATCCAACTGTCACATTAATAGTGAAGTCCAAGCTCCAAAAGCTCTTAGACATTGACTTCATTATACCCATTGACTATCCTAAGTGGGTATTCATCATGGTCCCTGTACTTAAGCCATCCAAAAAAGTTCACGTTTGCAAATATTTTCATGACCTAAACAAAACCTACCCCAAATACAAATTCCCCCTACCTAACATTGACTTCCTTTTTGATTCCATCGTAGGCCATGATATGATCTCTCTCATGAATATATTCTCACAATACAATAAAATCATAATCAACCCAGTCGATCAACACAAAACCTCCTTCACAACACCTTAGGGGACCTTTTGCTATAAGGTCATGACCTTTGGCCTTAAAAAAACTAGGGCAACCTACCAATGCACCATGACCTATATCTTCCATGACTTGATGCACAAAAATGTGGACTATGTGGATGATCTCATCATCAAATCCAATAAACATGTAGACTACCTCGAAGATCTCTATTATATTTTTGATCTATTATTAGAACACAATGTGCACTTAAACCCAAAGAAGTTATTGTTTGGTGTTACCTTCGGGAAGATACTAGGATTCATTGTCTCCCAATGAGGCATTGAGGTTGAACCTAATAATATGAAAGTCATCACCGAGATGTGCCCTCCCACCACATTAAAGCAATTACATAGAATCTAGGGCAATATTACTTCCATTTGTATATTTATAACACAATTATCCAAAAAATGCCAACCATTCAACCATATCCTACAAAAAGGAGTAAATTTTAAATGGGATGATAACTATCAAGAAGCATTCAATGCTATTAAAACCTACCTTACATCACTGCTGGTTATGTCACCACCGCATCCATAATTACCATTGATTCTATACATTTCAACCATAGAGCTCACGTTAGGTACACTTCTAGCTCAAAATAATACACTCAAAAAAGAGCAGGCTATATACTACATTAGTCACACACTAGTTAGTTATGGGATAAGATATGGATACATGGAGAAACTATGCTTAGCGATAGTATTAACCACTCAAAAATTACACCACTACATGTTAAATCACACAAATTTTATCATTTCCTAGGACAATCCCCTTAGGTACATGATGAACAAGAGCTATCACAATTCATGCACATCAAAGTGGATCATGCTATTAACTAAATTCAACCTAGAATTCATATCTTAAAAATCCATAAAAGGGCAAGTCATCACCGACCAACTGGCCGAAGCCCCTTTCACTGATGGTCAACATATCCTCATTCAACTTCTGGATGATTATATCTTCCACATAACCAAATTTGAAGAATATATTGAACCTAAATTCATAGCAGACCTCATCCTATTATTTGATGGATCCAGATGTTTCCATGCTGGGGGTGTAGGCATTGTCTTATTCACACATGAAGGAGAACCACTTCCCTTTTCATTCAAACTTGACTTCCCTTGACTAAAACAAGCACATTCCATGCTCATAAAATGCGTACACATCATAGGCAATTCACTATTGATAGTCAACCAAGTGTAGGAACTCTAGCTATGCAATTGCCCAGTACACCAATAATATAATAAAATTGCACAACTCTTATATTAATTTGAGTGGTATACCCTTGAGGCCACTTCACGATCATCAAACCATTTTGCAGATACCATGGTCTCCTTAGGATCCCTCATTTTCAAAACCCAACATCATATACAACATCCGTGTCCATCCATATGCTCAATAAATTTGCCATATCACCCACACCTCCTATAGACAATGGTGGTGTCTATGTGGTAAACACTGAATCCAATGACCCATGGTTTTCACAAATTAAATATTACAACAAGTTAGGTTACCTACCATGTGATCTACCACATGCTCAATGTTGAACCTTCAAACAAAGAGTGATTTACTACACCTTGTTGGGGGACATCCTTTATCGCCACAGCTATGATGGCATGCTCTTGTGTTGCCTAGAACCATAAGAATCATAATGGGTTGTACAAGAAATCCATGATAGTACTTGTGGTGGCCATTTTAGTGGCATGAAAATCACCAAATACATACTTCGTATGGGTTATTACTGACCTAGAATGGAGCAATATTTCTATGAGTATGTGAAGCATTGCATCAAATGCCAAAAACACACTAACCTAACACATTTGCCATCTCAAGCACTTAAACCTATCCATTCCATGTGGACTTTTCCCAATGGGGCCTAGAATTAATTGGATAAATTACACTAGCTTCCTCAAGCAATCATATATTTATCATCACTACTACAGAATATTTCATGAAGTGGGTCGAAGCCATCCCATTGGTCCAAACTACAAGAGCTAAAATCACAACATTCATCACAGATCATATCATCTGTCACTTTGGAATCCCTTCCCAAATCATATTTGATAATGGAAAATCCTTAAAAAACAAAATAATCCAAGCACTTTGTAGCAAATTTCACATTAATCATAGCTTCTCTACCCCATACTACCCAGAAGCTAGGCAGAAGCTACAAACAAAACTATTTACTTTATCTTACGCAAAATAGTAGCAGAATCACATCATGACTAGCATAATAAAATACCCCTAGTCTTATGGGCACATCGTACAAGAATCCATACTCCTATTGGTACAACCCCATTCTCACTCACCTATGGAGAAGAAGCCATCATACCCCTTGAGCTTGAGATACCATCATTATGAATATCTTTGAAGGACTTCATTGATTATGACACTACTCACCAAGCTCATTTTGATAAATTAACACTTCTCGATGAATGTCATATTCATGCAATCGATCACACATGAGTTTATCAATATAACCTCCATAATGCCTACAATAATAAGGCACATCAACATGAGTTTACAATCAGTGACTTAGTCATCAAATAAAACCAACAAATCATAAGTTAGCCTCACCAACAATGAGGCAAGTTCACCCCAAACTGGTTAGGTCCATTCATTGTTACACACAAGTATGGTTCATGAGCATATCATTTGGCTAACCTTGAAGGCCTTAATGATCATGAAACCATTAACATTTTGCATCTTCGTGCATTCAATACATAAGTACACAAAATGCATTCATCATCACAAATGCCACACATTAGTTACCAGTCATTAAGCACATCACCATGTAGATATGTCATTTTATTTTATTATGATATTTTATGTACATTTCCATATTTCTATAATTTTTATGCTATGGGTATCTATTTTTCCTTTTTTAGGATACACATCAGTAGCAGGAGAGTCCTATAGTATCTATGTGCATCATCATGGAGGTTCATCCATCGCCACAAACTGTACCGATCATGCTAGCTAATTTAGCTTGACCACCAACCACTCTTCATACTAGACAACCTTCTCATTCATCCAATTTAGGCCATCATACCTCACCCTGACATCATTACCCTCACCATAGAGGCTCATCCTACTCACCCTGCTTTGAAGATAGCCAACTCTCCCTATCCTCTTTTGATGAAAACGAGGAATCATCTCATCCCCAAGAACAAGGGTCACCCTCTCACCCATCTAATGATATTAGAAATCACTATTCACAAATGAATCATCCTCATCATTCCCTAGGAGCCTATCACCCTCCTAATAGAGGATACAAACCCCATCCAACCCAACCTTCATGTCTACCAACCCCATTGCCTAGTGGATAATATTCCTACTCCCAAGCCTTACAAGCCCGTGTGACCCAAGATGATCAATTTGGGTGCACAAACATGTCCCCTTACCATTCACGTCATCACCCAAGGTCATTGCCTATTCCACCCATACTTAAGACACCACCTTCACCATTGCAATGCCTACTGACCCAGTAAACTCTTCAATCCTCACAATTATTCTATTATGCCTCCTCATCCAATATCATCCATTTTCTAGCATGCATCGAGCCACTCCATATGCACTGGAACCTTGATCGCCACCTTCCCTGACACCATCACCTTCACACCATGAGATACAACATCTCCTCTCTCACATCGAGGCTCTTGAGCTACAAATGATCCATTACTATTGTCACATTCATCCACATCAGTCTCCCACAACCCATGCATCCTTGCCACCACATAGGTCCATTCCTCAACCTTAGATTTATCCAACATTGGACCCTCGATACATACCTCCACCAATATATCACCCTTCACCCAAGCCTCGTTCACCTCCCACAAATCCATACATTTATCCTATTCCAGTTCCATTCACACCCCTATTTGAAATGTTCTACCATATCATGCATCAATACCTCATTGATTTTCCTAAAATCTGACCCATAGATCCTTCACATCCTAAACTGTATAACTACCATGAGAATCAATATTGCATATATCATCACCAACCAGGTCACGACATTGAAGAGTGTCAAAATTTTGAAACCTTGGTCCACAATATGTTGCATGGAAATTGCACTCCATCACTTGAATGTTCCATCCCATTTAGTCGACTCTTAAGTATTCCATGCTACATTGTCCCTATAACATTGCCACTACAAGAAACATTAACACCACCAACCTACTACATTCACAATATTTCTAATTACAGCAATCATCGAAGTTTCAACCACAATATCGCTTCACCAACTCATTCCCAACCTAACCCATGGTATTTTGTCTATCAGTAGTTCCTATATTTTTCTCCTCCTCTTTTCCCATTCTTCTTATTTCCTTGCATAGATGTATGGTCATGCTTCAAGTGGCTACATACCTACACTGATCTACTCCACATTTCTTCTATTACCTTTTGACTTTGGTGATCCCCTTATCTTGTTGGTTACTAAAGACTAGTTCTTCTACTATTTCTTCTAGTTGTACATACTATCTACAATCCCCTCTTGGGTTGACATTACCACACACATCTAAAATTTTACAGTTTATACATCTACTACACACACATCCCACATGTTGGGGAAACCATTACTATAGCATCACACTTTTCGATCATCACAATTGTGAGAAAAGCAAAGTATCCCCAAGATCGAAGAATGCTCCACAAGATCAATCACACACAAAAGAGGAAAACCCATAACACCAATATTAAGTGGTAAAACCCTACTTCAAATGAATAAGGGAAACATCCACTATGAAGCTCACTATATTACTCAATGATTCAACAATACAAGAATGCTTCAATGTTATGCAACAATATGCATCAACATGATATATGACAAGATGTAGTAGACAACACCCCTATTTAAAGAGAAACTTTTCTACTACAACCCTAAAATTACCCTAATATTATCACAATCTTATCTTAATATGTGTGATAAATCTTATCACAATCTTATCTTGAGATGTGTGACAAATCTTATCACAATATTATCTTGAGATATGTGACAAGTGGCATCTATCAAATATTAAAAAGTGATTTGTTACTTTTTAATATTTGCTAGAAAAGGGGAAATAATTTTTTTCCACAAATTAAATATTCCTAGCACCCTTATTTTATTTATTAATTGGGTGGGAATATTTTTACATAAAATAGAATTATTTTCTAATTCAAATATTATTCTTTAGACTTTATATTTTAGTCTAATAATAATTTACACAATGTTGCATTACATATTCCAACACTCCCCCTTAATGCAATATTGGGGAAAGGAATTATGAAACAAGAAACATTCTCCCCCTAAAGATACAAATGGGGATAAGAATCAAATGAGTAATATAGTTAGAATTAGCTTCTATGACCAAGAATGGTCTACAATAAGGCACCAATACAAAATGGGCCAAAATGAGACTGCAAGCCCCCAACAGAGTAGCTTCAGATACAAGTAGCTTACAAAGCCATCCATAAACCACAAGTGGTTGCAAATGACAAGAATAAAACATCACAAGGGTATCTTCAGTAAGCCTATAAAACCCCAAAAGGAAGTACCTACAAGCTACAAGCAACTCAACATAAGATCAGTTAGATACATCATCATAAATATATTCACCACATCATATATGAATATCCAAATATGATAACAAAACTGAACTATAAGTCATCACAAAAATATGCCAAGCCATACTTATAGTCACGTGCTATATAGCTGATCAAAAAATATCATGTACAAAGTTGCATAAAGCAAACAAGGAGTACCATGATAATGCAAACTCTAATGTACCATGTACAAAAGTAGCACAAGGCTAAAAAAATACCATGTACAAGAGTTGCATAAGGTATATGAAAATAATAAAGTGTGCACACTGGTTGCATAAATCCAACCATAAAATATCATGTACAAAAGTAGCATAAATTCTAACAAGAAAATACCATGATAAACCAATTGCATAATGCCAACTACATAAAAACATGTACAAAGTTACACAAGGCAACAAGAAATTACCATGTAAAAGAGTTGCATAAAGCAATTGCATCATATACCATAATTGCACAATGCCATATACAAAGTAACATGTACAAAAGTTGCACAAGGTAAACAAGAAAGTACCATGTTCAAAAGAGATGCAAAAAGCAATTATACCACCAAATATCAACTCATATATATAGCACAAAACACCTCATAAGGATGAAGTTGTCATCACACAAGTGTAACTACACTTCATTACCCCTTGAGGACAACTTCACCAAACCAAGTGAGTCCCTTAGCTTGCAAAATTATTCCTTGGGAAGAGTTTTGGTGAACAAATCAGCAGAATTAGAAGATGATGGACAATACTCCAACTGAATAGTCCAATCCAATACCTTCTCTATGATAAAGTGGGCTTGGATTTCAACATGCTTTGTCCTTTGATGTATTACAATATTTTTAGCCAAGGCAATATCTGATTGATTATCGAAGAACAAACATGAAGGACCAAATTGCTCAAAGCCAATTTCCTTCATGAGGGTATGAAGCCAAACCGTTTCCTGTGCAACTATTGTCGTAGCATTATACTCTGCTTTCATTGTAGAAAGAGCAATTGTATCTTGCTTCTTGGAAGACCAAGAGATAGTTGCAGACCCAATACTTTTTTTTGGTAAATCAAGTCTATCATTAAGTTGGGTTTTAACGGTTGACCCAAAACCAATTTACAAAAATCAGCCCTTGGCTGAGGAACCTCACCATGAACCAAACTAAGGAAACTCTGTCCTCTAACTTGGTGCTACTACCTAGCCAAAAACCAAAAGAACCAGACCATACTGCCCACCATAGTCAAAAACCCCCTTAAAAAAAATAGACATAGGTCCTATCAGGACCCTAACTACCCCAAGCACCCACACTTCGCATAGGAGGTCACCCATAAGGCCGTAGGAAAAAAAAAGCCATTGCCACAACCAACACAACAAAACAAAATGCAAACCGTCTAGCCATAGTATAGGCCAATCGGAGGAAGACCCTAGTCCTCATCCTTGACCTCCTCTTCCTAATTTTCATCTTTGTCTTCTTCGTTGTCGTTAGTCTTCGGGTTGTAGACCACCGACTTGTTGCTCTGGTATCCTTCATTGAAGAAAACCTTGGTCAAAATATTCTATAATTCTTGCATCTGCTAATTGATGTTGGCCACTGTGTTCAGGAAATAAATTTTTAATTCCATGATTGTAGGGTTAGGACCCTCATCTTCAGACGTAATCTCCATGATTTTGCTACTCCCCTAAACTTGCTTATTTTTTAGCCTCAGGGAAGACCTAATGGGTTGGTCATCAATTCTCAACCTTTTCCTTGTCGGGCCTCCCTTAGCGCTATTTTCACCCTCATGCTTTGTGATAAGGGAGGGTTTTGGGAGACCAGGGCTATTGCATCCCCTTGAAATTTCACCATGAACCATTGGGGGATCCTCAGGGGGAGGGGCAGGGACATGTTGGGAACATGGAGAAGGACATATTTGTAAATGACCTTGAGAAGGCATTGATGCATGGGCATTGAAAAGATATTTTTGCTACAGGAAGAGGTGATGGTGTGGTTTAGGTATTTCATAAAAAATTAGGGAATGCTTATGGGGTTAACATCCCAAAAAAAGTTGACAAAGGCGTAATGGAAACTGAGTAAATTTTTACCAGGGTCCTTCATCATGGTGAATTCCAGCACATTCTTCATAACCGCATTCCAGGGAGTCGATATGTCCATCCTTGTGAGGCCATTCTTTGCCTGCTTGTATATTTTTGGGTTATCCTTAAACTCTTTGAGCTCCACCTCCCAGTGGTGCTTTTGTCGATGAATTGACCTTCCCTTGACCGACTGGCTGGTAATTTCTACCAAAAACTAAACATCAATGAAAAATTCATGACCCCTGATCTCCATGCGACCATCCTCCCACATTTCCATCACAGCCAGCGTAATTTCATCTTCCATGCCTAAAAATAGATCAAAAAACTAGGTTAAATGCCTATCGATCAAGATAGCCTATGCATCAGGCTCCATGACCACCATGTTGGGCTAAATGTATATCATATTTGATAAGGAAACTATCAAATTCCTCTTTGAATTATCTGAAAGATCGCCAATCATGGTTTCCTTAAAAATACTCTAGTATTGAATGATTAAAAGGTGGTGGTTTCTTTGCTTGTCGTATCCACCCATTGCTAAGTCCTTAAAACCTATGCCAAAACTAGAAACAACTCACGAAGCACCTTTGCCTTGATAATCATGCCAAATCATCATGTGGATCATGCTATTGTAAGCCTTGAACCTGCTGATAGGATCTTTTTTCTTGGTATTGATGTGGAGGTTAGTCCCAAGACCCCTCGCAAGGAACCTACTTCTCTAGGGGAAGGTTGGCCCATGTCTCAATGTGTTTGGAAAGTTTCACCTCCCCCCATGGTGTGCCCTTCTTGCATAACTATCATTTTTAGGAAAAACCATCACCACCTCGTAGTCCTGCCACTTGTGAGTAAGAGTTTCCAAGCTGGCCTTGGGTTGATCACAATCAAATTCCAACCTAAACACAACCAATAATAAAAGCCTTTTGCTTTGGATATTTTTCCCCCTCACGATAGTGACCCCTGAGGTACATGTGACTTGCCATTATGATAGCCTCATTGTTCCACTTATAGTCTTTTTGATTGGATGATATTTTCCACATCACTTGGAACCTCATTCATTCACGTGATCAACCCATCAGCCTTGACCTCGATGTTCACCAATTTATCCACTACTTTATTGGCTTCTCGAAACACATGTTGGATGATAAAATCTTCCCTCATGTCAGCAAGGATCCTTGCTTCATTGATGATGGCCTCTATCCTCCAAGGAGGTTTTATTTTTTTATTGAGGAGGTTGAAAATACTCAAGGAATCCCCTTCCACATAATAATTACCTTGAACCTCAACCCTATCCACAGAGCTTTGGCTTCAGCCTCATTATTGGTTTTGATCCCTAAGTTTTCATAAAATTCCAAAGACGACCTATCCTTACAGACCCAATTCTAAAAATATATGTTGTGGTAGACTTTATGTCTATTCTATCCCCTCCAAAATCAGAATCAGCATAGCCAAAAAGAGTAAAGGAAGGAAGCCTAGAATACTTGAGTGCCAAATCTCTAGTACCTAAAAGGTACTTCAGAATATTTTTGGTATCTTGTAAGTGCTCAATATAAGGTTTTTGCATGAACCTAGCCATCATACCAACTACAAAAACAATATCTGGCCTTGTTATGGTAACATAAATAAGACTACCAATGAGCTGCCTATACAATGTAGCATCAGCCAACTGAGATTTTGTACTTACTTCCAACTTAACCCCTATAGAAATAGGAATGGATGTAGGATTGCCATCCTCCAAATCAAACCTATTAAGAAGATATTCAATATAATTGGATTGACTCAAAAAGGTACAATCCTCATGTTGATAAAATTGCATGCCAAGATAGAAGTGTAGAAGACCAAGGCCAGTCATTTCATACTCTGAATTTAATTTGGAGATGAAATCAAAAATGGCCTCATTCTCATTTCCAATCATAACAAGGTCATCAATAAATAGATCAATTAAAATGACCAAGTTATCCTTCCTAAGCACATAGATATCTGTATCTGAATAGCATTTATCAAAACCAAGAGACAAGAAGTAACTTGAAATCTTCATGTACCATGCTCTAGGTGCTTGCTTCAGACCGTACAAGGTTTTCTTTAGTTTACACATAAGTGTTTCCTTACCTTGTACAACAAATCCTTGTGGTTGACTCAAGTAGATATCCACATCCAAATCACCATTTAGAAAGGTACTTTTCACATCAAGCTAAAAAATCTGCCAACCTTCAGCAGTAGCAGCAATAGCAATTTGAAGCCAAATGGTGGGCATTTTGGCAACTGGTGCAAAGGTTTCATCATAGTCAATGCCATGTTTTTGAGCATAACCCTTAGCAACCAATCTAGCCTTATACTTTTCTATCTCTTCATTAGAATTGTACTTGATTCTATAGACCCACTTGTTCCCAATAACATTTCTCTTATTAGGATAAGGCACTAGATCCCAAGTTTTATTCTTTAGAAGAGAATCCATCTCAACTTTCATGGCATCAATCCAACAAGAGTGTTGTGAAGCTTCTTGGTAATAATTAAGCTCACAATTATTCTCTATCTTAGCTAGAAGAGACATTTTAAGGGTCATACTTTTAGTTATCCTTTGGCTAACTGAATTTTGCTCTTTAGGACCCCTAGAATGATCCAACCACTTGCTCCTTTTGACACAAGGCCTACCCTTTTCTACCTCAAGAAGGTCTTCATTGAATTTTACATATCTTGAAACAAACACAATGTGTGAAGGTGAGTATAACCTGCAGCCCCTATGTTCTACATAATAGCCAACAAAGATGAATTTTTGAGACTTTTTGTCCAATTTCTTCCTCTTTTCTGAAGGAATATATGAAAATGCATCACATCCAAACACTCTTAAGTGTGATAAATTTGGCTTCTTACCATTCCAAACCTCATAAGGAGTCTTCCCCTCAACTGATTTTGAAGGACACCTGTTAAGAATGTATATTGTTGTACTAGCTACTTCACCCCAAAGAAATTGAGGTAAGTGGTCACCAAGCATGCATCTTACCATCTCCATGATTGTCCTATTTTTCCTCTCTGCAACACCATTTTGTTGAGGATTGTATGGATAAGTAAACTGACTTTTGATCCCATGAGAAGAACAAAACTCATTGAAATCATTGCTATTGTACTCCCCTCCATTTTCACTTCTAATAATTTTGATCTATTCTCCCTTTTGATTTTCTACCAAAGCTTTGAGCTCCTTGAATGTCTCAAACAATATGATTTATTATGAAGTAGATACCCAAATATCATTCTTGAATAATCATATATAAAGGTGAGAATATAGGATGCACCACCAAGTGATCTAACATTTAATGGACCCATAATATCTTGTATGAATGAGTTGAAGAATTTGTGTGGCCCTTGTTGACTTGTCCTTTCCAAAATTTTGTTTGCTCATCTTGCCTAAGATGCATGTTTCACACAAACCATGAATAGGTGAAATGTTAGGCAAGCCTTCAACCAAATTTTTGGACTTCATCATTTGAATATTTTGATAGTTTGTATGGCCTAACATTAAGTTCCAAATCTTGCTACTAGGAGAAACATTAGTTACTAAACACACTTTAGGAGGAGCATCAGCTAACACATAAATATTATTCTTCACATAACCTGTAATGATTGATAGTATGCCTTTCATAATGCTCCATGAAGTTGCATTGAACTCAATAGAGTGACCACTTCTAGCAACTTGCAAAACTAAAATTAAATTTCTCCTAAGGTTAGGCACATATAGGACATTATCAAGTAATTTCCCTTCAATTACAACATTGCCAACACCTTTTACTTGAAGTCTAGTATTATCACCAATGACAACTGAATTTGAAGAGTGCTTATGAAAGTCCACAAACTTATCCTTTTCAAAACACATATGGTTAGTGCATCCAAAATCTAACACCCATTCATTAGAAGTAGATGAGTCAATGGAGTAGAGGGCACAAACAAAGGTATTTTTATTAGAATTTTGCTATATATTGTTGTTATTTTTCTTTCCCCTGCCAAACCACTTCTTAGATCCTTGTCCCTTAGCCTTTTCTTGCTCTTCCTTTTTTGCAATTTTCTTCTTCTTGAAAAAAAATTGTTCCTTGTGGTATTTCTTGCCACAAAAGTTGCAAGTGAAATCAACTCTAGGCTTGTTGGGTTGCAAATTTTGATTTTTCCTTCCCTTGTATTTCTTCTTTAAGGAAGCCTTAGTGGCACTCAAGGCAAAATTTCTTCTCCTTGGCAACTTGACCATTCACTTTATCTCTATTAAGAGGCTCTTCATGTTGAATCAATAATTGTGAAAGAGTGTTGAGAGGAATGCCATCCTCTTCTTGATCTAGCCTAGTCTCAATAATGATGACAAAATTCTTGAACTTGCTTGACAAGTTCCTCAAAATGATAAAGCTTAAGAGCTTCTCACTTATCCAATCATAATTACAAGCCAATATTTGAGTTCTCATGTCTTTCATATTTGAGAGGAAGATCAAGGCACTTTATTCTTCACCTTGCATAGTGCTAAGAATTTTGGACAATAAAGTGAATTTCCTTGATGTGTTGGACCCTATATGGACTTGTTTTAGCAAATCCCATGCATCTTTAGCATGCTCACAATGGATTATAGTGAGCAATATCTCATCACTCACACTATTGATAATCATGGAAAGTGCAAGGTGACTCTTATTGTTGTATGTCACAAGTGCCCTTTTCTGGGTTGGGATTGCTTCATATCCATTCACAATGGGCCATAACTTTCTTGCTTGAAATTCAGCCCTCATCCTTGGTTCCCATATTCCAAAATTTTATCCATCAAGGATGTGCTTAGGTGTGAAGGAGATTCTGTGATAAACCATTCTTTAAAGTGAACATAATAAAAACATAAGATGCATTGACAAAGGAAATAAATGATGCAATAAGAAAGTAGATAAACATACTTGCATATATATATATATATATATATATATAAAACATAACTTTCAAGTAATCTACTTTTCAATCATCAAAGATAATCATCATGAAAGATAAAAATCATGAAATATAATCAAAATCATCATGAACTACTATAACCATCTTGCAATAAACAACTATAACCATATTGCAATTGAATAAAGGAAATAAACCAAGATCAACTTGCAATAAGAAGGTAACTAACCATAACAATCATCTTGCAACAAAATAAACTAACTTGAATTGAACCATAAAACATTTTTTAAATGTTAGATAGTCAATAAGTTAGTAAGTTAGTGTTAATTTTAAGGTTTTCCTATAGCCTAATGAATTTCCAAGTCATCTCACCCAAGGTCAACTAGGCTACCCAAAAGGGTACAGGTATGAGGACCCAAAAAAAACTTGCTATCGATAGAGCAGATTCTTTTGGCTTCAATAGGTGTTTAGCAAATATAAACTGTGTTTCAAGATTAAGTAAATTTTAATAAAATACTAAAGTTGTGGTTAGTAAGTTGATTCATTTTTAACCTTCTTGTTTAATATGAAAATTAATAAATTGCAAGTTAGTTGGTTAGTAGATTGTTTAGTAGCTAGTTAGTAAGTTAGTAGTTATATTAGTTGAGATGCAAAATAGGCAAAACACAAATACTCTCTCTCTCTCTCTCTCTCTCTCTCTCATTCTCTTTTACTTTCATTATGAGAGATACAAATTACATTAATTTACATTATGTTTCAAGAAAATGCTTGAGATTAGAAGAAATTAATAAAAATAGGGGGAAGAGAGTGAAAAATTTGATCCAAAATTGCCTTGTATACCCCAAAACATACTTTGATAACCTTGAAAAACAAGCAAACTCACAAACAACCATTGTTAGTGTGAGAAAAAAAATGACTATAAGGCCTAAATTATTTGACAATTTGTCTAAAAATTTGCCAAAAATTGCATAAAAGGATTCTAGTTGCATTATACAATAATAAAAAATGCATTTCAATTTATGCAAAAAAATGACTATTAGGTCTTAAAATAAAATAAATGACTATTTTTTTTATTAAAAAATAGAATAATAAATGACTGTTTTTTTAATTAAATGACTATTTTTTTATTAAATGATTGTTTTTTATTAAAAATAGAATAATAAAAAATGACTGTTTTTTTATTAAATGATTGTTTTTTTTAATTAAAAAATAGAATAATAAAAAAAATGACTATTTTTTTTATTAAATGACTGTTTTTTTTTATTAAATGACTATTTTTTTATTAAAAAACAAAATAATAATAAAAAAAATCAGACTATACAACAAAATGGGTGGAGGGCCATTTGACCCCCAAATAAAAAAATTTGCCTCAGATTTATTTTTCACCAAAATAGGGCAAATAATATATGGAAATAGGGTTTTTGGGCCTTTCGGACACAACCATGGGGTCCGTTTGGCTCCAAAACCCTTCTAGCAAAAGATCAATGCCAAAAATTTATAGATTTAAAATGAAAACACCATTTGCAAAAGATCTAACAACTAGATAAAAAAAAATCTATAAACCCTAATGGCAGATTTGCAAAATAAGTTTACCCAAATATCAAATGCATGCATTAAAAAAAAAAATATACCTTAATGGGTTTTTTACCTCAAAGGATTGAAAAAACTTAATGGAGATCCCAACTGCTCTGATACCAAATGTGAGACAAGCAAAGTCTCTCCAAGATCGAAGAATGCTCCACAAGATCAATCACACACAAAAGAGAAAAACCCACAACACCAATATTAAGTGGTAAAACCTACTTCAAATGAAGAAGGGAAACATCCACTATGAAACTCACTATATTACTCAATGATTCAACAATACAAGAATGCTTAAATATTATGCAACAATATGCATCAACATGATATATGACAAGATGTAGTAGACAACACCCCTATTTAAAGAGCTACAACCCTAAAATTACCCTAATCTTATCACAATATTATCTTGAGATGTGTGACAAATCTTATCTTGAGATGTGTGACAAGTGGCATCTATCAAATATTAAAAAGTGATTGGTTACTTTTTAATATTTGCTAGAAAAGAGGAAATAAATTTTTCTCACAAATTAAATATTCTTAGCACCCTTATTTTATTTATTAATTGGATGGGAATATTTTTACATAAAATATAATTATTTTCTAATTCAAATATTATTCTTTAGACTTTATATTTTAGTCTAAGAATAATTTACACAATGTTGCATTACAAATTCCAACAACAATACAACATACTTACCTGTAAATAAGTTTTAACTACTCCTCCTACACATCATAAATTTCTTCTTGTAGATATAGCATTCCCCTGCTTGCATCATTTACATTTACATCCATTGCATATATCCACATGTTTTTCATTTAAGCTTTTAATTCATGTTTGTACATTCTTCCCCAAAATGCGCATTAACAGGAGTAATAAATGCACTTGTTAGCATCACCACTTGGATGTCCATTCCCCCCTTTTTAGGATCAAGGTATACATAGGTTTTGTGTTTAATTTTGACTACTCTATAGTTTAGGCAATCCAGTGTCACCCATAGCTACTGAGTCTTGTACATTCTTCTTATGGTATTTTAGGCTGGTTCAACTTCTCTCATGGATCACTCACAACAGGTTCCACATCAAACAATTTTGAGCCTAGGAAAGAAGACATATTGAGTATATATCACAATCTAGTGAACAGTATCCCCTACTCACCCTATATCTTGCATGGTTAACATATGACCTGGGGATAAACAAAGGGATCAAGCATAAGCAAAAACAAATGATTGGGTAGAAAATAAAAGTCATCGCCCATACAAAAATAGCACCATGAGAATACAAAAGAGCACCAAACCAAAAAAAAAAAAAAGAGAAAAAGAGAAAATAAAAGAAAAGAGTATCATAAAAATAGGTCAACACTAGATGAGGGGCAAAAAAAAAAAAGCAAATGCCTCTTTATACCATCCATGTTATGCTTATATTATTTGGTCCTTAGGTTCAATATAATACCATGCGGTGATTTCCATTGCTAGCAATAGGCTCCAAGAGCATGCCTACCAATGGAATAGTCTTACAGGTGGTAACATATTTGTAATATTAGCACCCTGCTTTTGTAAAGATAATTGTTGCAAACAAATGAGCTAGCTAGTTCAGTTACATCTACAATAGGTTAATCCTACCTACCTAAAAATGGATAAATGAACCTTAGACATTCACACACATAGGTCCAAGATAGATTTTGAACTAGCCTTATTATGTTATAAGTTATCACAAACACTTGTATAGCTAAGGGCCTGAGATTTAATTATCACAACTATGTTGGTCAAAACCATTTCACTGCCTTACATTATCCAACATTCCTAAAATCATGGAATGGAACTCATCCATATAGGTAAATGCCACGATACAAGTGCTTCCTTGGTGTATTTTAGTACTTCAATACATGCATCCATGCATCTATGCCATATACACTTAGTACACATTATAGCTATGCATTCATCCTATATGCATTTCCAAATCGAATCACATAATTGTATTCATCCTACATGCATTTCAAAAATAAAACCATATTATTGAATTTAATCTACATACATTAACTACAAAATCACATCTGATATTACATCATATTGCATTCAAAATACAATCCCTCATATCATCCTATAGTATATCCATACTACAGTATGATCATACATCTACACCCTACCACACATGTATACCTATTCATTATACATAATCACACATTACACTATGCTATCTATGCAAACACAATTCAAACACATTTCACAACATCTACACATTACATATACATAAAATCACATACATTGTATGTAGGCACAACACAAAATCAGCATGCGCACTATTCATAAGGCTTGCAATTGTGAACTCATCATTGCTAAAAGTAGGGTCATATTTGGCCTAACTTTTTACCTCTAAAATCATCTCTGCATTTTCCAAAAAAAATCCCATTAGATAAATCTTGAAAATATTTTTCCAACGGTATAATAGTTGTCCAATTCTAACATCATTTGGTCCTCCAAACTACTAAAATACTGCACATAGGTCCAATTCACCCCTCGAGTGGCGATTTAGGTCAAAATCGCCCCTCAGGTGGTAAAATCAACAAAAAAACACCAAACATAATTCAAACACATTTCACAAAATCTATAAATTACATACACATACAATCACATATATTGTATATAGGCACAACACAAAATCATCATGCGCACCCTTCACAAGGCTTGCAATTATGCGCTCATCATTTCTAAAAGTAGGGTCACGTTTGGCCTAAATTTTCATCTCTAAAATCATCTCTGAATTTTCCAAAACTTTCCCCATTATATAAATCTTGAAAATATCTTTCCAACGATATAATATTTGTCCAATTCTGACATCATTTGGTCCTCCAAAATGCTAAAATACTGCACATAGGTCCAATTCACCTCTAGGTGGCAATTTAGGTCAAAATCACACCTGGGTGGCGATCCCAGAAAAAAAACCCCAAACACAATTCAAACACATTTCACAACATCTACACATTACATACACATAAAATCACATACATTGTATGTAGGCACAACACAAAATCATCATGTGCACCCTTCACAAGGCTTGCAATTGTGTGCTCATAATTGCTAAAATTAGGGTCATATTTGGCCTAATTTTTCACCTCTAAAATCATATTTGAATTTTCCAAAACTTTCACCATTAGATAAATCTTGAAAAGAGCTTTCCAATGGTATACGATTTATCTAATTCTAACATCTTTTAGTCCCCCAAAATGCTAAAATACTGCACATAGGTCCAATTTTCTCCCTGGGTGCGATTTAGGTCAAAATAACCCAAGAAACCCCTAAAACCCTAGGAAATCAGACATATGTCCTCAAAAACCCTAGGAAATTACCAAACTTATCATATAACTTAATTTTCAATCATATTCATCATGTCTTGGTATCTTATCAGTCGTTGCATCATCAAATCACTGCATTCCATTTGCCTCATTGTTGATTCCTAGTTTGAGGGGGTATTCATATCCAAAGCTAGATTTGCAATCAACCCCATCATTGAAAATCCAAAAGTGTGATTAAAACATTTGGCTACAATTTTTTTTTTTGAATATTATCGCACGAAATAATCTCAAACCCAACTAGACATGGGTTAAATCAAGAGAGTTATGCATAACAATGGAAATGTTACTTTGGCATTCATGGAGCACAATGAATGACATGGGCAACTAATCCTAGCACAACATTTAGAAAAATATATCACAACCACGTTGATCTGGTCATTTTTGAATAATCCAAATGTCAACTAACTCAAATGATTTGACACTTGTCACCATGTTCTCATAAATCAATCAACAACAAATATTTAGTTAGGATTTTTTCCTAATTATACTTTTGGACCACGCTGATCTAGTCACAAAAGCAAAGCAATCAAAAGTTTCCATTCTCAAGCAACTGGTATGGCATCGAAAATGTCATACCAAATCAGAAAAATCACATCATTGCATCCACAATCATCCATTTCCCTTTACCAACATTGTTTTAATCTCTTTCCTCTGATTCTTCTTTCCTTCCTCTCCTCTTTCCCCTGGAAATCCAGCCAATGTTGTATGACCATGCTTTGGGTGGCTACATACCTTTGATTGAATTCCATTTTCTTCTCTTCTTTCCCATGGAAATCCAACCAATGTTGTATGGTCACGTTTCTAGTGGCTACATACCTTGGATTGGATTCCATTCCCCTTTTATCCCTTTTTCTTCTATACAAACCCTTCACATTTTTGTATCAAACTATGTCCCACACAATATAGTACAAAAAGGGGTAAAATGTAAACACCCAAAAGTTACACATTACTATACCTACATACTTGTAGATCCTTTTGGACACTTATAGGTTTACATAGGCCATCCTAGGTACCCCTAGGATATTATAGACCAGTGTAAACTATTGTAGATCCTCCTAGACATGCATAGATTGTTGTAGTTATGCATAGTCATGTGTATATGGTCATAGTCATGCGTAGTCATGTGTATATTGCCATATATTATTGTAGCATCATGTAGAATTCCATATACCACTTCATTGGTTTCTAGGTCCAAAACCCTCATAAGCCTTCAAAATCACATCTCATGCATTTGGATATCCTCTGATAGCCTATTTGCACTCAATTGAGGCCCCCATGGGGTATTAATTGACCAAAACAATTAACAAGTCAATACCTAAAATCTAATTTAATGTTGACTTCACTTAAGTCACATTTTTAGGGCAAAATTGATTAAAATAACTCTTAATCCTTAATTAACACTAATTACATCCTCCCACATGTGTGTAATTAAGGTTAGCTAATATATTTTCCTAAGAAGCCCTAATCAAGTTCTAATTTGAATTAAAACCTCCTAACCCTAATTAGCCTTGATTCTTCCTCACACATGTGTGAGGATAAAATATTTTCTATGAGGAATAGGAGACTTCCATGTCACAAACCCTAACCTAACCTTGGTTAGACTTCATCCTAGGATTAGTTTATTTAATCCTTCCCCCTACACCTTGCCATTTCCTATAAATACTAGGTACTAAACCACTAATTAGCTCTCTCTATTTCAAAAAGCATAGAAACTCTATAGAAATGGATAATGAAGAGTGAAAAACCAATTCTCGGAGCATAAACAGTAGATCCAAACATGCACAACAACATTATAGTAGTCAAGGAACCTTCTCACCAATGGATTTTGGCAATATTGTACTCTAGGTTTGAATCACCCCCTGCCTCACGAAACCAACACCAATTCACCCCCTGAGGGGTGAAGTGGATCTAGGAGCCCCAAATCACCTCAAATTTAGAAGGAAAGGTCCATTTTGACATATTATCAGCTTCTACATAGTTTGTTTTAGTTTTTGTTATGTTTTTACAGTCGATTCATCTTTATAAACATGGGGCCTAACTAATGCAAGCCCCCCATAACACTAATCCCCTTTTGCAGGTCTTTCACAGGTTATTTGGCAGATCTTAAGAGGAAGAACACCATCAAACAAATACAATCCTATGATGGCCCACATGGAAATAAGACAACCTACATTGAGGGACGATAGAAGAAGACATCAAACTTGTTGTAGTATTACTAGAAAAAGAAATGGATAAAGGGGATCATGTACCTATTGTAACACATATCTTTCAATATTAATGAAAAGCAGCCTTTTTGTTTAATGCATTATTGTTTTGTATTAATGGATCAAATGTCGATTTATACCCATTTCAAATTCATTAAAAATTGAAATATCTTCAATATATTTTCAGAAAAATGTCTTCAACATCACTCATACAAGTACACAAAACCATACCCTAAACTTGGCATCATGTGGTGAAAACCAGCCCAATAGTGTGGATTTCTTTTTAAAAAAAATCCAACATCTCACCTTAAAATAGGTCCTCCCCTGGAAACTCTATTTGCCTCTGGTTTTAACATTCTAGAAAACTTTTCATCTCTCTATCCCTTTGGCTTCTTCGATGGTGAAATCCTTTTGCTTCCTTTTTTATCATGTGTTTCATTTCCTCTATTGTAGCCTCATAACAATTTTCCCTTTAAGCGTTCATTATCTTTCCTTTATAATGCTTTAATGAAAACACCCCTTTGGGACATCCATGTAACCTTGTTTTATTTGAGGACCATCATATCTTTATTTTAATAAAGTCATGTGGGCCATCTTACGTATGCACTTAGTAATGTATTTTACTTTGCACAATATTCCACTTGCTTTCCACGTTTTCCATATTACGTGTGTACCTACATCAAAAAAAAACATTTGAATTAGCTTTTTAAAATTAACATTTAAAAAATATAAAATTACAACCATTACACTAATAATTCTAAAACTTTAAAATTAACTACTTTAAAGCCCTAAAAACTATTTGACAACCATGGAAAGGTATTATATATATATATATATATATATATATATATATATCAAAATAAAAGAAAAATATTTATTCTTTTTTTATTATTTATTATTTATTCTTTTATTTTGATTGATTTATTAATATATATGTATATATACATTAATATCATTTTAAATTTTTTAATTTTTTAAATCTCTTTTTTTTCATTTTATTTTTTTTCTCTTTTATTTTAAAATTTATTTAATTAATTTCAAATGTTTTAATTGGTTTAATTCAAAATATTAAAATTAACCAAAAAAATAAAAAACAAGAAGGAACCTAACCAACACACTAAATAACTTAAAAGAAACTAAAAAGAGACACTAATCCACATCCAAACCTTGAAACACATATTGCAACCTAAACCAAAAATTTTCAAAAAATAAAAAATAAAAAAGTGGATCCCCAATTTTAGGGCTAGTTGTGGAATGGCCACAACAAGATCTCACTGAGTAAAAGGAGCATCTACCACCACCGGTTTTAAGGGCATCACATACAACTTTTTCTTTCCAACGAATTTTGGATCATTCAGACATCTTCTTACAAATAGTTGTACATCTCTAAACATGGATGGCCAATAGTAATCGGCTCTCATTATGGTGTTAGTAGTAGTTTTAGGTGCAAAGTACCCTTCACAGAATATTGTATGGAATTCTTCGATTATACCAAGGACTTCATTTTGAAAGAGATATAGTAGTAATACTCCATTTGGGTGCCTTCAATACAATTTGTCCTCTTGGATATAATACTTTTGTGCCTATTGTTTAATGCTTCTCATCCTGTTTTGAGTTATACCTATTGGGAAGGAAAATGTTTTCAAATACACAACTATATCTTTATACCATCCATCTTCGAGGCCATCTACAGTGTTTTTAGGATGTGCACTTGTTGAGGTGATGGTATTATTAAATTTTTCTTCTCCTTTGGTGGACATGTATCTTGCCACCCTTATCCCTTAATGATTTTTACTGCATTGAATTTGAGATTATATTATTGTAGCTTGACCATCCATCTAGCTGACTTATTTGCAGGTTCATTCTGAGTGAATATATCTTTAACAACTATGTATAATATGCATGCTATTACTTTGTTGGACCCAATAATTTCTTTGAGATGTTCTAGAGCTTCTATCAAGGAAAAATCTTGCTTCTTAATCATTGTGTACTTTAGCTATCCTCCTTTCATTTTAGTGCTCATAAATGCAAATGGCTTCTCATTTTTCTCTTGGTCATTTTGAGATAAGACGACAACAATGGTATCTTCTAAGATAAATTAATAGATGTTAAAATATCTCACATATTCTAGGTATTTTAGCATCGAGGCTTGTGTAATGGTATTTTTGATTTTTTGGAATACCTCTAAATTCTCTTCTATCCACTTGATAATACCATTTTTCTTTATCGTGTTGTTAATTGGTTTAGCAATATGAACAAAATTTAGGATAAACCTTCTGATAAAGTTGATCTTCCCAAAAAATAACCTAAATTCCTTCATATTATTTGGTGGTGGGATTTTTCTAATTGCATCAATTATTTCTGGATCGATGTTGATCCCTTATTTAGAAATGATGTGACCTAGTAGATTGCCTTTTGTAGCTCCAAAAATATATTTTTTGGATTTAAAGAGATACCAAATTTATTACACCTTTCAAATATTTGAGACAGATGCTCAAAATTATCCTCTGAATTTTAAGAGAAAATAGTTATGTCATCCAAGTAAACCACCACTTTTTTAAACATGAGGCCTTTAAAAGCGAAATCCATCACCCTTTGGAAATTTTCTTCAACATTCATCAGCCAAAAAGGCATTCTTAAGTACTCAAATGTGCCCCATGGAGTGGTAAAAGTAGATTTATATCTGTCTTCAAGATTTACTACTATTTGGTTATATCCTGAGAATCCATCTAATAGAGACATTTTGGTTGATCCTACAATATATTGTAGCAAATATTCCATATTTGGAAACAAGTAATTGTCTTTGAGTAAGCTTTTATTTAAATTTTTGAAATCAAAACACAACCTTATACCTTGATTTTTCTTTTTGACTAGGACTAGATTAGCTATCCAGGACGAGAATCTAACCTTCTTTATGATTTTGGCATCCAACAACTTCTGAACTTCCTTTTGCATTACTGGGTAAAAAGTAGGATTAAAATTTCTTTGCATTTATCTATGAGGCTTGGTTCCTTATTTTAGTGGGATAATATAACTCATTACATTAGTGTTGAAAGTTCTAAGGTCCTCATAACTCCAAGCAAAAGAATCCATGTTCTTCTTGAGGAATTTTATATATTGGTTCTTTTCTTTTTCGACAAAGCTTTGTCAATTGTTACTATTCTGGGCTCTTGTTCTATCCCTATATTAACATCATCTTCACTTAATTTTATCATAATAGGTTTTTGTGCTCTATCAAAATCATAAAAAAGGTTTCTAAAGAAACTAACCCTCTTGGGAGCTTGTTGGTTTTGAGTTGTATGACTTTTATAGGTTCTATGATCTCCTTCAATTTTTCTTCATCTGGATGATCACACAAAACATTAGCATAATAGTTCTACATAGTCATTAAATCTTGAATGTCGACTTCATCCTAAAAACCTATAAATAGACAATATTATCTGGAATAGAAGGATGAAAAATAGAGATAGTGGGAAATATTTCTTGATATTTAGTATCTATTTTTTATTAATAGGATCCAAATGCACTAGCAGCTAACAAATTTGCTATCTGGTTATGTTCTCTAGATATGTATGATATGTTAAAGGCTAGAAACTTATTTATTTCTTCTTGAACAACCTGTTTGTATTGTTTCAGCCTGAGATGTTTGGTTTGCTACTTATCTTTAACTTGTATTATCAACTTTGCATCTCCACATACATTCAGGTAGTTTATTTCTAATTATTTAGCTTTCTTTAACCCTAATAACAAATTTTCGTATTCAACTACATTGTTTGTGTAGGGAAATTGTATCCTATAGGGTATGCTTAAATAGTTTTCCTTTATATCAGTCAGGTTAACCCAAAATCCTACCCCGATTTGTGATTTTGTATCATCAAATATCATTATACACATTTTAGTGGTTAATAATCTAGTATATTTATCATCTACTATAGTGGCTATTTGTGGATCCATATCATCAACTTTAGGAACTTTAGCTAAGAAAGGTGTGTGCCAGATAGAATAGACTCTTGTTTCTATTTATTCCATGGAATAAACTAAGTTCACTATTGTGCTATCAATTTTTTTTAGCTCAACCAAATATTTATGGAATGGTTCTCTTCTAATCACAACATGTTCTTTGGTATTTAGTGAAATTGTGGCATATGACCAATCTAATTGGATTGACCCTCCTAATTTTTCAGCCCAATGTCTATATAACAACAATGAAAAAGGGTATACATCTACAACAACCACATCCATCACTATTCATTTTTTAGGATACTAATCTAAAAACACAAGTAATCCATGACTGATATGGTAGGTGAATATTTGCTACATATTTAGCCAAGTTTATCCACTATTTATTTAGGTATAATTTTGTGAGATACTCCACTATCCAACATACAATTGTGTATCACATATTGGTCTTCCAGTTCTGAAGTATACCTTAAGGAAATATAAAAAGGTCTAACAGAGGATGGATTTTTGAGTATTTGTAAAGGCTTGTTTATAACTAAAGCATTACATATATGGTTATTGGGCTGGTCTATCAAATTGAAGGCTTTGCACACCTAGTATTTGTACTTATAAATGGTCAGTAGTTCTTCAAAAGTAATGTTGATCTTCGGCTAACTCCTAGACAACATCAAATTCTACCTTATTGATTTTTGTATTCCTATTGGGATCTAATTGTTTCAATGGATCACCTTATACTTCAATTATAGGAATTTTCTATTGCTTATTTTTTTCTTGGCCTTTTCTTTGCTTAAGTCTTGTGGCTCTCTATTTTATTTACCATTAGTTTTGTCCATAATGGTCCTACTTCTTAGGTGAAGCACGTGTGTTATTTCTAGTGACTCTACCTCTTCATTTGTAGGTAATATTTTTCCTTGTTTCAATCTCTCATACATGTTATTGAGGGATATTTTTAGAATTTCCACATTTTCTAATACAATATCCTTGGGTGCTTCTCCTGATACAAGTAATTCATTCATTTATTTTTTGAATTATATTTCTCTATCCTCATCTTCTTACATCCAACTCATATTTATTCATCAAATTGTTCTTCTAGGTTACAGTTGGGGTATGTGTTATGGTATATGGAACAACCTATAGGATCATGAGGAGCATCACAAGATTGACAAAAGAAAGGAAGATTGGGTATTACATCTTTTTGTGTTTCCTTCTTATTCTAGCTATTATTATTATGGCTTCCTTCATCTATGTTATTTCTATTCTAGTTCTTGTTAAAATTCCTCTTAAAGGGTTGTCTATTATTGTTCTAATGAGATGGTTCTCCTGATACAAGTAATTCATTAATTTATTTTTTGAATTATATTTCTCTATCCTCATCTTCTTACATCCAACTCATATTTATTCATCAAATTGTTCTTCTAGGTTACGGTTGGGGTATGTGTTATGGTATATGGCACAACCTATAGGATCATGAGGAGCATCACAAGATTGACAAAAGAAAGGAAGATTGGGTATTACATATTTTTGTGTTTCCTTCTTATTCTAGCTATTATTATTATGGCTTCCTTCATCTATGTTATTTCTATTCTAGTTCTTGTTAAAATTCCTCTTAAAGGGTTGTCTATTATTGTTCTAATGAGATGGTTCAATGTTTTTATTTTTATCCCTTTCTATCCTAGATAACTTTTTATTCATGTTGCTAAACATCTCAACCAATTGGTTAGACAACTTTTCTAGGGATCAACTTCACTTTTATTTAGTAAAGAGAAATCAACTTTCTTGGGTTTTCTATCTACTTGACTCAGTCCTAAATTATATGAATACAAATTCATTTTACCACTATCTAACATGTTTCTATCTATTTCAAGGATTTTATCCATACATTCATCAATGACATTAGTGTTGTGTTGCATTAATTCATAGCTGAATTCACTAGGGAAATCATTTTTGTAGAATCAAATGACTTGATCATTGGTTGATCTCAAAATTATGAGAATTTTATTTCTATTCTTAAAAAATCACCTATTGAAATATTATACATATTCATTTTCTCTTTTATTCACAATTGTTATTATAGTTAATAATTATTTTTTATTCTTTATTTCTCCATAATTGTTTAGGAAGGCTTCTTCTATGGTTTGAAAATCAATAATATGATTAGGTAGGAGACAATTGAACCAATATTTTGCATTTTTTCCAGTGTTTGTAGGATTAAATGAATAAATACATATTTTTGTTTGAATTCAAGACTATCTAGCATATATATAAATCCTTTAATATGATATTCTCCAGTCATTGGAGTATATCCTTGAAACCTAGGTAAATACTTATGGGTTTTGGATGGTAAGAGATGCAAATTTTGGGGTAATCGAAATGGTCTATATCTACTGGTTCTCTAAACCTGAAGGTTATGATTATTTGGCTATGCCATATTGACTATTATAGGATGGACTTGGGTATTAATCATAGGGTGTTAAAAGTAGATGAATTACTAGAAGAATTATTTATAGAAGTGTTCTTCTTAGAAAATTTACTACTATAAATACAAGATTTACTCTGATAGATAAGTTTCTTAGGAACTAGAACTCTGTGGGTATGAGTAAATACCTCTAGGTCTTCAAATTATTAGAAGATTTGTTACCACTGCACAGGTTAGTTTCTTCTTTTTCTTATTTTGGGTTCATTTAAATTAGAGTCACTAATAACTTTATGCAATAGAATATCACTTGGGCCAAGATTTCTTGGTTTTTGAATCCTTTCAATATCTCATATATACAAAAGTATATGGTGCCAGAATACTATGGCATTGATGGGTAAAAAATTTATTATTAGGAGACATAACACATGAACCTATAAACATCAAACAGTTTATTCCCTACAATAGCACCAAAAAGTTTTAATGTAAGTTTGACATGACAGTATGAATAACTAGTAAAAAAAATATCATGGGGGAGTAAAATAATAGAGAAATTCAAAATATTCTTTCTTGAAAATAGCATCAAAAATTATTGTGGAAATTTTTGATATCCTTAAAAAATTGACTATCATGCTACCAAAATTTTTAGAATCACAACAATATGCAAGCTCTAGTGGACTTGTCACTTTGATCTAGATGGGGTTTCAAGAAAATTCATAGAAATACTAGATCAGGTCTAGACACCCTAATAAGAGCCTAATTAAACATTGATATTCTATATTTCTAGCTCTTCTAGATCATATGTGTTTAAATCAAATTTCAATTATGACCAAGATTAATACAAAACCTTAATATTGTAGACCAATGCCTTGTCCATTGGGAAATTGTACCAAGAGTTCAAATATTTATGAAAATATTTAAAAGAGAAAGAAATAACTAGTGTATTCATATACATTTGAATAACACAATGCACATAAATATTTGACCAGTGAAGAAAGTGCTATCTATGTGATTAGATAATGCAACCCATAAAAAGACAACAAATATATTTTACAATTTGCAAGAGTATGACTCATGGATTTGTATTAAATTCGACATACAAATTATAGTATAGACCCAGTAGAGTGCCAAGGATCTGATGTAATTCAATACAATTGTTCTTTCCATTCAAATAATGTATCAAAATAATATGACTCTCTGTTAGAATATTGCAACTGAGAGCCTTCGAACTCTAATCTAGCCACAAGAAATAATCACAATAATTGGATGCTCCTTCATAGATTCCTACATAAATGGGAATAATGAGAGTGGGGAAAATGAAGACTAAAACATAGGGATACAATAACCTAAAATAAATTACAAAATATACCTTGCTAGCAAATTTTCACAATGGATGCTTGATGAAGAATTCTAACATTTTTTTTTCCTTACGTAGCCTAGTTGTCCAAAATCTATTATATTTTCTTAGTTTTTGTTTAGCCACATGTACCTCCTTCAGCTCTATGTCTCTTTGTCTTCTCAATTATATTATAGTTGAATACCAGTGGATGCAAGTTATCAAGATTTTGAAAAATTGCTATTTATTTGAAACAGTATTTTATCAATTCTTATTATTTGGATCTATCTACTTTTGTCTTGAAGGAAGTGCTTGAGTGGTCTTGAGCATATGATCGACTATATTTATTTTCAACTCTGTGGTGGGCCAAACATTTGACTATGTAAAACAAAAATGTTGTATATTATTGTTTGTCCTAGTCATCTATTTTTGTTTTTATTTGGACATGGACTAGGCTTGATGTAATTATATTTTTAATTTGGAATAGAGGGGGACCCAACATGATAGTGAAGAGATGAAATGTAAAATACGATTAAATGGAATGTAGTGGGAAACAATATGGATGAGTATGGATATGGTCGAATATAATGGATGGAGTGTTGTACATGGAATTATGGTGAGATGGTGATTTATGGATAGAAATGGAACATCATTCAAGAGAGAATACCCCAAAATAAGGGGGATATGGTTTATTTACAAATGATAAGTCAAAATCAACACTAAATTTCTAGGGAAGGAAGGAAAAATATAATGGAAAATAAGATCTGGAGGTACAAGAATGAGTGTAATAGTGAAAAACATTGTACCTCCATAACTATACTCTATCGAGGTGCTTCCTCTATAACTATACTCTATCGAGGTGCTTCCTCTATAACTATACTCTGTTGAGGTGTTTGTACCTTTCTAAATTAGACAAAGTGCTGGGACTTCAATAGTTGCTTTGTTCTTATATACCTTTTGCATTTTTTAGTAGGGATATACAAGAACTTATCATACTATTCATAGTCTACTTGATGCCCATTTTGGATCATATTTATATTTACAATCTGTATTTTGACACTCCTTCATATAGAGCCATGTTAACCAACTTATTTTATGAGCTGACAATACTATCATCATGTTCTATAGGTATGGTAGGGTTTGACTTGCTTTAATAGGCATGACATCTATTAATGGTATCACTTACTCTATTATTTTGGTCATATTAGTATATTTCAAAGACTTTTCACCTTGTACAACAGATTTAATGATGTGGCTCGATATCTTCCTTTATGTTTTGATCATTTCTAGGTTTGGATAGCCTCAATTCTTGGATTTGTATTTATCAATATTCTTTCTTCAAATGAATGATGATGCAAATGTACTGGTGAGAAAAAAATTCATTAATGTGCTAGAACTTTCATGGGAGCTATGACCTTTTATTTCCACAAATATTGGTAAATATTTTTCCACTATGGCTAGTGACCTTCTTTGATTTCAATATATTGTATAGTGATTTCAACTTTGTATGGGCCAATGAGTATATTTCTCAATAGACCAATGGCTAGCCAACATTAGTCTAGTCACTAATTTTCTAAGTCCTTACTTTCCATGTCATCATAGTCACTATCGATGGCTCATATGACTTTGACTTTAATAGTGGTTGGGAGGATGAGATATACTCTAGATTTAGCCTTGTTGAATGAGTTATGCACTCGAGTAAATGAGAGAAGGTGATGAATTTCATTGCTTCAGATATTACGACCAATAGTGTGATATGAATGATGAGTCTAGAAGATATGTGATCTATACTTAGATTGATATGACCTTGGCAGGTGGAAATATGGGGTAACATATTTGCAATGTGACTTAATTTTTAGTTTATTAGACATCATCGGGTGAGTCATCCACTTAGAACTCAAGTGAAGTGATTGTCAGGTGAAATAACTAGTTGAAGTAAGGTTATCACTTATCTTATGCACCTTTGATTTTCTTAAGAAACTGATTTCAATCAATGGGATGGCATAAAGCAAGTGGGATAGCCAATGGGAGATCATTGCTTAACTCACCCAGGCTCATCCGCATCATTGATTCTTATAGGTAACTTTGTTGGACATTTTGAGTAGTGTTATCATTGATGTCAACAGTCAGTTTTAGTGAAGCAAGGCAAGAAGAAGCGGCTCTGCAATTAGTTGAGTTGTCATTGATGACATGGTCAAAGGTTAGCAAGGTAAGGTTTCCTCCAAAGTAGTTAGGACCATGGGTCCTAAGTTGATGATTAACAAGTTTGAAGAAGGTTTAACAATTAAAGTTTGAGATCATGTTGTAATGGAGTGCAAGTAAAAAATTAATATTATAATAATTTATTATTATAATATTCAATGCCATCAGGGCCATTCGAGAAAGGAAATTGGTTATGCATTGGCAAAAGTATTTTAAAAAAAATTAATTTATTATTTTAAACCTAAGGTTAAATATCAATAAAATTAAAATATTTTTTAAGTGACTATTCAAAAATCTAAATGATCTGACGTCATGCAAATTGGAGCAAATATATATTTACGGCTAAAGTGTCTAATGTGGAATACATAAGTTTTAATTTGAAATTATTAACACTTTATTGAATTCATCTTCGCATGCAATAGAAGGAGATAATTGGTCTTGAAAATTTCAGAGGAGGAAGAACAAGTCAAAGGGGGAAGACTTTGGTCCCCACTCGACCACCGTAGTAGCCGAGATGGCAAGCAAGGCTTACACAGTGCTTTGGGAGTTATGGGGTGTGGAGTTTGATTCATGTAAGGTGTGGTTTTTTTTTTTGGCTTTTTGCTCTCATGCATCAATGGCATAAATAAATAAGGAGCAAGCGCTCCTTGGTTTACATGGGCAGCTTAGCCCACATGGTTAAGACCCTAGTTCTAGGGCGTGTGTGACTTGAGATATCATGGTTTTGAGGGATAGTGGTGGTTGTTTTGGTGGAGAATTCAATTTACTAAGGTATGCTTAATATTTGCCTTGGTTGGGAGTTATAAAGTAGAAAAAATATTTTTACCTTTTGCATAGTGGGAGTTATAAGGTGAAAGTAAATTATATTATTTTTTCCATATTGGGAGTTATAAGGTGGTGCTAATTATTTTATGTGCATGATTTTTATAAGGGGTAATTAAATTTTTAAGTGCTCTTAATTGAAGTGATAAGGGTTTTATTAAATTTAATTTTTGTGAGTGGTTACAAAGTTAGAGGGAGTTATAAGGTGTAAAAATTTGGATTGAATTTTATTGCACCCTTTGCTTAAGAAGAAAATTCTTGTGAGCGTTTGAGATAAAATATTGCTATCTAACCTTGAAGTGGCAAAATAAGGTTTGGCTATTTTTAATATAGATTTTAAAGACACTTCTTTATCAAACAAAAAGGTATGGGCACATTCTTCTTTGGTTGAGGTGTTTGGTTGATTTTCTGAAAAACTAGTTGGAGTGAAAAGGGTTTAAAAGAGTGATGGAGTGAAGTGAGTAATATATTGAGTCTTTAACAATTCTCTATTTGTTATTATGAAATCTGAATTTATTTAAAAGGGATTTTTCTAAGATAGATTGAATTGTGTAAGAAAGTTTGAAAATTGTGATATAAGATTTTTTGTAAAAGATAGTAGCAGATTTGAGTAAGTCCTAGCATGGACTTAAGGACAAATTTGTGTGAGATTTTGTGGAAGCTTACAATAAGATAGTGGAAAAGTTATTGAGTGGACTTATGGATAGATTTGATATAGGTATTTGAGAAGACTTAAGATCTAAGTTGATTGATTTTTTTAAACCTTGAGTTAGGGTTTTGGAATAGATATAGCAGAGGTGATTGATCAAGCTTTGTGATAAATCTTGAAGATAGATTGAGAATAGAGTTTGGTGCATATCTGAGGATAGTTTTGTACCATACCAAATATAGATATTGATTAGAGCTTTGGATATGACATAGTAGAGGATAGGAGTCTCCAGTGGATAGAGATCCATTAGCCAGGACAAAGAGGAAAAAGGTCTTTAGTGGAGAGAGAGATCCACATATCAAGGCAGTGGAAACTATCATCTTCTAGAAGTTTACCAACCAAAGAAAAGGAGAAGGATTTCTCCTATGTATAGATATCCATGAACTAGATTAGGGGATTGGTGTCTCCTTTGGACAAATATCCATAAACTTTGTAATAGGGAAATTTTCTTAAAAGAATTATTTGAGAAATTTTTTATAAGAAATATTTTCTCCGTGGAGTATCCCACATTGGGTGAACCACATAAAATGATGTCTCTCATGTGTGTGAACAACTAAGATAAAGGGATACAAAGTGTGAAAAATTGGAAGCAAAAATTGTTTCACTAAGGCATGAAGTTGAAAAACCAAGGTACTACAAGAAATAAAATCAAGAAAACAAAAAGAGGAATCCAACCTTCAACAGGAAGAGACATCAAATAGGAATGAGGTCATCAATCATATCCCAAAAGGAAAATACATCAAGAAAGAAGAAGAAGAACCATGGAGGAAAGCTAATCACAAAAGGTGAATCACTCAACTACATTCTCAAGGGCATCCAAATAGGTTACATAATTTCTTCCATGGCTATTGCTTTTCTTGTAACAAATATGGACATAAAGCTTTACATTGCATTGGCTATGTGAAAAATGTTATCAATAGAAGTTTCAACTCTTTTGCACCTCTCATGAATGATGATATCATATGTTATAAATGCAATAATTTTGGGCACAAATCTAGATGGTGTAAAATGGTAATTCCTGAGTCTAGTAGAAAGCATACAACTCTAACAACTAGGAAAGAGAAAAAGGGAAATGAAAATGCTAAATCAATGTTAGTTCAAATAACTCTTCATTCTCAAGATAAAGAAGAAAAATGGTTCCTTGGTAGTGAATTCTCTAGACACATGACAAGGGACAAAGACAAATTCCTAATACTAAAAGAAACTAATAGAGGGTCAGTAAGTTTTGGAGATAATGGATCATCTAAAATTTGTGGAAAGGGAACCCTGAGTTTGAATAACGAAAAAACAAAAGCTGAAAATGTTCTATATGTGAAAGGCTTGAAACACAACCTACTAAGTATAAGTCAACTTTGTGATCAAGGTCATATAGTCACCTTTCACCCAGATAGATGTGAGATAAGAAAGTCTAAATCTAGAAAAATCATTGCAAATGCAAGAAGGGAAATAAATCTCTATGTACTTGATGAGATCAAAGGAGAAATATACTTTCTATCACAAGAGAATGATATTTTGTTATGGCATAGAAGAATGGGTCACTTGAATTTTGACAACTTAGTCAACATAAGCAATAAGCAGGCAGTCAGAGATTTACCCAAGTTAAAAAGGCCACAAAACACAATTTGTGCACCTTGTCAACATGGAAAGCAAATCAGAACTAGCTTTAAATCAAAAGGATACATGTCATATGAGCCATTAAGTTCGGTACATACTGATCTATGCAGCCTTATTAGAACACAAAGTATTCAAGGAAAATTTTACTTCATATTGTGCATAGATGATTATTCCAAAATAGTTTGGGTAGCATTTCTGAAAGAAAAATCAAAAGCATTTAAAAAATTCAAAACCTTTAAAGAGTTGGTTGAGAAAGAAAATGGTAAAATAATGAAGTGCTTAATATCAAACAAAGGAGGAGAATTCACCTCAAATTAAATTGTATAATTCTGTGAGCAACATGGAATCAAGAGAGAATACTCAACTACAAGAACTCCTCAATAAAATGGAGTAGTTGAAAGAAAAAATAGAAGTATTAAGAATATGGCTAGAGCAATGCTTAATGAGTCTAAAATTTTAGATGGGTTTTGGAGGGAAGCAATCAACATAGTAGTGTATATTTTCACTAGGGAAAAAATAAGAGTAAACCATCATAAGACTCCATATGATCTTTGGAAAGGAATACCAACCACAGTAAAAAACTTTAGTCTTTGGAAGCAAGTGTTACATACGATGGGAGGAGCAATACTTGGGAAAGTTTGATCCAAGATGTGATGAGGGTATTTTTATCGGTTACTCCAAAAAGAGTAAAGCCTACATATGCTACAACAAGAGGACACACACTATTGTAGAAATTATAAATGTAACAATTGATGAAATGATAGGGTTGAGAGAGCCAGTTCAAGAAATAGTGTATCAAGAAGATGAAGATTGTCAAGAAGATTTCTATGAGGAATTAGAAGGTGAAGGAAAAAACCCAAATGCTCCTTCCTAAAAATCCATATAGGTATGTACAGAAATATCATCCTAAAGATCTAATCATTGGGAATACAAATGAAATATAGACAAGAAGAAGGATAATAACACCATCTCAACAAACACATTTTTATTTGTTATCTATGTTTGAGCCAAAATACTTTAATAAAGCAAGTGAAGATAAATTTTGGATTAAGGAAATGGATGAGGAATTAGATAAAATAGAGAAAAGTAAAACTTGGGAACTCTTTCCATGACCAAAGTAAAAAAATATTATAGACACAAAATGGGTATTCAAAAACAAGCTAAATGAAGATGGATAGGTAATCAGGAACAAAGCAAGATTGGTGTGCAAAGGGTATGCACAAGTAGAGGGAATTGAATTTGATGAGATATTTGCTACAATTTCCTGACTAGAAACCATAAGAATGTTCTTATCCTTCTCAAATTTTAAAAAAATCAAGGTATATCAGATGGATGTTAAGTCAACATTTCTAAATGATGTTCTAGAAGAAGAAGAATTTTATATTGAACAGCCAGAGGGATTCATATTAACAAATAGAAAATATTATGTATGCAAATTGAAAAAGGTATTGTATGGTCTAAAACAAGCACCTAGAGAATGGTACTCAATATTGGATAAGTATCTTTAGGAACAGGGATTCAGAAGAGGAATATTAGATAACTTGTATATCAAAAATTAAGGGAACAATATACTAATTGTGGTTTTCTATGCTGATGACATTATTTTTAGGGGAAATAATGATAATATGTGTAAAGAATTTGCAAAGAACATGAAAAATGAATTTGAGATGTATATGCTTGGTGAACTATCCTTCTTTGTTGGACTTCATATCTCACAATATAAGAAATGAGTATTTCTTTCACAAACCAAGTATATAAAATATATGCTAAAGAAATTAAAATTAGAATGTTAAAAACCAATAAGTACACCCATGGTTACAAGATGCAAGTTAAGCAAGTATGATGAATCTCGAGAGGAAACACATGTAGCAGCACCTAAGAAAACACATGTAGCAGCAATAAAGAGGATTCTTGAGTATCTAAAAGGGACTATGGATTTTGGGCTCTGGTATCCCTAAAGTAAAAATTTCACACTCACAACATATAGAGATGCAGATTGGGTTGGTGGTATTGATGATATAAAAAGCACAAGTAGAGGAGAATTCTTTCTTAGATATTGTTTAGTATCTTGGTTAAGAAAAAAATAGGCATCAGTATCTCTATCTACAATAGAAGCAGAGTATATTGCAGTATTAGCTATTTGTACATAGGTATTATGGATGAAGTGAACTCTAGAAGACTTCAAGATAAAATATGATCATCCCATTCCCATATTATGTGATAACACAAGTGCTATAAGTATCTCAAAAAATCTAGTAATGCACTCCTAGAAAAATCACATTCCAATCAAGTATCACTTTTTGAGAGAATAGGTGATAGACAAACAAGTCAGGTTGGAGTATGTTACTACAAAGGAACAGATAGTAGACATATTCACTAAGTTACTTTTGAAAGACACTTTTATGTATCTTCCAGGAAAACTGGGAGTAATACTCCCACCCCAAAATTAACCACCTTAAGAGGAAGTGGGGGAGGGGCTAAGCTAAGAGACTTGTTATTAGTCTTGAGCCCCAAAGGTGACCCTTTGTCATTGATGTAAAATGGGGAGATATTAGATTAAGGGAGAAAGATTTTATTTAAAAGGAAAGCATTGAGTCAGGGGGAGAATTTTCCCAGGGGAGCAAAAAAAAAAAAGGTTAAGGAAATTGTAAAGGATAATTGAGTTTCCATCAATGAAAAGGGGGATATTTTTGGACATTTTGAGTAGTTGAGTTGTCATTGATGTCAAGAGTTAGTTTCAATGAAGCAGGGCAAGAAGAAGTATCTCTACAAGTAGTTGAGTTGTCATTGATGAAATAGTCAAAGGTTAGCAAGGCAAGGTTTCCTCTAGAGTAGTTAGGACGAGGGTCCTAAGTTGATGATTAACAAGTTTGAAGAAGGTTTGATAGTCGAAGTTTGATATCAGGTTGCAATGGAGTGCAAGTAAAAAATTAATATTGTAATAATTTATTATTATAATATTCAGGGTCATTCAAGAAAGGAAATCAGTTATGCATTGGCTAAAGTATTTTAATATAAATTAATTTATTATTTTAACCCTAAGGTTAAATATCAATAAAATTAAAATATTTTATTAAGTGACAATTTGAAAATCTAAATGAGTCGATGTCATGCAAATTGGAGCAAATATATATTTAAGGCTAAAGTGCCTAAGGTGGAAGGCATAAATTTTAATTTGAAATTATTAACAGTTGCTCGAATTCGTCTTCGCATGCGACAGAAGGATACAATTGGTTTTTCAAATTTTAGAGGAGGAAAAGGAAGTCAAATGGGGAAGAATTTGGTACCCACTTGACCACTGCAATAGTCGAGCTAGCAAGCAAGGCTTACACAGTGCTTTGGGAGTCGTGATGTGTGGAGTTCAATTCACATAAGGTGCAGGTTTTGGTTGTTGGATTTTTGTCCTCGTGCATCAGTGGGAGCAGTAAAGAAGAAGCAAGCGCTCCTTGGTATACATGGGTAGCTTAGCCCACATAGTTAAGGCCCTAGTTCTAGGGCATGCGTGACTTGAGAGGTCACGGGTTTGAGTGATAGTGGCAGTTATTTTTGTGGAGGCTTTAATTTAATAAGGTATGCTTAATATTTTCCTTGGTTGGGAGTTATGAGGTAGAAAAAAATATTTTTACCTTTTTTGCATAGTGAGAGTTATAAGGTGAAAGTAAATTATTTTATTTTTTGTCATATTGGGAGTTATAAGGTGGTGCTAATTATTTTATGTGCATGATTTTTGTAAGGGTTAATTAAATTCTTAAGTGCTCTTAAATAAAGTAATAAGGGTTTTATTAAATTTAATTTTTGTGAGTGTTTACAAAGTTAGAGGGAGTTATAAGGTGTAAAAATATGAATTGAATTTTATTGTACCCTTTGCTTAAGAAGAATATTATTGTGAGTTTTTTGAGATAAATTTTTTTTATCTAACCTTGAAGTGGCACAAGAAGGTTTGACTATTTTTAAGACAGGTTTTGAAGATACTTATTTATCAAACAAAAAGGTATGGGCACATTCTTCTTTGGTTGAGGTGTTTGGTTGATTTTATGAAAAACTATTTGGAGTGAAAAGGGTTTGAAAGAGTGATGGAGTGAAGTAACATATTGAGTCTCTAAAAATTATCTACTTGTTACTATGAAATCTGAATTGATTTGAAATGGTTTTTTCTAAGATAGATTGAATTGTGTAAGCAAGTTTGAAAATTGTGATATAAGATTTTTTGTAAAAGCTAGTAGCAAATTTGAGTAAGTCCTAGCATGTACTTAAGGATATATTTGTGTGAGATTTTATGGAATATTACATTCAGATATTGGAAAATTTCTTGTGTGGACTTGTGGATAAATTTGAGACAAATATTTGAGAAGACTTTAGATCTGAGTTGATTAATTTGTTCAAACCTTGAGTTAGGATTTTAGGAAAGATCTAATAGAAGTGATTGATAAAGCTTTGTGATAAAGCTTGAATACAGATTTAGGATAGAGTTTGGTGTAGATTTGAGGACAATTTTGTACTAGACTAGAGATAGAGATTGAGTAGATATTTGGAGATGAGAGGACAAGTGTCTCTAGAGGATAGAGATCCATTAGACAAGATAGAGAGGACATAGGTCTTCATTGGAGAGAGAGATCCACATCCCAAGGTAGTGGAGGCATTCATATTCTAGCAGTTCACCAGCTAGAGTGAAGGATAAGGAGTTATCCTATGGATAGACATCAATGAACCAGATCAGGGGACCGATGTCTCCTTTGGACAAAGATCCATAAACTGTGTAATAGGGAAGGTTTCCCAAAAAAAAATATTTGAGAAAAAATTTATAAGGAATATTTTCTCCGTGGAGTAGCCCACATTGAGTGAACCACATAAAATCATGTCTATCATGTGTGTGATGTTTTTTGTGATGATTACTGCTTTAATATTGATAATGTTATCATATGGGTTGAAAAGAAAAAAATTGTATCTTATATTGTTCACCCCCCATCTTAGTATAAGCACATGTTCTTCAGACTTTAAGAGGTTCATTGAGATGTTTGACCAATGGAATGGTATTGGGTGAATGAATTGACCCATTTCTTTTCATAAAATATTTTAGACTTATCATGGTACTAGAAAGGGGTGCACATTAGTTATGTAGGCTAGACCCTAAAAGACCTAGGTAGGGATAACATGTTTTTAAAATGAAATCTCCACCATCGAACAAGTCATTTAATTGAGAACATAACAAATATGACCATCATCTAGGACTTTAGACAAAGGTAAGTGATCTAGAGACTAAGAGGGACCATCGACTGTGACGTGCAACAAGAGAAGTAGTATTAGGTGAAGGTAGAGAGTCATAAGGTAACATAATCGATGATGGGTGATGACTTTTGGTTTGGATGCAACAACCGATGTTTCTATGGGTGAAAATGTAGGGCAACAACCTTTCCTTTAGATGTGATAGATGATGGGTTTATGAGCAATCAAGTGAGGTGAATGGAGTGTCGATTGAGATAATTGCTTCCTTTTGTTTTGTCAGATGAGATAGCATATGGGGAATTTATAGAGTGGGACAACTTAAGGTACTTATGCTTTCAGAACCTTAGGATTTTAATAATTAAAGAAAAAGGGAAGAAAAACTTGACCCAAAAGACACACTTCACACTTTAGGGAGCATATATACCTTGGGATAGATTTTATGTGCAACATTGATCATCATTGGAATTAGGAAAAATTAAACTTAGGGAAAAATATGTGCATGAATTAAAATATGAATGAGTAGTGATGAATGAATAATATGATGAAATTATAAATTATCATTTGATAAATGGAATGGTGACTTTAATAAAAATGAGTGACGACATGATAATGATATGGTGGGGTGGATATGATTGGAATGAATTTATGAAGGATAATCTTAGATAGATTATGCACAAGATGTCCTAGAACTACCTTGATGATCATGGAGACTCTTTTATATGACTTTCATGAAACTTATCTCTTTGAAATTTGACTAACACAACCTATAATCACCTAGACTCTTGGAAACTTGACCTTGTTTGAAAATTAGGGGTACAATGTCAGTTGGGAAGCCCAACACTTGGGATTACCTTTTGTTTCACCATCAAAGTTTAGTTTTGACCAACCTTCAAGAGGAGGATTCTATTTGATGTTGGCTCTATTAAAAGTGGGAATAGTCAGTCATGAAAGCTCCATAGAGAGATTGAGATATCTTGAAATGTTGGCTTTGAGGCTATGGTTATGGGATTTTAGGCAAGGAATAAGCTAAGCATGTTCAACAATAACATACATAACTTTTTTACTAATAGAAAGGACGTCCCTAAAAGTGTTTTAAAAGGCTCTATTATTGCATTAAAGCCACAATTTCCAAAGGAAATGATGAAGGTAAAAATTCCATAGAGTTTTGAGCTATATATTTAGGAAGGTACTGGTCCATTGAGTAAATAATTTGGGTATTGTGTTTGGTTGGATCCAATCAATATTGAAAGTATACAAAAGAGAATTGGTATAGTCCTTGAGAATGGGTATTAAAGGAAAAATGATAAGTTGACTCCCACTTGAACTAGAAAAGATAATAGTGATTAGGGGAAATAATACCTCTAGTTAGGAAATTTTCAATGGTCAGTATCTTGTTTTGAGCCACCAGCCAAGAGGAAAATACTATCTTTGGGATCAAATGTTTGAGCCAGAATTGAGAACATACAAACAATGGGGAAATCTTATAGGAAGTAGGATATCTTAATGGTGAATTTGATACTATCACAATCTCTCCAAATGGGGTAGTTTGAAGGACCATTTCTAGGAATGACACATGAGTTAAGGAGAGAAGACAACAAATTGATAGTGATAGTGAGGTAACTATTAAGATCATTCATAGGGATTGGTTTCCAGGTAGGTATACCATGAATGTGAGTTAGGAAATGAGAGAATTTATTTCCAAGGAGGTTATCAGTGATAGGCTTTACCATAGCAATATTGGGATAATAAATCAAAGTATGATCACAAATCTACAAATCCTTCCAAAAATTAATGAGTTGCCCATTACCAAGTTGTAATCTAGTGCACTTTTGAATTATGGATCTACACTTAATGATTGATTTCCAAAAGGCAAAGCCTACATGGGGCATTCCTTCATCCATGAAACTATGGTTCTACAAATATTTACTTTTGATTATGGAGATCACTCTGCATTGACATTAGTGAATATTTTCTAACCTTGTTTGGCTGTTAGAGCTATGTTCATTTTACCAATTTTCCTGAAACCGAGACCTCCTTGAGCTCTTGGTGCAAACCTTATCCCAAGCCACTAAGGGTAACCTCTTTCTATTCTCTAGTCCTTACCAAAGGAATATATTTTGAATTTATCCATTTTTTATGCATATCACTGTATGGACTATGAATATGGATAGAAAGTACACTGGAATGCTTTGGAGGTAAGCATGTATGAGGGTTTCTTTGGCTACCTAACTAAGTAGAACACATTTCCACCTAGTAATATTTTTGTGAAGTCTTTCAAGAACATTATTCCAAATGATTTCCTTTGTACTTTTAGTGAAGAGATAAAGGTCAAGATAAGAGGATGGCAACTCCGATAGGGTACATCCAAGGACACGAGCTATCTTTATCTTCTTGGTTAAATAATTGTTGATGAAAAAGATCTTGCTTTTTAGATAATTGACCAATTGACCAACAACATCTTTGTATTGGTTAAGGATGGTCTTGATGGTTTTGGCTTCTATGAAATACACTAGGGTGGAAAATATGGTGTCATCAACAAATTGCTAGTGGGTGACTTCCTTAAGGAGAGAGGCATCCTTTGTGATAGTAATGGATCTATAAGAGCAGTCTACTTTAAGGGCTCTTTCCAAGGATTTCATAAGGATGATGAAGATGAATGGGGATAGGGGGTCACCCTATCTTAATCCCCTTGCACATTTGAAATATCCAGTTGTAGAGCCATTGATGATTATAGAGAACCATGCTATCATTATGTAGGCTTTAATTAGGTCCATCCATTCATTATGGAAGCTAAACTTTGATAGGATAGCAAAAAGAAAATACCATGAAAATTGTCAAATACTTTATTCATGTCAAGCTTGAGGAAGAAACCAACCTTTTTACTTTTAGACATAGAGTGCATGAGTTCATGGATTATGATGAACCCATAAATAATGGTTATGCCTTGGATGATTGACGGGGCACCGGGAACAACCACACTTCAACAATGGATGCCTTTTCATTAAAATTTAAAAAAAAATATTTTACAGGCTTGGATGAAACAGCCCGCAGGCTTACAATGGCCGAGTTCGGCTCTGGTACTACCTCGGTACCACTCCTCTGTTCTTCGGTCCGCCGTCCCCATTAAAACAAAATCATGGGTTTTTATAGAGGTCCCGACCCTCTCAAACTTCAACTTCCCGCCTAAACGGGTTCAACCACCCGATTAATTACAATTTTGAAAATGGGTTCACCAACCCGAAATTAATTCCCGCACGGTCTCTGTCACTGTAGAATCCGTCAAAAATCCCTATGTGGCCCATCTTTCTTGTCTTCTGTGCTTCTGGTCATTTCCTGCTTTCATTTCAGCTTCTGCCACGTGTCGAATCTGTACGGTCCTCGAAAACACCATTTTCGCCATCTTTTTCTCTTCCTCCCGTGCCATTTTCTCTCTCCGTCGCGATATCGTGACATTTCTGGCTCCTTGAGCTTGCTTCTCATTTTTGTCGTGATATCGCGACATGTCGCGATATCGCGACCATTTTGCCTCCTGCCCCTCCGCTGAGAAACTCGTCATGATTTCGTGACGTCGCGATATCGTGATGTTTCTGGATCTCTGCACTTGCTTCTCATTTTGGTCGTGATATCGCAACATGTCACGATATCGCGAACATTTTTCCTCCGCACCCGCTTGTCCAATTTGCGTCACAATTTCACGATGTCGCGATATCGCGATGTCGCGATATCATGACCGTTTTCTCATTCTCTCCTCTGCTCTGCAACCTGTCGTGATTTCGCGACATGTTGCAAAATTACGAGTCACGATTTCGTGACATGTCACGAAATCGTGCCCCCTTCTGCGCCTTCATCCCTCTCCGGCAAACTATCGTGATTTCGTGACATGTCACGAAATCGTGGGTCGCGATTTCGTGACACGTCACGAAATCGCAGCCCCTTCTGCTGCACTTCCTCCTTGCCAATTTCTATCACAATTTCGTGACATGTCGTGAAATCGCGACGATTTTCTAACTTGGCCATTTTTTCTTCCTTCTTGCTTCCTGCTTCTTCTTCTCTCGACTCTTCAGCATGATTTTTCCTAAACTTTGCTGCTTCTGCTGCTGGTGCTACCGGATGCTCCTGCATCAGACACCCGAGGTAAGTGAAGAAGTGATCTTCACTTCTGCTGGGTCCGGTTGCTGCCTCCCGCAACACTTTTGAACTCATCTCTGTCTCTGCAAACTGCTTCGACCTCGGCTCCGGGCCCACACTTCTGTCTTCAATCAGAAAAATTTCTCCACTGTTGCAAACTTCTGCTACAGCCAGCTTTAACTCTTCCTCTTGCACAGAATAATCTGTGCTTTCTTCCGAGCAGGTCCCGGTACTGCTGCTCTCTTCCTCTACAGCCTCCTTCATCTTTTCTTCCTTTTTTCTGTGTCTCTCTTTCCGCATTTTTTGCCGTTCTTCTTTCCCCCGTAATTTCATTACAGACCATTCCTTTTGCAAGGCTTTTAATTTTCATTGCAATGCTTTGACTTCCTCTTCCGACACCATGTCTTTCTCGTTGTCCCATCTTCTTCGAGAATACATTTTTTTTTTTATGTCCTTGCTTTTCTCACAAGCTTTAATCGATCCCGGTGTAGCTGCCTCACGTCCGGCGGTCTGCTAACACGCTCGGGGATGCTAAACTCTCTCTTTCTCTCTTTCTCAAAACCCTCCCGTAGGTCCTGGCGCAAACTGCCTCACGGTCGGCGGTCTGTTTATGCACTCAGGAACTCCCGCTCTGATACCACTGACGGGGCATCGGGAACAACCACACTTCAACAATGGATGCCTTTTCATTAAAATTTTAAAAAATATATTTTATAGGCTTGGATGAAACAACTCGTAGGCTTACAATGGCCGAGTTCGGCTCTGGTACTACCTCGGTACCACTCCTCTGTTCTTCGGTCCACCGTCCCCCATTAAAACAAAATCATGGGTTTTTATAGAGGTCTCGACCCTCTCAAACTTCAACTTCCCGCCTAAACGGGTTCAACCACCCGATTAATTACAATTTTGAAAATGGGTTCACCAACCCGAAATTAATTCCCGCACGGTCTCTGTCACTGCAGAATCCATCAAAAATCCCTACGTGGCCCATATTTCTTGTCTTCTGTGCTTCTGGTCATTTCCCGCTTTCATTTCAGCTTCTGCCACGTGTCGAATCTGTACGGTCCTCGAAAACACCGTTCCTGCCATCTTTTTCTCTTCCTCCCGTGCCATTTTCTCTCTCCGTCGTGATATCGCGACATGTCATGATATCGCGATGTTTTTGGCTCCTTGAGCTTGCTTCTCATTTTGGTCGTGATATCACGACATGTCATGATATCGCGACCATTTTTCCTCCGCACCCGCTTGTCCAATTTGCGTCGCGATTTCACGACGTCGCGATATCGCGACGTCGCGATATCACGACGTAGCGATATCACGACGTCGCGATATCGCGACCGTTTTCTCGTTCTCTCCTCTGCTCTGCAACCTGTCGTGATTTTGCGACATGTTGCAAAATCACGAGTCACGATTTCACGACATGTCATGAAATTGTGCCCCCTTCTGCGCCTTCGTCCCTCTCCGGCAAACTATCGTGATTTCACGACATGTCGCAAAATCACGGGTCGCGATTTCGCAACATGTCACAAAATCATGGGTCACGATTTCGTGACACGTCACGAAATCACAGCCCCTTCTGCTGCATTTCCTCCTTGCCAATTTCTGTCGGGATTTCGCGACATGTCACGAAATCGCGACGGTTTTCTGACTTGGCCATTTTTTCTTCCTTCTTGCTTCCTGCTTCTTCTTCTCCCGACTCTTCAGCACGATTTTTCCTGAACTTTACTGCTTCTACTGCTGGTGCTGCCAGATGCTCCTGCATCAATGATGCTTCCCTAGAAAGGATTAATAATTTGTGGAAGGATATTTTTCATTCTATTGGTCATAACTTTAATGATGATTTTATATATTACATTGTACAAGATTATGGGATAGAAGTCAGTGATATTCATGCAAATATAAGATTTGGGAATGAGTACTAGGAAATTTGAGTTGACATTCCTAGGGATGGGCTTTAAATTTTGAATATCTTGAATGGCTTGGCATATATCCCTTCCCACAATTTCCTAGAAGCATTGCAAAAAACAAGGAGAAAATATGTCTAGGCCTAGGATTTTGTTTGCTTGTATGGAGAAGATGGCTTCCTTTATTTCATCATGGAAAAATATTCTAAGGAGGCAAAATTTGGTTTAAGGAGTTATGAGGCTAGGGATATGATGGAGCAAGGAATTATAGGACTAGAAAAATCTAAGGGTTTGATGACTACTTTAGAGAAAATCTTGAAAATTTTGGATTTGATAGATTTGTTGCTCTTGACTAACTCCCTTATTTTATTAAATTTGTGATGCTTAAGAGTTGAGACATGGAATAATTTTATGTTTGAGTCTCCCTCCTTTAACCACAAGGCTCTAGATTTCTAAATCCATAAGATCTCCTCATTTGTAATAATATTATGATAGTCATACAAGAGCCTTCACTCTTGGTCATTGATCTATTGATATAGAATCCCCTGCTATATTTGATATTCTATTTTTTCTAGTCTTTACTTGATGATATTTTTATTTTCAAATATATTGCCAAAAATCACCTTGTTCCATACTCAGAGGTTGTTTTTGATGAAATACAGTTTCTTGGTAATTTGGGAGATGAGAAGTCCAAAGAAATTTTGATTTCACCATTTAGCTATGTGAACCCTAATATCAAGATGATGGATCCACATGGCTTCAAACCTTAAGGGAGTCTTATGGATTGATGTAGGTTTAAGACCTTTTAAAATCAAAGGGTTGTGGTTTGATTTGATTTTGGGAAGGGAATGAAGGGTGGTGTCCCCAAATAGATGGATGGATTCCTTAGAAAATAAGAATCTATCTAGACTTACTTGAATAAGTTGTCTACCAACCCTTCTATTAATCCAAGTTAATTTTGTTCCTTTGAGTTGAACATCCATTATTTTAATATTATTAACAAATCTCTAAAATATTCATAGCATCTTGGTGAAATTGTAGTGCCTCCATTGTTTTTTGAATGGGTAGAGAGGGGAGTTGAAATACCCTACAATAATCCAAGGTTCATTTAATAAAATTACTCTTATTTGGCTGAGGGTATTCCACAAAAAAAGCCTCCCTTGAGGATTATTGGGGGCATAGATATTGGAAAGGACCCAACTTAATTTGTTGTCTTTACAATAGAAGAGGACATTTGTGATTCTATCAGAAGAGGATATAATTATTCCTTCCACTCTACTCAGATCCCACAGGCATATAAGTCCTCATAAAGTTCCTTGATCTAGGCTAGTGATGAATTTACTATTTTTCCAAATAAGTTTAGCATTTTCCCATACCGCTTTCATCTAGTTTGGTTTCTTGTATCATAAAAGTGGTGGGTCTAACTTCTTTCCTCATGGTCAAAACTAGTCTTTGTTTAGTTGTATCATTAAGGCCTCTCACGTTCCATGAGAGGATATTAATTTATGATTGTTAGTGAAGGTATTTTTGCCTCCTCTACCTTACTACAAGGGGTGTTTGGTTAACTTCCCATCATATTTGGAAGATTCAGCTAGAGCTAAGAAAATGGTAGTTTAGGTATTGTTTACTATCTCATATTCAACCTCTTTTCTTATTTGATCAATTATAGAAGGTTGCCCCTTATTTTTTTTGTTTCCCACGTCAATGGGGGCCTTCTTATATATTTTGATGTATTATCTAATTAGACTGAGGGTTTCAATAGAATCATGTTTATGGTAACCATCAAGCTTAGGTGGACTAAAGGGTTCATTCGAGTCATGATCTGCATGACCACTAATTTTAAGTAGGCTAAGGTTATCAAAGAGATCATGGTCAGGATGATTGATAAGCATGGATGAAGCAAAGAGGGATTCCAAGGTAAAGTGCATAAGGGGAGGATAAGAGGGGCCAAACCTAGAAAAGGAATGGGGAAATAGTTTTTTATAGGGGTGAAGTCTCAGGGGGAGGGGGAAATGAAGAGATTTGGAAAATAGGAAATTGGTAGGGTGAATTATTTCAACATTAGGAGAATGTAAATTAAACAAAGGATTGAAATAGTTGGGAAATATGAAAAGAGAGCATGCCTAGTATTGGGGTTTAGCCTAAGGATAAGACACAACTTGTTTGCATTTAGAAGCAGGATGGTCCACCTTAGGAGTGGTTTGGTCTTCTCCTTGTGAATGAGAAGTTTCTTATCTACCTTTGGAAACAGGGTGGTCCACTTGGGACGAGGTTTCTTGTGTATAAGGGTACTCTTCAATGGGGCTTATGAAGACTTCTTTGATCAAGCATCCTATTTCTTTTTTTTCTCTCTTTTGAGAATTGGGCACTAGGCTCTTAGATATCCTTGAGTGTGACATTCAATGTATAAGACTAACTTATTTTCATATTCAATAGCTTAACCTCTATGATAGGAACCATATACTAATTTCACGTGTGTAGGTAGCTCAAATTCAAGGTTGGCATTGATGAAAATACGTGCATAGAATAAGAACCTTTTATTAAGTTTATGTATGTAGTGCAACTCATATTCTATGATAGGAACCATACTTTTTTTTCCTCTTCATTTTATACATTTTCTCTTTATTAATGGATTTTATTTCTCAATCATACAAAGGCAAAATTAGATATCTTTATGAATAAATTTATTTCTAGACCACTCTATTATCTTGTAAAATGCATAGAATATATACTCTTTCATAAATATAACACATTAAAATATTTGTATTCACCTTCCCTCTAGAAATTAATTTATCATTAATTTAAGTTAAAATAATCTAATTATTTCATCTTTCAAGGGTCATTTAAAAAGAACATCTCCAATTTGATAAATTTACCTAATATTTTTGCTTTGTTAAACCAGAATCTTTCCTAAAAAATACAAATCAATCAATGATCATATTTATCCTATTCAAATTATTTGCTAGGTTGAGATTAATTATCTCTCCAAAGTAAGTCTACCTAGAGTTTTTTGTAAATTCAAATAAATTTATTAATAATGCTTCCACTTGTCAAATTCACTTGGAAAATGATCAATTGCATTCTCCAATCATAGTAATCCTAATATGAACACTTTTCATCATGTTTTTAGGAAGTGAAATAATTTTATTGTTTCCAAAAATTGTATCTCAAAATTACTTTGATTTACCCAGGTGTTGTAGGTGAGTTGGAGAGGAGAGGGCAATCCTCAAAAGGGGGTCCCAGGTTCGAATCTCCACCCTACAAAAAAATTGAATTGGGTACCCAAAATCCAATTGATAATGTTGGTGCGAGCAGGGTCGGGTGCGACTCTCGGGTGACTTTGATGGTGTAGAACCCCCTATTCGTGGTCTCTTAGACCAAGGTGGACCCGCAAGGGGTTTTTTGCTTAAAAAAAAAATTACTTTGATTTACTAAATCCTAGCAAAACCCTTCAAAACTTATCAAAATCATTCCCACATTGTCATAGTACATATTTAATCTTATGCCTAAGCCCGATTTTACTTTTTCCTTAGTCATTCCTTAATTTCTTAATTTTACCCTATTTTACCTCTTTTATCCTATATCATTATTTTCCATATGGATTGAATCCATTGAAAATCCTACATCACTTTAAAATCACTAAAATCATATCTTGCTTCATTTTATACATCACATACAATCTAGTAAATGCATTAAATTAAATATTTAACAAAATCATAAATTTAATCATATTTTATTTCAAAACTAATTTTTAAACAACAACATCACACCAATTGCATAAAATCAAAACATTCTATCAAAATAAATACATGATTCAGTCACACAATATCATTAATGTATTGATGATTTAAAATAATATATTCCTATGAGTCATAACCACAATGCCAAAATTGGTACAACCAACCCTATCTCTAGGAGGTGATGCATAACAAGAATAAAAATTGGTGCACTCATCCTCATAATTCGTATCCTAACCACATGTGGATCCTATATCTCCAACCCTAGTATTTTTATTTGTGATGGAGGAGACATAAAACCAATTGACCTCTATGAGTACCTTATGATAGAGCATAATTTAGTACAACTCCTTGAGTAGGTTGATGATGACTCTCTCTGAGAGGTAGGCACTATTGCATGACAGAGTAATTGGTTATGTCTAGATTGGTCCCTCTACTCATTAGCATCTAACTTAGCCACCCTCACCTCTATTTGTAGCTTATAAACCTCCCCCTATAGATGAGTCACTAAATGTTGTGTTAGACCTAGTATCATTTGTATGAATTCTATAATGAGGCCTCTCACTCAATAATTAGTATCATCTTTCTCTAAAATGAGTTGTTTTTTCTCCCCTTACACTTCATAAAGATTAGACTATAGATAAGCAATATCTTCATCTTACTCTCAATCCAATCTAGACATATCCTCTCAAGCCCTAGTAGTTTTGTCTCACGTAGCTACTTCCATGCTGGAAATTTATACCCTAAACTCATGAAATATTTACATCAAGACCTCCATATTGGCCTATAATGACTACTATATATAATTACTAGGTCTAGACCCTCTATATATCCTCATCATTAGGGTTATGATTACCAATGGATCCACATCTAAGATATAATGCAAACTCAAACTAGGAGTACCCTCTACCTAGGTTGATCCCTCTCCCTTGTTACCAGTAGCTTATCTAGCAACTCAACATGTTGTTGCATCCCATTATAGTATGGTGGAGATCCTTCAATATATTTGCTATCTCCTACACTTCCTCAACCTATTCTAGAGTTTGCGCCATAAGAGTCACCTATCATGGATAAAATATGATATACCACCTCATGTAAGTCTTGATGACATTTGAGTTATCCATATCTAACTCAGGGAACATAGTTTTGTCCACACCCTCCTCTATGAAGAATATAAGTTCAAGAAACCCTCCAAAATCTCTCTCTTAAGTAGTTTGATGGAACAAAACCTCTCTTATAGCTAAAATCTACTAGACATCCCCAAACTATCGAACCACTCCATAAAATTGATAGAAATCGCACTCATCTCCATTATGCACCCTTAGAGTCCTCCTCACTTAGATCAACTTCCAATCACCCTTGACCCACATAAAATAACCTTTCCATAGCTACTGCATCATCTAAGAAACCCTAATATCATCTATAGTATTTCAAGAAAGAGATAATAACCCTCTACCAAATCTACATCTCCTTGATCATTACCATTTAGGGCTCCCAAGGTCATACTCTTCCCCTTGTACACCTATTTTCATCTAATTACTATGTGTTTCAAGTCCCATACCTAAATTAATATGCAATAGACTAGACTCTTCACCTTTCTATAAACTACCCAATCAAGAGTATACAATATATCCAAGATAGGTAGCCTTGAGGAAAAATAATTTATTGATATTTTAGCCTTGCAATCACATATTTCCATACCCAAGATAACACTTGTTGACAAATATTTAACATCAAAATCCTCAAAATTATAGTGCACAATAAAACTATGAGATAATACAAATGGCGTCCCTAGTATATGCTATTAATAGATAGCCTTGCTCTGAATTTGGAATAAACCTATATGTCATCAATAGCTCTATGCATGCGTTTTCATTTCTCCTTAGATGGATAGAATCCCCTCAAATAAAAAATCATAGGATTCATCAAACATATTCCATTGTAACTATCATCTCTTCTATTGATAGTTTAAATGTACTCATATTTAAGTACCATCTCTCTATTAACATTTTTAGTAATGGCAAATCAAAATATACCTTAGGTATAACTACCACATGGTATATACTGATCATAACCAATATTCCAATATCTATGTCATCCACGAGGATTCAGTTTCACCCTTATGACCTATTGGATCCTCAAAATCCAACTTAAGAGTTACCCTAATTTAAACTTTTGATGAGTCTTGTGAGTCCTAGACCTAGGTTATTTTGTTGAGTCAAGGTTATCTGAATTTTAAATTTTTACAATAAAAATGGTCAACACACTTCAAAGTGTTCCCCTTTTATAATCATGTCCAAAAGTCCTTTGCAAATTTTTTTTTTAGTCAAAAGCATCTTTGTCCTTAAAATTTCCTCAAAATTCTATTTTTGCAAAGTCATATGTCCCTAGTTCTTAATACTTAAACATTCCCCATGGCCCCTAAGGCCATTTTTGAAAAAACTATAGCCCTTGACTCCCTTTAAAATTTACCCTCATAAATCCATAAGCCTAAGTTTCACCTGTTATTATTTCAACCACCACATCCTTAGGTCATTCATATATTTCACCCTCCTGCATTCCAAATTATCTCATAAAATACATATGCAAAAATTCCCTTTGTAATTTATTATTTCCAATTGTGTTGTATCCCTAAAGCTAAAACTCCATGTCAATGTTAATTTTTTTCACACAACCTTATTAAATAGCATCTAAGCCTAACTCATGTGAATCAAAGTTGAAATTCTCACCTAAGATTTCCCCTAATACCTTCAAGTTCATGTGTTCCCTTTACACTAAATCCAACACACCTTCTTTATATTCAGTGATATACATGCATCGAAATAGATCCAATGGTACACATGCATCCTAAGGAAACCTATTCACTCCAAATTTTAACCGCCCAAAATTATTATTTTTAAATATCTACCCCTTAGTCATAAAAGCAAAAAATTAAAAGTTTTCCTAAAGGCTTTAACACCCCCTCATGTCTACACATCCCTTACATAATTCTCATGCACATTCTCAATATCTAAGGGTATGCACAGACTATCACCATATTTGACAATATGCATGAACCAAAGATGATGAAGTATTTTTAAAGTCATTTGACTTTTCAACGTAAGTCCAAAATTATTTTGTTTTTTCTAAAGATTTTGTTCTAAAATCCATGAAGTGCAAAAACTAATTAACCAAGGTTTAAACATTTATTTATGTCTCTGATCTCTTCCCCTTTTGTTAAAAGGCATGCATGTTCTATAAAAAGCGGAACAGATTGTATTATTCCATAGCTGATTAAATAGCAATTACATTGCCGGGAATAGTCATCGACGTAACAGAGAAATAGAACTGTTACAACATAGCCTAAATAATGAATGGGAACAAATAAGTATGCTAACATCCCCCTTTATTACATTATTTGGGTAATGTAATAACTAATAGCTATACTAACATCCCATTACATTATTTTGCAATACAAAGTGAGCTGCGAAACAATTCAAATTTGACACGTCCAAGTGCCTTAGTGAAAATGTCAACAACTTGAGCATCGGTGGGAATGTGTTGAAGCTGAATTCGGTGCTTTGGAACTTCATCTCGAATGAAATGACATTGTGTGTCAATGTGCTTTGTTCTTTCATGATGGACTGGATTCTTGACGAGGTTCAGAACACCCTGATTGTCGTAAAACAAGCGTATTGGAGATTTTGATGGATGGCCCATACTTGTCAGAATGCGACGTAACCATATCACTTCACACACAACTTCACGTGCGACGCGAAATTCTGCCTCTGTTGATGAAATAGCAACCACCGTTGCTTCTTGTCGTGCTAAGAGACAGATCTGGATCCCGGATGAAAAATGTATCCAGAAGTTGACTTGCGATCATCAAATGATCTCGACATAGTCGGAGTCCGTGTATCCTTGCAAGAAGAATTTGTTGTTCCTCTTGTATTCTAGGCCATATTCCATAGTACCACGGACATAGTGAAGAACACATTTTGTTGCTTTCCAATGAGTGGTCTTAGGCTCCTCGCATGAACCTCGAAATATAGTTGACGAGCAAATACGAGATCTGGCCTAGTATTGGTCAGATATATGAGACTCCCAATCAACTGTCGATAGAGAGTACCATCTACCTGAGGTGAGTCATCATATCGCGATAACTGAAGTCCATTCTCCATTGGATTTGCCATTGGCTTGCAGTCAGTCATGCGATATTTATCGAGCAATGTCTTGGCATACTTTTTCTGAGACACTTTGATGGAGTGCTCCTTCTGGCTGAATTCCAGACCAAGACAATAATGGAGAAGTCCGAGATCTGTCATCTCAAAATATTTGCACAAGTTTCTTTTGACAGTAGAGATCATAGTTTCTGAACTCCTTGTAATCAGCAGATCATCCACATAGAGTACAAGCAACACTATCTCAGAACCCTATTTCTTGAAATAGATGTTTGCATCTAATGGACATCTCTTAAATCTATGCTGCATAAGGTGATTGTCCATTTTTATATACCAAGCTCGAGGAGCTTGTTTCAGACCATATAAGGATTTGACCAATTTGCAAACCTTCTGCTATTGGCCTTCCACTTCAAATCCTTCAGACTGAGTCATATAGACTTCTTCTTGGAGATCACCATTTAGAAAGGCACTTTTGACATCCATCTGGTGAACTTTCCACCCATATTGTGCTGCCATAGCACACATAACCCGAATTGTGGTCATCCGAGCAGTAGGTGCAAAATTTTCCTCATAGTCGATGCCTTCCTTTTGAGCATAGCCCTTTGCAACAAGCCGGGCCTTATGCTTATCAATTGTTCCATCTGCCTTGTACTTGACTTTGTATACCCATTTGCAGCCAATGGGTTTCTTTCCTTGCGGCAGATCAACAAGCTTCCAAGTTTTATTTTTCATCAGAGACTCATACTCTGTATCCATAGCGGCCTTCCACTGAAGCTCACTGAGAGCATCTTGCACTGATGCATGTTCAAGACTATCTATGGTAGACATGAATGCCTTGTCATCATCAATATCCATATCCTCAACTTCTATACTTGGAGTCACAGAAAGTTCCTCAAAAGATTGACAAAGATCATCAACCTCACCAGTTTCTCTGGCTTCTCTTTCCTTTTGAGCCATACTGCGTGTACTGAGGTCTATCCAAATTCAAATTGGGAGGAGTGGATAAATTTGCATCTCTGATTGTATTTGTACACCATTTAGGATTCTTCTTCGATGGAGTTGAAGAAGATGTAGAAGGACCTCCTGTCTATGCTGACGAAGGAATCTTCTCTTCCTTAGTTTCCACAATATCTTGGTGTACTGTAGATGTGCTCTATGATGTGAAAGCTTCATCAAAGACAACATCTCTACTGATATGAATTTTCTTGGTCAAAGGATCTATCAACCGATATCCTTTAGAGTGCTCAGAATAACCAAGAAAAATACATTTCAGTGTTTTCTCATCTAGCTTCTTCCTTTTCTCTTTCGGTATGTGCATGAAAGCTTGACACCCGAAAATATGTAGATGAGATATGGAGGGTTTTCGACCACTCCATGCTTCCTATGGAGTCATTCCTTTTAGGGCCTTTGTGGGTGCCCTATTCAACAGATACACTGCAGTGGTGATAGCTTCTGCCCAATATTGTTGCCCAAGAGTAGCTCCTATGAGCATACAACGAACCATTTCCATGATAGAACGGTTCCTTCTCTCAGCAACTCCATTTTGCTGAGGAGTATAGGTAGTTGTTAACTGTCTCTTGATCCCATGCTTATCTAGGAATGCAAAAAATTCATTAGAGGTAAACTCTCCCCCTCGATCTGAGCGGAGGGTTTTAATAGAAGCTCCTGACTCCTTCTCAATGGATTTCTTGAACTGCTGGAAGAATGCGAAAGCTTCAAATTTCAGTTGGAGAAAGAAAACCCACATCTTTCGTGAGTAGTCATCTACGAATAATTGAAAGTACCTCTTCCCTCCAACACTGTTGGGTGTGAAAGGACCGCATAGATCGATGTGAATTAGCTCCAGAGGTTATTGTGCTCTTGTAGAGCTCTTCTCAAATGGTACTCTATGCTGCTTTCTTGCCAAGCAGTCAAAGCACACTGGCAATGTGGCAGAAAGGGAAGGAAGACCCTTTACCATCTCATACTTGCTGAGCTCAAGTAAGTATCCAGAACTAAGATGCCCATATCTCTTGTGCCATAGGGAAGTTGCCTCCTTGGTAGAGACAATCATGGCAACATGTGGAGTAGAGATAGCATCTAGTGCAAATAAGCCGTGCTTATATGAAGCTGTTGCAATCTGCTTACCCTTCCTGGTAATTGTACAACACTTCTTTCCATTCTCAACATGAAAGTTGACAACCATATTTCTATCCAGGATTTGTGTCACTGACAACAAATTATTGGCCAATCTCGGAACATAGAGGACTTTGTCAATCTGACACTTGCCATCAGGAAGAGTGACTGAAACTATACCCTCTCCTTGAACCCTATAGGTTTTATCATCAGCAATGGTGCCAGGTTTGCCCTCCTTGGCCACAAATGATTCAAACCATGATCTGTCGCCAGTCATATGTTTGCTAGCTCCAGAATCGACATACCAAACGGGATCCCTCTATGTGGAATCTGTGGTAGTCATGAGCACCTTGTGTGCCCATTCAGAATCTGAGTTAGATTCTTCAACAACAACATTCACCTGGGGTTGCTTGTTCTTATTTTGTGGTTTGTTTTGGCATTTTTGCTTGTTCTTATGCCAACACCTGTTGGTGTCATGGTTGTCTTTCTCACAGATCGTACACCACCTCTTCTTCTATTGAGGTTGTTTGCCTTTTCCTTTCATATCTTGTTGAGAATTTCCTCCTTTCTAAAAGTTGCCTCCTTTTTGCCCATTACCTTTCTTCCTAGAACCCTGCCTATTGGTGTATAGGGCTGTATTGGAAGAATCATCCTTGTGAAGTTGGCGTGCCTCCTGTTGTTGAAGCAGATTGACCAACTCAATGTAGGTAATTTGTCATTGAGACCCCTGGATGGAGGTTATCAATATGTCAAATGAAGAAGGTAAAGCTCTCATCACAAGTGAAATGCGAAGCTTTTCGTCTACAGTATCTCTGAGAGAACTCAATTTCTCTTTCAACTCAGACACTCTGCACAGAAAGAGTTCAACTGTTTCACCCTACCTCAAACTCAGGTTATGAAGTTGTTGTTGAAGATGAAGAATGGTGGATTCATTCTTCCCCTCATAGATGGTTCTAAGGGAATCCCATGCCTCTTTACCACTTTCTTTGTTAGCTATATGAGGTTGCACTTCATCTGAAATAGCAAACAAAATGAGCACCTTTGCTCTACTGTCTTTCTTGTCAAAAGTTATCTGATCTGCTAAAGGACCTGTGGATCCTGTTGTTGGTGAAGGCCTCGTTGCTACTCCAGTAACAATATCCCACAAATATTCCATTTGGAGAATAGCCTTCATATTATGTTTCCATGGTGTATAATTTGGACCTTTTAATAACTGATGCGGATCAGTCATCAATTTTGCAACAATGGCCATAGTGAAGGTTCCTTATATCACCAATTGGTCCCCCTTTCGATATACCTTTTGCTAGGCCAATATACCGTACAAAATACCGGCCCTTACGTGAGGGAAACTATAGGTATTTAGAAATATCAACAAAAATCACCCGCCCTTACGTGAGGGAGACTATAGGTGATTTTTAGAGATCATACGATACATGGAACATAAGAGGTACTGAAAGGGAATCGCCTTGTTGATGGCACCTACCATAGAAGATTCTTCTCATGCGTGGGGCGTAACTTCCCCTAAACACTATGAAGAATACTTCGTCAGGATTTATGCCTAAACACAAGTGCGATAAAGGGTAGTGGATGGAGTAAAAAAATGCAAAAAATGGCATACTTATTCCTCCCCGACGATTTATAGAGAACAAGCTCAGATGTCGTTATAGCAGCTATATATTATCTGGCGGATACAATAGCCAAATCACAACAACTTTACCTGTAAGTGCTGGCCAGAGGTATCGCAAATACCGAACGCTGCAGTGCAAATAAATTGCACAGATGGGTTTTTATTTATTCTGGGGACTTAGGGAGTGTTTTGATTTTAATTTTAACGAAAGTAGTGCATAGAAATGAAAATGCATCATACATCAAAAAAATGCCCTCAGAATGAAACCCTAAGGTGTCGGACACAGCCAAAAATGCACCTTTTACAATTTGCCAAATTGCTATTTTTCAAAAAATTACTCACTATCCCCCTTTGATTTTTGAAAAAATATCCCCCCTTAAAAGGCGTTCTTTAACAAAGCATTTTAATAATTATTATAAATTTAAAATTAAAATAAATAATTTTAATTTATATAGTTTTTAAACTTATAAAAAATAAATTAAAATTAAAATTTTAATTTATAAAGTTAAAAAACTATATTAAAAAATTAAAATTAAAAATTTTAATTAAACAAATAATAATTAAAAAATTAACTTTGCAAAAAACAATTATACCTTGGTGGGATTCGGTAGGATTTGAACCCCCGACCTGCAGGCTCCCTGAGCCTTACCGCACGGCTCACGACCACGTGATCCAGTGGGCTGATCCGAAGGGATCACTGGAGCTGATCCTCTTTCAACCTCGGGATGCTCCTCCTCCGCAACTCGCGGGCACCGCTCGATCGCACTGTGTGTTTTTTTTTTTTATTTTAAAAAAAAAAATTTCCCGGCTGCTTCCGCCTGCAACTCCGTCCTCCAACCCGACCACTTCCTCATGCAACTCCATCCTCCAACCCGGCCACTTCCTCCTGCAACTCCGTCCTCCAACCTTTTTTTTTTTTTTAAATTCGGGGGGGGGGGTTCCGTCTGACGCGCGCGTTTTGGGGGGGGGTTTATACCCCCTCCAATTTCCCGTGCGGGCGGGAATTTAAATTCTCGCTCTGCGACGGGGGCGCGGACCTCTGTCCGCTTGCCGCGGGCGGAGGGGAGGGACTGCTCCCTCCTCTGTCGCGCTGCTACGACAGTTGCACGCATGGGGAGGGTGGTCCCTCCTCTGCCGTGCGTCTGTGACAGACATCGTACGGGGGGGGGGGTGGTCCCTCCTCTCCCGTGCATCTACGACAGTCGCACGCGCGGGGGGTCCTACCCTCCTAGATGTGCTACGTCCGCTCCTTCCACGGATGCACGTTCCAGCCGGCCGCACGCAATGGGGGTCTGGGCACTCCGTACGTGTTGCCTACCTTCTCCTTGAGTCGCGTCTGCACGACAAAAGAAAAGAGATTTTTTTTTTTTTTAAATTGCATGCCCGCCCAGATTTTTTTTCTCTACAGCCTCGGCTTCTCGTCACGCCTTCCTGCAAAAAATTTCCGTGCCTGGCTCTGATGCCATGTAAAAAGTGGAACAGATTGTATTATTCCATAGCTGATTAAATAGCAATTACATTGTCGAGAATAGTCACTGACGTAACAGATAAAAAGAACTGTTACAACAGAGCCTAAATAATGAATGGGAACAAATAAGTACGCTAACATGTTCCAAATATCTTAAGGTATGTGTGCATCATCGCTAGATCGAATGGTATGCCTTGATAAAAGGTAAACATGTTTTTGTATCAAATGAATAGTGCCATCACCCATAGATAGGTTTGTCCTATTTGATTAGATATCTATAAATATGCATTTATCCTCTTGAAATCCAAAAACACACACAGATCAAAGTCTTACCAAGTGTACTTTCAAGAAGTTTGACTTTTCCACATAAGACCCAAAACTTTTATCTTTCAAAGGTCAACATTATGCATTCAACAAAATATGAGATAAAAAATATGCATCACATAGTAAAAAAAGATAGTTTATAGCCTATAGAGCCATCAAAATAAGTTAAGAGTATGGAAAGATTGTCAATTATAGAATGGCATGCATCAATCCATCTCAGATCGAACAATACACATTCATCAACCCTAAAAGATAAAATTAAATACAATCCATATTTTTACAAAAGTAATAGATGGATATCATGCATTGGACCACATCTATAATTCTTGTCATTGTTAAAAATATATTTTTTTATTTTTTTGACTAATAATTCATGGTTGTTATTATGAAAAAAAAACTATAGGGGACCTGATATCCATTGACCATGCAACCTTGTCCAGGACAAGGATGACTCATGCATGAATCTACGTAATTGCTAATTTGGATAATGAATTACCAAGGTTTGAGGAGCTAGAGTATAGATAATACTATAAAAAATATTCGGTATAATATGAGAACAGATCGATATTTTGTGCAGAATGCAAAAATCAAGGACTTATATGCAATCAGTGCCCTAACCTGGCAATGAATAGAGAAAAGTAGAAGTAGAGAATGCTAGATAGAGGAAATTTGAGGAGTTTCCCTGGCAGAGGTGATTTCAATAAGGTAAACTATGTCCACAAAAAAAATAAATGAGAGGGTATAGGGTCCCAACAAGACAAAGGAAAACAACAAGTTGTTGGCAACAAAAATACTCAGGTAAGTTCCAATCCTCTACTTTCAAATAAATTTTCAATTCTATCCAATATGGGAGTAGGAGGATTATTGAAAGGCATGGAAGCCAAGAACCTTTAGGCTAACCTTTCTGAATCTCTAGAATCCCCATCGAAGTCAGGATACTGAAACCCTAATGCTAAAATTACTATAACCCACATGGGCATCACAAAGCCAAACCCTAATGCCCGATCTCTAGAATCCCCATCCAAGTTAGGATCTCTAAACCCCAATGCTGAAAATACTTCAAGCCTAGTGGGCATCCCAAAGCCAAAACCTAATGTTGAATAACTTAGGAAGAAATTTGAGGTATTGGAAAATAAAAAATCTCATCTCCCTAACATCATCACTAGGAGCTAGGTGAATCCTACTGAGGAGTCGTCCCGCAAACCAGGGCAATACAGGAAAAAAGGAGAAGATTTGGATGTAGGGGTGGAGATATGTGAAACTCTTCAGATTGAGGAGTATGGCAGTCCAGTTCTACAACAAATTGTCTGCCCCCAGTTTATTCCTAAACAAACCAGGAGCACTGTGAAGTCTCCTATAAATTTTGGTATTGAAAATAGAAGAAGGAGAATATCAAATGTTGAGCATCAAAAATTAAAACTAATAATGACATTGCCAATGGAAAATAGAGATCCTTGTTTCAACAGGTTATTCTAGGTTTTGAAGAAAACAATTTAGGAAAACCCTCTCAAGGGAGGGGGAGAGGAATAAATTCCAAACAATATAAATGAAGTTCCTCTCATGGAACGTGAGAGGCCTCAATGGCCTGCCCAAACACAGGGAAGTCAGTGCAATAAGAAATAAAGTGAATCCAACTATTATCATGTTGCAAGAAACAAAAACTAATGAGATTCAGTAAAAAAATAGCAAAAAAATCTGTAATCAAGGGGATATGGTTTGCAAATCTTCTAGAGGAGCATTTGGAGGCCTTATGACTTTGTGGGATCCTCGGATAGTAGAAACCACCATTATTCAAAAATATGATAGGGTTTTTAGTGTTTTATTTAAGGAAATAAATAGCAACAGGTCATGGATCCTTTCAAATATTTATACCCCAACTTCAATTTAAGGGAGAGCTCTACTATGGGAGTACTTAGGCAATCTAAGTGAAATCTTCCATAATGTCCCCTGGATTCTGGATAGGGATTTTAACACTCCTCTTTACCCTTTAGACAAAATGGGTGGAAATGAACCACCTATTAGGAGCATGGATGAGTTCAATGAGTTTGTGAACTCCAACATGTTTATGGATGTAAAAATTAGAGGAGTGAATTATACCTGGAGTAATCGGTGGATAGGGTGTCATATAATTCAAGAAAGGCTTGACAATTTTTTTCTATAAAAGGAGGTTACAACTCTATTCAGTGATTCTACCCTACAAGCCCTTCCTAAAATTGCCTCTGATCATAATCCCATTTTTTTGGATATCCCTAACTCTCCCTCCTTCAATAAACCTTTCAGATTTCAATCTATCTAGATCAAACATTCTAGTTTCAGATATAACTTAATTCAGTGGTGGCGGCAGCCTATGAGGGGTAGTGCAACTTTTAAACTTGCTGGCAAATTAAAGTTTGTTAAGGAAAATATTCAAAATTGGAACAAATAGGTCTTTGGGAACCTCTTTGAAAATAAAAAATAGGTTGTTGAAATTTTGAAGATAATTGATTAGAGGATTCAACATGGTGATGTTGATGAAACTACTAGGTAGGAGGAATGGACAAAACTAGCAGAGTTTCATAACATTTTGGCCTGTGAGGAAATATATTGGAGGCAAAAATCAAGGGCTCTTTGGTTGAAATATGGAGATTCAAATTCCAATTTTTTTCACGTCACCACACTTAGAAACAGAAGCAATAACAAGATAATTTAAAAAAAAAAACAAATGGTTCTATTACTTAGGACTTAATAAAAATCAAAAAGCAGGCAGTAACTTATTTCAATTCTATCCTTGGTCAGGAATTGTAGTGCAATGAGGAGGCAAAATATATTCTCTTGCAATCCTTTCCTAGCATAATAAATGAGGATATAAACCTTAAGCTTCTAGATCCCTTTTCTAATGAGGAAATTAAGGAAGCCTTGTTTAGCATAGAGCTAGACAAAGCCCCAGGACATGATGGTTTTCCCCCTCATTTCTATCAATATTTTTAGGACATCGTAAGTGAGGATGTAATTTATGCCGTTAGAGAATTCCAAGCAAGCAATCATATCCCAAAAGGTCTCAACTCTACTTTTATTTCTCTAATTCCTAAGAAGCAAACCCCTGAATCTATGGATGACTTCAGGCCAATCAGTTTGTGTAATGTTTCTTACAAGATCCTAACTAAAGCCATTGCAAATAGAATGAGAGATGTTCTACCCCACATCATATATCCATGCCAGGGAAGCTTTGTCCAGGGCAAGTCAATCTTGGATGGAGTTATCACAATTTATGAAGCTCTACACTCTACTCATAAGACTAACATGTCTATTTTTTCCCTCAAGCTTGATATGAGGACTTTCTGATTGTTGTCCTCCTTAATTTTGGTTTTTACCACCAATGGGTTAATTTGATCAAAGAATGCATTTCGAAAGGATGGTTCTCAATTTTGGTTAATGGAACAACTGTTGGTTACTTTCAAAGTCGCATAGGAATTTGGCAAGAGGACCCTATCAGACCCATGTTATTCATAATTATGGCAAAATATTTAGGCAAAACGATCAAAAATACTTGTAGTTCAAGTTTAATATTAGGAATCAAGACAACATCTCTCACTAGGGCTGTTTCTCACCAATAATTCATTGATGCCCTTATATTGACTAAGGCATCGGTGGTTGAGGCCAAAAGAATTAAATACACATGCAACTCTATGAGGATGTTGTTGGTCAGAAAGTTAATTTCAGTAAAAGCAAGTTATATTTCTTGAACACCCCCATTCAGAGGCAAGGAAGGATTGTAGAAATTTTAGGGTGTGATATAGAAAACCTCCCCACTTTGTATCTTGTTCTCCCTCTTTTCATTGGTTCTCCAAGAGAGTCAATGTGGGATAGGGTTATTGAAAGAATTCAAAAGAAACTTGTTGGATGGAAATATCATCTTCTATCTCAAGTAGAAAAGTTGACCCTCACTAAGGTCTCTCTTCAGAGCATTCCAGTCTATTTCCTCTCCATTTTCAAAGCCCCTATGAAGGTTTTCCAGAAAATTGAGAAACTCCAAAAAAAAAATTATGGACTAGATCAGAGAAAAAAAGGATACACCTTGTAGGATGGACCAAAATGTGCAGACCCAGGGAAAAAAGGGGCTTAGGTCTGAGGAGAATTGCTCATATGAATTTAGCTTTACTAGCTAAGCAGGCATGGTGCCTCATTTTTGGTGAAGAAAATGAAAGGAAAACTATCATCAAATGAAAGTATATTCAAAATATGGAATTTCTAAGTGACTCAGTTCCAATCAGAGGTTCAACTTTTTGGAAAGCAATTCTCAATTGTAAGGAAATCATCAAAAAAGGTTTAAGATGGGTTTTAGGCAATGGTGATAGGATAAATTGTTGGAATGATAGGTTGGCTAAGGACAAACCACTGACGCAATATCCTAAATTACCCTAAATTAGAGATATCATGGAAGAAATCATTGGCAGAAAAGTCTTTGATTATATGGTTGAGGAAAGAGGCAGAATGAAGTTGAAACAAATAAGTATTCAAGGATTTTAAGTAGAATAAAATGATCTTTGTAACATTCTCGAGCAACAGTTTATCCCCATGAGACCCAAGGAATATCAAGTGACCTGGGCTCTTACGAAAAATGGGTAGTTCACTGTCAAATTAGCTTACAAACTTTTGTTTGATGACGAGGATTTTGTCCTCCAAAAGGACTTAGTTTGGATCAAAAATTTAATTCTAAAAATTGTAATCTTTTCATGGTTGGTTATCTAAGGAAGAATTATAACCATTGATAATATGATGCATAAAGGTATTTGTATCACTAACCACTGTTATCTATGTAGGGCTAATTGGGAGACCATTTATCACATTTTCCTTGAGTGCCATTTTTCCTTGACTATCTTAAGTGGGGTTTTTTAGGCCTTCAATATTTCATGGGTTAAACTAGCCATCGTACTTGATTTTTTCATCTAGTGGCCTTATATACATGTGTAAAATTTATGTCAGTCACTATCTTTGGTAGGTGTGGTTAGAAAGGAACCATAGAGTCTTTACTGAGTCTATTCATGATCATCAAACTATCATTGCCAAGATCCTATCCTTTGCCAACGAGAATGTGAACCTTATTTTTTTTTATAGTCGTAAACCTCATCTACAGGAGACCATGATTGCTCAATATTTAAGCTTAACCTTGTTATATGAGTCTGTGCCTAGGGTAGTCAACCCCAGAGCTAATTTTAAGTGGTCCCCATCTCCTACAAGTTAGTTTAAGCTTAATTTTTATGGAGTGGCTAAGGACAATTCTAGTAGAGCAGGCACTAGCATTGTGTGAGATCATAATGGGAATATGATGCTTGCATTTTCCAAATATTTGGGAACAAGGACGAACAACAAAGCTGAAGCTAGAACTATGTGGAGAGGCCTTCAAATGACTCAAGACTTAGAAGGCAATTTGATCGTAGAAGGAGACTCTATGCATGTTCTAAATCTCCTCAATAATTGGAAAACATTTCCTTGGAGAATTAAAAAAATTGTTGAAGAGGCTAGGATCCTTTTCTAGGTAAGACAAGACAGAAAAGCCCAACATGTCTTTTGGGAAGCTAAAAAAGTTGCTGATAAGCTGGCCAATTTGGGTGTCGATGGTGATGGACTTTTCAAATGGGAACACGGTGTCCCGAGTGAAGTAGAGGAGCTTATTCAACAAGAATTCCAAGAATGATAGTTGAATTTACCAATAGGGAAGGCATTGTAAGTTCGAAGGCTATGAGTATTCTCGTCTCTTTTTTGAAATGGACTCACAATAAAAATTATTCGAGTTGTCAGTCTTGGTGGATGCTACTTGGAAATACCACAAATACTAATGGGGATAGTCACATGTTAGATAACATGGCTCCTAGTCATATTAGTAATTTGAGGTTGGTTGATAATCATTGGGCAGGAAAGAAACAACAATATAAGACTTCAAACCAGAGCCACATTGACCACCAGATAGCCACCGCCATAAATATAGCTAGTAGGTTCACTTCTCCAAGGATGATTGGCCAAGACGAGATGTGGTCCCAAAGCATGTCATATATGGAAGAAAGCAATTACCAAAGAATTATTAAGAGTAAATGTCAATACAGAGCTTGTGGGAGTTTTTTTCAGTACTCTGCTATGTGTCTACAACTTTTTGTTTCTCCACTGTTTCAAGGAAGGGATCTGTGTCTATTTCTTTTTTTGTAATTATGATGCCGGTGTGTTTTCTCGAGGTATACCCAAAATGTTTTTTGGGAAGTTTGTTTTTGATAACAGGCTATGTGCCTTACCGGATGTAATGGCTTTGGTGGCATGTAGATTTTACATATATAGGATCCTTAGTAAGGACATGTTCATCAACAACCCTGGGCTGATTTTTGTAAAAGGTTCTGGGTCAACCTGTAAAACCCGGTATTAATGCTATAGTATATTATCTACCAAAAAAATAAATAAAGGCTATCACACACATTATTAAATTTGACCCACTAATATAAGTCCCATCACAAACAATTATAAATCAAGTAGCTATGTTTTAGTTAATATAGTTAAAAGACTATGAAGTGGCAGAACTTGGGTAGTGGATTCAAATGATGTAGTTGGTAGACATTAAACACAACACATACAAAATAAACTTCCAAGAGCTATTTGTTTTCTGCATCAAGATTTAAACTCACTAAAACTGATTGAGAACTTACATTGGAGAGAAAATTGATCATTTGTAAATAAAATAATTAAAGTTGTGTGCAACTGACAAAGTGTTTCAGCCCCTTAAGAAACAACAATGGCTTATTTAATATTTTTTCCTATATCTATAGGTACTATGGCCATCATTAAAATAATAGCTAATTAGTATCCATACAGACCAAAATTTGGACTAGTTACCCTCAACAAGGAAGAGCTAGCATTTTCAAAGAAGTCAACACCCAACAAAAGCCTCACTTCTGTACAATAGTGGAAAGCTAAAAATATGGTCATGGTCAATTTCAAAATTATAAAGGAAGACCACCAATGTCACACTTCATTGTTGATGGGCATTTTAAAAAGAACACAAATATCATAGTGGAAAATATCCCTATTTTGCAATAGATGTAATAGCAACCTTAGAAAACTAGTATGCCCGAGAGTCTACTTCTCTATAGACTTGCTAGCTTGGCTGACGATGACATATGAAATAGAAGTTAGAGCTTTCAGATAGTTCAATCATCAACCAATATTGAATATAATGTTATAAATTTTCCAATATGTCCTTCAACTAAATAGGGATAACACCAACTTAAAAAAATAGGTAATTGAATACCAATCTCAACATATAATTTCTATCCATTACTATGCCACCTTGTTTGATCCATTTGAAACAATATCATATAATTTCCCATTCTAAAAGGGTGCACTAAACCATGGTTTAGGGATTATGAAAACATGATAAATATAGTATCGGGGGTAGAAAATTTGAGTGTTGTTGATTGGAAGGTAATGCACTTGATTATGCAATGTAATAGAACTCCCCATCAATGTACAAATGGGAGCATGAAACGAGTAACCAAATGCATTCTGAGTTGTTTAAATTGAAAAAGTTTATCATATAAGAACATGAGAAAATGCATCCCTTTTATTACTATTCAGTCCTCATCCACCTCATAGTAGAGGAGTTAGATGCTCAATTCCTATAGAAGCTAGGAGGGATATATGTTTATGATATACAAGAAAATCTCCCCTGGATACATGAGGGATGTTCAAGTTATGAATGGTTCTTTGACAAGTTTCTTCGCACAATTCATAAAGTACTATGTGGTTCCCTTCCACCAAGGAGAGGACTTGTAATTGCATATTTCTTGCAAAAGGAAGCAAGTAGGGAATTAGTTTTTGATAGAATATTTCATATACATAAGGTAATATTTTGAAAAAATTCCTCCCAAAGCCTTGCCCAAAATTGTCCAATGTCAATAGCTGCACTTGAGATAGCAAGGCAGATTACAAAGGAAGCAAAAGTGTGGTTAGGAAGGAAAATCAAAAACATATAATGGTTAACAATCCCCTATAGGTTTTACCATTATGTTTTTAAGGGGTATCCAAGCATGCTTAAGGCAATCTAGGATATGGATGATTTTTATTTTTTAGAACTAACATGGAGACCCTATGATCCAAAGGGGGTTTACAAGAAATAGGTTCAAAAATGGTAGTATACATGGGTACATCACAAGACTTATACCATTGAGGATTATCTCCAAAGATCCATTAAAAATAATTAATCCTTAAATCCAGTATAGTTAAAATATGAATATATCAAGAGAACTAACTCTTAGATTCAACATGTAGGTGATTACCCTCTAGAGTTGGTTATGTTAAGAAGAAATTTAGTTGAATCAATTTCTCCCCTTGTTCTAGTTATCACTTTAGAAGAGCTTAATACATTTTTCTACAAATTATAAACTAGGGATTAGACCAAGTAGAAATATTTATTGATGCAAATGATATGACCAAGGCCATAGAAGATGCCCTTCAAGCAGTTCAACCTACTCTAGAAGAAATTTTAGACGCAAAAAGAGGAAAAAATTTATCACAACACCTCAATCCACTAATCAAAATTTTGTTGGCAAATAAATTATTCCTATTGCATCTACACAAAGGCAACTAGTTAAACCTCTAAAGAGAAAATTATATATAGCAATGCATATGCCTCAACTAGTATTAAAAGTGGCACCTAAGGCACTGATATTCAATAATAAGGAGGTTAAAATATTTGCAACCATACAAAAAGAATAATAGAACCTAGATTACTAAGTGAGCTACTTAGGGAGCATCAAAAAATATTGGAAAGCCTAGATTCATCCCCAAAGAATAAAAGTTCTAGGCTCACCCTCCCATCCTCAGTTAAATCTCCAAAAAAACTGACTCTAGCAAGGGTGGAGGAAGACATCCCTTCTAGTAACCTTGCGAAAAGGCAAATTTAGGCTATAGAAAAAAGGTAAGATCCTAGGAGTGTTCAAATGCATATGAAGATACCCAGACTTCATCATCACAAGCTGCAATAATCATAATCCCCAGGCTAAATAATATTACTACTATCCAAATCAATCAAGAAACATGGGATGTATAGGTGATGGGGGATCCTAAATATTTTTGGAAATAGGGAAAAATATACATGCATAAGAAATAGAGCTTGTTCTAAAGGATAACAAAGAGTTAAAATCAAAAATAAAAATAAATTAGACAAAGAAATGGGAATTGCAAGCTAAAATAGATAGCCTTAAAATATTAGATATCAGACCCACGGGTCACGACTTCATAGGTAGAGTCCCAAATTATAATCATAAACATTGATTTTTCTGATTTATTTTAAAGGATAAAAAGGATATGAGCTATAACATACAAAACAAAGTAGAAGATCTATCAAAAATATTCACCAGTATCAAAATGATCAAGGCCACCATAGAAAACATAAGAAATATCCTAGTACATGTAGAGGACAGAGTGAACACAATCCTTACTATCTTCTAGAATTTTAAAAAATATTGAAAAGAGATAGAAGGAGAAAAAATACTACTATAATATGGCATTGAGCTTGAATGTGCATTGGAATTTATCAAAGTGTCAATGTTATTAAAGAACAAAATTGGATGGTACAAATGGACTAAAGAAACAACCACATGGGAATAAGAAATAAAAGATGATATGGCTTGAGTAGTCCTTTCCCTTGAAGAGTTATTATAAATATCTAAGGTATATGATATTATCCTCAACAATATTCAAGAATTTTACTATGATTCAAAAAATGAGCTTGAGTTGGCGATATAGACATGATTCTTGGCTGAAATAGTTAACTTTTTTTGCACTTTCTATGAAGAAAATAAAATATTATCAAAAAAGAAAAATAATAATACTCTTCAAGACTTAAATGCAAATAAATTTATGATGAAATTTTGTAATGAAGCATGGGATATCATTGACATAATAATAAAGGATATTTAGATAGATGAAAGGAAAAAGAAGAGAGTCAAGGTGGACAACATCAGAATGTCCATTGAAATACTTAAAGTTTTTGAGACAAGAACTATAGAAGAAGGACAAAATTTAGGGAAGGATAAAGTGCAAGAATTCATCCTAGATACTAAGGGTCCCACCACAGAGGAATATAAAGAGTTAAAATAAGAATATAATAACCTAGGGATAAATTAATCATACAGTCTAAATGGCACACAATTGTACTCATTTTGAGGATCTAAGATCTTGGAGCAACCAATTGTTGATTTCAAAATAAAATAGTTAGGAAATTTTTAATTATATCGTTACATACCCAACTAATAAAGGGCAAAGTATGATGATATATGGAGGTCACAGATGAAGGCAGTTATAATAGAAACAAGGCACCTAGAGACTATAAAAGGGGCTGCTACAACAAAGAAAAGTCTCAAGTTTTTGCATAGCAATTTTTTCTAGAGGTATACTTAGAGTGTACTTGCCTTGTTAATTTTATTTCCTTTTATATTTTTTTCCACCCCTAATTCCTCTCCTTGATTGTGTAGGTTATGTTCAGGATATACCGATTAGTTGTGATTATTTTCAATCATTGGATTGGAAGTTTAGAGATTATTTATCACTGTTCTTAGGATGAATAATGAATTTACTTTGTTACATCATTTGAACATAGAGAACCCTTTGTATTTGTTCAAATATATTTGAGCACTTTGATAGAATCTAAATTGTAATATATTTTTCAAGAAATTAATACAAATCCAACTTCCTCCTAGACATTTCTTTGGCTCAATTGTGTATTTGTGGTCACATTTATATGTTACATCATTTGAATGTATGAATATAACTTTATTTCATTATGTTCCTTAATTACATATATTAAATTATTTGAATGGATCTAATTAACCTTGTTATTTGTTTTCCTTTATTTATTTCTCATTAATTTTTATAATATTTTCTACAATTAATGATGGATAAGACACCGATCACGTGTTTAACACAATTAAAGAGTTATTGTAAAATATTGGTCAAAAGAACATCAAATTTTACATTTTGTTTATCTGGATGAACATGAGCATATAAAGAAATATTATAAGCTCACTTTAGGGGTATCCTAACCCAATTCAGTCTATCTAGAGTCTTTTTGATAATATTTTCTTGAATTAAAGTGGTAGATCCACCAAAGTTTGTAATATTGCTTGTGATCAAGAAATATCTTGTGGCATGACTCATATTAAGGGACACAAAATATTTTCATAATAGACTTTGGTGTCATTTTTGGGGATTCAAATTCTCCTTACTAGGGGTTATAGGACCTGTGTATTTTCTTTATCAAAATGTTTAGCAAGAACATATGCCAAAAATTTTTTTGATGATAGGGATAGCTTGAGTCTTTTATTATTTAATTTTTTTTTTTTTTAAATATTCAAAACTCAATTATCATGGGTTATGTTGGTTTTTAATTTTCTTGTTTTTATTTTACCACATTACCCACATACCTTAAGTGTATACTATTTTCTGAGGTTGAGAGTATCAGGGTCGATAATATTGACAAAAACATCCTATTATTTTTGCACATAATATATTGGTGACTCTATCTAGTTAATACCTAGAATCCAAGAAATCAAGAAAATAACAGCTTCTATTGGCATCTATAAGGAGTGCTCAAAGTCCTTTTCCAAAGGTACTTCTCCTAAATTGTAAAAAAAGTCTTTTATCTATAAATTCTATTTCTAGAGATAAATTTGATTCTACTATTGCGGATAATATCTCCATTGTTATTCCTACCATGAGTGTTATGTTGAACCTTGTTAAAACTACTCCTATAATTAACATGACCAATCCCCAATCTAATCTAAATCAATGGAGAACCAATAGGTACATCCTATAGACACCAAAAATGCGTCATTTTGTATGTCTTAAAATTACTTTAGTCAATTTCAATATATTTTCTCCAATTCCTCTCAATTTCTTCCAAAATCCCTAATCCTCCTCCTAAATCCACCTAATTCTTCTGATTTCTTCTAATATTTCTAAAATTACTATTCACTATCCACTATCTACTATTCACTATTCACTATTTACTATCCACTATTCACTATCCACTATTGACTATTCACTTTTCATTATTCACTAAGCCCCCTCCTACACCTAGCCCCTGGTCACCATATGACCATCCCATTATGCTATGTGCACCCTATCCCATATTCCTCACATGAGTAAGCAAGGCCCATACTCTACCCATCTCATCTTATCTTCCACCAACTCTCTTTACAATTTTTATATTTCTTATCTTGTTCCCCAAATCTACTCATACGACATATTATTCTCACCCCATTTCCCCTTCTAAAATTATATAAATATCCACCCATTTATTTCATTTGAAATAATTAAGGAGAGTATAGTAGATCTTTGTAGGAGTTGTGAGACTCATAGCCTTTTTATTTTTATAGTGCTTTATTATTTTATTGCTTTAGTTCTTTATTTTAGTTATTGTATTTGCATCTCCATGGATTAAGGCCTCATCTAGAAAGGAACATTCATTGTCACTAACTCCTTTTTGTGATATTTTGTGTAGATGATTGCAATTTTATGAAGCTTCGGGTAGTCAAGGAGACTCAAAAACCCACCTAGAAGTTAATTGTAGCATGGAAAAAGGGATCACACCATAGTTAATTTTTAAAAAAATGGGTGATCCCTTTTGATCACAATGTTATAAAAACACCCCAAAAGGTATCTAATTGATTCATTTAGACTCATTTTAATATTATCGACAATATTTTGTTTTCTTGTGTATGGTGCATTTTCTTGTTATATTTATGGTGACCATGGTTTATCTTACCCACATTCCTTTTATGTTTTTCTAGCTACTTTTTAGCTTGCCTTTTTTTAAGAAAACTATTTTTTTATCTCTTTTTGTGGTTGCATGTGTTTTGTTTTGGCAACCCCCTCATAAACTACAAATCTAAGTACCCTGGAGAAAAATATACATAGTAACATATTTCAAATCTAGGCTTGATATTGCAATATTTACCCACCAAAACTTAGGCACAACCACCTAATGTGGCTCCTAGGCTTAGACACAAACACATAGGGCAACTACACAGGATTAGACACAACTGCATAGACATAGAATTAAAGTCACAACATGCTTAGTTTCCTTTCTTTCTAGCACAGGCTCACAAGTTAGTTTCTTATCCTTAGTTTTTTGCAAAACCTTAGGTCATAATTCATTTTATTGGTTGTTTGTATCTCCTTTTCTCTTTCTTCTTTAAAAATCTCCAAAAACATTAGTATAATTGTAGTGTAATTGTTTTATGATTTTCACACAAAGACTCAAGACTCATTATCTTATATTTTTATTTGCTTTCAAAGACTCAAGACTCATTAGCTTAGATTGTTATTTTTTCAAATACTGAAGGCTCATTAGCTTAGATTGTTATTTTATTTCAATGACTTAAGACTCATTAGCTTATACTTTTATTTTATTTCAGTGACTCAAGGCTCATTAGCTTAGATTATTATTTTATTTTAAAGACTCAAGACTCATTAACATATATTATTATTTACTTTCAACAAATCAAGGCTCATTAGCTCATATTGTTATTTTTTTTCAAAGAATCAAGACTCATTAACATAGATTGTTATTTACTTTCAATGACTTAAGGCTCATTAGCTCAGATTATTATTTGATTTCAAAGACTCAATACTCATTAGCTTATATTGTTATTTAATTTCAATGAATCAAGGATCATTAGCTCAGATTATTATTTATTTTCAAAGACTCGAGGTTCATTAGCTTAGATTGTTATTTTCTTTCAAAGAATCAATGCTCATTAGTTTAGCTATCATTTGTTTTCAAGTTTCATTAGATTAATTTTTCTTGCATTAGATCAAGTTTCCTTTTTAGATATCATTAGATTATTATTTTCATTGCATCCTTAGTATTAGTTTTAAATTTGCATGATAAATAGGTATTCTTAGCATATAAAAAAGAATCAAAATCAAAACCAAAAAAATAAAAATCAAAAATAAAAATTATAAAAAAATAAGCAAATCAAATCAAACACACACCTTGCATGATATATATTCCACAGATATTTTGAGATTAAAACTAGTTGGTGATGTTGGATTTCACCACCAACCATTGGTTGACCCTTTAGACACCATAACTAGTATGCATAGTTTCCTATACTTCATCATTGAGAAGTCGGTTACCCTTGGGACTAGAAGGTATTTTTGAGGTTATATGCCCTCCACTTTTAATAATTAGTGAACATGTAACTATCATTTTTATCCAATCCTTATTGAGGGTGAAACAAAAAGCTCAACTAGGCAAGTAGCAAGACTTAGATAGCATGACCTCTCTTAGGAGGTTTGTTTTTTCCCTTAGGATATCTAGAGCTAACCCACCACCTTAGGAAGCCACAATAGTTATTTATATCTCATTTTTCATCAATGCAGTAGGCATAAAAACACCCTTATAGATATTATTCCACCACCCCTACATAGTTCCTAGGTTTAGGGAACATAAAATACATAAAAAACCAAAAGAAAAATAATTCTCAAAACATTTATTATTTCAATCCAATTTTTCTAAAATTTACCCCCAAAACATGAAAAAAATTCCAAAAACATTATAAAACATCAAAATATTAAAGCATTAAAAAAATACCAAGACCACCATTATTTGTTTAATTGATTGCTTGATTTTTTTTTGTATATATAGTGCATTTTTCTTTTCCAAAAAAAAAAAATGAGTCACCGTGAACATCATTACTAGAAACCTATAATACATATCCTATTATTGATACCTTATGGTTTCAACCATCAATTAGGCCAAATCCCAATCCTAATTCCAAGCCTCCATGGACCACTCAGGTCAATCCTCCCATCTTTCCATCTCTCACTTGATTCATTTGGGTATGTGTCACGAATCCCTCAAGGTAGCCTATCCAATAAATCCCACCATCACATATCTCACCTACCTAAGAAAAATCACACTGGACATGATATATATGTGACTTACTATGCCACCCATACCTTCCCTCCTAAATTCCCTAGATCTAAGACTCCCCTCTCTTCATCCAATCCAAATTTCACACCCATTGATCTTGATGTCAACCACATTTTCTTTATCAATCCACTCTATAATGCCCAATCCTCTTTTTCTAACTAGGGTCCACATTCATCACATATTCTACCACTTAGATCACCATAATCATCCCTAATCTTATTACACATTCCTGCCCACACTGATCCCCCACTCTCCCAAGTGTAAGCCTATAAGCCCCTTCATCCTTCATCATATCCTATATCTTCTATCAATTTTTACCCCACCTTAAACATACCAATTTCTAAAATATCATTAAATTTATCCCCACTTGATGGAAATAATCTCACACTCCCTCAACAAACAATAGCCCTAATGTTTGTGTCCACTGACCCAAACCACTCATCTTGTTCTAATAACATTCAATGTAAACACATTTTTACATTACCCTCATATACCATGCACAACACTCACCAACATTATTAGTCCCAAGTCTGTGCTACTTCTCATCAACATTCATTTATACCCTCTTCTTCTTTTTAATTTTCTAATATGACTCAATAATTCATCGCTCCAAAATATCACTCATTCGACAACAACTTACCCTTTTTCCACTACCATTCATATCACTAGCACACATGTTGCACATACTTCTACATCATATTCTATTTGTCTTGCCTAATATTATGATCCTCTTATTTCTTCTCATCATGCTTGTTTGCAACAAGTACCCACTAGCACTTATCTATGTCACATCCACTCTTCACACACTACTCACATTCCTCAAAAACCACCTCAAATTCCAAATCCTTTATTTCATGTGTTTGCCTAGGGTCCCTTCTTTCATAAATCTCCATAATTGGCCTCCCATCCATCCATGATACCCATAATATATTCCCACCCCCAAGATTCTCACTAGTGGCCAAAGTCATAGTTGCAAAACTCACTAATATCAATGACCACCTAACTAATACCAATCAACCCTCAATCAATATCAATCTCCTCCTACTCAACACCAAGATCATTCACCACCTAACCAATACCAATCCACCATTGATCAATACCAACACCATCCTTATCAACATCAACAAAAACTACCTCCAAATAAATATTTCTCTGTTTTATAATCATACGAATTTCCTCCAACCCATTACCTACATCATTTGACCTCCACACAATTTTCCCACTCATACCAACCATTGTATACTCCACCTCAACCACCCCTTGCACATCATAAAAATATGACTTATCAATTGACATTGACTCACCCACATAGTTGTGATGAATGTCACCCACCACATCAATATCCACCCTCAGGATCCTAGGTTCCCCAAACACCATCATCTAATCCCAATAAACATCATTACCATAAAATTCATTCACATGCATAATATCCCCTATGGAGCTATCCTATTTGACTCATCATTGTGCACTTTGTTCAGCTCCCTAGGCCACTATGGACACATTTCAACTATTGGCTAACAAGGTCGATAATTCAAAACCACAAGTTACCAGCATTGGATACCAAAAAATGGCATTGAGCCAAATCCACAATTATCCGTTCCACCCCTTAGTACTAGCACCACCATACCCTCACTTGTTTGAGATACCTAAGTTTAAAAAATCAAGGGAAAATATCTTTAGGATCATGTGAGCACATTCCTCAATACTTGTTGTCTCATTAATAAGATAGACATTTTTATGCTCTACACTTCTTTTCTATCCATTGTAGGAGAATCCTTGAATTGGTACAACCATTTGCCTAGACATAACTTGTATAATTTTGAGCAACTAGCTAATCTCTTTCTAGAGCGCTTCACTCTAAATATTAAAAAAATAACTACATTGATGGATCTCACCAATCTTCATCAATTCAATGATGAATCTATCCTCAACTATGGTAATTGATGGATAGTAGTACTAATTGAGTTACTATTCTATATTCCCATCACTTAGCTAACTCAAAATTTTACTTGGATTTATTCCAACTCAATATCCCTCTTGCTTCAACTCCAACAATATCAAACTCTAGAGAAAGCCCTGATCCAATCCAATATCATAAAATATATCAAAATACGAGTGATAAAACTCTAGAAGAAATAATGGCCAAGTAAACATGTTAAGGGTAACAAAAATAATAACCAATCTAAGTCTACTTGTGTCAATCAAGTGGTGTTGAGTGGTCTGACCCCTCAATTTTCCCAAAAAAAACCTCAACTTCCATAATGACAACCCTATTATCTGCCACAACAACTAGCATACAACATCATGCCACCTACTACTCAACTTAAAAATCCCAATCAATCCACATTTTAATCTCCACACCCTCCTTGACCCCCACATAATTTCACACCTTTCTTAGAGCCCCTTTCCACCATATTTCAAAAACTTATGAATACATAGTTTATCTCCTTACCCAATATAAGACCCAAGGATTCAAATAAAACTAGAGGAAAAGGGTACAGATAAGATTGTTACTATATATGTCATCGAAAAAGGAATCATGGTCTCCATGATGGTCAATAATTCTATAACTTGATACAAGATATGATTTATCGAGGGGACATTATCATTGATAACCCTTTAGCCCCTCCTACCCAACACCTTGGAATTTATAAAAATTCTTTACCACAACATGGAACCACATAACAACATAATGGTGCATCAAGTTCTACAATCTATTAAAATTAATTCAATCACATTAATAATGACCCATCTTACCATGGTTTTGTTAGAATAATTATTCATGATCACTTTACTCATCCATCCCATTCGTCACTTCTCAAGAGAATAAATCTTGGGAGTAGTGCACTATCTAATATCATTTTCAACCAAAACATCCCATCTATCTACTTCTGCATCCACTATAGTACAAGTTACCAAATTAGCTTCCTCATCTTCATCTTCTACGAAATCTACTCCAACTACTTCTCTTCTTACTATCGTATCATCTTATCAATATACACCACCATCCTCTTCCTCCACTGTATCTAAGATCTTTGCTATTGTGCCCTCCACTTCTTCTAAGCTACCTCACTTGGAGTCTTCCCTCCACTCATTCCATTAATTTTACACTCCCATCTCTATCCAGATGCCCATTCTTGGCGCAGGGAAGTTTTTTTATCCATAAGGTCACTATCTCTGACCCTGCTATCAAATTAGTTAAGTATTATGGTCACCCCCATGACATCCCCTTAACTATTGGCACTATTATCTCCATTGGTTCTCCCACCAATTTTACCAACTATTTCTATGGGGGTCTTGATGCTTCCTCTAAAACACCTATTTATATAGAGTTTACAGTGTCATTTTGTGATAACATCAATTATCTATCCAATTTATTGTTTATTATAAAATATTTGCAACATTTCAATTGGCATGGATTTGGTTTTGGTCTATATGAACAGGGTTTGCATTCTATTAATAATCCTCCCTACTAGCTACCAAAGGACAAATCTAGTTTAGAGTATCATAAAAACTCATTAGTCCTCATCTTTGGGAATGACCTCCAATATCTTACTCTTGATCCTAAGGATGATAATTTTGATGAATATATCAATTCTTAATATGCTCATTTGCTTCCTCCAAATCCAAAAAAATTCCAAGTTGCACCATTCATGCCCTTTCGCTTGACACCTAATATAATAGAAAAATCTCTCATCCACTTAACATCTCTCCAACTTGCTCGAAGGAGACTCCTCCTATCTTACCATATAGCCCATCCATGCCTTGCCATTCTCCCTTCCCTAATGTCATGGACTATTTAGGACCTTCACATTTAGGCTTAATGCATCAGGTCCCTCCAACCATGTCACCCAAATGTTTTCACAAGAAGATGATGAACAAATTCTCATATTAATCCCCCTCATGTCTTCCACCTATTATCCCAACATAGTATCTTCCATCTCTTCTCCCAACACCATATTTACCACATCTTCTTTGAATACCATATATACCACCTCTTCTTCCAACACCTCACCTTTGGCCTCATAACCCCATGCAGTCCCACCCCTACCACTTTATCACTCAACTTCTCATTTTCTTCATACTCCTTACACGGTCCAACCCCAACAACCTCATTACTCATCCTATCATCTTCATCCTACTTTGCTTCCTTTATTTTACCATCCCACCCAAGTTTATCCTCACCATCGATTCCAACCATCCCCACCTATCTTGCCTACTCTAAGTCCACCACCAATTATCTTACAATAAATCTAGGACCAAATAAAAAATTTTAATTTCAATTTAATCCATAAAAGAACATCTATGTTGCATCCAAAATATTCCTCCATCCAATCTTCCTCCACTCCCCCTTCTTCACCCTAACCCTCCAATCAACCTTATCCTCCTTATTTCCTACCTCATCCCTAGACACCTCTATCAGAGCCATTATCTAGTATATTCCAATGATTGAATAATGCACAAGTGATCTACTTACCTCCCATCCATCCAAAGAAAATCAACAAGCCCAAAAATAAATGCTAAAAATATCACTATTGCATCTACCATCATCAAAAAGGGTCGTGACATTGAGGAATATCGACATTTTAAATTTCTAGTACAATATCTACTAGATCATATGGAATTAATTGCCTCACTCAAATAATCCCCTTCCAATTGTCCCTTGTTGCTTTGATATCTTCCTCTTCATTAGTATACCTCTTCTATCCACCTCCATTTGCATACAATCACCAATCAAATTCATCCACACAAATCATGCCCATCCTAAATCACCTTATCCTTTGATTTGGATGATACTACCCAATCAATGCTATCATGAATCTTGATCAATACCTAACATCCATTTTTTGGCATCAATGTATATATTAGAACCTTGTCCAAGAGTATCATTTGTTCCAATTAGTTCTTTTAATCATAGCAAAGTCTTAGCACAATGACTCAAGTCTCATTCACATAGTTGATTTTATTTTTCTTGTCATAATGACTTAGGTCTCATTAGCATAGATGATTTTATTAATACAATGGATCATGTATCGTTAGTATAGTTGTTTCAATGCACTAAAAAATCCATCAATGATAAGGTTCAAAGATATTTATCGCTTCCATCACTAGGACATATCACATTGTTCATAATTTGAGATAATATTACATCTCCTTCTCAAGTGTTACTATAGTCCTATTGAATCCATCATAAACCACCATAAACATCCTTCACTTGTATGCTTGTTATGGCTAGCTCATATTCCTATTTATTTTTTTGTACATAATAAAATACAAAAAAAATCAAATAAATAAAAAAAATCAAACAACCAAAAACTCATGTCATATGCACTCTACATATTTTAATCAATTCATTTTTTTGCCATGTTTTCATTCTTATTTTTATTATTTCTCTCTACTTTCTTGCACATCACTCTTATTTATACAATCATGCTTCAAGTAACTACATACCATGGACTAGTGTGTTTTCTCTTCTTCCTCTTTTCCCTCCTTATATCCTATTTCTTCTTCCTTCTTATCTTCCCTTATTTTCTTTCTCCTTTATTTTCAATTATTTTCACTCCATTCCCACATCATTACTTTTTCCATGCTTCATTTTATGTTCTCATTTTGTTTTCCAATGCTACCTTGGTCATCATTTGGTTAAGTTTGACACATTTTATTTCAAATAATTTTGGTTGAATTAATCAAGGGTGTATTTATAGTCTTAGTTGTCTAACCCCTTTACATCCACTTTTCCACAATATTTCCTATTTCCACTTCTATAGTTTTCCATGCTTTATCTCTTCTCTCTCATAGGTTTAGAGAATATTTGGGTTCTTTTTTTTCTTCAACCATATCTAGTATCTCAATCAACCTTCATTAAAATTCATGTATCACTTGAGTGTTATAGGCCTTCCTTGTTACCTCAAGTTTTCTCTTGGACCATGCACATATTTCATATATTAATCATATTTTGAGTCTAGAAAAGTTGAAACCAACACTCCTTGTAGCTATATAGTGAATGGGTTCCCCTAATCATCCTATCATGCAATAATCCAACCCCAAGGATCGATATTGCACAAAAAAAATCATCGTCATTAGTTTTATCAATTATCATGGATTCTAGGATATTTTAGATATCTCCATTGGGGTTGTAGATGCCTAGCTGGTAGTGGTGCAATGCCAAAGGATTTTGGGGCTATATCCATTGAGGTTATAGATGCCTAAATGGTAGTGGAGTATGACCTCACATGGCAATATATCTATCACATTATTGTTGGGCACTAAATTGGCATCAATTTTTACTCAACACTATGACTGTCTATCTTCCTACTTTCTATCCAGGCATGCACTCGATAGTCATAGCTCAACACTCAATATTAGATGGACCAAACACAATATTCAATCCAACCTCTAGAGTAGGTTGGTTCCTTGTCAACTTTAGCAGAGTGTTGACATAATTATGCTCACTTAGGGTTTTGAGATAAGGGTTAAGAAAAGTTTTAGGGTTAGAAATGTGAAACAAAATAGTGGTTGAATAGGCTAACAACAAGGCAACTACAACAAAAGGCTCCCACAAACTATTTTTGATGTTCCATTACTCAATATCAAAATTATCTCAAATTAATGAATCCTTCACACATTAAAGCATAAACAGATATATATTGCAGAAAGAAATTCCAACATCTAAATACTGATAATCCAAATAATAGAATAGACCAATAATCATATTTCATAGAAATAAACCTTCTAGCAATACAGATCTAACTAGAAGAATATTTTAATTATTCTCACAGTTAGTAATCCAATAAGATAGAATGAAATAACCATTAAATTATTGATAGAAATGCAACTATAGACACGTAAAACATGTCATGTCGAGATGACTACTCATATGGGATATGCTAGAAGACCATATCGAAGATCTTGGATAGATTCCAAGATGAAGCAGTGGTTCTAACCACTCATCTTAGGCACTTTGGCCTATTTAGCCTTAGTTGCTATTGATACTCATAGTTAATAGAGATGACCATGCTTTTCAACCATAGTTAGGCATAAAATTTAGTTGGCCTTCATCTGACCCAAAATCAGTTGCAATGACCAATTGGTTGCAAATTGGAGTAGTTTGAATGAGAAAATTTCTAGAGGATTCCATCCAACAACCTCAACTGCCCAATATTGATCTTGGCTTCTCCATGAAGCCAATGTATGTCCTTGCAAAATACTATAAGACCCTCATTTAATTGGGAAAACTATCTGAGTGCATAGAAAAATTTATGTGGCAAAGCATTATTGGATTCCTTACTCCCCTATTCGCATTGAGAGAAATCAATATTGGTGATCAAAATGGCAATTCAAGCCATGGAGATCCTAGGAAGCTAGGAGAACCAAAAAATACAATTATGCTACTTTTACATTAAATTCGAGTAATCCAACCACCAAATCTATCAGAAGACACAGAGGTAACCCTTGAACATTAATTTTGCAAGGATATTTAGAGATTCAACCCCTGAATTGGAGGAAAAAACATTTCAGACTTTGTCGCGATTGTCAACCATGACTAACAGTTCCCACCGCATGATAGAGTTGCGGTCAGGGTATGATCTATGGTTTCCCTATTTTCTAGTTTTAGGATTTTTTTAACTGCATTATATTAAATATATTTCATGTTTATTAGCTTCATTAGAGAATTTTTCTATAGAAATTGAGGTTTTTGAATCATCTTTCCTTCATATTTGCAAGTAGGACATTAATGATGTTTTCCATGCTTTCATGCTTTCAAATTCATAATTAAGCCATTATATAGATATATTTGTCTTTCATTTGGATTTATAATGGTGAATTTACATGCTTAACATAGGTTTAATGTCTTTTTCATTTTCTTGATTTCATTCATGTTATGGCATCTTATGTGCAATTTTATCCTCAAAGCCTCATCAAGAGAGGTCTCCTTTATTACTAATTAATTTCTTGTTGTTTATTACACGCATGACTAATAGGGTTTTGACATGAAAGGTAGAAAATACCTCTAATAATATAGAAGAAGGCCATCAACACCTTGGAGAAGTTCATGTCATGTTAAATGCACTTTGAAGGACACCTACCCTTGCGAGGGATTTCATTGTGTAATTGTTGTATCAAATGAGTATACCTAATAGGGATGGAATTGTAACATGATTTGATTTCAATATTAATGGAAGATACATTTATTTTATATGTTATTTCTTTTCAATTTGTATATGAATGCCCATTTCTTGTTATTGCAACTATTACATAGCATTAGATGTTAGCCTTTTACCATGTTAGAGAAGGCAATCACAATGGGAATCTTGCATTTTATACCTTATAAGACTAACTTTTAGGGTTTTTTGATGATAGGTACTAGCCATTGTTGACAAACACAATCAACAGTTGTCACTCCGGTACCAACCCGTAGGGAATATTTATCATCACACCACAGAGATGTGATCAATAGTAGATACGCTATATAGCAAAGAGTAAAATCTTGATCATATGTGGACCTGAGGTAGGATACCTATTCCACCAATTTTTCTATTTATCTAACTAAGTTTTTCCATAATATAGAAATAATAGTAGCATAACTAGGGAACTCAATAAAATTGGAAAAATAAAGTGAGTCCTTAGGTCCTTTTTCTTTCTAGCTTCCACTAGTCACTACTAGGAACAACAAACCTCTAAGTGCAGTTTGCCCTAGTCTCTAGTGGTCTGGGCCATTATTGCTTTTTTGTTTGCTTGTGTGAGGCCCAATAAGTGGCCATTGCATCATTATTGTTAATATACATTATCTTAATGTCATGTAGCTTAATCATGCATACTTTTAAAAATTAAACATTCCTTTTTGTAGAGCATGTAGGAAAATATCATATGAATGTTGATTTATGCATTTCTATTTCTATGCAATGATTAAAAGGAACCCACACATGCCACATTTCATTTAAAAAGTACTGAGGTGGAATTCACACCCATACAATAGTAGAGGTGCAAGTGAGGTGGCTTTCATCTCCACCCACTGCCTCAACTCCCACAAATCCTATATTTTAGCCAATAATGAACCCAATAACCATTCGTATCCTGGAAAATTTGCATATACTTCTCTTTTAAAGGTATGACACTGACCGGGTAAGATTGGATGAGGGTCCAAAAGTACCTGTACCCCATACTCGGGTGTGGGATTTCATTACCACACTTTGGGGGGTTTACAAGACCTAGAAGTCATGACCAGGTTGTTGATCTGTGAGCATACAAGTGAAAACCAATTAAACTCAAGAATATCATTCAATAAAATTCCAAAACATGATAAGATTTTCTTACTGATACAACAAATATTGAAACAACATCAAACCATTTAGATCTCACATTAAAATTCTAAGCAAGATAATCATCATTGTATACCTTGTATGCTAATAAAATTTGAATCTAGACTATAGGGTGCACATCATGGTGGTTACACAGAGGGGTCAATATTGACGTAGACCCAAGGTAAATAACCAAGCTCTACCTAATATATAGTAGCACGTGTCGAACCGTCATTCTCAAGATCCTCCTAAATGTCATTTGGTAAGTATAAGGAGGGATAATTTGACTTGCAGGGATCCTAACAAGAATACCCTAGATACATGAGCTACCATACACTCCTCAAGACACAAATCATAACATGGAGCCTCCCAACACGGGAGTGTTATGCATGGTAGCCATTATTGAGATCGGTTGATGAGTTTGTCATATAGGGATCTAGATTGGTACCCCTTCATCCTAGGTCTATGGGAGGCTCAAGGTCTTTACCATATAAGAATATATAGGCTATGGATCTATCCCTTCAGAGGAAATAAGAGAGGCCCACTTTTAAGAGTAGGCCCAACCAGGCTCCCAACAAACATGAACCTTGCAAGTTCACCATCAACATATCTAAAGTGGTATAAAATGGTACGATGCCACATGAGCATTGGTGCACTAGATAGTTATATGGTTTAGGCAAAGTCCTAGGTCATCTAGGTTATAAGATTACTCCTATACCTTCTCATACTGTGATTGTGCATAGTGGTAGTACCATAAAAACTATCAGAGAACCTAGGGAATACTCCAAGCACCCCCATGATATGCATGTACCATCGATACATGGTGGCACAAAGTACAAACCTCAGCTAGATGTGAATGCCATCTACATAGACAAAGGCAAGAGCATAACAAATCAGTATGAAGGGTATCACACCCATAAAGCTACTCAAACAGAGTGCACACATTAGAGGCCTCTCATAGTTGATCACATAGATAGATCTTACAGATTGGTGTCAGAGCAGAGATGATATATCCTCCAATACCAATTAGAGGATGTTCACAAAGAATGAGAACACATAAAAAATGAGAATACTCAGAGGTAAAGGTTCTTAAGAAAACATTTATATGAACAATGCATGTGTGACATGCATACTTGATCAAAAGGAGTGTGTCAAAAGGGAATATTGACTAGTCAACACTAGTTTACCTTCCCGTAGTGAGTACAGAGAGTGCACTCATAGGTGAGTTATTTCACAATCTGATTTGTACCCTGAGCATGATGACGCTCATACTCGCCACACAAACCTAACATAGATTGTAGCACACAACACGCGATCATCATAAGAGTAGGTAATATGAGGAGGAATTGGGAGATGAGCCTGATGAGGAATATCCCAAAATATCCTTATGGAAGTAGATGACGAGCCTAGTCCTCCATCCAAAAAAAGAAGAAATATGCCTTTGAAAGGGCCTCAAAGGCCATCTAAAGAAGAGGAGATTCTTTCATCTATGGCGTATAAAGCCTTGGAAGTAAATATTAAATCTATTAAAAGGCAAGGCATGGTTTATCAAAAACTAGAATTGAATAAAATTCATTATGAACCTTTATGCCCATTGGTGCCTACTCCAGACTATCTCAAGGATTTTGAAATGCCTAGGTTGGAAAAATTTAAAGGTGAGGAAGACACCCAGGAGCACATCACAATTTTCTTATACATGTGCTTTCAAATTGAGAGCAATGATGCTTTACTCCTACACACCTTCATTACAACCCTTTTAGGCCCAACACGAGAGTGGTTTAACTAGCTTCAAACACAACATCACCAATTTCAAATAACTAGCTGATGCATTTATTGAATGCTTCTCCTTTGGCATCAAGAAGAAGATAAAACTTTCTAATTTGGCTGCATTAACACAACATGATGATGAGCCAATATTAGATTATGGAAAAATATGGAGAAAGTTGATGGCCAATCTACCCTTTCCCATTCTAACTATAGAAATGACTCGGATGTTTATGAAAATTTGCACAAAGCACATTTGATTATTGTTGTAGTTACAACAATATCAAAAATTTGAGAAATCTTTTGTGCAAGCCAAAGTGATAGAAGACATCAAGTTACAAGATGATAACCTGAAACTTCATAATAAAAAAGAATGGAACAAGAAAAGTATCAAGAAATAATAGACCAAGCCAACTCATGTTAATCAGGTAGTCTTGAACCTACAAAAAGGGGATAATGGGTAACAAAAATAGAACCATCAAGCCCAACCTCCTCCTACAAATTATGAACAACACAAGAAAAATTATAAGGGTAAGAACAAAGAACAACGTACTTCTCGCTAATTCATGCCATTAGCAAAATCGTTGATGTCAATATTCCACAAATTGTGCAAGGCAAAGGCTATCAATTTACCCAAGATTAAATTGGTGGATCCTAATCAACCAAATCCTAAGGGGTATAAAGATGATCTATATTGTATATTCCATAGATTGAAAGGCCACGACATAGAATTATGTTGGAATTTTAAACATATCATGCAAAATATGATTGAAAAGGGTGAGCTTATTGTGGATAATCCACAAGAACAAAAAAACCAAAATATGGAGATCTTTAGAAATCCTCTGCCCAATCATGAGGTGCCTCAAAATAACATTGGCTAGGTCAACCAAGTATGCATCGAACTGCCAACCTAGGGGTTCATAGGAATGGTCAATTTTGTTATGAGACATGGGAGGTATGAAATACCCAATCAACCTTTAGATCCTATTAGGGTCAAAGCTACACCTACTCAAAGTCTATCCCAACATGTGCTAGACCCACCAATTAGATCGATGGTGACACTCAAAATTAGGTTAGTCCAAATCCTACAGACAACTCCAATAAAGTTGTCAATCTATGAGCTAATCCAAAAATCTCCCAAGAACAGGGAGATGCTTATGGAAATTTTAAGGTCCATTGAGGTCAAGTACCAAGATGCGAAAGCATTCACTAATTTTTTGAGACATGTGCAATAGTTTCAAGAACTGATCATTCAATTCTATGATCACAAGTTAAAGATAGCTCCCACTAATACAACAGACCTACCGTTACATATCATTGCATGTGTTAACCACATACATTTCAAAAGGATCTTGATTGATACTGGTTCATCAATCAACATTATAACAACCAAGGTATTGTTACCTTTAAAGTTACCAAAGTTGCATATTGCACCTTCCACATTTACATTGAGAGCTTTCAATGATGAACTATGGTCAACCATGGGTACTATAGTTCTACATATTCAGGTGGGACTGAAGACCATCCCTACAATGTGTCATTGATAAAAGATGATATGCAGTACAATATCATGTGAGGAAGGCCTTGGATAAGGGAATTGTGTTGTGTCCCTTCAATATTGCATCAATGTATAAAATACAAACATGAGGGACAAGTTCATGTGGTGCCTTCAGACGAAGAACCGTTCAAATATGTGAACTTAGAATATTTTTTTGGGGATTTCATACTCCCTTCAATGCACCTAGACATGTCCTTCATTGCCTATTAATAATATAGGAGGTAAGATCAAAGAAGTGTGTGCCAAACCTACAACATCTACATATCAATGATATAAACACACAACAACTACTTCCATCAGACCAACTCCATCAGTGATGTTGTGGGATGAGAGGAAGTTAAAAGCAAAAATAGGTGATAAGGAAGCAAAATAAAAGCCGAAACTAGTTTTTGCAGAGGTCCCTAGTCCCATGGATGTAGAAGAACCTCAAAACAAATTTGAAGAGGTGCCATAGCCTGCTTCACCTGCATATTCTTTAGGGTCATCTACGTCACAAGTGACAATACATTTGTTCAACCCTGTATTAGGGAAATATATTGTGCAGAATATGACATACACACCAATCATTAAAACTACACAAAATATGGGCCGACCATGTGCCCGTCCCATTATCGTAGGGACAGTGGTACCATTGGGGGTACCACCTAACCAAACAAACTTCATATATGGAGGGTTAGATCAAATTTATCCATATACATCTATGGATGAAGATGATATTGAACCATTTGTTATGAATGTTCATTATATTTCTAACCAATAATATGCATTGTAGTACTTTGAACATTACCACTGCCATGGTTACGATCTTGGCTTATTTGAAAAAGGATGCAAAACTCCTTTTGAAATGCATTATCAGTCAACAATCGATAAATTTGGGTTAGGGTACTATATTCAAGGGTAGGATGAATTGCTCATGGTATATTTAGACCACTTGTACCTTAGTATAGGGGGTGAAGTATATTTTAATCCTTATCACCCTAACCCCTCTAGTTTTTAGAGGAGAAACCAGTTGGTGTATTTTGTCACCATACAACCACCTAAGATATACCATGAGGGTATTTTTTAGGGAACCAGTCTAGCAAATATCATAGAGTCAACCTGGGCCAAAAAATCAGTGAGGTAGCCGATGACATAGGCATGTAAGGTCAAAATGCTAGTAGAGCAATATATTTCGAGTTAGAATAGCATTTTTATGAGAACATAGCAAAGTCCATTTTCGAAAGAAGTAGACCAAGCTACGATTCATATGATAACAGTGAATCCTCAAATGATGAGCAATTTGAGGATGAAACTAAGTTGGCCTATCTAGGGCCTTTAAATTTATGATATCTCTTGCCAGTAGAATCAGTGAGCGAGAATGAAGAACTCCTTAGTCACGATGATAGTTATGAGGATATAGCTCACATTAGGCCTCATCTACCTTATTGTACAATTTCAATAGGAAGGAATGAGGGAGTTCTCATTGATGATAGTGATTATGAAGATGAGAATGAGAGGGCTTATATTGGACCTCAATACTTATGTCACCATAATGAGACATTTGATATAGAGTAGATGTACTGCATATTACATGTTGGTCCTCATTTAAGAGGGAGACCAATAAATTTGGATTAAATTTATTGGATGGTCTTCTCAAATCCACCAAATTACATGGAGCTCCTTGAGACAAATGATTCCATCCTATAGTCTATTCATAGATAGGATTCAGATATTCCCATTCACATAGAACAACATCTAGGGTGGGAAATGATATTAATTATGAGTTGCACACTCATGGTCCTAGAGATCAAATCCATTTTATCAACATGGTCTCCATTGATTTGACCAATTCACTCTACAATCCAACTGATCCTTCTAGACCACTGTATCTTAACTTAGATACTATTGATTGGGATCATGTTGATTCATCCCTAGAACCTAAATATTTCTTTCCTAATGAATAAATGATACAAACATTACATTTTACACTAGGTTGTGCATACAAAGTCTACCATACTACAAATTTTTCTGAAGTAGAACCCTTAAACCCGATTGATGACATCCATATGATCCCTATGCCTCACCAAATTGAGGAGGGATCCCATATGTCAGTAGAGGAAACCTTCGAAGTGGATATCAATGATAATCCATATAATCCAAAGAAGGTCAAATTTGGATAAAAATTAAATCCTAAGGAGCGTGCTATCCTCATCCCTCTACTGAAAGAGAGACCTAATATCTTTGCCTAGACTTACAAATAAATACCTAGTCTAGATCCAAAATTGGTTACTCACAACATTTTACTAGATCCCACAAAGAATCCAGTCAGGTAGAAACTCAGGAAGATGCACCCAAAAGTTGTCTTAATGGTTAAGGATGAATTGTAGAAGTTGTTGGATGTAGAGTTCATCATTTCCATCGACTATACAAAATGGGTATCAAACATGGTACCTATATAAAAACCTAATAGAAGGATCCGTATTTGTATGGATTTTAGAGACATTAATAAGTCAACACCCAAATATTCATTTCTATTGTCAAATATAGATGCTCTCCTTAATGGATGGTTTTTTTTGTTATAACCAAATTCGGATTAAACCCAAAGACCAACATAAAATTGCTCTCACCACACTATAGGGGACATTCTGTTATAAATTTATACCATTTGGCCTTAAAAATATTGGTGCTATGTATTAGTGGGCTATGAAATATATTTTCTATGACTACATACATAAAATATTAGAAGATTATATTTATGACTTATTGACTAAGTCACTCATATGAGAACATCACGTTGAGGTCCTAAGAAAGGTCTTAGATCACCTGATCGAGCATAGAATTAGGTTGAATCTTAAGAAGTGCATATTTGGTGTAACTTCAAAAAAACTCTTAGGATTCATCATTTCTAAATGAGGGATCGAATATGACCCAAAAAATATCAGGGCTATATTATAAATGCCTCCTTCAAGGAACATTAAGGAGTTAAGAAGCCTCCAAGGAAAAATAGTATCCATTAAGCATTTCGTCACTTAATTATCAAACAAATGTTGATCCATGAATCATATACTACACAAAGGTGTCTCATTCAATTGGGATGAGGATTATAAGAAATCCTTTGCTGAGATCAAATAATATCTAGCAATGACTCTAGTACTAGCTCCACCAAGGCTAGATGTGTCTTTCTTACTATATATATCGATGACAAAATTTACACTGGGAACCATGTTAGCCCAAAAGAATGCATTGGAAAAAAAGCAAGCCATATATTATATTAGTCAAACCTTGGTGAGTTATGAGCTAGGATATGCTTACATGGAAAATCTGTGTTAAGAAGTAGTGTTCACTACAAATAAATTACAACAGTATATGCTAAATCACATGACGTATGTCATATAAAAACAAAATCCTTTGTAGTATATTATGAGCAATATGTATCATAATACACGTACTGCAAAGTTGATCATGTTATTCATAAAATTTGATTTGGAATTCATAAGCCAAAATTACATCAAGGGAGAATTCATAGTTGATCAATTGGTAGAGGCACCACTTCTAAATAGTAGACCTCTTGTCATTGAGCTTCCTAATGATGTAGTATTCACATTAATAGATGCTCCTAAACCTAAAGAGCCAGATAATGATGCTGACATGACCTTGTTCTTCGATGGTTCAAAGTGTGAGCAAGGGGGTGGTGCAAGAATAATGTTTTTCACATCGTAAGGAGCTACAATGCCCTTGTAATTTAAGTTAGATTTTCCTTGCACCAATAATAATGATAAATACAAAGCTTTAATATTAGGTCTTCAAATAGCCATCACCATGAAGATTAAAATATTAAACATCTTTTGTGATTCCCTTCTCATTGTCAACCAAGTGAAGGGACTTTTTCAATGTAGGTGTCCTATTCTAAAAGCTTATAAATATCTTGTTGATACTTATTTAGCTAAGCTCAAATGGTATGACATTCGAGGCAATCCCTCATTCATTAAATATATTGTAGACACTATGGCGTATTTGGTATCCCTAAACCCTTAGAATCCATCTATCAATTTTAATACCATCCATGTTAAAATGCTCTCACATCGTACAACATATCATGAGGATTTTGATAATAATTGTAGACACCAAAATAGCACCAATTCGATTAAGTGACTAAAAACACTGATCACATTGACATAACAACTTTCAGGGCAGCCCTCAGAGGTCAAACAGTGGTCCTGGCCACTCACACAGTAGTTTAGAAGGTCGAAAAATAAACTTCGATGTTGGTCGTTTTTAACAAACCTTAAGCAAGCAAACAAGCCATTACTGCAAACTTCAAAGCCTTCATCTGAAGCAAGCCTTAAAAAAACTTCAAAACATTAAAAAAAAAGGCAATCTTCAAAAGCAACTTCAATGCAAGCCTTTGTCCCAAAGGGGAGCCTTTGGCAAAGGTGTCGCGATTTCGTGCGTCGTGAAATCGTGACACCTTTGGCCCAAAGGGAGCCTTTGGCAAAGGTGTCGTGATTTCACGCGTCGTGAAATCGTGACACCTTTGGCCCAAAGGGGAGCCTTTGGCAAAGGTGTCGTGATTTCACGTGTCATGAAATCGTGACACCTTTGGCCCAAAGGGGAGCCTTTGGCAAAGATGTCACGATTTTGCACGTCGCGAAATCGTGACACCTTTGGCCCAAAGAGGAGCCTTTGGCAAAGATGTCACGATTTTGTGCATCGTGAAATTGCGACACCTTTGGCCCAAAGGGGAGATTCTGTCGAAGTGTCACGATATCGCGACGTCGCGATATCGCGACACTTCAGCTTTTTGCATTTAAAAGGCACACTTACAGTCAGAGGCGGACTTTGATGTGGCCGCAGCATCCAAAGAATGACCGCCATGTGGCATCTTTATGCACCCCTTTTCAAAAAGACCACGTGGGTCTGTAAAAGTAGCAGATTTCACCAACCGAAGTAATGAGACTAGCAATCTCAACAACAAATCTGGCCCAAGGCCACGCTTCATAACTGCTGATATGAGTCCCTAGCGACAAATTCAGCCCGAGGCCATGCCTCATAAATCATCTGACGAACGGTCAAATCTGGACGGCGCTTGTAGGCTTAGGGTTTGACATTAATATTTTAGAGGCAAAATTTCTCTATAATAACTACCTCCATGCAACGTAAAAAGGACCGAAAGCATTTTGTTAACACAACGAAGTGCTGCTCATTTCAATACCCGACTGCACCAGTTCGAGTTCATCTTCTCCACATCCAGAATCTCTTGCAAAATAGAGGTTGGTGGGTGGTTCTCAGGAGGGTGAAGCCGAACCTTCATACCCGACAGTAGACATAGCATTCTACCAATTCGACGACATCACAATTTACCCGAAAGATTTTGGGCCCTTCCCTAGTGGATTGGTGCCGAGATCGAGCTCTAACAGGGCGGCCCGCTTGGGCACCCTGCGTGTTCTCAGTCTCATTTGATTTACTCTGTCACCACGTTCTTTACAATACGTTACAGTTCAAGTTGTTTTGTTTTAATCTATCTTCGTTATACATTATAGTTGATAGAATATATTGCCATGATATCATGGTTTTAGACCTCTATTGTATTTAATCATGTATTTCGAATGTTTTTCTATATTACGTTCTTTAATGTTCGCTTAGACAGCCTAAGCCATTTTATTCACGTATCTGACTAATCTTTACATGTATTTTTCATTGATTTTAAAGTCAAAATGTTCTGTCTTCTTGTTGCAGGTGCTATTAACAGTTTATTGTTTCTTTTGCAGGAAGAACAGCAGCAAGCAAGGACTCATCACCACAAGCGGCGACAACACTGCAGCCCGCCCATTTTACATGTGGGCATGTGGAAGGAGATCACTGTTCATCTGTTGTAACCGAGAACATGTAACTAAGGAGACATATTGTAACCGAGTGGAATTACATTAATAAAAAGGGCTGTGCTCCTATTTTTAATTTAATTCTATCCATTTTATTTTATGCATCAATTTAGTTCTATTTTTATTGCATCTTAGTGTTTTATTTCTGAAATCTCATGCTTTCAGTGGCGATCACGGTGGGAAAGTAGAGCAGCACCACGATGATGCACACCCGTAGCCAAGCCCAATCAAGGGTGGAAGCTATGGAAGGTGCACAAAGGGAGGGCGCTAGTCGCCTTCTCTTAAACCCCAAAGATTTGGTCATACCACCTTGGTGGCCTAACACACAAGGTAGTCCCCTACACACCTTAACAGATAAGGACTCTAGAGGTACCCCTTCTGAGAGCACTCCTATTCAGCATAGCACTCGACACACACCCTTCCATGAAGGGTACAGTCATGGGAGAGCTCCCTTAGATGCTCGTTATGAGCGGTCACCACGTGATGAAGCGCTGAGTCAACCTAGGGTTCGACGAGAGGAACCACATGGTTACACTATCCCTCTTTCAACCCCTCCAGTTGTCAGGACTACAAGGACAAATTCAGAGCACAAGGCTCCTCAGGCAGGCCAAGCCAACTTCGTTCGCCAAATCGTGCTCACGTATGAAAGAGAGCATGAGGAAGATTCCTACCTTCCTCACAAACAATACACATCGCGGGAGCAATACGCCTCCACACCTGCTAAATATCATGGTCACACTCTGAGGCCAGAACCTCAGATACATGCCAATACCTCCAACAGAGAGAGGCGGCCTGTAGAGATCTTGGATCACTATGACCAAGATAGACATCTAGGAGAGGCATCTAGACCTTCTAGACATGAAGTGGTGAGACCAACTATCTTAGAATCTGTCAAACATTTCGCACATCGGATGCAACTCATGCAACTTGACCTAGAACAACAATGGTTAGAGCAATGGTATCTTCTAAATAAAGAACACCTTCAACACCAGGAGGAGGAGTTGTTCCAACACACTGTGCAAGAGAAGACTCCAACCCCTCACACACATAAAACAAAACATTATGAGAGGCACAAATCTGAAACTCTTGAGCAAGATAGGGTAGACCACATCAACCCGACAGTCGCCAGAAAAGTTGCTCGCCAAGCTCAAATCATGCAGATTGAACAAGGTTGCTAGGAGTTAGAAAACTTATACATGCAATGCAAAGCAGATAAGTTGTGCTATAAAATACCTGAGAGGGCACCAACCCCTCGCAACCAAAGAGCACAACAGTACGAGGGGCACAACCCCCAGATGCAAGATGAGTCTCTATGACCTTATCAAGCATTGCCTCCGATGCCTCCTAGACATGAGCAGGAAGCTGATCCTATAACCACTAATGGTCCCCTTCCTCAAGAACCCACTCAGGTTCATGGGCAACCCTTAGAAACTCATCAAGAAGCTTCTGAGGAATCAGAACAAGAAGAAGAGCGGGATGAACAGCCTCGCAAAGACATGGGGGGTGCTATTCAGCTACCCCTCCATAAATCTCAAGTTCTTCAACAAGAACCAATCAAAGAGGAGGAGCCCAAATCTCTTGATATATGCAAAGAGCTAGAGCACTTAGAATCGGTAGAGACCAAGATTTTGGAGCCCCCAACGCCCGACTTACATGAGGTTTCTTTCAAAGAGGATCAACCTTTAACCATAGGGCTACCTGATGACGTAGTCCTCCATGTCTCAGAATCTCTAGAGTATGATGAGCTGTACTCACTGGTTAAAAGTGAGGATGAAATAGAGATAGCCCACAGCAATCACATGCGACAGCATCGACATCCTATAAATATCGATGAAGCATGTCAACAGATAAACATAATACTAGGGCATGAGTGGCACGTTAACTCACCGCAATGGGACCAAACATTACATCCACCACTTTGGACACACAAAGATCAACTTCCGCCCAGAGATCCCATAGCAACATCAGTGCCGGGGGTAGACTCTGTTCTCCTATCCGTGCATAGGGCCGATCCGTTCATGCCCATACCTCCAGAGCCAGATCTGGAGTGTAAATACCATCAAGCTGGGGGTACCCCTATCCCTTGAAGAGCCATGATCCAAACTCAAAGGCTCCAAGGATTCTTGAAATCGCTTGGTCAAATCTCAAAAATGCTCCAAGGATTCCTAAAAATCACTTGGTCAATCCCACAAAGGCTCCAAGGATTCTTGCAATTGCTTGGTCAAACCAAAATGGTCCAAGGATTTCCACAATCGCTTGGTCAATTCCCAAATGCTCCAAGGATTCTTGCAATCGCTTGGTCGATCTCAAAGGCTCCAAGGATTCTTGAAATCGCTTGGTCAAATCTCAAAAAGGCTCCAAGGATTCTTGAAATTGCTTGGTCAATCCCAAAAGGCTCCAAGGATTCTTGAAATCGCTTGGTCAAATCTCAAAAAGGCTCCAAGGATTCTTGAAATCGCTTGGTCAATCCCAAAATGCTCCAAGGATTATCACAATCGCTTGGTCAAACCAAAATTCTCCAAGGATTATCACAATCGCTTGGTCAATCCCAAAATGCTCCAAGGATTATCACAATCACTTGGTCAAACCAAAATGCTCCAAGGATTATCACAATCGCTTGGTCAATCCCAAAACGCTCCAAGGATTTCCACAATCACTTGGTCACAAATCAAGAAAATTCAAAAACAACAAAAATCATCAAAAACAACAAAAATTTGCATTTCATTTCTAGGCATACTCAAAATCATCAAATAGAGAGCTCTTCTCGCAATTCATCTTCATATTCACCAAAATCAATCCATCAAAAATACAAAAATACATAGCTGCATTCAAGCATCACATCCATACATTGCATATTCATGGTCATATAGGTCAAAGGCACCATAGGCTGTCATGGTTCTACTAGTCCATCTTGTTCCACACTGTTCCATTTTACAAAAACAACAAAACACCATGCATTGCCTTTACCACACTAGATTCAGTGGTATTTTAATGTATCAAGAGTTTTTCGTGATTCAGTCATCATTTTGCTCTTTAGCCATGTAATGTATCAAGTCAAACAGATTTTACGAAGGTAGAGTCATACTTGAAATACACCTTGTTACGTAACATCCCAACACAAATTAAAACACATAAAAATTCCCAAGTTGTGTGAACGAAAGATGAAACCTGCACAGTAATCCAGGTTACCATAAGCGAAATGGTTATCTTGCTCATCCCCCTATGTGAATGACCCCAAGAATGCTAAAAGTTGGCAAAAGGACAAGCATCCTCCCTACCCAATTCCCTAAGAATCCCAAAATTCTCAATAGTTGCAAAACATCAAAAATTTGCAAAAGTCAAAACTCCAAAATTTGACATCCTACAGTGCACATATCAAAAGGCACAAAGAATAGTGATTATCGTCACTCCATATCCCCAATACCTTGCTCAAGAGAAAAGAAAAACAAATCAAAATAAATAGTGATTATTATCACTATAAAAAGCAAGTATCCCAATACAATTGAAGAAAAGAAGGGAGTTGACCTTGAATCCCTAGAACTCTCAACATTCTGACAGGTCATGAGGCAAGCCTCAGTATCGATTTGGTTGATAGCCTATCGGTCACTGGCGGTAAAATTCTCGCATGACGATATATCTATCACATTAACTGGTGTACAGATCAATATTTGCATGTGGATGAGCTAGCTTATGGTATCCTAGAGGACACCACAGATTAATCTGACTACACACAACAAAGGAGTTAGTGGAGCTAATTAGGTGATCCTCAGTACAGGTTCGGTTGAAAGCCCATATGGAACTGGAGGTATCCTGACAAATACCACATAAATGAACTCAATTGCACACACAGGGATGTGAAATAGCTTGGTCAAAAAAAATTTCGATTCATACCTTGTTCAAAAGTCTTGAAAGATAAAGTACAGTCATGGCTAGTGAGTTAAAACTGTCTGAGTCTCAGAAAACTTTAGCTACATTTTTAAACCAACTGCGCTACTTTTCATCCTTACAAAACCACATGTATACATACAAACTCATGCATCACCGCAATCACCTACAAAGATAAAATAATGGAGTTCTAAACAGTCTAAGGTGTCGTAGCCAAACCCCACCAAGTCCATTCATCCATTTCTGCATACATGTGCATTCCTAACAACATATGCATCCATCAATATAAAGTAGCATGCATCCATCAAACATCAATCATTGTGCATAAAATCATGACATATACACAAAAGAAAGAAAAATCAAAACAACAAAAACATCACACAAATACATCACAAAAACATAGCAATAAGTTTCCGGACACGAGTGCTTTTGCACTTAACCTCTTGGCATAGAAAATCGATGTCGGGGTTCAAATTGTCACCCTCATACTTCCCCAAGAAGGCTACCATAGCTGGACCGCTCCACGGGAAGATGGGTTCTTGATGATTTCACCCTATTTTGGCATCACCAAAAGGGTTAACACCCACCAAAAATAGGTCCAAATGTCGGGAAACTACACATGCTTAAACGGTAAAACATCTAAAGGCACCCTAACCTAAGTCATCTTGGGTCAAGCGACTCGTCGCTTTTCTCATGAAGGTCATTCCCTCATCGATTCGTCGCTTGAGGGGGTAGTCACACTTAGTCACCAATCAACAAGCACATACCCAATCAAGGCAATGACATGCATTCGAAGAATTCTTGCAAAGACAATTACGCTCCTGCTTGGGGCAGTCAACAAGCAATCATTAAGTTGATCAAATACTTGGCATTCCCGAAGCATGAACACAAGGTTTCCCCTGTGGATAAAAGGTTGCGCCCTTTGCCTAATCATGACTGATCAATGTCCAAGCTCAAGTCACACCTCACCAAAATAGGTTAACACTTGAAATCAAATTCCCTAGCTCGTCAGAAGCAAGGATTCGAGAATTCATGCCCTTTCCATACTTGGGGCATAAAAAGTTGGTTAGGTTACCAAGAAACCCTAATCATTAATGCTTTGGTTGTATATTTTTGCTCAGCACTGCATCACCCGCAGCGCTTCCCAAAAAGGGGCATCTGTAGACACCAAAATAGCACCAATTCGATTAAGTGACTACAAACACTGATCACATTGACATAACAGCTTTCAGAGCAGCCCTCAGAGGTCAAAAAATGGTCCTGGCCACTTACACAGCAGTTTAGAAGGTCAAAAAATAAACTTCGATGTTGGTCGTTTTTAAAACCCTAAGCAAGCAAACAAGCCTTTACTGCAAACTTCAAAGCCTTCATCCAAAGCAAGCCTTAAACAAACTTCAAAACATTAAAAACAAAGGCAATCTTTAAAAGCAACTTCAATGCAAGCCTTTGTCCCAAAGGGGAGCCTTTGGCAAAGGTGTTGTGATTTCGTGCGTCGCAAAATCACAACACCTTTGGCCCAAAGGGAGCCTTTGGCAAAGGTGTCACGATTTTGCGTGTCGCAAAATCACGACACCTTTGGCCCAAAGGGAGCCTTTGGCAAAGGTGTCACGATTTTGCACGTCGTGAAATCGTGACACCTTTGGCCCAAAGGGGAGCCTTTGGCAAAGGTGTCGCGATTTCACGCGTCGCAAAATCGTGACACCTTTGGCCCAAAGGGAGCCTTTGGCAAAGGTGTCACGATTTCGCGCGTCGTGATATCGTGACACCTTTGGCCCAAAGGGAGCCTTTGGCAAAGGTGTCGCGATTTTGCGCATCGTGAAATCACGACACCTTTGGCCCAAAGGGGAGCCTTTGGCAAAGATGTCGTGATTTCGCGCGTCGCAAAATCGCGACACCTTTGGCCCAAAGAGGAGCCTTTGGCAAAGGTGTCACGATTTCGCGCGTCGTGAAATTGCGACACCTTTGGCCCAAAGGGGAGATTCTTCCGAAGTGTCGCGATATCGCGACACTTCAACTTTTTGCATTTAAAAGGCATACTTACGGTAGTCAGAGGCGGACTTTGACGTGGCCGCAGCATCCAAAGAATGACCGCCATATCGCGACACTTCAACTTTTTGCATTTAAAAGGCATACTTACGGTAGTCAGAGGCGGACTTTGACGTGGCCGCAGCATCCAAAGAATGACCGCCACATCGCATATTTATGCACCCCTTTTCAAAAAGACCACGTGGGTCTATAAAAGCGACAGATTTCACCAACCGAAGTAATGAGACTAGCAATCTCAACAACAAATCTGGCCCAAGGCCACGCTTCATAATGGCTGATGTGAATCCCCAGCGACAAATTCAGCCTGAGGCCATGCCTCATAAATCATCTGACGAACGGTCAAATCTGGACGGCGCTTACAGGCTTAGGGTTTGACATTAATATTTCAGAGGCAAAATTCCTCTATAAAAACTACCTCCATGCAACGTTAAAAGGACCAGAAGCATTTTGTTAACACAATAAAGTGCTGCTCATTTCAATACCCGACTGCACCAATTCGAGTTCATCTTCTCCACATCTAGAATCTCTTGAAAAATAGAGGTTGGTGGGTGGTTCTCAGGAGGGTGAAGCTGAACCTTCATACCCGACAGTAGACATAGCATTCTACCAATTCGACGACATCACAATTTACCCGAAAGATTTTGGGCCCTTCCCTAGTGGATTGGTGCCGAGATCAAGCTCTAACAGGGCGGCCCGCTTGGGCACCCTACGTGTTCTCAGTCTCATTTGATTTACTCTGTCACCACGTTCTTTACAATACGTTACAGTTCAAGTTGTTTTGTTTTAATATATCTTCGTTATACATTATATTTGATAGAATATATTGCCATGATATCGTGGGTTTATACCTCTATTGTATTTAATCATGTATTTCGAATGTTTTTCTATATTACATTCTTTAATGTTCGCTTAGACAGCCTGAGCCATTTTATTCACGTATCTGACTAATCTTTACATGTACTTTTCATTGATTTTAAATTCAAAACGTTTTGTCTTCTTGTTGTAGGTGCTATTAACAGTTTATTGTTTCTTTTGTAGGAAGAACAACAGTAAGCAAGGACTCATCACCACAAGCGGCGGCAACACTGCAGCCTGCCCATTTTACATGTGGGCATGCGGAAGGAGATCACTGTTCATCTGTTGTAACCGAGAACATGTAACTGAGGAGACATATTGTAACCAAGCGGAATTACATTAATAAAAAGGGTTGTGCTCCTGTTTTTAATTTAATTCTATCCGTGTTATTTTATGCATCAATTTAGTTCTATTTTTATTGCATCTCAGTGTTTTATTTCCGAAATCTCATGCTTTCAATAACAATTCTATCAACATGATTCATGTGCAACCAACCTATGAATGGTTTTGCAAAACTAGATACTTTCTCAAGAATGCACCCTGGGGGTCATTGATCTCGTAGGATCCCATGGGGAGTGGTACTATAATTCACCATAAGGTTATTTTCCAGTCTGGATTCACGTATGTAGAATCATAGGGGGAGCAAGTCATCTTGGCATTCAAAGCTAAGGCATATCAGAATTGGATGTCATAAATACATGACTTCCTAAAACTTGGTCTAATCCCTTAGGGATTGTTGAGTGCTGAAAACATACATTTAAGCATAAAGTGGCAAAATATGTCTTTCTAGGAGACATTTTGTATTGTCAAAGCTATGACTGAGTTCTTCTTCATTGTCTTGAGCCCTAAGAATAAACTTGGATGATTTTTCAAGATTATAAGATACATGTAGTGGCCATTTTAGCAGCATGGCTATCGTCAAGTGCATCCTTCACATGGGCTATTATTGGCCTACTATGAAGAAGGATTGAAATGTGTATGTCAATATCAGTATCATGCTAATCTCACACACTTGCCATCACAAAACTTATAGTCCATTCAATCGGCTTGGCCATTTGATCAGTGGGGTTTGGATCTCATTAGAAATATCTCTCCTCCATAACTGGGTTGACATACATTTATTATCATGGCTACTAAGTATTTTACTAAATGGGTGGAATAAATACCCTTAAAAATGACAATTGAAGTGCGTATAGCAGAGTTCATACTTTAGAATATCATATGTCATTTTAGGATACCATCCAAAATAATTATGTATAATGGAACTTCATTTAAGAATAAAACTATGAGGGCTTTGACATCCAAATACAATATCAAACACATTTTTTAGCTCCATACTATCTGCAAGCAAATGGGCAAGCTGAAGCTTCAAACAAGACAGTGGTATCTATCTTTAAAAAATAAGGTACATGAATACCACAAATATTGGCACATCTAGCTGCCCCTTGCATTATGGGATTATAGGATTAGCATACGTATACCTACTAGGGAAACATCATTTTCACTAGTATATGGGACTGAGGCCATCATACCCTTAGATTTGGAGATTCCAACCTTACACATCGCATTTAAAGAGTTCATCGATGATGACACTACGTGTCAGGATCACCTAGATCAATTGATGTTTCTTTATGAACATCATGTGAATGCCCTTGAGCATCTTCACGTTTATCAGGAGCACTTAAAATGAGCTTACAATAACAAGGTCCATCTGAGAGACTTTAAATTTGGGGATCTTGTACTGAAAGAAAACCAATAGAACTCTAATTTTTTTCCAGATTTGTGCAACAAATTCATGGCTAATTGGTTAGGTCCTTATGTCATATTTGAGAATATTGGACTTGGAATATATCACCTAACATCACTTGAATGTGTTGAAGAGACCGATCCTCTCAACATCATTCATATTAAGGCGTTCTATACCTAGAACCATTAAAAAGTCCTAAAGGTATATATAAGCCCTTTGGTCAAACTTAAAAATGCTCCAAGGGTTTCGAAAACCACTTGGTTAAATCTTAAAAAGGCTTCAAGGGTTCCCAAAACTGTTTGGTCAAATCTTAAAAAGGCTCCAAGGGTTCCCAAAACCGTTTGGTCAAGTATTAAAAAGGCTCCAAGGGTTCTTGAAACCGCTTGGTCAAACATAAAATGCTCCAAATACTCCTAAAAGTCATTTGGTCAACCCTCAAAGGGTCCAAAGGCATCATTAAGCCCTTTGGTCAAATATAAAATTCAGATAATTCAAAAAAAATGGAAAAATTTAAAATCCATAAAAATTAAAAAGCAATAAAATATAAAAAATATTGTAAAACATAAATTTAAAAACATTTGCTTTTTGCATGTTCATTTGCACATGCATTTCATTTAATTGCATTGTATTTAGGCATTTCCATCCATTGCATTTGCATTAGGATATAATGTATTTTCAATCCTACAAATGACACCATGTTTGTGTTTCAATCATGCACCTATGCATTATCATCATCCATCACCCTTGTGAGTAATTGTGTTTTTCAACACAACCCCTCTTGTTTCTATAAGGAATATACTAGGGTTTTTCGATCATTCAGCCATACCTAGTGGTCATCTTAGATTTGGTAGAAAGCTTGCTTTGCTTTTGTAGATGAGGTCTAGTTTTGATAGCACTTAGCATATCAGGATCCCATCACTAATTAACACATTAAAATCCTAACTAAGATAAGGGAGGACAAAACTACAAAAGTGGTCCTAGATACATTAGGCAAAAGGTTTAATTACTTGCTCATTTTGTAAGGTACAGTGGTCATTAGTAAAAGGACAAGATTCTCCCCTACTCAAAAATCCGTTGCTTACAAAAAGGAGCAAAATCCTAATTTCAAAAGGAGAAAGCAAAATAGTGATTATCGTCACTACATAAATCCCTTGCTCAAAAGAAAAAGGAAAAATAAAAATAAATTCATAATCAAAAAATCCCTATTAATAAATCCCTTGCTCAAAAGAAAAAGAAAAATAAAAATAAATTCAAAATAAATTGTGGTTTTTATCACTAAATATGAGCAAGTATCCCAATAAATGTGAAGAAAAGGAGGAGAGATTGAATCCCTAGAATGTTCACTACTTGAAGCCATAGAACGATCTTCAATCTTAGCAATGAGCTAAAAGAATCCTACCTATCATTGGAGGGGTAGTTCTAAGCAATTTGCATAATGAGCTAGCTTTAGGTGTCTAGTATTGCTTAGTAGTCTAGTCCAATCGAGTCCAAACCTAGGATGATTTAACATTTGAGGATTCCCGATCTTATCAATGGGCTAAAATAATCCCGCTTGACATTTGGGGTATGCTTATGTTTTATCTAATATATTCATTTACACACATAGGGATAATGAATAGTTGGGTCTTTCATAGTGAAAATTTATAAATCAGAGGTATTGTATAGTCAGTATACAACTTTTGAGAAGTTTACTAGGGTGTTTGAGTCTCATGGAAAACCTCAAAAATTCCCTAATAGCAACTAAATAAATTGTCATCAATCATCAATTATCAAATATTTTTTATAGAAGTTTGTTATTATGAGGTATTTACAATGTAGGTTAGATACCGCATGGATATCAAAAATGGTATTTAGACGACCACTAACTATGTTGTGCATATCTTTTAATTTACAAAATTTTGTAAAGAGATACATTAAATCATTTACATAATATATTAAATCATATCATCTCATCTCATATATGGGTGATTAATTGATTAAATTCTTATTATAAGGATTATCAATTACATTCATGATTTTTATACATTTTGTGGTGTCATCCATTAGATTGTTAAAAACATATTGCATTCATTCTTTATGTTTTAAGTGATTAAAACATACAGGTTCATTTACATTAGATCATCATCATGTAAATAGTGCATTACATACATTGCATTTATCATATCATAACATCATCAAATTAAATGCATACAATAAATCAAATTAAACATGCATTTAAAATAAACATCGCATCCATATGCATCCATCATAAGTAGTACATCTACACATCTAGATCACTGCATCTAATCATACATCACATGGCTATCTAGTGCATGTCATCCATACATCACATCATATAACATAAAATAAATATAGGCATCACATCCATGTGCATCACATAAATGTAAACATAAAATCATAAAGAGATGTACACATAATGAGTCATAATAAGTTGCTATCATATAAATATGTGTAAATTGTACTATGGGGTTACATCAAAATGCTCACAGGCTATAATCATGTAGGTCCTCAGACTTTACACAAAAATGGTACATAAAAAAAATAAAAATTTGTATCATAAGAGCTAACTTTGGCTTGCACCTCCACCAGAGCTCTCTCTGCCACCCTCTGCACCATATCTAGGGGCCTACTTTGGAGTCTACTCAGGAGGGGCTAAGCCCACAAATCTCAGGGTACTAGAGAATTTCCTCTGGATGGATCTAGCGCTAGACAACCCTGTCTCCCTAGTCTTGGTCCTTTGTGACCCTATAGCTTCGAACCTCTCTAGAACTACTCTTCCCATAAGTGTAATTTTGCCCTCTAGGTCAACAATATGGGTTGCATCTAAGGCATGTTGACTAATATGCATCTGAATGATGCCTTGCAGTCTCCTAATCTCTACTACTAGGTCTAAACCTATTAGTCCCTGGGTATCTAGAGCAGTTGGATCAACCATGATAGCTTGTGAAGAAGAGGGACCTCCCCTCATAGACCAAAGCAAGTCACACTTTGTAGTCACTGCATCTAATCTAGAATGTAGAAGATCAAATTGCCTAGTGATCTGATCTATATATATATTAGAAGTGGCAATATGTGCCTATAGAGATGCCATCTCCTCCTTATAACCCCACCACTATGCCTACCCAATGGAGAGCTAAGATTATAGAGTATTAATGGAGGTGTCTCACCCTAGGATCTATGTACATAGTGTGTTAATCTATGTCTGGAGGCTGGAAACCTAGGCCCTAAGCTACTCGATATTAATTTCTAGAGCTACCTCACCCTCCTCAAGATCCTTATCCTCTACCTTAGCCTAAGTTCCCTCCTCTATAATAGCCCCTACACCCCATGCTCCGTCTATCCTTTGTCAAACCCTCAATTCCTATGGATCAACCTCTACTCCCTCTGATCCATCATCTATACGGCCTAGGGAGCCCTCACCATGCCATTGCCTAGTAGTCCACCAAGCATCATAATCCACAGTGGTACCCACATCAGCTAAGATCAACTCTTAAAATTCATCATACCTATCCCCTAGTGGATTCACCTGGGTCTAGATCAGGTCTCTCTCCAAAAATAGGCAAAGGTAGATAGTAGGTATATCTGGAATATCCTACCTAATACTAAACTACCTGGTCACACAAGAGAAGTAATAGAACTCCCATACCTCACACTTATGTCCGAGAATCCACCTATATCTATGTAACCTATGCAATTACCTATCAACCTCTAGCCATGTAGGGCAATCCATATAAGGGTACCATCAGATGTGCTCAGGTTGGATCCATGCAAACTACTCTATGTAATATCCTAGGTCTCTTTCATGAGATCATATACTGTAGGCCTTGTGCTCATGGGGCCAGCATGCAACATAGCACTAATGGATAGCCTTGATAGAAGTGATCACTCAAGGTAGGCCATTAGGGTGCTCAATTGTAATATTCTACCACCCCCACACTTGAAGTAGAAGACTACAGTTGATGCCTACTCTGCCTCTCTATGTGATCTAATATAGCTCATTATAGAGCTGAACGAGTAGGGCACTTGCCCATGATAGGATCAGTGGTTGTCGAGCTAGCCAGGACATCTCGTGTCCTAGCTAGGAGATTCCATGGTAACCTTGCTCCAAAATTTTAGGTAGAACAATCTGGACAATAAGATGCATAAACATGGTTGCCCTCTATGAGAATACTCCTACCATATACTAGTGATCAACATGGACCCTACCATGGTTTGAATGTAGTTGTGCCTCATCACTACGATGGCCAAAAATCTTGTCAAAAATATCCTTATTTGCCTTTTTCAGTGAATATGTGATGGCCTCACCATCCAGGGAAATATGTAAGATGCGATATACAACCTCCAAGGTAACTATAATCTCACCTATAGGTAGGTGAAATGTGTTCCTCTGCACATCCCAATGTCAAGCCAATGTAGTCATATAAGTATGGTATGTCCTGATGGTTGGGAGATGTAGAACACAACTGAATCCCATGGCATCAAACCAATCTCACTCACCTTGAGTGAGAGTGCTATGTAGACTATGAAGGATGTCTGATTCCCTCACTCACACGATCAAAGTCTGGTTGCAGATAGAATAATAAAATAAAAATGATTAAAAATTAACTAAAAAAAAATTAAAAATGATGCAAAAATGTCAAACAAATTCAAAATAAATTCTCAAAACACAAAAACATTGAAAAATATGTTCAAAATTTTCAAAAATTTGGAAAAGCATTTCAAAATTTTGGAAAAATGCATTAATTGCAAGCAAAAATGAAAAAAATCATAATTATTTGTTTTCTAAAGTTTGTGGGTTGTAGTTCAAATCCACGGTCAAAAGGGCAGTCAAATTTATGATCGTTGGGATTTAAATCTCGTTGTAGATGATAGTCATTGCCCCCATTTTGCCAATTGGGTACCGCGCCTACCAGCTATGGCTAAGGGAGATGACATTTTTGGGGTCATTTACCATCCCAAAAAACCAAAAAATTAATACCCACCCCCTAAGCTACTCTAATATAACCTAACTAGGGTGGAGTTCATTACCGATAGTTTAGTGAGGTTAATTTGACCTATTACTTAATATGGTTAATTTTAAACTGGTAATTGAAAAGTGTGGTCTTATTTTTCATTCTACCTTCATGGCACTAACTCCTCTACTGGTAGAGGCCTCCGACTGGTCTGCCATCGGTGTGAAATATGGGTAAGGAGGTACTTGGTTATGGTTTTCAGTAGCATTTTGTGTTAGGTTTTTGTATTCTCCTCTCTAAGCTCTCAGTTTTCAAGTTTCTTTTAGGAAATAATGAATTTTTAAATTTTTAATATTGCTTATATATTTTTGATTTCAGCCCTAACCACGCTTGACAATCATGGTCACTAAATTAGGGTCTTTTGCACATGGGTCTGAGCTGTGGTTAAGAAATTTTGACATGCTAGCTGCTTCTAACAAGTGTGATTAGCAACCTACAATAAATACTCCAAAACCCCACCGTGAGGAGTCTTAAAATGCCAAATTAAAAATATCGGCCAAACCAAAATTGGCAAAAATATCAAAAATTTCAAAAAATAAAATAATTAAAATCCAAATGTGTCTTGTGTCTAGTTATTTATTGTAGCACCTTAAAATTGACTCATCTCAATTTACCCATTTGACCCATTTGCATAAAAAACACAAAAAAGTTGTAAAAATTGTAAAACGTCATATTTTGCATTTATTACCTTTAAATTTTTGCTCTTTTTATGAGATCATACTATGATAAACAAAATCGTAGTCTGATCTCCAAAATCATAGCACGATTTTAGCCTTTATGATCTCTGCGATCGACATACGATATCGTCGATCATAATATGATCTTTCCTAGAAACAAAAAAATTAAAAATGGAAAAAAACAAAAGTTGTTTGAACTAAATTTTCCCTCCACCTGTGTAACTACGTGAGATTTGCGAGATCATATCCGTTCGGTTTCACCGAGTTTGGAAGAAGTTGCAACAATCCAACCTCATCCCTATTCTGGACACTTCTCCTTGCCTATTTAACTAGACCATTCTCTCTAAATTTCTCCTTGATCCATTGCATCCTAGAAAACCTAGTCTAAGTTTACATCTAGCTCTAGTTATTTTAATTTTTATTTGCAGGATTGGAGGACAATATTGTAGATCAGAGGATATTGTTGTAGATCGTAAGTTATAGTATTGTGATCATAGTATAGACTTATAGGTCTAGAGTATGATCTTGCTTAGAATGCTATGATATTGCCTACAACATGCTTGGAGGTAACCCGGAGCTCTCGTTTGCATTTCTTTACATTTTGTCATTAGATACCTCATTTAGCACATTTATCATATAGGATATTTAATTTGATCATTTGCATCCTTGGAGTTCACCCAATTGCATGTAATTGCATCCTTTAGATAATTCAAATTCATTCATTTATCTATTCATATTATCATTATTATTTCGTAGCATTTCTTTGATCTAGAATATACTTTGTAAAACATAATTTGAAGCATAGAATCATAGATCATCAATTTTTATCCTTTATCCATGCATTTTCTATCTTCTATAAAAATTGGATCTGTTTGTCTTTGTTCGAGTTATGATATTGCATCATCATAGTACAATATCACCTATTTCTATATGATCTGGACTGCATACAAAAAGCAAAATCTTCATCAGACATTCAGATACAGGTAAACATTTAAAATTACTTTTCAAGTATTGCATTGTAGTTTTATAACTTGTTTTACCACTATTTTTTGTTTTGAATTGAAATTAAATTGCATATAGGCTAGATTAGTTGCATTTGGCCAGAATTAGGTATATGCATGATTTGAATCCAAAACGAATACATAAAAAAAATCTCAAACCTAGGATTAGAAACTACCACAAAATGTTTCCTGGTGAACCCCACCAATTCATCAAAAAATCACTATAAGATGGTATGAATCCAAGTACCTCTCCTCTGAGGTGTAGACCTATCCTTTTCCCATCCCCCTTATAGGCACGGATCCATCAACCTAAAGGAAAGGGGTGCAAAAATTTTAGAGCTACATATTTGGTAAACCCAAAATTAAACACATAGGTACCTTTCTGATTTACAAAATGAAACTGAAACAAAAAAAAACAAAAATTCAAAAAAATCAAAATCATTAGGTGCATAATTGCATATCATCATATATGGTAGATTACAATAGAAGAAGAGTTGTTCAATTTAATTTTGGTACATAATTAGTGGTCTTAGATGTTTCCTCCATAGTTGGAAGCTCTAGATTCACATCTCAAGAACATTGGGATGAACTTGATAGAAGATTAGATATCATTGAATTAAAAAAAATTGAACTTAAACAAATTCAAAGATTTGATTTATCTAGAATCCTATATCCTTATAGCTTACCTATTACCATGACCTTTAGAGGGCATGTCATAGATGGCTAGCAGATAAGAGAGCTATTATTTCCCCTAGCTTGTATTCATTCGAATAATATCTTGAGAATGCAATTGTGGTACATAAGTTCTTGTCCCATATAGAGGATCAAGAAATTGTCTTAACAGATAGAAAAATATTTAATAGTGTTCCTAGAGCTGTGCTCTATCATGAATATTATCATGAGCTATATTTTTGCATGTCAGATTATGAAGTTGATTGAATTACTATAGCTCATTTCATAAAGTTCCTGAAAATGAATTTCCAATTTGAAGAAGAACATTACATAAATCCTGGAGAACTAGAACCTATTAATGACATTCACAAACTTTTTCAAGAACATTAAGACATAATATCAATATTATAATATTTTCTATTTATGTTTTCCTTCATTTTTATACAAACTAAAACTACAAAACCCAAAAATAATACTATATTAATTAGGTATATATATAAAATATATACCTCTAGAATTTGAGTGCATCTATATAAGACATATACATTTGCAAAAATCTAATATATTACAATGCCTAGATTTTTAAGGAATGGTAAACAAATAGAATATGAGTGGATGCAAGAACCACCTCAGGAATAGTCCACTCAGGGTGATCCTGATAGACCTATTATTGAATATTATGAGGAGGAAGAAGTTAATGAAGAAGAAGAAGTATACGATACTAGAAATCACACATATGAGGAAGGTAACCTCATATTAAAATCCACACAATAATTTACTGAATTCATAAAGAATAACATAGAACTCATAAATCAAGTAATAGAAACAAAAGGTCAACTTCCCCTTGGGGATTATTCTACGGAGGCTACTTTAGAAGCCACTCTCTGATTGGTTGGTAAACCAATGCCATGACCACATTTTAATCGAATGGGACCATCTCAAAATGTAAATCAAACCCAAGTCAGAACATAAATCAATCGGTACCTCCAATGAATCCAAATATTCAATATAAATTATAAATTTCAGCTACAAATCAGAAGACTTCTATACCAAAAAAAGTTAAGAAAGTACCAAATCCTAACAGGAATAAAAAAAATATCCAACAAAACAGAGTTCCATATTACAATACTATCCCCACAAGCAATTTACATAATAGTGTTTCAATTGAGAATCCTTATGTCACACAATATTATCCTCAAAGACTTAATAATATGATGCAACCAAATCAACTTGTTGGACAACATCATGGCCTTTAAGCTATGGTCAAATAGTTAGCTTCTCGCATAGACTAGATAGATCCCTACCGTCCCTCGTACAATTATCGAGATATGTGTAGCCAACCCTTGGATCCCATGGTGGTTGCTCAACCCTACCCTAAACACTTCCCTATGCATGTTCTCCTAATATATAATGGAACTTAAGATCCTATTGAGCATCTTTGTATGTTTAGGACAACTTGTCATGATATTTATTATGATGACTTGTTGTTTCTAAATATGTTCCCAAAAAGTATTGGAGGCATGGCATTGGAGTGGTACTACATCTTGCCTACAAATTCTTTGAGAAATTTTGAAGAGATAGTATAAATGTTCATCCATTAATTCAGTGCCTACATATAGAGGCACATTACCATTAAGAATTTATACAAATTAAAACAAAAAGATGAGAGCTTTGCTGAATTCCTGACTAAGTGGAGATAATTTTTGGGAAAGTTACATTTTGCATTACCTCATCGTGATATGTTGGATATCTTTATTGGAAATTTGTAAGAGCAATTGTCTTATGAACTTTCTACAACTACAATAACAACTTTTTATCAAGCTATAGATTTACCGAGGAGAGTTGAAGACACTCTCGTTAGAAGAGGTCATTTTAATAAGAAATATGAAGATAAGTCTTCTAAAAATCAATACAAGAATAAATAAGTGGTAGATTACAGAGTCACCGATAGTAGAAATACTGCACTTATCAATACTACAAAAGCCATGGATAAATTTGTATTGAAGATTCTAGATAAAATACCAAGAGAGTTTTCAAAGTTAAATCAACCCTTGAACACTATTTTACCTCAACTTCTAGAATGAGGTTTAATACAGTTTCCCAACATACAACAACTAGATACAACTAAAACTGGATTTAGAGCTGATATGCATTGCAATTTCCATAGAGTTGATGGACATTCAACCAATTCTTGCAAGAGATTGAAACATATGATACAAGACTTGATTGATAACAATAATATGTCGGTGGAAATGTTCCCATCAAAATAAAATTCTCAAAACAATACACAACATAATCAAGCTCATAATGTAAATCAAAATTTGGACATTTTCCAACATCCTTTACCTAACCATGGTAAAGAGGTAGTAAATCAAGCGGAACATCATATTGTTCCTCCTCTAACTAGGTATTTTGGAACTATTAGTGGTTTCACACCTAATAAACATTCAAAAATATTATTTGGAACTATATTATTAGTTGTCACAAGAAGACCCATGCATAATATTCAAATATCATATCTAGATGATATAGAAAGTGAAACAAAAAGTGAGTTGGATATTACTTACAACAATTTGCATAGCTCTAAATATAAATCAGAGGCTATCCTTCCTATCATATACATGATGGTTCCAGAATAACCATACCCTAGGAGGGTCACAACATGACCTTCTTATAAAAAATTTCTCCCTAATGAGCAAGAAAAAAATGCTAGACCATGGCCCATTTATTATGGACATAATAATATCATAGGTACCATTGGAGCTACAAACACAAAATTCTCAATCACAAGACAAATATTAGAATGATAAATCAGCTCCATTTGTATTAAGAACTCCTAAAAAAGGAAATAATGCATTAAATACACAACCAAAACCTCCTTATGATATTAATGAACAACTTTCTAATATCACAACAAGGATTTCTCTTTTGGATCTCTTGAGAACTTCTTCTATACATAGAGAAAATTTGATGCGTACATTGAGTAAATTTATGGTCCCATAAGATATACAACCTAAAGCTATCATAAATATGGTTATCCCTTGAGAAATAGATTACATTTATTTCTGATATAGGGATATTCCTCTTCACATCATGCATAAAGATAACACCTTGTATATCATAGAATTAATTGGAGATGTAGCCGTCAAAAAAGTTCTAATTAATAATGGTTCATCCCTAAATATTTACACTTTTGATGTCTACCAAAAATTTGGATTCAAAAGTGATGAAATGAAGAGAAATTATATGATCATTAAATATTTCAGTGATGAAATGCAAGAAACATGTGGAGTTATATCGATTCCATTGTAGGTTGGTCCAAGAACTTTGGATATGACTGTGTTTGTTGTACATTGCCCTACATTGTATAACATAATCTTAGGTCGACCTTGGATAAATGCAATGAGATTTGTACCCTCCACCTTGCATCAATGTGTCAAATTCAAATTCAATCAATTGGTCACCATTCATTGTGATCCTAGACCATTTGACATGTGTACTTTGGAAGAACCGATTGGGGTTCAATTTTGCCCTGCTTTGATTGTCACTCACCCTAATACAAATTCATCTTATAAATGTGCAAAAGTTACACCTACACCATCATATTATTCATCAACACCAATTACATATCCATCACCAACACCTCCATCCATAAATTTTCCATCAAAACCTACACCTATTACAAATCCTATACCTCCTTCTAGTTCAAAATCCACATCCTCTGAATCTACAATAACATATTTTCCATATACATCTAAAAAATATATATTTACAACATCCAAAGTTGTAGAAGATATTCCTTCTACCTCATATGCTCTTTCATATGAGTTATTACTTAATTTATCCACAATTATTACAATATTAGAATAAGAAAAAATTTCCACACAAGATTCTCTTGCCTTAAATAAATTACCACTATCTCCTTAGACATTGGGCTTGCCATAACCTATGGGAAGCATATATCATGTTGGGAGTTGTGAATTCATTTATAAGGGATATGATTGGGGTAGAATAAGACCCATGACTGTCATAATTGATCATGATGGATTTGCTAGGTGTTATTTTTTTGATAAATATGAAAAATCAAGACCTATGATGCTTAAACTAGGCTATAAGGGTAAAGGTTTAGGACCTTTCCAAAGTGGTATAAATAACCTTTAGAGGTTGCAACATGGCCTGCCAGATGTGGAATAGGCATTTTTCCTAAGAAATGTCAACATTCCCATTTGACGATGATGACCATCTAATATCATATCAAGATTACGTAGATCAACAAGAATGCTTTAAGCCTATGGGTAGGATGTTATTTTGTAATATATTATCCATAGCTTATCCAAAAATGATTGTTGACCAGATGACCAATTGGAAGGTGATACCTTCCATGAAATTTCTATTGAAGAAATTTTACATAATGGGTTTTATTTTTATGGATATATACCACATATAGCCCATCTTGATGTTATAACCCCTCGATAGGAATTAGACAAGTTAACCTTGGAAGAGTTACAAGAAATTGGTGTTTCACCCGCTCCATCTAATTTTGAAAGAGACCTAAATATTGAATTAGAAAATGTTTTAGAAGTCAATATTGGTAAATAAGATAACCCTCGCATAGTTAAGATTGGATCAAAATTAAGCGAAGAAAAACGAAAATAATATATCACATTTCTCATAGAATATAGCGATATCTTTGCTTTGACATATGCAGGGGGGGGGGGGGGGGGGGGGGGGCGGAAGGGGGGGGGGGGGAAAGGATATGCCTGGCTTAGATTCTTCTATGGTAATACACCATATAGTAGTGCGTCTGGATGCGAAACTAGTTAAAAAAAACTTAGAAAAATGCATCCTATATTTACCTTACTAGTCAAAAGTGAGTTACAAAAACTCCTAGATGTCATATTTATCCAAGACATTGACTACGCTCATTGGATTTCCAATGTTGTTCCTGTAACTAAGAAAGAAGCTACCAATATTAGGGTTTGCACAGATTTTAGAGACATTAATGTTGCATGCCCTAAATATGATTTCCATCTTCCTAATATGGATCAAATCATTTATTTTACAGTTGGAAGTGGGATGTTGTCCCTTGTAGATGGTTTTTCATGATATAATAAAATTATAATATCTCCTGAAGATCAAGTTAAAACAACTTTCGTTACCCCTTGGGGAATATTTTGTTGGAAAGTAATGCCATTTGGTTTAAAGAACACAGGTGCAACATATTAGAGAGCTATGACATATATTTTTCATGATATGGTGTATGATATTCTACATGATTATGTAGATGATATTATAGCTCGCTTAGCTAAAGAGGATGGTCACATAGATGATTTAAGAAAATTGTTTGATCGATTAAGAGATTACCTTATCTAGTTAAACCCAGCCAAATGTGTATTTGGAGTTACGTTACGTAAATTTTTGGGGGTTATTATTTCTTTGTGTGGCATAGAAATTGATCCCCTCAAAATTAAGGCTATCCTAGATATGCTAGCTCCTAAAAATATATATGAATTATGAAGTTTACAAAGGAAAACTTCAATCTATCTGTCGCTTCATTGATAATATGGCAAATAAAATAGAAAATTAACTCCTTAAAAATAATATCCCTTTTCAATGGGATTATGAATGTAAATAAGATTTTGAATATCTTAAGCAATATATTTTAAATCCTCCTGTGCTTGTTCCTCCTAAGCCTAATCATCCATTTATTTTGTATATTTTTGCTTTGGAACTTGCACTTAGAGCTATGTTAGCCCAAATTGATGATGAAAAGAAATAACGAGCGAATTATTATATTAGAAGAACATTAAGAAGTTATGAAACTCGTTATACATTATTAGAGAAACTATGTTTAGTAGTTGTCTTTCCATGCAAAAATTACATCATTATATGCTTAGCTAGAAAACTTGTGTCATTGCTAAATCTAATCCATTAAGATATCTAATGAGTCGACCTTATCTATCAGGTCGCATGGCTAAGGGGGTTCTTGCTCTAAGTGAGTTTGAACTTGTATTCATAGGTTATAAATATATTAAAGGTAAAATCATAGCTGATTAGTTAGCTGCTACACCTTTAGAGTCTACTCATCCCCTATCCATTGAGTTTTCTAATGAATGCCTCAATCTAGATGAAGATAATTCTTAAACATGGTATTTATATTTTGATGGAGGTCGATGCATGAGTGGTGCCAATGCAGGTATCATTTTAATATATCCTCATAAGCACCTTATACCTTTATCCTTTAAATTGCAATTTGCTTGCACTAATAACACTACTGAATATGAGGCTCTAATTATTGGATTACAAGTTGTTGTAGCACTAAAAATAAAATATTTTCTAGTTTATGGTGATTCTCAACTTGTGATAAATCAAATCAATGACATTTATCAGACGCAAAATGAGAAAATTCACCCTTATAAAGCTTATGTTCTACAATTAATATCATTGTTTGAAAAGTCACTTTAGAAGCTATACCTAGAACTAGCATTTGTACCACCGATGCCATGGCCACAATTGCTAGGATTTGGATGATGAATATGATACTATCATCATTCACTGAGTCCAATAACACACTTCTACTAAATCATGTTTATAGCTATTATATGTGTTTCTAATTAATGAGCCTTGGTACATAGATATCTTCAATTTTCTCCAGAAGAGAATTTTCCCTAAAGGTTTTGATAGAAATCAACGTAGATTGTTACGTAATCGAGCTATCCACTTCGTAATAATTGGTAATACCTTATATATAAGGTATTTTGAAGGTATCCTATTAAGGTCTCTAAATTAATATGAGTCTATAAAAATCCTTGAGTGAAGCCCATGATGGATCTTGTGGAGGACACTTTAGTGTTAGTGCCATTACTAAGAAGCTCCTTAGAATATAATATTTTTGGCCTGCCATGGAAAAGGATGCACATGATTATGTGCACCATTGTGACAAGTGTCAAAAGCATGTTGACCTTGTCTATGCTCCTTCTCAAGAACTTTAAGCCATATCATCTCCTTGGCCCTTTTCTAAATGGGGTCTAGACATTATTGGTAAAATAAATCCTGTCTTATCTGATGGCCATAAATTTATAATAACTACAATTGAGTATTTTATGAAGTGGGTAGAAGTTATGCTCTTAGATTATTGCATGAGAGCTCAAGTTTCAAAATTCATCCTTAATAAAATAATTTGTAGATTTGGAATTCCTTCAAATCTCATTTTAGACAATGGAACTTGTTTTAAAAATAAAGATGTCAAAAAACTATGTCAAAAATATAAGATTCAACATTGTTGGTACACTCCCTATTATCCTCGGGTTAATGGCCAAGATGAAGCATCAAACAAAACTTTAATTAAAATACTCAAAATATTGGTTAATAAATCAGGCCGTGATTGGCATATACAATTATATCCTACCTTGTGGGCTTATCAAACTAGTTTTCATACTCACACTGGTGCTTCACCTTTTGTTTTGGTTTATGGCACTGAAGCTATTTTTCCATTTGAGCTAGAAGTTCCTTCGTTGGCTCTTCTACTTCAAGATTCCAAAGTAGGAGATGAATATCGTGCTAGCAGACTTAGGCAGCTAGAACTTCTAGATGAAAAATGCATTCATGCTTTAGAACACCTTCGTACCTATCAAGATAAACTCAAAAGAGCATATTAAAAGAAAGTTCATAACCGATCTTTTGAAATTGATGATTTAGTCTTAAAAGAAAATAAAAAAAATACAAATGCAAGAAAAGACCTTAAAGGCAAGTTTCAGCCTAATTGGCTCAGACCTTATATCATCATTGCTAAATTTGGATCAGGTGCATATCGATTGGTGACCTTGGTTGGAAAATATCTGAAGGAACCCATGAATATTATGCATATCAAACGATATTATGCCTAAAATCCAAAATTTTATCACTATACATGATTATATATAATTTTCACATTTTAGCAATTTATATGAAATTCAAAAATCAAATAAAAATAAAAAAAGCATAAAAATATCCAAAAATATTTTAAAATCATTTGCATTATCATTTCCTAAAATTTTGAAGCCATATTTTCCTTTATTTTTGAATAAATTCTGAAGTTATCGTGATTTTATCGCTATGATTATAAATATCTCTTGTATTGAATATCACTATTATTTCACTAAATAACATTTTGATTTTTGGGAAACGATATTGCTACTTCTTGGACCAAGTACACTTTTACACATTAAAATGATTTGTTGCAAATTCAAAAAATGATACTACATAGTAGTCTTAGTCTCTTGAGCGAAAAGTTTTCCCTACTATCCTATCATGCGCATGGTCTAGAATTTTTGAGAATTGGAAAAAGGACAAGCTCACCCCTGCCCGAATAAAAATACCTTGCTCTATAACCAATCTGAGAAAGTATCCCAAAAGAAAAATTAAAAGTAAAAAAAAAAAGCAAAAAGAGAATGAAAAGTTAAAAAATAAAAACAATAAAGTCCCATCGTTAAAAAATAAAAATTAACAAAATCCCTACCCCTTTAAAGTGAACGAAAGAAGGGTGAATGAGATTGAATCCTTGGAATTCTTAATTATTAGAAAATCATGAGGTAATCCCAAAAACAGGTGGTTTGTGCTCAACCCACTTGGCCTTGGGTAATCCCTTTTCGCGTGGTGACATTTATGTCACATTAGCGACCTTATTTTGTACAGACCTATGTATTCTTGTGGATTATCTAGCTTTTTATCACTTGAATCACATAGTAGTCTAGTATGGTTTCATGCACAAAAATCATGGTTAATGAATTTTTCATTTGCACACACATTGGTTCATTCAAGTCTGCTTGCGTCACTACCTTACTCAAAATTGGTAAATGAACATTACAAAGCACACACATTTGATTCCTAAGATATTTTGTGTCATTATGATATATCAAAATGGATAACGAACTCACACGTGCACACACTGGGTTCTTGATAAATTTGAATTTGTCTTTGAAATAAATTAAAATATTGCTTTGAAATTTTTATTAAACGCATTAATTATTTTGAGCATTAATAATTATTTATTTATCTCCTAAGAAATCACATTTTTTCAATCACACATTCACATTTTGACTTCATGATGATGGCATAATTCTTGAGTAATTATTATTTCAAATTTCACACTTAGGAACATTATGCCTAGTGCAAGTCATATTTATATCATTTTATGCTTAAATTTAATTAATCAAAAATCCTTCAAAAATCATGCAATAAATTTTTTTAAATATTTATTTTGATTTTTGTGATGATGGTATAATTCCTAAAATGATTTAGGAATTTTATGCCTTGCACAAGTCATCTTTATATCATTTTATGCTTAAATTTAATTCATCAAAAAACTTTCAAAAAATTATCGAATAAAATTTTATAATTTTTTTTTTTATTTTCATGATGATGGTATAGTTCCTAAAAAAACTTAGGAATTTTATGCTTAGCGCAATTCATTCTTTAAAATTTTCATCTCCAAAATTATTACACAAAAAAAAAAATCACAATATTTTAAAACATGTGACATAATTATTTTTAAAGAACAAAAATTATTTCATCTCATCATGTATTTCATTTTCTGATTTTCGTGATGATGGTATAATTTCTAGGTAATTATTATTTAACTTTCACACCTAGGAATTCTATGCCTAGCGCAATTCATCTTCTTCAAATTTTCATTCTTAAAATCGTTAAAATCTTGTTCCAAAACAACATCAAAACTCCATTTTGTCTCATCACGAAAAAGCCTTAAGAATTATTCTTAAGTAATCAACCCTTTTAGCAATTTAATTCCTCACAATAGGATCAGATTTATGACCTAGCGAGCAACGATCTCCACTAATGGTCATGTCACAATGCCAACATCCTTCGAGGTTTATTGCTAATTTCTTACATCCTCATCAAACAAACAACTTTCAAAACACATTTTTCAAAAAAACCAAAATTCATTTTCATTTATTTTATTTGAAGTATGATCAAATTTTTTATGAATGATGATAAATATGAAATACTAAATTAAACCAAAAAGCATAATCAAATTACATGTCACATCAGAATAGTAGAGAAAATCACACACACACACACACACACACACAATATATATCAAAAAAATATATACATCACCAAAAATATACTAGTATGCCACAATATCCATCCTTGGTATACTTAGTCATAAAAAAAAATATAATACATCATCCAATCATCTCTAAACTCCTCTAGATCCCCTAGAGCTCTGAGCATCGTCACCTCCACCAGGGGGTGGTGGTGGCTGAAATTATCTTGCCACCATTTGCGTCTGAGAGGTCGTCGCTCTAGAAGTAGAGCGATATGAAGCTCCTACCCAAATAGGGTCCACAATATCCATAGACATCTCCTGCCTCTACTTGGTTGGTATGACTGCAAAGTATAAAGTTCGATAAAATATGGTCTACTGAATAGACTACACTAGCTAATTCCCTGATATACTCCTCATTGATTGAGTCGACTGTGAGGCTATTGGAATAGAAACTCCTACTGCCTAGCTCAACTGAGCCCTGGCCTATGCTAGCTTAGCCTCCAAGGACTCGATATTGGTCTTTTGGATAGCATTCTTTGCCCTCAATCATGTAATCTCAGCATCCTATGATGTGATGAAACTGATCTCTCCCATATCTAAAATCCCCTTGCCCTTCTCGAGTACCTCTACTCTCTCTCCATGCTAAGGAGACACCCCTCCCTCATGTGGGGTGAATCTCCTCTATCCTGCTTGTCTCTATGGCCCCACTACCTCTAGATCATATGGTTGCCCTATGTGCAATTATGGAATCTCACTAAAGGCCCATATGTCTCCATATAGCACTGCCTGAGGACTCGGTTAGTTGCTCGATGTACTACGCTCATCCATGCTATCAACCTAGCTAGCCTGATACCAACATACCATTGTTGGTATCTATATATGACGCCTGCATCACCCCCAACTACCATCTCCACTGGATCATCATATGCCTCAGGATCTAAATAATTGGTTTGATCGAGAGACCCAATGAAGGTGGTAGGATCCCTGGTAGACCATGAAAAAATGACATTCCTATGCTATGGAATGTCCTACTCCAAATAAAACTAATGTTGCACCTAGTAAAAATTGTGCAACTCCACCTCCCCCTCATTCATATGGATCTAAATGGTATGTCTAACCCTATCCAACTTAAAATCATCCTCCTACCATCCTAGAATCTCTCTCCATGGCCTCCATGTAATGTCATATGGTAACAAGTCATCTAACAACCACCTCAAAACTAGGATATTGATTCACCTCCCCCGTCCTCCCTATAGAGGCCAATAGAAAACTCTAGGCCTATCCTCCTCCACCCCTGGCTGCCCATCAGTTGCTCTGACTAGTGGTAACCCTATGGGCTGCTAGATAGCAATGTGCTCCTAGCACAAAATCTGTAGAAATGAGGTCAAAATATGACTCTATGAAGGACTCTATAGAGATGGTACAAGAGGAAGGGACCCCAAGCAAAGCATATCTCCTAATTTTTCATATCACAAACTACCTATGCTAGCATCCATAGCAGGTGCACTCCACTGAGGTGACACAAAATATGGTCGTCCACCATGCCACTCAATAGAAATGTCAAATGAGAGATCCCCTCTGTCCTGCTCAATAACTCCTCCCTTCATCATAGGGAAGCTAGGATCCCTTGTGAGTCTTTGTAGTGCCTGGCATTAGTTACCTGATGTGGTAACCCAAACACCCTATAGTGTCAACCATAATATGTGCCAGATATCCTCCAGTGTGGGAGTCATCTCCCCTATGGGTAGTCAAAAACATGAGGACTTTGGATACCATCGATCAGCTAGTGTCATAAGTAGTCACATATCAATGCTAATTTATGGCATTTCTACCACATGTTTGATGCCTACCACCTCCAAAGTATCCTTCTCAGCATCTATCAAGGTAACTAGATCTTCCTGTAATGTCGTATGTCTCCATTCTCTATTTTTAAGTTCAACCATCTGTCAAAAACAACACATAAAAATTAAAAATTAGTGATCGGACTAAAAGCTATAAATTTGGAAAAGCACAATGTAAAATAATATCAAAATTGATATTTTCATATTGATTTCACAATATCATAGGCATTTGATATCACTAAAATAGATACAGTTTTTGCAATATCGTACCGATTTCGTCAATATCGTATCATACAATATTGGCGAAATCGATACAATTTTACAAAATAATTATGATTTCATAGCTAGGGTTACGCAATGGCAACCGTACCATAAATTCACCAAATTATTCAAAAATTCACCTAGAAACTAGAACAATATACACTAAATGAGCTAAAAATCCATACCCAGAGTGCTCCATCTTCTTCGTAGACTAGATCTCCGTGATGTCTAGCTCCTGCCATGTTTTTCTCCAGAGCCCTGACAGTGAAATGGTAAAAAGCAAATGAATTACTTTTCATTTCTTTTCCCCATTTTTATTCTCACTCCATGCCTCATTTTCTGAGTTTTTACCCAAAGCATTGATTTTGGTATAAAAACTCAAAGGGGGTACCATAAATATCATTTTTTGAAACAACTTACATAAAAACCTAAAATCGTTAAAAAAATTGCAATAAAATTTTTATTTCTCATAAAACGTGCCATAGTTTTCTTTAACACATTTTTGGAAGAAACTGTGCTAAACAGGGGGTAAAATGTAGCACCTTAAAATTGACTCATCTCAATTCACCCATTTGACCATTTGCATAAAAAACACAAAAAAATTATAAAAAATGTAAAACATCATATTTTGCATTTATTACCTCAAAATTTGTGCCCTTTAGATGAGATCATACTACGATAAGTAAAATCATAGTCCGATCTCCGAAATAATAGCATGATTTCATCCTTTACGATCTTTGTGATCGGCATATGATATCGGTGATGGTAATACGATCTTGCCTAGAAATAGAAAATTCAAAATGGAAAATGACAAAAGTTGTTTGAACTAATTTTTTCCTTCGCTTGTGTAACTACATGGTATTATGAGATCGGATCCATTCAGTTTTTCCCATCTTGGAAGAAGTTACAACAATCCAACCTCCTCCCTATTCTGGAAACTCCTCCCTACCTATTTAACCAGACCATTCTCTCTAAATTTCTCCTAGCTCCATTACACCCTAGAAAACCTAGTCTAAGTTTACATATAGCTTTTTTCATTTCAATTTTTGTTTGCAGGATCGGAGGATAGTGTTGTAGATCAAAGGATCTTATTGTAGATTAGAATTTACAGTATTGTGATCGTAGTACGAACTTGTAAGTTTGAAGTATGATCTTGCTCATAATGCTATGATCTTGCCTGTAGCATGCTTGGGGGTAACCCTAAGATTTGGTTTGCACTTATTTGCATTTTATCATTATATCTATACCTAATTTAGCACATTTATCATATAGGACATTTAATTTGATCATTTGCATCCCTGGAGTTCACCCAATTGCATGTAATTGCATCCTTTAAGTAATTCAAATTCATTCATTTGTCAATTCGTATTATCATTATTGTTTTGTAACATTTCTTAGATCTATAATATACTTTGCAAAACATAATTTGAAGCATAGAATCATAGACCATCAATTTTTATCCTTTATCCATTCATTTGCTATCTTTTGTCAAAATTGGCTCTATTTGTCTTTGTTCAGGTTACGATCTTGCAGTATCGTAATACGATATCGTCTGTTTATGTATGACATGGACTGTATACAAAAAAGTAAAAACTTCATCAAACATTAGGATATAGGTAAGCATTTAAAATTACTTTTCAAGTATTGCATTGTAGTTTTATAACTTGTTTTCCCACTATTTGCTACTTTGTATTGAAATTAAATTGCATATATGCTAGATTAGTTGCATTTGTCCAAAATTAGGCATATGTGTGATTTGAATCCAAAACAAATACATAAAAACAAATCCCAAACCTAGGATTAGAAACTAACACAAAATATTTCCTGGTGAACCCCACCAATTCGTCAAAAAATCACCATAACAGTGTACGAATCCAAGTACCTCTCATCTAATATGTAGACCTATCCTTTTCCCATACCCATTCTAGGCATGGATCCATCATCTTGAAGGAAAGGGGTGCAAAAATTTTAGAGCTACATTTACCCTATAAACTTGGCGGTTGCAGCGACTAGCACTTCATGAAATCCGACAAGATAAATAAATTACCATAAGGATATTTGGGGTAAATTTTTTCATTGATGATATGATGTGCTTCTGTTCAATCTCTAAGAAGGCCTTTTAGGCTGGATTACTCCACAGGAATGAGGCATTCATGTAATTTATCCTATGACATTTTTTTAGTAGAAAATAGACAATATGATTCAACATAAGCCTAATTGGAATTGTAATCATTTCGATTCCCTAAGAAGACCATCGTGGCCCGACCACTCCTTGGGATAAAGATGTACAATTACTTTTAAAATTTGCAATCATGACTAATTAGGAAGCCAAATAATTAAATTCTAAATATTAAATAAATTCATATCATTCATGATGGTCAAGCAACTCATTGCTTTATTAATTGTCATTACCCTCATCGACTCATCACTTGAGGGGGTAGTCATGCTATAAAATCATAATCAAAGTCAACAAAATATTCCTTTATCGTAGATCCCTTAATATTGTCAAAACTGCATTCATATTATGAATCATTGTCAACAACTATCATAAGCTTACCCTTTGTTGGGGAAAATAGCAAATATGATAGTTTATTTTATCACTCTTTTTTTTAGGTTCTATGGGTTTAGATAACCTATAGTACGCACATATGCATCGAATGACAATGGGGATGCAATTTTTTTTCAAAATTAAGCCTTTCACTTAGTTGGAAGCAATGATTCTAGGATGTGCGCCCTTTTGCAGGACCTAGGACATCTAATGTTGATCAAACTAATGATCATCATTCAACCTACAACATAGTTTTAGGAGGTCTATTTTTTCTCACATGTTGTCCTATCTCACAATCCATCACAAAAGGGGCATCTATAGACACCTAAAATGTGTCATGTCGAGGTGACAACTCATATGGTATATGCTAGAAGACCATATGAAATATATTGGATAGATTCAAATATGAAGCAATGGTTTTAACCACTCATCTTAGGCACTTTGGCCTATTAAGCCTTAGCTACTACTAACACCCATGATCAACAAAGCTAACTACGCTTGTCAGCCATGATCAGGCATAAAATTTAGTTGGCTTTCATCCGACCCAAAATAGGTTTCAATAGCCAATTGGTTGTAAATTGGAGTGGTTTGAGCGAGGAAAGTTCTAGAGGATTCCATCCAACAACCTCAACTACCCAATATTAATATTAGCTTCTCCATGAAGCCAACCTAGGCCCTTGCCAAATCCTATAAGACCCCCCTCAAAATTGGGGAAACTATTTGAGTGCATAGGCAAATTCATATGGTAATGCCCTATTGGATTCATTACTCCCCTATTCGCATAGAGAGAAATCAATATTTGTTATAAAAATAGAAATTCAAGTCATGGAGGTCCTAGGAGGCTAGGAGAACCAAGAAACACAATTACACCACTTTTACATGCAATTCGAGCAATCCAACTACAAAATATGTCAAAGGACACAAAGGTGACCCTTGACCATCAATTTGGTAAAGATATTTAGAGGTTCAACCCCTAAATTGGAGGATACAAACATTTCAAGCTCTTCCATAGCTATTAGTCATGTCTAACATTTCCCATCGTGTGACAAAGTTGTGGTCAGGGTATGATCTCTAGTTTCCCTATTTTATAGCTGTAGGATTTGTTTAATTGCATTAGATTAAATATATTTCATGTTTATTAGATTCATTAGAGAATTTATCCATAGGAATTGAGGTTTTTGGATCATCTTTCCTTCATATTTGCAAGTAGGACATAAATGATGTTTTCCATGCTTTCATGCTTTCAAATTCATAATTAAGGCATTAGATAGATAGATTTATCTTTCATTTGCATTTATAATGGTGAATTTGCATGCTTAACATAGGTTTAGTATGTATTTTACATTTTCTTAATTTCATGCATGTTATGTCATCTTATATGCAGTTTTATCCTCAAAGCCTCATCAAGAGAGGCCTCCTTTATTACTAATTAGTTTCTTGATTTTTATTGCATGCAAGACTAACAAGGTTTTGACATGCAAGGAAGCAAATGCCTCTAATCGCAGATAAGGTCATCGACACCTTGGAGCAGTTTATGTCATGTTAAAGGCAATTTAAAGGGCACCTACCCTTACGAGGGATCTCATTGTGTAATTGTTGTATCAAATGGGTATCCCTAAGAGGGATGGAATTGTAACATGACTTAATTTCAAGATTAATGGAAGATACATTTTTTTGTGTTATTTCTTGTCCATTTTTGTATGAATGCCCATTTTTTGTTATTGCAAATATTACATAGCATTAGGTGTTAGCCTTTTACCATCTTACAACAACTTAAGGCTTTGAACCTCTGGTACAAGATGCTGAAGATGACAAATTTGAGTTGAAAATAAAGGTAATGCTCCTTCCATTAGCTCATAAAAATATTTATAATAGGGAAACCAAACACATTAGAGTCAACCCTTGAAAATAATGTTTTGACCTCTATTTATAGTTTGTAAATAAAAGAATATTAAGTAACATTACAAATATTACATATTTTACATCTCAGGAGAGAGTTATTGCTGGCATTATCTTACTAGTTCAACCTTCGAGAGATCTGATATGCATAGACCACCATGGCAGCTCAGATCCTTTGCAACTGTTGGTTGGTGACAATTGGTGTCCAGGCTATTAGAGACTGCATCTGCTCCACAAAATTTTCTTAGAATATCACTTCATCATCAATATGCAACTACCTCTAGTTCTTGTTCTTGAAACCCTTTGATGCTTCAGCTTCATATCTCCCAATTGACGGTGTTCTAATCTAGCGAGAAAATACTTTTAAATACTTAAAAATGGTTAGAAAAATCTTGACCATTGATTTTACCTATGCACGATTATGATTAGATCTTGGAATATACTTTGTACATTAGTGAGGAAAAACCAAAACACCATTCTGCTTCTTTTAGTTGATGATGTCATCTTCCTTGAATTTGACTATGTGGAATGCCAATCTGATGTGAAATACATTAAGAGTTGAACGGGATGGAATCCGCTCCTTGATATTCATTCTTCTTATTTAACTTTGAAACAACCAAAATCTATATTAAAAAGAATGTTGACATCACCTTTACTTTATTAATCGATGGAATGGCAATCTACACTCGAGCCAGTATAAAATAAAGCTTTTACTCCATTATGCATTGAAGTTAGCTCAAAATACTCCTTGTTGCCATTCCACACTTGATACATTGATTTCCACATCTTTTTCATCAATCCACACCAAAATACTCTATAAACTCGACATAATTGGTTTTACCAACACTTAGTCACTTGGAGCATGTCAAAAATACAAGCGATAGCCATTCCACACTTCTCCTCACACTAAAATCATCTTCACAAAAAACTTTTGGGAAATTGAGATGCATTTTCAGTCCACTACCAAATGCATTATAAAATGTGTGAAATTTCTCCAAGTGAAAAATACACTAAGTGTTAGTTGGATAAGAAAATTCTTGTTGCGGATCCGCTCCAAAATACACTAAAAAATGTGTGGAATGAAAACTTTGTGCCTTAAAATAAAATTTTCAATATTTTCTAAGGATGTGACCATTTTTGGCCTATATTCTAGTGCCTCCCAAGTGGATTTTCTCACAAATCCATATAACTCAGAGTCTTATCCTTTTGGCATCAGGAGTCAAAAATGCTCATCTTCAAAATGCTTTAAAGAATAATTTCCATATGAACAATATACCAAAAATACAGGTTCTTTTGTCATTGCTTCAAAATATTGTTTCTAAAAATTATTTTATTAAGATCATTACCCTTATAATATTTGTGGAATTTTTTCAAGGATAAACATTCATATTGAGACTATGCTATAAACATTAATACATTTGCCATTCCAGCAAAATTGCTTCACCACGCCAACAAAATACAGCTATATATTCCTTATAAAGAATTCTTACAAAAATACCTTTATATAAAACTTGTTTTTTGTTCCTCTAGACTCGTTCTTTTATTATTTATTTTTTATAATGTCAGAGAAAAAAATAAAATACAAAACTTGTGACTACATATGTACAAAGAAAAAAATGGCTAAGTTTGTGCCCCTTCAGGGCTTGTTGTGGTTCTATCTGACTCTTCCTTTTGCTGAGCCTCTTATTATCTTCCTCAGGCGATGATTGCTCTTGTTTTTTCTCTCCAAAATCATCACCAAATAATTGTACCATCAATTTCCCATCAATATCTTAGCTATTTGATTCCATGTTGCTTCATAGGGGTTAGATATTTCTTTTAGCTACTTATAAATGTATTTTAATTCACTAATCTATTCATAATTAGTAGCATTCCTTCTATTTATCAGGTCTTCCATGAAATCTCTAATCCTGGTAAATTCAATGATCATTTGTGCAGCTTACTCTTGGTCCAGTGGTTCTTCTAGAGAGTCGATCTCAGACTCATATTGAAATTTCTCATCAATACTTTTTGAATCTCTTCGAATAATAGTAAGTTGTGATATTCCATCCACAAACCTTTGAAACCAATTTGAATCATTTCCTTGTTCACATCCACTATGTTCTTGACTACTTCAATTTTACCATACAATAGCCAAGCATTTTTAAGTGTTATGTGCTTCTTGACCACAACCCTAGCAGCAACTCTAGCAAGATTTTGTTCTTTATTGGGGATCACCTTGGTAGAATCACTGAGTCTACTATCCACCAGCCTGTAAATTTGCTCTACTGGAATTACCATAGGCTATAGTTCTCTAGTGATTTTATCTAGATACTTTTGTATGCTTTGGATTAATCGGATGGCATCAACCAAATAATAAATAATAAGCTGAATCCCTAAGCATTTCTCTTGAACTTTAGAGAGTAGTTATTTTCTAACTTTCTTCAATCCATATTTAGAAAAAAAAATAATATTTAGTCTTTTCAACCTATAGTTGTTGCTTAAAAATTTGTATCTCGTTAGCTTGCTCTTCATTCAGTGTTTTTGCTCTCTTAGCTTCTTCTTGAGCTTATTAGCTTATTGAAACTTCTCTTTCCAAATATTAGCTTCTTTTTTTAGAGATTTTTCTACTTATTTCTAGTTATTCACAATTTTCTAAAGCTTTTCAATTTGCTTTTCCAACTTGCCCATAATTTCCTTAAATATATCATTCTTCACATAAAAATTTTCCAAGTGGGCTCTTGCTATGACCAATTCATCTTCTTCAAGCAAATTTTCAATATCTTATATGACCTCTTCAACATGGTAATCCTTGGTAGACATCTTAGTTTCAATCTTGCTCGCCATAGGAATCATGGAACTAGATATCCATTGCCTAGAAACTGGATAAAAAAAAATGCTTCTTCTTTTAGTGGCCATCCTACTAGAAGGCTTGGAAAAATTATCTACCCAGAATTCATTGATATTTTATGTGGTTGCCTACCCTTTTTCAAATTCACTTGACTAGGGTAACTTACAACCAAAGGAGAAGACACCAGGTATGTAAGGGTAGAATCAATAGTTGATGATGATTGTACATAAGTACTTATAGTAGAATTTGTGATCATAGTGGAATCTATGACCATTTTTATTTTTGCAATTGGTAGACTCATAGGAATTGAAGTGAAACTAAAAAATGGATGATTCGGGGTACTTGCAGCAATTTACTCCTTCTATGATGTTGGTGATTGTAGTGGTGAGGATGAAATTATGGGAGATGATGAATGGAGAATCTCAGATGATGAAACTAGAATTTGAGGTGACCTTGGGGGAGATGGGTTGGCTTGTACCTCAGTAGTGGTTGATGAAACATGTGGTGTACTATTATGTGGTTAAGGTAACTTTGTTACAACTTCTTGCTTAGAAGGGGAGGGTGACTTCCTTGGGTAATCTAGAGGAGGTAGAGGAGAAGAGGGCTTAGATATCATACCTTCACCTACAGATGTAGGGTTTTGTTGAGTTATCTTTATGCCCTACTATTGTTCTTGTTGTGTCAATTATTTTGTATTTGAAATAGTTGTTTCTTTAGCAATATCTTCCTTGTCCAATATTTATTAATTTAAAACCTCTCTCTCTACTCTTTCTAGATCCCTCTTGGCCTTTATTTGAAACACTTGAAAGGTAGCCTTCTCACTTTCAATATATTCCTTAGATAACTCTTGTTTTACTATTTATTCTAAAAATACCTGCTCAAACATAGGGTGTAACTCTACTATTGTTGTAGTGGTGAAACTCAAAGATGTAAACCTAAAGCTCTCATCCTTCTTATTCTAGTATATTTCTATATTCAAAGGTTTTCCTCCCAAGGCTAGGCGTTTAGGCCTACTCACTGCTTATATGATTGGTGCACTGACATTCCTCTCATCAGAGTAATGCATATTGCTCATCAACTGTGCTCCATTTAGAAATTTCTCCACTTGTTCAGCTGTGGGCTGAAACATCTTTAAAACTTTAGCAACTATCAAAGGGGTTTCAAGCTCTTCTTATTGAACCTCTTGGTTTGTAGATGAAGAGGAAGAATCAGACCCATCATGTGAATTCTTAAATATTAGTACTATATTCCTTATGTATTTAGGCTTCTAGGTTTTGACATTATCATCATATTTATTAAAAATTACTATCAATTTTCATTCCAAACCTAGATTTATCTTTACCAATCTCACTCCTCATTCTCCACAAATATGATATTTTTAGATTCATTCCATTTTCCCCATTTCTTTACTTCTTCATCAGTAGTTTCCTAGGACTGAGAGTCCTTTTTATTTTATATTTTTTCCTTAATATCTTTGATGGTAGACTCTTTCAATTGATGCTCTGGTTTATTGTCTAGATCAAAATCCACAATTTGCTGATAAAAGTCTAGACATGAATGAAGTTGAACCATTTTAGAAACATTCCACTCCAAAGGAGCAGTTTATTTGTTATTTCTTCCATATTCAAAATTGGTCCTAGATCTCTTTTAAAATTTTTAGCCCTTTTCCCATTTAGGGCTATGTTCCTCTTACTAAAAATATCATCTGGATCATAACTCCATATCTGTTAGACCTAACCTATCCAGGTATTGATCAATTTTTTTACCCTATTGCTTCCATGTAATAGTTATATCATCCATGCTATGGTAGGTTAACATAGATTTCCTATTTCTCCAAAAATCGTAGTTCAAATCTATGAATTTTGCTTGCCTTAAGTATTCTAAAGCAAACAGCTAGTTAGTAACAAAATATGGGAATAGAAAAGGCTTACCCATAAATCCATACGATCTTATTATTGTACCTTTAGTTAGGAGATACAGATCTCCTTCCACAACATTTTTTGGTCTCAGAATTTTCTTGGCTAGAGGGGGTAGCCTGGGACAAACTCCATATATTATTTTTAATGCTAGCCCTAAGAATTCCAAGTTGAATCTATAAAAATACTCACTACTTCGTAGGTGATTAGTCCAATAATAAACAACATGGAATCTCCTTCACTGGTTTTATACTTTACCAGGATCCAAGGTATCATGTCTCTCATAGTAGCATAAAATATCCAAACCAAGCTTGATAAATGTCTAAAATAGGGTGCATCAAAGCCTATCTTCATTTTTACTAATTGCTCATGTATTCTTTGAGCTGAGAAAGTTATCCAGTCAAAATAGATAACCCTAATTATTTTTTTCTCTACACCTTCCTCATACATTATTTCATTTGAAATACAATATGTTGTGACTATTTGCCAACCATGCACCATTTTATCAAATTCCAAACCCTCCATATAGGCCAGCATATAAAATAGCTCTGGGTTAGCAAATTCATCGATGGTTATTGGAACTGTAGGCATTTCATATTGGACTTAATATTGAGTTGTTTATAAAGCTAATTTTTGAATGACTCACCATTATTAGCTCGCTTCTCTAGCGAGTAATAGTCATCTTGGGTAGTTACTTTAAAATATTTGGTCCTTATGGATGGCTCTGATCCCAGGGCAAAGAACTTATGATAATTTGCAGTGGTGATGCTAAATAGGGTTTTGCCACTAGTAGTTTTTACTACTTTTGCTATTGGATCATAAAAATTAACTATAGATGCTATAAACTCTAGACAGGGATGAATGAAATTGAAAATGTAAAAATACAAGAAAGAGAGTACAATGAATTTACCTTCAACCAATAAGGTTGCTCTTTTCTTAAATCTATTGTTGATGTTTCTCCTGAGCTTTGTTATTTTTGTAAGGATGAGTTCAGTATTATCTACAACTTCTGCTCTATTGATATAATGGATCATCATCTCTTTTTTCAATGCTCCAGTTCCTTGAGAATCTTTGGAAGCCATCTTAATTAGAAATGGTTCAAGTTCTCTCTAGAATTCATAGGTAATGCTTTCGGGTACAATTATGCTCTTTTCTTAGTGAACACTACTCTAGTCATCGAATGGACAAAAGCTTATGCTTCGAAACTTTTAATTTTTGGTACATGCACATCATTCACCATTAATATAACTACTGTATGACCTAACCACTGGTATGCTCCTCAAATCGCACTCATTTTTTTGGTGGCTCAAAGATGACATTCTAATTTTTTATTAGCCAAAATTCAAATTTGCTTTTCCTCATGATATAATTTTTTTTGTTCTTTCTTTTGAGTGTAGGACTTTTAGAATTTAATAAGGACCCTTTCTTCCCTTTCCAAGTGGTGTAATGTAAAATTGCCACTCCACTTAAAAATAGACTTGAAACCGATGGTTTGGAGTCATTTACTAATCCACTACCACCTAGTATTATTAAGTGTAAAAAATAACACTTATCTCATTCATCTAAAGATTTAGTTTATTTAGGTGCATATTGGAATCCGTTCATTGTTCTGCATTGATATTTGTGTTCTTGAGTGTAGAAAATAAACTTGTTGCATCCCTTAGAGACACTTAGCCAACTTAAAAAATATTTTTCTCTTTTTTCTATAGGTTAAAATAAAAACTAAATACAAAGTGCAGAAAGAAAGTAAATATGATACAATGTATATACATATGGTACAATGAGCTTATATTTCAATAAAAGTAGAGTTTAAGATGAAAACCATTAATCATAAATGGCTATATGTTCCACTATAGATATTCAAGTTGGAACACATTGATATCCTTAACATCTGCTATTTTGAAAGGACCATCCTAGAAGGAATCAAACTTCTAATGTTTCCTTGATTTTGCTCTATCAACATTCCACCTAAAAACTGAATCTCCAACCTAGAATTTTTTGAACCTTACCTTTTTATCGAACCATACCTTGATGTCCATAGAGTGTTTCTAAAAAATTTCATATGCTTGAACTCTATTCTCCTCCAAATGTAGTAAATGTGTCAGCCTTGTATCCACTAGATTTTCCTCATATTCTTCTTCTGTATTTACCAGCTTGAGTGCTAGAATTTCCAAATGAACTTTTAACACTACCTCCTTTCCATACACCAAGGCATAAGAGGAAGTTTTTATAGACTTCTTAATAGTAATCCTGTTAGCCCATAAATCTTGGTCTAGTAATAGGTGCCAGCTTCTTTTAGTCCCCTCAAGTGATCTCCTCAAAATCCTTAATAGGTTTTTGTTGGTAGATTCAGTAAGACTATTTCTTTGAGGGTAATAATTTGAATTATTCTTAATGGTGATGCCATACATGCTGGAAAAAGAAATGTATTTGGCTCTTATAAATGCTATCCCATTGTCACTCACCAAGGCTTTTGGAACTCCAAATTTTGAAATAAAACTTTCCATAAAATTGATCACAATTTTATGATCTAACTTCTTGGTAGGAATAGCCTCTATCCATATGGTTAGGAAGTCTGTGGTAGGTAGAATATACTTGTGCTCTACTGAGGAATGAGGTTTGATGACCCCTATAAATTCCAACCCCCATTGTTGAAAAGGCTCTTCCACTTGTACTAGCTTAAGGGGGAATGAATCATTCCTTGTCCTCCCTACATATCACTAATATTTGTTACAGGATCTAGTGACTTTGAAAGTGTTAAAAAATATAGTAGGCCCATAATAACCTACTCTTATGATTTTCAAAGTTGTGACTCTATCTGAGGAATGTCCTCCAGTTGGTCCTCCATGGAACTATTCAATGAGTTTTCATTGTTGATCATCCTTTAGGCATTTAAGGAGAAATCCATCCAGGTTTCTTTTATACAGATCATCTGGTAGCAATACATACTTTAAATATTGCAACCTATATATTATCCTTTGATATGCATTAATATCAGGAGGGCATACACCAGTTTGAAAGTATTTGATCATCTGGTCAATCCAATTAGAAAATCATAGTTGTAATACTTCAATCTGATCATCTTCTACTATCTAGAAAGATATTATTTCTGATGATGTTTCTACCTCTATTAGAACTTGGTAAAGGGACGTGCCTCTCACCAACTTGATGGGATGTATCTCCACATAATATTCCTATATTTTGGTAATCCAACCAGCTCTCTTATCTTTTAGTTCACCTTGGAGAATAAAGCTTCTCACATCAGGGTGAATAAAATATACCAGGGTCTTACTTTGAACCAAATACTACCTGAACTTCTTTAGTGACTTCATCACATCAAATACTTGTTTCTCAATAAAGTTATATTTGGTCTGGTAGTCATGGAGTTTTAGCTCAAAAATAATATAGGATGTTCCTCATCTTGGTCATCCTTTTGAGTGAGCACTGAGGCATAACTCTCTTCATATCCATAAGCATAAAGAATAAAATCCTTATTGAAATATGTGTTTACTAGTACTTGGGTTGTTGTAATGGACTGCTTTATTATGTAAAAATATTATTTCCTAAATTTAGTTCATTTAAACTCAGCATTATTCTTGAGCAATTTAAATATAGGCCTCACCTTCTGTGCAAAGTCATAAATGAATTTCCTAATAAAGTTTATTTGACCCAAAAAATATTGCAAGTATTTTTTGTTTACAAGCAATGGGAGAGCAATAATGGCTTTGATTCTATTTGGATATATGGACATACCTTCTTTTGAGACCACATGACCTAGAAACTTCCCTTAATGGAGTGCAAAGAATGATTTCTTAAGATTAAGGGAAATGTCAAACTCTTTGCACTTTTGAAAAAAATGCTCAAGGTGTGCTAAGTGATCATGCTTATCATGGGAAAACACAGTCATATTATCCAAATAGATCAGAATGAATTTATTGATAATTTATCCAAAGGCATAGTCCATGGCCCTCTAAAATGTGGCTCCTACATTGGACAACCCAAAAGGCATTTTTTGGTAGGAAAATGTACCCCATTTCATGGTGAATGTTGTTTTATATTGATCCTCATCCTTCAACCAAATCTAGTTGTATATAGAGAAGCCATCCAATAATGAGAAATTTTTTGTCCCTACCACTATATGTAATATTTGATTGATTTGTGGCAGGGGGTAATGATCTTTAAAAGACTATCGGTTAAGATTTTTAAAATCTATGCACAAACGAATATCGCCATTCTTTTTCCTAATAGGTACCAAGTTGTCTACCTAGTTTGAATGTTTTATGGGATAGAAGATCTTAGCCTTTAAAAATTTTAAGAGCTCTTCTCTCATAATGGTTTTGATCCTTGGGTTTACAGGCCTTTGAATTTACCTAAAAGGTTTTGCACCAGGATCTAGCTCTATAGTATATTGGATAATACTTTTTTCATATACCTTGAGTTCTTCATATGACCAAGCTGCAATGTCTTGGCATAATGCCTTGATATCTTCTTATTCCTCTAGCGAACGTCGAATTCCAAAATTGAGCTTATTTTTAGTACTGACTTCAATTTATTTATAAATGTTTATTGACTTCCATGGCTCTGGTCCTTTTCCTGTATTCATTATCAAACATGCTTTCTAAGGTAACCAATACTCGAAGTATGTGGTTTTTTCGTAAGTTGAATAACATCCTTTTGATCAATATCCTCTATATTTTCTTCTTTAATAGTGGAGAGACATGCTTATCTTACCAGAAATTCAATTATATGTTCATTACTTTCAAAAATATTTCAAAAAATCTGCTTATATGGTACTATAGGTCTAAAAATCATTTTGATTCCCTTGTTTTTCTTGACTCCAAAGTCTAAATAAGCATTGAAGTTAGCTCCCTTTGTTGCTAAGGAATTTACCAAAGTGTTCCTTTCTCTAGGAATAAAATTTATATTTAGGGTATAAAAGAATTCCACCAGATCCCATACCTTATTTTTGTACACTTTTAGGTAATGGTGCTTATTGTTGCACCTTCCTCTTTCCTGATGGATGATTAGCTCAAATTCACCATATATGTTTAGGACCTTAATACTCATGTTTTCTACCTGCATTAGTCCAAGGCATAGGGCCTTGTATTCTATAGCATTATTGGTACATGATCATGTTAATATGTAGGTAAAACTCTTTTTCTCTTCTGGTTTGACTAATAATATTCTAAATTGACTATAGTACCACACCAAGTCTAGCACCGTTTTTGCATTTAGCACCAAAAAAGTACATGGTACATACCTCAGTATCCCTTAGAGGCTGATTAGATATAGTAGGAATTTTATTTTTTGATTCTTATAAAATAATATATGTCCCCATACTAGTTCCAAACTGACTATAATATTCCCTTAAGGGTAACTCATCTTCAATATCCAATTCCTCAAAATTGTCAACTAGCTAAAATTCCTCCAAGGGAGTAAGATTGAACATATATTCCTCAATTTTTTTAATATGGTAAGAGACAAGATTATTAGGTGTTATCTTGATTTACCACAGTTATGCATAAGGGGTTGGACTCAAAATTTACTTGTAAAAAAATGGTAAATCTTAATAAAAATCTAGGTGAATCCTAAGAAAATAAAATCAATCATCTTCACACCACAATTTGGGGTTTTTTAAGCTCTAAAAATAAAGGTCATATTTGGGGCCAATTATAGTCCATTAAATCACCTTATAAATTCATTAAAACACCACCATTAGATTAGGCTCAAAAAGATATTTTCAATGATTACAAATATGCCTATGTTTGAATATATATTGTGGTGAATCAAACCTAAGAAAATATTGGTACTGAAAATTTTTGGCGAATGGACCAACATCGAAGGTCCTCATATTTGCCATTTCTCAATTTTAAAAATCCTAATATTCACCCAATTTGTGAATATTTGCCACTATGCATAACCCTACCTTATTTTATTTCCTTTGAATGGGATCACCATGCTGGAATAATCCATATACATTCATCCACCTAGTTTTATGGTAAATTCTCTTGAGAGGCATAAACTAAAGGTTCTAGATCAACCATCACTATTTATTGAACTATTGTCACCTCAGGGGATCTATGTAGCCTCATTAAAACATCCTTTATGACTCCCACTATTTTTATAGGTGTTTCATCCAATTGTAGTACTCCTAGGCTGGATCGGGTATACTCCATACCCATCTCTTCACAAACTATCCTAGGCATAACTATCGTTGATGATTTTGATTCTATCATACAATTTTGGACTACCTAACCTTCCATACTTAAAGAGATATAGAAAGGAGGGGGTTTATTATTCAAAATATCAGGGGACATTTCTTTCTTTTCTGAGGGTATATTAAGAATTGTGGTGACATGCCTATCCTTCGGATACTTGTTGAGAGAAGATTTAAGCAATTCTATCTAGCCCAAAATGAAAAGAGTATCATATAAATTGGCTTTTGATGAAATACTTTTCATCTCTTCCACAATATTATATTCTGGCTTAGTAGAGGTAGATTTTTCAATCCTTCTTTCTGGCTCACCATATTTTCTTTTGTATTGTTGAGTGGATTCTATTCTTTGCCTCTTGGTAATATAAAGGAATCTAAGCCTTTCTTAGGCCTCATATTTATACCTCATTCTTTCTCCTTCAGTTTCCTTCTCATTTATCTTAGGGAAATTAACTATATTTTTTGGGCCCTTAGGGACTATATTCCCCTTCTCATTGGCTTGGAGAATAGGGAATGATTCATTAGTTTGTGCAGGAAAATCCTTCTTCCTCTAGGAGGGTGCTTGAAATTGGCCCAATTTTTGTAGGTCAACTTGTAGTGCTTTTGTACCTAACCTAGTCATAACAACAATAGGTCCTTCCTCATTAGAATATTTTCCTACCATAATCTGGTCTTGCTACTAGAGCATGTTCACTCTCCCCTCCTAATTTCTCTCATCTTGTTTCATAGCCATTTGAACTAGATGTTGATATATTACACAATAGTGTGAATCATGTGGATCATCACATACCAAACACTAGACAATTGCAAGAGTGGTATTTAAATAACATTCATGCTCTTCATATATTACATTCACATTGATACTTGAAATATTACCAAGACCAGGACTCTAATCCTTATTAACATAGGGGAATCTCCTCTACTGATATATCTCCATCTCTCCTTTTTCTATTGAGTTCATATTGTTACTGAGGGTTTTGAAAGTGTTCAGAATGTCTAAGAGGATGGAGGATTCTTGGGGAACTTGAGTGGGAAGTGGAGGAAAATAAATTGCAGTGGATGTGGTTTTTTTTTGAATGGATGCCATTTGTGGAAACATGGATGACAATGGAGGTGGATACATATAATATGGAGCTACTGATTGACCCTAGAAACTGCCAATTTCTTGTTTGTAAGGCAACGCAGTCTTAGGGGGAAATCTCCTCATATTGATCAAGACATTCTCAACATGAACCACATAATTATAAACTCAAGAGAAATATTATATTCAAAACTATTGGGTTTGTAAGCCTATCTCTAATCCAAGAGCTCTAATGTAGTACATATAAGCTAAGCTTACAATTGGCCTAGTTGTAGGGAGGATTATCTTCTAGGTTCTACTGAACCTCAAGTTAAAATCTGAGATTATTTCTTGGAGACCCTTCTACATAGAAGTAAATTGATTGAGGAGGGATAAGGGGTCAGTAGATTCATTGAATTCCTCTACAAATGGCTCGACCAATGAAGACCATGAGATGATGGTATTATCCTCAAGGGTCTTAAACCAGTGTAAAATATTCCCTCTGAAAGATAGGGCTTGGATCCTTACAATAACATCCTCATTCTTAATATCATGGATTGTTTCCAAATTTAAGATATCCTAATAGTGCTCATATGCAATCTTCACTGATCCATCATAAGTGGGTATAGCTTTAGATACAACTTGGAAAATGGTATGCATTTGGAGCAATCTAAGTGGGCCAACTGTGTTCCAGCCGGGGTACTTTTGTAAAGGCTAATTGGGTGGTACATTTCCCTGATTTGGGGTTGCATTACCTACCATTTTCCAGGTGTGGTTACTACTAAGGGAGGGTTTTGATCAACTACAAGGTTTTTCTTAGGGGGATTTTCTTCAGGGTAATTTGCTTATGCTAAAAAATCTCTATGCAAACTCCTTATAACAGTTATTACCTTATAAGGTAACTCATAAAAGAAGAATGAATTTGGATTATTTCTCTTAAATGACCTGGTATACATGAAAGGGCACTGGTCTATAGGGATAATTATTTTTTGGGCTTTCAGACAAGGGAGTCGCTAGGTGATTTTGTTATTTTCTGCTTAACAAGTTCAAGATAATTTACTAAATATTTATTTCTTTGGGTAAAGATAAAACAATAACTCATATGATGGATTTTCATGTTCCTTGTGAACTGGTCCCACTGGGCATTCCAAAAATTGTTGGGCACTAAATTGGCATTGAGTTTTACTCAACACTATGACTATCTATATTCCTATTTTATATCCAGGCATGCACCCGATAGCGAAAACTCAACAATCAACATTGGATGGACCAAAGGCAATCTTCAATCCAACCTCCATAGTAGGTTGGTTCCTTGTCAACTTTAGAAGAGTGCTTAAATAATTGTGCTCACTTAGGGTTTTGAGATAAGGGTTAAGAAAAGGTTTAGGGTTAGAAATGTGAAAGAAAATAGTGGTTGGATGGGATAACAGTAAGGAAACTATAGCAAAAGTCTCCCAAAAAATATTTTTGGTGTCCTATTACTCAAGATCAACAATATCTAAAATTAATGAAACCTTCACACATTAAAGCATAAATAGAGATATATTTCAGAAAGCAATTCCAACATCCAAATATTTATAATCCAAATAATAGAATAGACCAATAATCAGATTTCATAGAAATAAACCTTCTAGCAATACAAATCTAACCAGAAGTAGATTTTAATTATTCTCACAATTAGTAATATAATAAGTTGTAATGAACTAACCATTAAAATATTGACAAAAATGCAACTTAAGGCTTTGAACCTCTAGCACAAGATGATGAAGATGATAAATTTGAGTAAACAATAAAGGTAATGCTCCTTTCATTAACTCATAAGAATATTTACATTAGGGAAAGCAAACACACTACAAATGATCCTTGAAAATGAGGGTTTTGCCTCTATGTATAGTTTGTAAATGAAAGAGTATTAAGGAATATTACAAAGATTACATATTTTCTAGCTCAGTAGATAGTTCTTGCTAGCATTATTTTACTTGTTCAACCTTTAAGAAATTTATTGTATGTAGATCGTCATGGTAGCTCAGATCCTCTACAACTTGTTCGTTGGTTGGTGACAGTCGGCATCTAGGCCATTAGAGACTGCATCTGCTCCATAAACTCTTCTTGGAAGCTTGCTTCATTATCGATCTGCAACTACCTCTGGTTCTTGTTCTTGAAACCCTTTTATGCTTTGGCTTCCTATCTCCCAATTTATCATGTTCTAATACAGTGAGAAAATGCTTTTAAATACTTCAAAATGGTTAGCAGAATCTCGATTGTTTATTTTACTCATGCACGGCTATGATTAGATCTTGGAATATGCTCTATACATTGGCAAGGGAAAACCAAAAAACTTTTTTTCTCCTTATAGTTGATGATGTCATCTTCCATGGCTTCGACTATGTAGAACACTAATTCGGTGTGAAATACATTAAGATTTGAGTGGGATAGAATCTTCTCCTTGACCTTCATTCTTCTTCTTTAACTTTGAAACAACCAAAATTTGTATTAAAAAGAACATTGACATCACCTTTACTTTATTAATCTATAGAATTCCAATCCACACTCGAGCTAGTGTAAGATAAAGCTTTTATTCCATTATGCATTGGAGTTAGTTCAAAATACTTCTTGTTGCCATTCTACACTTGCGGTATTGATTTTTGCCTCTTTGTTGCCAATCCACACCAAAATACTCTATAAACTCAACAAAATTGGTCTTACCAAAACTTAGTCACTTAGAGCATGTCAAAAATACAAGTATTCACCATTCCACACTTCTCCTTATGTTGATATCATCTTCACCAAAACAATTTGTAGAATCGAAACACATCATCAGTCCACTGCCAAATGCATTATAAATTGTGTGGAATTGCTCCAAGTGAAAAATGAACTAAATGTTGGGTAGATTAGGAAAATTCTTGTTGCTTATCCACTCCAAAATACACTAAAAAATATGTAGAATGAAAACTTCATGCCTTAGAATAAAATTTTCAATGTTTTCTAAGGATGTGGTCATTTTGGGCCTACAATTATTGACCTTATTTTGTATAGACCTATGTTTTCTTATGGATGAGCTAGTTTATAATGGATTAAGTCACAATTGGTTAGTCCTTATCAACTGTAGAGCTTACATTTAATTTTATCAATCCGAAGAAAATTAAAGTTAGATTTAAACAATAGGAATCTTGTATAGATTATACTGCGGGGATTAATACTAAGCTTTGCTCAAGTTTATTTTTTAGGTTTCACATGTACAAGAAAGTAATAAAAAAATTAAATTTATGCAGAAATGAATGGTGGAGGGTATGATAAAATGATGCAATGATAATTTACTTTTATTGATGAATTGATTTACTGATGCATCTAATTATTTGTAAACTAATTTATTTATAACATGATTTAATTTATTTGTGAGGATCCTTGTGCAATCTATCTTATTTTATGTAAATTAAAATGTAGTTTAATTTAAGGCTAACTAATCCTAACTTATTGCAGGGGTGAGAGTTTAGGTACTATCTATAGGAGTGGGCCCTGCCTCCTAGAGGGCAGTTTAAGTCTTTCTCCCCTAGTTTACTTTCTCAGTGACTAGCTTTTATAACTAATACTAATATTATGTCTATTTTGTAAATGTAGGTAATATATAAACACAATTTACATAAAAAAAATCAAACAACACATGAAATTGATACAAATTACCATATTTGAAGAACAAAATGGTACTTTTATTACTAGAGATTCAGTTGTACATGCTGACATGTTTCTTTAGAATTGTAAACTTAGAACATATTGTAATGTAACCATAGACACAATAGAGAGTAGACCTCTTTCAAGGTCTCTCCTATGTAATTTATACTGTAACTAATACAATTCTAAACAATATTCTCCATGTATTTGATATGTGGGTTTTGTGGATTGATGACTATACATTAATAAAAATAATCTAAAACCTAACATAATATGTACTCCTACTTGGACTTATAAATACTTTTACTGGTCCAAGTGGCATCCTACAAATAATCCTAACAAAACAATGATATTTTAATTGACTTGTAAGATATACATTACGACTTCATGTCTTATATTCCAAGAAAATCTAACAGTTTTTGCGTTTATATCTCAAACTTCTCAAAATAAATTGATTACAAGATTTATAAAGTAAATCTAATTTTGTAGGTTGATTTTATTGCATAATACTAAGAATTTGTTGGGAAAATTTCTCCTAGATAATCTTTGAAAATTTAATTAGTTTATTAGTGTACACATGTTTTCTGAAGTTTACAGATTTTTTAGGCTTTTTACCAGAAGTAGAACTCTTATGCGGGGAGACTTCGACAAGTGGCGGCTGGTTAATAGAGTCCATAGGTCTTGGTGTCTTATTCATAGAAAGCTGCTTAGTTAATTCAATCTAAACAGTAAGGGCTGACTGGATAATTTTAGATTATTCTATAAAGTCCTCTCTTAGCCTATCGATTTCCATTTGTAGCACTGTATTTTGTGCACGAAGCTAGGACAAGGTCTCTACAGTAGACTCGTTTACAGGTAATTCTTGTTCAGGCCCTTGTTCATCTTCTTGTTTAGAATTTTTTACAATTTTCTTCTGCCTTCCGATATTTGGTCAGGATTTAAATTTCCCAAATTTACATTTATGTTTTGGGCTTTCAGGCTCTTCATCTTGGCTATCAGAGTCATGTTCTTCCTCTGTTGACTTTTATTCCTCAGATTTAGTGGATTATGGGCACTCAGGTAAGTTGGATTCATCCACGATCCGGTTCCAAACACTTTCATTTCATGAAATTTTTTTAGAATAATTAATTTAATTAACCATGGTGCCCAATTAGGTGCAAATTTGGTTTTTTTTTAGAATTTTTAGGTTTAACTCTTAAAATAATTGATTTTAAAGATTGGAAAAAAAAATAAGGGAGGTTGATAACATAGTCATTTTTATCTGGATATTTAAAATTCATTAGCATTTGGATATGGTAGGATGATAAAACAAACATTCGTACCTCAAGAGTAAAGAATTTAATAATAATAACAACTGCTTCTTGCCATAGAAGGGGAAGTGTAGAAGTTGAAACCCCTTTAATCGACCCCTCCTTATCTCTAAGGATTGTACATTTCTCATCGAATTTTGTCACCAACTAGGTGATGCTCTTCGAATTTTTATAATAAGGTAGACCAACCTTAGGTAAACCCAACACTTAAAAAATTAGGCTCAGTTTTAGGTCTAGCTGGAGTATTAGGTCTAGCTGGAGTACTCCAACATGAGTAAGCATGGTGTCAAGGTTACAATTTAATATGAATTGCCTCACCACCCCTAAGTCATGACCTTTAAATTTAGTTAGTGCCTCCCACTATCGAGCATTCTCAAAAAGTTCAACAACAGATATGCTCAGGTTTTGGGTCTCAATGGATGACGACTCACTACATTTTTGGAATACAGGTTTAAGCATGGTGATGGCTACAGGTTGAAAGAGAGGATTTCAAATTTTTCACCAATGAACCCTGCAATTTATATATAAATAGATTTTCTTTAGAGGTCGGCAAAGCTTTTTTAAAAACAATTATTATTTTTATTATTATATATTTTTTTTATTATTCATAATTTTACTTTATTTTATAGTTAAAAGTAAAATAAAAGACATCCTCAAAATAGTTGTTTGAAACCCTATTGTAACTATACCAAATCTATGTAACAAATAAACAAAAACGTTCTAATTTATAAAAACTTGTAATTTTTTTTATATTTTAAAAATATTTAAAATCTTTTAAAAAATTTAAACCCTAATTTACCCTAAAAAAACAAAACCTGTAATTTAACAGATATATATTTAAAAATATTTTCCACAATTCATCTTAACCCTAAAATAAATTTTTTTATTTTTCCTTAATTTTACCTTAAAACAAAATTTCATATTTCTTCCAAATTTTACGCTGAAACAAAATTTCATGTTTTTCCCAAATTTTACCCTAAGACAAAATTTCATGTTTTTCCCAAATTTTACCCTAAGACAAAATTTCATTTTTTTTCTTAATCTCTGCCTACTTCTGTGTTTCCTTTCTGACGCATGGACAAAGTAAAGGAGAAAACATCTATTTTGTAAATAGGAAAACAACAATAATAAAATAAAAAACAAACTCAAAATTTAAACAATAATAATAATTTACCTATCGCTGTCACCACAGGTTTGCCACCTTTCGACGTTCGTAGAAAAACCCTATAATTTTGACCAAATCCGGTGCTAGCACAGGAAAAATTACACAATATCGACCTTTCTACTCAGACTATTCTCTCAAATCCCCTTAATATTTTGCATTTCATGACTGAATTTAGGTTGGGACTGGTTTGTTTCGTCTGCATGGTCGCATGTAGTGTCATTATGTTTTGTTCGGAAGTGGATACTGTGTTTTCTATCAATGGCTTCAAAACCTATCAATGGCGATGATATTTACCCTAGAATCTACGATAATTTTGCCTTGAAATCATATCAACATCGATAGTATTTACCCTAGAATATACGACAATTTTGCCTTGAAATCCTATCAACGACGATAGTATTTACCCTAGAATCTATGACGATTTTGGTTATTAAAACCTAGAGAAATATCGTTCGTCTATCCTATGTCAATTGAAAATGATAATTAAATTTGCATGTTTGTCGCTTTATTGGGCAAGAAAGGGGGCACATGTCGAAGATCGATCACAAACATGATCACAATACCTATGTTTTTTTCTTTTCCTTCTCAACCCTTGATCGTATGTTAATCGAAGGCAGGAAACTCTAATCCATGTAATCTCTCCCGATTGGTTGGACAGAGTCATGTGTCCTGCACTAATGTAATATTTTCGCAGTGTAGTTCTTTGTCAAATTCTCTTAACACCTCGCATGGTGGGAGTAAGAAGGTGTTGTGCTTTTATTAGTTTGGCCAACGATCAATCGTTGGTGTTGTGTGTTGATTGGTTTGGGCGACGGGCAATCATAGGTGTCATGCATTGATTGGTTTGGGCGACGGGCAATCGTAGGTGTCACACTTCCTTATGTTGTACTCATGGCTTATGAAAAAGAAAAGGCCCACAACAATATATATTTTATTATATAGTTTAATAGTTTTATTTTATTATTAACAGTTTATTATTATTTTTATATTATTCATTTTATTTTATAAGGCTTAGTTGTATATAGTTTGCATATTATAATATTATTTTTAAAGTTGTATATTATTATTATATAATAACAATATTGTTGTATTGTATATTTCGTATAAAGTTATATATATTATTATTATAATTATTGTGCTAATCTTCCTTTATTTGCCCTATTATTTCCTAGGTTGGCACGTGTTCTAAGTTTAAATATATATATATTATTTTTATTATTATATATATTTTTATTTTTAGATTTACAATTTTTACGGATGACAACTATAGAAGGGTGTTACAAAATAGTGTTACTGATGATGGTATTACGATTTTTTTTTTTTACAGAAGGTATCTACGGAATATATCTACAAAAGATACCTACGGAAGATACTTATGGAAGATACTTACGTAAAATACTTATAGAAAATACTTATGTAAGATACTTACGGAAGGTACTTACGAAAAACATCTACCAAAACTACTATTTTAGAGTCAAGAAAATACTTTACCTATTTTCTTCCCCCAAATTGTATTATGAGCTGTCTATGCCTTATTTATCCCCCCAAACTATAATTTTGGCTATATAGCCAAAACAAAAGGAAGGGTGCTTATTTATTTTTATGGATAATATAATAATGATTTTATATATGGGGGTTTATTATAATTTTGGTGAGGATGCTTCCTGTATTTCATGAAGAAGTTTCCAAGATAGAAAAATAATTTATATTAAATCGGATTTCAGCCTTCTAGGGTATTTGAAAATATAGGAAAAAGTGAAATAGATATTAATATGGCTTTCTTCTAAAGGATAAAATGTGGTGGACACAAGCCATGTTTTTGTAGAAAATATTGAAATCATAGTATTTTTATAAGGATTTACTTTTGACTCTTGCTTGTGATATCTCTAGGGTTATTCTTCAAGGACATCAAATAATCTAACAATTTTGAACAACTTCATTTACTCCTATCACAAATCAATTTAGTGTCAAAGTTGTCCTAGGATTTTCAAGTATCTTTCAAGACCAACTGTGGGTGCAGTGAAAATTCATTCCCCATTATGAGTAAGGATTGAAAAACAACAAGGGTTATATATGCCAAAAGCTAGCTGATCTTAGGAGCATCTAGAGGTCTTATCCAAATGTAGTGCCACCACATAAGGATACCTCAATAAAAATTATCCCATGGTGTTTGAAATACTAATATATATATATATATATATATATATATATATATATATATATATATATATATATATATATATATATATATATTTTAGGGTGAAGGGCGAGCTTGTCCTTTTGCCAATTCGTTAGTATTCTAGACCATGTGTATACATAGATAAGCAAATAAAATTATTCACTTATGGAAAAAATAACACATGAATTAATTTTTCCAAAACTTCACAATGTTTTTAGATATGCAATTGTGCGTGGTCAAAATAAAAACTTGATCAATGGGAGTAACTTACAACATTTTAAAATATTTGCTTTATTTCCAATGAAATTTTTTCTCAAAATACTAGATATAGTTTGAGTATTTGAAAAATACCTAGATTTCATCTAGCAACAAGGTACTATGTATCATGTGGTAATCATTTTCCTACAAGGTTTTTGAGAAAAACTTTTTTCTTGAGCTATATTTAAAAACATTAAGACTTGGAAACGGAAGGGAATACAGATACTTCAATATGAAATAAAGGAAACATAATAATTTATATATATATATATATATATATATATATATATATATATATATATATATATATATATTTATATTTATAGTTTTTTTTTTTCATTTTTTTTTTCTTTTCAAAGAGAGAGTTTATTGAATAGTGGTTGATTGCAGTTCAGAAATATACTGCAAATCAGTTTGCTGTCTAAAATGGTGTATGAATTCTTCCTTAGATAATGGCTTCTTATAAATTTTAAGCCTATGTCCATTTACTAGTAGTTTTCTTGTTGAATCATCTATGGGATTAAGTTTGATTGTACCATTTCCAAATATTTCCTCAATTTCATAGGGTCCTAGCCATCTTGTTCTTAATTTACCTTGAAAATCTTGATAACGAGAGTCAAATAACAAGGCCCAATCTCCTGATCGAAATGTATGTGGTACAATGTGTTTATCATACCATTTCTTTTATTGTTGTTGGGTTATTTCAGTTCTATGTAATGCTTCTAATCTTCTCTCATCCAAAATATTTAATTTTTCCAACATTTCCTTTTGTGTTATCCAAATTCATGTCAAGTTTTACCATAGTGTGAAAGGTTTCTATTTCAAATTTAATGGGCATGATGGCTTGTTTTCCATAGACCATTTCATATGGTGATAATATTGTGGTATTTTTACAAGTTGTATTATATGCCCATACAAATTATTTTAATCTCTTAGACCAATCACCCCTATTAATAGTTATAGTTTTTGTAATAATATTTTCAAGTTCTCTATTTGTAACTTCTACTTGTCCATTAGCCTGAGGGTGATATGGTGAGGTTTTCTTGTGTTTTATTTGATATATGTTAACAAAATGATCAATGAATTTGGAGGAGAATTGAGGTGCATGATCTGAAACTAATTCTCTTGGTGCTCCAAAGTGTTGCATTATGCTTTCATAAATAAAATCAGCCACTCGTTCAACTTGAGCTCATAGGAGAGCTTTAACTTCAGCCCACTTGGTAACGTAATATGTACATACAAGTATGTGTTTATTACCATCACTTGGAGGGTCTATTGGTCCAACAAAGTCAATTCTCCATTTTTCAAATGGTTCAAGAGCTATCTATGGAACCAAAGGTATTTCCATAGAAGGTGTAGGCTTTCTAGCTCTTTGACAAGCATCACATATATCAATAAATTGATGAACATATTTAGTCATATTAGGCCAAAAGTACCCAGTTTGAAGTATTTTCATAACCATTATTTGGATGGCATAATGACCTCCACAAGGTTCGTCATGTGCTGCTCTAATAGTGTCATATACATCATTTTATTGCACACATATTTTGATGATTTGGTTAGGACATTTTTTAAACAAAATTACATGAATCCACATAAAAATAATACTTTGATGTATTAATTTCCTATGCTCATGCGGTGTATAATTTTGAGGCATTTTTCCTATTACTAAATAATTTACAATATCAACGTACCAAGGGGTAAAAATAGAAATAGCAAACAAATGTTCGTATGGAAAATTGTCAAAAATTAATTCGTTATCATCAAATATCTGCATGCGATATAAATGATCTACAATAACATTATCTTTTCCTGCCTTATCTATAATTGTGACATTGAATTCTTGTAATAAGAGAAGCCATATAATCACTCTACTGCCCACTATTGCTTTGTTTGTTAAGTATCTAATGGTAGAATGATCAGTGTGAACAAATACTTCATACCCTGTTATGTAATGTTTAAATTTATTGAGAGCATGAATTATAGCTAAAAATTCTTTTTCTGTAACAGTGTAGTTAAGCTCAGCTCCATGCAAGTTTTTACTTACATAATAGATAGCATAAGGTATTTTATCTTCAATTTGTTGCAATATTTCTCCTATTGCATAACCTGAAGCATCACAATGAATATGGAATGGTAATTCCCAATTTTGTCCTCTCAAGATTGGATTAGTAGTCTATTTTTCCTTTATTTCTTCAAAGGCTTCTTGACATGCGTTTGTCCAATTGAATTCACTATCTTTAGTTAAGATCTTAAGCATGGGAATAGCAACTTTACTGAAATCTTTAATGAACCTACGGTAGTATCCTGCATTTCCTAAGAAAATTCTCACCTATGTTTGTATTTTTGGATGTTTAAGGGTTTTAATAACTTGTATCTTTGTAGGGTCTACTTTAAAACCGTCTTCTGATATATAATGTCCTAGAACAATACCTCCTTTCATAATCATAAAGCACTTTTCATGACTTTGAGAGAGATTTTGCTCCTGGCATCTTACCAAAACTTTTTGCAAGCTTGATAATGTTTCTTCAAAGGTAGTACCATATACTGTGAAGTCATCCATATAAACTTCCACACATTCATTAGTTAAATAAAAAAATATAGCCAATACAGCTCTTTGAAAGGTTTCAAGTGCATTGCATAGTCCAAAGGGTAGAACATTATAATCATAGGTTTCTGTAGGACATGTAAAAGTTATTTTTTCCTAATCTTTCTTAGCTATGGATATTTGATTATATCCACTAAAATTATCTAAAAAGCAAAAATATTTCTTTCCAACCAATGTATCTAAAACTTGATCAATGAATGGCAAGGGAAAATAATATTTCTTGGTTACTTTGATTAATTCTCTATAATCAACACAAATTTTCCATTTACCATTTTTTTAGGGACTATCATGAGAGGTGACACCCATTGGCTATCGAAAATTGGGTATATAAATATTGCTTTTAAAAGTTTAATGATTTCCTCTTGAACTACTTCTTTCATAGTTGGATTCAATCCTCTTTGGGGTTGTCTTACTAGATTACAACCTTCTTGAATAAATATGTGATGGGTACAAAAATTTGGGTGGATATTCGTCATATCCTCATAGTTCCATGCTAATTTTGATTGATGCTTTCTAAGAACATCTACTAATTGTGATTCTTGCATGCTTATTAATTCATTACTAATATTAAGAGTTTTTTCTTGTATAATATCTATTTATTTACACTTTTCTATATTTGCATCTATCCCATTTACCTCATATCCAAGAATGGTTAAATCATAGCCATATGGTTCTATTTGAGATTGACTTGTGTTTGCCTCATAAATGAATGATTGAGATGAACAATTGTTGTCTTGACCTTGATTTTCTTGTTGATTTCCTAACAATAATGGTAGGGGTCCCTCAACCTCTTGTTCAAGTTGTTCAATTACAACATTAACTGATAAGGTTTAGATATCATCGATTCATGAGGAAAATCATACCACAAATGCTTTGGAAATTCTTCTTCTATTGGTGATTCAGGGAATAAATTAAGATCTTTTGTATCCTTGCCATTAGAAATAGTCATATTTCCTAATCTACAGCTAATGTAAGCATTATTTGTTGCAAGCCATGGACATCCTAGTATTAAGGGATGTCCCCTCATTTATTTTTGGGTTGTAAGACTAATAAGTCTACAGGATATTCCTCAAAAATTACTGAGACCATAATGTCTTCTAACTTTCCTTTTGGTTTAATAGTAGATCTATTAGCGAGTTGAAGCACAATAGAAGTTAATTATAGTTTATACATCCATAAGGATTCTATTATTTCTTTGGTCATGACATTAATAGCGGCTCCTAAATCAATCAAAACATTTTGTAATGTTATGTCTCCAATATGCACAGTGAGTATAGGTATTCCAGGATCTGTATATTTCGGTAATAACCTATCTCTTATCATTATCTCAGATAATTGTCCAATGACTTGAATAGTTTAGAATTCATTCTTATTTTTCTTCCCTAAATTTGAACATATATTTTTAATAAGTTATAAATAGATAGGTATATCCTTGATAGATTTTAATAAAGGAATTTTAATAGTAATGCCTTATATTTCTTGAAGAAAGTTAAAGGTTGGCTTAGATGGTTCTTTTGGTATTGTCAGTCTTTGAGGGAATGGTACTTCTACTTCCTTTCTTATTTGGATTTCTTACTACTTTGTTGGAATATTTTTTTGTTGGTTTTCTGTTTCCTTTTTGTTACTATATTCTTTTCAACCAAATTTGGAATAGGATCATCAAGTTCTGTGAGAGTGATATTATTTTCCAACACCTTTCCTGATATTAATTGAATCTGTTGACATGGTGCTACAGATATAGAACATGTCTCACTAGTGTCATAAACTTGTTGGACATTATTATTGTTGTTAGAGTTAGTAACTGGTTGATATGGAAGAGGTGGTTGCTTAGGAAGATTATTATTATTGGTCAAAGGTGATAGAAGTTTATTTTGAGGTGGGTTTTGAGTGTTTTATCCCCTAAATTGATTTTTAAGGCTTTGTTGTTGTGTTGTATTTGGGGACCAATTAGTGCCACCTTGATTATATTGGCCACTATTATTCCAACTAGGCATGTTATGATTTTGTGTCCCTTGATTCCACGGAGGTGGTCCACCATAATAATTAGCCATAAATTGAGCCCATGCGGATATGTTCTAGTATTGATTGTAAGAGTTCCAATTTGTCCAATTTGGTGTATTAGACCATTTATTAGGCCTTTGCTGGTTATAATTACTAGGGTTTGATCAATTTGGTGGGCCATTAAATGGACCATTTCATATATGAGTGAAAAAATAAACATCTTCTGCTTGTTCCACTTTAGGTTCTTTTATGGCAGCTTTAACATCGGAGATATACTTGTCGTTTTCAGTTTTATGATTATTATCACGAATTTGACAACAAGAGGAGATATTGGATATATTTGTTATGTTGAGAGGACATTCTCTTGAATTGTGCTTTTTAATACACCTATAGTAGTAAAATTTTTCAGTGTCTTTTGATTTTTTATCCATTAAGTCCAAGGATGAGGTCAAAGTACTCAACAAATCAGTTTTTAAGCCTTCTAACATATTTCCAATTTCTACTCTTGTCACTCCTCCTGTGGATGTATATTCATTGCTTCTTAGAGGTTTGTTTCTTGAATAATTTCTGCAAATATTGATAATATCGTAAAATGACATAAGATGAATGTCTTCTTTTGCCATAATATTTAAAATCTAAAGAACATATTCCTTCAACCCTTTCAAGAAAAGTTCTTTTAGAATTTCTTCATCAAGATCTATATTTACTCTAGACCCTATAAATTTAAATCATTCGAGATAATCCTCCAAATATTGTTCTTCTTTTTTATTCATACAAAAAATCTCAACTTTATTATCCCTAACTCTACAATAATCTTGATATATTTCAAGGAATAGCTCTTTTAATCCATTTTCTCCATCCCAACAATTACAAACTCCTTATCTGAGACCCATAAACCATCTTAAGGCTACATCTTTAAGAGTATATGGAAATAACCTTAGCTTTTGCTCATTTGTGGTGTAAAAGTAAGCTTGAAATACTACTTCAAATTCAAAAATAAAAGCATCAGGATCTTCATAGGGTTTTCTGTGAAAGGTAGGCAATATAAAAATATAAACTGATTTAGATTCTCTTGTTGTTCCTTCTGTATGTAAGATTGGGAAAGGGAACATTTTTCTTTGTCTGTTCTCTTGCCTTTGTCTTCCATCTCCATGGTTTTCTCCTTCCAAACCACTTTGTTCATCAGCCATACCTGAATATAGAATTTCAATAATTGAATCAGGTATAGGTTCAAAAAATATAGAGGAAGGATCTACGTAGTTGTCAAATTCTATATTGGGAAATAAATATGAATTGGTATCTTGATCTAGGATTTCAGCTTGATTGGTTGATGTTGTAGCCTTAGTTTTTACTAGTTTATAAATTTCATGCTCTCTAAAGTCTCTTGGGGATTTTTCTTCTATTTTGTTATTTTTTATGAATCTTCCTTTAGAGTCTCTAGGTCTGCGCATGAATGTTCTAAACTCTTTTTTTTTTTTTTAGCAATATGTATAATTTTATTTGAATAATTTATGAATATCATTGACTAGATCAAGTTGTTCTGGTGTCATAAAATGTTCCTCTCCAAAATTAAAATAGTCTACAAACAATTGAATCAACTGAACAAGGAAATATTTGGTTGCAATAGGATCAAGAATTCCAAATAGTATCTCGTAACGCAACTCTTGGCATAATTCTCTAAAATGTAAAGCTCTAGGAATTCTACAGTATCTCTTGTTGTATTGTAGGGCTAATTATTTCCTCTCTATATCTGCAAGGAAGTTGTGAACAGTGAGGGAATCCTCAAGGTATTGATTCCAAGGGTAATTACGATATTTATTGTTGTTCTCTTATCCCACAACCAATTTTCAGAACTTATTCCAAGATCTTGATAAGGTGAAGAATGATTTACCCATTTAGTTTTTGCTATATTTATCCTCTTTATTTTCTTCAATTCATCTAATATTTCATTGATAAAATCAATGCATTCACACAATCCTTCCCAATCTGGTTTGGTTGTTCTGTAATATTGGTCAAGAAGAAGATTAACCTCTTGTTGTATTAGTAATTTTCTAAGGTCTATAAATTCAGTTTGATTGTTTTCAACAATTTGACAAATTTTTTATTTTCTCTCTTTGATTTTTGTGTTTTGTTTTTTTTTCTGTTTGGGTTTTGGTTTTATTTTATGTTTCAATCCTACTGTTTGCTAAGCTTAAATATAAATTTTAGAACTTATAAATACTCTTAATGTATTGTCTGCTAAGTTCTAAAAATAAATTTTAAAACTTATAAATACTCTTAACACAGTAGAAAAGAAATAAATTTAAAATTACTAAATAGTCTCAATGCTACTAAAATTAGATGTGTTTATATAGCTAATTTCAGCATAATTAGGAAAAAATAAAAGTACTTGGAAAGTAAATTTTTACTGAAAGTAAAATTGCTGAAGTAAAAGGTAAATTACTACTGTTCTTTGACTATTAGGAGGGATTTCATTACAGTTGTGTCACTCAACCTAACTACTTCCTATAAAGTAAAACAGGATCCTAAAACAATATTAGGTTGTTTTCAGCATTCACCTACTTCCTATCCTTTTCCATAGGTCCTAAATCAAATTAACAATAGTAAGTACCCAAAGCAAGGAAATTGCAAAAAATAAAATTTGTTGAAAATGAAATTTGTAGGAAATAAATTTTTAATCTAAGAAAGTAGTAAAAATGAATTCTTTAAGAAAAATGAACCTGGCAATGTCGAATGAAGGGGCTTTTTGGAACCATGTATGGGCCACTCTGACTCGTATGCACACCAAGGTCTCTTACATACCCATTTTCACATACAATTAAGTCCTCTCTCTTTGCACTACCAAACAACTTTTTTGACTAACCACTACGATGCTACTCTCCTCAAAAATGACACCAAAATGATCGACTGTAGATCTTACATTTAATTTTATCAATCCAATGGAAATCAAGGTTATATTTAAAGAGTAATAATCTTGTATAGATTATACCATGGGGATTAATACTAAGATTAGCTCAAGTTTCTTTTTCAGGTTTCACGTGTACATGAAAGTAATAAACATAATTAAATTTGTGTAGAAATGAATGGTGCAAGGTATGATAAAATGATGCAATGATAATTTAATTTTACTGATGAATTTATTTACTGATGCATCTAATTATTTCTAAGCTAATTTATTTATAACATGATTTAATTTATTTGTGAGTATCCTCATGCAATCTATCTTATTTTATATAAATTGAAATGCAGTTTAATTTAAGGCAAACTAATCATAACCTATTGCAGGGGTGAGAGCTCAAGGACTGTCTATAGGAGTGGGCCCTACCTCCTAGAGGGCATTTTAAGTTTTTCTCCCCTAGTTTAATTTCTCAGTAACTAGATTTTATAACTAATACTAACATTATGTCTATTCTGTAAATGCAGGTAAAAAATAAACACAATTTACATTAAAAAAATCAAACAACACATGAAATTGATACAAATTACCATCTTTGAAGAAAAAATGGTACCTTTATTACTAGATATTCAGTTGTACATGCTGGTGTATTTCTTCATAATTGTAAATGTAGAACATATTGTAATGTAACCATAGACACATTAGAGAGTAGACCTCTTTCAAGGTCTCTCCTATGTAATTTATACTATAACTAATACAATTCTAAATGGTATTCTCCACATATTTGACATACATATTTTGTGGACTGATGACTATACATTACTCAAAATAATCTAAAACCTAACATAATACGTACTCCTACTTGGACTTATAAATAATTTTACTAGTCCAAGTGGCATCCCACAAATAATCCTAAGAAAACAATTTTATTTTAACTGACTTGCAAGATATACATTAGGACCTCATGTCCTATATTCTAGGAAATTCTAACAGTTTTTACGTTTATATCTCAAACTTCCCAAAATAAACTAATTACAAGATTTATAAAGAAAATAATAACTTTTTCAACTTGAAATATTCTCGTGGATAGTATTTGAGAGATAAAATATTTTGCTAAGTAAAAATATCTGTTGTCGTCCAACTTAATGTGTCGTCCATATTGATGTGTTGTCCAAATATGATGTGGCATGTTGAATTCAACAATATTTATTATCCTTCAGTAACTACTGGTAAAATATTCTTCAGTAACTATCTTCAGTAGTTACCCTCAGTAGTTACCTTTAGTAATTACCTTCATTAGTTACCTTCAGTAATTACCTTCAGTAATATACTTCAGTAATCAGAATTTGTAATTGTCACTAAATTTTGTTGGTTCTTCTTCTCATTCGAGGTGCACTCCAAAGCTCTGCAATCTCTTCATCTATCATCCATACCTTTTTCCTACATTTTTCTCAAACCTTGTACAAATTTGATATAAATCAAACACATTTGTTAGATTATGGTAATTCATTAGTTTTCCTAATAAATCATATTTTTTTCAATAATAATTCATAGAAAATATATCATAATCATTATATAATTGTAATAATGAAACAATTCTAGTACAAAAATATGTGTTAAATAGCCACTCATCAAGTCCAACCTCACTCAAATTTGACAATGAACATTCACTGCGCACACTTTGGTTCTTGATAGACTTGACTTTCTAGATTTGTCTTAGCAACTTTGATTGCTTTATTTTTTTGGTAAGTTAAGTATTTTCATTAAAGGGGCATTTGAAAGGTGCCCCAACACCTTAGTACAACTAAAAATAAAAGGATGCAAGGATTACCAAAAATGCATCCTAGAGGACCAAACAAAAAAGACAAGGATGCAAGGAATACCAAAAGTGCATCCTAGAGAAACATATTGAAACACAAAAATACCAAAAAAGTTTAAATCCAAAATATGGAGAAACTCCAGCAAGCCAACAACAATAGCATGGAAGCCATTCAATAAATGATAGGTACCTCAACAAATTCATTTTTTCCTTCCTTGGTATCATCCTTAGGGACGTCCTTGAAAACTTCCTTGGTGATATCTACGATGTCATCATTTTGCACCTTAGATTTATCAATAGTATCAAAATTTGTAGGGGCCTCTTCATCAAAGATGTCACAAAAGAACAGTATATTAAGTGTGTTCCTTTTGTCTTTCAACTATGAGATATCACTCCCTATAGTAGCCCAGGTAGTTTCCAAATGAGCAATGGTAGCAGACATAGTCTTGATAACAAATTTTTGTAGATACTTTTCAACAGGTCATTGAGGTCATTCTCATCCTCTTCCTTTGCCTTCTCAAGACACTAAATTTCATTATTCTTGAGCCTTTGGGAACTCCTCATGATATTAACCTCCATTTTTACCTTCTTCCTAGAACTGTGAGGGACTTGACATTTTTCCTTCTTTCCCTTTATTTTGGCACCTCTCACCTTAGAAGCTGGAGTGCAAGAATTGTCATCTTCTGTATTGTCCTGAATGGTGATATTACCCTTAGGAAACTTATGCAATAGAAATTCATATAGGACCTTGGAAAGGCCTTGGTGAGAAGGTCAAGCTTCTTCCTTATTGGCATAAGTTGATGTTATAGTGTCATCAATAGATAAAAATAGAAATCTAGGAATATTAAGTCATTTTGATTCTCTAAAATTATTGAAAAAAGAAAGGTGAAAGCTATGGAGTTGGTAATCAGGATCATCAATTGTTATGTATTCCATAACAGGTTTCATTACCTCCTTCCAACGTGTAGGAAGACCCTTGTGGTATAACCCTTGCTTAATGAGCTTCCTCATTGGTGATGTAAGTTCAAAATGACTTACCTCAACTTCCCAATTGTGTTTGTCTCTTTTCATAGTGCAGCCAGTAGTATGTTGTCTGGTTAGCTCCACAAATAGGTCCACATCCACAAGGAATTCCACACTATTTATAATGAACACTCCCTTCTCCCATGTTTAAGCAAACACCATGTTGACGTCCCAGTTAGTTCCTAAAAATATCTTTAAAAAGGGAATAAATCCCCTGTCACTAAGGATTGCTTTAGCAATGGGCTCAATGGAATAAGTGTCAGGCTCAATGTAGGACATCCTGGTGACTATCTAAGGAAGGGGATAAAAGGTCTTAGAAATGGTTCAGAGGAGAAGAGGATAAATATGAGATGAATAGAGCACATTATGAACTAGGCTTATATAGAGCCAAAGAGAATCTGGATATTTTTGAAGACCCTTCACAAATATTCTCGTAAAAAGCCCTCATCTAGGAAAGCTAACAATATAGAAAGTATGGGCCAATATATGCCAAAATTTACATAGGATAATTTTCCAACAAAGAGGATTAGTCATTTTCTTAGTAGATAAGATACTATAGCATTAATACCGAGTTTTACAGGTTGACCCAAAACCTTTTACAAAAATCATCCTAGGGTTGTTGATGAACATATCCTTACTAAGGATCCTATATATGTAAAATCTACATGTCGCCAAAGCCATTAAATCCTGTAAGGCACATATCCTGTTATAAAAAAGAAACTTCCCATACAAAATTTTGGGTATACCCCAAGAAAACACACATGCATCATAATTACAAAAAATAAATAGACATGGATCCCTTCCTTGAGATAATGGAGAAACAAAAAGCTACAGACACACATAGCAGAGTACTGAAAAAACTCCCACAAGCTCTATATTGATAGTTACTTGTAATAATTCTTTGGTAATTACTTTCTTTTGTATATGACATGCAAAGAGGATTAGTCATGATAATAGAAAGGTGTGCCCAGATATAGAATGGATGACCAATTGGGAAACATGGAAAACTGAATATGGAAAGAACAAAGATCAATTCAGAAGCCCAAGGTATTGAAATGTGAGAAAGAGCAGGGATGAAAATGGATCTTGGAACCATGCAACTGGAGTGAGAAATAATAAAATGCCTCAAACAGGATGAGAAGGTCCAATGATGGAGGAAAAAACCCTTAACATGATAAAAATTAAATCCTAGGTAAAAGGTAGCAAGAATAAGGTGGTGACACAAATTTTTTCCATAGGTATTAAGTGCCACTCAAGGTAAATGTACTAAGGTATTATTTCCAAGATGAATCTACAAAAAGGGTAATTCCTAGGGAAAAATGGTCATTATGGAAAGGATTTTAGTAATAAATATGATTATAATAATAGCCACAATAAATGATACACTAGAGTCTATGGTATGCCCTCTTCTCAAAATTGAGGGCAAAAAAAAGTGAATATCATGTGTTAAATGATGAGGATTCATATTACTGAGTTTGAATTAAATCCAACCTAGCAAGTTCACTAACATCACATGGAAGAGTATCTTTCTAGGTCAACATCCCAGGAGCAAAAGTTCCAATGTTGGCCAACTTGTCAATGATAGCATTAGATTCCCTAAAGGTGTGTTGAAATATGACTTCCTATTGGAGCAACAATAAGCTTCTAGCATTCTCAATGAGATTTCTGATTTTCCATTTCGGTGTTTTGGAATTTTTGAAGTAGTTGATAATATTCAATGAATATCCATCAAAAATGACTTTTCCTAGGAATTGTTTAATAAATTGTAATTCTCTCCATAGTGCTATTACTTTTGCAATGTGGTTATATTGATCCCCTAAGGTTTTTGCAAAGGTAAAGATAGATTTTCCATGATGATCCCTAAGAATACTACCAACAATAGCTCTTCCTATATTTCCTTTGGCAACTCCATCAAAATTGAGCTTAATCCACCCCATAGGAGGAGGATTCTATTTGATTGCTTTATTGACTAGTAGACGAGTTTGATTAATGTCACTATGGTGTTTTAGTATCTTGAAATCCCTTTTTTATTCTTCATTATTAGGAAATCCGAGAGGAAAACTCATACCCATTTTGCTTCTACATTCCACTCATCCCACATGTACTTTGTGTCATATTCTCCATCACCTATTTCATAGTTATATCATTATGATTATGTTGATGCCCTTGATTAATCAATTTAAAATAATTAATATAAAGACGCATCTAAACCCTTCTCAAACAATAATCAAACTTGCATACATACATATATATCTATATCTATATATATATATATATATGCATCACATGCATCGGATACATATATATATATATATATATATATATATATATATATATATATATATATATGAATCACATGCATTATCATCTATGTACATGTATGTATATATATATGTATGTATGTATGTATATATATGTATATATTATCATCAACAACAACAAAAATTGTACATCTCAGTCCATTATCTATTGGCTATATGCATATGTCTTATAGGCATATCATCGTCATACATATACAAAATTGTAGCCACACCCAAAAAAATACCTCACTACTACCTCCCAGTCCTTTCATCTCTCCTCTCCTATTCTCTAGGAATCCACCTCCACTCCTTTGATATCCTTTGCCACTATGTGTTGGACCTAATTATCCTAATTATTAATTTGTTCAAGCCCTACCCTAAAACATTGCTTGACTTGCTTGTGCTTCCCTTTACTTACATCAAGCTTTGAAATTCAATGGTGATGGAGTAATAAAACATGAAACCAAAAATGTGATCCTATGATTTTCCCTAGCTTGTCATATATGAGCATTATCTACCTACATGGTTGTTGTCTCTCCTCCACAACTCCCTTGTAATACCTCCTATAAGAGCCTATCTTGATTTGCAATAGCAACATCCCTAACCCTATAGACCTATCTTATCTTGTACCCATACACCCCTCGCTCAGTCTATTGTAACTCCAACTATATCACTTGATCCCTCAAATCCTTTACCTCATGAAGTCCATCCATCATTGCATGCAATCTATCATTCTCTTCAAAATTTTGTTCTTCATTACCCATAATCTTGGTTATTGGTATGACCTACATTGCAACCCTTGATGGACCTACTGTAGACACAAAATTATAGCCATTAATCCACCATCCTAACCATCCCACCACCTACTTGTCCACCATACACCTTTCCCACCAATTATTTGGCCTAATTTCACCTTTCCCACCATCCATTTTGCCACTTTAGCCCTTTCCCGCAATTTCCTAACCTAATTGGGCTTATTTTAATATTATTTTATATTTAATATAATATTTTATATTTAATATAATATTTTATATTATATTATAATATATTTATTATAAAATATATATTTATAAACCCAATTAACCTCAGCCATTCGATAAAATTTAATCTCCACCATCCATATTCAATAATCCATACCACATCTAAAGTGTAATATCAGCCTTAGGATCTGATTTAATCTTAGCCACATGATTAAAAGTGTAAAACCCTAAGAAAACCCTAGGTTGGATTATAAGTAAGGGAATTTGCAAATGCTCAAACCTTGGAATGGTATTATACTGGAATGTTCATGCCCCTAAAGAGATTACCAAGTAAGTCCTTGTGAAGTAGAAGGTTAGAGAGCCTTGAAGATACGAAACCCTAGCTTGCCATAGGACTTACTCCATTCTTGCCATCTCCACATCCATCCATCATCGTCACAATCCACCAATAATTTCTCGTCGTCACCATTATTCCCCTCCATATGTCACGATCTACTTCTATAGATTTACCCTATCCTACAGGCACTTACCAAAGCTTGCCAATCTTGCTACAAAGCCTGCCAAGTGAACACCAGAGCCTTTCATATCTCGCAGGTGCACACCAAAGACTGCCAAGTTTGTGCCAAAAACTTGTGAAGTTCCCATTAGAGCCTGTCGTCATCATAAAACCCTAATCAAAATCTATTGCATCAACGATTCTATAACAGCAAAGCAACGAATTATCACAAGTAAGGTAAATCTATATTTCTATCATCATTTGTTGTTATTGCATTTTACATATCTAGATTACATAGATCTAGGGTTTTAGTTTTCATTTTTGAGGGTTCACACTGTGGAACCCTCCTTTTTTTACTAACAACTTTATTGTTTGTTGTGTGTGTAGGATTGGATAACATCAAGGAAAGGAGCATTGGAATACTACTGCAGTCAAAGTGGCCCGAATACACGAATACCTAAAGCCCACTCAACCTGTTGGGAGTGAAGCACATTGAAGACACTTTTTCATTATAGCTAGGGTTTTGGAGAACCCTAGAAATTTGTATTCATTGTATCACAACATTTCTGTCAAGGCATAATTAATTGTACAAAGGAGTTTTTTAGCTCCCCCCGTTATTTAATAATAATATTTCTTGTGCAATTACATTTGTCTTATTGGATTTGTTTACTTTCTGTTGTTATTTAGTGTTGTTCTTTTAGCTCTACAAATGGTGATCACGGTGGGACCCCACAAGGGTTTCATTATTTAAATTGATTTACTTTGCTAACTTGATTTTTCTGTCTATTGCAGGTATTTTTAGAAGTGCAAAAGTCATTGATTTTGCCACTAGGGTTTCTATAGTATTCTACTACACTTTTTAGAGTTTGAGTATGCACTCTACCACACCTACCCAGGTGCTCTACTATGCCTACATAGGTGCCCTACTGCACATAGCAGTGATTTGAAGCAAAGATAACGCTTCCAAGTAAGTCCCATAACCCAAGTTTTTGGCATTTCATTATTTATGTATTTTGTATCTTCTATACTTTTTCACTATTTTTGGGTTATAAAAGAAACTTAACATTAATTGAATTTGGGAAATAATCCTTAGCAAATCACATTTATATTTTGTGTGTAGTTATTCATTTCTTCTAAAAATTGTAGATCTAGATGATTGTTTGCATTTTTGAGTGCATATGAAAAAGAAAAGCATTATAGATTCTACATTTAAGAGTTAAAGATCATTTAAATTTTGCATATCTAAATAGGAACAACATCTTGATGCATAAAGTAATCCTTCCTTAGGTTGGAACCTTTGGCAAAGAGGTGGAAAAACCCTTTGGTTGCTCTTTCGATATCATTTGGTATCATTTGTAGGAAGGGGGTTTTAAGGGTGTACTTTGTGCTTCTTTGATGAAATTTACGTCTTTGTGTTGGATTTTGATTTATTTTGGCAAATTTAGTCATCTTTAATGTTTTTTGAACACCATAGACAACAAGAAATATAAAATTAACATCACACACTACACGATTCACTTGTTAATGATAGTGGTTGGATTTCATCACCAGCCATTGCTTGAGATTTGGTGACAGTGGTAGTAATTTCCATCCACCAATATTTGCCCTATAAACCATAGGATTATGCCCGAGCAAACTTGTTGAAAGTCATTACTAAAAATAATCTCATTGCCCCAGCCAACCATAGCTTTTTACCTTTGTTTTTTTTTTAATATTAATTTAGATCAAAACACACAAGCCTACAACTCTAAAAAGAATATCACATTAACAAAAGAAAATAATTAATGAACAAGGTAAGTCGTACATGGTAAAACCTAGGATTGATTGTTTTCTTTTACTTTAAATTTTGTAAGAGTTTTCAGTTTGTGTAATTTTGATAAACTTTAAATTTCTGGTTTAAATACTTTATGTTTTTAACAAGACACCAAAAGAAAGTAATAAACTAAAATTGCTTAATGGAAAACATTTCCCATTCTCCCGCTACTTCGATAGCCAACCCATCCAGTATGGTTTAGACTAATTCATCTGGATCATCATATCCATCCCTACCTCAAGTAGGATCCCTTCCACACAATGTGGAGACAACCACCACCCGCATAGAAATGGATAAAGTGAGGGTCATCTACAAGTATTCCAACTATGTCTTACAGCCCCTCAACCAAGAGGATTTTGAAGATACCGAATTTGCTACCTCATGAACCACCAAAGGACATCATAATTTTGTTTATGATTATGGTATGCATTCTTCCACAAGTACATCACAATAAAATATGAGTGTTCTTAACACTTACCCCACAACCACCTATTCCAACCCCTTGTATGAGGCGAATGTCAATGTTGCTTCACAAGTACCTCACCTTCAAGTTGTCACATCAAATGTAACTTAATCCATACCCATGTCTTCACATCCATATTTATCCACCCCTCCATCATCTAATCTAACCACAATCACATCCTTGGACACATGGTTGGATCAAGAACTTATGAAAACATTAGGTGAAATTAATAGGTTGCTCTCACAACAAACAAGAGGTAAACAACTAGTCCATATAGACCCTATGATACAAACAGTTCCAAGCCAACCTACAATAACCAACCCAAATCTAGCATGGGTTCCCCAATCTTCCATAGTTTCCATTTCTAATCCACCACAAATCCATACATACACCACACCAATTACCATTTTCGCCAGCAAACCACACAACCAATTCTTCCATCAACCCCCTCATCAACCATCCCCATATTAACCATCAATATTCACCACATACCCAACACAACTCACTTCATAATACCATGTTGGTTATGCCACAACATCTCTCATCCAGCCCATCATCCAATCACCAAATAATCTAGGGCTTTCACATTCTAGCAAAAGACCTTAGATTCCAAGCAATACAAAAGCAAATTGATCAGTTGATACAAAATGTTTTGGGCATAACAAGCCAAAAGTTAACCTTAAGCCAATTGATCCATAAACCAATACACCCCTCGATACAATCACCACCATATCCGATAGATTTCACAATACAAAAATTTGACAAGTTTAGGGGAACTGAGGACCCCAAGGAGCATGTGAGTTCATTTGTTCATGCATGTTTTTGGATTAATGATGATAATGCTCTTATGCTTTGAATATTTCCTCAAACATTAGGGGGAGATGTCATTGAATGGTACAATCAATTGCCTACACATAGTATTTATACTTTTGACCAATTGATGGACCTATTCTTTGAAGGTTTCACCCTCAATATTAGAAATAAGGTATCATTATTAGAAATATATTATTTGAAAAAATGGTATGATGAACCTATATATGACTTTGGAAATCGTTAAAGGGAAGTCATAACAAAGTTGCCATTCTCCCTACCAATGGAAGAAATTATAAAAATTTTCACCAAGAGTTGCTTAAAACCCATCTCTTGGATGCTACAACTAAATACCTATCGAACATTTGAAGAGGCTTTAGCATAGGCTAGTGTCATTGAGGGGATAAAAATCTAAGAAGGTTTCATTAAGCCCAAGAAAAAGAAATGGCAAAATAAGGGCCAATACCAAAATAATCAATCTGGCCAAACAAAATCTACACAAGCCTCAACAGCTAACATAGCTAATCAATTCAATCAAGTGGTGATGAGCCAAACCGTAGTTGCTCAATAGCCAGTGCAACAACAAATTACCTATCATGTCGTCTTGTCAGTAACCCAAGCTTCTATGGTTCAAAACACAGTGCCAACTATGGAACAACCTACTCACCTCCAATAAAATTGACCCCAACGTCAATACACTCCCCTAGTGGAGTCGTATTCATCCTTGTTTCGAAAGTTGTATGAGACTAATAAATTAGCCTTGCCAAAAATCAGGCCCGATGACCCCACCAAAAGGCCTAAAAATTATAGAGAGTACTTGTTTTGCCCATACCATAGGCAAAATGGGCATGATATTAACTCTTGCCATGTTTTTAAGAACATAGTGCAAGACCTCATAGACCTATGGGCCATTAATGTGGATAATCCCTTAGCTCCACAAAACCAAAACTTGGGCATATATCAGACACCTCTACCTAACTATGGGGAGGTCCAACATAATATAGGGGGTAACAATCAACAAGCACCTCCTAATTAAATAAATCATGTCCATCAATACCAAAACTTTGTAGGAGCATTCCATGTGGTCACTAGAGGGAAACGACAAAATCAACAGAATGCCCAACAACCTTCAAACCCACTTCCCTTCCAAACATTGCCAAATACATATCTACCAATAAATCTATCCAATCTATCTAATCAACCCATTATTCATCCATAAGGCCATCGGTAACATTAACCAGCCGATTAACCACTAGTTTGAAAATAGCATCAGCTAATCTATTTGTATATGAGCTCATATAATAATCCCCTAGGCATAGAGAAGCTCTAATAGAAATAATCAAGTCAATTGAGTTAGAATCTCAAGACTCTAATGCCTTCAACAACTTTGTAGGGAGTGGTAGGACGTGCATGGAGCCATCAATCACCTTCTATGACTTTGAAATAAAGTCAATGGATTCAGAATCAATAGACCCTCCATTGCACATAATGGCCTTAATAGACAAAAATCCATTCAAAATATTCCTAATTGATACCGTCTCGTCCATCAATATCATCACTACCACTGCTCTTATCCATCTTAAATTACCTCCATCCCACATTTCCAAATCATCATTCACCCTTAAAGCATTTAACGATGTTTTGTGTACCACAGTTGGCACTGTTGTTTTACCCATAGAAGTAGGGTCCAAAATGTTGCACACAATGTTTCACATATTGGAAGGAGTCATGGCATATAATATACTCCTTGGTCGACCTTGGATGAGGAAAATGAAATGTGTTCCTTTGATTCTCCACAAATGCTTGAAGTACATTCATTATGGACAAGTCCATTGCATCCCCATGAATGTAGAACCTTTTAAGTATTGTAATTTCATTTCAAATCCTTATGAATCCATGTTACCTTCCACCCATTTATTCTTGGAACCTTCACCAATTCTATCCATGACATCCTCTAATCCATCAACTTCTTCTTCTAAATCTCCCATCCTAGAGGAGCTACCCATCACAACATATTCCAAATCATCCATTTCTCCTTGTACATGTGGTCAAAAGCAATCAACTATTACCCCATCGTGCACCTCAACAACCCCTACTCCCATAATAATTCCTTCTTCACCATCTTCTAAATCCACACTACCATCCAATCCCACTCCATCAGCTAATATTTCACAAATCGAAATATCGAAATGTGAAATATTTAATTCACCACCATCCACAACCAATCCAAAACCACCCAAGTCCTCACCATCTACCTCATCAAACCAAGTCAAAGTCCACATCACTAATCTAGGCATTGGTGAGCACGTGGTCCAAGACGTCACCATTACACCCCTAGCCATTCCCATAGCTAAGGATTTTGGACAACCTTGAGATTGTCCTTTAACCATAGGTGTTGTCTATGACATGAGCGCAGACCCAAATAACATTAAATTTGTTTATGGAGGGTTGGATTGCTCAACTAAAGCAAACCCATATGAAGAACCAAAAGAACCTAGGTGTGCCAACATACCTAATTTAGAGGGATTTCCATCCCTCTACTTTAACATGGCCAACTAGTAGGGTCAAGGTCTAGGTTCCCATGAGCAGGAGATACATGATATATTGGATGTCCCATTTAGAGGCACTCATGATCATTCTGGTATAGGCTATACCCCATTTTCATCCACCTCTTCTCTTGAGCAAGCCTTTAAAAATATTAGCCTCAATGATGAAGATCACCCCACCCATCCATTAACCTCAACATCTTCTATTGAATAGGCCCTTCAAGAACTTTGCATTAACTAAGTAAACAAGGATGATACCATAAACTCATCCTATCTGATATTTGATTTCGATGATGAAAGTTATGAAGAGTTTGAAGTGATGTCAAACACTTACGACAATTCTGAAGAGGAGTCACCACCCATTGTCCCCATCACTCAATAGAAGAGTTTTACCTCTGAATGTTCCCCATCCATCATCCCATATTATTCTTGCTTCTTCCACAAGAACAAGAAGACCCACCTTGTAATCCACCTTGAGACACCCACATAAGCCAAGAATTGTAACATATGTACATATTTAAAAAAAAACAAAAAAATCAACAAAACAATTAAAAAAAAACAAAACAAAAAATATCAAAAAAAAATGTTGCTATGATGTTTTCACGTTCACTATTATAGGGATACCATGCCTTAACATCGGTTTCAATTCAATCATTCCATCTACCCATTCATCCAGACCATCCTACCTTCCGCTAGGTCAATATGAATCCTATTGACTTATTTACCACACTCCGCAATCCATATGAGTTGACTAGGCCAATTCCAATTGAAATTAGCCTTATTGACTTGGACCGGATTTCCTTCCCAACCTCATTTTTGGAGTTAGCCCTATATGAGGAATTGCTAAAGGATTTGGCCCGCTACATTCCTCCTTCACTGCCACCTTCACCTTCGTCACTTTCTACCAATGATCATGAGGTATTTCAGGCAGAGTTAGACAACGATAAGTAGGAAAAGTTAGATGACATCTTATATGACATAAATTTGATCCCAATACCACATAAAATTGATTAAGGTTCACATATGTACATTGAATATACCATCAATGTGAACCTTAGTTCATATCTTGAAAATCCCCAAATTGTCAAACTTGGAAAAAGTTTAACATCCGATGAACAAGAGCAATTTATTTTCCTCCTCAAGAAAAAGAAAGAAGTGTTTGCATAGTCCTACAAGGATATGCCTGGAATTGACTCTAATCTTGTGGTCCATAACCTCACCTTACATCCCTATGCCAATTCAGTCAAGAAAAATCTTAGGAGAATGCATCCTATCATGGCCCTCATAGTCAAAGAGGAAATACAAAAACTACTAGACATTCACTTTATCATTCCTATTGACTATCCTGAGTGGCTTTCAAAAATGGTACTCATTTGTAAGATTAACGAGGGGATACACATTTGCAATAAATTTTGAGATCTAAATAAAGTGTGTCCTAAGGATGACTTCCCTATACCAAACATTGATACTCTTGTTGACACCTGAGCAGGCCATGAAATGCTTTCCTTCATGGACGATTTTTCAGGATACAACCAAATTTGAATAAATTTTTATGACCAACATAAAACGGCATTCACAACATCTTGGGGACCAATTTGTTTTAGGGTTATGCCCTTTGGCCTCAAAAATACAAGAGCTACTTATCAAGAGCCATGAATTACATCTTTCATGATCACATGCACAAAATAATTGAATACTATGTAGATGATCTCTTGGCTAAATTTAAAACTCGACAAGAACACATTGATGTCTTCGAAAATATTTTTGATCAACTTCTAGAGTATAAGGTGAGGTTAAATCCCAAAAAGTGTCTTTGGTGTTACCTCTGGTAAACTTTTAGGATTCATTATCTCCAAAAGAGGCATTTAAGTGGACCCAAATAAGGTTAAGGCCATCATGGAAATGCCACCCCCAACTAACATCAAGGAATTGTGTAGCTTGCAAGGTAAAATTCAATCAATAAAATGCTTCATTGTGCAACTTTTTGATAAATGCAGACCATTTAACCACTTGCTACAAAATGGGGTATCATTCATATGGATAGAAGAATGTTAAAAAGCATTCGATGACGTCAAGCACTACCTAACTTCACCACTAGTCTTAACTCCTCGTAGGTTAGGGGTCCCTTTTCATCTCTATGTCTCAACTACAAAATCCGCTTTAGGGACAATGCTTGCATAGAAAAATGAAAAAAATCAAGAGCAAGCAATCTATGACATTATTCGAACATTGGTGAGCTATGAAACACAATACACTTATGTAGAAAAACTATGCTTAGTAGTGGTCTTGGCCACTAAGAAACTCTAACATTATATGCTAAGCCAAACAACCTATGTCATAGCTAGATAAAATCCTCTATGTTACATGATGTCTCACACTTATAACAACACTCGTATCGCTAAATGGATAATGCTCCGTATAAAATTTGATCTTGAATTTGTTATCCAAAATTCCATTAAAGGTCAAGTGATAGTCAATAATATAGTGGAAGCTCAACTACCTAGTGATCATCCTTGTATTATTGAGCTCCTAGATGATTTGGTATTCTTAGTCTCTGAATTAGAAGAGGATGTCATTTCGGAGGAGTACGTCGATATCACCTTATTCTTTGACGGATCAAAGTGTGAGAAAGGTCAAGGTGTGGGATTTGTAGTTCATACACCACAAGGGATTCCCATTCCCTTATCATTCAAGTTAGACTTCTCTTGCACAAACAATAGAACAGAGTACGAAGCCTTAATCCTAGGTGATCTACCACACCTTAGTGATAAATTCATAGTTAATTGGTTGGGTCCAAACATAATAACTCAAAAAGTGGATAAAGGTATTTATAGGTTTGCCAACTTAGAAGGAATAGAGAAGCCCAAACCGCTAAATTATCTTCACTTAAAGGCATTCTATTGTTGAACGTGATACTATATATGTATATATACATGGCTAAAAAAAAAAAATCAATCAAAAAAAAAAATTGCATGCTTTCACATAGGCATTGCTACATTGCATACATTCCATTTTCATCTACATTTAAGCATTTGACATGCATTTTAATTTTTGCATTCAGGCATTGTTTCATTTGCATATATTAAATCATACATATTCCAATGCATTGTACAATTTCCATTTGCATATCAAAACTCCATGATATTAGGCATATACATTTGCATCCATCCCATCCCATGTTCAATTGATCCTACATAGTAATGATGATATGGTCATAAACAAAAATAATCAAGTTATAAAAATTGGGGATACCTAGTTTGAAACAATCATGCAACTTTCACAAAATACATAAGCCAACAATACCATATGCCAAAATCACAAAGCCTATATTTTCAATCACTCAGCCATTACTAGTGTAACAAGCAAACTCTAAACAAATGTCAGATTTTCTTTAGGACCAAAATCACACTTTACACACTAAGAAAGTCTTGAGCATTGTCGATTGATTCTGAATTCAATACTAAACCAACCACATTTCTTCACACCTTAAAAACATTTTTAGTTAAGTAGGTTTAGTACCATACTTGGGTAGCACCTTGACGTAAACAAGGATAATCCTTGCTTGTCCCATCATGCAACATAGTCCAAAGCAAAAGTAGTGGTTCTCACCACTACCACAATTGCTCTTCAAACATAAATATAAAAACATAGAGTAGTAAATATAGGGTCAAAATTATCATCACACTTTGGTTGAGAATACGATTCCCCAAAGATATATACAAAGTTAACAAGTTCAAATCCCCCACCCTTGATCACTAAAGTCGTAAGGATTCATACTACATGTCCCTGACAAGGATGGGTAGCCATCTCCAAGGCCCAAAATATCAATCCCAATTGGACTATGGAGTGAATATTCATAGGGGCTATAGATGCCTGGCTGGCAATGGAGTAAGCTCATGCAAGGTGATATTTCTCTCTCACAAAAAGAGAGACCTCTAACCGCACATAAGTATAGGCTAGCCTCGGGTCATCCCCATAATAGGTCACGCTTAACTTGCTCATAATGGGTTAATGAACCTCACATGCACACACACTGGTTATTGATTGGATAGGGTTATTGTCAAGATCAAGATTTGGTATATGAACCTCACTGGCACACACATGGGTCCTAAAGAAAGTTAGGCAATCTTAGTGTGTTTGGTTGAAGACACTAGCATGTTTGAGTATTTAAAAATCCTACAGTATTCCATATCAACATCCATATATTCTTCCATATCCACATCTATGTCTTCTTCCATATCAAAATCCATATATTCTTTCATGTCAACATCCATGTCTTCATCATAAGATAAGTTACATAAAAGCTGCTAAATTGGGTTCCCCCAACTCCCAAAAAATGGACATAGCAAATTTGCCAATAAAATTTCTAAACTATAACAAGATCAATCGAACATCATGCATTCCTCTCATATAGTTAGCATTCACATACATGCCATTTAGATTGCATTAATCATCCATATAAACAATCATTCACATACACATCATGGTTAGCTTGCATTAATCATCCATAAAAACATTAAACAAGAATTGCATAAAACATAAAGGCATTCACACAAAAGATAACACAAATATATAAAAAGCCATGTATATATATATATATATATATATATATATATATACATATTGCATATACAATAAATGCCAAAAGGTTACAATGTAGCAAGGCTCATATATACAAAATAGTGCATCTAATAACTAAGACTAATTTCCATGAGAGGACTCCTAAGACCTAGTAGGAGCCTTAGGCCTAGTACTCTACCTAGACTCAGTATGCCTAGATGACTTAGCTACAGAAGAAGAAGAAGGATCAGGCAACACAATGTGATAATGCATACACAAATTCTCCAAAGAATATGCATATGCCTCACTTGCCCATAGATGTCATAAGTCCATATGATGTCGATGCTTCTTCACCAATATATTTGCCTAAAGCCTCATCACCATCTCCTGATCACTAGCCCCAACTACCCGCTTTGCCTCCATATGAGCTATAGTAGCCAAGGCCTCCCTTTGAGACTCAAGAATAGTCTCTTGCTCCTCATGTAGCTGCTGTAGCTCCACCCGCAACCTATCCACCTCAGAGATCTCACCCATATCCTCATCATCCTACCTCTCCTAATTCACCAATCCCAACTTTGAAGCTTGCTAGGCTTCTCCCCTTGAATTCCTCTAACTCACCGATCACTAAGACCTCATAATATTCAGAGTCATCCTCGATCCCACTGCTACTGAATCATCACCAACCACCTTTGGTACCCATACTGGTTGGGAACCAAACCAAGCTACATACTCGGGAGTCACCTCAGCATCATCTACATCGAGAACCTCCAGCTGCTCATCATACTCCATATGCACTCACCATGGCTTTGCACATGGAAGCACCACCTCATCCGACTAACATCGATACAACATCGGCTCATCTGGCACATCATGAGGTAAGCCAAACTACCTCAGAACCCATGAGTATTGGAAGTACTCCACCTCCTCATCCCTCCATCCAACCAACCATCGAGACTGCCTCACCCACTGTAACTACTCCCCATCACCATACCATCGAGCTCCTCGCCATGGCCTCCATATCATGTCCGCTCAAGTCAATCCTGACCACATATCATGATACCACTAGCTGGTATGCACCTTTCAACTCGACTGCACCTCCTTCGCCACTGCCCATCGCCTAGCATAAGGCTCCCCAATATGCCATGATTGGCATGGCAATCCCTCTGGCCAAGCCACAAAAAAATTCTCCCATGCCCAACATTACAGGAGGAAGCTGCACCCAATCCCCTTCCTCCCTATTCACATCACCTCATAGAGCTCCTCGTATAATTGTGCCAACAATGCAGGAGCCCATGCATACTCCCTTGGGTCAATGAGTAGATCACTCACCAAACCCAATAGGTTCCAAGGGAACCTACAACCAGTGCTATTAGGTAGCACTATTTTTGCTAACACAAACATGATCAAGTTTGGGAGCACATTCAACTCCTTCACCTTGTACATGCTTAGATAGCATATACCCCCATCTCCCATCCGAGCCTCCCACCATCAATCCCCAAACATCCTCTCCATCTCTGCATTCTTGTCCTGACCAACCACCACTTTCTCCCCTTCCACTGGCACCTTGAGGATGCGGTATACATCCTCAAGGGTGATAGTAGCCTCCCTAGTTGATAGCTAGAAGGTCCCCTAGTCAGAATCCCATCTCTCTATCAATGATGAGAGGTACCCCTCATCCACCCTCACAACATCTAGCCTAGCTACCCCCTCCAAGCCCACCTTCCCCAAAAGCTCCCAATCCTCATTTGTGAGCTTCTTCCTCATCCTAGGAACAAGAGGAGAGAAGTGATGTCGAGGCTCAATGTCCCTCAACTACAACAACAAAAACATTTTTTAGTATTAATACTACATCAATCCAAAAAAAAACACAAGACAATAATTTTTTTTGCATAAAGAACAAAATGTTTTACTAGGGCAAATGGTTCCTCTACTCCACCAGTAGCATCCAAGTCCTCTACTGCCATAGCCTCCACATAGATTTCCACTAACCTCACTAAGCTCACCACACCCACTCCAATCACCAGACATAACTTCTCAAATTCCAAAGCATGCAACTGAGCCTCACGATTCATTTAGAAATCTATTTATAGCTTTCCTTAGTGCATTCAAGTACAGATTTGCACCTGCAAATATTAGGATTCCACAAGCACCTACGGGTGCACCTAGGCACATGGGTGCCTGCAGAATATGCCAGGTGCAGTCGCGCGGTTGGCACCAGAAGAACATAAAGGCAAGGGTACCCAAAATAGTAGCTTCCCTCATCCAATTTGTACCAAATTTCATGCACACATCATATACATCATATAATTTGATTTTGTGAAAACATAAATGGTTTTGCATGCATAGTTTATGAGAACAAACCAAATTATTCAAATAAACATATCACATTACAAAACATGTCAATTGAGGTCAAATTTTCACAAAATTAACATTCCACAATTCTACCTCATATGCTTCATCATCCCATCAAATTTCATGAAAATTGGAGTTGATTTGACCATTGAACCATTCATTTCTGCAAAAAAATGCAACAAATAGTAGAAAAATGCAAAATCACAAATCAATCAACTCCACAATAAGCGAAATCATTGCATGACTCCATAAAACATTCTTCCATCATTATCCTTCATGAATCACTCATCATACATGACATTTTGTCTTGTTAAATCAATGATAAGCGAACCGTGTACCTAGTGGGTTACCTATCAACTTGGTGATTACAATGATAGTAATCCATGCAAATTAGTAATATGAATAGCCTACAATAAGGACACTTAACCATGATCATCATTAATCATCTCATTGTCACATATCACCATCACATTGCCTACTTCACATTTTGGAATGAAACCTTGCCAAGAACAATTTGCACAACTGTTGTCATTTATGGCCTCGTTCGTAAGGCTTAACACATGAACAAACATTCAAAATTCATCATGTTCACCAAAAACCTAATGATTATAACTGACTACGTTGATTATTTCCAATTGTGTGAACACTCACCAACAGGCTATCCACGGTTCTATCATCTGCATCATCATAATTGTATATCAATGGCATAAGAAAGCACATTATTCAATAGCATTGAATCATCCCAAAATTTGGGGCAACCTCAATTTGATCTTGATTTCCCACACTGAGATACATCTTACATGATCATGACATCTACACTTGACAAAAACACCCTTTCCATCGTTGGGGCAAAAATGGTATCACATCTTACATCATTCATATCGTCCACAATCAAATGGTATTTCACACCAACCCCATTTTCCACTGTTGGGGCAAAAATAGTATCACATTTTACATCATTCATATCATCTAAAATCACATCACATTTCATCTCATCATTCATAACTTGCACAAAATTATTTTTCAATTGGCTCGTGAGATGCTTCTCATTCGCCAATTGAGGGGGTAAGCTACGCAAAATTCCAAAAATTCTATATTCTTTTATCTTCAACATTGAGTGCTCAAATCCAACAATAGAGAGAAGTTGCTTCTGTGCCCATAGCCCAAGTAGGTGTCTCATGTTTTTGCACCATATTGCATTTCACGCAACATGGTACAAAAGGGGCATCTATAGACACCAAATTCCAGTCATTAATCCACCATCCTAACCATCCCACCACCCACTTTTCCACCATACACCTTTCCCGCCAATTATTTGGCCCAATTCCACCTTTCTCGCCATCCATTTCACCACTTTAGCCCTTTCCCACCATTTCCTAACCCAATTGGGCTTATTTTAATATTATTTTATATTAATTTATATTTAATATATTTTATATTATATTATAATATATTTATTATAAAATATATATTTATAAACCCAATTAACCTCAGTTGTCCGATCTAATCTAATATCCACCGTCCATATTGATTAATCCATGCCACATCTAAAGTGTAATCTCATCCTTAGGATATGATTTAATCTTAGCCACATGATTAAAAGGGTAAAACCCTAAGAAAACCCTAGGTTGGATTATAAGTAAGGGTATTTGCAAATTCTCAAACCCTGGAATGGTCTTATTCTGGAATGTTCATGCCCTTGAAGAGATCACCGAGTAAGCCCTTGTGAAGCAGAAGGTTAGAGAGACCCGAAGATCCAAAATCTTAGCTTTCCATAGGACTTACTCCATTAGTGGCACCTCCACATCCATCCATCTCCATCGCAATCCACCAACCATTTTCCATCGCTACCATTATTCCCCCCCATCCATAGCGATCTGCTTCTGCATATTTATCCTACCCCTTAGGCGCTCACCAGAGCTAGCCAAGCTTATTGTAGAGCCTGCAAAGTGCACACCAGAGCCTATCGTATCCCGTAGGCACACACCAAAGCCTACCATATCCCATAGGTGCATTCCAGAGCAAGTCGTATTTCGTAGGTGCACACCAGATCCTGCCAATTTTGTGCCAGAAACTTGTGAAGCATCCATCAGAGCCTGTCATCATCATAAAACCCTAATCAAAATCTGTTGCATAAATAGATCTACAAAAATAAAGTAATGAATCATCATAATCAAGGTAAATCTAGATTTATGTCATCATTTATTGGTATTTCATTCTACATATCTAGCTTACATAGATCTAGGGTTTTAGTTTTTATTTTTGAGGGTTCACATTGTGGAACCCTCATTTTGTTTACTAACAACTTTATTTTTTGTTGTGTGTGTAGGATTGGATAACATCAAGCAAAGGAGCATTGGAATACTATTGCAGTCAGAGTGACCCGAATATACAGATACCTGAAGCCCACTCAACCTGTTGGGAGTGAAGCGCATTGAAGACACTTTTTCATTGTAGCTAGGGTTTTGGAGAACCCTAGCAATTTGTATTCATTGTATCACAACATTTCTATCAAGGAAAAATTAATTGTACAAAGGAGTTTTTTATCTCCCCCGTTATTTAATAATAATATATCTTATGAAATTACATTTGTCTTATTGGATTTGTTTACTTTCTGCTATTGTTTAGTTTTGCACTTTTAGCTCCACACCTACTTTCACTTCTAATCAATGATGTACATGTCACCTAATAAGACCTTCCTCCATTTCATCCTCTCTCTTAGGTATAAGCTCTTATCCTCTACCAACAACCTTTTTTGTCTCTCCAACTACCTCTCCACTCTCTCCCACATCCACATCCTCCTATGAATATTCCTCTCTTTGTCGTTATTGTGTGGCCCACCATCTATCGTACTTTGGGGTTGTGCCAACATTATCCACATCTTGCACCAATAAAACCTGTTCTATATCTATGTTTAATGGTTCCATCTATGGTGGTACTAAAATGTACTTCCCCTTTATTATTAAATGTCACAAGTAGATTCAGTATCCCTGGTCTAATTCTAAACTATCATAATACTCGAGTATATTAAAAATACTCATATTGCATGCTCTATCACCCAATAACCCACCTTTCTCATCAAACATGTGCTAGTTGCACTCCATCATATATCCATATTGGGCCCCTCCTCCATGGCCTTCAAATCACATCCTATGGTTTCAAACTTATCCACATAGAGTAATAATGTTTTCCATTCCCTTCATGAGGCTTATTAAACTAGCTCTCCTTCTCCATTTGCTACCTTAGTACATATGGAACCTTTGGTCCCACAAACCTATGTGCATCATAAGGCAACTCTCTAGGTCTATCCATGACCACATGCTCCCATGCCCACACTTGTAGTAATAGGCTACAACTCATCCCTATTTGTCGCATCATTTACACCTCAAATAACTCTTGATAGGTTTATGCTAACAAGACTATAGCCCACACAAATATGATTAACCTCTCTAGTAAGTCTTGCACCACTCCTAGCATTTTCTATGGGAATATTGAACCTAAAAAGTCAAGAAAAATAATGCTTGATATGAGCACCATCACCATAGTCTATCTTTGCATCAATCTACCCACCACAAAATACAACTCATTCATCACACTATTCCCCATAGTATTCACATCCCTCCACTCTACCCAAACACTTTCTCCACAATCAACCCCTTTTCTAATTCATCTATAGGGATAACCATACATCCCTCCACTAGTATCCAAAATATTTAGTATACATATTCCACAGTTATGGTCATATCCCTAGTGCATAAGTGGAATATCCTCCTATTTGGATTTTACATTTCCACCAAGGATAATATATAATCTCTACCAACATGCACATGCAACATATCTCTCACCATTAGAACAACCACCCTAAATATGTGTTATGACCTTCAAATATTCAATGACCACAATTCTTCCTAGCAACACACATCATTCCCCTTGTCAAAACCATTCTTTGACAAAAAAAAGAAAAATAACAAATAAAATAAAATAATAATGAATTGTCTAACCATCTTTGCATTGCCTCCCTGGTTCAATATAGCACCTCCAGTTGCCATATCCTATTCATGAGTCATCTGTCTATAAGATCTCTACTTTAAAGTTCCTTTCTCACATTTTTCCTTATCACCTCCCCTATACAATAAAATGCATATGAGGATTCCCACCTGACAACTATCTTTGACTACACATTTTTCTCAAAGAGTATGCATAAGAATATTGGTAATAAGTAGAAAATGATCACTAAGAATAATATGGGGCTTATCAATTATATACTACATAACATCATAAATGAAATACCCACAACCAAAATCATAAAATTGGACACCATTCATAGTCGACAGGCAAATACCTCACTCCCCTCAATGTTGAATCAAATTCTACAAGACTTTGATTTATCATTTTTCTTGAAGAAGTGATTTCATTGACCTTGATATAGATCTAGAATTCCAACCACCATAAAGACATAATAAGTGATCTAAATATATGTCTACAATTCCACATTTTATCTATGCCAAGTCTACAACAAATTAATGATCTTAAACACATGATTCATCCTCAACCACCCATTGTTGATCACTTCTCAATTGCTTGGGCCACATGATTCATCCTCAATTGCCAATTGTTGATAAATTATCAACTGCCTAGAGCCACATGATTACTCCTAAATCACACAAATATCAAACACATCTTAATCACCAGGGGCCACATGATGCCTCACCACACCTAATACCCTCTCACCCCTCATTGCATGTTATCCCATCGACCTTATTCCTCTTAAGTTATCCAACTATGAACACACCTTAATTACTAGGGATCACATGATGTATCACATTGTTTTCCACCATCTCACCTATCATCATGTTCCCTCAACCTTCCATGAGTCCTATTTAGTTTCCAACAACTGATAATTTTTTAATTACCTAGGGCCACCTCATATCTCCTAAGTTTCCCAAAGCTTATCACTTATTGATAACCAAGGGCCACGTGATGCCTCACCGTACTTGATATCCTCTCACTTATTGCCATTTGCCTTCTACCTTTCCTTATTACTCTTCAATAATCTACTATCAATCACTTCTTAATTGCCTAGAGCCACCTCATTCCTCATAAGCCACCCAAATTTGATCACTTCTCAATCACTATGAGCCATATGATGCCTCACCATGCATGATACAATCTTACCTCTCGTCATATGCCCTCCATATTTCATGATTAGTCACTAGTAGGATGAGTATATTACTATAAGGACACTCATAGTTTAATAATAATAATAAAACAAAAACAAACCTTGCCATTCATCTTAAGTTTTTGGTAATTATCTCATATCAACTCTACCATTTCCCATTCCATATTTTATAAATCATCTCATTGTTGTCATCCATTCTCTCTTCCACCCACTTGTTGTAGGTAGCAAATATACCTCCCAAAAAAATAAGTGATTGCAAGAGATTTGCTCAATTTTGATAGTTTTACATGAGTGATAGTTTGCTCATGTTTTGCAAATCATACAGGCATGAACAAACCATACAACAAAGGGCAATATCGTACAACTAAAAGTACAAATCATACAGGGCAATAACAAATCATACAAGGCACACCAAAATTCACCCAAATGCAAAGGAAATGTAATTTCAAGATGAAGTGACGCATAGATTTTCTAACTAAGGTGTTAAACTTAGGAAAAATCCAAAATAATGTATTCATTTGTATATGTGTAGTTGTAAATAACGTATTTTCTCAGGAACTACTTTGGAATGGCTTGGACAACGTTATATAAGACCCCATTTTAAAATTTGTAGATCTGGTTACTAGTTGTGAGAGTAGAATACTTGTAATTGTTCTTGAGTTATTACAATTACATTGATACATTTTTCTACATTGTAATCGAATCCATAGAAATTAATGAGCATAATGATGTTTGTGGAATACTATGTACAATCTTGGTAATTATGGACAGTGATTTGTGAATGAATATCATGTGATTGTGTTTTCTATCTTATTGGTATAGGTTATTTTTATGCATTGTTGCAACTTGATGACAGATATTAATACTGGAGCACCATGGAGAATGATATAGGAGGATGATAACATTGAAAAATATGTATGGCAGCACATTGTACGATTTATGAATGTAATCATGCCCATGGAATATCTCACCTACCTGGTTAAGATGATTTACCTATGATAGAAATTGCACTGATTGGTCTATCAAACCCTTACAAAATATCCTGAAGAGAGATTGAGGCAGTGGATATCTATAGTAGCATCATGTTGGGCTATTATTTTATACAAATAATACTTCGTTTCCCTTACAAATCATACAAAGCATTGTTACCCGATTTGGTAAAAAAATCGATCAATAAAACTTACCCAATTTGGTAGTTTTGGGGAATCAACTTGATTTATTACAAAACTATGTACGACATCAACCAAAACTGAATCTGTCAGTTTTTTTGGATACAAGATCATACCATATTTGACACTGTATGACTTGGGATCATACAGTGTATGCATTGAGGACCGTACAAGGATATTATATTTCATACAAGGGTAGTCGAGTGGACCTGCGATTGTATGATTTGACAATTGATCACTCCTAGCTCTAGAAATTATCTCCCCACTAGGAATACTCCACTACTATGCTACAATTGTCATCATTGCCTATCGAATTGGCATTTTTTGTTAAAATAGGTCAAATTTGACAAAGTTGAATACTAATATTGGAGGTGATTTTTTATGATGGTCACCAGTGCAATAAGCCATGGGAGATGATAACTAAGAGAACATTCCAAGTAGAAGGAGCATGAGGATTGATCAAAGATAAAACACAAGTAACTCAAAATATAGTACTCAAGAACCAGAGATATAACAAGTTTAGACATCTGAATGAGGAGACTTTGAGACATTGTTGATAGATACAGAAGATGAGGAAATATAATTGCCAAGTGTAGAGGAAAAGGATGAAAAAGAAAAAGTGCAAGACGACAGAGAGTGGATGGTGAAACCTAATAAATTTATGGAAGGGTTGCAAGAGAGTGCAGAGGATGGGAGTCAAGCACCAGAGCAACAGGACATGAGATCTCAGGACGATAGACCAAGACCATCTCCCTCACATTAGCGAAGCAGGTCGCAAGGTGAATATGCATGAGAATTTGGTCATTGAGTGGTAGGAAAAAAAAATATACCTTGAATTGATACTTTTGATGTTAATAGGAGTAAGCCACCCCCAAGGAGAAATCAAACAGAAATTCCATGAGATACCTCAAGTGATAGTGATGACTCTCCTAAGATGGTTGCTTTAAGGCAGCCAAACAAATATGTCCACCATTTTTAGGTGAGGGTGAGGAAGACCCCACATGGCATATAGGTACTTGCATAACCATTTGGAGAGCAAATAGTGTAGACAGACTAGAGGATTTGATAATTCTATTTCCTACTACTTTGAGAGGATTGGAAATAGATTGGTACACGAAGAGATAAAATAACCTAGATTTTAGACTTGGAATCAGATAAAGGAGAAGTTCATCGAAGAATTTTGACCTTTAAAGGATGATGGAGACATTGTTATGGAACTTTGCGTGACAAAGAAAAAAATTGATGAGGATGTGAAATCCTACAATTATAGACTAAAGCAATTGGTTGATAAGATGCAGATGCCATTGGAAGATGTTTTAGTAAAACGATGGTTCGTAGATGGATTACTTCTAAAATATAAGAAAAATATGAAGGCAGTACCATCAGAAATGTATGAAGAAGCACTCAAATAAAAAGAATTTTTAAAGTGAATCAAAACAAACATATATGGAAATCTTGTCTCATACCAAGTCGAAGGATTTAGATAGTGAAGAAGATGACACTATACAAAGGACAATAGCCTCTTTTTGTAGGGAGTTTGATAAGTTTGTGAAGGAACAAAAGATCAAACCAGATAGAAATGAGATGTGGTGCACAAAATACAAAAAGGAGGGACATACAAATATGAAATGTCCAAGGAATTATTATTGTTATATTTATAATGTGATGGGGCATGAGTGTCCATATAATGCAAGAACACACCCATAGATATTGTCAATCCAAGGGGAGGAAGAGAAGCCGAAGACCCAATAAAGTGGGCAACAATCAACAAGTGGTGGTTATAGAAATAGCATACGAGGTGGAAGATAGAACCAAGGTAATCAATAAGGAGGACATATTCAGTTACAGTATGATTTATAAGGAAGACCAATCATGAAATGTTGCAACTTACAAGAATGGGGGCATTTTACGAAGAATTATCCTTCACCTCTAAGGCAAGAAACACCACAAACAATTACTACACACGTGTGGATGGTGTGGTCTAGGGAACCGTAAAGAAGATAATTGTCCAAAATAGGTGAGTTCGATTAACTTGCAGAACATTAGTTATCTGGACATCGAAGTTCCTCAAGTTAAGGAGGAAACTCAGGAAGTTTTAGCCATGACAATAAATCAGGATAAGAAGGATAAATATTATGAGTAAGCAAAAGAAAAACAAATATGGCAAGCAACAAAGAAAATATTGCAAGAGGAAGTTTAGAAAGCGAAACCAATGAAATCGAGAGCAAGTAAGAAATTAAGAAAACCATCAGATCAAGAAGTAGTTGTGCAAAATATTGCAGCACAAGTTTTGGATACCATAGTGGAAATTAAAGTATCCAACCTATTAGAAGCAATTCCAATATTACAGAAGGCAATGGTGGAATAATTATAGCCATAGAAGGTGATGGGAGTATAGAGCCAACCAATCTAGGAAGAAGAGCGAAAAGATCAATTTATGGATCCAACTATATTGATGATTGATGTGGGAAATAAACCTACATTACTACATGTGGAGATATTAGGACATAAATTGACACAAGTTATTATGGATGGAGGACCCAGTTTAAATGTGTTACCTGAGAGAAATTGGCTAGAAATAGGCGTTCCATCACTATGGGAATCGAGCTTCCGGTTATATGGTGTTGACCAGAATGGTATAGAGACAAAAGGAGTCAACAACACAAGTAAAGATAGTTGAACAAGAACTTGTCTTGGATTTCGTTGTGATTACAATGAAGACACCTGGATACGATGCTCTATTGAGGAGAGGTTAGCTATGAATAGCCAAAGTTAATCACAATTGGGGAAATAATCAGATCGCTTTTAATAAAGGGTAGCATAAATACATGATTAATCTAGCCAATCAAAGAATTAGCGAAGATGTAGCTACAAATGATGAATTAGAGAATTTCTCAAAATATGAAGGGCATGAACCTGATGGGGAAGGAATTTTGTACCCATATGAATGTAGTGAAGATGAAGCTCGATCTGATAGCAGAATTATTCATTGGTAAATGGAGGAGTACAAAATTTTTCAGCCCAATTGTCTCTATATTGACTCAGAAGAGATCAAGAAAAAACAAGACCAACCAAAAGTTAACAAAGAACCTAATAAGGAAGCCGAAGAGAAATGGAAATTTCCAAAAAGCTTTGTGGAGTATACATTAGGAGATGTAGCGATTGAAACAAGACCAACACACACCAATATCATGGAGAAAGCCATGATTGAACCAGAAAGTATCAAATATGAAGGACCTCAGATAGTGGATATCAACCTAGGAACATAGGAGGAGCCTAAGTGGATTCACTGTGGCGATGATTGGAACCTGATATTGAAGGTAGCAACTTTTAAGATATTCTTGGAGTATAAGGATGTCTTCGCATGGACATATAAGGATCTAAAAGGAATTCCCCTAGAATTATACATCCATAAGATTACACTATTGTCTGGTGCTCAACCAGTAAGGAGGAGACCATATCGAATGAACCTAAAGTATGCTGCATTAGTGAATACAAAAATAGAAAATATGCTAGACATAGGAATTATATTTAGGGTGACAACCAGTGAATGGGTATCACCTATAGTGAAAACTCTGAAAAATGAAGTGGATAAGATTAGAATATGCGTTGACTTTAGAATTCTAAATACTATAACTATAAAGGATACTTTTCCCATTCCCTTTATAGATGTGATCTTGGAAGAGGTTGTAGGACATGAGATCTATTCATTTTTTGATGGATTCTCAAGGTACAATCAAATTAGCATCATTGAGGAGGATAAGCTGAAAACCATATTTATTACGGAGAATGGCATATATGCATATAACTGAATGCCATTTGGGCTTTGCAACACCCCAGATATGTTTTAGCGTATCATACTGTACATATTTGACCAGCTAGCTATGGGGAATTTTAAATAATTCTTGGATGATTGGTCCACTTATTGGAAGATCAAGGAATATCTTCCTACCCTCAGTGAATGTATGAGTAGGTGTAGAAATGCACAAATATCATTAAACCTAGGGAAATGTTTTTTGATGGTACTGTATGGGAAACTGTTAGGACATATTGTGTGCAGTGAAGGATTGAAGACAAATCTTGATAAGATCCATGTGATTTTGCACATGGAAGAACCATTTGATGAGTTCATTTAAAACATTTCTGGGTTTGATAGGATACTATCGAAGGTTTATCAGGAATTATGCACATGTATCATACCCATTATATTCCTTGAAGAAAAATAATATTCCTTTGATATGGACAGAGGAGCATCAAGGAGCCTTCAAAGAGTTAAAGGCTAAGTTATTCAGTAGCCCAATATTGGTGTTTCCTAATTGGGATAAGGAATTCTATGTCCATATTGATGCCTCAAATTTTGCAATTGGATGTGCTCTAGCACAAGAAGGAAATTTTAAGCTTGATCAACATTAACTAGCGAGAGAACTAAATTTCCACGATCAGTATCAACAATCAAGTTTTTTACAACATGACTAGTTGCCCAATTTTTTATTTTTCAGCATCTAAATGGTGACATTGAAGGAGCAAGGAGTAGGATCTGTTTGGTTCCCAAATTTGATGACAGTGTCCAGATCTACATTTTTTTATCTCGCATTCCATCCTTTTAACGAAGAAGAACTAGAATGAGTGTTGGGGTCGTCAGATGGCTTACCAAATAGCACATGGGTTAACGATGGCGGTGCAACATTGTCGTGCAAGTGTCTCGTATGTTTGACGTATGGAAGAATGAAATCTTGATTGTTTAACTAGTTGACATAATTTTTTTAACCCATGGATCATACTTTGTTTTGTTGTATCTGGTGATATTGTAGCATAATGTAGTAGTCCTCCTATAATTTATATTGTATCTATCAGATTCTGATCGGATCGAGTGAAAAAAATGGACCTATTAAGCTACCAAGGTGGAGGACCTATGATTATCCCTAGTGGAGAATCATGATGATGTGGTGCTCCTTCAATTCTTTGAGGTTTTGTAGGTGTACTATGACTCATTGACTCATCAAAAATTATTTCTTTGTTGGTTCGATGTAACAGTGATGTGTTTTAAATATGGATGGTGCAGTGTGCATTCTGCATTCCACATAGGGCCGATGCCACATGTTGTTCCATGCAGCAAGAGTTAAGTGTTTCTTAAAAAAATTGTACCCATCATTTTTTTATATGCAAATGTTTTGGCAGCCCCAAACGATGTCAAAATCAGGGTGCTATAGTAAGTGTTTAATGAGTTTGGTAACAAGTATCCACTCCAACTCTTTTTGGGTTATTCTATGGTGAACTATATGGGGTATTTTTTTTAAGGGTGGGGTATTTTATTTCAAATAAGGGCAATTACTTTTAATATGAAGGGGGCTTTATTATTTTCACATGTGAAATGAAACTAGAAGTGAAGTGGAAGGTCCACATGGCCTATGTAATTTTACTTGGAGGGAAAATTACTAATCATGGTGAAATTTTGTATTGGTGATGTTTTCTATTTTCTGCCTAGAAAGGCATGTTATTTTTTCCGCAAGATGAAGGTCCCATTGACACCCGAACATAGGGATATTTATAGTCGTTGGAAAGGTTTTTTAGGGATGAAAACATTGGTGGTGTCTATTTGTAATTTTAAGACTATTACATTTGTATTTTTTAGCCTCAAATATGTTGTATCATGGAGTGCACTCTCGGTTGAACCTGACACTCCCAAGGCACTTTATAAGTGAACCTAGTATCTAGTATTCTCCTCTATCACACTTAGTGGATGTAGCGGTTGGTTACCCATGTATTCTGGTAATATGAGGTGATTACCATAAGGACACCTACTCTAGGGACTATAGACATAGACACCCTAGAATCTATCCGAGGCCTTTTCCGGATCAACTTCTGAAGACTACAAATGAAGACACTTCAAAAGATTCTATTCTCTTCTTTCTTCTTCTCCTCCACATCTATATTTTGTCTATGGATCATTTTATTGTATTTTTTGAGTGCATTTTTGGCAGAGATCGACACTCTTATATGGCTTGTATTTATTTTGTATTAAGGTGTATTTTTAGAGAAGTCAATATTAAGGGGGAATGTTACCTAATGTTGACTTGTATTTCTTCTCTATAGTTAGGATAGTGCACATTAAGGGGGAATGTTAGAATATTAATGTGCACTATACCTTCAGTTTCAGTTTGACACTTGTCATGTTTTTCATATAGGCTTATGCCTATATATTGTACTCATTTTATGTATAATACATCTCATATTTATTCAGTACTAACAATTTCACCTATAATTCCTACCTAGTTGGTTAATAATCTATTAAAAGTAGGACTAGTTTCTCTATTTTTAGATGAATAAAACTTATATACAAATTAAGCCACTATCAATAGTATACTACATAGATTTACCCTACTACGAAGAAATAAAAACCTGTTATTTCTTTTGTGATGTAGTTTATAATACGATTATGAGGAAGCTAAACAGAATGACACCTAGACTTTCATTAGAGGCTCAAGACCTACTAAATTTTGAGAATTGGCCAAATAGAGACTTATACTTGGAAAATTATAAATATTTTTCTATTTGTTTAACCTCTCTACCATTCCTTTGAGCTATAATAATATATGCTCAAGTAAATTTTTAACCTAGAGTATATTAGGCATCTCAACTATTTAGATCTAAAATACTTTTGAGGATAGAAGAGGACCACCTTCTACCCTCTTAAATAGAAAGTGATGTAAATAACTCCTAAGTAATCAGAGTTGAACAATATTTTCAAATAAAAGCATAGAAATATGGGGCTTGATATGATTAATAATATCTAGTACTAAGACCCAAAGGGCTACTTCAAAAAATAACTAGAAGCTAAGGGTTTACACTAAATCTACATGCATGGGAGAAGATATAGTGTGGACAAAGAAGTAAACCCATAAAAAGTTGGCCAAACCACTTTTGAGAGAAATCATGGATATAAGGATAATATTCAAAAATTGTATACTCATCCTTCATAGTGGATGCCAAAGTGATGTAGACATAGGTGAAGGATTCCTCCAAAGGGTGGCCTCTGAAAGCAAAAAAAATTATCTTCATATTCTTGGCCACAAGATGCACTCTATTCACACATATGTTCTATCAAAAATCTCTAAGTCTTCTATATTATGGAGCAATATAATATGGTAATTTATTATAATAATATCTTATGAGATGTAAAATATCCCTTGTTCAATGATGCAATAGACTTGAATGTATCCTTTTGTATGATAAAGTCCAATTGTATGGTTGGTTCGAATGTATGGTAGATTCTTTAGCTTATGGGTGGGTAGCACGGCCAATATCTTGTCTTATAATATATTCTTATATAAGTAGCATAGTATACCTTTGTACATTGAGAATTCTCCTATTTACCATCATGGAATTCTATATGTTTTCCACTTCGAATAACACAATTTGAATGGAACAACTTGAATGATAATAGTTTTATGATACTCTAGTCAAATGGCTGCCAAATTATTCTAGTTTGTAGTCTAGACAACATTACTACTGAATAATCTATTTTTTTTCCAACTTGAATGTTGCTTTTCCTAACATTATATATTCTCCTCTCAAATAACGGTCATACATTACTTGGACAATAATTGTAGATCAATATTTTAAGGTAATTCATGGAATCGTAGTATTCATATTGCAAGTCTCAAATTTAAATGTGTGCGACTGCAAAAAATTTTCTCCTCTTGTAATATTCAACCTGTAAAATACAAATTTATGCATCACATAATATTAACTATATACTATATTTTACCTTCACACGTTACATAGAATCAAGTTGAAATAATTATTTGTATTATTCACCTGCATGAATGGAAAAGTACAAATAGTGATATACACTCCTGCTAATCATGCACCTACCCCTATGCATCTCTCCCTTAGCCTCTCAACATTATATTCCTTTCACTTTTTCTAGCTTCTCATTCAATACCTCTATTTTATTTTAAATTTATCTATCCACACCTTCCCATTGGTTTTGATTTGACTTCTTTTCTTATGCATTATTTTTAGTCACTTAAATGGTTCACCAATCGCTATTTGTACTTGGTGGATGCTTCCACATCATACTTGTAGAGTAAGAGGATAAGTGTCATGAATGAAGCTCATGATTTTTTTTTTTAATTTATAATTGATATGCCATGCTTAGCAATTTGAAAGCATTCATCAATGCCATTGTGTCCATTATACAATTTTTCCACTTGACTAGATACTCATAATATCTTTTGCCTCTTGTTCTTCTTCTATTTCATCTTGTTCCTTTTCTAGCAACTATATTATCCATTATTCCGTTAGAAAATTAGTTGTGATATGGTTAGTACTATTTGGGGATTTCTCATAATCGGGATACAAATATGCTACATTAAAAATTAGCGAGATGTCTAGTCCTTTAAGGAGTTCAATTTCATAGGCATTTGCTGCAAAAAATTTCAAGACCTTATTAGGTCCAATATTTTTCCATTTTAGCATGTTGCATGTGCCCTTTGAAAATATTTCCTTTTTCAAATGTACCAAAATTAATTCTCCCACCCGAAACACTTGTGTCCAACATTTGATATCATTATGTTTATTGTATCTTATATCATTATTTTCCAACTTAGTTTTAGTCTCTCAATGTAAATCATGTATGTAGTTAACAAAGTTCTTGGCTACTACACTTGGTCCTAGTAAATCAATTATGATTTGTAACTCATACGCTCCTCTTAAATATATTTCATATACAATTTGGAATGGTCTCTTGGATGTACTTCTATTGACAAAATTATTATATGCAAATTTTGCCTACACCAAAATGGTATCCCACATGTTTGGTTTCTTTCCAACTAAGCACCTCAATAAATTTTCACTTCTATTCACCACTTCGGTTTGTCCATATATTTGTGGTTTATAAAGTAAACAAACACTCAATTTTGTAAAAAAAAAATTCCATAAAGTGTATCAAAATGATCTACAAACTTAGTATCTCTATCTGACACATTGCTTTTTGACAAACCATGTAGTCTTACAAATTCTTGAAAGAATAAATTAGACATATGAGAAGCATCATTTGTTTTCCTACAAGGTATAAAATATTTCATATTTGAAAATCTATCAATTAAAATAAATATCTAATCATTCCCTTCTTGTGTTTGAATCAATCCAAGGACATAGTCCACACTGTTCTCCTCCCATGATCTTTTTGGTATCGATAATGGTTTATACAATCTATTTTTTTGGATTATCTCATTTGCATGTTGATAGGCTTGAAAAATTTTCATAAATATTCACATATCCATGCTTATTCCTAGTCAATAATTACTTCCACAAAGTTGTGTCAAAGTTTTCTCTATTTTAAAATGTATGGCTAGTCCTCCACTATGATTTTTTCTTATCAAGTACTCTCTCATTGAACTTTGTTTTATGCATAATTGTTGCCCCTTTAATAATAAAACTTCTTGGATAAAATAGTTTTTCCATGGTGTTATATATCCCATAGTAGAGATTTTGCAAGCTTCCCAAGCTTTCCTTAAAATCTAAATCATCAACATAAAGCTCTTTCATAGCATCAAGACCTGCCACTTCAATATTCATTGCATTCATCAACAAGATTATTATACTCAATAGATCAACTATCCTATTTGAACATCCACTTATATGTTTCAAAAAAATGAATAGCATTGAAGATACTCCACCCATTTCATGTATCTTTTGGTCAATTTTCCTTGGATGTTAATGAATTGCAAAGCATGATGATCCATAAATAATACAAATTTCTTTGGTAATAGGTAATGTCTTCAATTCTTTAGTGAATGTACAATGGCATATAAATCCTAATCATGAACTAGATATTTCTTATTGACATCATTTAAATTCTCAATGAAATAAGCTATGGGTCTACATTTTTGACTCAAAACACCTCCAGTGGTAGTTCCATTGGCTTCAAAATATAATTGGAAAATCTTGTCCAAGTTTAGTAATGCCAAAACCAATTTCTTCATGAATTTCTCCTTTAATACTTGAAATATCCTTTCTATTGTGTCTATCCATTTAATTTATGTATTCATCCCTTCATCATTTCTATTATTGAAGCATAAATTTCACTAATATTTCTGAGGAACTTTCTATAAAATCTTTCCAAACCATGATTTTTTTGGCTTGAAACATACTCTGTGGTAATAGGCACCCCACAATAGCCTTCACTTTTATTGGATTCATCCACAAACCATCCTTGGATATAACAAAACCCAATTATACCAATTCTTTTTGCATAAAACTAGATTTATTCAAATTGATCAATAATTGTTCTTCCTTCAACTTTTACAAAACTAACCTTAGATGCATTAGGTACTCTTTTTTAATTTTTATAAACACCATAATGTCATCCAAGTAAACCACTACACATTTACCAAGATAATACTTCAAAATATCATTCATCAACATTATAAAAGTACTAGGTGCATTTGTGAACCCAAATAGCATAACTAACCATTTAGACAATTCTTCTTTGGTCTTAAACATAGTATTCCACTCATATCCTTTGTTGATTCAAATTTTATGGTAAACAGACTTCAAATCAATCTTTGTGAAGTACTTTTCTCCAATTAAACAATCCATCAAGTCATACATACGAGATAAAGGAAACCTATACATTATTATAATCTTATTGATTGCTTGAGAGTCTATGCACATGCACCATTCTCCTTCTTTCTTAGGTGCTAGTACAATTGGTACTATACATGGGCTCAAACTTTCCCTAATTATACCTTTGTCCAATAGTTCTTGGACTTGTCTATTTATGTCTTTATTCTCCATAGGTTTTATCTTGTTAGCTACCTTGTTTGGAAAACTTTATCCAACGATAAATTCTATTTTATGACTAATGCTTCTCATAGGCGGAAACCCATGGGGTAAATATTTTGAAATAATTTCAGCATATTATTTTAAAAAATACTTCACTTCCTATAGAATTTCAGCCAACATATTTATGGTACCCTCTTTCATGTGTTTAGCAAAGAAACAAAAACATGCTTCCCCTTTCTTCATCTCTTTCAAGAATTATTTTTTGGAGATCAAATAAACATTAGAACTGTTGCCCACATCTTCTCTCTTATCCTTCAATGGACTCAATGAATTACATTTTCTAGTTTTAAAAATGGAATTAGTATTCATTTTACCATCATGAACTATTGTTTTATAAAATTTATATGGTCTCCTTAATAGATATGACATGCATCCATCAATATAATGTCACGTAAAATTGCATCCTTATAAGAGCCAATATAGAAATTTACAATATATTGTTTGATTACTATTTTATTTTTCATTTTGTAACCATGATACTTTGTAATGATTCGAATGCTTTATTCTATTCAAACCAAGTTTATCTCCCATATCTATTAACACTGAGTTTTTATTGCTTTAGCTATCTACAATCACCTTGCAACACTCGCCTCTTGAATTACAAATTATTTTGAGTAGGTTCTTTCTTTTCTTAGGTTTATACACATTTTTTGGGTTTAACAATAATCTTTTCATCATAAGAGATTGTCCTTGTTCTAGTTCCTCCATATGCTTTGATGAAACTATAATTTCTACATCTACTTGTGTAATATGGCTTTAGGCTTCCTTTCCATGCTCGTCAATTTGTTGTAGTTTATGGAATTCATATACCTAATGGAAAACTCCATATTTATAACAATTTCTAGGGAATTATCCACCTCTTCCTCTACCATAACCTCCATGTCCTCTTGAGAAATATTTATTTTCTCTATTATTTTTAGAAGTACTAGCTTCTCCTTCCTACCTTTGCTATCCTATTTTGTTGTTTTTTCCACTTCCTTGAGAGGACTATCCTCTTTATCTAGCATTACTTTGTTGCCTAGGTAACAACTTCTCTTCTTAATTGAGCATATATTGATATACCTATTCAATAGTTCTTATTCAAATCATACTAATTTCATATTGTATGCATAATTATAGTCTATTTATGTACCTTGCCACATTCTCCTCATCATATTTAACATGACTTGCTATTATTTTTAATTTTATAGAATTTATCAGTATAATATGTTGCTTCCAACTCCTTTTTATTGAGGTTTTCGATTCTTCTAAACAATTCAATTTGATAATAAACAAGTAAAATTTTAGATTTTAACTTGGGTACAAAATTATCCTAAGTTTAGATTTTATATTTCCCCTTTTATTGTCTCATTGTTTGGACATTATCCCACAAAACTAAAGCATATCTTTTCAGCCATGTACATGCACATTTGACATGCTTTGGATCCTCCATAGATTTATAATCAAAGAATATATTCATGTTCATTATCTAGTCCATTAATGCTTCTATAGGTTTAAGATTCCATTAAAATTAGGAGTATCTATATTTTGTTTATGTCCTATGTTTGAGATTGCTCGAATTAATTATTGCTTTAATTCTTCTTTTTTCTCTTCACCTCGAGCTTTCATGTGACTAGTTTTCTCCTCTTCATTGTCATTAATCTCCTCAAGTGAACGTCTCTCCTCTGGGTAGTCTTAATTACATCTAACTTAAAGGTAATTTCTCTCAAAATTTATTCTATATCCATGGGTTAGGGTCCCAAACCATATGTTCTTCCTCTTCCTCATTTTTCCATCTTCCTCCAACACATATCACAAAGTTGCTTTGATACCAAATTATGTAGATACATCTGAAGGGTTCCTATGAAGGGTGACATTTTTGAGCATTAAAAAAACTTTCCTCTTCTTATTCATGACCATAACATGCATGTTATTCAAACATTCATTCAATCAAACATTTGCACATCTTGTATATAATGGAATAATATAATATTATAACAATGGCTTACAAGATGCTAAAGCTCCCTTATATACTTATGTAATAGGCTTGAAATTACCCTCTTTGTATAGTAGCATTCAATTATATGGCCAATTCTATTGTACATTAGGTTATTTAGCTTGTAGGTGGGTGGTATGACCAATATTTTGTCTTATAATATTTTCTTATCTAAGTAACAAGAGTGTACATTTCTAAAGTATGGATTCTCCTATTGACGATCATAGTAGCCTAGATGTCTTCCACTTTGAACAATATTTCTATAGTATGGATTCTCCTACTGACATGATTTGAATAGAATAATTTGAATGGAAGTAATTTTATAATACTCAAATTGAATGGCTACAAAATTAATTTGGTCTTCAATCCATATGATGTTAATATTGAATAACCTATTATTTCCAACTCAAATGTTGCTTGCTCAAATAGTCTATGTTCTCCTCTCAAATGATGCTTCAATATCCCTTGGACAATTATCACATGTCCATTTTCAAAATATGAATCATAGAACAATAGTATTCATATTATAAGTCTCAGTTCCAAACATGCAATACTGCAACTACTTTTCTCCTCATGTAATCTTCAACTTGCATAACATAAATTTGTGCAACATGTAATATTAACTATACAATGTATTTTCTCTTCACACATTATACAAAATCAAGATGAAAATTATATTTGCATTATTCAATTGCCTAAATGGTAAAGTACAAATGATGATATACACTCTTACTAATTCTACACTTCCTCCCATACATCTCTCCCATGTCCTCTCAATATTTCCTTCTCTTTTTTTGTCCCCACCAATTTTTGTATGCTTTTAAATTTCTCTATGCCTACCTTCTTGTTAGTTTTAATTTGTCTTCCTTCCTTATACGTTATTTTTGGGAGGTTAAATGGTTTGTTGACTATTAATTGTATAAGGAAGATGCTCCTACATCACAATATTATTTATGAATTTGATTCTCATAATAAGCTAAATCATCAAGCATTGAAATCCATAAAATACCTTAGATAATTTGAAATGAAGACTCCCATATGGTAAAGGATGAGGTATGAGAGTAGAACTATAAATACACCAATGCATAGTGGTCTCTTCGACAAGAAATTATTAATGAAATTGGATTGAACGCATAGAAGATGACCTAAGATGCAAAAAATAACAAAGGGATCCTCAAAAGAAAGTCTATTGATTTTACCTTCCATTTCTACACCAAAAATTATGATATTTATAATCACAACAACATTGGAAATTGTAAGAATTATAGTACAAAAAACACTAAACGAGAGACATGTAAGATAGGAGGGAGATCACATGGGTCAATTTTTAAAATATCATAGTATATGGATCAAGCACAAAGCCTACTAAAGAAAAAGGGTGTCTCCCACTCAAGAAGGAAGAAATTCCTTAGGGAGGACCTCCACCCAAGTTGGTAGTAAACAAGAACTAGATAACATCTATTACCCATTTCACCACTTCCCTTTCCATTTCTTTTTCTCCTACTTATTTCTCCTCAATTTTTTATTTTCTACTTCTTCTATCCCCTCCCTTTATTCTGTTGCATATCTCTTTTTATTAATAATTATATCCATTAATTCTCCTAGATGCAGCTTGACTCCCACCATAACCCATGACACTACCACTAACCTCATCAATTCATTTCCCTCTTCCATTAGTAATATCAAGAGCATCATGTCACAACCATAAGTTTCTTACGCTATTATACCATCCCATTCATAACTAGTCTTTCTAATATCTAACACCTTGGCTCAAATAGTGATGGGTTGTTTGCTTCTACTTTTCAATTCACTTCCATTTCTACCTAACTTGATCTACCCACTATATCATCATTTCCATATCATAAAATGATATCACCATCCTATAATTAAAGCCAAAATGATGTCACCCACTCCCACTCCTATTATTGAAAGGCAACTGATGTCCTAAGACCATGTTCAATCATATAGCTTAGTCAAGCCTTTGACTAGATTATCATTGGTGATCCAAAGGTAGTTGATGTCCTAAAGGTATTTGGCTCCTTGCGAGAAAATAGGAGAAAGAATAAAAGGAATACTAGAATCTAAAGGATAGGAACTCCAAGATACCAATCATCATGCAACTACAAATTGCTTCTAGAAGAGTAAAGTCCTCATTGTAGAAGTGGTTTCCAATGACCCTTTTAAACCCACCATTGCACTTGCTGAATTCACTAGTAGAGTGTCAAAGCTAGATATAACCAAGATGGATCCATATCATTTTGGAATATATTATAATAAATCTTCTTTTGAGTATATAATCGATTATTTACACTTGAATTTGTTGTATTTTTTTTAGGACCATATAAACGTTGTAAAATGTGCCTTTGTATTTTTTTAATATTTCATTCCTAAGGGTTGGTATCATAAACTTGACATAAAGGCATCATTTGTATGGTGTGTAAATACCCCTTCTCACCAATCATTTTATTATTTGGTTGAAGTGTAATTCTTTTCATTCTTGTGAGATTGTTGGTGTCCATGAACACTACATTATATTTTGCATCTATATATTCCATTTGTTAAAGTAATATTGGGTAATACTTAATTCTATTTGTTTCTAGATACTACTATGAAATTTGATATGGTAGAGCGAGCATGGATATTTATTATTTTATTGTTTCTATTGGAAAGAGTTTATTGTTTCAACTTCTCTTGAGGATATTTTGGTAGGATCTAGTGAGAAAATTTATTTAAAAGCTAATGGTATAATGCAAAGAAGGGTTTCTAATAAATAAAAATCATAGGTGGACTTGGATCGGAAGGATATTTTTAGAATTAGTAGATTTGCTTCAAGAAAAATATTCATTGATAGGTTCATCTCTCCTCTCGTTGGAACTTAATCTTATTTCATTTCAATATTTTTGACCAAATGGATACACTAGTTTTATGATTGGATTTTTTGATTATTTTTAAAAACCTCATTTGTCTTATATGGACTTAAAAAAAAACATTTTATTTCTCTTCTATCTTTTATTATCTAATAATAGCACTATTGCGAGGGTATATTGCTTGTCCACTATGAAAGAAAAAAAATGAGAGACTAAATTTTTCATATAGAACCCTACTAGTAGAGAAGTCATGGATAGGCTTTCATGTGTAGAAAAGACCTCCAAACTACTTAAAAAATTTACAAAATTAGTCTAGCAATGTTTCTACTACATAGGCATGATAGGATGGTCTAATTGGTTTTATTTGACCGAATGATTATGTAGGGAAAAATATTATAGAACAAAAAAACTATCAGCATTTTTGCATTCTTTGAAAATTTACAAGGGGAGTCATAGTTTAACACTTTTTATCATTTTACCTCTACATTATTCCAAATAGCATTTAAATATTTCTTATCTTTTCATCTAAAATTTAAATTTTTAAATTTTGAAAATAGAATATTCTTATGGATATTCCATAAAAGGGGGTAAAAGAACACACATGGGCACACTGTGTCATCTTTATGTAGGCTTGAATTAGGGGGCAATATGTGCTTGCTTTATTAATAATATTTTATATTCATATCCCAAGCTTGATGCTTGGAGAGGCAGCTAGCTAGAAGGAGTTAGAACACTTTACCATGGAAGGTCTCATGTTAAAACTCCTTCCCATTTATTATTTTATGATGCTATTAAATATTTAGTGACAACACATGATGACATAAGCACCTAAAATGATGTGGTAATTGATGATGATATGGTATCCCATTTGATTAGGTGTAATAAAATGGAAGAACACATACAAATACCCCATGGTAGACCCTACAATTGATATGGCAACCCATAGGCTAACATAGTAGTCTATACAATTGGGGTATAAACAAGCACATGAGACATAATATGACATGTGGTACACCATATGACTATCATGTTAGTCTATATAAATTACTTGGAAATAGGCGCATGAATCCAAAGGAAACACATGTTACCTAACATGGTAGTATATATAAGTGATGTGATGGTCCATACAAGTGATAGCCATAACACACGGTAGTAGATTGAGGTACTAATGTGGCACAAATCCTAAGGTGATATATGGCAGCTAATGTGGTATTTTGTATAGATAATGTGGTAGTTTATAGAGATGACATGATACGACATGTGGTAGTAGATGGAAGCATTTATGTGGTATGAATCCCAAGGCAATATGTGGTAGATGGTGCAAAGACTAACATAGGTATCGATGTGAAATGCTTTGACTTGGTTGATGTGGTAGGCCATATAGTAGTCGACATGGTAGGTTGTATGCCACTTGCAAAATAAATATAGGTTTGACCAATCACATTTCACCAACTCATCAAAATTCATAAGTAGCTTATATAGTCAAAAATACACTTAGCGACATACAAATTTTGGAGTGAATCAAAAAAAGATAAGTGACACAACATGGTTTTTAGATTAGGCAAAAAATCAAATCATGACAAGTGATATCAATTTTTTTGGAACACTACACAATCAACACATGATTATCACCCCCCATCCACTCATGTAGTGATGCATGGTAGCCTCTCATTCACTACATGGGAAATAAATTAAAATTTTAAGGATAAACTTTTGAGGGCCATAACTTTTGGATTCATGTATTTAGATCCTATTTTTTTTTAAGTCACATGATTTTTTTGATCTCTCTATATTGGTGTTGTTATTTTTGGCCACAACTTCACAAATTTTTGAATATTGATAGAATAGATATGGATCATCATGTGTTCTTATTGAGTGGTTCTAGATATTCTATCTCTACTTTGAAGAAAGAGTTTACTCAAATATGTGAATGATGGACCTTGTGATACTAATTTTGAAGAGGTAATATAGATTTATAGGGACATTATGACCCTATCCTAACACAACCATTGTTATATACTTGTTTAGTTTTGGTGTATGTTTACACTATGGGTGCCTAATGCGTATGAATCCATTATGATGTAACCTTTACTTATATTGTACAGGAATTAGTAGCTATGGTCCTCTCTTTCATGCAGTACAATCCTTGATAATTTGGGTCAGGATAAATAAAATTCTATGTAAGGACATGGGTTTGGAGAAAAATGCATCTCATATTTTTTAAAATTCCATTGAAGCTATACTTCCAAGGAGGTTGCTCCCTTGAAGAGTTCTATAGTTTTTTATTACATTATTGATAAGATAGTACACACCAAGTTGATAATCAAGAATACAACTTGGATATTTGATAAAATAACAATTTGTTAGTAACTGTAAATATTATGGACAGTGAAAACTACTTTATTTAGGACAAAACAAACTCTTAGGGCAATTATTCAGTCAAGGATGACTCTTACCTCCAAATAAGAGAACCTTTAGATAGAAATTTAAAGTGTATTTAGGACCAAAATATCACCATAAAATTAAAAGCTATTCAATGGCTAGTTCAACAAAACAAAATTCTAACTTGGAAAAACCTCTCTAAAAAAGATATTTTTGACCCTCATATTTGTTTTAAGTGCTTTAAATACTTTGAAATATTAGGCTATAGGAAGTTAGCTATAGTTTGTTATTACATTATTGATAAGATAGTGCACACCAAGTTGATAATCAAGAATACAACCTGGATATTTGATAAAATTACAATTTGTTAGTAACTATAAATATTATGGACAATGAAGACTACTTTATTTAGGGCAAAACAAACTCTTAGGGTAATTATTCAATCAATGTTGGCTCTTACCTCCAAAGAAGAGAACCTCTAGATAGAAATTTAAAGTGTATGTAGGACTAAAATATCACCATAAAAATAAAAGATTTTCAATGGCTAGTTCAACAAAACAAATTTCTAACTTAGAAAAATCTCTCTAAAAGAGATATTTCTAACCATCATATTTGTTCTAAATGCTTTAAATACTTTGAAATGTTAAGCTATAAGTATTTAGATATAGTTTGTTATTACATTATTGATAAGATAGTGCACACCAAGTTTATAATCAAGAATACAACTTGGATATTTGATAAAATAACAATTTATTAGTAACTGTAAATATTATGGACAATGAAGACTACTTTATTTAGGGCAAAACAAACTCTTAGGGCAATTATTCAGTCAAGGATGACTCTTACCTCAAAATAAGAGAACCTTTAGATAGAAATTTAAAGTGTATTTAGGACCAAAATATCACCATAAAATTAAAAGCTATTCAATGGCTAGTTCAACAAAACAAAATTCTAACTTGGAAAAACCTCTCTAAAAAAGATATTTTTGACCCTCATATTTGTTTGAAGTGATTTAAATACTTTGAAATATTAGGCTATAGGCAGTTAGCTATAGTTTGTTATACATTATTGATAAGATAGTGCACACCAAGTTGATAATCAAGAATACAACTTGGATATTTGATAAAATAACAATTTGTTAGTAACTATAAATATTTTGTACACTATTGTTAGATGTTGTTAGAATTTGGGAGCATATTGTTATAGGCTAATCATAGCCTTTCTCATTGTATAAATCCACACTTGATTAATGAATTTGGTGTTCATTCTAACCAACATTGGTATCAGAGTATTCTTCATGGTTTATTGTGTATCCTTTGCCTCTGCTAATAGCTGAATGTGAGCTCATATTGGTGAGCCTACAATTGTGCAAAAAATGCATATTATTTGATGCAATTACCCTATTTTGTAGCCCTATTTGCCCTATTTTCTAACCAATTTACTCCCTTGCTTATTGTGTTATAAATATTAAAAACAAATAGTTGTCATCACAACAACTACAACCACATAGTCAGAGGGAATCTGCCATTTGTATGCAGCCACAAATAGGTTGCACAGACCATGATCTACCACAAAATCATGCGTAGACATTCATAGTGGACATCATAGATCTCGAAGCTTGCTATAACATTGTCCAAAGCTAGGATCACCCTATTCAAATATGTGGGCCACATGTGATAGTGTATGATGTTACTAATATTGCATAGGAGAAATCCCTTTTGGATCACGTAGGAGAAATCCATTTCGAATTACGCATAGGAGAAATCCATCACTAAAAAATATTAAACTTATTTCTCTAAGATTTATTGATCGTACCTCGCTTGCAGTTGTTTTTTAGACGCTTACAGGTGGATCTATGTTGTTTCAGTGCTTGTGTAGGAGAATCATTTGTAGATACCGTCGATCATCATCTAACGTATATTATTATATGGAGAAAAATAATGCAGAGGAAATAAAAAAAATAACTTAGCCAATCACCCGAATGCATGATCACAAACCTGTTGTGTAATGCCATGTGGTTGATATTGGTTGTAAAAAAATGAAAAAATGCATAACTTCTTTATTTATTTATTTTCGTGGGTTTAATCCCACATCGCTTGTGGGAGGGCTATTATGCCCAATATATATACTGGCGTGCAGGGTATTTATTGACCACTCTGAAGAACACAAGCTTATAATGAGAGGAGGGTGAACAATATAAGACCACTTTTTACTTTTCTTTTCTAAACAATATTATGCAATATATCAATGGCAATATCAACAATAGTAATCAAAGTAATGCACAAATCACCACACACAATAAGATACCAATTTAACATGGTTTGCCCAATGTGGGATACTCTAAAAAAAATATTTCATTAAAATTTTCTTAACAATTCTCTTGGGAATCCTTTCTCTATTACAATGTTTATGGACCTTTGTCCAAAGGAGATATCAATACCCTAATAAAATTCATGGATCTCTATCCACAGGAGACACCAATATGCTCAACTAGTTTGTGGATATCTATCCATAGGATAACTCCTTCTCCTTTGCTATGGTTGGTGATCCTCTAGAAGACTACTACCTTCATTGCACTGGCTTGTAGATATCTATCCATAGAAGATGTTGTCCTCACTTAGAATATATATATACTCACTACCCTGGCTAATGGATCTCTATCCATTGGAGACTATTATCCTCTACTCTCTCACCTCCAAAACTTACTCTTAGCTCTATATCAAATCTACACTAAACATAATCCTTCGGTCTAGCACAAATATGCTCAATCTTTGTCTTTGATCTACACTAAACATAGTCCTTCGATTTAGCACAAATATGCTCAATATCTATCTCTGATCTATACTAAACACAATCCTTTTATCTAGCACAAATTTGCTCAATCTTTGTCTTGATCTGCACTTAACACATTCCTTAGGTCTAGCACAAATCTGCCCAATATCTATCTATGATATATACTAAACACATCCTTCGATCTAGCAAAAAATTGCTCAATATTTGTCTCTGATATGCACTAAACACATTCCTTAGGTATAGCACAAATATGCTCTATATTTGTCCTCAAATCTGCACTAAACATAGTTCTTTGGTCTAGCACAAATATTCTCTATCTCAGTCTCTGGTCTAGCACAAACCTGTCCTTAAATCTATACCAAAATCTGTCCTCAAAACTATCCTCAAGCCTTAACACAAAGCTTGACCTAATCACAAATCAACTCCTCTAGATTTGCTCCAAACCTTAACTCAAGGTTTGAACAAATCAATCAATCAACTCTACTCACAAGTATTCTCAAATACTTACCTCAAATATGTCCACAAGTCCTCTTTAGAACTTGCTCTCACTACTCTCAAGTCTTCACCAAGACTTACCTCAAATCTACTCAATAAGTCCTCACTATAACTTGTCCAATCCGCTCAACAAGTCTTCACCAAGACTTTAAATCTGCTCAACAAGTCCTCACTAGAACTTATCTCAAATCTGATCAACAAGTCCTCACTAGAACGTGTTCAATCTGCTTGTAATATTCCATAAAAGCTCACACAAATATGTCCTTAAGTCCACTCTAGGACTTACTAAAATCTTCTCACAAGATTTCACCAAACCTTATTCAACTCAACTCAATCTATCACAAAAAACCTCTTCAATCATATAAACAAGCTTCACACAGAATCTTGTTTAATATTACAGAAGCATATATAAAATGGTTAGAGACTTATTATGCTTCACACTCACAACAATGCTCAATTAATTTCAAACTCTTTTGTTTAACCACAGAAACATAAATAGAATGGTTAGAGACTCAATATGTTTCACTCACATCAATATTTACTCACTTTCAATATCTCTTTCAAATTAGTAAGGAATAATGTCTTTCACATATTTTTTACTATCACTCCAAAACTTCCAATCAACTAAGCCCAATAAACTCCACTCAACAAATCACTCAATGAAATCTTAGTCAACAATGCTTATCAAATAAACCTCACATAAGAATGATACTCATGATCTTTTACAAATCCTAGTTCAAGATAGTTATCAACATAACAATGATACTCATGATCTTTCACAAACCCTAGTTCAAGATAGTTCTCAACATAACAATGATACTCATGATCTTTCACATACCCTAGTTCAAGTATATGAAATCTTACTTCAATAGTTCCAATAATGCTTATCAAACAAGGATTCTAGTATTAACTTTTATTCCAGAAAACCCACATCAATCAATATTGGATTTCTCAAAACCAAACTCAACAATGCTTGTCAAAAAATCCTTTTCACTCCAACTTAGCATTCACAACATCCAATAATATTTTATTTACAAGGAAGATATACCCATACCTTTTGTTTGCTAAATTTTTACCCTCAAAACCTGTCTCAGTCATTATTGATCTCTTTGCCAATATCAAGGGTTAGGTAGCAAAAACCTTCTCAAAACTTCATTCAATTATTCCCTTAAAAATATCTCACCATTACATAGCATTAAATCTCAATCACACCTTATAATCTCCACACTTCAAAATATAAGCCAACAATTTATTTAAAGAAAAGAGTCACAATAATCTTCTTTAAAACACTCTGTCTTTTCTCAAAATATTTAATACATCATAGCTTATCCCAATAATTAAAATATAATTTTCATTTCAACCTTATAACTCCTATCTCACTTTAATTTATCAAAAATCATAATAAAATATTAATATTTCAAAAACCTTATAACTCCCTCCTAGAAAAAATTAATCATGCCACTTTAAACCTTAGAGAAATTTAATTTGCAAAAATTAAATACCTTTACCCTCGGTGGGATTCGAACTCCCACTTGCGCCTCCACAATGCCCTATCCATGGCTCATATGCCACGTGAGCTAGGCACTCACCTTAGAAGCAAGAAGCACTTTGTGCACTTTATTTCTTGCCTTGGCACCAAAACCAAAACGTAAATATTCCACCAAAAACGTTGTTGAATCCACTTGGTATTTCTTGCCTTGGCACCAAAACCAAAACGTAAATATTTTTTCACCTACTTATATCGCTACTTTTCACCTACTTTTATCGCTACTTTTGGAGTGACCCCCGGGATTCCCACGGTTGGTGGGTGGTTAGTGGGTGTGGGTGGTTTAGCCCACGGAGTTGTATCCACGGTACCCTAATACCACTTGGTGGTTTAGGGTTGTATGAGTTTCCTTATATAATTATTGTAATGTCTCGTTTTAGGGACAAGGAGAGAGAATAATATATCAAGGAGGATAGACTCTTGTTTGCTGGACTAGCCCAAATTGGGTGAACGAGGGTAAATCTTGTGTGTTATATGTGCATTGAATGGTGTCATTATTTCCTTAGTTATTATTTTTGCATTATTTCTAGAATATGTTTCTGTAATTTCTCTTCATTTGGTATCAGAGCCAAGTCATTAGCCATAGGGGGATGCCTTTATTGCTAGGGTTTAAATCCGTTTGAAGAAGATCTAGGGTTTCTAGGAGTGAGAGGAAACCTATTCTGGAGTGGGAGTTACGTAGAAGGAGTTTGAAGGAAAAATGTCAGGAAATAATTCAAGGATAGAGATCAAGAAATTTGATGGCAAAATTTTTGAGCTATGGAAGTTAAAGATGGAAGATATGCTCGTGGACAGAGATCAGTGGGCTGCTATTTCAGAAACAACAAAACCTACGGGTACTTCCGATGAAGATTGGGAGAAGATGAATCGAAAAGCAAGGAGTCTGATTCGATCGTGTCTTGCAGATTCGGTGCTCATCAATGTTTCGGGAGAAGCTACAGCAAAGGATATTTGGGAGAGGTTAGGGGCTTTGTATCAATCGAAGTCCCTAGTGAACAAATTATTCCTCAGAAAGAAATTGTACAATCTTAATATGCATGACGGAGATTCGGTTGCAGATCATCTGAATGCATTCAATACAGTGGTAAGTCAACTAACATCTGTAGAAATTAAGTTGAGTGAGGAAGATAAATGCATTACTTTGTTATGCTCTTTACCAGATTCATGGGATAACTTAGTAGTAGCAATTGGTTGTACAACTTCATCCACATTAAAGTTTGAAGATATAGTGGCATCTCTATTATCTGAGGATATGAGGAGAAAAGCCATGGAGGGCACATCTAAGGAAGCCCTAACAGTGAGAGGGCGTTCCAAGGAGAAGGACAAATCTAGATATGGTGATAGGTCTAAGTCTAAAGGTAGATCAAAGTCTCGGGGGAAGTTTGAGAGAAAATGTTGGAATTGTGGCAAGCCTGGTCATATGAAGAAGGATTGCAGATGAAAGAAAGCTGAGTCTGGAAAAAAGTCTAATGAATCAACTTCCACAAAGATGAATAAATCCATTGATGAAGCAGGTGATGTATATCTGGCATCCTGCTCATCGTGCTCTACACGATCAAATAAAAATGATCGGTTGATTGATACTGGTGCCTCTTTTCATATGACTCCTCATAGAGGGTGGTTTAGTGAATATGAAAGATATGATGGAGGGGAGGTACTATTGGGAGATGATTCACCACTCAGAATCATGGGTCGTGGAAGAGTGAAAATTTTGCTACAGGATGGTAGGGTTAAGACCCTACCAGGTGTGATGCATATTTCGAGACTTGCTAGAAATTTGATTTCGATAAGCAAAATGGCTGATGCAGCAGTGAATGTCGAGTTTGGCAAGGATTCATGCAAAATGGTTCGTGGATCAATGGTGTTGGCAAGGGGAGTTCGAATTGGAACATTGTATAAGCTATTGGGAAGCACTATGACAAATGAGTGCAATAACTCAACTGTTCTTGAGGCTGATTCTGATAAAAGATCAACACTCTGGCATCAAAGGATGGGACACATTGGAGAAAAGGGATTGCATACCCTGTACACAAAAGGTATGGTTCATGGTATCCCTAATTACTCAATGTCTTCCGAGTTCTGTGAACATTGTATTTATGGTAAACAGAATCGGGTTAGTTTTCCATCTGGTGCCACAAGATCCAGTGGGATACTAGATTTGATCCACAATGATATTTTTGGTCCTGTTCCTATGCCGTCTCTTGGAAAATCACGGTATTATGCTTCCTTTGTTGATGATTTTTCAAGATATGCATGGATTTACTTTCTTAAGAGCAAATATGAAGTGTTTGAAAAATTTAAGGAATTTAAAGCACTTGTTGAGAATCAAACTGATAAAAGGATTAAGGTGTTGAGGTCTGATAATGGAGGGGAATATTGTTCTAATATATTTGAGAAATTTTGTAAGCAATGTGGTATTGCAATACGTAAGACTACTTCATATACACCTCAACAGAATGGAGTTGCAGAGAGGTTGAACAAATCACTGATGGAGAAGGCTAGAAGTATGCTCAGTGGTGCAGGTTTGGCACGAGAATTTTGGGCAAAAGCGATGAGTGCAGCATGCTACTTACGAAATCGGTCACCTACATCAAGCATTGCCGAGATCAAACTCCATTTGAAGCTCTATTTGGTAAGAAACCATCTATTTCACATCTCGAAGTTTTTGGCTGTGATGCATACATGCATATTCCAAAGGAGAAAAGAAGTAAGCTAGATAATAAGGTTCGTTAAATGTATCTTTATTGGTTATAAAGATGGTGTTAAAGGATATAAGCTTTGGAATCCAAAAACTAAAATTACGAGTAGTATAGTAGAGATGTGGTGTTTAGGGAGATGATCGAGTGATTCCGGGAAGGTAGTTACGGAAGAGGAACCCGGAATGGTTCAATTTGATCTCATGAAAAACTATCGGACAAGTAGAGGATCCGGAAGAGGAGCATACGAGATGAGGATATGGAAGAGGAGCATACAGGTGAGGATCCGGAAGAGGATGAAGAAGAGGTTCATACACCTGTGGTAAGGAGATCAACACGGGAAAGGAGGCAACCTGAAAGGTACAGTCCATCTACTTTTCCTACTTCTTTTGTACTATCTGTTATTGATGAAGATCCTAGAACAGTTAGAGAAGTTGTTAATTCTGGAGAGGCAAACCATTGGGAAGAGGCCATGGATGAGGAAATGATGTCCCTGAAAAAGAACAGAACATGGGATTTAGTGAAACTACCAAGTGGTAGGAAAGCAATAGGTTGCAAGTGGATCTTTAAGAAGAAGCAAAATGCTTGAAGGTAAAGTGGAGAAATATAAAGCTCGCCTGGTTGCTAAAGGTTTTTCCCAGAGTTGAAGGAATTGATTATGGTGAAGTTTTTTCTCCCGTTGCAAAGCTAACATCAATTAGATTTATGTTAGCTATGGCTGCTACATTTGATCTTGAAATAGAACAGATGGATGTGAAAACTACATTCCTTCATGGAGATTTGGAGGAAGAAATCTATATGAGGCAGCCTGAAGGTTTCACTGTTGCAAGAAAGGAGGATCTGGTATGTAAGTTAAAGAAATCATTGTATGGACTGAAACAATCACCTAGAATGTGGTACCAAAAATTTGATACTTATGTTTTAGGAATTGGTTTTGTTCGTAGCAATGCTTGATAATCTGTGTATTCAAAGAAAATTGGTAATGTAATTGTCATTATAGTTCTTTATGTTGATGACATGTTACTAATTGGAAATAGCAAGAAACTGGTCACGGAAGTAAAGTCTCAGTTGGCATCGCTGTTTGACATGAAGGATCTTGGCCCTACAAATTTTATATTGGGTATGCAAATAAAAAGAGATCGCTCTAACAGAAAGTTGTGGCTGGATCAGAAAAAGTATGTTGAGACAGTGTTGAAAAGGTTCAATATGCAGGATTGCAAACCGGTGAAGGTACCTATTCCTTTAGGTGAAAAATTGTCTGTTGAACAATGTCCAAAGACAGAAGAAGAGGTAGAGGAAATGTCACATATTCCTTATGCAAATGTTGTAGGTAGTTTAATGTATGCCATGGTTTGTACTAGAGAAGACATTGCCCATGCAGTGGGAATCTTGAGTAGATATATGTCTAAACCTGGTAAAGAGCATTGGACTGCTGTGAAAACGGTTTTCAGATATTTGCATGGCACCTCTAATTTTACAATCTGCTATGAGGGTACAGGTAAAGAAAATAGACAACTAGATATAGAAGGGTTTGTTGATGCAGATTGGGCTGGAGATCTGGACAGGAGAAGATCTACTAGTGCTTATGTATTCATTTTTTTTAGAGGGGCCATTAGTTGGATGAGCAAGAGGTAGACTGTTGTTGCTCTTTCAACTACTGAAGCTGAGTATATGGCTGCCATTGATGCAAGTAAGGAAGCTGTATGGCTACAAAGACTATGTGCTGAAATTGGGTTCTTTCAAGGAGCTGTGAAGATAAAGCTGTGATGATCGAGTGCCATATTTTTGGCAAAGAACCCCGCTTACCATTCAAGAATGAAGCACATTGATACAAAGTTCCATTTCTATAGGGACATGCTTGAACGAGAGGAAAGTGTTGCTTGGAAAAGGTAGACACCAAGGAAAATGTTGCGAGATGCTTTAACCAAGGCTGTAAGCACTAAAAAGTTTAGATTCTGTACAATTGAAATGGGTCTAGCAAAGTATTCAACAAGTGGGAGAATGTTGGATGTGTCTCATTCTTTGCCAAAAAATAATTGTATGACAGGCACTACAACGCAAAAGACGACGGGTAGGGGGGTGGGGGTGCCGGAGGCACCCAAGGACCCTCGACTATGGTAAAGGTGATTACATAATAGGTGATGGCTTGGGGTGTGTAGGGGTACGCCCTCGGATACGATGAAAGTGATTGAAGCCTGCGAAGCAGGCGTCGTTATAAAGCCGGCGAAGCCAGCTTCAATTTTTTCACCTACTTTTATTGCTACTTTTCACCTACTTTTATCGCTACTTTTGGAGTGACCCCCGGGATTCCCACGGTTGGTGGGTGGTTAGTGGGTGTGGGTGGTTTAGCCCACGGTGTTGTATCCACGGTACCCTAATACCACTTGGTGGTTTAGGGTTGTATGAGTTTCCTTATATAATTATTGTAATGTACCGTTTTAGGGACAAGGAGAGAGAATAATATATCAAGGAGGATAGACTCTTGTTTGCTGGACTAGCCCAAATTGGGTGAACTAGGGTAAATCTTGTGTGTTATATGTGCATTGAATGGTGTCATTATTTCCTTAGTTATTATTTCTGCATTATTTCTAGAATATGTTTCTGTAATTTCTCTTCACTTGACACATCAACAGATGGTATTCCTTCTTCGTGTGCCCACATGTAGAATGTGCAGACAAAACATCGTCGCCACTTGCGTTGATGAGTCTCGACTTCTTGCCGCTCCTCTAATGTCGATAAAATGAAACATGCAATCCCCAAGCCTATGATTAGTGCATGCAAAAAATAAATAAAATGATAACTAAATAGCATCAGAATGATCTGAAAATTTAACAGAAGCAAGAGGACATTACCAAGAGGGCACTACAAATGGAACAGTCAGAAAATTTGCCATGGATTTCTAATTGTTCCGGGGTGGGACGATTAGACCTACAACAAAATGTCAAAAATCACTGTCCCAAATGCCCCATCAGGGAGGCTCCAAATCACCTACAAATTTGGGGGTTAGGTAAAATTGGGTATTTTGGAAAGACCTAGAAGGTCAGATTTTTCCAATTCGGCCTCTATCACCAGGAATTTTATGATGCTACCTGCATGTTAGCAAAAGTGGGAAATGACAAAAACCTGATCAAAATAGCTCAAAATGATGTGAGATTTGAATGACAACCCATCTAAGAAACATAGAATCAGATGCAAAAATAATAGAAAGGAAATCTACCACAAATTTCTAATCACTTTGGGGTGGGGCAATTAGGACTGCAACAGTGCGGGGGGCACCCAAAGGCAGGACACCCACCGTTTGGGGTAAGGTTTTGGCACCAATCCACTTGGGATGGGTCCAAAACATCTTGTGGGGTTATTCAACAAATTTGGTAGGATTTTATGGCCAAATTTTGGGTTTGGGGTCCGAATTGCGCTTCCAATAACCACCCAATGACCTCCCTTCCAAAAGAGAGATCAAGGATGTGAAAGGCACAATCAAAAGTGAGTATGAAAAATGACAACACTTCGTTGCTCAAAATGCTCATTCTCTGTATATTTTTAGGGTGAGAAGACTCACCATTTTATAGACCTGATGGTCTCTTTGGATTATCATGAAGAGGCGCCACTTGGAAATCATGCCTTCCCAGGGGGGAGAAGATTCCTCCCTGATTAGGGGCTCCATGACTGCCCTTGTAACTGCCTCTAGTGCTCAAAAACACTCACTCACACTCCCATGCAATGAAGGAAGAGTTAAGTGGTGGATTTGAGCTACCATTTGTCAAGATTTGAATTTTTTCCTGTCAAACCTACTATTTGCCCCACCCTGGAGCGAATACTGCTAATCATCCTTGGGTGGAACGAATACCAGTTTGTAATCATCCCTGGGTGGAACGAGTAGAGAGCAGAGTGCTTGAAAGGTGCCAAATTGACCTCTGACCTTCCAAAACTATTGTGTGAGTTGTTAGGACCACTGTTTAACCTCTAGGGGCTGCCTTGGGGGCTATGTGTGTCAATGTGATCAGTGTTTCTAGTCACATAATCATATTGGTGTTGTTCTGGTGTCTACAGATGCCCCTTTTTGAGATGTGTTGTGCGTGGCATAGTGTTGAGAAAAAATAGATAACCAAAGCACTAATGATTAGGGTTTCTTATTAACCTAACCAAATTTTGATGCCCCAAGTATGGAAAGAGCATGCATTATTGAATCTTTGCTTCTAACGAGTGAAGAACTTAATTCAAGTGTTAACCTTTTTTGGTGAGGTGTTACTTGATCTTGGTCATTGATCAGTCATAAATAGGCAAAGGGCGCAACCTTTTGTTTGTGGAAACCTTGAGTTCATGATTCATGAATTCCAAGTGTTTGATTAGCTTGTGATTATTGCTTGTTTGCTACCCCAAGCAGGGGTGTGATTGTCTTTGTCAATGATTCTTCGAATACATACCATTTCCTTAATTGGGTCTGTATTTGTTGATTGGTGACTAAGTGTGACTACCCCCTCAAGCGACAAATCAATGAGGGAATGACCTACATGAGAAAAGCGATGAGTCACTTGACCCAAGATGACTTAGGTAAGGGTGCCTTTCAGTTGTTTATCTTTGAATGTGTGTGCAGTTTCCTGATATTTAGAGCTATTTTTGGTGGGTATGAACCCTTTTGGTGACATCGATTGGGGTTGAAATTCTTGACAATCCGTCCTCCCACGGAGTGGTTTGTCCATAGTAGCCTTCTTACGGAGTAGGATAGTGAGGATTTGGACCCCGACATCTATTTTGCATGCCAAGAAGCAGAGGCACAAAGGCGCCTTCACTTGGCAATGTTATTGCTATTTTTGGGTGGGTTTGGACCCTTTTTGGGATGTCGTTTGGGGATGAAATTCTCGGCAATCCATCCTCCCGTGGAGCAGTCCGACTATGGTAGCCTTCTTAGGGAGTAGGATAGTGAGGATTTGTGACCCCGATGTCTATTTTGTATGCCAATAAGCACAGGCACAAAGGTGCCTTGTTCGACAATGTTATTGCTATTTTTGGGTGGGTTTGGACCCTTTTTGGGACATCGTCTAGGGATGAAATTCTCGACAATCCATCCTCCCGTGGAGTGGTCTAGCTATGGTAGCCTTCTTAGGGAATAGGATAGTGAGGATTTGTGACCTCGAATTCTATTTTTTATGCCAAGAAGCAGAGGCGCAAAGGCACCTTGTTTGGCAATGTTATTTCTATTTTTGGGTGGGTTTGGACCCTTTTTGGGACACCGTTTGGGGATGAAATTATCGACAATCCGTCCTCCCATGGAGCAGTCCGGATATGGTATCCTTCTTAGGGAATAGTATAGTGAGGATTTGTGACCCCGACATCTATTTTACATGTCCAGAATGTCAAGTGCAAAAGCACTCTTATTGGACAATTTTATTGCTTGTTTTTGTGCATTTTGTGCAATTTTTGCTATTTTTGAAATTTTTGCTCTGTAATCGTCCTTGGGTGAGACGAATACCAGTTTTGTAATCATCCTAGGGTGGGATGAGCACTAATTAGAATTCTTATCCCAGGATGGGATGAGCGCTAACTAGAGTGCTTATCCCAGGGTGGAACGATTACAGGCCTAAAAGCCTATTTAAGGGCCAAAACTAGGATTTGGGTTCATTTGCATTCAATTTTTTTGGCGATTTGGAGCTCTAAGGAGGAGGAGGCCGAGTCTGCGAAGCAAAGTGCTGTCGAATTTTTCTTGATGCCATGAGTTCATGAACCATAATGAGCGGCAGATCCGAAGTGAGATCGGTAAGTGCTCCTTCTCGTTTAGTTAGCTTGTGTTTTATTTTACAGTTTTAAAATCATGATTTATTTTGAATTTGTTTTTCTGTTTAAACTAAGGTGAAACCCAAGGCTAAAAAGAAATGTTTTTTTATTTTTTTTTGTATTTTTGTTAATGTTATAAGAAACCCTAGGTTTAAATGCGATGTTATTATTGTTTTAAAACTAAAACCCTAGGTTAAACTGAGAGCAAAACCCTAGCTTTAGAAAATTTGTTTTTATTTTTATTTTTGTATTTTCGTTAACTTCAGTTATAAACCCGAGGTCAATGAAAAACTATTATTTTGATTTTGATATTTTTGTTTTTATGTATCATTTTAAACGTAGAGTTAAAAACCCTAGGTACTGAAAAACTATTTTTGATTTTTTTTTTTGTTTTTTAGTTATCAGTTTAGACGTAGAGTTAAAAACCCTAGGTACTGACAAACTATTTTTTTTTGAATTTTTTTGTTTTTATTTATCAGTTGAAACGTAGAGTTAAAAACCCTAGGTACTGACAAACTGTTTTTGATTTTTTTTTTCATTTTTAGTTATCAGTTTAAACATAGAGTTAAAAACCCTAGGTATTGACAAACTATTTTTTTTGAATTTTTTGTTTTTATTTATCAGTTTAAACGTAGAGTTAAAAACCCTAGGTACTAACAAACTTGTTTTTGAATTTTTTGTTTGTTTTGAACTATTTTTAGCTGTATGATTGTACAGTTTATTGAATTGTTTTGTTGTACGTTTATGCATTGTTGTACAGTTTGGTTGTTTTTTGTTATCATGTTTGTTTTTTAATGTTTTGCTATTTTTGTACCGTTAGCCAATGGTGTTTTTAGACGCCCGGGAGGTGCTAAATTTGGTGGAATTAGAGTGGCTTGATGCCCTTAGGCTCAAGCATGTGACACAACTAGAGCCTGTGGTAGGGGATTAGGCATACCTGACCATGTTGATCAACCTATGGGAACCCCGCACCAATACCTTCCATCTCCCAACAGGGGAGATGACAGTGACTCTCGAGGATGTCTATCAGATTCTATGAATTTCGATAGATGGGCTTCCTATTAGGACAACGCCATGTGATCAATGGATGGTAGTGATGACACGATGCTTCGGTCATGGGGAGGATTTGGGTGTGGATATCCTGGTGGAGAGGGCAGAGGGCGACTGCCAGATTGGTGATATTTTGGTATGGTGGTGGCTATAGAGGGGCACGTTGGGAGTGAGGCATGCATTACTAATGAGCCTCATCTCCAACATGTTTCTGCCCAAATATTTAGGCGTGAGGTTATCGTGGAACCTGCTGGAGGTGGTCTTCAGGTTGGTGGAGTGTCCGATCATAGAGCCCCTAATTATGAAATGGGGTCAGCCACTGCTGGCATAGCTCTATGATGAGTTTTACAAGGTTCGTTGCCAAAGGCAAAAGGGTATTGGATGTAGTTACCTATTGCAATGCTGGGCTTGGTAGCACATAGTTGTGGAGAGGCCGATGGGGTTGTCGTGGATGACTCAGGTAGAGATGGTAGATAGAGAGATCGGGTATGGGGCACTATGGCACAATCGTAGCTTGCTCCTGGGGAGGTAGTCTGGTGGCCATACCTGGATTGTCTAGCTTGGCCTGAGGCTAGGGAGTGGCTTTGGTAGGTTCGTAGGGGGAGGTGGTTGATCAGGTAGCACAGGACCGAGCAAGAGTACTTCTCGTACATTCAGGTGATAAGATAGTTTGGGGTGCACCAAGGATTTCCTGGGGAGCCCTTGATCTATGGGCATTGGGGTGATGAGAGGACACTGGACTAGCCAGACATTGAGTCGTTGGGTGAGGATTCAGATACAGTGATTAACGTCTCGGATGTGGATGATGTCAGGGTTACTACTGAGTATGAGCAGTGGTGGATGTTACGACGGTGGCAAGGCAAGGGGCCTTTAGGGGGTCCAGAGGCGATAGCAGTAGGCAGGAAGGGTGCAGAGGCACCAGGAGAGGGTTGGGGGGATCCACTAGATGATGTAGACATGGTGGAGGTTGATGAGGTGGGTGAAGATTTTGGGGTTTGAGAGCAGCCAGAGATGCAGGACGTCCCAGAGCAGTGGGAGTCAGAATAGACTATCATTTTGAAGATTTTGATGCCTTAAGCTTTCTCGGAGGATACAGAGGTAGGGTTGCACATTGAGATAGCACAATTGGAGGGGCTACTCTAGAGATGGGATGAGGAGCTCGAGAATGCATTGTAGGAGAGGGATCTCCTACGGATGCAGCTGGAAGAGAGGGAGAACACATTCGCTATGTACTGCCAGTGGGATGGGGATATAGATGCTGCACGGGAGAGGGATCTCCTATGGATGCAACTGGCGCAACACGATGAGAACTTGGCAATGGTTCATAAGTGGGAGATGGACTTGATTCAACATTGATTTGAGCTAGAGGTAGAGATTATCTGCCTCGATGGGTGGATCCCTATGATTAGTGGGGGCGGATCATCACGTTGCACAAGAGGGAGTGATACTGAGTAGTTAGCATCCTCTCGATGTAGACAACTGGATGAGGGAGGTGCTAGTAGGCATGATGCGGGGGCTAGCAGTAGCCGCCTTGAGGGGTCCCATAGGACCCACACCACGAGGGGTAGTTCTCGTTGCACCGATCCTACATGATCATGGTGGCCGACACCCTAGGCTTAGGGGTTTTTGAGCTTATGCATTTTTACAAGGTCAGAGGACCGGTTTATTGTAGCCTATGAGCATTTTTGATGATATATATATACAAATGACTTTCTTTTGTTTATACACGTGTTGTGATTTGATTTTATGTAGAGTGACTGATGTTTGATTGATGCATTTTAATTTATATTATGTATGGATACATTGCAATGAATGCTAATGTTTCTAATTTATATGATATGCAAATGGAATGGATGAATTGAATTTGTAATTTTTGGCGATGGCACCATAGACTGTTTAGAACTGATGGCTTTTTGTCCTAGGCGATTGCTGTGGTAAATGACTTTTCATGTATACATGTTGTTTTTTGTTTTTTCTGATGGCGATGGTAGGATGAAAGATATCACAGTTGGTTTAGAATGTAGTTAAGGTTTTCTGAGACTCAGATGTTTTAACTAACTAGCCAATATTGTATTTTTATCTTACAAGATGTTTGAACAAGGTATGAATCTGACTTGTCTTTGACCAAGTTATTTTACATCCCTGTGTGTGCAATTGAGTTCGTTTATGTGGTATTTTTCAGGATATCGCTAGTGCCAGATAGGCTGTCAACCAAACCTATACTGAGGATCACCTAATTATCTCCACTAACTCCTTTGTTGTATTTAGTCAGATTAATCTGTGGTGCGATCTAGGATACCATAAGCTAGCTCATCCACATGCAAACATTGATCTACACACAAGTTAATGTGACAAATATATTGTCATGCAGGAGGTTTGCAACCAATGACCAATAGGTTATCCACAAAACAGATACTGAGGTTTACCTCATGACCTTCTGAATGTTGATAGTTCCAAGGATTCAAATTCAACTCCCTTCTTTTCTTCAATTGTATTGGGATACTTGCTCTTTTGTAGTGATAAAAATCACTGTTTATTTTTGTTTTTTTCTTTTGAGCAAGGGATTTGAATTTGGAGTGATTAGAATCACTATTTCTTGTGCTATTTGATGTATGCACTTTATGGGATTTGATGTCAAAATTTGTAGTATTGAATTTTGCAAATTTTTTATGTTTTGCAACTTTGTGAGAACTTGGGATTCTTGGGTAATTGGGTAGGGAAGATGCTTGTCCTTTTGCCATCTCTCAACATTTTTTGGGGTCATTCACACAGGGGGATGAGCAATATAACATTTTCACTAGATGGTATCCTGGATTGCTTTGCAGGTTTCATATTTCGTTCACACAACTTGGGAATTTTTATGTGTTTTAACTTGTGTTGGGATGTTATGTAACAAGGTGTGATCCAAGTAGAAATCTACCTTTGTAAAATCTGTCTGACATTGTACAGTATTTGTCTAGAAAGCTAATGACATCTAAATGATGAAAAATCTTGATACATTAGAAGACAAATGACTATGATAGGGCGAAAAATATGTGAATGGCGTTTATTTTTTATGGAATGTTTATAAAGTGGAAAAATGTGAAAAATGATGTGTTTGCTAAGTGATGACAGTCTATGGTGCCTTTGACCTGTATGACCAAAAAATATGCAATGTATGGATGTGATGCTAAATGCAGCTATTATTTTTGTTTTTTCGATTGATTGATTTTTGTGAGTATGAAAATGAGATGCAAAAGAGTTCTTTATTTTTGTGATGATTTTGAGTATGCATTTAAAGGAGATGCAAATTTTTGTTATTTTTGATGATTTTATTGTTTTTGAATTTTCTTATTTATGACCAAGCGATTGTGGGAACCCTTGGAGCTTTGTTTTAACCAAAGGGATGATGGGTACCTTTGGGGTGGTTTGGTTTGACCAAAGGGTTTGTGGGCACCTTTGGGGAATTTTTAGGTGACCAAGTGATTGTGAGAATCCTTGGAGCTTTTGGTTTGACCAAAGGGATTATGGGTACCTTTGGGGTGTTTAGGGGTTGACCAAGCGATTGTGGGAATCCTTGGAGCTTTTGGTTTGACCAAAGGGTTTGTGGGGACCTTTGGGGTCTTTTTAGGTGACCAATCGATTGTGAGAATCCTTGGAGCTTTTGGTTTGACCAAAAGGATTATGGGTACCTTTGGGGCATTTAGGGGTTGACCAAGAGATTGTGAGAATCCTTAGAGATTTTAGTTTGACCAAAGGGTTTATGGACACATTTGGGGCATTTTGAGGGATTTGACCAAGCGATTGTGGGAATCCTTGGAGCTTTTGGTTTGACCAAAGGGATTATGGGTACCTTTGGGATGTTTAGGGGTTGACCAAGCGATAATGAGAATCCTTAGAGCTTTTGGTTTGTGCTATGGATTTTTTAAATATGGAATGGCTGTAAATGATTGATGTTCAAGGGTTCTAGTTCCTTGATTCCATCAACAAAGGCTAGTCGGTATGTTCTAGGTCCTATTTTACTGTCGATGACATAAGGATCTAACCAGTTTACCGCAAACTTGTCCCTTAGATGGGGTGGCAAGTTAGAATTTTTTTGGTTCTCTTTTAAGACCAAGTCACCAACCTGAAAGTCCCTCAGGTGAAATTTCATGTTGTATGCTTTCTTAAGTCACTCTTGATAGATACATAAATTCTCGAGAGCATTAATGCATCGTTCATCAAGCAACGTAAGCTGGTCTAACTGGGTCTGTCGTGTAGTGTCATCATCGATGGACTCATGCATTGATATGTGTAGGGAAGGTATTTCTAACTCAAGAGGCATGACTGCCTTGAAGCCATACACCAACAAAAACGAAGTCACCCTAGAGGGCATTCGAATGCTAGTGTGATAAGCCCACAGGGCAAGTGGGATTTGAATGTGCCAATCCTTATGACTATCTACGACCATATTTTTTAGGATGGCGACTAGCATTTTGTTTGATGCCTTTGCTTTCCTATTTGCCTACGGATAATAGGGTTTCAAAAAACTATGCTAAATTTTGTACTTTGTGGTCAAAGCACGCACGTATTTGTTCTTGAATGATGTCCCATTATCCGAGATTATCTTGGATGGAATACCAAAATGACATATGATGTTATGTAAAATAAACTCTACAATGCGGGGTCCAGTTATAGAGGTTAGCGAAATTGCTTCCACCCACTTGGTGAAGTACTCTATGGCCGTTATGATGAACATGTGATGGCTTGATGACATAGGGGAGATCTTTATGATTAGATCAAATCCCCACTACGAGAAAGGTCAAGCCGATTGGATCGGCTGTAAGGCCTAAGAAGGTATGTGTGTCAAGTTAGCATGGTGTTGACACTTCACACACTTATTTACATATGCACAACAATATCGCTCTAAAGATGGCCAATAATAGCTCATGCGTATAATGTGCTTTGCGATGGCCATACCACTGAAGTGGCCATCGCATGTACCCTCGTGCGCTTGGGTGATTTCCCAAGTGGACTCCTACTGGTCCAAGAAATGAAAGAGGATTCCTTTGAAGCTGTGACGGTATAAAATGTCTCCTAACAAGACATGTTTTGCCACTTTCTATTTGAATGATCTTTTCACGACATGCGTCAATCCAAGTGGGAGGTTACCTAGCTTGAGGTAATCTCATATGGGTGTATACCAATCCTGCTGATCAGAAACCTCGACAATATGAACAACCAATCCCTCTTGAAGTTCATCCCTAGAAAAAGTTGAGTAGGAAAGAACTTTTAAGAATAGAGTTGTGTTGCTATTAAGGGGAGTAGGGGAGAACAAGGACCTGCAGTTGGCATGATTCAAACAATCATGGATTCGAGAGAACTTGTCTAGGGATAGTTCAATCTAGATCAGGTGGATTCTTGGCGTTAAGTCAGATCTTGTAAACTCCATCACGGATTGCGATAGTGTTTTGACTTGAATGGTTGTCATATCACTAGAAATGTCTTGCAGGATTAGTGATCCCAAGGAGGCCATAGTGTCCACAAAATGATTCGATGACCGAGGGAGTGCCTCGATGTCGTACCATTCAAGATTTGCCAAGAATTTGTCCACAAGGGATTTGTAGGCCTATAGAACTGGGCATTTGGATTGGAATACCCCTTTGACTTGGTTGACAATTAAAAACAAACACCAAAGATGTTCAATCATTTGATGTTCATGGTGATTGTTGTCTGAAGACCTATGAGCAAGGCTTCGTATTATGCATTGTTGTTGGTGCACAAAAAATCTAATTTAAATGAGAGGCATTAGAGCCCCTTGCGGTGTGAAGAATACAATTCTTGTGCCACCCCCTTGCTCACATTTAGAACCATCAAAAAATAGGGTTATGTCAGCCTGTGACTCAGGCTCATCAGAATATGGCAATTCTGAGACATGGAAGACCCCATCATCAGGTAGTTATAGGGTCAAATGCTGATCATATTCGAGAGGAGCCTCTACTAGTTGATCGACTATGACCTGACATTTGATGGATTTTTGTCCAATGAACTTGATGAACTCCATCAACAACATGATCCATTTTTCCGTGTAGCTACTATAAGTACGACTCATCATGTACCGCAATGGATTATCCTTAGACACAACATACGTCATGTTGCTCAACATGTAATGGCGTGGCTTTTTGGTAGCAAACACCACTGCCAAGCAGAGCTTCTCAATGGATGCATAGTTAAGTTCATAACTGACCAGGGTGCGGCTAAGATAGTAAGTAGCCTATTCTTTGTGTAGTTCATTTTTCTGGCCTAGCATGACACCTAGTGCCACCTCAATAGCTGAGATGTATAAGTAGAATGACACTCCTGGTCTAGGTGGTGCCAATACTGGCAGTGAATCCAAGTATTGTTTAATATCATCGAAGGCTGACTAGCACTCGTCATCCCAATGAAATGCTACCCCGTTGTGCAATAATTTATTCATGGGTCAACACTTGTCAGATATTTGTGCTATGAAGCACTTGATTGACGCGACCTTTCCCTAAAGGCTTTTGAGCTGCTTGATGGTAGTTGGGGGAAGCATTTCAAGGATTGCCTTAACTTTGTTTGGGTCCACGTCAATGCCTCACTTTGATACTATGAAACCCAAGAGCTTTCCAGATGTGACGCCAAATACGCACTTCTTGGGGTTCAGTCTGACTTTATGTTCCATGAGGCGATCGAGGATCTTGCTTAAGTCATCGAGATGATCTAGGTGCAAAAGAGATTTGGCTAACAAATCATCCATGTAATCTTCCAAAGTTTTATGCATGTGATCATGAAAGATGTATGTCATGGCACGTTGGTAGGTGGCGCCAACATTTTTAAGGCCAAAGGGCATGACATTATAACAAAATTTCCCCCAAGGCATTGTGAACATCATTTTTAGTTGGTCCTTAGGATTGATACAAATCTGATTGTATCCTGAGAAACCATCCATGAGGGAAAGCATTTTGTGGCCTGTTGTAGCGTCTACCAATGCGTCGATGCTAGGCAAGGGGAAATCATCCTTAGGACTTGCTTTGTTTAGATCTCAAAAATCATTGCATATGCAAATCCTCCCATCAGGATTTTTGATGGGCACCATGTTGGACAACCATGGTGGGTAATCCATGTAGATGACAAACTGTGCATCCAACAACTTTTACAATTTGTCTTTGACCATTAAGGCCACTATTGGGTGCATCTTGCGTAGTTTTTGCTTAACTGGCTTGACTGTCGGATCAAGCATTAGATTATGCATGACTAGCTGCGGATCTAGCCCCGACATGTCTTTGTAGGACCATGCAAAAACCTCCTTCTTCTATTTGAGAAGGGCAATGTAGTCGGCTTGCTCTTCGGGGATAGGCTTACCCCCAGCTTGATTATCTGTGGATTCATTATATCAGAGTCAATGTCTACGTCAGTTGTCTCCTCAACTGACATATGGGATCCATCCTCCAATTGATGTGGAGTTGGGATCAAGTGGATATCAGTTGCTAAATTTAGATCTACATTAGGAACTTCGGGTCCCTCTCTAGCATGGAAGACATCCTGAGTTTGTTATGGGGTGAAATGGAACATCTCACCGCAAGGCTAGTACTCCGATGGTGATGGTGGTGTGTCAGTGCGATCCCAGTTTATGGCATCTATGTCTAGATACAATGATCGTGTTGGATCGTCTGGATTGTGGATGGGGGCAGTTGAGTTAATGGAGATCATGTTGATGAAATGAGTTTGGTCTCCATTACCGCAGGTTTGCAGTCACATAATCGGATTGGTGCTATTCTAGTGTCTACAATTTAATTTAAATCATAAACTAATTTATAATTTATTATAATTAACTTATAATTCATTTAATAACTTTAAAGCTAATTAAATTAAGTTATAAATTAATTTATAATGAAATTTTTATAATTAATTTAAATCTTTAGGTCTTAACCCTAGAACTTTAATATTATAATATAAAATTATAATATTATTTTTCTTGGGCCTTCCTATTGCTCTTTAGACCTCATATGACCACCTTGAATATTATAATAGGAATATTATAATATTATTTTTCCTTAGGCCTAGAAGCAATATTTCTCTTGCACTGCTTGCAAAACCTGATTCTTGGCATCCTTCCTTTTGTCCTGCTCACTAAAACTGACTCTTGACATCAATGACAACAAATCTTGCTCATATTTCCAACACACTCGAATGTGGTCAGGAAGCCCCATGAGGAGCCACTGCCAGTTGGAGGTAGTATGTGGTGCAGTTGTTGACTTCCTACACATTACCCTTTGTTTGTCACTTAAAAACACCCCAAGGTTTTGAAAAACAATTTTTTCGTAAAAAAAATTATGCATTCCTTTGTTTTTTATTATTTAAATTAATTAATTAATTAATTCTTTTAATTAATTGTTTAATTAATTAATTAATAATTAGTTAATTGATTTAATTAATTATTTGATTAAATTATTTTATTTAATTAAAATTAAATGCAATTTTTTAAAGGGGGCTACAAAAAATTATACAACAAAGTAGGTACAAATTTGAAAAACAAATCAAAACAAAAGGGGCTACAAAATAGCAAACATCTTGTATTTTTTGCAAAACCAAAACAAAGGGGGAAAACATTGTGGAGAACAAAAATTATTTTTTTGATGCAATATTATGGAGGAACAATCTTGATTTTGTCTTGCAATTATACATCAAAAATTTCTTGCACAAAATCAACAAATTGAAAAAAAATTGGTATTGTAAAAATGGTGCATTTTCGGTGGAATCTGACACCTTCAAAAAGCATAAATATGTGGGCATGATAAAAATTGTAAAATGTATTTAATTTTTTATTTTATGCATTGACATATTTATATTGTGGCAGCAAAGACCCCAAATTTATACCCTATTTTTGTGCAATTTATTGCGCAAGACAATGTTTGGTATTAATGGTATCGCTGGCCCACACTTACAAGTAATGCTATTGTGCTTTGGACTATTGTATCTACTTCCTAATATAGTTAGAACAACGACATATGGACTATTACCTATAAACCGTCGAGGAGAAATAAGAAAAACCAATTTTTGATATTCACTCCATCATTACCCCATTCACTACTATCGCTCGATGTAAATCCTGAAATTAAGTTCTTCCAAGTGTTTAAGGGACTTGGCACCCTACGTATGTGAAAGGCTTTTTAAGTAGGTGTCAAATATAGAGTGAATATCTTTCAGTACTTCTTATGTGCCATGGATCGATCTATATAAAATACCTTCTAGTCCTTGTGTATAATCGCATATATTGAGGAGACGAGCTTATTCTATGTACCAAAGGGTATTATTAGAAAAAAATGTATACATAATAGATCAAGTCTATCGGTATAGCGATATAAAGAAAGAGGGACCATTTGGTGTTAGAAAGAACCCTAACAATGGTCATTGCAAAAGCATACTTGTCAGATTCACAACTACTTAGAGGTTCAAATTTTACTCCATGGAAGACAAAGATGAGAGCAATATTACAGGTTGAAAATATGTGGGATATTGTGACTAGAAAAGACAAACATCCACCTATAATAGATAATAAACAAGAAGCATATGATGATGTCGATACTAGAGCTTTGATACCATGAAATCAACTTGACTCATGAGCACCTTGTGCACTCTCTCAGAATCTGAATCTGATTCTTCAATAGCAACATTTACCTTTTGTTGTCTATTTCTTCTTTGTGGTTTATTTTGGTCCTTTTTTGTTGTGGTTGCTTATTCTTGTCACTTTTGTTGAACCAACACTTGTTGGTGTCATGATTGTCCATATCACAAATATGGCAATACCTCTTCTATTTTTGAGGTATCTTTTGTGAGGGAGTGGTGTTTGAACCCTTCGAGAAAGATTCCTTCTGAAAGTAGCATTTTTCTTAGCTCCAGATTTATTAGAAAAAAATGCATTGTTGGACACTTCATCTCTTTGGTTGTTATTTACTCCTTTTTGTTTGATAAAATTAACTAACTCTTCAAAAGAGACTTGTCTATTAGATACTTGAAAGGAAGTGACCATCATTCTAAAATAATCTAGTAAATATCTCAAAATGATTGATGTTAAGAGCTTATCTTCTACTTTCTCATCCATTGTACGCATCCTGGCTTTCAAATTAACAACTCTACAAAGAAACACCTCTACACATTCTCCATTCTTCATGTTGAGAGTGTGAAGTTGGGATTGAAGGTTAAGTATCGTGGCTTGATTCATTCCTTCATATATTATCATAAACACATCCCATGCATCTTTTACAATCTCATTTTTACAAATGTGCAGTTGAACTTCATTAGTAGTGGCAAGAATTATGATCATCAGTTTTCAACCATCAACATCATCATATACTTCTTGTTTATCATCTATTGTAGTAGGCATTTGAACATTCCATATATATTTCAATCCCATTACCAATAAGGGTAAACATATCACAATAGCTTCCTACAAACATGGATTGTTTGTATTAGATGCACTTTATACTGCTTATGTTGCATTGATTGCCTACTCCAAAGAAGCTACTTCATTATGGAACAAACGGTATGGGCATCTGAGTTTAGGCTATCTACCCGAATTGAGTAAGTATGATATGGTGTCAGGTTTGCCCAACCTTTCCCACACTTTACCTATATGTTCGAATTTCTTATCAGGGAAGCAACACCAAGTTCCATTTCAAATGAGCTCTTCATGAGTCAAAATACCATTGGAGTTTATACACACTAATATGTGTGGACCTATACCAAACATTTGTGGTGGAAGAAGTACTTTCAATTATTTTTTGATGATTACTCTCGAAATATGTGAGTTTTCTTTCTACAATTGAATTCAAATGCATTCCTATATTTTTAGAGATTTCAAAAGCGTGTTGAGAAAGAATTAGGATGTCCAATCAAGACCTTCCACTCAGATTGAGGGGAAATTCACCTCCAATGATTTTTCTAGATATCTCACTAAACATGGGATAAAAAGACAACTTACTACAACCTATACTCATCAAAATGGAGTTGTTGAAAGAATAAATCATTTCATCATGGATATGGTTTGATGTATGCTCATAGGTGCACATCTTGGGTAACAATATTGGGTAGAAGCTATCACTATAGATGTGTATCTCCTAAATCGAGCATCAATAAAATCTCTTCAAGGAGTCACACCACAAGAAGAATGGAGTGGAATAAAGCCTTCGATTTCTCATCTAAGGATATTTGGATGCAAAGCCTTCATGCACATTCTAAAGAAGAAAATGCATAAGTTAGACGAGAAAAATCTACAATGTATTTTTATATGTTATGATGAGGAATCCAAGGGGTATTTATTGATTGACCCTAAAACCAAGAAGATTCATATAATTCGAGATGTGGCATTCTATGAAGCTCCCAAGTTGGATACACCAGAAACTAGCAAAGACACATCTCTTGCTATATACCTGGATTTAAAGGAGCCTAAGGCAAGGACTTCCCCAAAATAGAATAAAATTCCAAAATGGTATACTAGCACTATAAGAGATGCAAATTTGGATGCACCTCTTGATCTCAATTTGTATCAGCCACGTACTCAAAGTATGTCTCATCAAGAAAGAGGATCCAAAGATACAAAATATGATGAATAAGAAGACAAGAGTGAAGAGAAAGACTACAATTTTATGACTACAGTTGTAGATTATGAACCCTCTTCAGTTCAAGAAGCCCATAGTGTGCCTCAATGGAAGGTAGCTATGGATGTAGAAAATATGTCTCTTATAAAGAACAAAACATGAGAGCTAGTTGATATGCCTGCTGGTAAGAAATCCATTGGTTGTAAATTTGTATACAAAGTCAAGTGTAAGGAAGATGGAACTATTTATAAGCATAAATACAACCTTTTTGTAAAGGGATATGCTAAAAAATAAGACATATACTATGAATAGACATTCGCATCAACTGTAAAAATGACAATCATTCATGTACTTTGTGCAATGACAGCTCAGTTCGGATGGAAGCTTCATCAGATGGATGTGAAGAGTGTCTTCTTAAATGGTGATTTAAAAGAAGTGTACATAACTCAACCTGAAGGATTTGTTGTACAAGGACTAGAGCAAACAATTTGTAAAATGATCAAGTTCTTAAATGGGTTGAAAACAAGCTCCAATAGCTTGGTACATAAATATTGATAATCACCTCTTGTAGCATGATTTAAAGAGAAGTCCCTCAGATGTCAATCTCTATTTAAAGAAAGTTGGTTTCAAAAATAGTGATCCATGTGCTCTATGTAGACGATCTGATCATCACTGGAAGTTTAGACGATATGATTTAAGCAGTGAAGTGTGACTTGAAAAAGTCTTTTGAAATGATAGATCTAGGACTTCTCCATTATTATCTTGGCTTATAATTTGTGTAGAAAAATAACCACATCAATGTTACATAAATGAAGTATACCAATGCATTAATTGAAAAATATCAAATGATAGATTATAAGTCCAAAGAAACTCCAATGGAAATAAGGTTACAACTATCTCGATACGATAAATCTCCTTAGGTAGATGGAACTCTCTATCAACAGTTTATTGATATTCTTATATATTTGACGAATACTAGGCTGGATATCAGCTTTGATGTAAGCTATATTTTTAGGTTCATGAAAGAACCTAAGGGCAGTTATTAGAAGGCAATGAAGTGAGTTCTATATTATGTTCATGGTACAAAAAAATATGGTATGGATTAGAAGAAGAATGATAAGTTCTTCTTGCAAGGATACATAGACTCGGATTATGCTAGATCTATAGATGATATAAAATCAATATCAAGATACATACTTCATCTTGGACCTAGACCTATCTCTTGGCACAAAAAGAATAAAAAATTTGTTGCACTTTCATCTGCAGAGGTAGAATATCACGCAGCAAGAGGAGCAGTGTGTGAAGCGATATAGTTACGTCACATTCTTTCAAGTATGGGTCTTCCAAAGAATTTTCCAATACACTTGAATTGTGATAACCAAGGTGTTTTGAAACTCGTCAAGAATATAGTATTCCATAAATTAACAAAGCATATTGAAACTCAATATCACTTTATTCAAGATGAAGTTCCAAAGCACAACATTCAACTCTAGTACATTTCCATCGATGAACAGGTTGTGGACATATTCACTAAGGCACTTGCACATGTAAAATTTGAGTTGTTTCACAACTCTCTATGTACAACAAATAATATAATAAGGAAGAGATGTTAGACTATAAACAATAAGCTATAGTTTGTTATTACATTATTGATAAGATAGTGCACGCCAAGTTGATAATCAAGAAAACAACCTGAATATTTGATAAAATAGCAACATGTTTATAACTGCAAATATTTTATACACTATTGTTAGATGTTGTTAGAATTAAGGAGCATATTGTTATAAACTAATCATAGCCTTTCTCATTGTATAAATCCACACTTGATTAATGAATTTGGTGTTAATTATGACCAACATGAAATTCATGCTCACCTATTTTTTAAATGTAAGGAAGTCGTTATGATCTAGATCTATCTTGATCTTAGTTTTTTAGTCCGTATTAGAAGTATATTAAATATTGTACTAAAATATGGAATATCTTGGAGTCCATATTAGGTGTTCATTCTGACCAAAATGAAATTCAAGCCCACATATTTTTTAAATGTAAGGAAGTTGTTATGATCTAGAATTATCTTGAGCTTAGTTTTGGAGTCCGTATTATAAGTATATTGCTTTGATAGAACTTATGCATATCCAATTGATGATCTTCACCATCTTCAAGATATCATTTGTAATATACAACATAAGCAAACAAAGATCCTTGTACAACATGTGAATCTAAAAAATAAGACAAATTCTCATCAATAGTCTCTTAAAAAAAAGGTTGAAGAATATATTTCATGGGTTCAAGTGGTTAAGGGGAAAAATACTTCTTCCATTGGAGAGTTATCAATGCAAGACAAATTTGATGAGGAAAGGGCAAAGAACTCAAACTTGGAGTTTGAGGTCTTCCAAAACCTATTGATCCCTTAAAGGTAGGCCATGATATTTTGCATAAAAAATTGGATAATGAAGTATGTTATCCTTGATTGGGCTTGGTTAGCCCTTGATCGCACTCCTCCAATTTGATTTTCTCATTTGAGGGACGTTTGAAGGCTCTAAGAGCCAAGAAGAAATTTTTTCTTTTATCCACTAAAATTTAATTGGATGAGGACCTCACACATCTTTAGGTGGATGAACTACAAAAAGCACGTGCACAAGTGATGGCTACTCAAAATTACATGTGGGCATTTATTCATGATCAAAAATTTGTGATTCATGACTCCCATTCTTCATTGTAGTCATGTCCTTGATTAGAAAAATAAAGATGTTCTTAGGCCTAGTTGGTAACAATAGCCTCTTTGTTGCTTGGAATTGTAATGGGGCGATATGTTCTTCCTCGGGTACATTACAAGATGTTATTCCTTCACAAGATCTTATTTTTATCATAGAGATCCATGAGAGCTCGAAATGATCTCTTCCACTAGTCAATGTTTAATTTTGTATTTCTGCTTTCAAGCATGTGACATGTCGACTAGGTGACATTTGTGATTCAGACATTGTAGCATACCTTATTTGGGAGTACCTTCATAATAATGTGTAATTGGTTGCATCAAATGATCACTCCAGATACATGTGGTTTCAAAACAAGAGGGTCTCATTCCCTCTTAGAGATATCTTCATTGCAGTATGTTATTTTCCTCCAACGTCAACTCTTGCTAGCCACTTTGATGGTGAACCATACTTGGATATCTACCTAGATATTTCTACATATGCATTAGTGTATGATGTCATTATTTTAAGTGAATTTACTACTTTCATTGGGACCCACCAAGTACTTGTTCATTATCTTATGGAGAATAAATTTTATCTCTTCAAAATCAACTCATGGATCTTGCATTCACAAGGATCTTTGCATATGGGATACATCCTGTTACAACTTATGGGAAACACTTGATTCAGTTGTGCGAGACACATGACCTCTTGGTTCTCCATTGGATTCCTTAGTTTCCTAACTTGTCCAGGTTTATTTATTTTCTACATGTGTAAGGTGTGAGTGTGGTTGACTATGTCATCACCAGTAAGATTTTGATTTTTGATATTCATGACTTTCAGGTATCTAGTCAGCTTCCCTTGGTTGATCATGCAATATTGACTTTCTCTTTGAGTTCCTCCTCTTTCACCTCTCCATATTTTCCTCTTCCATTACCCAATCTTACCAACCATCTTATGATTCATTATGATCTGTGTTTGATCAATGATTATGCCGCTTGTCTCTCCCATTGATGTCCCAATTCTATCTTAATTCCACAACAATAACCAAATATGAATTTTTGTTTGGTACATTATGGGGTGCAACTCTTGACTCCTTTCCCCACACTTTTCCTCATCCAAAGCATGTTTGCCGCATTGGTTCCTATTGCATGAATCGTTGGTCTGATGAGGAATGTACATCTATGCATTCAAAAGTCCATTTTCTCTTATCCATGAGCCTACAATTATATCTTCCACTTGAAGAGAATATAAATGCCTCATTCAACCTAAGAAGCAAAATTTTCTTTTTGCTATGTGTTGTGAGCTTCTAGATTCTTTTCATCACTCTCCCAAATCCTTTTGGGGTAATCTTCTTCATGGGAATTCCCATACCATATGCATCAATGAAAAGTATTGGGTCTCCCATGATAATTATTTTTATGATACCAAGGAAGCCCACCATTCATATCTCTTCCCCCCCAACATCATGTCACATCTTCTCTTTAGGGGACATAGAAAGAAATATACATAAATTAAGAACTAGCAAGGCTATTTATTTTGAGGGATTTCAGGCTGAGTTCCTTAAGTATGGTGTTGAAGCTCTTGGCTATCCTATTGTAAATTTACTCAATGAGGTTGTTTTTTGTGGGTTCCTTGTCTCTTTGTCACAAGATATTATCTACCCCATCCATAAATTGGGGACTATTCAGATCCAAATAACTATGAAACTATCATGAATGGGCACACGTTTGCTAAGATTTATGCAATAATTTTGAATGACTCTCAGAATTGTTGGACCAAGGTAAGCTTAGAGAGAGAGAGAGGGCAGGTTGGTATTAGAAGGGTTTATTATACTATTTATCATATTCTTGCTCTTAGAGCTATTATTGATAAGGCTTGCCATTGGTCCTATAAAGTGTTCTATTGTTTTCTGGACTTTAGAAAGGACTTTGACATTGTTCCTAGACATCTTTTATTTCAAAGACTACATGACATTGACATCTTGGAGCTCTTTATCACTACCATCAAGAGACTATATGAGGTAATTATTGGCTATTTTTGGACAGATTTTGGTTTCTCAAAGGATGTCTAGACCACCATTGGCATTAAACAAGGTTGTCCTCTTTATTTTTCACTCTTTGGGATCTACATTGATGAGCTTGAAGAATTTATTCATCAATACACACATGTTGATGATAGTTGCCCTCTACATCTTGTATTGATGGCTATATTGTTGTTTGCACATGATGTTCTTCTTCTTGCTTATACTCCCGAGGACAATTAGATGCTCTTGGTTACTTTTGGTGACTTAAAATAGTTGGCAGTCAATCTTAGCAAGACTAAGGTGATGATATTTAATGCATCAAAGATTACCCTATATAAGTTTAAGTTCTATAAGTGTGAGTCCATTGAGATCATCACTACTTACACCTACTTGGGGGTTTATTTTAGAGGTCCTTCCCTTAATATTCAACCAACTTCATAGTCATGTATTTGCAAGGGATACACATCTCTCTCAGTCTAAGAACGTCGGTTCTTCCAACAACACTTTCAAGATATACCTACAAAGACACACCTCTTTGATTACATTATCAAACCCATATTCCTTTATGGATATGAAATTTGGAGTCCAAGTCTAGGATACGTTGATTGGGCTTGCATTGAGAGGATCTAGACTGTTTTTCTTCAATGATTTATTTGATGTAAAAGAATGATTCCCCAATGTATTGTTCAAGTTGAGTTTGGTGTTCATCCTCTTTGTCTTGAGAGCATTTTCAAAATTATTTTTCAGCTTTATTGCCTTAGATCCATGGGTTACTGCACCTTAGACCAAGAGAGATACTAATTTTGGTATTTTGTTCCTCATAATGCATTACCTCTAGGGGCTATTTTCATCCTCATCGTGGATGGTACTTAAAAGTTATTTCTCTTAAGTCAGTTGGAATCTCCATAGATCAATTACTTTCTTTCAAATACTCCTCTCTACCTTCTTCCTAATAAGAGGGTAATTAATCAAGATGTTTAGAGATGATGTTTATCAGCAATATATTCATATCACTTGGGTCACTCCATCCCAACCTCTTAGTACTAAGTTGGATTTTACAATAAGCATTTTATTAGGATTAAAAATAGCATTATTACTTGTCCTAATTATGTTGAGCGACATTGGACACACAACCTTAGGATTCCTCTTGTTCAACTCAATGTATGTTGACATTAGTTACGGGTGGAGACGGACCACCATATTCCTCAAGAGGATAGGAGATATCATCTTTGCTCTATTTGGGAGGTGGAGATTGAAGTATATTTCATCTTCAAGTGTCCTATGTAATATGAGATTTGAGGGAGGTACTATTGCTTGTATAGAGACTTGTGTGGATTACTTGCCACTTTTTTTTAGTTATCCTACTAAATATGCTTTGCTCTTTACCTTAGGAAAGCTATGGCTATTTGGCATCGGTTATTACATGGGAGACAAACCACTACTTGACTAATCACCTCACTCTTTCAATCCATATCTATAGTTGAGAGTAATAAACTATCTTTGGAAGGTACAACTACCCAAAATATTAATGATAGATTTGTGCATCCTTTTATACAAACAAGAGTGGCTACTAGCGCTTTAGTTCTTTCCTAGCTTATGACAGGACAAGATTGTAGTTCTTTGATTTTGGGTTTGGACCACCCTCACATACCAAGGAGTTGTAGATAAATGCAACTTACTAGTTTCTTGTCCTCTTATTTTGGTTCCACAACCATGGATGCTATAAAAGTATCAAGAAATTGAACTTCATGTCCTCCCATGATTATCCAACTAGGCCCTCTTAGTCTTGGCCATTCTCTTGGGAGCATCACTAGATCCTATGTTGGCCCTCTTGGGATAATTTGTGATGACAACAACTATGCTTCTACTTTACATCCTGCTACAGATTACTATTGATGTTTGGATCCATTGGAAATCCTTTCTATATTTGTTGTACCTCAACCTCTAAATATCTCTTAATCATTTATTTTAGCATGTTTTGATTTGGGTTACCCTTGAGACTGTAATTTTATGCAATATAATTGTTCCACTTTAGAGTAGTTTACACTAGATCCTTTAGTTTAGCTTATATTGTAGTACCTTGTGGTTACTACAATGCATTATAATTTGTAACAACTATTTTTAGTGAATCCCGTTGGCCTACTTTGGCCATCTGTGGACATTAGTAGAATTATCTTATCTGATCTCTCTATGCACTCTGTTCTTGTTAAGGTGCTTGGAATATGGAATGAATCTCAAGTTGTTATTGGGTGCTATATGAATACTAAACCTTCATGCAAAGCTAGTGCCGATGTATCTAGTTATGAGAGCCTAGAAGCTAGCATCCATGATAACCAAACAGAAGTTGTTGAGCATAATGCCATCATAGGATGAAGAAACATAGATCATTATATTTTAAAAATATTGCAATCCTTTCAAGTGAAGTAACCTTTTAGTTTTCATTATATCTGGTCAGGGTTAGAACCTAGAACAAGGAATATGCTTTTTAGATTTCCAGAAGAGCATCAATATAGCACAACTACAAATTTGGCACATCAATGATAGCACTAAGAATTACAACACTAGACTTAGGCTTTGGAGTTCAATACTTCTATGCGCTATGATGTTAGATACACTCTTGAATCTTTAGGTAGTTTCATCCTCTAATTATTTCATTTTCACCCGCTAACACCAGTTTATGCCAATTACAATGAGAGGTATTACTGGATATTGATTTTATGAATTTTCTCCTCACAGCCAAAAGTTCTTTGTTATCTATGAAATATGTGGTAAAGGTGCATTTTCAACTGGAATATCAAAGTATTTGTTTGTAAATTTTCATGATATTTTATTTTTTAATATATTTTTTCTCGTATTGGGATGCTTTTAGTTTGAACTAGTATACATGAATCAGGAATTTGGGTATGGGTGTGAAATGCACCCCTCCCACGCTTGACATATACTTGTAAAAATAAAAGGAGAAACCTACTATTTCCTCCTCTCCTCCACATTAAAAAGTGCTGCTCCACCTCGTACTTATGGCCTTTGCAACGTTTATATTTGAGTTTATTTTACTATTTTGTAAATTTAATGTTGATATTATGTTTCAACATCATGATTTGATTACATCATGCCAAAGTTGATGTTTCAAGTTTATGATTTATTTTTGTGTATCCAAGTTTTTGAGATTTGAACCCCATGTACCTTGCACCCACGCACCCCAATTTTTGGGATCTGCACTAGGTAATTTTTATCCTCTCCTTGCATAACTTGGCAGCTATTCACACATATAGAATAAACTAAGGTTTTACTAATCCCTTAGTAAAAATTTTTGCTACTTGATCGTCTGTGGAGAAATACCTCAATTTAACTTTTTCCTTCTCTACCATGTCCTAAATGAAGTGGTACTTGATGTCAAAATGCTTGGACCTAGTATGGTGGATAGGATTATGTGCCAACTTAATGGCACTCTGATTATCATAGAATAAAGTAGTTGGATTCCCTTGCTTCTTCCCAATATCTCCTAGCACCTTTCGAAGCCACAATGCTTCTTTCCAATGTAAGTGCAATATACTCTGCTTCAGTAGAAGACAACACCACTATAGCTTGTTTCTTGGAACTCCATGTCATCAAACCTGAACCAAGAGAAAAGTAGTGCCCACTCATGGATTTCCTATCATCAATATTACTGCCCCAATCATTGTAACTGAATCCCACTAACTTCAAATTCTTTGCCTATGAGTAGTGGATCCCGTAATCAATGGTTCCATGAACATACCTCAAAATCCTATTTTTTTCCTTCAAATGTAATTGTTATGGATTAGCCATATACTTGGAACACTGTGAAACAACAAAGCATATATCCGACCTAGTGTTACAAAGGAACATAAGGCTACCAAAAATACTCTTGTACTCTATTTTGTTTGTCCTTTTAGCTCCATCCTCCAAAATCAAGATCTCCCCATGTGCAATGGGTGTTGTTACAGGTTTACATTCACTTAAACCAAATATATTCAACATATCCCTTACATATTTGGATTGACAAACAAAAATCTCATTACTAGTTTGATGTACTTCCATCCCAAGAAAGTAACTCATCAAACCCAAATAAGAAATCTCAATCTCCTTCTTCATATCATGTTTAAAAGAATCATTCAAAGAAGAACTACTCCCCATAAATAACATATCATCAACATAAAGGCATACAATAAGAATATCATTACCTTCCCTTTTGTAGTACAAAGTGGGCTCACTCTTACTCCTTTCAAAATTGCACTACAAGAAGTAGTCATGGATTCTAGCATATCAAGCTCTTGGAGCTTGCTTCAGCTCATATAGAGCCTCCTTCAACTTGTAGACTTGATCTTCTTTTCCTTGGAAAACAAAACCTTGTTGTTGTTCCACATATACTTATTCATCTAAATACCCATTGAGAAATGCACTTTTGACATCCATATGATGCACCTTCCAACTTTTATGAGCTGCCAATGATAGCAACATCCTTATTGTTTCTTGCCTTGCCATTGGAGCAAATGTTTCCTCATAGTCCAAACCATATTTTTGAGTGAAACCCTTTTCTAGCAACTATGCCTTGTACCTCTCAATGGATCCATCATTGTTCTTCTTGATCTTGTAGACCCACTTGCATCCTATAAATTTCCTATCCTTGGGAAAATCACACAACTCCCAAGTATCATTCTTTTCAATAGAATGCATTTCTTCTTGCATAGCATTCATCCACACTTTGTTAGTACTAGCATGCTCAAAACATGAAGTCTCAAAATCATCAACAATAAATTTTGAAACTTGTAAAATAAGTGCATAGTTTAAACATCACCTTTGGGATCTCTACTGTCATCATCTCCATAAAGATGCAGGTTCTCTAATCTCTCTATTACTGCATTCATCTCTGTATGTTGACTCCTTGTCACCCTCTTATGGAAATTATTATCAAGAATTTGAGATTTTGGATGATCCTTCAACAATATTTTACATTTTCCTTTGGCCTATGGCGATGGATGTGGAGAACTACTGTAATAATCTTCTCATGGACTTGAAGGTGCACTTGCAGAAGATGAACTGGAAAATTTTCGTGGTTGGACTGAACTAAAACATGGCTTGGTTCCACCTTCTCTTAACCAAAAACATCCTCAACAAATAATATTTGTGATCCCCAACTTCCCCCTTCATCAAAAATTATACTTATTTAATGTGAAATAGGATTAAAGAACCTGTAAGCCTTAGATTGCTCACTGTACCTAATAAAAATACATTTTTCACTCTTTGCATCTAACTTCTTCCTATTCTCAGCATTAACATGCACAAAAGCCACACATCCAAAAACTCTAAAATGATTTACATTTGGCTTCTTGTTGTACCAACATTCATAAGGGGTAATATTCTCAAGACTCTTAGTAGGACTTCTATTTAAAATGTAATTAGTAGTCCTAATTGCTTCAGCCCAATAAAACTTACTCATACCTTTTTCTTGCATCATGCACCGTGTCATCTCCACAAAAGTCTTGTTATTTCTTTCAACCACCCCATTATGATGAGGTGTGTAAGGACTTATTTTCTGCCTTTTAATTTCAAACTCACTACAAAAATCGTCAAATTCATGAGAACAAAACTCACCTCCTCTATTTGTCCTCAAACATTTGATATAATGACCACTCTTATTTTCAACTAGAGCCTTAAACTTCTTGAAGCAATTGAATGCCTCATCCTTATGGTTAATAAAATAAACCCAACAATATCTGGAGAAATCATCAATAAAAGTCAGAAAGTAAGAAGCTTTACCCATACTCTATGTCTGCATTGGTCCACAAATGTCACTATGAACCAATTGCAATGGATTTTGGGTCCTCCATGTTTCACCATGCAGAAAATTCCCCCTTGCATGTTTGCCAAGTGCACAACCTTCACAAACCTCCTTGGAGTCTTCAATTTTTGGCAACCCATAGACAAGTGTTGAAAGCATCTTCAAACTCTTATAATTTAAATACCCAAATCATAAATTCCATAGCCTCTCCTTACCTTCTACACCAAAAAATGCTAGAGCTCCCCCTAGATCTAAAAATTGTAATGGAAAAAGTCCGTTCTTGGTCATATTTACAGTGGTAATCAATTTTCTCCTCTGATCATAAATTTTGCACATTCTATACTCAAACACTAACTTATAATCCTTTTGCAAAATTTGACCAATACTCATTAATGAATGCTTCAAACGGGGTGCATAGTAAATATCTTTTACCTTCATTATTTTTTCTCTCCTGGTAGGAACCTCAATTTCTCATTTCGCAACCACCTCAAAGCTCTTCTCATCCCCAAGCCTGATACTAGATTGATAAGAAGAATCAAGAGATGAAAATACATCCCTCTTGCCGGTTATATGGTTTGTGCACCCACTATCCAGGATCCATGTCTCCTTTGTGCTATTTTGTGTAGAGAGGAAAGTTGCTTGCTCCACTTTTTTTTTAATCATACAGAATAAAGTATCATCCTCATAGGAATCCTCTTCTCCATAATGTGCTGATTTTTTTATCCTGCAATCTCTCTCATAATGGCCATATTTGTTACAATTGTAACACTGCACATTTCTCATATCTCGACCTCTACCTCTTCCTCTTACACTGGATCCTCCTCTTGCAGCATGAGCCTAGTCATTGTCTAAATATTGAGATCTTCCTCGATCTCTACCACTGTAGGAGCCTCTTCTACCTCCTCTTCCATTTCTTCCTCTTCCTCTGGCCGTGACCTCTTCCTCCATCATTCTCTTTTGCCGAAAAATCGTGCTCCTCTATAGAACCTCCTTCTTTATCCTTCTTCCTCTTGGAAATTCTCTCTTCATGAGATGTGAGAGAGCCAATTAATGAATCTATATCCATTTTCGAGAGGTCTTTCATTTATTCTATGATAAGGGCTGCACTGTCAAACTTCTCTATCAAGGTTCTTAAAATCTTTTTAATTACTACATTTTGCTCTATGATCTCTCCAAGTGTGGCCATTTTATTTACTACTATTTTTACCCAAACACAGTAATCTCCTATAGTTTCATTCTCCTCCTGTTTGAGATTTTCAAAATCTCTTCATAAAGTCTGTAACTTCACCTCCTTAACTTGGGCACTCTCCTGGTAATTCTCCTTCAATGCCTTCTAAGCTTCTTGAGCCAAAATGCAGGCAAAAATCTGGGGAAAGAGACTCTTGTCTAGAGCCGATTGGATGAAAGCCAAAGCCAAATTATTTTCTTTCTCTTTCTCCTGCATCTCATTCTATTGATCTATAGTCAATGCACTCAAGTCTTTTGGTTTGGTGAATCCAGCTTCAATGATGGCCTAAGCTCCTTTTGCCTTCAGAATCGTCCTCATCCGGATGCTCCAATATTCATAGTCGAAACTGTCAAATTATGGGATCGGAATTGAATTGGTGTTGTTGGCCATAATAGCTCCCTTCAACACGAACTGAGATCTCTGAGAAGCTTTTGTAAACTTGTAGCAAAAATTCCATAGTTACTCAAAACAAATTTCTCGATCGCCTCGCTCTAATACCAAATGAAGAATTTACAATAATACAATAAAACAAAATTGGAACAAATATTATCTTTTTTATTATCTAGAATAATTTTGGCAGAGTTTTAGTACTCTGTTACAATCTCCTCACAAGCTCTCGAAGAGCTCACACACTTGCTACAATGTAAAATTCTTCTTCATAAAAGAAAACCCTAAAACTGCTTTAAATAAGAAAAACAAAGCAAACCCTAACCCTAGCAAATCACATCCGTCGGATCTACATTGACGATGTTTATTACATGTCTTAGTATTTCGGTCATAACTTTTGACTCGGGTGTTCGTTTGAGCCTTTTTTTTCAGATTGCACAGATTTCGAAGCTCTACGATTTCATTTTGTCTCCTCTAAGAGAAGACACTTTCCAAGGCTGAAAATGTCATCTAACGGCCCGAATTTTCGTTTTAGTGTATGTCTGGCCATATTTCCAACACTTTTTACCCTCTTCTTGCATAACTTGGCAGCTATTCACGCATATAGCCTTGCTTTCTTGCAATTCACATTCCTCTATCAGCGTTATAGTAGACTGTTAAATTAAGCATAGCATAAATTTCTTAATTCGAGTGACATCCTGTAATTCACATTCCTCCATCAGGCGTATAGCAGACTGTTAAATTAAGCATAAATTCCTAAACTCGAGTGACAAAAAAAATCATGTTATGTCCGGATTAGCATGTTCCACAAATGTCAAATCGCTATGACAAAAGAAGGAATTTCAAAATACTTGGCTTTAAGCAAAGAAGCTCAAATTACTACATGTTCAGGCTGAGATGCTTTCATGAGTTCTAAAACCAAAGTGAGATGTACAATGAGCAATTAGATTCTCTGACTGGAAAAGGCCCTATGAAGGCTGAAACAATTCCTAAGCACTCATCTTATAAGTGAGGCAGTTAGTAATAGCTATATTTGCATCATTAAGTGGTTTGTGTCCATATGAAAGACAATGACTGCAGCATTTTGCCCCATTCTAGTTTGTACTTTTCCTGGAAGCCTTTATAATTCTGAGTGTACTTAATGGGACCATCATGCAGGTCATTATGTCTGAGTTGAATACCTGTAAGTTTGCATACCAATGTCAAAAAGCTGATCTATTGATTTAAGCATAACATCTAAAATAGTTTTCTGCAAAAAATTCCTAAACGTGAATGTGAAATATGATCAAATATCTCTGCTATAAGGTTTTGAAAAACTGTATAATATATTCTAAAAGATTCTCTAGCAAGATATGTTGGGACGTATACAAATTCAATGAAACTCAATTATGTTCTACTCAGTTTTTCCTTTTAATCCCTTTGTATTTGTACTCATCAAATAAATAACTAAAGCAAATGTTTTAATTTAAAATGCATATGACAAGGGCCTAAAACTTGGAATTGTTTTTGACTGATTTATGTTTAAAACTTCAACAGCGATGTTGCAGATGGTCTATATGCAGACACAGTTGAATCAAAATGCCAGAGATACATAGATGGTGATTTTGTAGGGCAAAGTATGGGAAAATCATAGAAGAAAAATATTGTGAAGTTAAAACCATCTCTTCCACATGATAATATACTTTTTGCCTTTGTTTTATAGAATTGCTTTGCCTGGTTATCATAGGTGCTACTGCTAGTTTTGCATCTGAGAATGATCAATGGTGAAGGTTGTTGACCTTGTCTAAAGTTGAATGCAACTCATGTTACTAACTAGTATGCTTGAAAAACAATTGACATTGCATTTGTAAGAAATGACATTGCCACAGAGAATAGTTATCACAGATTAGCAAGAATAAGAACAGGGTAGTCGTTTTGTTCTTGTTTAATGTATACCATTCTGCTGAAAAGGAAAACTTTCTTGGTGAGCTGGATGAGGCATTTATTCCTATGATGTAGGAGGAGATACCAAAGGCAACTGATAGTGTACCTTGATGAACTGATCCGAAGGCTTATATACACTATGTATGGAACCCTATAGTAAACATTAGAAATGATTTCTAAGCAGCTACATTGAGATGTAGCATTTAGTTCTCTAATTAATTTGTATTGTTTTACCTATAAACTTCATGGCCATGCTTCTATGGCTTGTTCAAAATTTAAGTCCTCGACTTCAGCTCCTTTAAGCCCAAGGCACTTTCTTGATGACGTTATCAAATTCTCTAATGATAATTTTAAAGAATTTCTTTTGTCTACTGACCCTCTTTCTTTTAATAAAGAAGTATAAGGGGTAACCAGATAAGTTGGTTCATAAGCATCAATGTAATCATGGACGTGGCGAGTGCGAGTGTTGGTTCATAAGCATCGATGTAATCATGGACGTGGCGAGTGAATGAACTATTGTTTCATTTTGGAATCTTGGGCTGTCCCTTATAACCGTTGTATGAACTAGTTTACGTTATCCTTCGGTTGCACCTCTTGTTAACATCATTTCTCGGGTTTCGAACTGTACGCACTTATAAGATTTAAGTCATTATAATATTTTTAACGCATTGACAGTCGTCAAATGCTTACACGTTCCTGTGACTGAACTATGCTTGTCACGTGTGTCGTAGTCGATAAAAAGATGTGTGGTTTATATGTTACATGCTTCCTCATACCTTGACGTATTACAGATTAATGTAATTGAAGGATAGAGGTTGTACATAATATATTTACCTGAATCTATCAGTTCTTCTCATCATGTTTAATTATATCATGGAATACAAGGTTACGGAAATATTCGGATGGGGAAGGGAAGGGAAGGGAACCGGGGAAATGGGTTTTGGGACGACGGTAAATGACAAGCCGATTTTGGAAAACAATTGAGGATGGTTAAGGAACGAAAAGTCTAAGAGCAATAAATTTTTCAGGTAATGTGTCTTCTTGGGTTATTGATATTTGTATTAATGAGCTGTTTTCATCATCTAAGTAAAAGTTTTTAATAGAACTTTAACTAAATTTTTTTAATCTATTTTTTTTAATTTGAAGTAGTATGTATACTGTTAAAGTCTTTCAGTTCTATTTGTATTAATATTATCAATTGGATTTTAGGTAATGAATTTAATTTTTTTTTTTTTTTTTGGTAGGGTGGAGATTCAAACCTAGGACCTCCTTTGGAGGATTACCCTCTCCTCTCCAACTCACCTACAACACGTGGTACCTCATCCATCTTATTATTTTACTTTTTTTTTACATATAGTAATAGTTGAAGCATACAAATGAGGGTTACATAGGGAGCACCCTTTCCATGAATCAAACTTGGGTCTCCATTATGAGAGTCCAATACCTTTATCTTTACCCTCTAAAAATAAAAACTATAAAGATTTGTTTGGAATCACAAAATCATTATATATTTTTTTTTATTTTTTTATTATTTTTTTTACATGGTGGAATCACAAAATTATTATATATTTTTTAATTTTTTAATTTTTTTTTTTTACATGGTGGAATCGATAACCGTCACAAATCCGGGTAGGTTGTCCAGCTTTTATGGCCGCCATAGTATTTTGCGTTATCCACCCCAAAAGCCGCCACACAGATCTTCACGCAGTCCGCCCCTATAACTGCCATGCCACAATCATTTTAAACTTTTTATGCCGCTAAAAGCATCAGGAAAAGGACAAGCATTCAATCCCACGAGGCCCGATATTTGAACATTGGACCTTCGCCTCCATTATGGGGTTTGGATGGACCAATTGGTTTACACCTCGGACCTTTAAAAGGGGGTAAATATTTATTATGTGGTCACCATTACATAGCATATCTGCAACATGTAAGGGGAGAGATTTGAACATGGACCTTTCGATTTCAACTAGAAAGTTTTTACTACCCACTTGCTCTCCAACTCCTCTAAAAGAGCAGATATATTTTTTAATTATTAAAATTAAAAAATAATGGTATTTGGTGTAATGGCAGTTGCCTAGTTATTATCATCCATGTTGTTGTGAGGTCAATTCCTCTTGTGTTTGCTCGAACGAGCACTGATATTTGTAAATATTTGTAAACGATGTTCAATATATAAAATTATTAAAATTAAATTTATTATATGGATTTAATTAAATTTATAAATTAAAAAATTAAATAACTATTTTTTAAAACAATATATTATATAATAACAAAATAATAAAAAAGTTATATTCAGTAGAAAATCATCCAAACTTCAATTTTCAATTAGTCTATTAAAATTTATACATATAAGGATTTTATAGGAGCATTGGAGAGGAGGCAGATTAGGGTTTCAAAGGAGCGTTGTAGAGAAGGCAGATGAGCCTTGCACAAGAAGTGGATGCTTGGTTGGGCAACTTTGACCCCATTGCTGAAGAAGCTAAGTTCGTAAAGGTGGGTCTATTTGACTCCCGCAACTCCTCCTTTTCGTTTGAATGGTAGAAGTGGGATCGTGGTAAGCTCAAATGTGGGACCAGTAGAACCTACGGGGAGGACCCCATCCCTCCTAGTGCACCTTCATTTGTAGAAGTGGCCGCTGGGGGTAATGGAGGATATGACACCCTCTTCGACATTTCTCCTCTTTCGAACTAGATCCATATCCACGGTAGCTTGATTGATAATATCCTAAAATATGAACTTTGGAATCTTGTGGGAAAATTCCAAGGTAAGAGGCCAGATATTGATTTTGTGAGGAGATAGGCTTTGGCAAGATGGAGACCTATCGGATCTCTTGAAATTGTGGCCATCCCAATAAATTTATTTCTTTTCAAGCTCAACTTTGAGGAGGATTCTAAGCAAATCTTGGAAGGGTGTCCATAGTTTTTTGGCAAACAATTAATATTTCTGCGTAAATGGGGCCCAAATTTTAATCCGTGAGCATTAATTTTGTCCCACTTTAAATCAAGCTACCAAAATTCCCATGAAAGTAACAAAATTATTATTTTAACTAATTTTTATTTTGAAAATCAAATTTTATAATTTAATTAAAGTATAGATTCAAAAATTAAAAATTAAAATTTTTATATAATTAAAAAAACAATACATCTTATAGTATGATGTTAAAAAATATATTAAATCAATTATCCAAAAAGAATAGGCATTTTCTTTAAAAGGTTGAGGCACCATTGATTTTGTTTTTATTCAATAAGCTACGGTATCCAAGTCATACCTTGACAAAAAGTGTTATCAATTTTTCATGCAACAAAAAAAAAAAAAAAATCTGAATTTGATCAGATGATCTTAAGTCATAACTTGACAAAAGATGTTACCAATTCCTTATGCAACAAAAATAAATAAAAATGTTTAAATTTAATCCGAAATCATACCTTAACAAAAGGTGTTACCAATTCTTATGCAATATATATATATATATATATATATATATATATATATATATATATATATTAAATCAACAGAAGTTAATCTTCAATATCCATCCAATTTATTAAAAATTTTAATTATAAAATTGCCATTTATCATTTGCCACATCATCAGCTACTCTATTCCATTATCCTTTGCCACCCACCATTTTTTTTTTCGGGCAGCCTCTTGGTTAGACCACGAACAGTCAAAGTCATCCGGGAGTCGCATCCGAAGAAGTTCTACACCGTCAAAGTCACCCGGGAATCTCACCCGACCCTGCCCCCACTAACATTATCAATTGAATTTTGGATACCCAATTCAGCTTTTTAATAGGGTGGAGATTTGAACTGCAACCTCTCTTGGAGGATTTCCCTCTCCTCTCCAACTCACCTACAACACCTGGATGTCACCCACCCTTTGTGATGTACATATGTTTCTACAATTTTCCAACGTACGATCGTTCTTTTTTTTAGAAGAACAGTTTCCAAGGATTTTGATTTTGCGTACTACCTATAATGCTTTAAGTCATACAACAACCAATTTCCTTGGAGGGCCGCCCTTCACTTTTATATCTTTAAAAATAAATAGAGTTCTACATTGATTATTGTTTCTTACATTTGACTCTTCAATCTGATTCTTCGCTACTTATATCTCTAGAGCCCTCCTTTTCACTATTGGTACTAACTACGTCTGTATTCCTCAGAGAAAGAAAGAAATAATTAAAGTGCTTTCAAAAGAAGACATGGAGGGCTTCTCATCTCAAGATATCGTCAGAAGATACCATATATTTCTTAGCTTTAGAGGCCTCAGTTAGATTTTTTTTTTTTTTTATATGAGCGCCTAGCCATGGCGTCCCCGTACCCAAGAACGGTCCCCTACAACTAGGCGTCATCTTGGGGACGCCTTGCCTGTCCCTCCCAAATGGGGGATGGCAGGGAAACGTTCCCTTTCATGCCCTCTTATATTAGGGACAAAAGGGGGCCAAGGATGCGTTCACATGGAACAGTGGAATTATGTTATAGTGTATCGTATTTTATTTTTTCATGCTTGTTTGGAATACTCCCACATGCAATACTTTGGTGTAACTTTCGTGTATGATGTTGGGTCAAAGTTGGTGACATGGAATTGCAATTTACGGGTAGCTAGGTAAGTATGACAATTTACCAATAACCTACACATTTGTGTGATACAGGTATTTATGCTCGTTTTGCCTTGGTCGAGTGCGTGGTAGTTAATAGGAAGATGTGTGGCCTATATCTTCTAAGCTTGCATAGGTTAGTTGGTCAATGCTAGTCAAGGTAAGTTTGTGTGTTGTATGTTTGACCGAAGGTTATAAAGGATACGTGTTGTGTATAGGTCAATGCACGTGTTTGTAAGTTTTTCCCATTGTATTTTTTGTTCATACATATAATGGACTTATATTGTGGTGTGTTTGCATTTAATTTCTACATTTGGGTATTATTGAGTTGTGACGAGCATCTCACTTGAGAAGGTATGCAACAATGCCAATGGGATGATGCAATGTGGTTAATGAGCAACATTGTTTAAGTTAGTTCTTGCCTCCTTGGGAGGAGGGATGATTGGAGACTACAACAAAAGGTCATGTAGACTTCTTCGTTGATGCCCCCAAAGGAGCTAAATGATGGAACCATTCGTGATGAGAGGAATAACAAAGTCAATCATGTCAAAGGCATGTGCAATAATGTAAGGTGTAAATAAGGTGTGGATGACAATGCAAAGTGTGATAAAGACGTGTGATGATGCAACACATGATGAAGGTATCCATGATGGTGCAATATATAGAGAAGGCATCTATGGCAAAGGGTCAAGTGATGAGTCTAATAATAGAGAAAATCTAGTTTCACAAGACTTGTTGAAAGTGGTTGAAGTGAGGTGTGCGAGATGATGCATGTGATGGGAGTAGAATATTGAATCAATTGTATGGTGGTGTCTAATAGGGATCAAGACAAGATTCTAACATTAGAGCACTTAGAGCATGACATCTTTGATGGCGAGTGGGATGGGAGTTCAACATTGGAGTAGTTGTAAGTTGGTATGTTTGATGGTGCATAGGATGAGAGTTTGAGATCCAAATGACTATAGTTTGACATGTTTTATGGTGCATGAGATAGGAGAGCAAATATAATGTGGTGCATTTAACTTTGTAGATTATGAGAGACATAAGCAATGAATTTCCTATGTTGAATCCACTAGTTAGGACAACAAACAACATTTATGTGATATACACGTGTATTATGTTTTATGGAAATGGAGTAGAGGATCTAGTCAAACATTGAAAAATTTGCATTACAATTTGGATTGCCAATGTGTAAATGAAGAAAGTGGATTGGAGGTTATTCTTTATGACATCATGTGGAACCATAGTGGATAGGTACATGGAACTACTAGGAGGAAAATATAAGCCTAGGAATATTTGTGGGAATCCTTCATGAAGGAATTTAATTTATTTCGTGATAATGTTAAGGTGATTGCAAAGGAGATGGGTTGTCAAAATTGAACAAAATGAGTCAGAGTGTGTTTGGTCCTACAATTTGAGGTTGAATGGGTTGGTCAACCATATAAAGGAGCTATCAAAAGCATTGAAGAAGAATGGGCTTGTGGAGGGCCTCCTCCATTTGTATAGAAACAAAATCAAGGTAGCCCCCACAACGTCATATGAAGAGGCCATTGAGCAAACAAAGACATTATTAAAATATTGGAGTAAAGGAGTTAGTGATGAGAATGACTCCAAAGAAAAATGGTACTATAAAGGCTCGAGAATGAGAGCAACTCAAAGGATTATTTGAGGATATCATATAGGTCTTGGGGTCAAGAAGAGTGACAAGAGCAACTCTGAAGATGATAGTAACAAGATCAATGAATAAGAATGAGAGTGACATGAAGAACATCGTTAAGTGCTGACCATAAGGAGATGGTGTGCTTGTTTGAATATTACAAGATTGAATGAGACTCAATATGTAGTGAATCCGAAAAAAAGTAGAACAAATATTTTGCGATAATTATCAAGAGAAAGGACATTTATTGAAGGAATGCTCCTTGAATTTAAAGAACAACCGATAGGTGTACACAAGTATTATGAACATATATTCTCATCAACAAGAAAGCATCCACCAATATGCAATAATATTAAACATGCATCCACAAATAAATTTCATAATAACAATCCTCACAATAAAATAAAGATAGAAAATACCCTTGAGGTAGGGCAACACCAAGAATACTTCTTAAGGAAGGGGAGTCATTCCACAAGATCTTCAACTCCATGATCCAATAATCTTACCAAGAATACTTCATATGACTTCCTTTACAATTGGGGGTATATCTTTCTTCACACAATAATGTGATGGTTCACCTTCCATGAGTTAGAAGACTACCCATGTGGTGATTCACCTTCCATGAGTTACAAAGTGCATAATACTAGAATATGACACTATATTAAATATTATTATAATTTTATGTGTGATTTATGCCATAATACAATATTATATTATATCCCCATATTCATATACTTAGGTACCTAACATTCCATCCCCCTTACAAAAATATTTTGTCCTTGAAACATAAGAAGAAACTAAATAATATGATCTAAGCAATATTTTTTTTGCATGGTGGAATCGGTAGCCGCCAAAAATCCGGGCAGGCTGTCCAATTTTTATGGCCATCACTGTATTCTACGTTGTCCGCCCCAAAAACCGCCACAAATATCTTCGCATAGTCCGCCCCTATAACCACCATGCCACAATCATTTTAAAAATTTTACACCGTTGAAAGCCCCATGAAAGGGACAAGCGTTCAGTTCGACGAGGCCCAAGATTTAAACCTTATAACTTCGCCCCCTTATGGGGTTTGGTCGAACCAATTGGTCTACACCTCGAACCTTAAAGTTTTTCAATGAGTTTACACATATTTTTATGAGGGGTCATGGTCCCCTCATATTGAGTGGGGTTTGAACCTTGAACCTTTTAAAGAGAGGTCAAGGCCCTTACCACTACAATAAGCTTGCAACTTGATCTAAGCAATGTTGATAATTGATACCAATCTTGTTATTCCTTCATCTAGGTGAAATCTTCAGTTTGTGATGATCCCTAATTTTCCTTGTGCCACTTGAATATCCATAATTAGTCCTTGGGTTCCATGTATGTCCAACATAGCTCCTCTCATAATCTTTGTCATATCTCCGTGATTGTTGCCTTTTATGGTGGTGTGGATGGCGATATACTCCAACCTTAACCCAATGTTCTACCTTATTTGCCTCTACATTTGGTTTGTCCTCTGTTTTTACTTCTTTGATTATTACCTCCTCCTTAGACTCTATTTCAAGTTCTTTTACTTGTTCTTCAATTTGTTCCCCTATAATTGCTTCTTGTTTTTCCTTACACTGAGAAATATTCTATAATGTTATCTTCTTCTTGTACCATAACTTCATGAACTTCTTTTGCACATTAATATTAATAGTACCCAAAGAATGCAACCAAGGATAACCAAGAACAATATCCATATCACCCATCTCAATGGCATAAAAATTTGAATGTAAAACATATTTATTTATGGTATTCTTCAAATCATCAAAACTCTAAACATTCTCACCCTCAAGCTTTATGTTTTTAATTTGTGTTGTTGAACCCGCAAACTGTTAGCCAAGTCCCTCTTCATGTAGTTATGCTTGTTGCTAGGGTTTATCGAGATAATACCATTTTTATTTTGGATGCAACCATGAACTTGCAAAATAATTTTTTATATTCAAACAAATATTTTTGAACATTGTTTGGCACCAAAGATGTGATTTCCTTAGCTTGCATATTATTATCCTTTTTCTCCAATCCCCATTTGTTTAAAAATGCAACTTCAAATTCTTCCCTTGTGTATCTAAGATAATGAGCCTCATCAAAGTTCTTAAACCAAGAATAAGCTTCCTCTTGGAAATAAAACCAAAGATTACATTTCCACATCCATTCAAAATTTTTTAAAGAATTATAAAATTTTAACCATTCCTTAGTATAAATATCACCCCTTCTAGTACATAGTGGAAACTTCATGACCTCAATATTTTTTCCCCAAAGCAGCTAGGGTTTTAAATAGTTGAAAATTTAAAAAAAAAAATTTTTTTGAGAACTCATTTATTTCTTTCTTCAAACAATGAAATCTGCAAATTTTCTTTGAAACAAAACAAATGGAAATTGATTTTCTTGCTTAGATTGGGAAATATGATTTTTCCCCTTTGCACTAATTTTTTGCACACCCTAAAAACAACCTCAAGAGCCCAACTTCAAACAACTGTAACTCCAATACTTATCAAAATTTGCCAAATGAGTAGTCATTTTTGTAGTATTCAAAATGGTGCAACAAGCTTCTAAAAAGGACTATTAAAAAAATTGATATGAATTTTTCTCTTTTGAAAAAAGTGTAGCCAAAAAACAACATAAATAGCCAAATTAAAAATAAACATAACTTTCTCAATGCTTATCAAAATTTAACAAATGAACAATTGCTTTTATAATACTCAAAAATATCTACATAGCGGTGGCCAATTATTTTTAAAAATATCTACTAAAAAAAAGATATGGCTCCTCAAGATGAGATGTTGTTTTTGAAAAAATGTGCCCTAACTCTGCAAAACAAACCACACTTTGTTAGAATCGTTTCTCTAATACCAAATGTTATGAAACTCTCTTCTCATTAACAAAAATAAATCACCACTTATGTAGAAATATCAAACATGCATCCACAATAAATTTCATATAATAATCCACATAGTACAATAGAGATAGATAATACCCTTGAGATAGGGCAACACTAAGAATACTTATTAAAGAAGGAATCACTCCATAAGATACCCAACTCTATGAGCTAAGACTACAACAAAGAATACTTGATATGACTTCCCTTTACAATTGGTGGTACATCTCTCTTTATATAATAATATGATAGTTCACCTTCCATGAGTGAGAAGGTCACCAAAGTGGTGGTTCAACTTCTATGAGTTACAAAAATATGGCACTATGTTATATATTATTATAATTTTGTGTGACCCATGCCATAATACAATATTTTATAGTTTCCTCACATTCATATCCTTAGGTATTTAACAAGTGAGTAGACCATTTGGGCAATGAAATATGTCTACATATGGTAGGACAATGTCTGGATGATGAAGGATGTCATCCAAACAAGGAAACCTACTTTCCAGATGATCGAAGGTATTTTTGTAACTTAGAGGACAATCAAAGTCTCAAAAATGATAATGACAAAGCCAATTTAAGTGAAATAAAGGAATAGGAGGTAACCAAGAGTAAGAGAGTGTTTGCTAAACCTTCATTCCATCTATGTACAATTGCAACTATCTAGAATTAATTAATTTTGACAAAAGAGAATAATTTAAAAGGTTTCAAGATTGCATGCAAGAGTAGGTCATTTGGGCTATGTTCCATGAAATTTTGGGATGGGGAAAATGAGAGACATCTACAAGACGACTCTAAATCATAAGACAAATACCCATGGAACATGGTATGAGGGGAGAAATTAGCAATATGTAAATGGTAGAAAGCCATTTGACTAGTGTTTCAAACTGTACAAGGGGAATTCCAAGAGAACATTAGTAGATAAAGAGAAATTGTGTATTCATAGTAGGCTCTTTTCCATCTTGGTAGGCATTATATCTACTTCCCATTTGTTGGTTTGGCTAGACCCTCCATTTTCTATTCGAGTAACTAATTCATTTATAGTCTAAGCAAATTATCCATTTGTAGTTTGAAAAACAGGCCAAACTAGTTGATAATAAACCATCTAGGGTAGAATGTTTGGGACGGTTTCTTGTTGTCATGTTGTTGCAAACTTTATTCTTATAAACAAAAATCATTCATCAATATGCAAAAATATCAAATAATTCATCCATAAATAGTTATCCACAATAATAATCCACAATTGAGAAAGAGATAGATAATACCCTTAAGGTAGGAAAACACCAATAATAATCCTTAAGGAAGGAATAACTCCACAAGATCTCCCAAGATGAGAGAGCCACTTAAGGAGGACAAAGTCCCATAAGCCACTTCATGGGTAAAGACGATTACATATGATTGATCTCCATGATGATTACAATGACAAATATCTCTTCTTTATATATCCATCTTCTTATTCTACTTTGGGGAGCCTACTACTAATATAATATAATATAATATTATAATACAATCAACCTTGGGTTATTTGTGGCCTATGCCAACCCTTATACAATATAATAATATATCCACAAATATCTATTCCTAGGTACCCTAACATGCCACCCTTATTACAAATGTTTCATCCTCGAAACATGTGAAGAAACAAGATAATATGATTTGCTAAGCAATGTTAGCAACTGGTACCAATATCGATCATCCATCCATCCAAGTGAAACATGTTGATGTTGGTATGCCATTTTGTTACTTGAGTATCCAAATTTGCTTCATTGGCTCTACGATTTTGTTGTTGTATTTTGATAACTTGAATGATGGGTCCACTTATTACTTGATGTTGATTAATCGCTCTGAAAACTAGGATCACTATGCTTTCTTTGTCAAACATTGCCAAAGTTGGTGCCCTTCTGATTCTATGTGGAACCATAATATTATTGCCTTGAACCCTATTGCCAAGGTTGTTGCTGCTCATGGTGGTGTGGATGGCGATATGGTGTAACCTTAACTTGATGTTTTACCTTATTTGACTTCTCAACATTTGGCTCCATTGTTTTAAATTCTTCTACACGTTGGTGTTTCATGTTCTCTTTATTTGGTGTGTTCTTATGCTATTTTATCAAAGCTTCCTTGGGCTCTGTTACTGTTATTTCCATGGAATCAGTTTCTTCTACTTATTCCATGGACTCTGTTGTTGCTACTACCTTCTTGGATTCTGTTTTAGGTTCTTCAATTTGTTTTTCTATAACCACCTTTTGATTTTCCTTGGATCCTTGCTCCTTAAGCTGAGAAATATCTTGCAATGTTATCTTTTTTTTCCTGTACCATAACTTCATAAAATTCTTTTGCACATTAATGTTAACAATACCCAAAGAATCTAATCAAGGATAACCAAGAACAATATCCTCATCATCCATATCAATAACATAAAAATATGAATGTAAAACATATTTATCCATGGTGATCTTCAAATTTTCAAAAAATTGAACATTATCACCCTCCAACTGTATGTCCTTAATTTTTGTTTCTTGAACCTCCAACCTCTTAGCCAAAGCAATATTAATAAAATTTAATCTGCTACTAGGGTTAATAGAAATAAAAAAATTTTCCTTTTGAATGCTTCCATGAAGTTGCAAAATAGACTTTTTGGATTCAAAAAAATCCATGTGTCCACTTTTTAATTTATCTTCTACCAAAGGTATGGTTTCCTCTATCTGCATACTGACATCATTTTTATCTTCTACCACTTCTTTGAAATTTTCTAGCTCTCTTCTTACTTCTTTTTGTTCTTTTTGCATGTTTATTTCTTCTTCATAACCCTTGATGGTGACCTTCAAACTAGCTATCTTTTTATATGGGTCCCATTTACTCAAGAATGCATGCTCCATTTCATCCCAAGTGAAGTTATAGTTACGAACACTATTAAAACTATAAAACCAAGAGAGAGCTTCTCCTCCAAGAAAATAATGAAGTGTACTTATCCAAAGAAGATCATGATGATACACGAATTTAAAAATTTTCCACCAATCCCTAACATCAATATCATATTCTCCAAAAAAAATTGTATCTCCATAAGTTCACACCCCAAGATAATGCAAACTAGGGTTTCATGAAAATATATATCATGCCCTAATGCAAACTAGGGTTTTATGGAAATAAAAATCTTTCCACTGAGTTGAAGCTAAAATTCCATAGAGACAACTAGATCTACAATTTTTCTTCTAATCAAAATAAATTCCAACTAATTTGCTTATCTGAACTAAACAAATTTCATCTTTTGAAAATTCATTACTGCCCTTATTATAGACGACTGACTTCAGAAGGTCATATCTCCCTCAATACTACTCAGATTCCTTTATATGACCACTCATTTTAAAACTCTTCAAATTTTGCACCAATTGATCAAAGAATCATCTAAATCGGATAAAATTTTATAGAGATATGGCTACTTAAATATGAGACGTTTTTCTAGAAAAAATCTACAAAATTTGTCACTATCCTTGTTCTAGATGACTAAATTCAAAATATCATATCTCCCTAAATATTTCTTGGATTCCTTCATATGACCACTCATTTGAAGGCTCTTCCAATTATGCACAAACTAATCCAAGAAGTACCTGAATCGGATAAACTTTCATAGGGATATGGATCCTGAAATATGAGACGCTTTTTCAAAAAAAAATCTGCTCTAATTCTACAATTCCACAAAAAAAATCCCCACTTTGCCAAAATCGTTCCTATGATACCACTTGTTGCAAAATTTTATTCTTAATAATAGAAACCAGTCACCAATATGCAGAATTATCAAGTCATTCATCCACAAATAATTATCCACAATAACAATCTACAAATGAGAGAGAGATAGATAATACCCTTAAGGTAGGGAAACACCAATAATAATCCTTAAGGAAGGAATAACTCCACAAGATCTCCCAATATGAGAGAGCCACTTAAGGAGGACAAAGTCCCATAAGCCACTTCATGGGTAAAGATGATTACATATGATTTATCTCCATGATGATTACAATAAAAAATATCTCTTCTTTATATATTCATCTTCTTATTCTACTTTGGGGAGCCTACTACTAATATAATATAATATTATAATACAGTCCACCTTGGGTTATGTGTGGCCTATGCTAACCCTTATACAATATAATAATATAACCCCAAATATATATTCCTAGGTACCCTAACACAGGTTGTCTAGGTAGATTGTCTATCTTTTTATCAAGATGATCATTTATCATCAAGGTAGGTCATCTAAGGAGATTTTCTACCATTAGGGTTAGTTGTTTTGGAGATCATTCTTTTGTTGCCTTGGGAGGTCATTGACCACTAGGGTAGGTTGTATGGAAAAGTTGCTTGTTTATTGTCTGAGGTCAACCATCTATTGTTTGGGGTAGGCCATCCAAAGACCATTCAAACAAAACATCGGGGAAAAAGTGGGGTTGATTCTAGGTAAAAAGGAGTTCATCTCAATTGGGGAGGATATTTTCTTGGTCATATAATTGCAAAATTCTATCAAGTTTCTTTAACAACAAGAGAAATAGGTTGTTTAATGTCATTTGACTGCTACAAGGAAGGTGAATGGTTGTACATTTTTGAAGAATTATTTTCATATGAAAATTTTAACCTAGATAAATAAATAATAAGTGGTTGACCATTGATGTTTTGGGTATTACCTTGGGCCCTAGAAGGGAGTTTTTGCCCCCTTGAACCTTGTCATATATGTAAATGGATATTATCCATTATGATTAGGATGCATTTAATTGCACAATGCAGAGAAATTAATAGGAGAACAAATTATTGCTAGTAGTAATTTGTACAAGGCAACTTATAGTGACCCATAATAGTTAGTCAAGAGATAAAAATGAATGATATCCCAAGGACAAGGGATGTTTTACATCATAACATCTATAGAAGTGGTGATGATAAGAGGATTATAATCAACAAGATTAGAAGTTAATGTATTAAGGTTTGCATTTAAGGATCCAAATGATTAATTTGCTTGATTAAAAGACAAGGGATTAGATCTAGGTTGTTGGGGATGATCTAAAAGTAAACCCTATCCTACAAAGAAACCTAGGTTGTCATGACCTGGATGGCTTCCATGATAACCTTATGTTACTGCAAGAAAGAATCCATGTGATCAAAGGATTTGAAAACCAAATTTTTTTATCATCATGGAGAAGGATTAGAGAACCCAAGGGTGAAGCACCTTCATCTTCTTCTTCAAATTGAGCATTATCAAATGTGGGTTGGTCCTGAGGACCTTACACCAATGGGTTAGGGTTAATGGCCAATTGTTGAGCCATACTCAGCCATTGGTTGGAAGGGAGTTCAACTAATTATATTTTAAAGTTTCTAGAGTTGACTAGAGAATAAAAAGAAGATATTTCAACAACCTTATATCTCATCTCGATATATCACATTTGATCTATACACTTCAAGGGCCTCCCTATATACCAAATGTCCTTATATACTTGTCTCATTTCTATATACTCATTGATATGTGAGAGAAATTTGATACATGGGTAGCCAATGATACGTGAAAGTGACTACTTGGATACACGATCAAGATGGTACATGATGGACAATAGTATGCCTCTTTAAAACTCCCAGTAGTCCATTGCAATATACTCCTTACAGGTGTAAGTACACATGAGGCCATAAATGGGTATTTGGCAACCCAAGCTCACTATATAACCAATATAGTCTAGTAGCTCATATAGCAGTTACTAAAAGGATCGTGAAGACCCTTAGTAGGATTAACACTTGATTATATTCTTGTTATATTGATTAATATGGTCTAACCTATATAAACAAGATTAAATGATCTTGATTAAAGTTTGATTAATATTAGTCTTGATTAAGGTTGGCTTGGACAAAAGAAAAACCTAGAATTATAATGGTGTTAACATTGTGTTCATCAAAATATGATAATGGTAAGAGATTGATGAAGAACCTCTAAGGGGATCCAACACATCCTTTTTGCTATCTTCTTACTTCAAGAGGACTAAGGGATGTTATGAGCCTAAGACAAGTCTAATGGATTAATTAGAGAACACCTAAGTTTTCTTTTAATATTCCTCTTTTGCTAGGCCTAACCTTAATCTAGTTTAAACTACACATACAAAGATGCATCATCAAAGACCTATAAATAAAATACTTTTCAATATCAATGATAAAATGGAATATCAATTTTTCTTTTTAAGTAGTAAGGGTACAAGAGATATTCAATAGCCTAATATGTAATTTACATGCAATTTCAATTTAATACCTAAGCTAAATATTAAGATATATCGTCTATATGATTAAAATTGTCTACCTCATTATTTCTCCTTTACCATTTTAATGATAAATAGAAAATAAAAACTAATCTATGCAGTTAGAAAATAAAACTTAACATCTCAATACTGAATTGATAAGGATTGGAAGCAAAGTGACCTATTTTTGCCACTATGATAGAATTATCACATGCTTGTATACGCACCATTGAAACTATCATCCATTGTTGGCACTATTGCCAAAATTTGCAAAATAAATAGAAAAAATGATCGCTAGTGTAGAGGGTCCAATTTGATATGGCAGAGGATATTTAGGTTTCTTATTGCAATGATCAAACCCTTATTCAAATAAGTGAAACTAATAAATGACATAAATCCTAAAATAAATGTTGATATGGTAAAATTACCATGGGTAATAGTGTCGTCAGTGCTATCACTGCCTACACTTTTGCTCTATGTAAAATAGAGAGCACTAGCTCTATCAACCTATAATTTGGTGATGCTACTGCTTCTAAGAATATAATAGTGATATTAAATGCAAAATAGATTAATCTAATTATGATAAATATGAAGGGATCTAACCTAGGAGGATAGAATCCTTGTTAATGTTAGAAAATGAAATGCTTGATATTATTGAATGAAACATACCTTGCTTAAATAGCAAAGGTGTACAATATGATCCATTGGATCATAACAAACTGAGCTAATATCAACCACACAGATTATCCTAGTAACAACTTAGGATATAATTTATTATTCTAACACCCCCCTTAAGTGGTACTAGGATATACTAACACCCCCCTTAAGTGATACTAGGAGGTAGTGAAAAAACAACAAAACCAAAAACAAGTGGCATATCCACAAGTATGAGTCCCGGCAACAAGGCCTGATAAGGTACTCATGTACAATATATCCATAAAAAAAAACCTTGCTATAAAGATAATGAAAAACCACAAGGGATAAAACCACCTACCAGAATAGGAAAAGAAGAAGAAGAAGGAAGATGTGCAAGGAGGATGAGAGGAAGATGTCCTCTTCAACCCCCCTAGGACAACTTCCATAAAGAATCCTATAAATGATCCATGAGAGTCTAAAAAAATTAGAGAAGACTCGTCGTCGAACTGAATGAAAACTTACTCCAATACTGGTGCTTGTGACACATATCAAGGTTGTAAACCATGAAAAAAGGTCACTAAAGAAAACCCCTTGAAACCAAAGTGTCTCACAAAAAAAGAGTGTGAAGATAGTGTGGAAAGAACCACAAAAATTACAAGGGATGTCAAAATTGACTCCACAAGCATGAGTATGTGGTTACCACCTATATGAACACAATGGGTTGATAACAAGGTCCAAAACTTGTGGATAAACAACAAAACAAAATAAATGAAGCACCAATGTAGTTATCGAATGTGTCCTTATGGTGACCTCCTCATCCTACCAAAATGCATGGGTAACCAACTGCTGCATCCGCTAGGTGCTATAGAGGAGATGACTAGATACTAGGATCACCTTGACAAATGTCTAGGAGTGTCAAGTTCAATCGAGAATACACTCCATGATACAATAATTTGATCCACAAAAAAATGTGAAAAATAGTTTCAAAAACTAAAAAAATACTGCACCATTTTGTCCATTTTGGAAAAACCTTTTCGACGACTATAAATACCCCTATGACCGGGTGTCAAATTGACCTTCATTTGCAGAAAAAACAAGTCTTCTCCTTTTTTTAAGGGAATATTCTAAAAATTTGGAATTTAAAAAAAAAAATCTCACACAGGAGGATATTACAAGACCAAGTTGGCCCTCCACTTTTTTAAAAATTTAAAACAAGTGGTCCTCTTAAAAGGTAAAATACTCTTTTTTCATATAAAAAGGAAATCAATTTTAAAAAATTCTCTCATAGCATGGACCATACAATTAGAAGTAAGTGGGTCCCTCCACTTCTTAAAGTGTTGTATAATAAAATGCATAAAGTAAGTGTAATAGAGCACATATGAATGTTGGACAAAACACTTAGGTCCACTTGAAATGGTGGCATTGCCTCTCAAAAAATTTCCTCCTCGTCGGTAAATCCTTGATCTGGTGAGCAGAATTCAAAAACATTTGTAGCAATGCCAGACGACACGAGAGGTCCATCATCATCGTGCCACTTCAATATCAACCAAAAACAATACACAACAGAACGATCCCAACGGATTGAACTCGATAAATGGTTTATCAATGTTGCATGTGCAAAATATCCCATAGAATACAACGTTGCCAAATATGGTGGAGGAAACTCACACATCTAACAACACCAATGGTGGGAGGTACAAAAAATAAAAAATATTGCATCAATTCTGGGAATCACGATCTAAAAATCTATGTCAAAAAAATTACCCATGAATTATCTAGCTACTGATCACGCAATAGGATGATCCGCTACGAGCACGTGGTCACATACATTTCCAGGTTGTAAAACAGTGCACATAGATCTCTGGTAATTCCTCATGAAACTGGCCCAATGCTCCCCACTCTCCATGATATTTGATTTTTGTAATAGCGATAGCGCTTGACTCCAAAAAAATGAATCTGCTAGTGCTTCAGTGACCAACTGCATGGATAGACTCTTGGCTGCGTGCATGATCTAGACATGGGCTTCTTATTGAGAACTTACATAGCAAAAAAATATGAGGCCATAAAAGGAGGCCACACAAAGTCAAAATATGCCAACATGATCTTTCTAAAAGCATACGTTGAGCAAACATAAATTTTCCATAGTCAAAATTAACGCCCGATCTTCTTTAAGAAAAAATTTGTGCCCACATGAAGGGCTAACATCCTTCCATCTCATAGGTGTCGTTCATTTGACCAGCTTGAACATTTACAGGTAATATTCATGCAATCTCAGCAACACACACATGTTCATAGGCGCAATCATATTATGGGTTTCATCAATCTTTCTATCGCGGACTATCCTCCCTCTTGAGCTTAGCTCTCCATTAAAAAATGGCAAGCCATTAAAAACCCATTTTAATTTCATATCATTTTTTTGATCTATAGAGAAATTCCTATGCGTAGTAGGTGACCATACGTCCACCACAATACTATCATGATTTTTGTGCCTTCAGAAAAATTTGTTGCTTTCAAATAGAACTTCGCAAAATCCTCAACCACAACAAAGAAAATTATTGGATTTTTCCTTAAGCATAGTGTCTCTAGAGCTACGCCATTCTGTAGAAAGTGCAAAAAGATAAAAAAAATTTGCTTGACGCATATTTCAGGGCCAAAAAAATAGAAATTTTGGCCTGGGAAAGGTGGGGTCATATCTGCTACGATTTTATCAGTGTGGCAGGACACTGACTCGGATGTGGTTAGGCAACCTCCTCTCACACATGCTCTAGTGATATACGATAGCAAAAAATGATCATATTCCATGTGTTAAAAAAAATAATTTTCCATATCCTTTTTGTAATTATGATGGTTCCAAGGTTTCAAAAAGGCTTCTCGACACAGTGCATATGCACTACTACTTTGCTTCTGCTTCTGCTTCTGGTTTGAGATCCATGAATTGTAAAACATTAAATATTGAAGTTGAGCTTACGGTGAGGAATCATTAATGTGTGTGGTAGCCATTGGAATTGATGTGGCGCATTCATTCTCTATATCGCCAAAAGTTTCCTTGACTGGCATGCCCATCATTTCCACCACTAGTTCCTTCAAGAACCTTAGCATACTTTGTGCATGACTTATTAACAATAAATTTTCTGCCCTAATATATGGTCAGGCATCCATTGCGAAGCACAAAAAACAACAGAGGTGGGAGATCTAGATCTCATATGTGATCCATAAAAAAAATTTCAACTTAAATCGATGCCATTGTACACTCTCGAGCTCAGGTTTGCGGGAATATGAACAAGTCATTTTCTACGAGGAGACATCACCGTATCCATGCACAAAAATTCGTGTGAGAACGCCTCTAAAATAGGCCGCTCCAGGTGATATCCCTCGCATGCCAACGTAGGTGGAAAAAATATGGCCCTTCACCAGTGTAGATGGAATTTGATGGCCCTTCGCCACTTCCTGCAACTTTCTTAGTACTACGAACCCAAACAGGTTGAATTTTTTTTTGAAAAATTTGCAGGCTCCAATCCATCTAAAAAATTTAAAGTTTGCTATGCTCGTTGGATCAACCACACAATGGACCCATGTCTGTGTCAACTACAGCTCCATGATTATGGTTGTAACAAATCTACAGTATTGAATCCTTTGAACAAGGATGGTTGCATTAAACCAGATATCTACTGACCTTGTAGACGCTCGCAGCCAGATAGGAGGAAATGTTCAAATTACCACTACTCTGAATACTCCATCCAAAAAAACAAATAGCAATACAACAATCCCTTCGTGGTTTCAATAGAAAAATGGTGTCTTTAGTACACCCTCTGCACATAATTATTTCTACATCGCACTCATTTATGGATCATTAATAACATATTCATTTAATAGGTGCTAAAAAATATATCTCTGATGTCAAAAAAACAATAGTGAAAATGTTTATCTATCACCGCAAAATGACTCCATTGTAGTAAAAAAATAAAGCCCGCTCCATACAAGCATACAATAGCACGAGTAACATGATCTTGCTGATCTCCCGCATGAACAACACGGATAGTAGTATCACGGGATTCCACGATGATCATGCTGAAGAACACCAAATAGTGGCATGACCACAGCTAGACAAAAAAGAATTATGATGAGCTATGTGGTAGGTGGGTGGCATATTCAGCTACGTGGAGAAGAGGACTACAATGCAAAGTTTTCCCACTACACACCATGCACATCATCCATTGGTAAAACCTCTATAGATCACATCGCGTAGCCAAAACAACAACCAAATAAATTGGAGTACCATTGCATTTCAACCTCACATGGCAGTGCATTATCCCACGATGTTTCATCCATCAACTCTATCATTAAGAAGCATAGCTTCATAGCTCCATACACTTGCACTGATTCTTCTTCATGTAAGGGTTACTCTCAAAAGTACACTATCACAGGGGTCACCATCAACAACATTGACTGGATCCACCAATGATATAGAGTGCCATCCACAACTTCTCTATCTCCGTGAGTATCGCAGCCTTGAAATGCATACTCGAAGTTTGTCAAAGTTCATAGTAACCATCAATACTATATTTACCACTGTAAACCATGAAAAAATATTTGAAACTTTCACACATAACATGAACAATAGTTCTTCTATAGTAGTAGTGAAACCTGTAGATTGTACGATGTTGAAACCTCACCATGAACCTTGCCATGAGCATCATGTTTTTTGTAGCTTTGACTATCGTTTCCCCTATGCAATAATTATACCACTGAACAGAGCAACAACAATAATATTTTACCCTGGAATCCATTGTGAGAGTTCACTCTCTACTATTATGAGCAATACCTTTCTTTATCATCCATCGAGAACAATGTTTTTGTCTGCGTTACAACAAACATCTTTTGCATATGCAAAAACAACGATGATCATCTTAGATTTGCGTCACCTACAGACCTTTGAAATGATATCGCACCGTCTTATCCCACAACAAATCATGCATAAAACTTATTTAGCCGCTTGCTACCCCTAAGAGATCTAAAAAATTCTTTCATGATGATGAAACTATTCCCTTTTCTGTAATAGCTAAAAATCTTCTTTTCACGACAATACGGGGCAGTAGTGGGCCAATCGGTCAACAATGAACCAAAAAAATTCCAAGCAGATCAAAATAAATTTTATACTGCAGCAATAGCATGGGAGGACCACACTCTTGCAGCACCATGCACATGTCGAGGCTACAACATGCCAGGAAAACTTTGGTGAAAGTTGTTGCCATGAAAATGAGTTGCTACTAGGATGAACCAAAGTTTTTAGAGGCACAAAATGGGCCTACCATCATAGCCACTCCAGAAAGGAAAACAAAGTGGAGCCCTGATGGAAAAAAATCAATAGTGAAATAGCACCAAGATCATACTCCCAACAGGGTCAACTTTCACACTCCAAACGAAGGACCGACACACAACTCTTTAATCTAAAAAACATGATCTGCTATGGATATAAAGGTTAAAAACTAACCTTCCAAACTGTAGAGTTTCCTCAATAGCTATCTGGTTTCTGATCTATAAAAGGAAGGAGAACATACTCCCTCACTATTGAATAAAAAAGAGGATGGAGATGAAAAAAAATAGGGGGTATTTCCATGAGGGAAATCCCCCATGAGGAAAATGCTCCCTTTGGTTCATAGGACAGGGAAGGCTTGCTCTGATACCATGTTAGAAAATGAAATACTTGATATTATTGAATGAAATAGACCTTGCTTAAATAACAAAGGTATACAATTTGATCCATTGGATCATAACAAACTAAGCTAATCTCAACCACACATATTATCCTAGTAACAACTTAGGATATAATTTATTATTCTAACACTCCCCCTTAAGTTGTACTAGGATATACTAATAGTTAAGAAGTAGAGAAGCAAAGAGACTGCTTAAAAGTAATATTAAATACCTAAAATAAAATATTATCTAAATGCAAATGTATGATGCAAGGCTAGCTAATATGAAACAAGATCAAAGATTAGCTAAATTTAACAAGAATAAATATAAAAGCTATAAAGCAAAGAAGAGCTAGTAAGCAAATATGAAGAGGAAAGAGCACAAACTAAGATGGTAGGTTGTTTTCCCCCTTATTGGAAGCTTATCTAAATCTTGTTTGTTGCTTGTTGGTGGCCCATGAGGTTGAGCTTAAATATTGCTTGGTTGATGATTGCTTTATTGAAAGCTTAATTGCATTGAATACTTTCTCGGATTCTTAGGTGCTTGATTGGATGCTTGTAAGAGAGCTTGAATAGAGCTTGCAAGGAACACACAATTGAATGCTTACAAGATTGTGGCAAGATTTTGGCATAGTCTTACCATAAAAAATTCTAAAATGTCTATATGATTCTAATGAAAAATTGATAGAGTTTTGGTGCTTGAGAAATATGATAAAATGTTGATCTTTGTTGGAAAATATTACATATATTGGCACTATGCGAAAGTACCCCCATGGTACAATTGTATATATTGTAAATATTAGAATAGGGTGTGTGATTTATATTTCTTTCAAAGTATATGTCAATGTGTAGGATGAGTCTAAATGTTATGTAGTAAATTATGCAAGTGTGTAGAGTGTGAGAGTGTGCAACTATCATGTAATAAAGAGTGCAAGTGTGTAATATGTGAGAGTGGACAATGTGTCATGTAAGTAAATCAAGAGTCATGTGTGAAGGTGTCAAGTATACAAGTGAATATGTATAGTCAAGAAGTATAAGAGGTTTGTCTTATGTGTGGAATAGGAAAGGATGCATCTCATAGATATGTGAGGAGAACAATAGTCAAGTATTGAAGAGTCACATTCTAAGGTTATATTATGGAGACAAATATCCATGTATTGTATATTATTATTGAGAAAAATTATCATAGAGATCTTGTATATTTGATTCATCAATAATATAATGAGTTTGTTCATTGTGTTATATTATTATTGTTATTTCATGAATGTTATGTTCATTGATATTGACCTATGATATTGAATTCTCTAATATTTGAGTTTGTTTCAGATCCTAGACCTTAGGAACTATGATTTAATTTGACTAAAAAACCATCAATTCCAAGGATTGAATTTATAGGTATTCATGATCCCTTAGGGAAGGATATGCAATGAACATGGTATAATGGATATATAATCAAATAAGGCAAGGCTTTGAAAGGGGTCCAGAGAGAATTAGTGGAAGGTCATATAAATGGTAATGTTTAGGGTTGGGATTTTGTTATAGGGGCTATAGATCAATAGGTGTGATTGAGTCTATTAATGGCAGGTAGCTTGAAATAGACAAGGAGTCATACCTATAATATTTAACACATTGTAGGTTAGAAGCATTGATAGATAAACATGTTGATGGTGCTATGTGTTGATGTTAATGCGATATGACTATTAAAGGTCAAAAATAGGTGCGATAAGGTCAAAGGTTAAATTTTAGTGGAAGCATTACCATGATTAGGATAGCACGGTTAGCACTATTACTCATACCTTGGTGCTACTACTCTTAGATTAATAAATTCTTTAGATTTGGATATAAGGATGGTTGAGTCAAGTTAGCTAATTAGAAGGCTAATTAATAAAAAAAATAAACTTGACGATTAGCCCTATGCATAAAATTGGTTGTCTAAAATTACACATTTTTATGGATTTATTGTATAATAAATAGCTCAAAAATTAATATAGATTCCTTAACTTTAAGACAAATATTTTTTGTTTTTTATGGTTGACAATGTTGGATGAGTGATGCAAATATTGCTTACTTAGAACTAATATTTTTTTGTTGCATGGGAAACCTCTATAATACCTAGCTCTTTGGATAAATATAAAGTCAATGGGACCCTTGACCCTCTAGGGAATTGAATTGGGGCAGCCCATTAGCAAGCACTCGACTGCTACCAACCCACTCATTCATTTTTGGAAAAAGTTTAGGGAAAAGTGTAGGTTTTTGAAAGGGGTCTCAGTCCCCTTCTACTTGACTTAGAAGTAATGTTAAAAATTACATTTTGGAAAACATTGCATATTGTCTTGTTTTGGTGTGTCCCTTGAGTTTCGAAGGAAAATTCAAATTGGATAAAAGAAACTTGACTTGATTGTGATCCACATAGGTGGAGTGAAGAGAAACATAGACAAATAATGAAAAATGGTCCAAGAGGCTACGTGCATAAAAAGGCTAGGGGTAAAAATGAATTCATTTTTAATCTACAAGAAGAAAATAGGAGCTTTGAGCACTATTTGTGGCTACATATTCAATGACACACCATGAATGGCCAAAGATATCATGTAGACATCGTATGAGCACCACAATTGGGAGGGGCAACAATAGTGGTAGTAAGTCTTGAAAACCCAAATTTACATTCTATTTTTACCTTGAAAATGCATCGTATAAAAATGATGATGCTACTGCATGTGGTGACACTATCATGTGGTGCTTCTACTTGGTGGTGGAGCTTCTGCATCTTGTGGCACTTCCTCCATTTAGTGTAACTTTTGCACCTTGGTTGTAACGACCCATTATCTCAACCTAATATAGAGAGCATACTTTTTATTTTTCTATAAGGATTAGTTAACTCTTTAATACGGTCCAATAATTTCATTAGTATTAAGGCATAACCATATCGATTTTATTGTTGCTATAGAATACACTCAAGTGGATAGGAATGATCAAATTTTTGTAATTCCTAGAGTTTACTTCTTATAACCTCACCATTAGAAAAAATGCCATTAGTGGTCTCACCATTTCTCTACACTTCCTTATATGAGACTACTTGACCACATCATAGGTATTAGCATTTAATGCTCTTATCACTTAAAGGTGTTGAATATTCCCTAACCCTACATACTATCATCTATGTAAGATTACTATGGTATAATACCTTAGTAATTAGTTAATTCCATCTACCCATGAAACTATCTAAGACTATTACCACTCACATGATAATGATCATGGTCATACTTGCCTTCCCACAAGGTACCACCACTATAATACCTAGTGAATGATTCAATGGATTGTCCCATACCAATCCACCATTAATATTACCCAAGCCTCATCGCTAGGTCCACCCAAGCCTCACTACTAGGGTTTATCATTCACAATTACCTAGTTGAATTGTCTATCCACAACTCAACTAGGATTGGGTACAACTCAACTCTAGGGATTACTAATATGGTGCTAACAATCATACCCACAATAAATCCCCTCTTATCCCAAGGGTCCTATACAACATTTTTTTTGTCTAACTCATAGAAATAAAGTGCTATAATAAATCATACCAAAATTCAACATATCATAATTGATAAAGACTAAGTCTCGATAGGGACACTGCAATGGCAAAAGTCATTGGGATCTCTTAACGGAGACCCAAGTTCATTTCACGAGAAGGGTGGCTCTTGATATGCCCCCCGATTTTCAACCTCTTCATTTTTTTTTGATAAATAATAAAGAATTTAGATACTTCATTTCCAATATAACACTAGAAAATTAGATAGATCCTTTATTTAAAAATAAAGGAAGTAAAGCAACATCTAAAAATCATAATCAAATTTCATCAATTACTTCCTCCTACTATTCCATCATCTTCTTCAATGAATACAAATTATCTATCTTGCCAACTACAAATATTTTCCAAAATAACTCAACTTAGAAAGAAAGCAATAATATATTTTTAATCTTTTAAATCATATTAACAAAATTCATGACAATACATCCATAATGCTTATAAGGATATCCATCAAAATCATTACATAGCATAACTCCTCCTAAGTTTTTTTCTCATCCTCAGTTGCCAAAAATACATTTCAAGACACAATACTAATTAGGTTTCATCTTTTTCCAATGTATTTTTTTTATATATCATAGATATAGGGATCAAGACAACTCTTTGAATGAATATGAAAGCCTAACATGCATCATGCAAGAACAATGTAATATTTTATTCCCAATAGAATGTATAAGCGAGTGTAACATGCATCATACAAATAAAATCATTCAACAACAATACAATATCTCAATTCCATGATAGAATGTATATGCAAGCCTAACATGCATCATACGAATAAAATTATTCATTAACAATGCAATATCTCAGTTCTACTCTCCCCACCTCTTACTTGGGCTTCCCACTATTCACAGAAGCTATAATCGAGTCAATGTGGAACAATGTACTGGAAAGGATCCAAAAGAAACTTTCAGGTTGGAAATGACACCTCTTGTCCTAGGAAGGCAAAGAAACCCTGACCATGACATCACTCTAGAGTATTCCAGTATATTTCCTATCCATTTTTAAGGCATCGACCAGGGTATACCTCAAAATTGAACAATACCAAAAAAACTTCCTTTGGTCAGGATCAGAAGAAAAACAAAAAATTTCCCTTGTAGGATGGAACAAGGTGTGTCAACCCAAAGGAAGTGGAGGCCTGTGTTGGAATATGTAATGCAACATTGTGTAAATTATTCTTAGACTAAAATATAAAGTCTAAAGAATAATATTTGAATTAGAAAATAATTCTATTTTATGTAAAAATATTTCCACCTAATTAATAAATAAAATAAGGGTGCTAGGAATATTTAATTTGTGAAAAAAGTTATTTCCCCTTTTCTAGCAAATATTAAAAAGAAACCAATCAATTTTTAATATTTGATAGATACCACTTGTTACACATCTCAAGATAAGATTGTAATAATACTAGGGTAATTTTAGGGTTGTAGTAGAAAAGCTTCTCTTTAAATAGGGGTGTTGTCTAGTACATCTTGTCATATCATGTTGATGCATATTGTTGCATAACATTGAAGCATCCTTGTATTGTTGAATCATTGAGTAATATAGTGAGCTTCATAGTGGATGTTTCCCTTCTTCATTTGAAGTAAGGTTTTACCACTTAATATTGGTGTTGTGGGTTTACCTCTTTTGTGTGTGATTGATCTTGTGGAGCATTCTTCGATCTTGGGGAGACTTTGCTTGTCTCACATTTGGTATCAGAGCGGTTGAGATCTCCATCAAGTGTCTTCAATATTTTGAGGTGAAAAACCCATTAAGATATATTTTTTTTGTTTTAATGCATGCATTTTATATTTGGGTATTTTATGCATTTGATATTTGGGTAAACTTATTTTGTAAATCTGCCATTAGGGTTTATAAATTTATTGTGGTTTTTTTTTTATCTAGTTGTTATATCTTTTGCAAATGGTGTTTTCATTTTAAATCTATAAATTTTTGGAATTGAGCTTTTGCTGGAAGGGTTTTGGAGCCAAACGGACCCCATGGTTGCATCCGGAAGGCCCAAAAACCCTATTTCCATATATTATTTGCCCTATTTTTGTGAAAAATAAATCTGAGGCAAATTTTTTTTATTTGGGGGCCAAATGGCCCCCCACCCATTTTGTTGTACAGTATGAATTTTTTTTTTTATTATTCTATTTTTTAATAAAAAAATAGTCATTTAATAAAAAAAATAGTCATTTTTTATTATTCTGTTTTTTAATAAAAAAACAGTCATTTAATAAAAAAAACAATCATTTATTATTCTGTTTTTTAATAAAAAAAAATAGTCATTTATTTCATTTTAAGACCTAATAGTCATTTTTTTTCATAAATTGAAATGCATATTTTATTATTGTATAATGCAACTAGAATCCTTTTATGCAATTTTTGGCAAATTTTTGGTCAAATTGTCAAATAATTTAGACCTTATAGTCATTTTTTTCTCACATTAACAATGGTTGTTTGTGAGTTTGCTTGTTTTGCAAGGTTATCCAAGTATGTTTTGGAGTATACAAGGCAATTTTAGATCAAAATTTTCAATATCTTCCCTCTATTTTTATTCATTTCTTCTAGTCTCTCTTAAGCATTTGCTTGAAGCATAATGTAAATTAATGGAACTTGTATGTCTCATAATGAAAGTAAAAGAGAATGAAAGTGAGAGAGAGATATATATATAGAGAGAGAGAGTGTGTGTGTGTGCATTTGTGTTTTTTCTATTTTGCATCTCAACTAATCTAACTACTAACTTACTAACTTGCTACTAAACAATCTACTAACCAACTAACTTGCAATTTACTAATTTTCATATTAATCAAGAAGGTTAAAAATGAATCAACTTACTAACCACAAATTTAGTATTTGATTAAAATTTACTTAATCTTGCAACACAGTTTATATTTGCTAAACACCTATTGAATCCAAAAGAATCTGCTCTATCGGTAGCAAGTCCTTTTCGGGTCCTCGTACCCGTAACCTTTTGGTTAGCTTCGTTTACCTTGGGTGAGATGAATTGGCAATTCATTAGGCTATAGAAAAAACTTAAATTGAACACTAACTTACTAACTTATTGACTATCTAACATTTAACAAATGTTTTATAGTTCAATTCAAGTTAGTTTATTTGTTGCAAGATGATTGTTATGGTTAGTTACCTTCTTATTACAAGTTAATCTATTGCAAGTTGATCTTGGTTTATTTCTTTTATTCAATTGCAATATTGTTATAGTTGTTTATTACAAGATGTTTATAGTAGTTCATGATGATGTTGATTATATTTCATGATGATGCTTATATCTCTTGATGATGCTTAATTTTGATTATCTTTCATGATGATTATCTTTGATGATTGAAAAGTATATTACTTGAAAGTTATGTTTTTTTTATATATGCAAGTATGTTTATCTACTTTCTTATTGCATCATTTATTTCCTTTGTCAATACATCTTATATTTTAATTATGTTCACTTTCTAGAATGGCTGATTTTGGAATCTCCTTCACACCTAAGCACATCCTTGATGGATCAAATTTTAGAATATGGGAAAAAAGGATGAGGGTTGAATGTCAAGCAAGAAATTTATGGCCCATTGTGAATGGAGATGAAGCAATCCCAACCCAGGAAAGGGCACTTGAGACATACAACAACAAGAATCACCTTGCACTTTCCATGATTATCAATAGTGTGAGTGATGAGATATATCTCACTATAAGCCATTGTGAGCATGCTAAATATGCATGGGATTTGCTAAAACAAGTCTATCTAGGGTCCAAAACATGAAGGAAATTCACTTTATTGTCCAAAATTCTTAGCACTATGCAAGGTTAAGAAAAAAATGTCTTGATCTTCCTCTCAAATATGAAATACATGAGAACTAAAATATAGGCTTGTAATTGTGACTGGATGAGTGAAAAGCTCTTAAGCTTTATCATTCTGAGGAACTTGTAAAGCAAGTTCAAGAATTTTGTCACCATTATTGAGACTAGGCTAGAGCAAGAAGAGGATGGCATTCCTCTCAACACTCTTTCACAATTATTGATTCAACATGAAGAGTCTCTTAATAGAGACAAAGTGAATGGTCAAGTTTTCAAGGATAAGAATGTTGCCTTGAGTGCCACTAAGGCTTCCTTCAAGAAGAAATACAAGGGAAGGAAAAATTAAAATTTCCAACCCAACAAGCCTAGAGTTGATTTCACTTGCAAATTTTGTAGCAAGAAAGGCCATAAGGAACAAAATTTTTTCAATAATAAGAAGATTACAGAAAAGGAAGAGCGAGAAAAGGCTAAGGGACAAGGACCTAAGAAATTATTTTGCAAGGTAAAGAAAAAGAACAATAATGTAAAGCAAAATTATAATAAAAATACCTTTGTTTGTGCCCTCTACTCCATTGACTCATCTACTTCTAATGAATGGGTGTTAGATTATGGATGCACTAACCATATGTGTTTTGAAAAGGATAATTTTATGGACTTTCATAAGCACTCTTCAGATTCAATTGTCATTGGTGATAATACTAGAATTTAAGTAGAAGGTGTTGGCAATGTTGTAATTGAAGGGAAATTACTTGATAATGTCCTATATGTGCCTAACCTTAGGAGAAATTTAATTTCAGTTTTGCATGTTGCTAGAAGTGGTCACACTATTGAGTTCAATGCAACTTCATGGAGCATTAGGAAAGACATGCTACCAATCATTACATGTTATGTGAAGAATAATATTTATGTGTTAGGTGATGCTCCTCCTAAAGTGTGTTTAGCAACTAATGTTTATCCTAGTAGCAAGTTTTGGCACTTAAGTTTAGGACATACAAACTATCAAAATATTCAAATTATGAAGTCCAAAAATTTGGTTGAAGGCTTGCCTAACATTTCACCTATTCATGGTTTGTGTGAAACATGCATCTTAGGTAAGATGAGCAAACAAAATTTTGCAAAGGACAAGTCAACAAGAGCCACACAAATTTTTCAACTCATTCATACAGATATTATGGGTCCATTACATGTTAGATCACTTGGTGGTGAATCATGTATTCTCACCTTTATACATGATTATTCAAGAATGATCTTTGGGTATCTACTTAAGAATAAATCAGATTGTTTTGAGACATTCAAGGAGTTCAAAGCTTTGGTAGAAAATCAAAAGGGAGTAAAGATCAAAATGGTTAGAAATGACAATGGAGCGGAGTACAATAGCAATGATTTCAATGAGTTTTGTTCTTCTCATGGGATCAAAAGGCAGTTTACTTGTCCATACACTCCTCAACAAAATGGTGTTGCAGAGAGGAAAAATAGGACAATCATGGAGATGGTAAGATGCATGCTTGGTGACCACTTACCTCAAATTCTTTGGGGTGAAGTAGCCAATACAACAATCTACATTCTTAACAAGTGTCCTTCAAAATCGATTGAGTGGAAGACTCCTTATGAGGTTTGGAATGGTAAGAAGCTGAATTTGTCACACTTAAGAGTGTTTGGATGTGATGCATTTTCATATATTCCTTCATAAAAGAGGAATAAATTGGACAAAAAGTCTCAAAAATGCATCTTTGTTGTCTATGATATAGAACATAGGGGCTACAGGTAATAATCACCTTCTTCACGCATTGTATTTGTTTCAAGAGATGTCAAATTCAATGAAGACCTTCTTGAGTTAGAAAAAGGTGGGCCTTGTGTCAAAAGGACCAAGTGGTTGGATCATTATAGGGGTCCTAAAGAGCAGAATTCAGTTAGCCAAAGGATAACTAGAAGTATGACCCTTAGCCAAGGAAAAAAAATATTTGAAGAAGAAGAATATTACAGAAAAGGAAGAGCAAGAAAAGGCTAAGGGACAAGGACCTAAGAAATGGTTTTGCAAGAGAAAGAAAAATAACAACAATGTAAAGCAAAATTTTGATAAAAATGCCTTTGTTTGTGCCCTCTACTCCATTGAATTATATACTTCTAATGAATGGGTGTTAGATTTTGGATGCACTAACCATATGTGTTTCGAAAAGGATAAGTTTGTGGACTTTCATAAGCACTCTTTAGATTCAGTTGTCATTGGTGATAATACTAGACTTCAAGTAGAAGGTGTTGGCAATGTTGTAATTGAAGGGAAATTACTTGATAATGTCCTATATGTGCCTAACCTTAGGAGAAATTTAATTTTAGTTTTACAAGTTGCTAGAAGTGGTCACACTATTTATTTCAATGCAATTTCATGGAGCATTAGGAAAGGCATGCTACCAATCATTACAGGTTATGTGAAGAATACTATTTATGTGTTAGATGATGCTCCTCCTAAAGTGTGTTTAGCAACTAATTTTTCTCCTAGTAGCAAGTTTTTGCACTTAAGGTTAGGCCATACAAACTATCAAAATATTCAAATTATGAAGTCCAAAAATTTGGTTGAAGGCTTGCCTAAAATTTCACCTATTCATGGTTTGTGTGAAACATACATCTTAGGCAAGATGAGCAAACAAAAGTTTGCAAAGGACAAGTCAACAAGAGCCACACAAATTCTTCAACTCATTCATACATATATTATGGGTCCATTACATGTTAGATCACTTGGTGGTGCATCCTATATTCTCACATTTATAGATGATTATTCAAGAATGATATTTGGGTATCTACTTAAGAATAAATCAGATTGTTTTGAGACATTCAAGGAGTTCAAAGATTTGGTAGAAAATCAAAAGGGAGCAAAGATCAAAATGATTAGAAGTTATAATGGAGGGAAGTACAATAGCAATGATTTCAATGAGTTTTGTTCTTCTCATGGGATCAAAAGGCAGTTTACTTGTCCATACACTCATCAACAAAATGGTGTTGCAGAGAGAAAAAATAGGACAATCATGGAGATGGTAAGGTGCATGTTTGGTGATCACTTACCTTAATTTATTTGGGGTGAAGCATCCAGTACAATAATCTACATTCTTAGTAGGTGTCCTTCAAATTAAATTGAGGGGAAGACTCATTATGAGGTTTAGAATGGTAAGAAGCCGAATTTGTCACACTTAAGAGTGTTTGGATGTGATGCATTTTCATATATTCCTTCAAAAAAGAGGAAGAAAATGTACAAAAATTCTCAAAAATGCATCTTTGTTGGCTATAATGTAGAACATAGGGGCTACAAGTTATACTCACCTTCTTCACATATTGTATTTGTTTCAAGATATGTCAAATTCAATGAAGACTTTCTTGAGTTAGAAAAGGATGGGCCTTGTGTCAAAAGGACCAAGTGGTTGGATCATTCTAGGGGTCCTAAATACCAAAATTCAGTTAGCCAAAGGATAACTAGAAGTATGACCCTTAACATGTCTCTTCTAGCTAATATAGATAATGATCATGAGCCTACTTCTTACCAAGAAGCTTCACAATAATCTTGTTGGGTTGATGCCATGAAGGTTGAGATGGATTCTCTTCTAAAGAATAAAAATTGGGATCTAGTGCCTTATCCTAATAAGAGAAATGTTATTGGGAACAAGTGGGTCTATAGAATCAAGTAAAATTCTAATGGAGAGATAGAAAAGTATAAAGTTAGATTGGTTGCTAAGGGTTATGCTCAAAAGCATGGCATTGACTATGATGAAACCTTTTTGGCTTCTCATTGCTATTGTTGTTGCTCAAGGTTGGCAGATTTTTCATCTTGATGTGAAAAGTGCCTTTCTAAACGGTGATTTAGATGTGGATATCTATATGAGTCAACCACAAGTATTTGTTGTACAAGGTAAGGAAACACTTGTGTAAACTAAAAAAAACTTTGTATGATCTAAAGCAAGCACCTAGAGCATGGTACATGAAGATTTCAGGTTACTTCTTTTCTCTTGGTTTTGATAAATGCTATTTAGATACAAATCTCTATGTGCTTAGGAAGGATAACTTGGTCATTTTAATTGCTCTATTTGTTGATGACCTTGTTATGACTGGAAATGAGAATGAGGCCATTTTTTATTTCATCTCCAAATTAAAGTCAGAGTATGAAATTACTGACCTTGCTTTTCTACAATACTATCTTGGCATGCAAGTTTATCAACATGAGGATTGTACCTTTTTGAGTCAATCCAAGTATATTGAAGATCTTCTTAAGAGGTTTAATTTGGAGGATGGAAATCCTACTTCCATTCATATTTCTACAAGGTTTAAGTTGGAAGTAAGTACAAAATCTTAGTTGGTTGATGCTACATTGTATAGGTAGCTCATTAGTAGTCTTCTTTATGTTACCATCACAAGACCAGATATTGCTTTTGCAGTTGGTATGATGGCTAGGTTCATGCAGAAACCTTATATTGAGCACTTAAAAGATACCAAGAATATTTTGAAGTACCTTTTAGGTACTAGAGATTTGGCACTCAAGTATTCTAGACTTCCTTAATTTGCTCTTTCTGGCTATGCTGATTTTGATTTTGGAGGGGATAGAATAGACAGAAAGTCTACCACATCATATGTTTTTAGTATTGGTTCTACAACTATCTATTGTATTCCAAGAAGCAAGATATAATTTCTCTTTCTACAATGGAAGTGAAGTATAAGGCTACGACAACAACTGCATAGGAAGTGGTTTGGCTTTGTACCCTCATGAAGGAAATTGTCTTTGAGTAATTTGGACCTTCACGTTTGCTCTTCAATAATCCATTAGCTATTGCCTTGGCTAAAAATCCTGTAATGCATCAAAGGACAAAGCATGTTGAAATCCAAGCCCACTTTATCAGAGAGAAGGTATTGGATGAGACTATTTAGTTGGAGTATTACCCATCATCTTCTAATTTTGCTGATTTGTTCACCAAACCTCTTCCCAAGGAGCACTTTTGTAAGCTAAGGGACTCACTTGGTTTGGTGAAGTTGTTCTCAAGTGGAAATGAAGTGTAGTTACACTTGTGTGATGATAAATTCATCCTTATGAGGTGTTTTATGCTATATATATGAGTTGATATTTGGTGGTATAATTGTTTTTTGCATCTCTTTTGAACATGACACATTCTTGTTTGCCTTGTGCAACTTTTGTACGTGTTACTTTGTATATGGCATTGTGCAATTATGGTATATGATGCAATTGCTTTATGCGACTCTTTTACATGGTACTTTCGTGTTGCCTTGTGCAACTTTGTACATGATTTTATGTAGTTGGCATTATGCAATTGGTTTATCATGGTACTTTCTTTTTAGCATTTATGCTAATTTTGTACATGATATTTTATGGTTGGCTTTATGCAACCGGTGTGCACACTTTATTATTTTCATATACCTTATGCAACTCTTGTACATGGTACTTTTTTTTAGCCTTGTGCTAATTTTGTACATGGTACTTTAGATTTTGCATTATCATGGTACTCCTTGTTTGCTTTATGCAACTTTGTACATGATATTTTTTGATCAACTATATAGCATGTGACTATAAGTATGGCTTGGCATATTTTTGTGATGACTTATAGTTCACTATATGTTAGATACGTTTTGTTATCATCTTTGGATATTCATATATGCTATGGTGAATATATTTATGATGATGTATCTAACTGATATTATGTTGAGCTGTTTGTAGCTTGCAGGTACTTCCATTTGGGGTTTTGCATGCTTATTGAAAACACCCTTGTGATGTTTTCTTCTTATCATTTGCAACCACTTGTGGTTGATGGATGGCTTTGTAAGTTGCTTGTATATGAAGCTACTCCGTTGGGGGCTTGTAGTCTTATTTTGCCCATTTTGTATTGGTGCCTTATTGTAGACCATTCTTGGTCATAGAAGCTCATTGTAACTATATTACTCATTTTATTCTCATCCCCGTTTGTATCTTTAGGGGGAGAATGTTTCTTTGTTTCATAATTCCTTTCCCCAATATTGCATTAAGGGGGAGTGTTGGAATATGTAATGCAACATTGTGTAAATTATTCTTAAACTAAAATATAAAGTATAAAGAATAATATTTGAATTAGAAAATAATTCTATTTTATGTAAAAATATTCCCACCCAATTAATAAATAAAATAAGGGTGCTAGGAATATTTAATTTGTGGAAAAAGTTATTTCCCCTTTTCTAGCAAATATTAAAAAGTAACCAATCACTTTTTAATATTTTATAGATGCCACTTGTCACACATCTCAAGATAAGATTGTGATAAGATTAGGGTAATTTTAGGGCTGTAGTAGAAAAGCTTCTCTTTAAATAGGGGTGTTGTCTACTACATCTTGTCATATCATGTTGATGCATATTGTTGCATAACATTGAAGAATTATTGTATTGTTGAATCATTGAGTAATATAGTGAGCTTCATAGTGGATTTTTCCCTTCTTCATTTGAAGTAGGGTTTTACCACTTAATATTGGTGTTGTGGGTTTTACTCTTTTGTGTGTGATTGATCTTGTGGAGCATTCTTCAATATTGGGGAGACTTTCTTGTCTCACAGCCTGGGCCAAAATTTTCACATCTCAACATAGCCTTACTAGCCAAATAAGCATGATGACTATTAAAAAATGTGGAGAATTAATGTACAACGATTATCAAAAGAAAATATCTCCAAGGAACAGATTTTCTGAGCAACACCATCCAAAGCAGAGGATCAGCATTTTGGAAAGCCATTCTGACAAGTAGATACATATTCAAAAAAGGTATGATATTGATTCTAGGAAATGGATAAAAAATAAGCTTCTAGGAAGACAAATGGTTAAGGGATGACGCACTCAGTCAAGACCCCCACCTAGCCCGATTAAATAATTATACTATCAAGAACCTTGGACAAAAGGTGGTATATTTTATAAGGCAGGATAGGAATAGATCCAAATGGAAACCAATTAGAATATAGGGCCTAGAAGCAGAGTCGAAGAAACTTGAAAATATCCTAAGACATCAATTTATCCCTACGAGAGAAAAAGAGGATCACTTAAGGTGATCAACAGTAGGGAGTGGAGAGTTCACTATCAAATTTTTCTACAAGCTACTGCTCCATCCTCAGGAGCCTTGGTTCCAGACTAAGATAGTGTGGATCAAGAATTTAATTCCCAAAATATAATTTTTTTCATGGCTAGTGATTCAAGGAAAAATTCTTACCATTGATAATATGCTAAGGAAAGGAATGATGTTGCCTAATAAATATTATCTGTGTAGGGCAAGCTAGGAATCCATTCAACACATTTTCCTTTAGTGTCCCATAGCAGTCACTATTTTAAATGGGGTATTTCAAGCTTTCAATATTGCATGGGTAAGACATGAGTCCATCTATGACCTTTTCCAGCAATGGCCCAGTCCCTTTGTTATCTTAAGGCTTAGGTTCCTATGGAATATTTGTCTTCATCATTTCATGTGGCAAATATGGTTAGAAAGAAACCTTAAAGCATTCAAAGATTCAAAACGGGATCCTGGATCAATCACCAGCAAAATCCTAGCCTTTGTAAAAGAAAATGTTTTAATTCATCATGTCAAGGCACAACTGATTCCCCTTCATGAGAATATTTTAGCTCAATCCTTAATCATTCCCCTTGAAGATGATCCCTATAAGACTAATCCTAGACTTGAAGCTAAATGGATCCCTCCCCCTGGTGATTGGCTTAAGCTAAATTTTTATAGCACTGCCAAGGATAATCCTGGCAGATTTGGAGTAGGAGGAGTGGTAAGGAACCACCAAGGTCGCATGGCGTTGGCATTTGCTGAACATCTTAGAACCATGACCAATAATGAAGCTGAAGCTAGAGACTTGTGGCATGGATTGGAGTTGATGCAAGAGACTCAAGGTAAACTAATAGTGGAAGAATATTCTCAAAAAATCATCAACCTGTTGAATAATGACAAGGAACCTTCATGGAGGATTGAATCCTGCATCAAGTAAGCTAGGAATCTGTTTAATGTTAGAAATGATAAGATGGATCAACATGTCTTTCGAGAAGCCAAAAAAATAATGAATAAGCTAGCAAACATCAGAGTGGAAGCTAATGGTCTGATCACATGGATGTAGGATGCTCCGCATGACGTGGAAGAGATTATCCATAAAGAAAATTAATGACATTTTTGACATGGACCATGGGCAAGTGGTGTCCCCGTGGAATCCCCGTTGGACATTGGGACCATGCCCAATGCATAAAGGATATGAGGTGGAAAATTCAGATTAGCCATTCCATCAAACTTAGATAGTGGTCAACATGGAAATATGAAGAAATAGGTTTGAGTTACAACGACACGATGGTAAAATGGTCATTAGTTTTCCAAGAAAATACATTCATCATTGGTCATGGTCTTGATAAGAGTGGAAGAATCTAGATCATAATTTGGCAGTGGTGGAAGGACAATGTTTTTATACCAAGCAAGCTAGATCAAGATTTTCCATGATTACCAAGCGACGGGGTCCTAAAAACATAAATAAGAGGTACACTGGAACGTTCAAATTGCTAGCAAAAATTATTACATGGCAAGCCATCCAGGTGGAATGTGGATTGTGGTACATTCCTAGACATGACACCCCTCACAATAAATATATAATTACTAGTCACAAGGGTGCCCGTAGATCTCACCACCTTTCTTTGTATTCCAAGAGTGGGAGGATATCGAGTATATTGCAAGGGGTTGGCATATTGTGAAGGCTTTGAAGGCATAAAATTTTAAGGAAATAATGACTTAAATTAAGAAAAGCATGGTGGTCATGGAGCCTGTGGCTCAGGCTATCATAATTGAGATATGGTTCACCCAGTTGTTTGACTTGTTTTTGAGAGTGGAGGAAGGCATAACCCTTTATATTATGGAGCCATGGAAAGACGATAGAGTGGAAATTTAGATAAGAGATATTGTCATCGATGTTACGTTGCTAGCTACCATCACAGGGTAGACTATGAAATCAAGATCCATCCATAGGCAGAAACAAAACTGAGAGGTAGAATTACACGAGTTTAAGGACAATCCCAAAATTTTCAAGAAGGTGAAGAATGGACTAACTAGGGTGGACCTACCTATCCCATGGAACTCTGTTATGAAAAATATAATAGAGTTCATCATAGCTGAGGACCCTGACAAGGTTCTCCTCATCTTCTATTATGTCTTTATCAACTTTCTCCACAATGTCAATCCCATAAGTATACCCCAATTGCTTCTCATTTCCACAAATTACACTATTAAATCATATCGAAGCAATAAATGTTATGCCATGCCTCTGCACCAAGGTATTTATAAGTTCATATATAGATTTATCATGTTGACTTCTCCCTAAGCTGATCCCCCTACTTTACCTCAAGCCAAAACCTTGGGTGGTTACCATGCAAAAATTTCCAGGGATAGGGATAGCCCTAGTCTTCCCAAGCCTCATTTTGTGTCCCCGACTAAGAAAAGAGGGGCGGATTTGACCATAAGAGGAGGACCGGCCAAGAAAAATATGAAAATCAAGGAATCGGGAGGACCCAAGAGATCCTCAATGAGGCTAAAAAATAAGCAAGCGCAAGGGAGTTCCAAACCCCTTGACATTGATTATGAGGAAGAGGGTCTCGATCCTACAACCATGGTCATCAAGCACTTCATGTTGTTTTCCTCGGCTAATATGATTCACCAGATGTAGGAGATCCATAAGGCATTGACTAAAGTTTTCTTCAATGAAGGGTACCACAACAACAAGCCAATGGAGGCTAATATGGAGACTGACGACCAATAGGAAGACAAGGATGATGAGTAGAAAGAGAATAAGGAGGAGTATCACTATGCTAGGCAATACTCTGTGTAGTGATGGTGGGTGGTGAGGTCTTAGAAGCTTATTTGAAGCTAATTTTTTATGCCCTATTCAGAGAAATTGATGTTTCTTATTTTTTTCGTTTTATGATTGTCTGGTGGGGTTTTTGTGGGTTGGGACTACAACATTTTATTGTGGAGCCTTGTTAAGGGGTGTGATCTCCTATAGGTTGAGGGTAGTTCAGGCTAATAGGATTTTTTCTGGTGTAGGCCGAAGATGGCCAGTTAGGTTAGAGGACTGAGGATCCTCCGATGGTTAAGGATCCTGCTTCTCAGTGATATGTTGAATGTTGTATATAGGTTTTGGGTTAAAATTTAAAACCTGGTATGAATGAAATATTTTAATTAACAATACATATATATATATATATATATATGCAAGCCTAACATGCATCATACAAATAAAATCATTCATTAACAATGCAAGATCTTAGTTCCATGATAAAATGTATATGCCAACCTAACATGCATCATAAAATCATTCAATAACAATGTAAGATATTAGTTCATAAATATTACAATCTTCTTATATAATCATGGGTTTACTACTCTCCTAGTAAACCCAACTATAATATCCTTATATATAATATAACATAATAAAAATTAATATTGACTTAACAAACATAATATTCCATCAATATTCATATGATTAAAATCTTTAATATTTAAATTAATATTAAGTAATAGTTTTTTATTGGTAAGAGGGGTTTTGGAAGGGTTTTGTAACCTTTTACATAAAGGATATAATTAGGGAAATCCATCCTAAGAAAAAAGAAACCAACAACAACTCTCTATGGTTCATCAAGTAACTCCAAAAATAAATGTGAAGGACCACATAAGGGCAAAGGAGAGAACCTAGAAAGGATGCAAAGGAAACCAACATAGGGGCAAATGGGAAACAAGATCAAAAACCACTGCAGACATAACCACATGGTTTGTTGCTAGGGTGTTCAGTTTTGTGACCTCTAGTAGTACGATAAATGCTCAAAAAGCTCTTAAACTCTTCTAGGATTTCATATTGGTCCTTGTACTCATCCAGGAGAGCTTTTTCCTAAGAAATAATAGATTAGGTCATTCTAATCACCCTCCCAAGGGCTTTCATGATATCATGGAGGTCCTAGAGATGGCCCCGATCAAAAATGTTTGGTCAGAAAGATACCCTGGAGGTCAACAAGGGTGGTCACTTAGAGGTTCCTTACATAGGGTGGCCTTTATTGGATGCACTTTTAATATTAACCTAGAATGACAAAGATTCATCTAAATTGTTGTTATTTTTTATAAGTATTGGAGCCTTATGCTTGCCACTACTAGTCTTGCTTCTGGTAGTATAGAACTAGGGTTCATACTTCAAGAAACCTAGGGTCCCCTCCACCTTCATGTTGAAATCCATAGCACAGTTGATTTTTGGAGACAAAGAACTATTCCCACCAACATCATCCACAGGTCCAATAGTAGAAGCCATTATCCTTCTAGCTTATCTCTCCAGAACATACCTATAGATAACCATGTGGAGACCTTGGTGAAGAGGGAAGGAAGAAACTCCCTTCTTGATATTCACCATAGATCACTTGATGGACCAGAAGAGATATTCTAAAATATTTATGGACTTCTTCCCCCACAGGTGATTGAGGAACGCCAGGTGGAAGCTCCTCAGAATCGCACCAGGACTGTATAGAGTGAATTATTGTAACATAGTGATCATGACTACATCCCAAGGCTTGAGGAGCATTTCTTTGAGAATACTTCTTTTTCCTACCCAAAGTCTCTCCCCTATATCTGAAGAGCGACAACTTCCTCTAAAGGGAGTGCTTCTCCCTATTGATGATCTCTCTATCGTTTGAAATACCAATAATATCTACCAAAATATTTGTAGTAACGATGAAGCTCAAACCACAAACTAAAAGTGGCCCCATCCCATGTCCAAACAAACTCTATGGAAAAATTTGAGTTACTACAACTAAAAAGTTGTAAAAAATGGAGGAGGCCATGATCCCAAAATATATACTCAACTAGGGCAGTAATATGGAGGGAAGAGGGTTCAATTTCAACCATGGAAGTGGAAATTGAATGCAAGTGAAAAACATGAGAGGATAGTAATAACTAAAAAATAGATAAAGAGATGGAATAGAAGGTGTAAAGCAGTAGGCTAGAAAATTTAAGGATAGAAGAGCATTATAGAATCCAGGAAAATATCAGACCATGAAGAACCAAAGCATGTCTAACCCAAACAAAGAAACCAAGGTGCATAATTACAATAAAAAATGTGTCATTCAGCATGGGGGGGTGACTTGATCATGAAGTACCCAATAGAAAAGTAGGATCAGATTCCATGGAATACAATTCGAGAGGATTGGAACTATTGAGGAGTGGGTACCTAATTCAAAAGCAAACCTTGAAGCCAATGATAAGGAAATATCCCAATGATGATTATGAATATTCAACCTGCATCCAATCACATGGTGGGAGGTTTGATGAAGGCATCGATTATCTATGTTTCTGGCACATCTAACAATATCTCTAAAGTTGAAGATGTTGAAAGTATTACCATTGTGGTAAAAGTAGTTTTATTAACCATCTACCCAAGGTGATGTGTGATCGTCTCAAGGATAACTCCCTACAACTCCACATAAGGCTTTGAATTAGAAATGGAATGCCACATTGGAGTTTTAGACCATCAACTCTTCCACTAGAAGTCTAATTGTCACATGTGATGAAGGTGAAGGTTGTGAAGAGTATTCACATGAGGCAAAGCATCCTCGATATTGAAATTTCATTATATCTATATTTTGTGATGATTTATCTAGTGCTAATTGCATTACTAGTGGTCAGAGTTGACATTCATCTGGAATCAAGTTTTTTGTTTACCAAATAATGAAGTGATAGAGAAGATCCACCATACATGGCATTAACTAACAAATGCAAAATCCCATTAATGAAAATCCCATTGTGATTAATATTGAAAAACACCTATGATATTCTTGTCAGTGTGATGAGTCCTCCATACATGACATACATGTAGCTATGATAGTTGCATGTCATAGTAATAACTCGAAACTCATCCCATGTGGAATTATAAAAAACTCAAGATTGGGGAATGATAAAGTCTAGAAGATGATGTTATTGGGTGGTTACCAAGAGAAAAAAGTAATAGGGATGCTCCACCAAAAATCCCAACCAAGCATAAGGGAGTTAAAGGAAAGATACAAGCATAATATTTCCATTTAGAAGGGGAGGAGGAAAAGGATCACTTCAAATGATGAGGCTAGACTCTGAAACACCTAGGTTTGCAATAAAATATGCTGCATGATTTCCTTCATGAAAAACATTTTGGAAGGTGACATTGGTGGAGGACCTTAGAAAATTTTTGACTTCAACAATAAAATTAGAATTTTTCCACGAAATAGACTAGGTCTTGTAATACTTTGAATAATGTCTTGCAAATCCTCTACAAAAATTAAGTTGGAATACTGGAGATGGTGTGAAATAAAAATACCTTGGAATAGGGCTTGAGTTTTAGAAAAATGACTTTATTGGATCACAAAATTCTCTTCAAACACCAAAAGGATCTTCCATGTGTGATCTCTGAAAATACCCCCAACACTATCTGAGCTAGGGTTTCCTTTCACCACTCCATAAAAAATTAAATTTAAGTATCCTAGAGGAGGAAGATACCATTTGATCAACGATTGATCGATCCTTGAAGAAGGAGGGGGAAATTTACAATGAGGAATATTAAATGAGGTGGCCAAAAGAGCTTTAGTTGGGGATTTAGGATCTCCATATCCATGAGTAACGAAGAGGTTCTCAGGTATTGCTTGAAGAATTTTGAAAATCATAGATTGGAAATCATGGATGGAATTGTTGAAAGCACGAGAGTTTCATTCATGCCAAATATCCCATAATAAGTAGGAAATGTAGAAGGACTAGAAGGTTTTTAAATAGAAATCCTTGAAAGGATTGGACCATTAGATACACATGTCACTCAAAAGTGAAGGAGGAGCCTAGGAAATACCAATTATGGAGAATATTGAAGACAAGATGTTAAGGAAAAATGATAGGATAAAAAAATGTGTTGGGTGAATTCACAATGCTAGTTACATAGGTAGTAGATATTGGGAATAGGAATGTCGTAGTGCTGGAGATTGTATTGGAAAACAAACCAGAAGAAAAAATTGACTTTGGGGATAATGTGTCTTTTCCAGATGAGCTTCAAAGAGAACCAAGGAGAATCTAGGATTTCAATGAGGTAGTAAGCAGTTTTGGCAGTGAAAATACCATTGGTAGTAGGGACCCAAATAATTTTATCTTTAGAGAGACAACTGGAAATGATACACATACTTTTTTTTGTTTGTCAGTCAAGACAACAATGGGAAATAGTTTCTAATATTTTTTATTGGAATTAAGAAAGTTACAAACCTTTGGTCCAATTAGAGAATCAATGATAGGATTCAGAAAAATGATGTTCGCTCGAGTTTGGAGAGGACTATCACCTAGCCAGATATCATCCTAGAAGTTTATCTTCTCATCATTCCCTAGCCTCCAATGAATACCATTCCTGATAATTTCTTTTGACTTTATAATGGAGTTCCAAACTATAGAGCCTAGGATAGGGGAAGGATCATCCAAGAAATTATTGTGGTGCCAGATATATTTAGCTTTGATCCATAGTGAAAAATAATCATGAAGGACTTGCCATCCATGCTTAGTAATGAGTGTTAAATTAATATTATAGACCTCCCTGAGTCCAATTCCACTATACTCCTTTTTGGAGAAAAATTGGTCCCAAGCGATCAAATGGAAATGTTGTTTATGTTTAGATCTTGACCAAAGAAAATTACTCTAGATTTGTTCAATTTTGTTACAAACATCAATTAGGATCTGAAAAATGGAGAGGAAAAATATAGGGATGCTTTGAAGAGTTTCTTTGACTAAGGTGGCCTTTCCCACTTGATTAAGGAGCCCTCCTTTCCATCCAGCCAATTTTTTTTAAGTCTTTTAATGAAAGAATTCCATAAGGACTTTTTAGTAGAACCTTCAAAGAGAGAAAATCTGAGATTTTGTAAATACTGATAGGATTAAAGTCATCAAGAGTTTAAATATTAATTATCTTGGGGATAAGGGCAAAAAATGTAGAATTGATGTCACTAGGGATGCTTTTCTAATTTTTAATTTTCTGGATGGCTGAGACAACATCTGGACTTATAATATCCCAAAAACGTTGGAAGAAGACAAACTAAAAACCATATGAACTTGGGGCTTTCCCACCTTGCATAGAAAACATAGCAAATTGAATATCTTTAGCAAAGAAAGGTTTACTTAACATCTAATTATGCTTTGGAGTTACTAACCTTGGAATATTCTTTAGGAGGACTTTAGATGTTTGGTGATCACATTCTGGACTAGGTCCAAGCAAGTCTTCAAAGTAACCAACTACCTCATTTCTAATTTTAGAGATGTCCTTTGTTACTATCCCATTCTCCTTGGTAAGTTCTTTGATTTTGTTACTTCCTCTATGCCTCATGGTGGTGGTGTGAATTTGTTTATATTTGAATCACCCTCTTTCAACCATGTGACCCAAGATTTTTGCTTCCAGAAGACTTTCTCATTTTTGAGGATGTTGTGGTACTCTAACAGGAGGATCTTCTCAACATCTTGAAGGTTGGGGTCAAGGTCTCCTTGTTGGGCTGAGAGCTCAATGTTGGTGACTTGAGATTGAATAGGTTGCTTTTTATAGAAAAATATTACCAAAAACATCTTTGTTTCGCCGTTTTAGATTTGCTTTCATGAATCGTAGTATATTACTAACCTAAGAATCCAAAGATCCAGGATATTTGTAGGATCACTAGAGGGATATAAATGACTTGAGTTCCATATCTTGAAGCCACATTACCTTGAATCTAAAAGGTGATTTGAAAGGATAAATATAGAAATAATAATCTAGAAGCAAAGGATTATTATCATAACCAATTTTAGGAAATAAATGGAGGACACCATCACTGAATCTAGAAATTACATTAATGGAGATGAGAAATCTGTCGAGCCAAAGATGATGAGCTGGTCATATTTTATACGGTTACTCCATGTGAATATGGGTCCTCTAAGGTCAATGTCCATGAGTTTGTTGTCATCCACAAACACTTCAAATTATTCATAAGAATTTACAATGATTTGGGAATCTTATTTCTTGGCAGTTGGGAATAGGGGAGAGTTGAAATATCCAACCAGCATCCAAGACTCTATGGAGAAGACCTCTCAAATTTGATTAAGAGAAATCTAGAGGTGGGACCTCCCAAAAGGGGATTTTGGGACATAGATGTTTGATAGAACCCAATGGCGACTATCATATTTTCTAAATAATAGGACATTCATGTAGTTATCGATATCAGATAGGAGAGTACCATAAACTTCATTGGGATTCCATAAAAATAACAGTCTGCCAGAAGTACCACTAGCTAGACTAACAAGGAAATCATAATATTTCCATATGTATTTGGATATACAAGTGGTATTATGAGTATCCAATTTTATCTCTTGCAACAAAAAATGGTAGGCCTTAGATCTTTCCTCATGGACTTGATCAAATATTGCTTGTTTCATCCATTGAGGCCTCTCACATTCCATGAGAGGATCTTCATTTATTGGTTTTTGAGGAGGTTCTCTTCCCTCTTCCTAGAGAAGGGGGAAATTTGGATCTATTGTCAATGTGGATCTCAAAAAAATGTGTTGGTCTGGAAGAGGTATGAAGGGTAAGCTAGGTGCCATTAGCAATTCCTTCTAGAATATTCTCTATATTTGATATATTGTGCTAAAATACAATCCCACTTCTTACTGGAGCAGATATTGGCATGGAGTTTTTTTTGAGTTCTCGTGAAAGGAATGTTGGGGGAGAAAGGGCTACTGGGAAGAGGATTACAAGTGGGAGATCCAAGGAGGATCTTGGGGGAAATAGAACTCGATGGAGGATCAAGGGTAGGATTTTCATAAGCAAGGATGTGGTCATCATCAAATAGAGAAGAGAAATGATTTAGAACAAGAATTAGGGGGTATACATTGAGAGAGGAAGAAAGATCAATGCATACCAGAGGAGGAATAAAGGAGACTACAACAACATCCTCAAAGGCTTGGGACTTCAAGGGGTGATTTAGTAGATTAACATAAGCTCCTTGTGCTTTGATGGTCGATGACACCTCCCTAGAGGGGCCTTGGAAGGTGGATTTTAAAACTTTATTTGGAACTGCAAGGGGATCAATCAGAAAGGATAAGTTGGTGCACTCATGAGAGCCTTGGTGTTACTGATGTCCTTCTCTAATATTACTTGGATGCACCTTGGTAAATTTTGGGTATTACGATCAAAGGTGACCTTGCTTAGAGAATTTTCCATAGAAATCAGGTTTATTTTCATATTCAATAGTTTGAGAAAATGTGCAAGCCTTTGAAATGAGATTTATTGAAGAAGGGAAGGTGTAGTCAAGATTTGCATTAATAAACATATGGGTATGGACCATACGGGTCCCAAATTTTATTATCATATCAAAAGCAATCAAGTCTTCAATATTTTGTGCAATCCCTCTGAGAATACCCTCATGCCATAACTAGATAAAGATACCTAGGAGGCAGACCCATATGGGTGTAAAGTTGATATTTTGGGTATCTTGATTGAAATCAACATCCAATTTCCTTAGGAAGAGTCCCTCCTAAAAAAATAAGGTCCTCCTGTAAAGATTCATTTTGAATCATTGGAGTTATTGATTTATATAAGGAAGAAACCCTTGGGGAGTGCAACCAAATATAGAGATCCTAAGAGATGCTAGGTAGATAGCACCCCCCTATAGATCAACTCCATGTCAAGTCATAATCCTAGGAATTTTCCTACTATAGAGTGGGGGTTACGAGCAACAAAAAAGGATATAAGCTCGGGTGGGATTCTTAGAGATCCATATGAAGGGTGCAACTCAATCCTATGTTTGGGTGGACTGGGGTTGTTCTTCACCATATCTATAAAGGAGTAGTGTATTTTAGAATCACCTTCTCCAAATATTACCGCTACCATTGTCGGATTACTTTCTCCAAAAAACAATAAATATTTATGCTAGGAACCATCAAGCCAACACAAACCATTGATTTATTTTTCCCATGATCCATCGATCTGATCGACTCTATAGGATAAAATTTTCCAGAGATAGTCTGCATGTGATTGTAACCTAGATTCCTAGATCTAGCTCTGTCATATGCCTGGGATCCCACAAAAGCATTGTTAATAGTAGATCCACCTTCAACCTACCCATCAGAGCCCACCATGGACCCACAATAGAGTGACCCACTTTTGACAAGTATGGCGGGGCCTTTATCATCCATTAGCTTGATAGAAATTGTAGTAGCATTCCTATAAGATCCACCTGCAGCTATGGAAGAATGAGAGGGGTCACCAGGTGGAAATAAGATTTTATTTTTTCCATTATTCGAACTGGATTCATGATCCACATGGGTCTATGGAGGACCCACACCATCATTGTTGTCTTCGCCTATGATTGCTGCTACTTTTGCCATCGATCATAATTCAAAAAACAATCATCCTAATTAATAGTTTTAGTCTTCTACTGATATTAATTAATATTATTAAACTATATTAACAAACAAACCTATTATTAAATCAATATTAATAAGAAAAAAATTCTCATAGTCAAATGTCCATTTATAAAGCATGTATATACATTTCACTAGCTATATGATTTCTAATATAGGCTATAACTAGCATACGTTTAGCTAAAGAAATTTCGAGTTTGTTTGAAACTAAGATATATCGATCTCACAAAGGTAGCTAACATTTCATATTTAAATTTTACCTTCTAAGTTGGGATTCAAATTTACCTTAGCCTAATTTTTAAAAATTAACCAATTTCAATAAGTATAAATCTAAATTGTCATCATACTCAAGATTTTATAAAGCATGGTTATAATCTACTAGATATGACTTTAAATTCTAGGCTCTAATCACCACATAAAGATAAAATCAATGAGCTTTCCAAGAAGCAATTATGGAGTTTAAAGTCACAAAAAAAGAATGTAAGGATAGCTAAAAAAACTTAGTAGAGATTTAGAGAAAGAAGGTCCAATTTACTTTGGCTTTTTGAAATTCCTTTTTCCACCTTGTTCCTTCCATTTATGCATCCAAGAAGTGCATAAACTCTTTCCTAATAGCTATATTTGCAAATTGCTACTACAACATTCAAATTTTTATTTCCTCAATTATTTTATTATCTCCAACTAAATTCTGCTAAATTCCACTAAAAAAAAAACTCCCTAACAATGAATGCCTTGCACCTAATAAATAGACATCATGCTAATAATAAACAGACTTCTACATCTCGTTGCCCTAATTTTATTAGTGTCTCTCTTTTTTATAATAATAAACAAACTTTTATATCTGGTTTCTTTAATTATTATTATCTCTCCTTTTTATAATAACAAACATACTTCTATATCTCGTTGTCCTAATTTTATTATTATCTCTCTTTTTTATAATAATAAATTGACTTCTATATCTGGTTGCCTTAATTCTAATTTTTATCTCTCCATTTTATTTTCAGTTGTCTTTCTATCTATAAATAACTTTTCTTCTTCTTTAAGAAAAGTCTTTCTATCTATGAATAACTTTTCTTCTTCTTTAAGAAAAGTCTATTTTTAACATAATATATTATTTTAACATTAATTTTCCCATGTTCCTATTAATTAAAAATATGCACTTTAAATAATATTTATTTATAAAAAGTGCCCCCTTTTTATAAAAGTAATACTTAGATTAATTTTTTAATTAACTAATACTTTTTAAACAAGGATAATAGTAATAAATTTAATTACTCACTTCATAGTATTAAACTAATTAATACTATTTCTAATTTCTAATGTTAATATTAATTATTAACATTAGTATTTAATATTTTAAGTATTAATAATGCTAACATTATTATTAATACTATACTTGAAAAATTAATTAGTCAAGTTCTATGCTTTGAAAAACATGAATTAATGCATCCTAATGGCTAAATAAGAGCCTAAAAAACACAAGGGCTCTTGCTAAAAGTTATCCTCACCCAATGCATTCCACAACAACAAGATATAAATTGATGCACAACAATACTATTCTCTAAGCAGGAGGTATCATGATAACTACTAGGTTATCAACCACCCACAAGAGATCCCTAAACATAGGGGTAAGGGATATTTTTTCTTTATAGTAACCTCATTTCCCAATTATTTATCTAACCACACATGCATACATATGAATGCTTCTACTTAATAATTTAATTCTTGTGGTGGTTATAATAAAATAATCCATAATTTCCCTTTTTATACTTCTCTCAACTCCAATGGTTGTCCCATACCAATCCACTCATGAGAGTACCCAATATTGCAACCACAAGATTCATTAGTAGTACCATATTCTAAAAATAACATAATCCAAATTAAATATAAGGTACAACTATAAACTTATCTTGATAGAAAACAATAGGTTCATGCATTAATTATCAATCACACTAGTACATCAATCAAATAACAAGGGATGGTCTTGCCAAGATGGTATTTTCATGCGCTTGTGGCACTATTAACAATGATGCTTCTATGCCTTGATGGTGCTACTACCCAATAATATTTTTATTCTTTGATGGTACTTTTATGCCTTAATATATAGGCTAAAGTTTATGTATTTTCATGTGGGATTGGGTGATTTAACGTTAGATAGACTAAAATTTGGCTTGGTTGTGGATGCAAGTTTGATAGGTGACACTAGAGTGTAGGAAGAGACGATCCCATATACTAGAGAAAATAAAAGGTTTACATAGAGGACTTCCTTGCAACAATAGAGTTATACCATGTGATCCTAATGGCCAAGTTCGATTTGAATTGGATGCTACTGACTACACTAGAAGATAGGTAGTTCTTAGAGATGAGTACCTTTTAGCTCCCAATAAGGGAAATGAAAGTCACATTAGAGGATTTCTAGAGGATATTGAGGGTGCCTATTAGAGGCACCAAGATTAGGATGGGCTACAATTAGAGGTAGGCCCTAGACAAGTTGAAAATATATGAGACCTTCCAAGTTTTTCAATCATATACAAAGAATATTGTAGCTTATGCAGGGGGTCACTAGGATCAACAAACCACTCTTGTATGCATTGGTGTTAGGAGTCTTGCTCAATAATACAAGTAAGAGAGTGGTACACTAGAGACAGGGAGAGGTGGTGGAAAATATACAAGATCATTACATGGTCTATGCATTGGGAATAATGGTGCTAACATGGCTCTATCAGACACTCCACTAGGTAGTGTACAAGGATAATAGAAGCTTGGTATGTTGTACACTACTTTAGATTTGGGTTTGGAAACACTTTATGATTGAGACCATCAAGGCTACTATGGAGGATGGAGGATTAGGAGGCACCAATCACATTTAGATAGAGCTAGCATTTTGAGGTAGGTTAGGGGATGTCACATAGAGGATCATTAACAATGACATACAAAGGATCATTAACAACAAAAAGGAGAGTAATTGATGACTTATAGGTTGGACAAGTTACTTGAAGCTATATAGGTAGCATCCTAGGTGGCAATATTATGCTTATCATCTAGCTTATATGAGGTAAGTCAAATGGCTAGTAGGACCATAGTGGAATGGGAGCTTCACCATTCTAACATGGTGGTATGCTAGTTCGATGCAAATCAAGGAATACCAACAGGGCTAGTATGGTTTATACAAACAACACAAGAGAGGTTTTTGGGAACCAATAGATATGCACATATTAGGAGGTTAACCTTGATGATCATGTGATCCCAAAACTTGGACAAGATGAACCTAGCATTACAATAGGGTATGATCAATGGTACTAGAGCATTTTGCCATAGAGGGTCATGGTGTTAAGGTGCAACCACAAAATCTAATATGGGTGGCTATGATTTTGATGCACCATTATAGATAGGTACAACAATGAGGGCAATGAGAAAGATAGATAGAGGTGACAACAATACCAACAGTAGTTTCACTCTTGTTGACACTATTATTGCTCAAGAGCATAGTTGATGATGTATGAATTAGTAGGTTTACCTGAGAAATCATTGAGATAAAATGGGATGTGCTAGCATGATGGGTTTCTAGTCTAGAGGTAGCTTGAGATAAGAACAATGACTAGATTATTGTCTTGGATGTGGCTTTTTTAGTTATTATGATAGATAGGAATCGACTAATAAGAGAGGTATCCATGATGCAATAAACAATTCAAGGTCTAGCTATTGAGCATGAAGTAACAACAACACAAGATACAATCACATGAATAGTTAGGGGAGAACAACTGATCCAAATGTTATGGGATCAATTGGTGTAGGTTCAAGTAGAGCTGTAAGTGGAAATCAAGTGATCAATGTACTATCAAATGACATGACACATAGTCATCAACCAATCAATTTCTACCCTAATTTATGATTACAATATCATACACCCACTCCAAGTTTGTGATACAACACTCTCAATGGTCAATGAACATACTACCACTACCACCTATGGGAGGAGGGGAGCACCAAACATAGGCTTCCAAATATATCCAAGCCAAATTTTGATGTTATATTTCTCAATTTTAGAGGATGGGACTGGTGTATTTTATATCATGATGACAAACACACATTTATTATGATTCAATACATGTCAACATCTATTGACTTATAATGAGGTGTTACTTATGTGATGTGATAATATAATGATGTGTTATTTAATTGTTTTAATGTTTTAAGATTATGTGATGATGAATTATTAATTGTTTCTAATTATTAATGATGATGAGAGATTAAAAATGGATTGTAGATTATATGATGATTTTATTTAAGATTAAATATAGACGGATTAAGATAATATTTGGTTAATTAATGATTATTAATTTATAAAAAGTTGAAAATGATTTGTTAATTAAATATGTTAAAATAATGACAAGTTATTTAAAATATAATGAAGTGAGATGATTAGAAATGATGAGAGACATAAAACTCTGAAAATATTTCTTTTGAATATATACAACTATATAGAGAAATATGTTAGATTTTCCCAAATAAGTTTTAGTTAACTTTTGTCTTGTCCAGGGTGACTTTTTTCAGCTCCTGATATTTTCCTAGGGGAACATTTTGTTAGCTTTGCTATGATATAATATATATACAATTATATACATAGATGTACAATATTTGCCTTTAAACAAATCCTTATGCTTAAAGGACTATTGATTTTAGCCTTTCCTATTAGACTTGGGGTATTTTAATTTTAGAATTTCCTTTAATCAAAGACTTGTGCTTAAAGGATTTTTTATTTTACCTCATCCATTAGCCTTAGGATATTTTTGATTTACTATTCTTATTAGCCTTAGGGCATTTTAATTTGATATTTGACTTTAAATAAATACTCATGCTTAAAATAGTTAGAATTTTAACTTGATTTACTGCATAGAGAAGTTTCATAGAGGACTTATGATTAATTGGTGTCGTAACAAATGACTCCCCCACTTGGGAAGATAATTTTTTGTTGGTCAATTACCTCCATGTAATATATTATGTGGGAAAACAAAAAATGATAATCTTGGTAAGGCTATTAGCACCTCTAAAACCTCATATTATTCATTATATGACCATTGCCAAGATAAAATAATTTGATTTGATTTTGCTATCATCACCTATGAAATTCATAGTTTTCATCATATGGAAAAGAGGTGTAGTTTGGAAGACTTTCTAGATATTATTATGAGAAAAATTATATTAATATTGATGTGCTCCCTATATCCCATTTATATAGAAGTAGGGTTAACGAATGTGACATATCAACCATGAATTGGTGTAAAAAAGATCTATAGGGAACACAAAGAATGATAATGAGATAGGGGAGCAATAGATATAAATTAATAGATATAAGTATTTGTGTGAACCTTGATTTGATTTTCAAAGAGGGGATTGGTAGGATCTGCTTACATTAGTCATCCAATATAAAATACAAGAACCAAATATCCTAACTAGAATTATCATTTGCATGTTTGTTATGATTTATTACATAATAGCTCATGTGACCATGAGAGTGTTATAACCACCCATCACAAGGACTATGTATGCACTATAAGACAAGGATAGTTGCAAAAAAAGTTAGAAGTTTGTTATACCATATTTGGGCATCTATTGTCTTTAAATACCTATCATTTAATAATAGAAATTAAAAAAATATTGAGTTCTAACATGTGGTATCAAAGTAAGTAAAAGGAAGATAAATCTTTCTTTTTGATCCTCCTTAATATTTGATGTAGAGAAGTCACAAAGAGCTCTTTATTGAAAATATTTTCAAGGGTAAACAACTCTACCGAATATTGGTTAAGGTTAACCTCAAAAAAAATGTAGCTATATTCTCTACGAAGCATTCCTACAAAATTTTTAAAAGTCAAATTATTGCTAAGAAGAGTTTTAGACTAGACAATAATAGAAGTGACCTTGGGATAATGAATCCTTAGAATATTAGCTTAAGGGAAGTTTTAAGCAACATAAAATTGAATGTGATCAAGCATTTGTCAAAATATTGACAAGTAGAAGAAATGAATCTAAGCATAAGCACCATTAGCTATTCAACAAGCAAATGAAGACATCAAGCAAAAGAAAAACATGAAGATTATAGAGAAAAATCATCTAGAGAACAAAGAAGCCCTTAATGCTATATTTACAAATATTTTTCCAAATAGAGAAAAAGATAATCATCATAAGGTACCATATTCTTGCATTATCTTGGAAAGAATAAAATATAACCACCTATGAGATGCACATGAATTAACAAAATGAAAGGGAACAAAGCAATTATTTTTACCTAAAATAACACATATAGTATCTCAGGTATTTTGTGATCTGAAGCCTTAGACAAGCACTCAATCAAATATGATAAGGGAGAGTGAACTACAAATACAAAGGAATGCACTCTTCCATTTATAAACAATGTCACCATCCTTGAAGAGAAGCAACAAAGGGCATATACATCCTAAGTTGAGTATGCATAGCAAGGATGTTAAGCATTAAAAAAATAGATAGCACATTGAGCAACTAGAAAAAAATTGAGATAAATAAACCAGAGACCAATACTAGGTAAGTTAAAAAATTGAAGGCATGTCTAAAGTTATCAGAGTATTCAATAATATATGATTTACAACACCATTTTAACCATAAATATGTTTAGAAGAAGCTATAGATATAGTGTCTAAAAATGCTACCAATATGTAATGTCTAAAATATATTCAACACTAAGCGAGCAAGACGTAAAAATTATCTATACCATACGAGCATATCAAATCATCTCTATAGATGAACACTAAGTTTTCAAATAAGGTAAACTTAGATGAGATTGAATCTAGAAGCCACAAAATCAAACATGTGAAGAGAACCTTTAACTAGGGTACATCTTATTCATCGATAAAAAAATTGTGCCATCTTTAATCCCACATTGATAGTTGGGAGACTCCCTAGAACCTTTAACTACTTTACTTCTTTTGTTTATTATTATAGGTAAAAATGAGAAGCATATCATTTTTGAAGAATCTAAATATTCCATAGAGGAAGAATATTCCCTGTAATTATTTTTGCCCAATGAGACACCATTTTTCATAGTTTGAGGAATCAATTGAATCGTGAGTATAGACATATATATACTCATAAAAAAAATCCGAGGCTGATTTAGTGGAATTGAAATTTTTCACTTTTGTAAAATTTTTCTATGTCTAGTGGCACACCAAAAATTCAATTATATGATTCCCAACTATTGAGAGAAATAATCATGCTACCTAGAAGACCAAACTCATAATACAACTTGAGTTTAAATAAGTATGGCAAGTTGTAGAAGAAATCATTACCTCTCATACTACAGAAAGTGAAGATCCAACAAATTTTGATAAATTAGATAGAAATACAAAGTTAATAATCATATTTGGAGTAGCTGATGAAGTACAAGCATACATTCGATATTCAACCATGGCCAAAGATGCATGGGAGAAACTATAAATAGTTTTTAAAGCAAAGACTTAGAATCAAATTCTATTTCTCGAGAGCCAACTCCATTGCTTGAAGATGAAGAGTGGAGAGAAACTCAAATCTTTCATGAGAATAATTATTACAAGCATTGGGAGAAAAAGTATCTAATGAAACATTAGTTCCAGTTATTTCAAGATCTCCTCTCTCTCGATACAATGTTGTATCGCTCCAAATTTTTTGCACCCTTACCTTCAGGCTATAGGATCTGCGCCTGGAAGGGGGATGTGAAAAGGATGGGACAATACCTCAAACTGAGAGGCCCTTGGAAGGTCCCGCCTCTCGGGGGAGGTGTATAAGGGTGAATTTTCGATGGATGGTGGGTTCACCAGGAAAATTTTGAATGGCAGTTTCCACGCCTAGGTTGATAATGTGTTTGATGTGTTCATTTTTATGCTTGATCATTCAACTCCTAGGTTTGGCCAAATATGAATCTAAATTATTCTATATGCCAATGTGGATTTAAATGAATACAAAAAATAGAAATGAATGCAAATAACATAGAATATGCTAACTAGAAGGTGTCATACCTGATTTCGGATGTCTGATGAAGATTCTGAGTCTTGTAGCAGTTCAGATCGTCTCCATTTGTACGTAATCATCTACGATCTCACGGGATCATCCCAAATCACATAAGGTTGTCTGAAGTCAAACAGAATCGTTTGAAATCTGACGAATTCATTAGACGAATTTGTCAGAAACCTGCAATCACAAAAACAAACGCAAAATACCAAATATGCAAATGCAGAAGCAAACATGCCTAAATAATAGATTTCAATAATAAATAAGGAAATGTAGTAGATTTGATGTTTGATTTTAACTTTATCATGCGATTATGCTAAATGAGGTGAACTCCAAGATGCATAAAACATAATAACTTACAACAGTGTAGAAATACAATATGAAAATGTAGAGAAAGCTAAGAAAATGCAAACTCTAAACTCTGACTGCCCCCAATATGGACTACAGTCAGGATCGCCTCCAATCGTACGAGATCATCCACAATCGTTCGAGATCGTCCGCAATCGTCCGAGATCATCCGTGATGATCCAAGCTAACTTCGACTAAAAAACAATAGAGTTCTTGCAATAAAAATGCAAAAGTACCGAATGCAAGCAATAGTGCGAGGGAATAAGGAGCTAACTCTGCAATGAAATTCGTCAACTAAGGGGTTTAGGGGTTCAGGGAGAATCAGGGGATAAACTAGAAAAATCCTAGTTTATATAGGATTAGGAAGAGGTTTGGGAGGTTGGGGATCATCCCAATTTGGGAGATCTCCAACAGGGAAATCTCCAACTGCGCAGACACGCTTCTGCCCGAGTTGGAGAGGCTGTTGAAACAGAAGCTAATTATGAAAATTCGGTTTTGGGACAAAATCGTCTGGACGTTCTGTTCCAGAAGAATTCGTCAGATCGAGGATGATTTCGTCTAATTTGTGACGATATCGTCCAACGGTCAAAACAAATCATAAAAATGGCACGAAAAACGAGGAAAGCGGGTAATAGGCGGTTTGGGGTTGAAATTCAAATTTTTATCTTTTATCTTTTTACTAAGGTTTTAACCATGCCAATTTTAGGGTGCTACATTTTGCCCAATATTTAGCGAATTTTTCAAAGAAAATGCGTTAAAGACGAGTTTTTCCCGTTTTATGAGAAAGCAAAAATATACTCAATTTTTTAGACAACGATTCTTGGTCGAATCGTACGAATGCTGACTAAGGTTCCCCATCCATGTTTTTACCCAAATCGAACGTTTGAGGTAAAAACGCAGAAAAGAAAAAATTAAAATGTTGATTTTTAAATAAAACTAAGAAAATAGGGTAAAACCTTAATTCATTTTACTATTCACTTTTACTGTTCCAGAGCTCTACAGAGAAGAAAAATGGTGGAGACAGCGCACAGAGCGACAGAGGTCCGATGCGGGCTACGGGTAAGGATATAATCCTAGTAGATGAGGTTTAATATAACTTTGTGCAAGTTTTTTGAGTTAAATTTGATTGTTTGGGACATTACGACAATTTTTAGGCCGTCGACGTCGTCAGGACAAAATCATCTCGATTCATCGAAATCATCCCTAGATCATCGATTTCGTCTGATGGCGAAATTAGTGACTTAGGGGTGATTTTTTCCAACAAGGGACGATCCCCAAGTTGCAAAATTATGTCCTCATAAAGGACGATTTTGTCCAATTGGGGACGATATCATCCAATAGTGGATGATATCATCTTTAACTTGATTTTAAAATGTGTTTAATTTGATTTGAATGATTGAGTTATTAATGATTTTGTTGTTTTATTGTTTATTTTGTAGAAAGGGTTACTAAAGAGTCAGGAATGAAAATACAGTGGGCTAAGAGATGACATAGCCATGCTCGACCAGGCATAGTGTGATCGACTTGGACAGGTCGATCTGCAGCATGTGGCAGAGATGCCACAAGTACCGACTGACATAGGGCTACTGACAGCCCTAGTAGAGAGGTGGTATCTAGGGTCATCCTATTTTTTATTATCAACAGGGGAGATGGCTCCCACTCTAGAGGATGTATGGAGGATCATGAGGATCCCCATACAGGGATGACTGATGACGCCTATGACAAATCAGGGCCAAGCGATGATGAGGCTCACTAGAGACCCGAGCTTCACCCTAGAGAAGGGCAGAGTGAACATCGAGTGACACAAGGGAGAGCAACGAGACGGTGACTCTCTGGGTTGAGGCTGCCCACCTCCGAGCTTAGGTGTAGTCACTATAGGACGAGGCCACTCAGCTGAGGATGTAGGTACGAACACTGTAGGATGAGACAACACGGCACAAGGCATAGAGCAGAGGGGTGAGTAGGGATGATTTAGTGCGGTCGACGATGTAGATTACATTCTACCGGGGTGTATACTCCTAGCTGGTTCCAGAGGGCCAAAGGGTAAAGCTGTCAGCCAACATTGCAGAACCAGTTAGGCTGGGATCGGCGAGGACATCCTCCCAATCGACGATGAGGACCCGAGATACATCCCAGACCTCTATGGGACCACCTCCTCCACTTCAGGGTAGGGGAGGAGATGAGGATGAGAGCTTGAGGGCTTCTTGAGGCTAGGTGCTAGAGACTATAGATTTTGTAGAGTTTTGAGAGGATTGAGTATGCCAGGGTATATATTGTGGCATACCAATCCAGTTTTGATATGATGTATATAATTTTTTTTATATATATATATATATGATATTTTTGATATGACTTGTTCATATGTTTTTATGATGCTTTAATGTTTGAATTGTTTGCTTATTTGATTGATGATTCATGTAATTATGTTGTTTGGAAATAGTATAATTTGATGTCATGTTGTAAAATTTTAAATGAAATAATACAATGTAAATAATTGGTTGTTGTGGTGTGATTTGATGAAAAATAAAAAGAGACTGCTAACAATAATTTCAAAGGACATTGTCACTATTATAGACCATTTCATGGAGTCGTCGCTCACTCGGTCGTCAAGCTAATCCTAGTATAGAAATATTGTTAAAAGTAAAAGAGTGCTTAAGAGACTGTCTTAAGACTTTGTGTTGTAATGATGGAGATAATTATGGTTTGATGATTTGTTTTTAGATTTTCATAAAAATAGTATGCATGAGATACAAAAAGAAATATGATTTTTCTAGGCATAAATTCCTAAGTGTGATAAAATTTTGAACAATTCCTTAGAATTTATACCATGGTTGCAAAATTGAATTTGAACATAATGACATGAAATAGAATAGATGTTCGTTTGTTTGTAAAGCATAATTGTGTAACCTAATGATGCAAGTCATATGTTTTGATGAATTTGTTTTTAAAATAAATGGAAAAGAAAATTAGGACAATGGTTTGCGCTAGGCATATAATTATAGGTATAGACTTATACCATCATCACGAAATCCAAAGAAGAGAATAGATTGTTGGTTTTTGCAAGATGATTTTTATTTTTATTTTTGATGGACATAATAATATGAACATGTTATTTGAAATCATGTTTGTGATTTTGTGAGAAAATTTATATAATTGCTTTTATAGAAAACAAGAATGCTGAAATAAAATGGTAAAGTTATTCCGAAAAGAGTTACAGAGATATTTTAAATTATCTCAAAGAGAAATGTATATTTATAAGGAATCCTCATGTGCAAATGTGAGTTCATTACCGATCTTGATTTATCATAATGATACAAAATCTCTCAAATACAAATGTGTGTGCGATTGGATTGTTCATTTACCAATTTTGAGCAAGATAATTTGATACAAGTAATTTTCCTTAACCAAATGAATGTTCGTTGACCATGATTTATATGCATGTAACCATACCAGACTATTGTGTAAGTTAGGTTATCAAGAGCTAGCTAATCCATAAGCCGACATAGGTCTGTACAAAAGAAGGTCGCTAATGTGACAGACATATCGCCACGCTAGGAATTACCCAAGGCCAAGTGGGTTGGGCATAAACCACCTATTATGGGGCTTACCTCACAGTTTTCGAATAACTGAGAATTCCAGGGATTCAAGCTCATTCACCCTTATTTTATTTACAAGGGGTAGGGAAAGGATTTTATTGCATTTTGCTTTTGCGTTTTTATTTTGTTTCTTTTTTTTTTTTTTTGTACTTTTGTATTTTTGCTTGATATTTGAGAAAATATTGAAATATTGTTATAATGATACAAAATAACCTTTTTCTTTTTTTTTCTCTTTTTCTTGAACTTTTCTTTTTCTTCCTATGCTAGGGATACTTGCTCGGATTAGCTGTAGAGCAAGGGAATTTTATTCTGGGTAGGGGTGAGCTTGTCCTTTTGTCAATTCTCAAGGATTCTAGACCATGTGCATGATAGGATAGTAGGGGAAACTTTTCGCTTAGGAAACTATTTCTACTATGTAGCATCATATCGGATTTGCAATGAAATAATTTTAATGTGAAAAGATATACTTGGTTCAAGTAAATAACAAGATCAGTTTTCTATGTTCAAAACTTTATTTAATGCCAACTGTGGACTTTGATATAAGAGATATGAATAATCATACCAAATAAAATCAAGATATTTATTCAAGTGAATGTGAAAGTGTGGGATTCCAAATAAATGCTAATTTATCCAAAATAACTAAAAATATAACTGCAATGCTTCACAATTTTGACAGGTACAAAAATAAAAGATGTTTTTGAAGATTTTGATGATTTGGATGTTTTTGATTTTTAAGTTATGAATTGAAAGAAATACAAGGTGATTGTTTTTTTTTTGAAATGTTTTAAATAAGTGACTAAAAGGAAATAATATGCAAAACAAATATATACAATGATGAAATGACCAATTTTTATGCATAGTAACGTTTAAGATGCATAATGTTCATAGGTTCTTTAAGTTCTTTACCATCTAAGGCAGATAATTTGTATGCTCCCGATCCAAATTTAGCAATGATGACATATGGTCCAAGCCAGTCGGGCTCAAATTTACCTTTAAGGTTTTTAGTTGCATTAGTATTTTTTTTAATTTTCTTTTAATACAAGGTCACCGATCTCAAAAGATCGAGGATGAAATTTCCTAAGATATGCTCTCTTAAGTTTATTTTGGTAGGTGCAAAGATGTTCCAAAGCATTTATGCATTTTCATCTAGAAGTTCTAGCTGACTAAATCTGCCAGCATGATATTGATCCCCTACTTCAGTATCTTGAAGTAGTAGAGCTAAAGAAGGAACTTCTAATTCAAAGGGAAAAACGGCTTTAGCACCATAAACCAAGACAAAAGGTGAAGTTCCAGTGGGGGTTCGAACAATAGCTCGATAGGCCCACAAAGCAGGATATAATTGAATGTGCCAATCTCGATCGAATTTATTGACCAATTTTTTGAGAATTTTGATTAAGGTTTTATTAGATGCTTCTGCTTGATCATTACCCTGAGGATAATAGGGAGTGGACCAATGATGTTGAATTTTATATTTTTGACATAATTTTTTAACATCTTTATTTTTGAAACAAGTTCCATTATCGAAAATGAGATTGGTAGGAATTCCAAACCTACAAATAATTTGATTAAAAATAAACTTGGAAACTTGTGTTCTAGTGCAAGAAGCTAATGGCATAGCTTCAACCCACTTTGTGAAATACTCAGTGGTGGTTATGATGAATTTGTGTCCATCGGATGACACAGGGTTGATTTTTCCAATGATGTCTAGGCCCCATTTTGAAAAGGGACAAGGAGATGAAATAGCCTGTAGTTCTTATGCAGGCGTATGGACAAGGTCAGCGTGTTTCTAGAACTTGTCGCAATGTCGTACATAATTATGTGCATAATTTTCCATAGTAGGCCAAAAATATCCTACCAAAGGAGTTTCTTAGCAATGGCGCTACCACTAAAATGTCCCCCACAATATCCATTGTGGGCTTCATTCAAAGTTGATCTAGATTCTTCTAGATTCAAACATCGCAATAAGATGCCTTCAAAAGATCTTTTGTACAAGGTATTACCAATAATCACAAAGCGACTTGCTTGTCTACATAATAACCTACGCTGGTTGCTAGTACAACCATCAGGGAAGGTTCCTTTCTGCAAAAAATTAAATATATCAGTATACCATGGTTTAGGAGTGGTTTCGTTGATGAGAAACACATCCAAAGGTTCTAAGCATGATTTGCTTGAAGTGGGTTCCTAGAGTCAACGAAGAATGATGGTAGCATATTCATCGTCTAACTTCAAGGGTAAAAGAGATGCAGCTGCAGCCATAGCATCAGCCACACAATTGCTAGTTCAAGGAATAGCTTCCAAAGTAAATTGATCAAACAAGGATAATAACTACAAAACATATGCTTTATATGGGCATAATTTATCATCTCCGGTCTGATAAACATCATTGATTTGATTTATGACAAGTTGGGAGTCACCGAAAACCAATAAACTTTTAATTTTCAATGCCAAGGCAGCTCGTAATCCAAGGATAAGAGCTTCATATTCAGCAGTGTTATTGGTGCAAGCGAATGTTAATTTAAAGGACAAAGGTATAAGATATTTTTGTGGAGATATTAAAATAATACCCGCACCAGCCCCACTCATGCATCAGGCTCTGTCAAAGTATAGGGACCATTGCTCTGAATGGTCTGCCTCTAGTTTAATGCATTCATCAGGAAACTCAATGATGAGGGGATGAGTAGATTCTAAGGGTGCAACAACTAATTGATCTACTATGATTTGACCCTTAATAGACTTTTTTCCTATGAATGTGAGTTCAAATTCACTTAGCGCAAGAACCCACTTGGCTGTACGACCAAATAAATATGGTCAACTCATGATATATCGCAAAGGGTCAAATTTGGCAATAACATACGTTTTTTGACCGAGCATATAATGTCGTAGTTTCTGTGTAGAAAATACGACTGCTAGGCATAATTTCTCTAATATGGTATAGCGAGTTTCATAACTGATTAAGGTTCTACTGATGTAATAATTAGCACGTTCTTTCTTCTCATCGCCAAGTTGAGCTAACATAGCTCCTAAGGCAAAATCAAAAGCAGAAATGTACAAGATAAAAGGACGATCAGATCTAGGTGGGGAAAGCACTGGTGGTTTGAGGAGATATTGCTTAAGGAGGTCAAATGCTTCTTTGCATTCTTCGTCCCAATGAAAAGAGACATATTTTTTAAGAAGCTTAAGAAAGGGTCTAGTTTTGTCTGCCAACTTGTCGATGAAGCGGCCAATAGCTTGAAGCTTACCTTGTAAACTTCAAAATTTTGATATATTGGTGGGTGCGGGCATATCTATGATAGCCGTGATATTGAGAGGGTCAATTTCAATGCCACGTAAAGAAACTATAACCCCTAATAATTTATCGGACTTAACTCCAAATATGCATTTAGTTGGATTTAGTCGGATAAGATATTCCCTTAACCGATCAAATACTTTCCTTAAGTCATTTAAATGATCATCTTATTTGATGGAACGAGCTATGATATCATATACATAATCATGTAGGATATCATGCATCATATCATGAAAGATATAAGTCATAGCTCGTTTATAGGTTGCACCTGCATTCTTTAAGCCAAATGGCATCACTTTCCAAAAAAAGGTTCCCCAAGGGGTAATAAAGGCCATTTTAGCCTGGTCTTCGGGAGCTATCCTGATCTGATTATAACCGAAAAATCCATCCATTAAGGATATCATTCCACTTCCAGCAGTAAAGTCAATGATTTGATCCATGTTGGGAAGAGGAAAATCATCTTTAGGGCATGCAACATTAATGTCTCTGAAGTCTGTGCAAACCCTAACTTTAGTGGCTTCTTTCTTAGTTACTAGAACTACATTGGAGATCCATTCAGCATAATCAATGGCTTGTATAAAAATGACTTTCAACAGTTTTTCTAGTTCTCCTTTGACTAGTATGGCCACTTCAGGATGCATTTTTCTAAGTTTTTGTTTAACAGGTTTAGCATCTGGATGGACTACTAGATGATGCATAACTATAGAAGGGTCCAAACCTGGCATGTCTTCATATGTCCAAGCAAAGACATCTTCATAGTTTTTAAGAAATGAAATGTATTTATCTTATTTTTCTTGACTTAATTCTGATCCAATATTGATTATGTGAGGGTTATGTTCGGTTCCAATGTTAATTTTTATAATGTTTTCAACTTCCATATGTAAATATCTCTCAAAATTAGGTGGGGCAGATGAAACACCCAATTCTTGTAATTCTTCCAAGGTTAACTTGGATAATTCGTCTTGAGAAGTCGTAGCTTCAAGCTGGGCTATATTCGGGATAGAGCCATCAAAATAAAATTCATTATATAACAATTCCTCAATGGAAACATCATGAAAGATATCTCCCTCCAACTCGTCATCGGATTCAGCAATCATTTCGGGGTAGGCTATGGATAGCATATTGCAGGTAAAAAAATTATTCTTTAGACACAAAGAATCTTGTTTATCTAGATAATCTTGATAACATACGAGATGGTCATCATCCTCAAATGGAAAGGGCTGACATTTACTAGAAAATAGGCCCACACCACAGCAGGTAGGCCATGGTTCTACCTCAAAATGTTCTTTCATACCATTTTGGAAAGGTCCCAAACCTTTCCCTTTATATCCCAATTTAAGCATTATGGGTTTAGCTTTAAGATAATCATTAGCAAAATAGCATCTAGCATATCCATCACAATGTGTCTTAATGTTTCTAGGTATTCTTCCCCAATCATATCCTTTATAAATAAAAGCACAACTCCCGACTTGGTAGATACTTCCCATAGGCTATGGGAGGCCCAAGGTATGAGGAGAGGGTGGGAGTTTATTTAAAAGGAGGGAAGTTTGCATGGTAGTGTTGGCTTCCTCAGATATAAGAATTGTAGATAAATCGGGTAAGAGCTCATCAGTGAGAGCATAAGAGGTAGAAGGGATATTTACCACATCGTTAGATGTAGAAAGGATGCCTGTAGTGGATGTAGATGTCATAGGGATATTGATGGGTGAGTCTATAGGTATGGAAGATATAGGAGTAAAACAAGAAGCATTAGTTGTAGTTTTAGGATCTTTTCGAGGTCCTAATGTGGTTTGTTTAGAAGATGGTTGAGCTATATGTATAGGTGTAGTTGAAAGAGTAGATGATGTTATGGGTGTGTGTTTCACACGTTTGGATGGATGATAAGAATTAGGATGTGTGGATGATAGGGCAGGGAAAAATTGAACTCCAACAGGTTCTGTCAAAGTGCACATATCAAAGGGTCTAGGATCACCATGAATGGTAACCAACTGGTTTTTAAATTCAAATTTAACACACTGATGTAAAGTGGATGGAACTGCTCGCATCACGTTAATCCAAAGGTGACCCAAAAGTATATTGTACGATGCAAGGCAATGTACAATAAACACGATTGTATCTAGAGTTCTAGGACCAACTTGCAAGGGTATAGTAATGACTCCACACATTTCTTGTGTCTCGTCATTGAAGGATTTTATAATCATATCAGTCCTTTTCATTTCGTCACTTCTAAACCCAAATCATTGGTAGAAGTCAAAAGTGCAGATGTTTAAAGATGACCCATTATCAATCAAGACTCGTTTAATAGCTACATCTCCAATTAGGGCAGTAATATATAAGGGGTTATCCTTATGTAAACTATGTTGCGGGATATCTCTATCTCAAAAATCAATGCAATCGACTTCTCGAGTGATGATAGTATTGGACATGGCTTTAGGTTGAATATTTTGTGGTACCATCATTTGGCTTAATGTGAGCATTAATTCATCCCTATGGGTAGGAGAAGATCTTAACAGGTCCAAAAGGGAAATTCTAGCTGTAGTATTGGATAATTATTCATTAATATTATAAGGAGGTTTAGGTTGAACATTAGACACATAATTCCCTTTATTGGGATTTTTCAAAACAAATGGGGCTGATCCATCGTTCTGAGTTTGATCCTATTGAGAGGTTTGAGTCTGTTGTCTGGTAACGGCTCCGATGGTTCCTACAATATTATTTTGTGGGTGATGAATAGGTCTTGGTCTAGCGTTTATGGCTTGTTCATTAGAAAATAATTGGTGAGAAGATGGTCTAGTAGTGACTCTTCTAGGAAATGGTTCTTTTGGAATCATAGAACTTGTGATAGGTTGAATAGGATCTGATTGATCTTCATAACTATTCGATTTATTTGAGGTGATTTCCATGTCACTTTCATTCTCATATTTGGTGTCACTAAGATCAAGTATCCGAATATTATGTAGAGGTCTGGTCATAACTATGGATAAAGTTGTATCAAATATTTGAGGATCATGAACAGGTAATTGTCCACTAATAGTCTTGTTGGTCACGAATCTGCCACAGGAAAGGATTTTTACAATTGCGCCCTAGACCCGGCCAAAATTGAAAGGCTGGAAGCAAGAAATGGCTCCCAGACCAATCTCCAGAGTGGGCTGGTTCCCTTCACTATTCTAAAATTGGGTTAAGATAAGGGTTGTCGGAAAGAGATTTAAAAGGTTGCAGTAAAGGAATGGGAAATATGGCCACAGGCCGAAGTGATGGGATCAAAAAAACAACAGCAAGAAACTACAAACGCAACAACAGCAAGTAACACAAGAAATCAGCTTCATCCTCGCACAATCACATGCCGCAAATCCCTCCAAACCCACATTCCAGGAATTGTACCCCGACCGCAGTATTTAAATCCAGTATGCAGAATTTAAATGTAATAGCAATGCAAGAGTACGAATGCTATTAGAAATGCAGAAAACAGAAAGCAAATTCATCCATGCGACGCTTGAAAAATTAGAAGTCGATCCTTGTATTCCCGCAAATACAATTCCAGCTTTCTAGCAGCAAGTTTTTCCAACCTTTGCAAATGAAAATTACATTGGTTTTTATAGAGGTCCGTCCTCTTTGCAGCATTAAAAACGTAAAACCAACTTCCTCGTGATCTACAATAATATCTTGAAAATCAGGAACACGACCCCTTAATAGCGGCCTCGAGGAAATAAAAATTAAATGCCATGAAACGTTCGCGGTCCTTTATTAAATACGATTCTTCGAACATGTGCATGAAAACCGTTGAATTAATCCACGAACCGCAGCTTTGAACCAATAAATCCTTTAATTTTGGTGGCCCGGGCACTCTTCGACCTTAACCGCATCGGAAATCCGCAAATTATTTAATTCGGGTCAGCATTAAATCATCGGAAATCGGAAAAACCCTCTCGGCCGTTCATACTGCACTTGGCGGGAAAACTGCGTAGGTCGCGAAAATGCGACGGGTCGCGAAATCGCGACGTGTTTTTCTACCGTACGCTTCGCTGCTGAAGACCCGCGAAAATGGAACATGTAGCGATTTCGCTACGTCTCTGACTTCCTCTTCGCCATCGCAAGCTTGCTCCGCGAAATCGGAACATGTAGCGATTTCGCTACATGTTTCCGTCGTTGCTCCCCCCTGCGCTTTGCCCCGCGAAATCGAAACATGTAGCGATTTCGCTACATGTTTCCGTCGTTGCATCAATCGCCATTTTCGGTCGCGATTCGCTGACATGTCAGCGACGCGCTGCAAGTTTGCACTTTTTGCCTTCGAAGCTGCCCGGGTCGCGATTCGCTGACATGTCAGCGAATCGCTGCATGTTTTCAACTTAATGCTTTTTTGCCCGCCGACCCGCGATTTCGAAACACGTCGCGATATCGCGACGGTTCCGCCAACCTCGCTCGCGTTGGATCGCGTTGGACCGCGATTCTCGCAACATGTCGGCGCGTCGTCGCAATTTTCGGACTTAGTCATTTTTTGCTCATTTTTTCTCCTTTTTTCGCCCAAGCTGCATCAATCAAAGGTCAGATCCCCAACAATACATCAATGCATTCATCAATGAGAATCAATGTGGCAAAAATGCCAACATTCTTGGCGGCTCACGGGGTATACAGCTCGCTGTATGCAAGAATCCAGGCCTTAGTCCATTGGGCATAGAGTCATATCCGAACGTAGGCGGTCGCCGCAATACATGTTCTCGCTGAAAAATTGAAACTGGAAAAACCTGCATATAACTGATTATGAAACGACTAATGGAACGCGATGATGGAGTGAGCTCTTGCGGTTGTGCAAGCGGTGACTGCAATGGAATGATGAAATGAAAATGAACGAAGTTATGGAGTGGGAATGGAACTAGGAAAGCTATGAAATGAAATGAACTAGACTGTTAGCAAATGCGTAAAAGACTAAACTTAGAGGAAAGGGATAAGAAGGAACGGGGAAAAACAGAAAAGGGAAAAGAAACAACAGCTGTGGCTTATTTTGTTTTAATGCAGAAGAAAAAGAAGGAAGAAGATGAAGAAAGGAAAGAGAGGAAATGGGGAAGGGAAAAGAAGAAAGTGCTAGAAAGCCACCAAACTGTTGGGAGGAGGAAAACAAAGGAAAAACAAGCATCTACGGCTCGCAGCAACAAGAGCCGAGATGAACAAATAAAAACAATACCACTTTTTTTTTTTTCTTCTTCTTTTTTCTATTTTTTTTTGTTTTTTTCAAAATACTATATACAATAATGCATGACATGATTGGCATGTCGCCACCAGACATCCAATCTCAGAATGTTATCCGGTAAATCTGCAATGTCCCGACCAGATCTGATCATACTTAAGTCGGTCCTTGAAATTAGGCTGGCTCCTTCCTGAAGTTCTCCATGGTGCGAATAGGATGCAATGCAGCAGATTATCCTTCTTACTAGTACCCACATGGAGGACTTCTTCAAGTGCTGGATGTAGTGGCTGGAACCAACACCACCACTTTGCAAACTTTACTGGCTGTGGGTTGAGTACAGGCTCTTCTAACTCCTTGATGTGATCATAGGGCTCTTCAAGTGAGAACTCGGATTCTGGGATCTCCTCAGATTCTAGAATTTGAACTTGTTCTTCTACTTGGCCCATCTCTTGATGAAAACTGCAAGCAACCATATTTTTCATTGCTGGAAAAGTGCTTGCATGTCCCAATCCTTGCCTTTGGACGAGATCTGTCCCTTGAACTTCACATGACTGCATCTCAGGGATCTGGCATGAATGTGCAGGGTAAACAGGAGCAGTAACCACCGGAGAAGGTAATGGAGTTTCTCCCCACGGTAATTTTCCTGATAAGAGCAACAACTGTTCTGCTCGCACTGCTTCCTCAAAGATTTGTGGGAAGCGTTGTTCACCTGACTGCAGCAAAAAGAGACCTATGTCAGAGTTAAAAGCTCGAACATAAAAGAGGTGGGCTTGGGTGGGTGATGGACGAATCTTCTCTTGGAATTCTCTTCCAACTTATCAAGAATCGGACATTGAAGTCCGTGATGCTCTCTTGAGGTGCTCTCTTGATGTACATGAAAAATTGGTAGAGATCCAAAGAACTGTAGAAAGGATCTTCATCAAATCTTTTGATCAGTGCTCCCGCGAGATCATCCCATGAGCTGATGCTTTGACGTTTGAGCAGTCTGTACCACTGCAATGCTCTTCCTTCCAAAGATCGAACCAGAAGTCGGATCATAACATCTTCGTGTTCTATGACATGGATCATGGACGAAATAGCAATATCTTCAACATGTGTCATAGCCATGCCTTCGGTACCATCATATTTTGCCAGGTTCTTCAGGGCACCTTCGGGAATTTCATGCCGAACTTGCAGATTCAGAGGGCCAGGATCATCCCATCTAGAAAAACCCTCGCCTTTGTGGTAGTGGTCTCATGGGATCACGGCCATCGCCATTAAGTCGTAGTCGCCGTAAAAACATTCTTTGAATTTTTTTTTTTTTTTAAACAAAAACAAAGGCGTCCACGAACGTATCTTCAACTCAAGAAAGTCGCCGATGAACTTAAAAATCTCCGCCGTGAGGCCAAGACAACTCATCAAATCTTGAGACCTCCGGTGTTAAAAACGTGCCAAAACCGTTGGCACCGGTGGGGTTATCACTTTGGAAAATTATGCGTATCCCACCGATTATGAATTCTTGGAGACAGAATAGATCTGTCCCACCGGCGTGCCAAAAACCGTTGGTCACGAATCGCCACAGAAAGGATTTTTACAATTGCGCCCTAGACCCGGCCAACATTGAAAGGTCGGAAGCAAGAAATGGCTCCCGCACCAATCTCCGGAGTGGGTCGGTTCCCTTCACTATTCTAAAATTGGGTTAAGATAAGGGTTGTCGGAAAGAGATTTAAAAGGTTGCGTAAAGGAATGGGAAATATGGCCACAGGCCGAAGTGATGGGATCAAAAAACAACAAGTAGGAAACTACAAACGCAACAACAGCAAGTAACACAAGAAATCAGCTTCATCCTCGCACAATCACATGCCGCAAATCCCTCCAAACCCACATTCCAGGAATTGTACTCGACCGCAGTATTTAAATCCAAGATGCAGAATTTAAATGTAATAGCAATGCAAGAGTACGAATGCTATTAGAAATGCAGAAAACGAAAAGCAAATTCATCCATGCGACGCTTGAAAAATTAGAAGTCGATCCTTGTATTCCCGCAAATACAATTCCAGCTTTCTAGCAACAAGTTTTTCCAACCTTTGCAAATGAAAATTACATTGGTTTTTATAGAGGTCCGTCCTCTTTGCAGCATTAAAAACGTAAAACCAACTTCCTCGTGATCTACAATAATATCTTGAAAATCAGGAACACGACCCCTTAATAGCGGCCTCGAGGAAATAAAAATTAAATGCCATGAAACGTTCGCGGTCCTTTATTAAATATGATTCTTCGAACATGTGCATGAAAACCGTTGAATTAATCCACGAACCGCAGCTTTGAACCAATAAATCCTTTAATTTTGGTGGCCTGGGCACTCTTCGACCTTAACCGCATCGGAAATCCGCAAATTATTTAATTCGGGTCAGCATTAAATCATCGAAAATCGGAAAAACCCTCTCGGCCGTTCATACTGCACTTGGCGGGAAAACTGCGCAAGTCGCGAAAATGCGACGGGTCGCGAAATCGCGACGTGTTTTTCCGCCGTACGCTTCGCTGCTGAAGACCCGCAAAAATGGAACATGTAGCGATTTCGCTACGTCTCTGACTTCCTCTTCGCCATCGCAAGCTTGCTCCGCGAAATCGGAACATGTAGCGATTTCGCTACATGTTTCCGTCGTTGCTCCCCCCTGCGCTCTGCCCCGCGAAATCGGAACATGTAGCGATTTCGCTACATGTTTCCGTCGCTGCATCAATCGCCATTTTTGGTCGCGATTCGCTGACATGTCAGCGACGCGCTGCAAGTTTGCACTTTTTGCCTTTGACGCTCCCCGGGTCGCGATTCGCTGACATGTCAGCGAATCGCTGCATGTTTTCAACTTAATGCTTTTTTGCCCGCCGACCCACGATTTTGGAACACGTCGCGATATCGCGACGGTTCCGCCAACCTACCTGCGTTGACTGCGTTGACCGCGATTCTGCAACATGTCAGCGCGTCACTGCAATTTTCAGACTTAGTCATTTTTTGCTCATTTTTTCTCCTTTTTTCGCCCAAGCTGCATCAATCAAAGGTCAGATCCCCAACAATACATCAATGCATTCATCAATGAGAATCAATGTGGAAAAAATGCCAACAAGTCCCTACATATCGGGTAGGAGGAGGAACATTGTGATGCTCAATTTGATTGGCCACATCTTTACCATGTTTTGGTAAAGGATGTTGAAATATGTCCAATGATTGATTGGCATTCTGATTCTGATTTTGGGAAATGTTCTTTTGAGCATTATTAGAAGCATTTTGTTTAGTTTGGAAGGCTTGCTCCTCCATCTCATTATTATCAATCAAATATTGTATTTTATGTTTTAATATTTTACAAGAATTTATAGCATGTCCAGGTCCTCTATGAAAATCACAATGTAAGTCGGCTGTATCTGGGTATGGTTGGATCAGGTTCTTGGATAGCTGGTAATTGGATCAAGCCTCATGCTAGTAATTACGGGAGAATGGTTGATAAAGGTTGATTCAACCTAGTAAATTCTCGGGGTGGTTTATCAGGAGGTTTCAATATAAACTTCTCCGTTGTTTTTGCAGTATTAACATTAGCAATGTTTCTGCTATCAGTGACTCCGTCACCCACAACTTGTTTATTTTTATATTGATTTTTGGATGTTTTCTCATCATATTTCTTTTTGAGCTGACCTCTTCTAATGATACCATCTTCCACCCTTCGAGCTAAATCTATAGCTTGATCGAAGGTGGTCAAGGTAGCAGTTGATAATTCATAGGATAGTTGTTCTTGTAAATTATTGATAAAAATATCCAACATTTCCCGATAAGGTAACACAAAGTGTAATTTTCCTATCAACTGTCTCCATCGAGCTAAGAAGTCAACAAAACACTCATCTTTATCTTGTTTTAGGTTGTACAAATCTTTAATGGTTACATGCCTTTTGATATAGGCACTAAATTGATGCATAAAAGACTCAGCGGTTTCTTCGAAATTCTTGAAAGAATGAGTGGGTAGTTGATAATACCACTCCAATGCCATCTCCCCTAAGCTTTTCGAGAACATTTTTAGTAATAGCAAGTCATCATGTGATATGTCATGACATGCTATCCTAAACATACAAAGATGCTTTATGGGATCTTCGGTTCCTTTATATATAGGTAGGACAGGCATAGGAAAGTGTTTGAGATATGGTTGTGCTACAACTATAGGATCTAGAGGTTGACTACACATCTCTCGATAATTGTACGAGGGATGGTAGGGATCTATCTGGTCCATGCAAGAGACTAACTATTTCACCATGGCTCCAGATTACCAGTTTGTCCACCATATTGGTTTGGTGGTACGAGTATGGGATTTATGAGTGTAGGAAGGTGGGACATAAGGATTAGATGCTATATTGTTGTTATGCAAATGGTTGGTAGGAAGAGTATTGTGAAGAAGATTTGTTGTAGCATTATGTTGTATCCCAGATTGTTGGAAATTGGTATTTGGTTTTGTTTTAGGCTTTTGTTGATTTGAGGTATATTGATCAATAACTTAGCGAAATAGAGTAGTGAATGAAGGTTTATTTTGCGTGGGAATAACCCTTGGCTTGGTAACAGGCACTCTAGGTGGTTGGGTAGTCTGTCATTGTTGCATGTTCTAGATTATAGTAGCCATGTCCAAATAGGACGGTCCAGCTTGATCACTCTTTTGATCAACGAAGGACAAAGGATTAGTGCGTGTGTGATATTTATCTTCTAGGGTTGCTTGAGTGTCACTACTTTGATCTTTATCCATATGAACTGCTCTATTAAGAGTGTCAATATTAGTATTGAGGAATTTCTAAAAATGTTCCATGTTCTCAAAAGTAACAGCTCCTTCTGGAGTTATTTTAGGAGATGAGGATCCTTCCTCTCTATCATTTTCTTTTTGTTCATTTTCGTCCACAAATTCTTCTTCTTGTTGGTTTAAGGTTACTTCTTCCTAAATTGGGTCTTTAGGAAGGACATCTGGGTTATTTATTGGTTTTCTTAACCAATCTTCTTCTACTTCAATTTGTTTTCCATTCCTGAGTCTAGTCATTGTGCCTAAATTTAGGTTTTAGCAAATATATATTAATATATTTGCAACAAATCTTGGGAGGTATATATTTTAATTATATACCTACTATAATACTTAAAAGAAAATGTTTTGATTTTTTTTTTTTTGTTATGATTTTATTTTGTTTTTGTTTTTGTTTTTATACTTATAAAGACAATAAACAACACACTAAATGCAAGAAATATCAATAATAAAATAATAGCTTAGTTTTCTATAAATAGTTTATAGATATCATTGATGGGATCAAGTTCATCAGGAGTCATAAAATGCTCCTCTTCAAATTGGAAATTATTTTTTAGGAAGTCAACAAAGTGTGCTATGGTGATATTATCTGTTTCAAATTTTGTTTTGTAAAAATAAATCTCATGGCAATACTCTCGATATAACACAGCTCTGGGAACTCTATTCCATCTCTTTCAATCCATAAGAACAACCTCCTGGTCCTCTATACGAGATAAAAATTTATGTACTACAACTACATTCTCAAGGTATTCCTCAAAGGTATACAACTCAGAAGACACAAGGGCTCTTTTATCTGCTAACCACCTATGGAAAGCTCTCTGAAGTTCATGATACAAAATCACTTGATCAGGATCCAGGATTCTATCCAGGACAAACCTCTTGATTTGCCTAAGTTCGGTTGCTCTAGATGAAATGAGATCCAATCTCCTATCAAGTTCATCCCACAAAGGTTGAACCCTATTTGTTTGAGGTACTCTAAGCACAAAAGTAATCTCTATAGCTGCTAATTGATTTTCAACATTAATGGTGACAACTCATCTTTTATTATAGTCTACCATCTAAATATGACATGCAAATTTTTAAGTCTAAATGCATTTATGTTTTGTTTTTCTTATTTTTATTTGTTTTCAAAAGGTTTCTGTTTCACGTCGGGTTCACCAAAATGTATCGCTCCAAATTTTTCGCACCCTTACCTTCAGGCTATAGGATCCACACCCGGAAGGGGGATGTGAAAAGGATGGGACAATACCTCATACTAAGATGCCCTTAGAAGGTCCTGCCTCTCAGGGGAGGTGTATAAGGGTGAATTTTCGACGGATGGTGGGTTCACCAAGAAACTTTTGAATGGCAGTTTCCACGCCTAGGTTGAGAATGTGTTTGATGTGTTCATTTTTATGCTTGATCATTCAACTCCTAGGTTTGGCCAAATATGAATCTAAATTATTCTATATGCCAATGTGCATTTAAATGAATACATAAAATAGAAATGAATGCAAATAACATAGAATATGCTAACTAGAAGGTGTCATACCTGATTTTGGATGTCTAATGAAGATTTTGAGTCTTGTAGCAGTTCAGATCGTCTCCATTTGTACGTAATCATCTGCTATCTCACAGGATCATCCCAAATCACATAAGGTCATCTGAAATAAAAAAGAATCATATGAAATCTGACGAATTCATCAGAAACCTGCAATCACAAAAACAGACACAAAATACCAAATATGCAAACGCAGAAGCAAAAGATAATAGTAGAAATAACAACAAACATGCCTAAATAATAGATTTCAATAAAAAATAAGGAAATGCAGTAGATTTGATGTTTGATTTTAACTTTATCATGCGATTATGCTAAATGAGGTGAACTCCAAGATGCATAAAACATAATAACTTACAACAGTGCAGAAATACAATATGAAAATGTAGAGAAAGCTAAGAAAATGCAAACTCTAAACTCTGACTACCCCCAATATGGACTACAGTTAGGATCTCCTCCAATCGTACGAGATCGTCCGCAATCGTCCGAGATCATCTGCGATGATCCAAGCTAACTTCGACTGAAAAACAGTAGAGTTCCTGCAATAAAAATGCAAAAATACCGAATGCAAGAAATAGTGTGAGGGAATAAGGAGCTAACTCTACAATGAAATCCGTCAATTAAGGTGTTTAGGGGTTCATGAAGAATCAAGGGGATAAACTAGAAAAATCCAAGTTTATATAGGATTAGGAAGAGGTTTGGGAGGTTGGGGATCATCCCAATCTGGGAGATCTCCAATAGGGAAATCTCCAACTGTGCAGACACGCTTCTGCCCGAGTTGGAGAGGCTGTTGAAATAGAAGCTAATTATGAAAATCTATTTTGTGATGAAATCATCTGGACGTTCTGTTCCAGATGAATTCGTTAGATCGGGGATGATTTCATCGAATCTGCGACGATATCATCCAACGTTCAAAACAAATCCTAAAAATGGTGCAAAAAATGAGGAAAGTAGGTAATAGGCGATTTGGGGTTGAAATTCAAATTTTTATCTTTTATATTTTTACTAAGGTTTTAACCGTGCCAATTTTAGGGTGCTACAAATGTATTTGTAACAACATTAAATATAACTAAGCAAACACCAATCTTTGAAAAGCTGGTGAATCTACTTTAAAAAGTAGAGGCCTCACATTCAAGACAAGAAGAAGAACAAGTAATTATAAATAAAAAATGGGAGTAGCCATTAAAAAGAGGTATAAGACCTCAACAATGCTTCCAATAGAGAAATAATTCTTAAGGATATCAAAATCAGAGAAATGATTCTCAAGGATATCAACAAAAAAGACATGTTTTTTACTCACAAAATATGTGCAAACTTTGTGATAGAAGTGGCCACACAATGAAGGAATTCTGGAATTATCCATTTACAATTATTATCCTCCATGAGAGATGAACCAACAACGAGATAGTCATCATCATACAAGCAAAATAAAATTTAAAAAAGTACAATAAAGTAATGTAGGTAAAGAGAACCAGATTAAATAAGAAGAAAAGGACCATCACAAAAAAGAAGAACATGCATTTGGTACAAAAGCATAGTCAAGTTAGCACAATAATTTTTGGTATGACTTTGAAGCAACCAAATAAATAATAGGTAAAGAAAATTGGATCCATAATCCAAATTTTTATACAAGAAATAATGCAACTAGGGATATCAAGAGCCTAGTTGATCACTCCGAGATATTGGAAAGTCAACAACAAAGAATATTGCTAAGATACAAAGTCAACTATGAAAAGTGAAAGCCATGGGATACCTCTAAGGCCAAGAATTTCAATACCTTCTAAAGTGAAGATTGTATGTTTAAAATTAATTATTTTTCCATTCATTTTCCTAGGTACAAAGAAAAACATTATAGGATGAATAACCTATTGTGAGAAGATATTTTAAGAAGCATGACCTATCTTGCAAACTCGAGCTTGTTAAGAAAATATTATTTGTATTTACAACTCACAAAATGATAGATCCTTACGTCAATTTTCAAATTCCAAGGTCTCATAAAATAATTGTCAAGGAGTGTACCAACACTACAAGAAATAAAGATACTAAATGATAAGATGCATTGTGATATCATTGAAATTGATAACATAATGTGAATTAAAGGGATATTTCTTATATAACATCAATAGTTGTTGGGCCATAATGGTTCAAATCTAAAGGTTATTTATAACTTTATAGATTGCTACATTCTTGTTCAAGTAAATACTATGGTATCCATGGGATAAATTAAGGGACTAAGAAAGTACACATAATTGCTCAAGATTGTATTCAAAACACACATCATATTTATTATATTAAAGAACTTATGATAAAAGAACTTGCTAGGAATCTATAATTTATCATGATAGAAAAAATGAAAAGCATAACAAGTCATACACTACTTTATTCCCATCACATTCAAGACAAAATTTGGTGACCACTCAATTCAATAGTCAACACAAAATACATGGTAGCACATCCTTCACATGAAGATAATGGAGGAGTCACATATTCATTGCATTAAATTTATAAGTATTGGATTTTGAATAAGTATTTATAATAAATGTATTTTTTGGGTGCAATATTGATGTAACTTGACACTCCTAAATATTTTAGTACGTAGTCTACATTGAGGAGGGAATTTATCTCTCAAATTATAATGTCACCCTGGAACATTTCATCAATAAAAAAGCCAAGAGTTTGAGCAGGAGCTAAGACTATGATGTAATAAGTGTGGGTGTGTTAGGAGTTATTACATCATAGCCCATGTGATCATGAGAGTGATATAACCACTCATCACAAGGGCTATGCATGTACTATAGGGCAAAGGTAGTTGCAAGAAAATTTAGAAGCTTGTTATGCAATATTTGGGCATCTATTGTATTTAAATACCTATAATTTTATAATGGAAATTAATTGAAGCACAGAGTTCTAACAACCTCATTGTGGATACCTAACTCAAAAACACTAGGTGATCCAAGTATAGACAAAAACATGCATACAAGTAGGTATAAAGTTAGGAAAAATGTAGGTAAGCAATAATAGAAAACTGAATGAAATAGGTAGCCAATGCAGACTCAAATATAATATTCTTTAATATTTTTATTGGTTTCTTATGTTATTTTTCACCAAGGATGGTAATATAGTAAGATCTTGAACCAAACTTAGCAATTATGATGAATAAACCTAGCCAATTAAGCTTAAACTTACCTTTGAGCTTGGATTTGGTGTTGGAATTCTTTTGATTCTCTTTGAGAATGATATCATCAACCTCAAATAAATAAGATCATAATTTTTTGCTATAGGTATGCTTAAACCTTTACTGGTAGATCCATAGGTTCTCTAAGGTATGGATCTGCTTTTTGTTAAGCAATTTCAATTGGCTAAGACAAGTGAGATGATATTAATATCTAACAGAGAAGTCCTAAAGTAAAATGCACAATAAGGCACCTCAAGATTGAAAGGGATGATGACTAGCCAAAGCATAGGATATCGCACCAGTGGGAATTTGAACATAGTGCACTAGGTCCAAAAGGAAAGATAAAATTGAAGATGCCAATATCAACGAGTTTTGCTAGTGAGATTCTAAAGGATCTTGATAAGAGTCTTGTTAGAAGCTTTAGCTTGGCCATTACCTTAAGGATAGTAAGGCATTGACCAATTTTTAAAGTCTTGTATTTAGCATAAATATTTTGGACATCCTTATTCTTAAAGGGTGTTTTATTATCAAATATTAGCATAGAAGAGACACCGTAGTGACTAAGGATTTGGTTAAATATAAACTTGGAGACTTGGAATCCAACGGTTAATGCTAAAGGTATGGCTTCAACCATTTAATGAAGTACTCAGTAGTCATGATGATGAATTTATGCCCATCATATGATACTGGGTTGATATTCCTAATGATGTCTAAGCCTTAGATAGAAAGATGTCAAGGAGAGATCAAGGGTTGAAAATATTAATATGGAGCATGGATAAGGTTGTCATGATTTTAGCATTTATCACACCTCTTGACATAGTTGCAAGAGTTATTTTTCATGGAGGGTCAACATTAACCCCTCCATAGGAGTTTCTTGGTGATAGCAAGTCTGCTAAAGTGACCATCACATGACCCATCATGGGCCTCTTTGATGACTACTTATGCTTTGGGTGAGGTTAGGCATATAAGGATAATTCTATTAAATAAATGATAATATAAGATATATCTAATGATGACATACTGATAAGAGCATTGCTTAATGTTCTTATGCTTGTTCTAGTTTAAACCATCAAACAATGTGTCATCCCTAAAGAAGAAAAATATACCTTTGAACCAAGGATCAGAGACTAATGTTAAGGGATCCCTAATTTATCGAAATATAATCATGGATTGTTCATAATCCAACCATAAGGGGATAAGGGATGCAACTACAAACACAATGGTACGATACTGGATCCTATTGATTAAAACAAGAATAATAAATGAAGAATAAATGAAAGAATCACCTTTGTTTTAGAATCACGATTGAATTGTTTGGAAGACCCAAACAATGAATAAGTTTGTATTTTATTGGATACCCAATTACACCAAATTGCACCATATAATTCTATTTGTTTAGAAGGTGTCATCAAAGATCACAACCCTTGTTTGTGAGTGATTAATAATTATTAAATAGTGATTTAAATAAATGTGATTAATATAAATGTTAGGAGTAGAATCCTAACATGCCACCCTCCTTAAAATTAGCTTTGTCCTCAAAGTTGGAATTGAGGAAATTTTTGTTGGATATGATGGAGTGTCTCCCATGTGGCGTCTTCTGAAGATAGACATTTCCATTGAATCAATACTTCAGTGAGGATGTGATTGTGGAGGTGACGAATGCAGCGATCTAGGATAACTTCTGGTTCAACCATGAGTGCCCCATCTTCATAAAATTTTAGAATTTGAGTTTGTGTAGTGATGTGGGTGTCTATTACGATCTTGAGACAATAAAATGGAACACATGTGGATTTTGGAGGGCTCTGGTAACTCAAGCTTATATGCAACTAGCCCAATACATTGTAGAATTTTATAAGGTCCATAAACTTTTGGTGTTAAATTTTTAGAACCTTTGATTTTTAGATAAGTTTGATGATATAGTTGAAGGCAAAGAAATACCATATCCCCTTCTTGGAAAGCATGCTCACTTTGATTTTGGTCTACTTGTTGCTTCATGCGGTGTTGGGCGATGTGTAGATTATATTTAAGAGTGCGAATAATATTATCTCGAGTAATAAGTTCCATCTCTACAGTTGGAACCTTTGTAATTCCTATAATATACGAGGTTAGTGATGGGGTTGATTGTCCATATAATGCTTCATAAGGAATCATTTTAATAGTTGCATGATATGTGGTATTATACCACCATTCGACTAGTGGAATCCATTTAACCCAGTGAAGGGGTCTCATGGAAATAAATCATCGGATATAAGATTCTAAATATTTATTAACAACTTCAGTTTGATCGTCTTTTTGGGGTGGTACGCAGAGCTCACCGAAGTTGAGTACCTTGGGGTTTAAACAATTCTTTCCAAAAATTTCTAGTGAAAGTGGGATCACGATCACTAACTATAGTAGAAGGCATGCCATGTAATTTAAAGATATTATCAAGAAAATTTGAGCAATAGTACTAGTTGTATAAGGGTGGGTTACGGGAAAAAAATGGGTGTATTTAGATAAATGATATACCACAACTAGGATGGTTGTTTTTCTTGCATATTTTGGAAGACCTTCAATGAAATCCATTGAAATATCGACCCATGTCTTTGTTGGTATGGTAAGAGGTTGAAGAAGGTTTGGTGTAGCCACTATTTTGCCCTTATTTCTTTGGCATGTCTCACATTCATTGACGAACCTCGTGACATCATTTTTTATCCATACCCAATAAAAGATCTAGTCACTCTTGTGTAAGTTTTTAGAAATCCAGAGTGTCCTACAGTGGGTGTAGCGTGTAGCTCATGGAGAAGCTTTGTACGATAGGCGGATGTAGGAGAGAGGATAAGACGTTCTTTATAACAGAGTATGTTATATTGCTAAAAATAGTGAGGTTTGCTCCTAGGATTTTGTTGGAGGTGTTGAATTATGGTATGTGTGGTAGGGTTCTTATACAATTATTCCTTGACTTGATCGATCCATTTAGGAATAGGGCAGGAAAAGGCATGTAATTGAGAAGTTTCTTTAAACTTTCTAGAAAGTGCATCCGTAACCATGTTATCTTTCCCTTTTTTATATATGATTTCATAATCATAGCCTAGTAGTTTTGTCACCCACTTTTGTTGTTCTGGTGTGGTTATACATTGCTCCAAAAGGTATTTTAGACTATGCTGGTCAATGCGGATAATGAAATGTTTTCCAATAAGGTAAGGTCTCCAATGTTGGATAGCATGAACAATGACTAACATTTCTTTTTCATATGTAGAATGTGCTAAATTATTTTTTGAGAATGCTTTGCTAGTGAAGGCTAAAGGTTTTTCATTTTGCATGAGTATGGCTCTCATTCCCAATACTGAAGCATTTCTCTCAATAATAAATGGTTTGGAAAAATTTGGCAAGGCTAAGACATGAGTGGTACACATGGTATTTTTAAGGTAATGAAGGCTTTATTAGATTTTGGAGACCACAATAAAGCATTCTTATTAAGTAATGTTGTTAAGGGAGCCATTAATTTGCCATAATATTTGACAAATTTGTGATAATAGCCAGTTAGTCCTAAGAACCCATGCAACCCTTTCAGTGTTTTTGGAATAGGCAAATTTTCCACATCTTCAATCTTACGAGGATCTACTTTAACTCCTTTGGAGACAATATGTCTAGGGTATTCTATTTATTTTTTTTCAAAGGAGCATTTTGATATCTTAGAGTATAATTGATTGTCCTCCAAGGTATTTAGTGTTTGCTCTATATGGGTTAAGTGTTCTTCCCATGTTTTTTTGTAAATCAAAATATCATCAAAGAAAACTAAAATAAAATTTTGAAGGAAAGGGTGAAATACCTTGTTCATCAGGCTTTAAAATGTGGAAGGGGCATTGGTAAGACGAAATAGCATCACCAAAAATTCATAATGTCCCTCATGAGTGCGAAAGGCTATTTTGGGTATATCACTTTCTTTAACTCGAATTTGGTGGTATCTAGATCGTAAATCATGTTTGAAAAAATATGCGACCCCATTAAGTTCAACGAGTAATTCATCGATGACTAGAATAGGAATTTTTTCCTTGATAGTTATTTTGTTGAAGACACAAAATTCAACATATAAGCGCCATAATTCATCCTTCTTTCTTACTAGTATGACCAGAGAAGAGTAAGGGCTTACACTAGGTTTAATGATCCTTGCCCTGAGTAGGTTTTGTCCCAAATTTTATATTTCTATCTTTTATAAATATGGGTATCGATAAGGTCTAATATTAGGAGGTTGGTTCCCGAGAAGTAATTTAATGGCATGATCATGATTCCATTGTGGAGGCAATCCTTGTGGTTCATTAAATATTCTATCATGTCTTTCTGAGCTCTTGTAATTCAGGTGCCTCTAGTTGTTCTTCATTAGTGGTTTGCAAGGAAAATAGTTGAGGAACCATGCCTTTTCCTCCTTTGAGAATAATTTTTTCCATTCTATGGGAACTTATGATTTGTGAAGGGCCTTATTTTAACCCTTTAATTATGTAAGTTTGATATTTTTTTTATGAATTGCATCCATAATTCTTCAAAGACCCATTGAATTTTACCAAGTTTTTTTAGCCATTGTACTCCTAAAATGATGTCACATCCTCCTAATGGTAGTACACACATATCCCCTTTCATGTTATAATCTCCCATAGTGAGCTTGATATTTTGGCATTTTCTTTTGCATGTAATTTTTCTACCATTGCCAATCATGACTTCGAAGTTATTACAAGGATATATAAAACAATTAGCTTTTTTGACCAACCTAGGATCTATAAATTTATGAGTGCTACTAGAATCTAAGAGCACAATAGGGTTTCATTTCTTAAAGTACCCATTAACCTTCATAGTTTGTGGGGCTGAACATCCTACGAGAGTGTTAAAGGATATTTTTGTTTTATCCTCATTTTCTTCTAGAATATTTGTTATTACTTCAACTTCAATGTCATCCTCTTCCTTGGGAGTGCAATCTCCAAATTTTTCCAAAATATATAATTTTGGTGAAATGCATTTGCGATTAGAGATGAATTTTTCGTCACAATGGAAACAGAGGCCCTTCTATCGCATTTCTTTCATTTCATCTTGGCTAATTTTTTTAATCGACATGACCTTATTCAATTTTGGATGGTGTAAGTGTTTTGTGATTTCCCTATTGAGACTCTTCCTATTCATCATTGGTTATTGATATTTTCTTCTATCATTTGTGCTAATACCACTGCGTGCATCATGTCGATAGGATTGAGTATTTGTACTTCCAGTCAAATTTTTTCTTTTAGGCCACTGATGAAGCAACTTTGAAAGAATGATGAATCAACTGATGTAAGGTTTACCAACTTATCGAATTGAGCTTGGTATTCTCTTACAGTTGATTTTTGGCAAAGTTTGGTGAGAGCTCCTATGAAATCTTCAAATTTGGTTGGGTCAAATCGCAACATTAGGTTCTTTGTAAAATCAATCCATGTGGGAGTACCTTTAGTTTTTTTATACCATTGGTACCATTGTGTAAGGATTTTTTCTAAGTGAAATGCTGTGATATGAAATTTTTGGATCTCTAGAATTTGATATAAGGAGAAATATTGGTCTACCCTATATATCCAATTTATGGGGTCGTCTCCATCGAATTTTGGGAAATCTAATTTTGTGGTATGTGGTAGGATTGACGTCTGTGCCCCCCTAGTAATGTTTGTTGCGCTGGTATTGTGTTTTGTTGTTCGTTGTGCATTAATGCCAAGTTTTGTTGTACTAAGTCCATAGAGTGATTTGTAGCATCCAATTTGGTTGATAATTATGTATTGGAGGTATTGATGCTCATAGTTAATTCTATTATTTTTGCATCTATTTTATCATCTAAATTATCTTTCCAAAACGTAATTCCTTACAACATTTCTTTAATTTCTTTTGAAACTTCCTTTGAGATTTCTTTCATAATATCTTTCGCCATATCTTGTGATCTTCTCCCATCTGTCATGATGAGGTTGTTGTTTTATGGTATCCTACTTAGTTTGTATATTATGTGTATTTTTGGAAAAAAATGGTCAAATTTGTTTAAAAAGTTGTAAAACAACTTTTTTTACAATTTGCAAAAGTTGATTTTGTGATAAATTATCACAATTTGTAAAACATTGTTACAAATTTTGCTATTTCAATTTTCCTGACGGTGGTATGGGCGGCATAACATAGGGCTTGAGTGCAGGTGGCGGAGGCAACAAAAGGGGTGGTGGAGCAGATATGTTTGAGCACAGGTGGTGGAGGCGGTGGTGCAAAGGTGACGGTAGGGGTGATAGAGCAGATGGGATTAAGTGTAGGTGGCGGATGATAATAGGGCAAAGTAGTGCATCAAACGAGGAGGACTAGGTCAACAGAATCTCCACATGCCCAATTGGTGCTACAACCTTACACACAGACGTATATCTAGCGGGTTAGACACTTTACTAATACGTCCCATCCAATCTATGCTTGTATATATTCTTTACGCTTGTACGTCCTTGTGTCATTGCCTAGTGAAGTTGCAATCAAAGGAAACTATGAAAATGGCAGTGTGAATTATTTGTTTATGCCATATTTTTCTTATGCTATGAATGAAGGTTTAAATGAAGTGGCAGTGAAAAATTTGATAGTGGGTAGCGAAAACTTGACAGTGGATGGTATGCATGATAGAGAGCCCTAATACCTGATGTTACGATATTGGATCTTTTTGATTAAAACAAGAACAATAAATGCATAATAAATAAAAAATAACCTTTGTTTTAGAATCACGATTGAATTATTTGGAAGACCCGAACAATGAATTAATTTGTGTTTTCTTAGATACCCAATTGCACCGTCTATTTTTGTGTTTAGAAGGTGTGATCAAAGGTCACAACCCTTGTTTGTGAGTGATTAATAATTATTAAATAGTGATTTAAATAAATGTGATTAATATAAATATTAGGAGTAGAATCCTAACACATAGTATCAACATGACGATTGCTAGATTAAGGAATGACTTTGATAGTGATGTTGTCAAAAGTAAACATTAGCTTAGCAACAATGTATTTGTATGGCCTATTCTTTTCATCTTTTATTTGATAAATAGCATTGAATTGGTTAACTATAAGCTAGGAATATCCAAAAATGATGAGGTTTCTAACATACAAGGCTAAGGCTACACAAAGTCCTGAGATAATAACTTTGTACTCCATGGTGTTGGTATAGAAGAATATAAGCTTAAAGGGCAAAGGGATAAGCTACTACTAAGGGGTGACCAAGATGATGTATACCCCCTCTCCTTTGACACATCGAGGGTTATTGAAGTATAGAGTCCAAGAGATAGGTTGATCAACTTCTATGCTAAACATTAATACATCTAGGAAGTCTATAGCTAAAGGATGGCTTGCTTCTAAGGGTGTAACTACTAGTTGATCAGTACTGACTTAACCTTTCATAACTTTTGGACAAAAAAATCAAGATTGAATTCACTAAGGGTGATGATCCACTTAGTGGTTTGTTCTGAGAGGTGAAACTTTGATATGAAATATCACAAAGGATTGTCTCTTGTTATGATAAACATATTATGGCTAAGTATGTAGTGTTTAAGGTTTTGAAAATCAAGCACTACAATGAGACAAAGATTCTTTAAAGGGGTATAGTAGAATTAGTAATTAACCAAAGTCTTGCTAATGTAGAGAATGTATTTCTCCCTACGCTAGTCATTGTACTGTGCTAACATATTACCTAAGACATGGCATGTTACTGCCATGTATAACAATATTGGTTGGGAAGGATTAGGAAGGACAATGATGGATGGAGACAAGATGTAAGATTTGAGAGCATCAAAGACTGCTTGATAATCAACATTCAAATTGAAGAACACATCCTTTCTAAAAATATTAGAAAAAGGTTAACACTTGTCAACAACTTGAGAGATGAATCTCCAAATGGATTAGATTTTTCCATAGAGATTACAAAGTTGGGTGAGATTCAGAGGGGGTGGCATATTGAAAATAGTTGATATCTTTTGAGTATCGACTTCAATGCTATGTTGGGATATACTGAATCCAAATAATTTTCTTAGGTCACCCTAAAATTGTAATTTTGAGACTTTAGATGTAATTTATACTCACTCATCTGCTGGAAGATGTATCTTAAGTCTTAAACATGATATTTCTAATTTAATGATTGACTAAAAATATTATCTATATAGTATTCGATGATGTCATACATCATGTCATAAAATATATATGCCATGGCTCACTGGTAGGTAGCTCTTATATTTTTCAATAAAGACGTAATTTGATAGCAAAAATTTGTTGTGGCTTAATGATTTCTAGTTTGGGATTAAGATTATCACTATCCATTCTTGAAAATTTTGATTTGACTATTTATTATATTTTCACATAAAAGCTATAAGCTTGCTCAAATAAAAATGATAATATGTATTAGACTAAATTTAGTCTAAGAATATTTAAATTAATATAGTGAAAGATAGTATTGTACAATGTCTTATATGGATTTTATTGATTATTTTTTTACAGTTTAATGCTCTGTATTCTAAACATAAAATAAGAACACAATAATAACATAATAGTGAGCATTAAGGTGCCTAGAAGAATATTGAATGCCATGAAATAGCTAAAATTTATATTGAGTGCCTTTATTGAATGGATGATTTATCTGTTTGGTATGATTAAGTGCATTTGTGGAATGGATAATTTGATTTTATTAGTTTGGCATGATTGCATGCATTTATTGAATGGTTGAATTATTTTGAAATAATCCTAGACGGATAGAGAGATTTTTTTATGAAAAACCATGTGCACCATGGTTAAGGGAATAATATGTCACATTTTAAACTAGTGTTATACAATCATGAATGATATTTATTCATGGAAGTATGCGTAGATGCATTGCATATAATGGTCTCTCTAGTTGGGTGGTTCTACAAGTTTTTAACTATAAACACTACATTCTCCATAATAATTTATTCTTAATCTAAATTATTGTTAATGAAAAAGATCTTGGATTTTGAAGTATTAAACACCTAGCCAACAACCTTCTCCTAGAATCATAATATTGATTTAAAATCTATCCTTATATATTGAAGGATGACCCAAAATAAAAATATCATCAACAAGTTGGTTATGAGATTCAAAGGGACCATTTGTCACAACTTGAATACCTTTAATTTTCTATCCATTTTTACCTTTGAAAAACCTCTCTCTGATGCCTCACAATGAGTACCAAATAGATAAGGAGATAGTGGATCACCTTGATAAAGACCATGGGATGATTTGAAGTATCTGATGAAGGATCCATTGATAAAAGTATAGTATTTTTGAGTGCTATAACATCTAATCCATTCACACTAGCCTTCAAAACCAGATTATCTAAAAATATCATGTAAAAACCTCCAAAAATCCTTATGAGGTGTTTTGTTCATATCTAATTTTACAAGCATACCTGACTCTTTAATGGAATGAAGATAATATGTGGCATATTGTGTAATTACTATACAAATAAGAATTTATTTTTCATTAACAAAACCTATTTAACTCAATATAAATAAATTTTTAATCTATTTGTTATAATTTTTGAAATAATTTTATAAATAATAGATTAGAGAGACTTATTAAATGAAAATTATCAAAATATTTTATCTTGGACTTCTATGAAATCAATGAAATAAAGATGACATTAATCTCATATTATAGCCTTATTTTTCTTGGCCTCTTCAACTACAATCAACATATCGCCCTTTAACAAATCCCAAAATTTTTGAAGGAAAATTATAGGAAATCCATAAAGGCAAGGTGCCTTATTAGGATGGAAAGAGAAAACTACCTCTTGTAGCTCCTCCATAGAGATCTTTCTCATCAAGTTTTCATTTTGTCCATATGTCAAAACTCATGGAATATGTTACAAAAACTTACCTTGAGCCTCCTCATCTTGCCCACTATTTTATGGAATATATTTAAAATAATTAATTGCTTCTTTCTACAGAATTTTTTCTCAATATTTCTTCCATCTAAGGTTAAAATATTTTTTATTTGATGAAAAGATAAATTTGTTTTGCTTATAGCATTAAAAAATTGGTGTTTATGTCCCCTTCCTTAAGCCATCTCTCCCTAGATTTTTGGGCCCAATATGACTCTTTCTTTTTTATACTTATAATGATTATAAAGTAATTATATTTTTTACAGAAATATATTTGATCAATTCCATTGATTTCCATTATCTCTTATAAATTATTGAGTTTGAATTTAATTTTATCTTATTTTAAATATATTACTAAAGGATTTTATGTTTCAAAATTTTATTTGTTCCTTTAGATATTTCTTTCTTTGAACAAACCTCTACATATATGATCCTTCAAGACTTGCTTCCTCCCATCACAACATAACCATCTTGTAGAAATTAGGATCTTGAAGCCATGTAGACTAAAATCAAAATGATTTGGATGACCATTTTTTAGTAGATCACATATCAAAAGTATATGATCCTCCTCACAAAAAAAATATCTAAAGATATCATATTCTATATTTGTAACCACGTAATAGAGAACACAAATCTATCCAATATTTATGCTAAATGATTAATTTGTTTTACAAAAGTAGTTAAGACTCTATAAATCATGAGTTGGTCACAAAATCAAATATTGAAGGAAGGATAATATTGCATTTAGTTGTGTTTATATATGTGTCCATAAGAGATTGTTGAAGTATTGTTGGAACATGACATTATGTATATTACCAAAATGACATCAATCAAGAGACTGCACTTTATATAGCAACAAAAGAGGTAAATCTAGACTTTGTGAGCATACTCAAGATTACGAGAAGACTCGTGGAGATGGTAGATAAAGATAGGCAACACGCTTTGCATTTGTCTATAGAAAATGGTAGGTTGGCTGTTGTGAATGAACTACTAATATTAATCAAAAGAATAATCAATATTACTGATAAGAAGGACAACACTACACTAGAGATAGCGCTTTAGAAGCTTAATAAAGAGGATAAATTTATTCATTACCAATATGTGAGTATTTCATTGCGTATATTTAGTTGACACTATTTTGTCATTGCTACTTATCCTTGCTTTAAGGGGTTATAGAATTGGTAACTTTGCACAATATGATATCACAAACAATTGAATTAAAAATTAAAACATCTCTTTAAGAATAAAATACGAAGGCATACATGAACTAACAATTTAGAACATAATTTATTAAAAAAATAAATAATGTAAAAATATTTTTCATTTTTTTTTTTAATATAATTTGGGATTTTGCCTCTCTACGATGGAAGCAATTTGGGATGTTAGGAAGAAGAGGGATTTCGTTATTGAAAGATGTTTGGAATGATTGCAATGATGTTACATTTATATATTTTTGATGTTTGATTTCATTTTGATAATAGCATTGATTGACATTGTTACTCACGATTCTAGTTAAAAATCTAAAGTATAAAAATTACTTGGTTAGAGTTAGCAAAACCTAATTTTAAAGTCATATTGGGTGTTGCCTTCATTCAAATTTTCTTGGTGGTGCTTTGGTCTAAAAATAAGTGTTGTTGGATGACATCATAGTCAAAATAGTGGTACTTTGGAAAAAAAATGCAGGTGCTCAACTTCTAATATGATTAGGTCTAATTTTTATAGGCGCTTTATTAAAAATGATAGAATCTAAGTAAAATAAAGGGATGTGGATGGTCCTATAGAATTATAGTGGATATTAAAGGTCTTTAAATGAATTCTATAAAATACGTAAATGACATCTAAGTTATGGTTTATAATAGGAGTACCCCTAAAGCATTTTGATTTCCTTTCTTGGGATACATTAATAGAAAAGGAAATAAATTGGATTACATGTCTTGAATGATTCTCTTTATAAAAAAACAAAAATTTGAAATGATTTTATAAGAATATTCCACATTTCAAGATACTACTAGGGTTCTCAACACTATTGGGTGAAATCTCTATGTATGTGTTTATCAAGTACCAATTTTTGATTCAAATGATTTCCATTAATCCAACAACCTCCCCTTATGTTATTTCTCCTTCACAAGTTGGGATAGGAAATACCTATTATAAAGTGCCATGTGTCTATTCACAATCGATATGCCTATCTTTACATCCATGCTAGGGTTCTCAACACTCTTGGGTGAAATCTCTATGTATGTGCTTATCAAATACCATTTGTTGATTCAAATGTGTTCAATTATTCCAACGACCTCCCCTTATGTTATTTCTTGTTCACAAGTTGGGTAGGGCATGTCTATTATCAAGTACCATGTGTTTATTCACAGTCAATATGCTTATATTTATATCCATGCTTCTTCAAATGACTCGAATAAACATGAAATGTTGATGTTGAATTCCTTTTCTTTTAATCCAAGGGCCATAATGACCCTTGGAGCTTGATTGTACCAATAAATGGGGATTTCATTGGATTACTTAGTTTTTTCCAAGACAAGCCACTACTACTTCCTAAATGAGTGTAAACTATTGGTCCATTTTTTAATCAAATGATGTATGATCAAAGCAATAAAAAAATCACTTCCTAATCCTTAACAATTTTACTTAAGCTTGATGCACATTGAGATGTAGTTGGAGCACTCAAAGCTAAACATATATGTTCATACTTCCAGATGTTTATTGGAGATTTCATCCTCCATTTCTAGTTTTAGCAATGGATTCAACATATTTGCATGCACCAAATGTCATTGGAACACTCAAATTGATTCATATATACTTTATAATATATTTTACTAATAAACTATAATATTATCTCTTAATTAAATAGTGATGCCATATCTTTTGCATTTGAACAATACAAACTTGGAATTTAAAAAGTACATAAATTAACTAGTGTTTTCTTGAATAGGTTGAAAAGTTGGTGGCACATCGGAGGCCACCCTCCTTGTGAATTGAACTTGGGTTTTCATTAGGAGAGCCCAATGCCTTTACTATTGAGGTGTCTGTAATGTTATAAATTATTATATCTCGCATTATTTACCATAATAATACTTTTAAGAAGAATTTTCTAGTATATTTATGTAAGACTTATATAACATTTAATTTAAAATGGTTGTAGGGAAATTTTCCCTATAGTTCCGCTTCATTCTAAGACTAGTCGAAAGCAGGATAGGCCAAGGCAATGTTGTTGGAAGGTGCTTCATGCATTTAGTGGGAAGAAAGGAGCTTCAAAGAAGGGTATACAAGCTTAGAAGTTGCATCGACCTTTAGATCTTCCATCTATGGCTGATGCTCATCTTCTGCTAAGATCTAGCCACATCAAGGGCACCAAGGCCCATGGATCATTGATTGTCAATTCAATAGCCTGTGTGGTCCTTTTGACGAAGGAGAGCATGAAAACAAAGGGAAGGCTTTGATAGAGGTCGAGGTTAGACACATGGTGACTAGTTGGGAGCCCAAGAAAGGAGAGCATTATTGCTTGACAAAGAAGGCCAACCAATGACCAAAGAAAGTTCCACTTCATCCGAGGACATATAACAACCACACGTGCTAGGAGGAAAGCAAGAGGAAGACACCCACTATTAGCTACAAAGCTTGACTTTCGTGACCAATCTTATCAGAACCAATCATGCGTCAATTGTGACCAACTCCCATCATATGTATGAGCCTACCCTACCAACCTACACCAGTTAGGGAGACCATGTATAACATGTCAGCAAGGAGATGCATTCTAGGAGAAACGTGAGAAAGAGCAATGGTGTAACTACCCCAATGCAATAACGAAGAGCTGAGTTAGCAACACTTGATCATCCAAAGGCACAAAAGCTTTCAAAATTTATGGTCTTGGATCTAGAGACCTTGAAGCTAGCATTTCACAGTTGTAGGAGGATTTCGACTAAAAACATAAGATATTTACAAGCCTTATACACAAAACTTTGGAGGGAAGAAACCCTCCTTTCGACTTATAAATAAGCCCGATTTCATTGTAAAATGCATTAGGAGTTATCTACTCATGCCTAGTACCCAGCCTTGCGGGCTCTTCCTTTCACCCTTCTTTCCTACTATTACAAGGGAGCCTGAACCTTTTCTCGTGCCTAAGGAGAATTGATCCCTCTAAGTCTCATTGTCTTGTAATAATTTAAGAATGTTAATGGAAGTCGTGACTAATTTTGCTTTGTCCTCCTCTTAGCTTGGCTCAATTCATGTCGGTATGGTTGCTTGATTATGTTTACTAATCGTAGATGATGTTTTTTTGTGTTCAATTACCACTTATTACAATAAAAAATTAGGAATGTAATTCTTTGGTACATCACCCTCATAGTTTAAGTTTTTTTTATTTTCTTACAAAAGTTTTTACTTTCATTACAATTCTTTTCTTCACCTCATAAGGAACCAACCTCCATTAAAAACTTAGATTCGAATAAAGAGCCAACCTCAAACCTTGAAAGTTACTTCACAAGCGATCCTCTTGTCTTTAACGTTTCCTACTATTTAGCTCTACAAGAGACACGAGTGCATTTGTCTTGCCTAAGCCCAACGTCATAACACGAGTTAAACTGATGCGTTCTAAAACATCAACAATAACAATACTATCGAAAATACACATGAATAAATAGCCCTTAAATTTATATGGCTCTATGACCTACCATGAATGTAAATTTATAGCAGCCAGCGTCGACTTTTTTTTTATAAATGAAGATCCTAATTTATGGCGCCAAATTTCTGAACTTTTTGAGTTTAACTAAGTGGGACCACTTTGATGTGTCATTCCATGTTTTTTACAAAGATAATTTGGTACGTGTAAATGCTCCAAAGATAATTTGGTACGAGTGATTACAACTAAAGTGGGGCCACTCTCCTTTCCAAAGATAATTTGGTACGACTGATGCTAGAAATTCGGATTCCTTCCTTGTGCTTACCTTCGTTAAAAACAAAATAACACATGACCAGGCTTTTCTTCAACCATGCTATATATATATGTGGGGTAATTTTGATGTTTCACATTTAATTATTAAAGTCTAGTGAAGTGTATAGCTTTAGTTCGTTAATTTTAAGTGTTTGATTCGTAATTAATTTAAATTTTTATTTTTAATTGATTAGTGAGGTTAATTTTTATTATAATATTATGAATTTATTATTATTATTATATTAAATTGTTAGCCGCAATAATATAGTTTATATGAAAATTTAAATGTTTAAAAAAAAAAAATTAAAAAAATATTAGACTTCTAGAAATGATTTCTAATGAAGGTGAAATATTCTAACCATACATGTTAAAAAGTTTTTCACTATATTGTTAAAAAACTGTTAAAATCTATGCCAAGTTAATAAAGCGTCTTTGACAATAATGGTTCTATTGTACGGATTGATGAAGTTGAACAAATCCAATGTAAGTTTGTGAGTATTCTATTTTATTAATCATTTTTTAAGTTGACGAAGCATTACACTTATAAAGTGGGAGTAAGGTTGATTATTGTATTGTCTTTTCGAATTTTAATATTTTAAATAGGACAAGTAAAAATAAAATATTTATTTTAAAAATATTTAACTTAAAAATTAATTAAAAATACAATAAAAATTTTGTATGATCTATAGTTTTTTAGTTTTAAATTTTTAAATTTTTTTATTTAAAATCAGTTTTAATCGTGTAGCTTTTATTATGGTAAATGGTTTAAAATTGGTTTATGTTGTTCAATAAATTGAAAAAAATTTATTTACATTTTTTTTATAAGATGGATGAAGGGGTTTTGAAAGGTATTCCAAACCTTTTACAAGAGTGGATCAACCAACCAGCTGGAAACAATGACTAAAGATATCAACATAGCAAAACAAGAAGGATCCACAAAACATACAAATAACAAAGCTACATAATTTTTTTTGGTAAATAAAAGTCTTCATTAAGTATTGGGTTTTGCAAGTTAACGCAAAACCTATTACAATATCCAGCCTTCTGCTGAGATTGTAGATCCTAGTCATCCTTGAAAATTTCTTACCAGAAATTGTGTTGAATCCCCTACAACACCTTACTAACAAAGCACACTCATACCTAAACATAACTATAAACATTACTTACATTAACAAGAATTGAAGTTTGGAACTTTGCACTTGTGAAACCTATTGCTTGCCCATTTCCTATTCTCCGTCGGAATCTTCCAAGGCTTACACCCTGTTACCTTCATTTCCAATTTGGTATGATTTAGAGGGAAACCCCATAGTTATTACCAGCTCCATGGGGAAAGAACACTCATTCATATTTCTCCTTAATGGGTAGGTTTCTTTTCATGAATAATAATTTTTTCCACTTCACGTGGCACACCTTGTGTCCATGTCACCAAACTACCAACATCAACACCTATGTTGGCTAATTTGTTAGCTGACCTGTTGGCCTCACGGTACACGTGACGAGCCCTCCTGTTATGTCTTACCGTAAAAATAATCCTCACTTCATGGATGACTCCCTCGATTCTCCATGGAGGTTTTTTGCCATTGGTTAACAAGTTGATGATGTTCATAGAATCACCTTCAATCATCAAGTTACCTTGAGTTACTTGGGCTACTTGCAACCCTCTCCAAAGGGCTCTAGCTTCTGCTTCGTTATTAGTTCTGATTCCCAATGGTTCAGCGAAGGCCTTGACCAGATTTCCTTGATGATCATTGATTATTCCTCCAGCTCTAGCTCTTCTCGGGTTCTCCTTGGCTGCACCATCAAAATTTAGTTTAAACCAATCCTGTGGGGGTGGCTCCCAAGAAATCCCATTTATGGAATTGGGCAAAGGAATGGAAGGTTTGTCCTCAATACCTAAGGCCCGTGCTAATTTTTTTTCTTGGGGAAGAATTGAGTGGTTCTCATCCACTAACGTGCTAAGGTTTTCTTTCGCATAGACAATAATCCTATTGAGGATGGTTTTTGGGTTGTGAATGGTATCCTTAAAGGCTCTATGGTTCCTTTCTAGCCAAATATGCCAGAGAAAATGATGCCAACAGATTTTCCATAGGTACTTAAGTTTTAGGCTAACAAAGGGTTGAGGCCATTGATCGAACACTTTGGATATAAGAGCAAGTTTAACCCACGAGATCCTAAAGGCTTGGAAAAGTTCATCCAAGATGGACTTCGCTACCAGACACTCCAGAAACAAGTGTTGGATTTTCTCCCATCCTACCCTACACATGTAGCAATGGTTAGCAATAACCATACCTTTGGATAACATATTGTCCATAGTGAGGATTTTTCCTTGAATCACCATCCATGAAAAAAAGGATATTTTAGGAATTAAGCCTTTGATCCAAACCAAACTCGGTTGAAATTGTTGACATTCCACATTGAGAAGCAAATTATAGGCAGACTTAACCGTGAAGTCACCACTTTCGGTCTCACTCAAACAATGTGATCTTCATCCTCTCTAGAGGGAATAATTTGCTGAATTAAAATGTTATAAAGCTCTTCGACTCGCTTCAAAACCCCGTACTCTGATGTGTTTCCACCTGTTGATATTCATATCCTTCCACATATAATTTGCAACCTTCTTCCCAATATGTTGCTCCATATGCTCTTGAATCCTAGCCAAACGAGGATTCTGGGATAACTCTTCAGCTCTCACCCATCGATCCTTCCAAAAATCTATTGTTTTCCCATTTCCTAGAATCCATCTAAGACCTTTCTTGATAATATCCCTGCTCGTGAGGATTGCCTTCCAAAAAGCATACCCCTTTCTTGCTAAGTTGTCATTAAGGAAGTTCACACCGTGGAGGTATTTCCTCCTAACAAAGCTACATAATAGTCGAGTAGAACAAAGAGAAAATTTTCCTAAGGGATCCTTACTATTGTAGATTAGAGCCATTTGAAAACACAAAATTATCCCCTCAATATTTCATTATCTAATTGATTTAATCCATTTGGGAAATCTTCCTACCAAATTGTGCATATTTCTTGCAAAAGTCCCAAGTTTGCTAAAAATTTGTCGATCTATTTCCCTCCCTATAAACATTCTTAATCTCAAAAGCTTCAAGGGTTAAAATTTATCTTTGGATTTCAACAATTTCATTTGTGATCATCCAAGAAAGGACCTAAAAACCTTTGAGCATAATCCCCTTCAATAATTACCTTTTGAGCATTCAAAATTTCAGTTGAAAAACCCTTTGAAAGAGAGCTTGTGCCTCCACAAAATGATTGGATTGACAATCTAAATTTTTTGTGAAAACCAACAAAATCCTCCCATCAAAGTCTCTAACCAATCCCCTACACCGGCTGGTCCTAGATTCCCTTTAGAAGCTCCATCGAAATTTAGCTTCAACCAACCAAGAGGAGGAGGTTCCCAAATAGTAGTATGTCTAGCAGGAGCTTCAGGGCAATGTTTGGGATAATAATATCTAAATCCAAGAGCCAAATTCATCGTTAACTCTCCAAAGGAAATGACCTTATCTAAAAAAATTGGATCCACATTCTCAACAATGGTAGCAACAACATAAAGTGCCACGAACTCAGCAAGATGAGAGATATTTTTAAAGGCTGTAGAATTCCTCTCCTTCTAAATACACCACCAAACATGAGGTAAACCAAAGGACCAAAAATCTTGAAGACACGAAGACATAAAGGGAGACCTCCATTGAATGATCAAGTTAGACAACAACTTTGGGAAAATCCAAACCACACTAATGGTCCTCAAGAACTAGGAGAAGACATACTGAGAGAAGGAACAATCAGACAACAGGTGCACAGGTGATTCTTCAACACGACCACATAGGTAGCATCTTTCGGGATAACTAATCCTCTTTCTTACAAATTATTCAATGTGAGGAACTTTCCTTGAGCCGCCAACCAAAATTTTATTCACATTTTTACCTGTAAAAAATACTTATTATATATATGATTATTAATTATAATTTTTCATAATTATAAATTATTATTTTTTGGTTAAATTTTCAATTAAAAATAAATAAAACTATTTGTATATAGAAAGTATAATATAAGTTTAAATGCGTGTTTAGATATATTAAAAAAATTGTTCATATTACTTGATGCACAATATATTAAATTAATGGGATTAGACATGATAATAAGGATGGACCTTTCAAAGCTATAAGGCTATGTCACTTTCAATACTTTAGTGTCTTAACATTTCAATGTGATAAAATTAAAAGATATATTCTTGGAAAAGTATGTGAGGAAAAATGCAATTTTTTCTTTGCAAGTTACAAAGAAATGTAAATTGGATGGAAATGCAAAATTCTACAAATATGAGTTTGGAATTGGGAATAAAATTTGGTTTAAATATGTAGACACCAAATTTTAGTTATCTGTTATTCATATATAATTATATATAAATATTTTATATATTTATATATAAATATATATAAATAAACATCAAGAATCCAATGACCAAAATTAATCAGTAAAAAGTACATTTCAATGGCTAGATTTAATCCAAAGTACAATACCATGAAATAAAATCCAACGGTTAGATCTAATCAAAATTATTTTGTAATCAATGGTTTGATTTAACAATGCCACAATTCGACCCTAACCCTAACCTTTTTAAAAAAGTTATAAAATTACACTCACTAGGGTGAATGAAGAATGGAAAAAAAGAAGACAATTGTAATGAACGAAGACGAAGGCAAGAGAGAGAGAATACTATTGTTATGCTGTCAAAATCATGATTTATGTATGCAATAATATTTCCATTTTTAATTTATATTGATCATTTCATTATACTCACTTTGACAGGTGCTACTAACATCTTCTATTGCTTCCATGTGTGCAGGATTCATAGCTTCACTCACTACAAAAGGCGTAAATCAAATATACTTCAATTGGTGGTCACAAAAATAAACCCACCATCCAACTTGCTTGTGGCATGAAAATTTGAAGACACCATCATTCTTTTATAAAAGGGATTACCCCCATTTAGCACATCTGATTGTAAAATGCACCCTAAAAGGGTCGATCTGTATCAAAAGGGATTTTCACAAATTTAGTATAATATTTTTTTGTTATTGCAAATGGTGTGTTTTTATGTTCACAAAATGGTGATCACGGTTCTTTCCCACACTAATTTTTGTTTTTATGATTGCATGGGTTGTTATCAACAAACAAAAATAACTTTGCTAATCGGGGTTTCTATTATGTACAGACAACATCTCCATCAACGAGCACTACAAGTAGGTGTCCTTAAAAACCCCCCTTCTTTAATTTTTCAAAAAAAAAGTTATGTGATTTTAATTTTTTTGCTTGTTTTAATTTCATTTTGAAAAAAATCTTGTTTGTTTTTCAGTGTTTTGACTGTTTTAAATTTTGTATATTTAAAAAAATTAACATTTTTGTTTTACATTTTTTTATCTGTTTTAATTTTTGAAAAAAAATCAAAGGGAGTCCCTTGGATTTCCCCTTGCCCTCTCAAATCTACGAGGATCGTGCACAATGCGTCCCCCAAACCCTAAGCAAAGGTTGTGCATAGCCTTAAATTCTATGTTTTTAGAATAAATAAACAAACATTAAACCCTAAGGGCCATGTGGTCCCCTAAATGCCCAAGGGGCCACGTGACCCCTTTCCCCTTACCATAAGGGGTTAAAAAAATAAAAATATATATATTTTTAAACATATGGGCCATGTGGGCCTATAAAACCCCAAGGAGCCATGTGACCCCTTTCCCCTTACCATGAGAGTTAATAAAAAAATTAACATATGAGCCACTTGGCCCCGTAAAAGCCCAAGGGGCCACACAACCCCTTTCCCCTTACCAGAAGGGGTCAAAAAATTTGTCAAAACCAAAATTTTGTCAATAAATTGTTAAACAATAAAATTTGTTTTTGAATAAAAACTTATCAACAAATTGTAAAACAAAAAAAGTTTTTGAAAAAAAAACTTGTGAACAAGTTTCAAACACACCAAAAAATATCAAAAACAAAAAATTATCAACAAATTGTCAAACAAAAAAATTATTTTTGAATAAAAACTTATCAAAAAATTGTCAACAAAACAACAAAAACTTGTCAACGAATTGTAAAACAAAAAAAATATTTTTGAACAAAAACTTGTCTACAAGTTGTTAAATAATTTTTTTTTTGGCAAAAACAAAAATTTGTCAACAAATTGTCAAATAAAAAAAATTATTTTTTTAACAAAAAATTATCAACAAAGAACAAACATTGTTTTTCCACAACAAATACATATCAACAAGTTTTCAAAAAAAAACAAACAAACATTGTTTTTACACAACAAGAAAACAAATATTGTTTTTTCATAAATAAAATAAAAACAAGCAAACAAAATTGTCCCAAAAAAATTGGTTCAAACAAAATTTCAACAACCAACGCAAAAAACATCAAAATTTCAATAACAAATGCACATTCAAGTGCCAACATGATGTGGGTACACTCAGTGCCCCAACAACAACTAGAGCATATTTCAATACCAAACCAATAGGAGTACAACCAAGTGTTGCTCCAATAGGGGTGTAACTAAAGGTCACTCCCTACAAGAAGTGAGGGGTCACTCCCTACATCAAGCAATTTACTTTTCATGTCCTTAGCATAGAGGTTTCTCCCTACAAGAAGTGAGGGGTCGCTCCCTACATCAAGCAATTTACTTTTCATGTCCTTAGCATAAAGGTTGCTCCCTACAAGAAGTGAGAGGTTGCTCCCTACATAAATAAATTTACTTTTCATGTCCTTAGCATAGAGGTCACTCCCTAAAAGAAGCGAGGGGTCGCTCCCTACATTAAAAAATTTACTTTTAATAAATTTCACTCCCTACAAGAAGCGAGGGGTCACTCCCTACATCAAGTAATTTACTTTTCATGTCCTTAACATAGAGTTCACTCCCTACAAGAAGTGAGGGGTCGCTCCCTACATCAAGCAATTTACCTTGCATGTCCTTAGCATAAGAGGTCACTCCCTACAAGAAGCATGGGATTGCTCTCAACATAAAGAAACTTGGAAGGTTCAAGGTCTCACACCTTCCCCACCAATCAATCAATTCAAATCAATCAAGCAATCTAATATGTAAAACAATCAACAATCAATCAAGCAAACAATCCACTTGGAGATGTTCAAGGTATCACACCTTCCCCAATAAAACAATCAATAAATTGGGGGTGCTTAAGGTATTGCACCTTCCTCATCAATCAACATCACATCAAACAATCATCATAAAACAACAATAAATAATTTCATTCACATTGCATTTTGTGCATCCATTCATGCATTCATAACTCATTCATTCCACTTACACTACATTCACACATTCGTATCATTTGCATCCATTCATGTCACCTACCATACTAGTTGTCATTCGCTCAATTTGGATAATTATTAGTCCAACAAGTCTTGTCACCTTAATCATGGGCACTTTCGGTCTAGCATTAGTCCCATTTAGCAATCCAAAACTCATGAACATCAAAATATTTTCAGTCACTCAACCACTCCTAGTGTTTCAAGCAACCTTTGTTGAATGTCAAGTTTTATCTTGGACCAAAGCACAATTTTTCACTAAGAAAATCTTGAGTTTTGGAATTGACTCAACCATTTTTGAACCTAACACATATTACACTTATTAATAATATCTTGTGTTATAGAGGGATGACACCATGATTTGGGTTGAACCTTGAGGTGAAAAGTTCTTCTCACTTGTCCAATTATGCACATAGTCCAAAGTAACAATAAAAATAGTGGTTTTCACCACTAATAAAACTTTACAAAAACACAAGATAAGAGTAGTAAGGATAAGGGTGAAATTCTCATCAAGACTCGATTTGAGTGGTTGAGAATATGATTTCCCAAAGCTCTACCTTTTGTCATCAAAACAAAAATCATAAAAGCATGAGTAGTAAGGATAGGGTTAAATCCTCATTAGGACTCGATTCGAGTGGTTGAGGATCCGATTCCCCAAAGCTCTAACTCAATTCATAAACACATAACAATAATTTAGCTTAAAGTAGTAAGGATAAGGTTTCATTCTTATCAGGACTCAATTTGAGTGGTTGAGAATTTGATTCCTCAAATCTTGAAGACCCTAATATTGGACTATGCTTATGCGTGATGACACATATTTCTTGAAGAGACCTCTGAACGCAATAAGGACAAGCTAGCTTCTTGGTTCTATTCATATCTAGATTAATATTACCTTGCTCAAGATGGGTAAATAAATTCACTATTTGCACACACATTGGTTCTCAATTGGCTTGAGTCATTACCATGCTCATGATTGGTAGATAAAATTTCATTGCACACACATTTCGTCCTTGAGAAATTTATATTTGGGAGATTAGTTTGCTTGAGGTCAGTAGGATGTTTGAGTCTTTCAAAAACAATCCTAGATTTCCATCTCATATTACCATTGCATATTAGGTCAACTTCATATGTTTACCATTATATATTGGTGCTCCTAATTAGACTATAAAGATAAAATTGGTCAAAACAAGAATCTAAAACTTCTATGAATGATAATTTACATACATCATCATTTCATCCATATAAATCATTTCAGTATGTATTTATATCATCATCTACATATACATCGCCAACTCTATAAAAACAAAAAAAACTAAGGAACATTACAAAAATAAATGAGAAGGCTAGAACCACTTACCATCACCACTCACCTTCTAACTCTAGTCATAATGTCAAATACCTCTATCGCCATCGCCAAACACTCACTCTTCACTCTCAAACGCACACTCCAAACTCTTAAATGCAAGAATGAATGAAAAATAACTCTCAAACGTTGTAAAAATCCCTCAAATTAAACCATGCATTCAAATCATCATCTTGCATCATCATCATCACAAGTGAATCTTATATCTAGTGATTTAATCTAGTCACCTGGTGGTTGCAATGATTGGTCATCCATGCAATCCGGTAGGATGAGCATCTCACCATAAAAACACTTGTTCAAAAATCATCAAATCAACACACTATTGCATCCAAAAATATCATCTCCCCTCATCATCATCAAAATAAAATAAATTGGGTCCCTCATTTCTTGAGTGAGACTGTGTTGAAGATGATTTGCCCAAGATTATCATTGACACCCTCTCTATGGTGTTACAAACACAAAAAAAATATTACTTCATATTTTTTTATTAAGGAATTTGATACAATCATTAGGACAACGAGCTCCTAGGGTGATTGGTTCCACTCCATCATTTTGCATTAAGGAATTTGATACAATCACTAGGCTCCTAGGGTGATTGGTTCCTCTACTTCATCATTTTGCATTAAATAATTTGATACAATCACTAGGATAGTGAGATCCTAGGGTGATTGGTTCCTTTACTTCATCATTTTTGCATTTCAATGATACCAAAAGGTAAATTTTTGATAGCATAGAACCACCCCAAACTTGGGGTAACCAACTTGATCTTTGATTTCTAACATCTACATACATCACATGCATCCATTTCATCATCCACATTCGGTCAATTGGCTTGTGGTTTTCATTCTTCACTCATTAACCAATTAAGGGGATAAACCAAAAAAAAAAAAAAAATCATAGATCAATTTCTTCATCCAATAAAATCATGTGTCTCTTATTTTTGCATTGCATTGTGTTCTATACAATGCAATGCAAAAAGGGACATTTGTAAACACCAAATTTTAGCCATTTGTTATTCATATATATTTATATATAAATATATAAATATTTTATATATTTATACATAAATATATAAAAATAAACATCAAGAATACAACAACCATATTTAATCAGTAAAAAGTGCATTTCAATGGTTAGATTTAATCCAAAGTACAATGCCACAGATCAAAATCCAATGATCAGATCTAATCAACATTCTTTTGTAATCAATGGTCAAATTTAACAATGCCATAATTCGACCCTAACCTTAACCTTTTCAAAAAGGTTATAAATTACATTCACTAGGGTGAATGAAGAATGGGACAAAAAAAAGAAAGAAAAGAAGACAACACAAATGAATGGATATGAAGGCAAGAGAGAGAGAGAGAGAGAGAGAGAGAGAGAGAGAGAGAGAGAGAGAGAGAGAGAGAGATAATACTACTGTTATGCTGCCAAAATCATGATTTATGTGTATAGTAATATTTACATTTGATCATTTCATTATATTAACTTTGATAGGTACTACTAACATCTTTTGTTTCTTCTATGTGTGCAGGATTCATAGATTCACTCACTGCAAAGGAGTATATCAATTCTATTTCAATCGATGGTCACAACAACAAACCTACCATCCAACTTGTTTGCTGTTAGCATATAGGTTTATATTTATTACATTATTTGAAAGTAGCACTATGCACTCTCCAAGTTATTTAGGCAGGTGGTTCCTTGGTAGTTCATCAACCACCTTAGTCTTGTATTTAATCAAACTTCAAATCAATTCAAGGTTACGCATTGCATTTTTCAATATGGTATCAGAGTGCATGATTGGACAAGGTGGTTCGAATATGGTTGGGAAATGTAGTTACTAACTACTCCATCCAAAATACACTCCAAGGTGGGTGGATACACAGAGACTCTTGGTTTCCATGCACTCCAAGGTGCATAATAGGGATGGCATGACAAAGATGAGACTACAAAATCCTGACACAGATCAAAATTATGGCAGATCGATGACATGATGTGAATGATACTGTAAGACCTTGACATAGATTGATGACACAATGGACAATCCTGATACTAACCTCACATGTACACTGACGATAATACGGATGACACAGATCAATGCGAACAAAGATAGGAGATAGCAAGACCAACAAGATCAAAGACACGTAGATCAAGATAGTGGATGATGTTGCAACATTTTGTTGGTTGGGCAGAGAAGTAATGTGGTAGCATTAAATTGGTTTGGCATAGAGGTGATGTGGGAAACTATGGTTTGGTGTCGTAGAGGTAAAAGGTCGAGGTTGATTGCTCGAAGGAAATCAAAACCCTTATTACTTTGAATGGTTTTTCAACCATCCGATTGCCTTCCTACAGTGCATGTGGGACAAAGAAAATACAAAAAGTTTATTTTTTTTGCTTTTCTAGTCGAGCACATGCAATAAAGGTCTATTGCTTCTTCAATCTCCTCATCGGCTATTGTAAGGATCACCACCAGCAGGTTGTAGGATCAAATCCCACGAAGTCCCAAGTATGAGATTTTGTTTTTGTTGTTTGGTTCCTATCGAGGAATATAAAAGGCATGTTGTGTCTATGTCTTCTCACCGATCCGCCTAGCAGAGTTGGTCCGATAGTAAGTGCTAGGTGCTAGGGAGACAAAGGTCGGGGATTCCAACCCCATCGAATTCCCAAAAGGTTTTTTTTATAAACCTTAAGTTTTTCCTTGTTTTGCATAGTGGCATGTATGTTAAACACAAACAAACAAGATTTATTTTGGAGGGATAAGGATTCTTTTAATTGTTTTTCCAAATCAAATTTTTTGCCACTAAAATAGGAGGAATAAGCATATTGTTTAAAACCTAGTGCATTTTTTCCATGGAGGGATAAGTAACTATTTGCACCATATTGTGTTTTAAACCCTAGTGCATTTTTTCCCATGGAGGGATAAGTAACTAATTGCACTTCATTTTTTCTTCTCGGTCCTTGTTTATTTTGCAACAAAAAGGGGGATCAAAAGAATTTTCTTTTACAAAATTCTAAGACAAAAGGGGGAAGAAAATTGTTGATTTGAAAAGGACATTTGGATTTGAATATCATCTTTGTAACAAAACTGACATTGTAATAGGTGCATTATCAAGTGGAAACCAACACCTAAGTGTTTAAATTTGTGGACACTTGTGATTGTTTTTACATTTAAATTTCCTGTTTTCTTATATTTCAATCATAAACTAAAATATACAAAGCAAAGAAAAGACCTCAAGTTTTACACCTATTTGTGCATATTGCACAACAACATTCGGTATATATAATACCTCTAGTCCACACTTACAGGTGATGTTGTCGTGCTTGGACTATTGTATCTAATGCCTAATATAGCTGCAACAACAATGTCTGAGCTATTATTCTCTATAAATCATCGAGAAGAAATAAGGAAACCTTTTTTGATATTCACTCCATTTAATACCCTAATTCTTTTTTATTGTTTGACTTAAACTCCTCCAACTCATCAAACTTATTCGAAAGGGTTTTGAGGCAAGTGCCATCAATTTGATTGAATTCCCTTTCATGTACTCTTTGCAAGTATACAAAAAGGGAGACCATTTGGTGTTATAAGGAACCTTCACAATGGCCACTGTTCACAAATATCTGTCAGATTCACAGTTGCTCAAAGTTTCTAATTTTGCACCATGGAAGACAAATATGAGAGATATCCTTTACATTGAATATTTGTGGGATGTAGTGACTAACACTATAAAACATCCTAGAATAGTAAGGCCATATCAAAAGGCCTTTGATAAGAAGGATAGAATATATCTCATTTTTATTTTGTTTTCTACAACAAGTGAGGTACAACATCATATCTGTTATGTCAAATATGGTAAGGAAGCTTGAGATGCTTTGATTGCCATTTATGAAGGGAATAATCGATCTAATATTCTAAACCTTAAAACTTAACTACATACACTCAATATGAAATCTGGTGAGACATTTGACCTGTTCTATATAGAGTGGTGAAATTGAAAGTCAAATTGAATGTTATGGGAGAGACAGTGGTAGATATACTCTTGAATTCAATCATCTTGAGAGCTTTTCTCGAATCCTACAAGGTTTTGGTTACCTCTCTCAACGTGTCTTTTATATAAGTTACCTTTGTGGAACTGGTGAATTTGCTTCAAATCGAGGAGGCAAATTAGTTTCAAAAAGATGAAGTGCCAGATAATACCCTCTACTCCAAACAAGGGGGTAGGAAGCAAGGTAATTTTCATAAGATAAGATCTTCATCAAAAGTAAAATGGAAACAACCTCGGTAGAAATATAAGAAATATTGCAAAATATGAATAACCATGATACCAACAGGTTTTGGTTTAAGAATAAACACAAAAATGACCAAGATCACAAGAAAAAGGGAAAAGGGAAATACAAACCACAAAAGAAGAATAAGCAACCCAAGGGGAATGTTGCTTATGCCAAATCAGACTCAAACTCATATTTTGAGTGAGCACACAAGATGCTCATGAGTCACACATCTTCTTAGAAGAAATATGTAGTGTGGTATATTGATTCCAGTACCAGTAAACACATGAGTGGAGACAGATCGTGGTTTGAGATATTTGAGGCAAAGGAAGGCAAGACAATGATAATAGCTAATGATAAGACCTATCGATTCCATAGTGAAGGTGATATTTCTGTCACTCTTCCAGATGGTAAATATCAAATTGAGAAGGTTCTCTATGTTCCTGGATTGACCAATAATTTGTTTTTTATCCCTCAAATCTTGGATAGAGATATGGATTTGTTTTTAGTGTTGAGGAGGACATAAAGAGATGTTTCATCACCAGAAAGGGAAAGCATGTAACAACAAGATCATACAAGCATGGCTTGTTCATCTTAGATTTTTCAATGGCTCATGTTGCCATGGCAACAACCACAAAGGAGGCTACTTCTCTTTGGCACAAGAGATATAGGCATCTGAGTTAAAGATATTTTCTTGAGTTGATAAAATATGAGATGGTGAAAGGCCTTCCCAATCTTTCATCCACATTACCAGTATGCTCGGATTGCTTAGTAGGGAAGCAACACCGGGTACCATTTGAGGTTAGCTCTTCAAGAGCTAAGAAACCTTTTGAGTTGGTACACATAGATCTGTGTGGTCCTATGCCAAACAACTATGGTGGAAAAAGGTATTTTTAGTTGTTTGTTGATGATTACTCACAAAAGATGTGGGTTTTATTTCTATAATTGAAATATGAGGTACTTTTGTACTTTTAGCAGTTCAAGAAGCTTGTTGAGAAGAAGTCAAGATGTTTCACCAAAACCCTCCGCTCATGATCAAAGGGGGAAATATACCTCCAAGGAATTTTCATCATTTTTGAATGCACATGGGATTAAGAGACAACTAAAAAGCACCTATACTCCACAGAAAAATGGAGTTGCTGAAAGGAGGAATCATCCCATTGTGGAAATGATTAAATGTATGCTTAAGGGGGCACATATTGAGCATGAGTATTGGGTAGAAGTAGTAAGTACAACATCGTACCTCCTGAATAGAGAACCCACAAAATATCTATAGGGCATGACTCCACAAGAAGAACGGAGTTGTAGGAAACCCTTCATTTCTCATCTAAGGGTTTTTGGATATAAGGCATTCATGAACATACCAAAATAGAAGAGGACGAAGTTAGATAATAAAACCTTGCAATGTATTTTTCTTGGTTATTATGAGAATTCAAAGGGATATCGATTGATTGATCCTATGACCAATAAAATGCACACTAGTAGAGACATGGTATTTTATGAAGCTTTCACATTAGATAACACATCTATAGTTGTATACCTGGAGGAAGAGGAGCCTAAGAAATAGGTTCCACCCCCATAGAACAAGGTTCCAAAATGGTATACTAGCACATTAAGAGATTCAAATTTGACTTCACTTCCAAATATAACTCTATATCAACCTTGTACTTGTAATATGTCTTAGCAGATGAGAGCAAAGACATAAAATTCATAGGTTGACGAACTTTACCAATAGTTTGATGAACTATCTATAGATGCAAAGGAAGACATAGAAACATATATAGATGATGAACATGTTTATATGTTAGCATTGTATGAGAATGAACCCACAACAGTTTAATATGCACTTAGTGAGCCTCAGTGGAAGGCTGCTATGAATGCAGAACATACATCTCTCATGAAAAATTATACATGGAAGCTAGTTAATCTACCTTTAGGAAAGAAGGCTATTGGCTGCAAATGGGTGTTCAAAGTGAATTATAAGGTAGATGGTACTATTGATAAGCATAAGGTTCATCTTGTTGCAAAGGGCTATGCTTAGAAAGAAGACATATATTATGAAGAGACTTTTTTGCCTATTGCAAAAATGATTACCATTCGATTACTTTATGCCATGGCAACTCAGTTTGGATGGAAGTTACATCAGATGGATGTAAAAAGTACTTTCTTGAATGGTGACCTACAATAAGAAGTGTACATGATCCAACTAGAAGGATTTGTAATTGAAGGGCAAGAACAAAAAGTTTGCAAGTTGGTCAAATCCTTGTATGGGCTAAAATAAGCTCCATAAACTTGGTACATCAAAATAGATAGTCACCTAGTGCAGCATGGATTCAAAATAAGTCCTTCAGATGCAAATTTCTATATAAAGAACAATGGTTTTGACATAGTGATTTTGGTACTATATGTGGATGATCTGATCAAAATAGGTAATTCAGAGAACATGATTGATGTAGTGAAAGATGATTTAAAATAATATTTTGAAATGAAATATCTAGGACTTCTTCACTATTGTATTGGTTTGGAAGTGACTCAAAAAGAGAATCATATCAGAGTAACACAAAAGAGGTATGCCAATATATTGGTCGAAAAATATCATATGACTGACTACAAGTTTAAAGTGACTTCAATGGAGCCAAGACTTAAATTATCATGATATGATAAATCACCAAAGGTAGATGGTACTCTCTATCACCAACTGATTGGGATTCTCATATATCTGACAAATACTATGCCAGATCTCAGTTTTGTTATGGGTTATCTTTCAAGGTTCATGCAGGAACCTAAAGTGAGTCATTGGAAAGCAGTAAAGAGAGTTCTTCATTATATCCATGGTAGTTCAGACTATGTTTTAGAGTACAAAAAGAATGATAAGTTCTTCTTATAGGGATACACAGACTCAGACTATGATGGATTCATTGATGATCGTAAGTTGACTTCTGGATACAGTTTCCATCTTGGATATGGACTTGTCTCTTGGTACAGTAAGAAGCAATAGGTGGTTGTTTTAACTTCTACAGAAGTAGAATATCATGCAGTAAGTGGAGCAGTCTACAAGATAATGTGGTTAAATCACATTCTTACAAACATGGGTCTTCCAAAGAATCTTCCACTTCATTTATTTTGCGACAATCAAGGTGTTTTGAATCTTGTCAAGAATCCAATATTTCATGAGCGTACCAAACACATTGAAACTTGATGTAATTTCATTAAATATGAAGTTCTAAAGCACCACATACAACTCTAGTACATTTCCATTGATGAGCAAGTTGTAGATATTTTCACCAAGGCACTTGCATATGTCAAATTTGAATTGTTTTGCAATGCTCTTTATATTTTCCAATAATGTAATAAGGGGGGATGTTAGCATATAGGTTTATATTTATTAAATTATTTAAATGTAGCACTATGCGCTCTCCAAGTTAGTTAGGAAGGTGGTTCCTTGGTAGTTCATCAACCACATTAGTCTTGTATTTAATCAAACTTCAAATCAATTCAAGGTTGCTCGTTGCATTCGTCAATACTTGTGGCATGAAAATCTGAAGATACCATCATTATTTTATAAAAAGGTTTTACCCCCATTTGGCACATATGATTGTAAAATATATCCTAAAAGGGTCGATCTCTATCAAAAGGGTTTTTCTTGAATTTAATATAATATTTTATTATTATTGCAAATGTTGTATTTTTTATGTTCACAAAAGAATAATTTGATAAAAAGGTTACTTCAAAAATATAAAGGTTCTTTTCATTTATGCAATATAATTATTTGAAAAAAAAACAAACACTATCTAGAAGGTTCACAACATGGAATATCATGGAATATTCTATGGGATGAAGAGGATTTTATAAATTTTTATTTTTATTTCGTTGAAGCCTTATTTACTTATTTCTAATCCAAAATGAAAATCTTTGGCTTGAGTAGGTTTAACTTATAAAAGGTTGGGAATTATATTATTGAGAGAAATAATTCTAGATCATGCATTTCTATTAGCAACTTGGTGAAAAAGAGAACCTCAAAATAGTGGGTGAAATTCAAATTGTACTTCAAGGGTTTATTTATCTATTTTCATGTAGAAGGATGAGTTAGTTTGGAATCAATCAAAATATGGTGGATTCTTAATCAAGTTGGGATATAAGAATTTGAAGCAATCAAAATTTCTTCCCTTAGATGAATTTTTGGTCCTTGATGCTTTGCCTAAGATATTAACATTTTATTTGGTTAGAAATCAAAAGCAATATTCTTTCGAGTAAAAGTTGTAATACCCACCCTAGTAGAACTACTTTAAAATTGGTATTATGTGTGTGGATGACTTGATGTTTTCAAATATCTAGCATAGTTTATGTTTTGGACATGCACAATGTTATAGCAATGCTTATGATGTATAGATGTGACATCGTATTTCTTTTATTTGCATGGTTTGGCAAGTATAAATCATGATATTTAGTTTAATTCATGGTAAAGATGCTACTAATTTTATGTGATTCTATTGGGTTAACGTTAATTGCAGGTGAGCAATATCGAGATATTGAATTTATGATAGTTCAAACATCATCTTTAATGTTCTAACAAAGGAAAATCTTGATATTGCCTTATGAGAGCAATGACTAGATTCAAATAATTAACCATTGCAAAACCAAACCAATGATTTAATATTTGTTTTAATATTAAATTTTATTTGTTAAGAAATAGCTCAACATTATTACATGCATAGGATGGTTATGGTTAAAATGACTAACCCCTATGATATTTAAGCTAGCAATTTCAAAATTATTTTATATTGCTTTGATTGATTAACAAGGAAAATTAATAAACAATTTTTTATATACATATGATGGTTGCATTTAAGTTGGTCAAGGATATGATTTGCTTGGTTTTTTTTTATATTTGTATAAATCTCCTTTGACTTTATTTTAAAGGGCAATCTCTTTTTGAAATCATGAAAACATGGCTATTTTGGACATGAAATTAAGGGCCTCTTGTCAAATTGGACTGAGCAAGGAGACTGGCTTTAATGGCAAGTACTCCTTTACCAACTTAGAGAAGTGAGCCTTGATGGCCCTGTAGACTTTGTTTTTTGTGTAAACGTCTTATGAGATAAGGTGAAAGGATAGTAAAAAAAAATAGGAAGGTAAGAAAGAAAGAGGGGAGAAGCATAAGGGAATAAGGAGGAAGGAAGGCAATTCGGAAGTTCTGGGAGAAACAAGAAGGGAACGTGGTTGGATTGGAGCCTCTTAACCGGGTTGGTCTTTGTATCACATTCATTTTGGTTATATGATAATAAACTTACTCCCCTTATGTAGGTTAATTATATTAACACCCTTACAATCATTACAACCCTACTTGATGTTGTTCTGCCATGGTTTGCTTTCCCTTGATCGTTTAAGTGATGGTCTTCCTAGGTGTGTAGGTAATGGTTCTACATATTCCCAACCGAATCCTTCGAATGGATTATACCTGTGCATTTGTGTTCTATGTTATGGTATATGTTCTTCTATATTTATTAGATGCATTATATGAATTAATCCAAGTTATTTTGAGTTGTGTAATGGTACATGTGCTCCCAAGTTTATTAGATGTATTTTATGAAATATTTCGATTCATTGTGAGTTGTGCAATAGTGTATGTGCTTTCAATTTTATTAGATGCACTTTGTGAAATAATGGGTTCGTATCCTCCTAGATTTGTTGCACTATGCCACCTTATATGTGCTCTCTGTTTTTTATTAAACTCCCTTATACATACTTAAAATAATAATATACCTTCATCTTGTTAGGATGAACATGAGATATAAAAATGAATGTTGTATTTCATCTTGTTAGGATGAACATGAGATATAGAAAAGAATTTTGTATTTCTTTTGGTAGAATAAATATAAGATAGTAAGAAAATATATTTGATTCTCACTAAAGTGATGTTGAGGCATGATTGAGAATATCATATTTATTTATAAATTTGGAATAGAGTAAAAGATAGTGGTGGTGTTAATAATCCATATTAATGGTCTAGGTTTGAGGGTAATGGTTATTTTACTTTGTATTAGAGGTAAAGGATTAAATTATGGATAATAGAAATTAGGGATCCATTATAATGAAATGGACTCGAGTTTGTAATAGTCTTAGCTCCATCCTTGGAGAAATAGGAGATGGTTCCTCATCTCCTTGGTACATATGCAAGAGGATCATTAGGAGGAATTGTGGGACCCTCACATAATGGATAGTTGTATGTGCACTTCATGGTTGATGTTCGAGTGTATTAAACCCTAAAAGGAAAATTTTCTTTGGGTTTGGGATATAAGGATTATGGGGTGCTTCTATGCCCCAAATGTAATAATGGGATAGAAAAAGGGAACCATTGGGTTCTCCTAAATAGTTGTATTGTGAATTAAATTATCGATAAATGGATCATGGATATTTAAGGTTGGTTTTTTACCCTTCGAGGTTTTCCAGGGTACATAATGTGTTATGTGATTGTGTGATATATTTATCTATCCTTGGATCATGTTCCTATTAGTAGTTACCATTGTAAATTATGTTATTATTTATAAAGCATAGGATATTTGATGTCGTATCATGGTTTATGCTTTAGTTAATTGGTAATAGATTAATGATTTATTAGGGTGTTACTCATTTAATCATGGATGGTGGACTAAAATAAAGGAAAAAATTACTAGTCATAATTAAGAAATAGTGTGGATAATATTGACGATAAATCTTAACTAAGTAAAGAATGTAACCTACTAACTTACACTTAGATTGGAGGTAATAAAAATGGTGAGACAGATAGCTTAGGCTAGTCCATCGTGAGATGGGATAGATAGCTTAAGATAACTCACCATTGAGATGAGACAGATAGTTAAGCTAACTCATCATTGAGATGATACAGATAGCTTAAGCTAACCCATTGTGATATGGGACATACAACTTAAGATAGATCACTATTAATATGAGATAGATAGTTAAGCTAGCTCATTGTTGAGATGTGATATATAGCTTAAGCTAGCTCATTGTGAAGATGGGATAGATAGCTAAGCTAGCTCATCGTTGAGATGAAACAAATAGCTTAAGCTAGCTCATATTGAATATGGGATAGATAGTTAAGTTAGCTCATCGTTGAGATTAGACATATAGTTTAGGCTTGCCCATCATAGAGGTGAGACAGGTAGCTAAGTTAGTTCATCGTTGAGATGAGATAGATAACTTAGGCTAGCTCACCATAGGTGTGTGAAACATATAGCTAAGATAGCTCATCCTTGTGATGAGATAGATAGCTTAGGCTAGCTCACCGTTGAAATGAGAAAGATAGCTTACTCTAGCTCATTGTTGGGATGAGACAGATAGTGTGAGCTAGCTCATTTGCTTCTTTATTGTTCATTTTCTTATGCCATTTGAACCCACTTTTAAAAAAATATGAGAATATATTGGGTAACTCTATCAACATTGAAAGAGTTGATGAGATGTCAGGTTATTATGTTTTAAATCTAAACCTTTATATATTGTTTGGATGATAGTCTTGTCATTATCTATTGGAATTCATGACTTAAAAGGAATATATATTTTTTAAAAATAAATCTAAAATTTATACACAAGATTGGAATTGTCTTATAGTCTATTTATAGAATGGTAACAAATATGGTGGTCAAAAAAAAATTCTAAAGTGCATAAAAATAGGTGTTATCCTTTTGGTTACAAGATTTGAATATATATTGAAGGTTCATTTATGATGATGGAGTTAACAAAATTTGCTTTTGCTTTGATATATACTAAAATATAAATATCCAAAAGTTAGGTTTATTAAAATTAATTTTGATAGTGCTTTTAATTTTTTTTTTAAGAAAAGCTGGTGGAGATGGTATTTTTGAAATAATTAGGCCAAAATTAGCCTTAATTAGAATCATATGGAACTTCAATTAACAATTATGCAAAGGGTAGGACACTTCTTACAAGGATAAAAATTACCATTGAATATGAAGGAAATATAGTTCATTTGAGGGGGGCTTACAAAATATTACTAATGCTATTAAGAAACATAAATATGGGGATTGTATAAAAAATCACGTTATTTTTTATGCCTATAAAAAATTGTTGGAGACGATATCTTGGAAACATTGGCATATCCATAGCAAAGAAAACCAAGTAGTAGATAATTTAATCAATCGTGATGTTAACCTTTATCTTGGAAAATTTTAATTTTAAAAAGCAAATAATGGAGTGAAATTGTATCTCGTAATGAATATGATGTTCATAAGCTAATTATAGAGACATTTTTTTTTTTTGTTTTTTAATGTAAAAAGACATTATAGTAAAGAATTAAATGAATACATTTTTACCAAAAAAATGAGGCAGATAAACATGCCACGTGGCTAACATCATCAACCAAAAAACCACAACTATCAAAACAAAGTAGGAACCCAAGAAAAAAACTAACTAATCAAAATCGCCTTGCAAAATGACGAACAATAAAATATGATTGTATAATGACAAGAGAAAAAAAAGAATCTCCGCAATGACAAGATTCCATTCTATGGGTTTAGCCACCATTTGGATCAATTCCTACCTAACAATAACATCATAAGACTTTGGCATTGATTCCCTCTTTTGTCAATAAGAAGAAGCGTTGGAAACATCCTTCCAGCCATGAGCAATTGGCTCTTTACTAGAAGCAATCATGAGAGCTCCTAACTTGTCCTAAGCATCAAGCTGAGGAACCGAAGGAAAGAGAGGAACAATTAGGTAGCTAGGGCCATCTCTGTAAGGAGGAGGGCCTTGATATGGGATAGGAGTGAAGTTTGGGGGCGAGCGACAACATTGTCTAGACATGTATCGATTTCAGGGAGTATCCTACTCAAGAGGAACCCAACTGACTAAGCATAGTGCATTCTCTCAATGATCAATAAGCTCTTGAAGATGAGTGAGCTTCATGGCCACCTTATTGTCCTAAACCGTAATATAAAAATACACAAACAAAATAATAATAGACTTCTCAAAAGCAGAGGTGTGTAGAGAGGAAGAACACTTACCAAAGATACAATTATTTCTATATTTCCATATGTTGAACATGGTCACCATACGAAACAAGCGCCACACTTCAAAGAAAATAGCGGGCAAAAAAGAAGTTTGAGATACTCATTTATTTCCTTCTCTTTTATTTTATTTTACAACTAGATATTAATTGTTGTTCTCAAAGCTTGATCTTTGTTTGTAGAAGTATCTTAGAGTAAGCACCTCTTTACAAATTTTTATAACATGCATTTTCTTGCATAATGTTTGCCTACTTAAATAAGTAATTTTTAAGGTCCATGACAATCATGTATATTATATCACTATGTACTTTTATAGGTGGATCCATTATTAATGTGAAGAAGACACTCTATTATTTACTTATGGGACATGCATACACTATCCCCTTTGGATTCAAACCTTGAACCTATTATCTACATTATTTTTTTGAATTTCGCAAAAAAATCCCTTGCTGGGCTGCCTTGGTCTAAGAAACCAAGACCAAAGGGTTCTACACTATCAAAATCACCCAAAATTCATGCCCATCCCTGATTGCACTAGCATAATCAACTGAATTTTGGGTATCCAATATGCGTTTGGTAGGATGAAGATTCAAACCAAAGACCTCCCTTGAAGGATTGCTCTACCCTCTCCAACTCACCTGCAATACATGTGTCTCTTATCTATATTATCAAGTCCTTTCCCTAAAATCCATTTGCTTTAAAAATCATAAACAAATAATTATTAACTTATTACACAAAACAAAAATTTCCTGTATAAAAATTATAATTATTACTCATCTATAACAATAAATAACTATTTTTAAAGGTGACTATGTGTATGTTACCATGTAAACTAATACCGATTATTTTAAACATAACGATAGGCCGCATGTTTAAACTCAATTCATCTTCTTTCATGTGTAAAGAGCGTTTGAAGAGTAATATACACTCTGATGTGCGTTAAAACTTTGGTTAGTTTACTTTAATTTAAGTTGGATGCATGGCGTATACGATTCACACTACAAAGACCGTTTACACCAGCGAATGAACGCTTCTTTAATGTTGGGATTGGAAACCCAAAACAATAGTGAAAGTTAAGTGGCCCATATGTTTCCACTAAAGAGATTAGACATGAACTGAACATATTTTTTTAAATAAAAATGCTTTTTTATCTTTTTAAAGTTTCAATTCTCTTCATTTTAACTAAAATGAAGCCATTTTGATGTATATTCATCGTAATCTAGAATAAATACAAATATAACACTTTAAAATAAAAGTGAAGTAGCCATGTTTTTTTATTTAAAAATTAAATATTTAATTAAACAATATTTTCTTTATCACACCAAAATTTTAATTTGGAAGTGAATAATCTTTTATAATTAAATAAAAAATTATAAGGTCATGGTTGAAAAAAAATTATTCATCACTGTAGATCGATTATAAAAGTTTCTCACAATAACCTAACTCAAAAAAATAATAATTAAATATTAAAAAAATACTTTCTTAATCCCCTTAAAAGATTCACTTCATTTAATTTTAACTGTACTTTAATATGTCATTTACAATAATTTACTATAAATATAATTTTTTTTTTTATAATACTTTAAAGTGAAATGACCAGTTGGTTTCTTAAAAAATTCAATATAAACTAAACTATTTAAAAAATAAAGATACTTATCAAGCCAAATTTTCAAACTTCTTTTGACCAGTTTGAGTTGATGTATCATTCGATGATTTTTCCAAAGATAAGTTGGTACAACTGATGCTCCAAACCATAACGTCCTTTTTACGGGGCCCACCGTCTGGAAATTCCAATTCCTTCCTTGTTCTTAGCGTCATTGAAAACAAAATAACACAAGACCATGTTTTTTTCAACCATGGGAATATATATGTATGATAATTTGATGTTTCGTGTAATATTGAAGTCTAGTAATGTATGGTTTTTAGTTCGTTAATTTTTTTAAAGTGTTTGATTTTTATATTAATATAATTAATTTAAAATTTTCTTTTTAATTAATTATATTTATAATTATTTTTGAATAAACATAACAGTTAATTTTTGATATAATATTATAAATATTAGAAATTTGAGAGGAGTGATTATAATTATATTAAATTATTATTTTTAAAATTTTAATTATAAAAAATTAATTAATTATTTGTTTATAAAAATATTAGACTTCTAGATAGATAATTAAAAAGTAAATCAAGATATAAAAGAAAATATTTCAATCGCACGTGTTATAAAGTTTTTCAATGTCATATAGTTGAAAAATTGTTAAATTCTATACTAGAGATTCCTAAAATAACTAAAAAAAACAAAATGGTTACATGCATGGACATGGCAATAGAGTGCATATTTTTAAAGCATTCTTAAAATCTATACAAGGTTAATAAGTGTTTTTATCAATGGCAATAATGGTTGGATGCACTTACATGACAATAAAGAGGGTTGATGAAGTTGATACAAACATGTGAGGATTCTATTCTATCAATGATTTTTTTAGTTGGTAAGTCTTCATGGGGTTGAAAATAAGGTTAATTATTGTAATAAATTTTCAAAATCTCACATTTTAAATAGGAGTAAAAAATAGAACATCTATTTTAAAACTAAAATATTAAAAAGTTACAAGTGAAGAATAAAAAAATAGAGCATTTATTTTAAAACTAAAATTATACATCCATTTTGGATGTATAATAAAATTGCACAAAAGACCCCAAGTCAAATAATATTTAATTGGAACAATAAATTGATAAGTCCTCTTTATCCTTCTTGGCACCTTCACCGATCGCACTTTACACAACCCCCCACTCCTCCTCAGCCCCCTTAACCCCATGGCCTTAAGCAAGCCACCTTCAACTCGTGCACCCTATGTCTCCCTCCCCTATCCCTTGTTGTGGTGCCCAAGCCACAGTATCCCAACCCCCATCATGATGCTTGAGCAATGACCTGCACCCGAATACCTCATCGTGATACCCAAGTCATGTCCTCCCAGGCCCTCGCTATAGCACCCGAGTTGTGGCTCTCAAAACCTACTACATAACCCATACCACGATCAACATCTTAGTCCCCTACTACGATACCCAAGTAATGACCTCCCTGACCCCACCATGACACCCTAGCTATGACTTGCCTCCCTATCCCCCACTTTTGCAACTTATGGGCCTCACAACCCTACCCTCTCCATCCCCCATAGTGCACGATCCCACCTCTACAACTTACAAGCCTTAAAATCTTGCCCTCTCCATCCCCCTGTGGATTGCACGTCATCATGTAGCCTTACCCTCTCCATCCTCCTATGGGTTGCGCACCACTATGTAACCCTGCCTCTACAACCTGTGAGTCTCATGATCCCACCCTCTCTATCCCCCTGTTCCCTGTACAATCTCCCTTAGAACCTACCTCACGCTATAGCCCCCTCTTCCCAACCATCACATGACCTTTTGTTAAGCCCTAACCTAGCACCCCTAGGCCTATCGCATGTAGGCCTATTGTGTTAGGTCTGTGTCAAGATAGACTGTGTCAGGCCTATTCACAAATTCTAATTTCCTTTGTAGTTTGTCTAAATTTATCCAAATTCTTCCATTTTCCTTCTAATTTTCTAATTTCATCAAATTCCTCTCAATTCCCCTAATTTCTAGCAATTTCTTCTAATTTTCTCTCAAGTCCTAATTCCTCCTAAATTCTTCTAATCTATCTTGCTTCCCCTCTAGTCGACTCAATTTCCCTCTAACTCTAATTTCTCTAAATTCTTCTAACTTCCCTCTAAGCTTTCTAATTCTATTTTAATTTCCTCAATTCCTTCTAATTTCCTATTAAAATTTTTTAAAGTCTCCTTAAGTCTCATATTTTCCTCTAATTTCTTTTTTTCCCTCTAATGTCTTAAATTCTTCTAATTCTCCCTATTTTTTCTCTAATTTCCTCCTACCCCGTTTAATTCTTCTAATTCACTCTTAGCCTCTCTAATATCCTAAATTCTAATCCTCTCTTAGAATCATATGGAACTTCAATTAACAATTATGCAAAGGGTAGGGCACTTCTTACAAGGATCAAAAATACCATTGAATATGAAGGAAATATAGTTCAATTGAGGGGGGTTTACAAACTGTTACTAATGCTATTAAGAAAAATAAATATAGGATTGTATAAAATATCACATTTTTTATGCCTATCAAAAATTATTGGAGATAATATATTAGAAATATTAGCATATCCATAGCAAATAAAACCAAGTAGTAGAATATGGTTGAGGACAGAGGTAGAATGAAGTGGAAACAAATAAGAATTCAGGGATTCCAAGTGGAATCAAATGATCTTTGTAACATTCTCGAGCAACAGTTTATCCCCATGAGATCCAAGGAAGATCAAGTGACCTGGGCTCCTACAAAAAACGGGCAGTTCACTATTAAATCAACTTACAAGATTCTACTTGATGACGAGGATTTTGTCCTCCAAAAGGACTTAGTTTGGATAAAAAATTTAATTCCAAAAATTGCAATCTTTTCATGGCTGGTTATCCAAGGAAGAATTTTAACCATTGATAATATGATGCGTAAAGGTATTTGTATCACTAATCGTTGTTATATGTGCAACGCTAATTGGGAGACCATTTATCACATTTTCCTTGAGTGTCCTTTTTCCTTGACTGTACTAAGTGGGGTCACGCCTTCAATATTTCATGGATTAAACCAGCCATCATACTTGATTTGTTCATCCAGGGCCTTGCTCCTTTTCAAGCCAAAGACTTAGATACATGTGGAAAATTTATCTCAATCACTATCTTTGGTAGGTGTGGTTAGAAAGGAACCATAGAGTCTTTAATGAGTCTATCCATGATCATCAAACTATCATTGCCAGGATCCTATCCTTTGCCAACGAGAATGTGAACCTTATCCCTTTTGATAGCTATAAACCTCATATGTAGGAGATCATGATTGCTTAATCTTTAATATTAACCTTGTTAGATGAGTCTGTACCTAGTGTAGTCAACCCCAGAGCCAATGTTAAGTGGTATCCACCTCCTACGGGTTGGTTTAAGCTTAATTTTTATGGAGCGACTAAGGAAAATCCTGGCAGAGCAGGCACTAGTGGCATTGTGCGAGATCATAATGAGAATATGATGCTTGCATTTTCTAAATATTTGGGAACAAGGACGAACAACGAAGTTGAAGCTAGAGCTATGTGGAGAGGCCTTCAAATGACTCAAGACTTAGAAGGCAATTTGATCGTAGAAGGAGAATCTATGCATGTTATAAATCTCCTCAATAATTGGAAAAAACCTCCTTGGAGGATTAAAACAATTGTTGAAGAGGCTAGGATCCTTTTCCAGGGAAGACATGACAGAAAAGCCCAACATGTCTTTCGGGAAGCTAACAAAATTGTTGATAAGCTGGCCAATTTGGGTGTCGATGGTGACGAACTTTTCAAATGGGAACACGGTGTCCCGAGTGAAGTAGAGGAACTTATTCAACAAGAATGCCAAGAATGATAGTTGAATTTACCAATAGGGAAGGCACTGTAAGTTCGAAGGCTAGGAGTATTCCCATATCTTTTTTGAATTGGACTCACAATAAAAATTATCTGAGCTGTCAGTCTTCGTGGATGCTACTTGGAAATACCACAAAGACTAATGGGGATAGTCACATGTCAGATAACATGGCTCCTAGTCATATTAGTAATTTGAGGTTGGTTGATAATCACAGGGAAGGAAAGAAATGACAATATAAGACTTCAAACCAAAGCCACATGGACCACCAGATAGCCACCGCCATAAATCTAGCCAGCAGGTTCACTTCTCCAAGGTTGATTGGCCAATATAGTATGTGGTACCAAAGCATGTCATATACGGAAGCAATGAATTACCAAAGAATTATTAAGAGTAACTATCAATACAGAGCTTGTGGGAGTCTTTTTTAGTACTCTGCTATGTGTGTCTGCAACTTTTTATTTCTCCATTATCTCAAGGAAGGGATCCATGTCTGTTTCTTTTTTGTAATTATGATGCATGTGTGTTTTCTCGGGGTATACCCAAAATGTTGTATGGGAAGTTTCTTTTTGATAATAGAATATGTGTCTTACCATATGTAATGGCTTTGGCGGCATGTAGATTTTACATATACATGATACTTAGTAAGGATATGTTCATCAATAGCCTTGGGCTGATTTTTGTAAAAGGTTTTGGGTCAACCTGTAAAAACCAGTATTAATGCTATAGTATCTTATCTACCAAAAAAAAAAGAAAACCAAGTAGTAGATAATTTAATCAATCATGATATTAATCTTTGTCTTGGAAAAAATTAATTTTAAAAGGCAAATAATGGAGTGAAATTGTATCTCATAATGAATATGATGTTAATGAGTTAATTATAGAGACAACTTTTTTTAATGTAAAAAGACATTATATTAAAAAATTAATAGAATACATTTTTACGAAAAAAGAGGCAGATAAACATGCCATGTGGCTAACATCATCAACCAAAAAATCACAATTGTTAAAACAAAGCGGGAACACAAGCAAAAAACTAACAACTAATAAAAAATGCCTTACAAAATTGACGGACAGTAGAACATGATTACATAATGACAAGGGCAAAAAAATAATATTCGCAATGACGAGGCTCCATTCTATGGTTTTAGCCACCATTGCGATTGATTTTCACCTAACAATAACATCAGGAGAATTTGGCATTGATTCCTTATTTTATCAAGAAGAAGAAGTGTTGGAAACATCCTTCCAACCACGAGCAACTAGTTATTCACTAGAAGCAATCACGAGAGTTCCTGACTTGTCCCAAGCATCAAGCTAAGGAACTGAGGGAAAGAGAGGAACAGTTAGGTAGCCAGGGCCATATCTGTAAGGAGGGGAGCCTTGAGATGGGATAAGAGTGCAGTTTGGGGGTGAGCAACAACACTGTCTAGACCTATACTGGATTTAGGGAGTATCCTACTCAAGAGGAACCCAAGTGACTAAGCATGTTTCATTCCCTCAATGATCAATAAGCTCTTGAAAATGAGTGAGCTTCATGGCCACCTTATAGGCCTAAACCGCAATATAAAAATACACAAATGAAATAATAATAGACTTCTAAAAAAAAAATATGTGTAGAGAGGAAGACCACCTACCAAAAGTATAATCATTTCTAGAATTCCATATGTTGAACATGCTTACCATACGAAACAAGTGCCACACTTCAAATACAATAATCGGCAAAAAAGAAATTTAAGATAGTCATTTATTTCCTTCTTGTTTATTTTATTTTACAATTGGATATTAATTTTTGTTCTAAAAGCTTGATCTTTGTTTCTAAAAGTATCTTAGAGTAAGCACCTCTTTACAGATTTTTATAACATGCATTTTCTTGCATAGTGTTTGCCTACTTAAATAGGTAATTTTTAAGGTATATGACAATTATGTATATTATATCACCATGTACTTTTATAGGTGGATCCATTATTTTTTTTATTGAGTAAATATTTCTTATACATATACATATCCGTCATGGGGATTGAACTCGGGTCACATCACCGATAATGCAAGTGGCGTCCTTGCCGATAGACCACATTAAAGAAGATACTCTATTGTATTATTTACTTATGGGACATGCATACATTATCCCCTTTGGATTCAAACCTTGAAACTCTTATCTACATTATCAAATCTTTACCATAAAATCTATTAAAATTGGTTTTGCTTTAAAAAATCATAAACAAGTAATTATTAACTTATTTTCATATACACATAAATTTATATAAAAAATTAAACAAAAAAAAAAAATTCCTTTACAACAATTATAATTATTACTCACGACCATCACATTGTAACTTCTTTATTGATGAAATGATTTTTCATGCTATCCGTAAACTACAGACTGGTAAAGCAGATGATATTGAAAATTTGGAGGCATAATTTCTTAATCATAGCCTTATAGTCTTGGCGGTCCATATAGCCAAACTCTTCAATCATATAGTTACTCATGGGTTTCCACCCTCTTGGTCTTCAAATATCATACATCCCATCCATAAAGCTGGAGATCCGCTAAATCCAAACAATTACAGAACTATTATGGTTGGTGATACTCTTGCAAAACATTTTGCAACAGTTTTTGATGTTTTTATCTCTAATTTTTTTGAGGCTAAGAAACTTTGTGCAAAGGGGCAAGCAGGTTTCAGAAGAAATCATTGTACTTGTGATGACATTCTAACTCTCAGAGCTATCATTGAAGAAGCCAAAGCCAATAAACGCAGGGTCTATTATTGTTTTGTTGACTACATAAAAGCATTTGATACTATTCCTAGACAATTATTGCTTTAGAGGTTGAAGGATCTAGGAATTCCAGAGGAGGTTACTTTGTTGGTTATGACCTTATATGAAAAAGTCACTAGACAGGTTAAAATTGGATATCTCAGAACAAAATACGTTCATAATACTATTGAGGTTAAACAGGGCTGCCCACTTTCACCTACACTCTTTGGAGTGTATATTGATGAATTGGAGGTGCTCATTATGGACTCTCTGGAGAAGAGTACATGTTTACTTTTTGGTAGTGTTATTGCCATTTTGCTATTTGCTGATAACATTATCCTAATGTCACATACAACAAGAGGACTTCAACAACAACTGGACATACTTGGCACATACTCTAACTTGCATGGATTAGAAGTTAATATATAGAAAACAAAAATCATGACATTCAATCTACCCAAGAAAGATCTCTCATATGTTCACATCACATATAAAGGGAAGGTTGTTGATATTGTCACATCGTACACATACTTGGGAGTTCTTTTCACAGGATCTACCTTCAACTTGATCTCTGCATCTCAAGCAAGGTTAAACAAAGGTTATGCTACCCTAGCATCTTTGGATAAGAAATGATTTTAGCTCAAGTTTTAGGACATCAGTATGAAGATCAAAGTCTTCCACACTCTTGTTATCCCTACACTGCTCTATGGCTGTGAAGTTTGGGCTCCTAGCCTCAGTTAGTTGGGTTGGTCTCATATTGAAAGGGTCCTCATTTAAATGTTGTCAAAGTTTATTCATTCCAAAAGAACTGTTCCACATCCCATCATTCTAGCTGAGTTTGGTGCTCATCTATTCCTTATAACAACAATATTTCTTGTTGTCTCTTTACTGCGTAGATTTCATTGTATGTCGGATAGGAGAAGATATCCATATTTAGCACTACAATCCTCAATATAGTTGGCAAATCAAAGGGTTAGGAATTACTAGTATGCTCAGACTACTACTCTACTTCAATCTCTTGGCCTAGACATCATGAGACCACCTCCTACTAAATCAAACTACTACTCTACTTCAATCTCTTAGCCTAGACATCATGAGACCTCCTACTAAAGCATCAATCAATGAACCATACTCCAATAAGGATATTCGAGATGAGATTTACTCAACATATATAAAAACTACTTGGACTGATCCAAATGAACCTCTTTCACCAAAACTGCTCCATTACTCTCACTTTTATCTCCAACTAGAGAATGGATTGATCACTACTCCAAAATATAACTTGATACAAATGTCACACAACCTCATATTTCCTCTAGCTCAGCTACGAGTTTGCTCCCACTAGCTGTGTATTGAGACACATCATCACCTCCCCAAAGATCAGCGTATTTGCAGATTGTCTTGATGTGGAATCTGGAAGCATTTCATTTTCACTTGTCCTATCTACTACGAGATACAAGGTATATATTATTGCTTATTCGGAGACACTCATACACTAAAATCATTGATTAATTATGAAGATCAGAGATGCATTGCCCTTTTCATTCGGGTATTATACAATTTTAGGAAATAACTACTTAGTAACAATTTGTAGAAGATGAAGATAACAGGATTCTGAGTTATCACTTCATTCTTCCAGCCTCCAGAGACCACGACCAGGAAGCACCAAGGTGATCACAGAGATACAACAAGATCAACTTGTCATCGACTCCAACAAAGAACATCTACGACGACATCCAACTCTTACATCACTCACTTCTCTTCAACCTTGAATGTTGGGAGTAATCCTTAATCTACAGATCTTGTATATCATATGTCATCATTTTTTTTACTTTATTTTCTTTGGAGTTGTATTAGGCACTCCTTTTCTTTGTATATGTCTTACTTTAAATTCGTCCTATTGACTGCTTTTGGTTATGAACATTAATACAAATTCAAATTCATCTATAACAATAAATAACTATACATTTGTAGCACCCTAAAATTGGCACAGTGAAATTGTAATAATTACATTCATCCTAGTAAATAATTTAAATTCAAATTTTAACCTCCCAAACCACCCGTTAACCACCGAGTAATCCGTTTCCCCCTTTTTTGTGCCATTTTTAGAGGTTGTTTTGACCGTTTGACGATATCGTCGCCGATCAGACGATATCGCCCCAGATCTAACGATTTCGTCTGGGCTAGGATGTCCAAATGATCTTGTCGCAAAACTAATTTTGCACAATTAGCTTCTGTTCCAACGGGCCTCTAATATGGGCAGAAGCGTGTCTACGCCATTAGAGACCCTCCCCCGTTGGAGATCTCCCAAATATGGATGATCTCCAACCTCCTAACCTCCCTCCTAAGACTATTTAATCCTAAGCCCTTCCCTTAGCACCCCCTGGCTGAAATTCCCTGTAACCCGACTGCATACATGTTAAAACATCCTAAGTTTTCATTTGCATTAGTTCTATATCAATTTTGTTGCAGGTACATTACTATTTTTCAGCTAGAGCAAGCTTACATCTTCGTCGACGAACCTGTTCAGATCGGAGGCGATCCTGTAAAATCAGAGACGATTTCGTACCAATGTGAGACGATTTCGACTGCAGTCAACATTGAGGCAATCAGTGCTTGAAGTTTGCATTTCTCCACCCTTTTTTTGCTATTTTATTCTGCAATTAGCTTAGTTTATTCAGTATTTCATACTATTTTGCATTTTGGGAGTTCACCCATCTAGATCAAATGCATGATTAAATCATAATTTTTATTTAATTAGCATAATTCATTCCTATTTATGTTTTTAAGTTTTAGTTTGATAGTGCTACTATCATTTTATACTATTTCCCTCTGTTATCATTGTTGTATCTTCTATATTTTGCACCTATTTCTCTGATTGCAGGTCTCTGACGAATTCGTCTGATGAATTTGTCAAATCTCAGATGATCTTGTCTGATCTCAGATGATCCTGTCAAATCAGAGGCGATCCTGACTGCTTCAAGATCAGAATCTTCATCAGACATCCGGATCAGGTATTCTTCGTTTATATTCTGTAATTTCTCTATTTTTTGTCTTTAAATCTATTTTTTGTACTCATTGAATTTGCATTTTCATATAGAATAGCTTAGACGCATTTTGGCCAAACCTAGGATATGAATGCTTAAGGCTAAAACGAACACATAAAACACATTCCCAACCTAGGCGTGGAAACTGCCATTGAATGTTTCCTGGTGAACCCACCATCCATCGAAAAATCACCAATATACACCTCCCTTGAGAGTCGGGACCTTCGCAAGTCCTCTCAGTCCGAGGTACCACGACATCCTTTTCACATCCCCCTTCCGGGCATGGATCCTATAGCTTGAAGGTAAGGGTGTGAAAAATTTGGAGCGATACATTTTGGTGAACCCGACGTGAATGCATTATAAACCTTTTGAAAACAAAAACAAAGAAAAAAATAAAACAACTAAAACATAGATGCATTTCAAATCCTTTCAAACTGATAAGTTGCATATTAGATGGTAGCTCCTAAGAAAAGATTAGCAGTTACTATAAATGTAGAAAACCAATTGGTAGCCATAGAAGTCAATTCTGTACTTAGTGTGCCTGAAACAGATAGAAATCAACTCTTGTGGGACGAACTTGATAGAAGACTTAGTGTCATCTCATCTAGGTCAACACAACTTAAGCAAATCAAGAGGCTAGTCCTAGATAGAATCCTGGATCCTCATCAACTTGTCTTTTATCATGAACTTCAGAGAGCCTGCCATAGATGGTTAGCTTATAGGAGAGCTCTTGTATCTTCAAAATTGTTCACCTTCGAGGAATACCTCGAGAACGCAGCCATTGTACACCAGTTCCTAGGTTGTGTAGAAGACCAAGAGGTTGTTCTTACAGATAGGGAAATATGGAATAGAGTTCCTCGAGCTGTGTTATATGGAGAGTATTGCCACGAGCTTTACTTCTATCAACCAGCATATGAGACAGATAATATCACTATAGCTCTTTTCATTAAATTTTTAAAAGAAAACTTTCAATTTGAAGAAGAACACTTCATGACTCCTGAAGAATTAGAGCCCATTAATGATATTTATAAATTATTTATAGAAAACTAGATCATTTACTTTCAGTCTTATTTCTTGCATTTATTGTATTGTTTGTCATTTTTACAATATTATTTCAAAAACAAAAAAAAAAAAAAAACTAAAAAAAAACATAGCAAAAACTTAAACATTTCATTTCAAATATTATAGTAGGTATATAATTAATATATACCTCTTAAACTTATTGCATATATATATATATATATATATATATATATATTTGCTGAAATCAAAATTAAAGCACCATGCCTAAACTTAGGAATGGTAAAGAAACTTTAGGAGAAGAAGAAGATTGGTTACAAGATGGAACTAGAGACCCAAATGTCCTTCCTGAAGATCCAATTCTGGAAGGAAAAACTCTAGATCAACCAGAACATGACCTAGGTGAAGACAATGAACAAGAAGGAAGTGTTAAAGAGGATGGACCCTCATCCCCTAGAGTAGCTCCAGATGGAACTATTGCTTTTGACAACATAGATCATTTCAAGAAATTTCTCAATGATAACATTGACGCCCTTAATGTGGAAGTTCGTATTGATAAAGGGCAAATTAGTGACACTCAGTTAGCCATGGAACATATGTATGATGTGCGCACTAATCCCTTGTCTTTCATTGATCAAGAAAGTGATAAGGCTGGGCCATCCAATACAGACATGGTCACTATGATGCAAAACATGTCAAAGCAACAGGTTACCCAACCTCCTAAGGAACCTGTTATTCAACCTAAAATCATTCCCACACAAAATAAACCTTCCTTCACTACTTTATTTTGCCAAACTATTGAGCAATATGCTTCAAGTAAACAAAAACCTAAAACGAAGCCAAACACCAATTTTCAACAATCTGGAATACAACATAATACAACTTCAAAATTCCTTCATAACACCTTTCCTACCAATAATTTACATAATAGCAACATGGCATCTAATATTCATGTCCCTCCATCATATGCTCATAAAACCCATGTCAATGCCCTACCAAACCAATATGGTGGGCAAACTAGTAATCTGGAAGCCATGGTGAAACAGTTGGCTTCGCATATGGACCAGATAGATCCCTACCGTCCCTTGTACAATTATCGAGAGATCTGTAGTCAACCTTTGGATCCCATAGTTGTAGCTCAAACATACCCTAAGCATTTTCCCATGCCTTTCTTGCCTATATATAAAGGAACCGAAGATCCCATAGAGCATATTCGCATGTTTAGGATAGCATGTCATGATATATCACATGATGACTTGCTATTACTAAAAATATTCTCGAAAAGTTTAGGTGGAATGGCATTAGAGTGGTACTATCAATTGCCCACTCATTCTTTGAGACTTTGAAGAAACAGTTGAATCATTTGTCCATCAATTTAGTGCCTACATCGAGAGGCATGTAACCATTAAATATTTATACAACTTAAAACAAGACAAAGATGAATGCTTTGCTGATTTCTTAGCTAGATGGAGGCAATTGATAGGAAAACTACACTTTGTGCTACCTTATAGGGAAATGTTGGACATTTTTATCAATAATTTACAAGAACAAATATCTTATGAGCTATCAACTGCTACTTTAACTACCTTCGATCAAGCTATAGATTTAGCTCGAAGAGTAGAAGATGCCCTCATTAGGAGAGGCCAACTTAGGAAGAAGGATGATGAGAAAACATCCAGAAATCAATATAAAAACAAACAAGTTGTCGGTGATGGAGTCACTGACAGCAGAAATGTTGCTAATGTCAATGCAACGAAGACAACAAAAAAATTTATATTGAAACCTCCTGATAAGCCTCCTCGAGAATTTACTAGATTAAATCAACCCTTATCAACTATTTTACCTCAATTACTCGAAAGAGGTTTGATCCAATTACCAGCTATCCGGGAACCTGATCCAACTATACTCGGATACAGAGCTGACTTACACTTGTGATTTCCATAGAGGACCTGGACACTCTACCAACGCTTGTAAAAGGTTGAAACATAAAATACAGGATTTGATTGATAATAATGAAATGGAAGTGCAAGCCTTCCAACCTAAACAAAACCCTCCTAATAATACTCAAAATACTATTCCCCAAAATCAAAATCAAAATGCTAATCAAACATTAGACATATTTCAACACCTTTTACCAAGACATGGTAAAGAGGTAGCCAATCAAATCGAACATCATAATGTTCCCCCTCCTACTCGATATGTAGGAACCATTAGCGGACAATTACCTGTTCAGGATCCTCAAATATTTGACACAACCTTATCCCTGGTTACGACCAGGCCCTTACATAATTTTCAAACTTTTGATTCTAGTGATATAAAATCAGATAGTGAAAGTGAACTAGACATTACTTCAAACCAATCGAATAGTTCTGAAAACAAATCAAATCCTATTCAACCCATCACAGATGCTATGGTTCCAGAAGAACCATTTCCTAGAAGAGTTACTACTCGACCCTCTTCTAATCAATTCCTTCCTAATGAACAAGCCATAAATTCTAGACCGAGGCCAGTTCAACGTCCTCAATATAACATTGTAGGTACCATTGGAGTCGTTACCCGACAACAGGCTCAAAATTCTCAACAAGAATCAAATCAGAATGATGGATCGGCTCCATTTGTTTTGAAAAATCCCAATAAAGGGAATCATGCTCCTAATGTTCAACCTAAACCCCCTTACAATATTAATGAGAAATTGTCCAATACTACAGCTAGAATTTCCCTTTTGGATTTATTAAGATCCTCTCCCACCCATAGGGATGAGTTGATGCTTAGATTAAGCCAAATGATGGTACCTCAAAACATCCAACCTGAAGCTATGGCCAATACTATCATCACTCGAGAGATTGATTGTATTGACTTTTGGGATAAAGATATCCCACAACATAGTTTACATAAGGACAATCCCTTGTATATTACTGCTCTAATTGGGGATGTAGCTGTCAAACAAGTCCTGGTTGATAATGGCTCATCTCTAAACATTTGCACTTTTGACTTCTACCAAATATTTGGCTTTAGAAGTGATGAAATGAAGAAAACTGATATGATTATCAAAGCTTTCAATGACGAAACACAAGAAACGTGTGGAGTTATTACCATCACCTTGCAAGTTGGTCCTAGAACCCTAGAAACAACCATGTTTATTGTACATTGCCCAACATCGTACAATATACTCTTGGGTTGCCCTTGGATCAACGCAATGCGGGCTGTCCCATCAACTTTACACCAATGTGTTAAATTCAAATTTAAAAATCAGTTGGTCACTATCCATGGTGACCCTAGACCCTTTGATATGTGTGCTTTGGCAGAACCCGTTGGAGTGCAATTTTGCCCTGCTCTATCATCCACACATCCTAGTTCTTATTTTTCATCTAAAACTGTGAAACACACACCCATAACTTCACCTATTTCCCCTCCATTAATTTCATCCTCCTATATAGATCAACAATATTCTAAAAAAATCACTCTAGAACCTCAAAAAGATCTTAAATCTACAACCAATCCTTCAAGTTCTATCCCTATAATTTTGAAACCCACAAAAACAACTATCATACCTTCCACATCTCAAGATATAGGGAATAATCCTTCTACATCTTATGCTCTTTTCGATGAACTTTTACCAGATTTATCCACAACCTTAATATCAGAAAAAACAAATGCTTTCATGCAAGATTCAATTCTTTTAAATATCTTATCGCCATATCCTCGTACTTTGGGCCTCCCACAACCTATGGGAAGTACTTACCAAGTCGGGAGTTGTGCCTTCATTTATAAAGGATATGACTGGGGAAGAATCCCTCGAAATATCAAAACTCATCATGAGGGATATGCTCGGTGTTATTTTACCAATGAATATATTAAAGCTAAACCCATGATGCTTAAAATGGGATATAAAGGGAAAGGTTTGGGACCTTTCCAAAATGGCATGAAAGAACCTTTTGAGGTAGAACCGTGGCCTGCCCGCTGTGGTGTGGGCCTATTTCCTAGTAAGGGTCAACCATTTCCTTTTGAAGATGATGATCATCTCATATGTTATCAAGATTATTTGGATAGGTGTGATGATTTACCTCTTAAAAATCAGTCATTTACATGTAACATGCTATCCATAGCTTACCCTGAAATGATTGCTGACTTCGATGAAGAGTTGGAAGGAGATATCTTCCATGACGTCTCTATTGAAGAGATGTTACACAATGGATTTTATTTTGATGGTTCTATACCAACTATATCCCAACTTGAGACCACTAATCCTCAAGATGAATTATCCAAATTAACCTTACAATAATTACAAGAATTGGGTGTTTCACCCGCCCCACCTAATTTTGAAAGAGATCTACACATGGAGGTAGAAAACGTCATTAAAATTAACATTGGAATTGAGGATAATCCTCACATAATAAATATTGGATCAGAATTAAGTCAAGAAAAACAAGAACAATACATTGCATTCCTTAAAGAGTATGAAGATGTCTTCGCTTGGACATACGAAGATATGCCAGGTCTAGACCCTTCCGTAGTCATGCATCATCTAGTGGTCCATCCGGATGCTAAACCTGTTAAACAAAAACTTAGAAAAATGCATCCCAAAGTGGCTCTGCTAGTCAAAGGGGAGTTAGAAAAACTCCTGAATGTTGTCTTTATACAAGCTATTGATTATGTTGAATGGATCTCAAACGTAGTTCCAGTCACCAAGAAAGAAGCTACCAAAGTTAGGGTTTGCACAAATTTTAGAGATATTAACGTTGCATGCCCTAAAGATGACTTTTCTCTTCCAAATATGGATCAAATCATTGAATTTACTGTCGGGAGTGGGATGATGTCCTTAATGGATGGATTCTCCGGTTATAATCAGATCAGGATAGCTCCTGAAGATCAAGCTAAAACAACCTTTATTACCCCCTGGGGTACTTTTTGTTGGAAAGTGATGCCATTTGGCTTAAAGAATGCAGGTGCAACCTATCAACGAGCTATGACCTATATTTTTCATGATATGATGCATGATATCCTACATGATTATGTAGATGATATTATAGCTCGCTCTATTATTGAAGATAATCATTTAGATGATTTGAGAAAAGTTTTTAATCGATTACGAGAATATCTTATTCGATTAAATCTAGCAAAATGCATATTCGAAGTCAAGTCTAGCAAACTATTAGGGGTTTTAGTTTCTTTATGTGGTATTGAAATCGACCCTCTCAAAATTACGGCTATCATTGATATGCCTGAACCTACTAATATATCTGAATTACGAAGTTTACAAAGTAAGCTTCAAGTTATCCGTCGCTTCATCGATAAGATGGCGGACAAAACTGGTCCCTTTCTTAAACTCCTTAAGAAGGATGTCCCTTTTAATTAGGACGACGAATGTAGAGAAGCTTTTGAACTTCTCAAACAATACCTCCTTAATCCACCTGTGCTTTCACCACCTAAACTTGATCGCCCATTCCTCCTATATATTTCAGCTTCAAATTCTGCCTTAGGGGCTATGTTAGCTCAGCTTGATGATGAAAAGAGAGAATGTGCTAATTATTATATTAGTCGAACCTTCATCAGTTATGAAACCCACTACACAGCATTAGAAAAACTATGTCTAGCAGTCGTGTTTTCTACGCAAAAATTATGACATTATATGCTTAGTCAAAAAACTTATGTCATTGCCAAATACGATCCCTTAAGGTATCTCATGAGTCGACCTTATTTATCGGGTCGCACAGCCAAGTGGGTTCTTGCTCTCAACGAATTTGATCTCACATTCATAGGACAAAAGTCTGTTAAGGGTCAAATCATAGCAGATCAATTAGCTGCTGCACCTTTAGAGTCTACCCATCCCCTCATCATCGAGTTTTCGGATGAATGCCTTCAATTAGAGGCAGACCATATTGAACAATGGTCCTTATACTTTGATGGAGCCCAATGCATGAGTGGGGCTAGTGCGGGTATTATTTTAATATCCCCACAAAAACATCTTATTCCTCTATCCTTCAAATTGACATTTTCTTGCACCAACAATACTGTTGAGTATGAAGCTCTAATCCTTGGATTACGAGCTGCTTTAGTGCTCAAAATTAAACATCTGTTAGTTTTTGGTGATTCTCAACTGGTTATAAACCAAATTAATGAAGTTTATCAGACCAAAGATGATAAACTATGCCCATATAAGGCCTATGTTTTACAACTAATGTCCCTATTTGATCAAGTTACCTTGGAAGCCATTCCTAGAACTTGTAACCGTGCAGCTGATGCTATGGCCGCAGCTGCATCTCTCCTACCCTTGGAGTTAGATGACGAATATGCCACTATCATTATTCGTCGGCTCCAGGAACCCACTTCAAATAAGTCATGCTTAGAGCCTTTGGATGTGTTTCTAATCAATGAAACTACTCCAGAACCTTGGTATATGAACATATTTGATTTTCTCCAAAATGGGACTTTCCCTGCCAATTCTAATAGAAACCAGCGTCGGTTATTACGTAGATGAGCAAGTCGATTTGTAATAATTGGCAATACTGTGTATAGGAGATCTTTTGAAGGTATCCTATTAAGATGTTTGAACTTAGAAGAGTCCAAATCAGCCTTGAGTGAAGCCCACGATGGATCTTGTGGAGGACACTTTAGTGGTAGTGTCATTGCTAAAATGCTCCTTCGGATAGGATACTTTTGGCCTACCATGGAAAATGATGCATATGAGTATGTGCGCCATTGCGACAAGTGTCAAAATCATGCTGACCTTGTCCATCCGCCTGCACAAGAGTTGCAAGCTATTTCATCTCCTTGGCCCTTTTCTAAATGGGGCTTAGATATTATTGGCAAAATCAATCCTGTGTCATCTGATGGACACAAATTCATCATAACCGCCACTGAGTATTTCACGAAGTGGGTCGAAGCTATGCCTTTAGCTTCCTGCACTAGCACACAAGTCTCTAAATTTATTTTTAATCAAATCATTTGTAGGTTCGGAATTCCTGCAAATCTCATCTCTGACAATGGAACTTGTTTCAAAAATAAAGATGTTAAAAAATTATGCCAAAAATACAAGATTCAACATCGTTGGTCCACTCCCTATTATCCTCAGGGTAATGGTCAAGCAGAAGCATCTAACAAAACCTTAATCAAAATCCTCAAAATATTGGTCAATAAAATTGGTCGTGACTGGCACATTCAATTATATCTAGCCTTGTGGGCCTATCGAACTAGTGTTCGAACCCCCACGAGAACTTCACCATTTGTTTTGGTTTATGGTGCTGAAGTAGTTTTTCCCTTTGAATTGGAAGTTCCTTCTTTGGCTCTGCTACTTCAAGATATCGAAGTAGGAGATGAATATCGTGCTAGCAGACTCAGTCAGTTGGAACTCCTAGATGAAAAATGCATCAATGCTTTGGAACATCTCTGTGCCTACCAAAACAAGCTTAAAAGATCATATGCTAAAAAAGTGCGTCATCGATCCTTTGAGATCGACGACCTTGTTTTAAAAGAAAATAAAAAAAATACTAATGCAACTAAGGACCTTAAAGGTAAATTTGAGCCCAACTGGCTTGGACCATACATTATTACTGCTAAATTCGAATCAGGAGCATACAAATTATCTACCTTAGATGGTAAAGAACTTAAAGAACCCATGAATATTTTGCATCTTAAACGTTACTATGTATAAATTTGGTCATTTCATCCATGTATATATTTTTTCAAAATCACTATTTTGTATTTCTTTCAATTTATAAATTCATAAACACCAAAAACATTCATAATCATCAAAATCTTCAAAACTATTTGTTGCATTTATTTATGGAACTTGTTAATTTTTTGTTCAAAAATAAAAAAATAAAAAAAAATAATGATAAAAATATAAAAATAGCAATATGCTTGACTCTTTCGAAACCAAAAAATATAAAGAAGAAAGAGAGAGTCAACATTCTCATAACTTCTCAAAAAGTATTTATATATATTTTCTTACAAATGTTGCAGTTATATGTTTCAAATTATTTTTTGATAAATTAGCATTTATTTGGAATCCCTCACGTGCACACTCAAAAAAATAAACAAAAATAAATATCTTGATTTTATCTGGCATGATTACTAATCTCTCTTATATCAAAGTTCACAAAATTCAATTAAATAAAGTTTGAGCACAGAGAATTGATCTTGTTATTTACTTAAACCAAGCACATCTTTTCACAATAAAATGATTATATTTGTAATTTCCATGTTTTGCTACATAGTAGAAGTGATTTCTTGAGCGAAAAGTTTCCCTGCTATCCTATCATGCACATGGTCTAGAATCTTTGAGAATTGGCAAAAGGACAAGCTCACCCCTACCCAGAATAAAAATCCCTTGCTCTACAGCTAATCCGAGCAAGTATCCCTAGCACAGAAAGAAAGGCAAAGTTCAAGAAAAAGAGAAAAAGAAACAAAATGTTATTTTATATCATTATAGCAATATTTCAAGCATTATCTCAATTATCAAGCACAAATACAAAAAAAAGAAAAGCAAAAGAAAAAGCAATAAAATCCCTTTCCCTACCCTTTGAAAAGAAAAGAAGGGTTGATGAGCTTGAATCCCTGGAATTCTCAATTATTCGAAAACTGTGAGGTAAGCCCCATAACAATGTGGTTTGTGCCCAACCTGCTTGGCCTTGGGTAACTCCTAGCATGGTGAAATGTCTGTCACATTAGCGACCTTCTTTTGTACAGACCTATGTCTACTTATGGATTAGCTAGCTCTTGATAATCCGACCTACATAGTAGTCTAGTATGGTTATATGCATCTACATCATGGTTAATGAACACTTATTTGGTTTCTTCAAATCACTTGTATCATAGTATCTTGCTCAAAAACTGGTAAATGCACAAAGCAATTGCACACACATTTGTATTTGAGAGATTTTGTGTATCATTATGATAAATCAAGATCGAAAATGAATTCACATATGCACATGGGATTCTTTATAAATCTAAATTTTGTCTTCAAAATACTTTGAAATATTCTTTTTGCAACTTGTTTGGAATAATTCAAGTACAGTTGTTTACCATAAATACAACTATATAATAGAAAAATTAAAATTTTCTTTCAAAAATATACAATCAAAACATATATATCTGGTTGACTTTCGCGACGATGGTATAGTTCCAAAACCAAAAGTGGAATTTTATGCCTAGCGCAAGTCCTCATTTTCATATTTTCTATTTATCAAAAAACAACCATGCAATAAAACTATCTTTTCTTTGGATTTTCGCAATGATGGTATAAGTCTATACCTACATATTCTATGCCTAGCGCAAACCATTGTAACAATTTTTTTCCCCATTTATTTAAAAATCATGAAAAACATATGACTTAAATCATTCTATTACACAAATTTTGCTTTTCAAAAGAATGCACATTATCATTATTTCATGTCATTATGTCAACTTTCAATTTTGCAATGATGGTATAATTTCTAATGAATTATCCAAAAATTTCATCACACTTAGGAATTTATGCCTAGCAAACATCATTTCAACATTATTTCATGCATACTATTTTTATGAAAATCTGAAAAACAAACCATCATCATCATTGCACCAAAGTCTTAAGATAGTCTCTTAAGCACTCTTTTACTTTTAACAATATTTTTATACTGGGATTAGCTTGACGACCAAGTGAGCAGCGACTCCATGAAATGGTCTATAATAATGACAATGTCCTTTGAAATTATTGTTAGAAGTCTCTTTTTATTTATTTTTATCACATTACATCACAAACAACCAATTTGTTACATCAGATTATTTTATTTAAAATATTACAACATGACATCAACATTATAAATTTTCAACACAACATAATTTCATGAATCCTCAATCCAATCATCAAATTAATCAATCATAAAAGCATCATCAACATACACATAACACAAGTCATATGATCAAAAACATATCATATATATATATATCAACAGTATATATACATCATCAAAATTGGATTGGTATGCCACAATCTGTACCTCGGCATACTCAATCCTCTATCAACAAAAAAATAATAATACATGCTCTATGTCTCAATATGTACAAATATGTGCAGTGCTCTAGCCTCGAGAACCCCTCGAGCTCTTAGCCTCATCTCCCCCCCCCCACCCTGAGGTGGACGAGGTGGCCCCATCGTAGTATGTGTAGTATTGCGAGTCCTAGTCGTCAATCGAGATGAGGTCCTCGACGACCCGATCCTGATCGGATCTGCGATGTTGGCTGGCAGGGGTAGTCTATCCTCCTCTAGAATCAAATGATAGTACAAATTCTGGTAGAAAGTAATTTGGGCAATAGCCCGTGTCAGCTCCCCAGTGCTCGCCCCTCCGCCCCGTGCCCTAAGGCGTGCAATCTCATCTTGGAGCTGTGTAACCTCAGCTCAGTGTCGTGCAACATCCTCCTATAGGGTTTACACCTGCGCTTGGAGACAGATTGTCTCCGCTCGAAGAGTAGCTGTCTCACTACTCTCCCCTGTGTTGACACCCTTGCCCTTATCGGGCGATGGTGGCCTCTCTCTCTATGGAGAAGGGGGTCTCACCTCCCTCCTCTCCCTCTGTCGTGGCCTCTCCTGTGCCTGTGGCCTCCTCAGCTCTCTCTCGTCATGACCCTGGGCCGCCTCCATAGCTGCCTAGTGCCGCCTCCCTATCTAACGCACTACTACATGTATCAGACCCTGAGCCCTCGTCATCCGAGGAGGGTGGATGCCTGCGTACCAGGCATCGTAGCCATCTGCAACCCCTACGTCGTCTCCATCCACTGGTTGAATGGGGGCATCGTCCGAGTCTTGACTCCAAAAATGTTGCATGTCTGGAGCCCCGCTAACTATGGTGTTATCCCAGACAGTCCAAGAAAACTCATAATCCCTGAGAGATGGGATCCCTTACTGCAGATCAAACTATCACAAAACTCGGTCATAGCGATGGAGCTCCACCTCTCCCTTCTCCATCTGAAGCCAGCACACTCACCTGACGTGAGCTAACTTCTATCCGTCCTCGACCCACCCTGGATGCTCCCTCCAAGGCCTCTAGGTGATATAATCCAGGACTAGGTCATCTAGCAGTCTTTGAGACATCAAAATGTCGATCCGCCGCTGTGACCCTCTCTGAAGCCACCATTAGAAGACTTGGGGCATCTCCCCATCAATCCCTGTCAGAGGAAGCCCTACCGGCCTTCGCACTGCAATGTGCTCCCAGCACCAAACCTGTAGGAGCGATGTCATCACCAGACATCGATCGCCCTTGTACACGACCCCATGCAGGATCCTGTACAGTCGACATAGCACATAACTACCCCAAGAAAACCTATAGCCATGGTCTCGCATGTCATAGATCACATCTGCTAGCATCCATGACACCCTACACCCACTTTGGTGGCACAAAAGAAGTCCACCAACTACTCCAGCTAGAACCCGTATGATCCTAGATGCCCCAGGCATCTGACGTAGTGCCTCGATGTTAACTCTGCCCTTCTCCAGGGCAAAGCTTGGGTCACCACACAATCACCCCATAGCATGGCCCTGATTGGCTGCATAAGTGATCAATCATCCTTGTATGGGGATTCTGAGAATCCTCCATATATCCTCGAAAGTGGAAGTCATCTCCCCTGTCGGTAGCCAAAAACAAGAAGAACCCAGATACCATCTCTCTGCTAGGGCTGTCAGTAGCCCCATATCTGTAGACACTTGTGGCATCTCTGCCACATGCTGTAAGCCGTCCTATGCCAGCTGATCCCACTCTACTTGTGTAAGAGTGGCCAAGTCATCTCTTAAACCTCCATACTTCCATTCTCTGCTTTTTAGCAAACCTCTCTGCAACATAAACAACAAAACAACAAACAATCATTAATAAACAATTCAAGTAATTAAAAATGCAAGTAAAATAAGTTCAATTTTATGCAATTGATGATATCGTCCACTATTGGATGATATCGTCCCAAATTTGAGCATAATCATTTTCGATTTCGTAAGTCAAAATCATCCCTAATTTGATGAAATCGTCCCCCTTTCGCCGATTTTGCCCTTGGACGAAATTGGCGAAATTAAGACGATTTCATCGAAATTGGGACGATTTCGACCTGACGACGTCGACGACCCAAAAAATGGCCACGATGCTCAAGAATTAATTAAAATTCACCTAAAAGCATGTAAAATCAAATTAAAGCATTCTAAGTTAAGTCTAGACTCTTACCCGTAGCCCGTGCTGGACCTCTGTTGATCTGTGCGTCGTCTCCACCATTTTTGCTTCCAGAGCTCTAAAACTAGTAAAAATGAATTAGGGTTTTACCCTATTTTTCTTAATTTTATTCAAAAATAATTCAAAAATAATTTTGCTTTTCTGCATTTTTACCTCAAACATTCGATTTGGGTAAAAACACGGAGGGGGCACCATAGTAAGCTGTCGTACGATTCGACCAAGAATCGTCGCCTAAAAATGGAAATAATTTTTGCTTTCTCGTAGATCGAGAAGAACTCATCTTTAACGCATTTTCTTTGGAAAATTCGCTAAAGAGGGGGCAAAATGTAGCACCCTAAAATTGGCGCAGTGAAATTGTAATAATTACATTCATCCTAGTAAATAATTTAAATTCAAATTTTAACCTCCCAAACCGCCCGTTAATCGTCGAGTAATCCATTTCCCCCTTTTCGTGTCATTTTTAGAGGTTGTTTTGATCGTTTGACGATATCGTCGTCGATCAGATGATATCACCCCAGATCTGACGATTTCGTCTGGGCTAGGACGTCTAGACGATCTTATCGCAAAACTAATTTTGCACAATTAGCTTCTGTTCCAATGGGCCTCTAATCCGGGCAAAAGCGTGTCTACGTCGTTAGAGACCCTCCCCCATTGGAGATCTCCCAAATAGGGATGATCTCCAACCTTCTAACCTCCCTCCTAAGCCTATTTAATCCTAAGCCCTTCCCTTAGCACCCCCCTGGCTGAAATTCCCTGTAACCCGACTGCATACATGTTAAAACATCCTAAGTTTTCATTTGCATTAGTTCTATATCAATTTTGTTGTAGGTACATTACTATTTTTCAACCGAAGCAAGCTTACATCGTCATCGATGAACCTGTTCAGATCGGAGGCGATCCTGTCGAATCAGAGACGATTTCGACTGCAGTCAACATTGAGGCAATCAGTGCCTAAAGTTTGCATTTCTCTACCCTTTTTTTGCTGTTTTATTCTGTAATTAGCTTAGTTTATTCAGTATTTCATACTATTTTGCATTTTGGGAGTTCATCCATCTAGATCAAATGAATGATTAAATCATAATTTTTATTTAATTAGCATAATTCATTCATGTTTCTGTTTTTAAGTTTCAGTTTGATAGTGCTACTATCATTTTATACTATTTCACTTTGTTATCATTGTTGTATCTTTTGTATTTTGCACCTATTTCTCTGATTGCAGGTCTCTGACGAATTCGTCTGACAAATTCGTCAGATCTCAGATGATCTTGTTTGATCTCAGACGATCCTGTCAAATTAGAGGCGATCCTGACTGTTTCAAGATTAGAATCTTCATCAGACATCCGGATCAGGTATTCTTCGTTTATATTATGTAATTTCTCTATTTTTTGTCTTTAAATCTATTTTTTGTACTCATTGAATTTGCATTTTCATATAGAATAACTTAGACGCATTTTGGCCAAACCTAGGATATGAATGCTTAAGGCTAAAATGAACACATAAAACACATTCCCAACCTAGACGTGGAAACTACCATTGAATGTTTCCTGGTGAACCCACTATCGGTCGAAAAATCACCAATATACACCTCCCTTGAGATGCGGGACCTTCGCAAGTCCTCTCAGTCCGAGGTACCGCGACATCCTTTTCACATCCCCCTTCTGGGCACGGATCCTATAGCCTGAAGGTAAGGGTGTGAAAAATTTGGAGCGATACAACATTAATACACACTCAAATTCAAATTCATCTATAACAATAAATAACTATTTTTAAAGGTGACTGTGTATAATGACGATTATTTTAAACATAAGCTTCCTTGCTTGGGACGAGAGGCCCCAGGTTTAAATTCAATTCATCTTCTTCACGTGTAAAGAGTGTTTGAAGAGTAAAATGCACTCTGTGATGTGCGTTAAAGCTTTGGTTAGTTTACCTTAATTTAAGTTAAGTTGGATCTAGGGCGTGTACGATTCACACTACAAAGACCAATTACACCAGTGAATAAACGCTTCTTTAATGTTGGGATTGGAAACCCAAACTAATAGTGAAAGTTAAGTGGCCCACATGTTTCCACTAAAAAGATTAGACATGAACTGAACATATTTTTTTAAGTAAAAATGATTTTTTATCATATTAATGTTTCAATTCTCTCCATGAAGCCATTTTGATGTATATTCACCACAATCTAGAACAAATACAAATATAACACTTTAAAACAAAAGTGAAGTACCCCTAGTTTTTATTTAAAAGATTAACTATAAATTAAACAATGCTTTCTTTATTACACCAAAATTTTAATAAAATAAAGTGAAATTATTTATATCATAATCCATAAAAAATACAAATATTTTTTACTATTTCATAATATGAAAGTGAATAATTTTTTTATATTTAAATAAAAATGTTAAATGTTAATTAAATAATAAAAAAAAAATCTTTAAAGATTCACTTCATTTAATTACTGTAAAAGTAAATTAATATATCATTTACCATAATTTATGGTAAAAATAAATATTTTTTATTATTTTATAATACTTCAAAATGAAAATGAAATGACCAGTTGGTTTCTTAATAAATTCAATATAAACTAAACTTAAAAAAAAATAAAGATGCTTATCAACCCAAATTTTCAAACTTCTTTGGACCAGTTTGAGTTTGATGTATCATTCCATGATTTTTCCAAAGATAATTTGGTACGACTGATGCTCCAAACCATAACGTCTTTTTTACGGGGCCCACCGTCTGGAAATTCCAATTCCTTCTTTGTGCTTAGCTTCATTAAAAACAAAATAACACAAGACCATGTTTTTTTCACCCATGGGAATATATATGTATGATAATTTGATGTTTCGCGTGTAATTATTAAAGTCTGGTAATGTATGGTTTTTAGTTCATTAATTTTTTAACTGTTTGATTCTTATATCAATATAATTAATTTAAATTTAAAATTAAATTAATTATATTTTTAATTTTTGTTATAATATTATAAATTTGATAGAAGTGTGATTATAATTATATTAAATTATTATTTTTTAAATTTTAATTATAAAAAAAATAATTAATTAAATGCTTATAAAAATATTAGACTTCTAGATAGATAGTTAAAACAAAAATCAAGATTAAAAAAATATTTCAACCACAATGTTGCAAAGTTTTTCAATGTGATATAGTTGAAGAATTGTTAAAATTAATACTAAGGTTAATAGAAATTCCTAAAATGACTAAAAAAACAAAATGGTTACATGCATGGACATGGCAATAGAGTGCGTATTTTTAAAGCACTGTTAAAATCTATACAAGATTAATAAATGTTTTTGTCAATGGTAATAATGTTCGCATGCACTAGAAAAATAAATTTTTATAAACATGTGAAGATTCTATTCTATCAATGATTTTTCTTAGTTGATAAGTCATCATAGGGTTGAAAATAAGGTTAATTATTATAATAATAAATTTAGAATCTCATTAAAAATAGAACATTTATTTTAAAACTAAAATGTTAAAAGGTTATAAGTGAAGAATCAATTAAAAAATGTATGACTTATAGTCTTTTAATTTTGAATTTTTAGAAATTTATATTTAAAATAAGTTTTGTAGATGCCAAATTTTAGTCATTTGTACTTAAAGTTTTACAAATTCACCAAAATCCTCAAATTGTCACAAAAACATCACTAATTGCCCAAATTCACTCAAATCATTTCAATATTTCAATTTTATTTCCAATTTGTCTAAATTTCTCCAAATTCTTCCATTGTCCTTCTAATTTCCTAATTCTATCAAGTTCCTCCCAATTCCCCTAATTTCTAGCAATTTCATCTAATTCCCTTAAATCCTTCTAATTTCTCCTAAATTCTTCTAATCTATTTTGCTTCCCTGTAGTCGGCTCAATTTCCTTCTAATTCCCTCTAAAAGCCTTCTAATTCTATTTTAATTTTCTTAGTTCCTTCTAATTTTCTTTTAATTCTTCTCTCATATTTTTCTCTAATTTCCTTTTTTTCCTCTATTGTCTTAAATTCTTCTAGTTCTCCCTAATATTTTCTAATTTTCTCTTACCTTATTTAATTCTTCTAATTCTCTCTTAACCTCTCTAATCTCCTAATTTCCACCTAATATTTCTCATTTATTCCTCCCTCTCCCCTCAAATTTCTCATAATCCATCTTATTCATGTAATTATTTTAATCAAGCCTCTCATTAGCCCCTAACCCAATTTTAAGCCCCCATACAAATCCCTATGAGATATGCACTCTAATTTTAAATTCCTCATCAAATCCTTAGGTCTTCGCAAATCCCCACCTAAATCTCCTTGGGATTCCATTCATTTAATCCACTTTGTCTCCCATCTTATTTCCCTCCATTTTGGATGAAAATAATTTTGTACAAAAGGCCCCAAGTCAAAGCATATTTAATTGGCACAATAAATTGAGAAGTCCTCTTTATCCTCCTTGACACATTTCAAGAATTTTAAATTGTCACACATCCTCCTTGTGTCCTTTTTTAAATATAAAATTATCTCACATCTCTATAGGATCCCATTCCCCTATGCAATCTTATGATGCACATTCCTCCATGTGATATTTCCAAGATTTCCCTTGGATTTTCTACATGCGACCAAGTACCATGTCATCCTCTCTTCCTTCATCAAAATTCTATAAATACCTCTCCATTTTCTTCATTTTATGAGAGACACATTGACACATACCCAGATGTTGTTGAATTTGCTCTAGGACTTAAGTATACATATTTCAATCTTCAATATCATTATTGTTAATTTTATGCTTAACACAAGTGCTACTAACAGTTTTATGGTTTCATTTGTGTAGGTTATTCAAAGGTATCAAGACTCAATTCGAAATGGTGGTCACTACAAACCCACTACACCTTGCTTGTGGCATAGTAAAATCATGGCACCATAATTATTTTGTAAAAGGGGTCATACCCTTTTGGACACATTCATATTTTGTAAAACATCCTACAAGGGGTTTTATTGTATTCGAATGACTCATTTATAATATGATGTAACATTATATATTTATTGCAATGTAGTTTCCATATATACAAAATGATGATCACAGTTTTTTTTGTTTCAATGTTTGCATGTTGCATTAGCATCCCCCTTCATCAATCACAACCTCCTTCCTTAACCGAAAACACATGTAGGTGCTCTTAAAATATTTTGCATTTAGTTTTAATCCCCCCTAAAAAAATGATTTTTTTTTTAATTACTTTTTATTTAACGTTTTGTTCATGATTTAAGAAAAAGTAAATTTTCTAGTTTTTACACTCTTTTTATTCTGATTTAAAAAAAAATACCATTTGTATTTTCATTTTTCTAATTTTTTATTTCAATTAATTAAAAAATAAAATTGAATTTTTGCATCTAGCACACCTCTTAGCCTTGTGAGCCCTCATGGTCCCTTTTTCCATGTGGCACCTTCTGTCTTGTGGTCGTGCTTCAAGTGTGCAACCTCTCTCTAGCTCCCCCCTCTGTCCCTTATGGGGTTGCACATCTCCATAACCCCTCCCTACCTAGAGACTCCTCATCACGGCCTGCCCTGAGTCTACATTGCAATACCTCTCTTCATTGCCTCCCCTCTTCCCACCCCCACCATGCACTTGTGCACTCCTCTGTAACCCCCATGGACCACGTGCTAAGTGTAGCTTTCTCTGCCCTCACAATGCATGACCTCCTCTATGCCTCCTTGTAAAACCCCCATGGACCACATGCTAAGCGTGGTTTCCTCTGCCCTCACAATGCATGACCTCGTCTAAGCTCATCTATAAAACCCCCATGGGGCTATTCCATGAGCATCCCCTCCCTCGTCTCATGGATTGATCCATGATTAGACTCTCCATATCTGAACCCCTAGTAGGCTACTTTTTGTGTAATAACTCCTCCTCTTTAGCCTATTCATCAATCACACTCTATGTATTCCCCTACTCCTCCTTAGCCCCCTTGACCCCATGGCCCTAAGTAGGTCACCTTCAACTTGTGATCACTAAGTATCCCTCTCATGTCCCTTGTTGTGGTGTCCACACCACGGTATCCCAACCCCCACCATGATGCATGAGCAATGATTTGCACCTCAATACCTCATTATGACACCCAAGTCATGGCCTCGTAGGCCCTCGCTATAGCACTCGAGTTGTGGCCTCTCAAACCTTGCTACAACACCCATGCCATGATTGACATCTTAGTCCCCTACTACAATGTCCAAGTCATGATATTTGTAACCCCACCATGACACCCTAGTCGTGACTTACCTCCCTATCCCCCACCTTTCCAACCAACGGGCTTCATAACCATACCCTCTCCATTCCACCACGGTGTGCAACCCCACCTATACAACTCGTGAGCCTCGAGATCCTACCCTCTCCATCCCCCATGGGTTGCACACCATTATGTAGCCCTGCCCTCTCCATCCTCCTATGGGTTGCATACCATTGTGCAACCTTACCTCTACAACTTGTAGGTCTCATGACCTTGCCCTCTCTATACCCTCATTCCTTGCACAACCTCCCTTATAACCTGCCTCATGCTATCCCTTCCTCTTACCAACCGTCGTACGACCTTTCATTAAGTCGTCACTTCGCACTCCTAGGCCTACTTCACATAGACCTATTATGTTAGGCCTACATCAAGCCATATTGTGTCAGGCATATCCACAAATTCCAATTTTATTTGCAATTCATCTAAATTTCTTCAAATTCTTCCATTTTTATTCTAATTTTCTAATTTCATCAAGTTTCTTCTAATTCCTCTAATTTCTAGCAATTTCATCTAATTTTCCCTCAAGTTCTTCTAATTATTTCTAAATTCTCCTAATCTATCTTGCTTCCCCTCTTGTCAACTCAATTTCCCTCTAATTTCCTCTAATTTCTCTAAATTCTTCTATCTTCCCTCTAAGCCTTCTAATTCTATTTTAGTTTCCACAGTCCCTTCTAATTTCCTTTTAATTCTTCTAAAGTCTCCCTAAGTCTCATATTTTCCTCTAATTTCCTTTTTTCCCTCTAATTTCTTAAATTCTTCTAATTCTCCCTAATCTTTCTCTAATTTCCTCCTACTCTATTTAATTCTTCTAATTCTCTCTTAGCCTCTCTAATCTCCTAATTTCTACCTAATATTTTATAATCCATATTATTCATCTAATTCTTTTAATCAAGCCTCTCATTAGCCCCTAACCCCATTTTAAGCCCTCATCCAAATCCCTAGGAGATATGCACTCTAATTTTAAAATCCTAATCAAATCTATAGGTCTCATCAAAGTACCATCTAAATCCCCTTGGGATTTCCCTCATTTAATCCACTTGGTCCCCCATCTACTTTCCTTCCATTTTGGATGAATAAAAAATTGCTCAAAAGGCCCAAGTCAAAGCATATTTAATTGGCACAATAAATTGACAAGTCCTCTTTATCCTCCTTGGCACATTTCAAGAATTTTAAATTGTCACACATCCCCCCTATGAGTTCTTTTTTAAATATAAAATTACCTCACGTCTCTCTAGGATCCCATTCCCCCATGCAATCTTATGGTACACATTACTCCATATGAGATTTATAAGATTTCCCTTGGATTTCCTACATGCCACTTGGCTCCATGTCACCCCCTCTTCCTTCATAAAAATTCTATAAATACCTCTCCATTTTTCATATTATTAGAGACACATTGACACATACCCAAATTTTATTAAATTTTATCTAGGACTCAAGTATGTATATTTTAATCTTTAATATCATCATTGTTGTTTTTATAATTAACACAACTACTACTAACAATTTTATGGTTGCTTGTGTGTAGACTATTAAAAGGACTCTAAGAATCAATTCAAAATGATGGTCTCTACAAAACCACTACACTTTGGTTGAGGCATAGAAATTTCATGGCACCATAGTCAGTTTGTAAAAGGGATCATCCCCTTTTGGACACATTCATATTTTGTAAAGACACCCTACAAGAGGTTTTCTTGTATTCGAAAGACTCATTTTAATATGATGTAACATAATGTTTTTATTACAATGGTGTATTTTCCATGTATATAAAATGAAGATCATAGTTTCTTTTGTTGTAGGGTTTACATGTTGAAGCCCCCTTCATCAACCGTAGCCCCCTTCCTCAACTAGAAACACAGGTAGGTACTATTATAATATTTTGCATTTAGTTTTAAACCCTAAAAAAAAATGGCTTTATACTATTTTTTATTTTATGTTTTGTTCATGATTTAAAAATAAAATAAAATAAATTCTTCTAGTTTTTACACTCTTTTTATTTTGATTTTAAAAAAAGGCAGTCTGTAGTTTCATTTTTCTTATTATTTATTTTGATTAATTAAAAAAAATATTTTAGATTTTGCGTGCCTCTCCACCTCATGAGCCATTGTGCCCCTCTATCCTCGCAGAATCCTTTGACCCGTGCTGGTGCTTCAAGTGTGCAGCCTCCCCCTAGCTCCCCCTTTATCTCTTGTAGGTCACCCATCTCCAGGAACCCTCCCTTCTCAAAGATTCTCCATCATGACCCCCGTCACGACCTACCTTAAGTCCACATCATAGTGCATCCCATTACTACCTCTCCTCTTCTTGATCTCATCATGCCCATGTGTGCTCCCCTATAACCCCTGTAAGCCACATGCTAAGCATGGCCTCTTCTACTCTTGTGATGCACACACTACATTTTTCCCCTTATAAAATTCAAGCGGGCCCACTCCATGAGCTGCCCCTCCCTCCTCTCATGAGCATCTCCATGAGTGGCCCCTCCCTATTTGATCCCCAACAGGTTGCTTTTTGCATGATGACTCCTCTCTAGCCCATTGATGAACCACACTCTTTGCAATCGTCTACTCCTCCTTAGTTTCTCTGATCTTGTGACCCTAAGTGGATCACCTCAAAATCACTCTCATTGAGTCTCCCTCCTCTATCCCCCATTATGGCACTCAAGCCATGATATTCCAACCCCCACCGTGATGCTTGAGCCATGACCTGCATCCCAATCCTCTACTACAACCTCCTAGGCCCTAATTGTGATGCTCAAGCCTTGGTCTCTCAAACCCCCATTGCAACACTCATGCCATGGTAAAAATCCTAGTCCCCCATTTTGGTGCCCAACTTGCAGCCTCTCTAGCCCACCATGATATCCTTGTTGCAACTTACCTCCTTGTCCCACACCTTTGCAACCTGTGGGCCTCGCAACCCTGCTCTCTCCATGTCCCTATAGGCCACACGCCACCCTGTGGTCCTACCTCTACAACCCCACAACCTCACCTTCGCCATCCCCTTGTGGATCGTGTGCCACTGCGCAAACCATTTTATTGTAATAATTTTTTGATACAAGTCATATTATAATAGATTTTATTTTATATTAGTACATTTTTTGACATTGATCAAGTTGTGCCACTCGAATGGTTTACGAGTCCCAATGCTTGGGAATATCTTTATCAACAATATTAAATAAGGAAGTTGTTCGTCTTATTTATATTTATGTGACATTTCATATCTCTAATAACATTGAATTAAATTAAAGAAAATTTTAAATATATAATAATATAGGTATACGTTTTAATCATAAATATTAATAATTATAATTTTCAAAAAAATAATTTTATTTTATTAATAATAGTAAGAGTATAAATAAAAAATCATAGATGGTATGGAAGCACACTCCAAAGCCTATGCAAGAAACTAAACTAAGGTTAAAAGGGTCTAATAAAATGGAAAAAATAATGAACAAATCACCAAGAGTTCTATCACTTACATTACAGAATTGAGAAATTGAAAATAAACTAGAGCAAAAAATACCTAAACTATTAAATTGTAACTCTAAAGAGATCAAACTCACAAAGTGGTTGGTTCCTTCAGTCGCCCATGTAAGTAATATTTCCAAGTAGACTTATGATCCCTAGTATCAAATGTAAATACTGGTTGCTCCATTAAGACTCTATTGTCATGGTTATGTTCAAGCAATGCCAATGCCCCAAAGCTATTGAAATTATTGGGTTTGGTACTCGCCCACTAAATTTTGGATGGGTGAAACCATTTTTTAGGTAGACTACCCCCATTTTATTTCCATGTTAAGGACTGCAAGATTGCCAAAACTACACAAAAGGGAAGGGTTCCTCAGATTTTGCTTTCTCCATAGGAACCACCAATTCCATCAATGATGGCTTTGCATCTGGTGTTGTGCCCTTCATGACTGATGACTATGTAATAGGAAAAACAATCATATATGGAAGTGAAGTCATCTAGCTTATGACGATCACTAGTTGTGTATTAGAAATAGTTGATGGTTGTGGAACTAAAGGTTGTGAATGTGTGACAACCATTGTTTGTGAATAAAAAAAATATCGTCTATGGAATGGGAAAAATATGAGGATGCATATTTTTATGATGATCCACAGTGGTCGTACCATCCACCTTAGGTTGAGTGGTTACCCCAAGGGTGGGCATAGAAGTAGAATTCAAATTTGGATACGACATATGTGGACAATCCTTCAACTTATGATTGGGTGCTTGGAAATAAAAAATATGTTCAAGAGATCAATGAAAATAGGTATTCGATAGATTAATGTAAATCATTCATTAAGAAATGGTGGCCTCACCTACTTGAATGGTGATGGACTTGGGTATATCATTTGAAAAATCTACCTCTACACATACCCGCTTGGTCAGATAGGTGTTGAATTTTTTTAGGTTAAATGAGAACCACATGCCTAAGCACACTAGTGATTTGGTCTAAACCATCCCAGAGAGGGAGGGGAAGATCGAGGAACTCCACCTAGATTGAAACTTTGAGGATTTTGTTTGTAGAAACAGTAAAATCATGGATCCATGATGATAAAATAAGCAAAGAGCCTTGTAAATGCTAGGGATCATGTTGATAAAGAGTTGTGATATGTGCAAAATAAAAAAAGAAAAAACCTCTAGTAAAATTTTTTACTAGTTGAACAGTAACTCCATAAGGGGCCCATGTGGAATAGATCCAAGCTCTATGGGAGGTCCACATAAAAGAGATCCAAACCCTCAGTAATGACTCATGAGGTACACACATGGAAAAATGCCTAACCAGTGCGTGCGAGTCCAGCCAACTACATGCATATTCAATAAACTTGAAAAACAAACATCAGAAAATGAACCCTTACCACAAGAATTCCACCATAAGTCATTTTTAAGTATACCCAAAAAGGACCATTGACAAGAACCATCTCCCCTACAATTATATATTTATATATACACACACACACACGAGATTTTTGTGGGTGGCTTTAAGTTATAGAAGGCATATACATATTTTAATGTTTTAGATATATATCAACACTTTAGAAGTATTTAGAACCAAGCATAAAATAAATTTATTTTTTAATATTATTTTTAAATTAATTTTGTTTAAAATATGAAGGTTTTTTTTTTTAAATATTGCAAGGAAATACAGGTTCCACTTGTTTCTATAGGTTTTATAGTTGATTAAGTACTCATGTACAACAAGGTTTTTTATGTAGACAAATTGTGATGATCATTGTGGTCTGTCTTCCCCACTTAACCTAGGGTACACATGAGGATTAGTAGCCATCAATAATCACTTGTAAAATACTATTTTTACATCTTATCCAAAATTGTTGAGAATTAAATATTCTCCTATAAAATCCACTCAACATTTATCTCATTTTATCCCATTCTATCACATCCATCCATAATCAACTTGTATTTTGTTGGCTATTTTATCTTTATTTCAACAATATTTTATAGAGTGTTTTTTTCTACCACAAATATCACATGGATGCAAATCCCAACACTTAGTTGTTTCATGTCATGATTATCCATAATGATTACAACAAATTATTCTAAAAACATCATCCTTTGCATAAGTTTCTTCTTTCACAAACTTGGTGTCCCCACTTCCTATTTGACTAATATAATCAAGGCCTTCATTATTTAGCCTTATGTTTGGATCTATGATATTTACTATGCCTTACCCCTTTCTTCTCAATCCTTTGCCATCAAATCCATTATTTTCATTAATTTAGAGCCAATTCCTTTGGTTTGCTTTTTAAAGCACCTAATCTCTTCATCATCACTATGGTATCCAACAACATAGCCTTTGTTATAACCAAAACAATAATCAATATCAACAAGATTATAATGAGAATCCATTAATTTACCATCATGATGATCATATTCAAGATAAACACCACTATCACCAGCAATGTTCAAATCATAGTATCACAATTAAAATATCTCCTTTCGATAAGGTAATCTATGTCACAACAAGTATTTGCCACTACAGGCTTGACCTTCAACCTTTTATACTCATCCCTAAGCATGTTAAGAGTGGTTAATACCTTGTATACCAACTTCACAATATCAAAATTGAAAGTAATTATTTCTAAGTTGCACTTATATGCTGATAACTATCCACCTTCATTTACTTCTTGGGAATAAAGAACTTTATTTGTTCTCACGCACTTTTGAGCTTCAACTTGATTTTTTTATTATTTCCTCATTGCCTTTCCCATTTATTCTAGAATGTGATCACTTCTTCTTATAGTCTTTGAAATTTGTTTTCCTCAAATTAACATTAAGGGGTTTCGGGTACCACCAATTTTGTACCCCAAATACAATGCTTTTCAACCACAGACCAACCCTTTTATAAAAACACAACACTAATATCTTTTGAAAAATTATGAGCTATTTTGACACATTAAAAATTGTTGACACCTAAACTGCTTTGAGATATAATTTTTTATTTGAAGTATTTTTTTTTCACCTTAATACTCTTACACCTAAATAAAAAAATTTGAAATACAAATTTTTTTGATTTTAATTTTTAACTTTTTAATTTTTTAATTTTTACTTTATATATAATAAGACATGAGAAAATACTATTTACATTATGAATTCATAATACCAAGGGGTGCAAGCTCAAAGCTTGTCTTTTGGATTGACATACCCTATTTATTCCATGCTATACACATGATATATCTAAGAATTAGACACTTGAACTTGTAACCTAAGGAAACACACCGACTCAATCTTCATCATTGACAAACCAAGCCACACCTCACATCCATTCCAACATATAGCAATGGATAGTAATAACCATAGCAAACCAAACAAACTCCAAAGAATCTATAACAATATGAGAGACCATCTCCTTAACTATATATGGAGCAAGATATTGAAAATCATGAGGAGGTTCTTTCCACACACAATAAGAATCTATAGCGCTATCGAAACAACTATATTCAATTTGAGAAGGTTTTTATATTTGTCATAAAAATATATAGTTCCATATCCAACACCACCACACCATCCAACATATGACATCACTAATTTACAATTAGGGTTTCAATACCTCCAATAGACATGATGATGGTTCAAAATTACCTCATATGAAAAGTCATTGATGCCATTATCATAGGCATACTCATTGCTACTCTACTTATCCTTGAATTATATATGTAATTCTAAATTTATCACAATACACCCACACCTAGCATCAAGACTATGATACCATAAAGAAAAATAGAAAGAAGATCCACACACACAAATTGGACTATGAAGAAGAACCTAAAATATTCATTATATACAATGTTATGCAACAATATATATACAAATGAGCTTTGATCAATGGTTGTAAGTTCTAAAAGGTATGCATTGACATATTCTAATCACTGTTGGTATTGATGTGTTAGAATGTTCTAGATAATCATCAACATTATAGAAGCATCCAAAACCAAGCATAAAGTTAATTTATTTTTCCAAAAAAATGAGGTGAGGAAAGCAAAAAGTATGTCACATCAAATATAAAGGACACTCCTCGTGAGCCCCACTCTAGTAGATCGTACTCATCATCACCATCATTTATATTTTTTATTCATTATTGGTGGAGTTAGAATTATCCCATACACATAATCAATGTGGATATAATGCAAGGTCTGCAGTGGAAAATATTGTTCTAAAAGATATTTAAAACACAAGTTAAGAAAATTCTAAAAGTTATTTGTGAAAATTTTATAGAACTACCTAGTGAAGGATGAAAATTTGCACCACACAATGAAAAAAATGCTAAATCTATAAAAAATAATTTTATATATGAATATTTTAATACAATTTTACGTTACAAGAGAATCCTCTTGAGAGGATTTTACAAAATGATACAAAGGTAATAAAAGGGTGTAATTTCCCTTTTCTTAAGGAGTGTCTCTAGGTGCAATCTAGATCTTTATGTGCTAGCATATCATTTGAGGAGTAGATTTTCTTGTGACCATTTTGTAGGATCAGATCTGGAGTCTTTTATTGTTCTCAAGTTCTATCACCTACATACAAAGGGAACAATGACAAAGCAATAGCATACACAAAGTCCACTGAAGTTGGACTTGTATCCAGTATGAAAATATCAAAAATATATAGAAAATAGCTAAATGCATGTAGTATCAAAGATCTAAATTAAAATGAAAATTAACTTTGATATATCTAAGCTATAATGTAAATAAAAATTGGTCACTTGGTAGGTCGACGATGACCATATTAGGTCAAGATAGTTTTGGTCTACAAACTATCTTAGGATGAGATGATTGCTATCACAGGTTTGCACCTTGGTGTGACTAGGTCTAGGTAGAGTTCAAGGTGAAATGTGAAGTTTTTGGAAGATGAGTTGCATGCAGGAGGATGACAGTTTGAGCATAAAAAATGAGCAAAACTGTGAGGAGCAATTATGTGAGAGAAATAGATGTAGTTTCAAATCTTAGGTGGTAATCTGACAATATTTTATTTGTGGCAAGAGGGCCTGGTGGATTCTTGGAAACACTTCATTATGTAAAATTCGTTTTCTTCTCTTTTTTGTAGAGGAGGGGGATGCTAATTTATAGGTATTTTGGTAGGAGGAAGGTGAAGGAAGGGAGGAGGTGATTGAGGAGTGGGCAGGTGTGATTTGTAGGTGATTAATGGTAAGTTATTTGTGGTTGATAGGTTTTATTGTCGTTGGTAGGTAATTTATGGTCAATGTGAAGGCATGCATGACATTTTGGCCTATGCATGACCAATGAAATGTAGTTTACCTACCTTTGATTTTGATTTATTTTTGTAAGTTTGATTTTGCAAGTTCATCTCGGGTCAATATGGTGGAAAATCCATGACCATATTGGGTTGATATGGCTAAGTCCAACATGAATTTTTTTATATAATATTACTTGTTATTAGAGAAATCCATGTATTTATCCCTAAGTTTATAAAATGGATTGTGTGGGTTGGAAAGAAGGCTTTTTAGGAGTCTCTTTGAGATAACACATTTTAGGTGTCTACAAATACCTCTTTTTGGGATGCTTTGTGTGTAAGCACAATGCAAAGCAAAAATAGATGATCTAAAATGGTTGAATTGATGATGAATGATGTCAATTGATGGAAATGACCTTGAAGGAGAATGGTGTAATATGTTCTAAAATAAAATTCAATGTAGAATGCCCTAATCATGGAAAAGATGCACATCGTTGAATCATTGCTTTTGAAAAATTAGTGGACTTGATTTGATTTTGGTAAACCTATTAGCCTTAGGTACATATTATTAGTATACAAGATTTATGCTTTAGATATACCAAGTACTTGTTTGATTGTTTTTTTTTTCTTTTGCCCCAACAAGAAGGGTGTATGATAGTCTTTGGCAATGATTCTTGGACGAACACAATTTCCAATATCGAGTGTTTGAGTATTGACTTGATTTGAGATAAAAATTTGTAGGTATTGTATACCCATCTTTAGACATTAAAATATGGTCAATAAATTTAGGCATCAACAAAAGTGAGTAAATTGACATCATTTAGCTCCTTTGACAGCCCTCAAGAGGCTCATAGTGGTTCTAGCCACTCCGAAAGGGTTTTTGGAGGCTACCAGCCCAATTTTTCGAGGTTTTGGCCCAAAATTCATCATCGTCCCACCCTGGGATGATGGTGAGCCCTTGTCCCATGGTGGGACGGTGAGCAGGTTTGACCCAAAAAAAGTCAAATCTGGGCCAAATGGCACCCAAAAACTGCCATTTAACTTGTCAAATGAAGCATGCGGGTCAGAGGGCACTGAATCCTAATGAAACATTTCATAATGGAGGCCCAAATTGGATATTCTCTTCCACACCCATTGCATACCTCCCATTTAACAAATGGTGCCTCCTGCATTGCATGCACTTGCATGCCTTTTTGCACATAAGCCCCTTTGGGATATAAAGTGGATGCAATTTCCAGAAAAAAATTACACACACACACACATATATATATGTATTATATATATACATACATATATATATATATATATATATATATATATATATATATGTATGTATTATATACATACATATATATACATACATACATATACATATATATATATATATATATATATATATATATATATATATATATATATATATATATATTTATATAAATAAATATATATGTATATATATGTATATATATGTATATATATACATATATGTATATACATATATATATATATATATATGTATATATATATGTATATATATACATATACATATATATATATATATGTATATATATATGTATATATTTATATATATATATATATATATATATATATATATATAGTATATATATGTATATATATATATATATATAGGAGTTATAGGATATGCAAAGGAGTGCTTCCAAGATTTCCCCTCACCTTATTGCACCTTTTTTATATCGAAATATCTCTTTTGCGAAGGAGGTTACCAGGTGACTTCAAGAAGGTGATTCGAGCATAACTTTTTCATCCGGGTGAATTTATTCACCACATTTGATTAAAAAACACCTTATATTGTTTATTAAAATATTACGATGATTTTGGTAGAAAAAAGTGGCCAAAATTGGTGGGTATCCCCTCCCATGGTGCCCTCCAATTAGTTGTAGTCACCACCATCCTCCCATCGTATTAGGGTACATTATTACACAATTTCATTACTATTTTTTTAGTATTTTTCTAAATTATCACATGATGCTACATTTAAAATTTCATCCAATTTGGAGTTAAAATGACAAAGTTATAACATTTTTACGTTTTTGTAGGCTCGTAGGGCCCATCCGGGCACCCCAGTTTGATGCAGGTGGATATGGGCCCCAATTTGAAAATATAATTATATGGTTTGTCTTGAAATGTAAATTTATGAATTCTATCCAAATTTTATGAGTTTTTGATATGTTTAGGTTTAGGATTTGCTTGTCTTCTTCTTCATAGGTTGTAGGAGGGCGGTGAAAAATTGAGGGGTCTACAGATGTATTTTATGATATTTTTTTTGTTATATCCCCTAAAAACATACTATTTAACATATATGAAAATTTTTGAGTCATTTGTATCTGATTTGATATACTTTTAATATATGCGCCCTTTTGCCCCTGTGGGGATTGCATGTTTTTCACCATACAACCTTGATATTTGACCCTTTTGGCTTCCTTGTGTGTAGGTACATGTTATTAGAAGGAATTGGGAAGGAATATAAGACATCAGAGAAAAAATATACAATCATTGGTGGCATTAGCTCACCCACATCGATTGTGTGTACGTGGAGAAACATTGGATGTGCACCCGGATTCCTTGAAATACTTGGTCTTTGGGCACCCAAAATTGTAGAAATTGTATAAAATTTTGAACCCTCAAGGGTACTGCTGTGTAATATTGGATCTGATCCAACAAATTAATGAGAAGAAACTTGTTTTACTTCAGTTCCTTTTGTTTGCTATTCTTTCATTTTCACATGCATGCTTCCTTTTTGATGCTCATGAGCGAGATGGGATAGATACAAATATTTTTTTACATCATTTGGTACACTTTTTTTTCCCTAATTTATTGGTGATCATGGTGTATCATCCATAAATGCCTACAGTGTCACCCAAGCATTTGGACACTAAATCTGATGACCTTATTCAGAGTCCAGATTCAACCCCACGGTTAGTCGTGAAGCTACCTTCACCACCACTAGTACTATACTATATATCTTCAATAAAGGAAGAATCATAAGATCCAGCTATATAATCTCCCATAGCTATCATTAATACACCTATAGAAGATATTCTCACTCCTACCAAAAAGGATGAAGAGCCCACTGTTGGTACAGATGAATCAAATCATGTCATACCATATTCATCCACCACAGTTGAGGATACAATTCAATTGACCTGCCTAGAACTTGATGAATGCATATTACCAAACACTACATTCACACCTATCATCAAGTTGATCAAGGATCTGAGTAATCCCCCTGCCAAGTTGCCACCCATTGATAGCATTCCTGATGCACCCTTCGAACATGGAGGCCAAGAAAATCATATTGGACAAGTTGATGAGGTAGTCATGACTTGTCCAAATGTAAATGCATCTTCTCATGAGTTTATAGGAATGATCAATATGATGACAGAGAACCAAAGTCCTCTAAATCTATCTATGCAACTTGTGACTTCATCCAATATTCCATCCATACCACTAGAGATACCATTGATGGATTCAATCACACCTACTCCATCTCACTCAACGTATCCACAAGATCAAGAGCAGGTGTACCCCCTAGACCAAAGTGGGGGTAACCCAACTACCACAGTTGAACACTCTGATTTGGAACATGAGCCTGAGCTAAATCAAGAACAATAACATGTGGATATAATCGCTAGCTCTAATCATCATGAAGCATCCACATATACTCAGATATTGAAGACTTTTTATCCCCATCCACCACCTATCAGTTGCCACGTAGGTCCTTTGAAAATAATCCAGTCATCGCCTCCACCAGTTCCACAACATATATTGGATAGGCTATCCAATGTGGAGTTACACGTGAATCAACAACACAATGATTTACAATAGATCTTGAGTCAACTCACAAACATCGAGGTATAGTTGAGTAATCTAAAACCTCAACCCCCTAAGCCTCTAGACCAACCCACTCTTGTGCAGTCCAAAATCAAGTCTCAAACAAATCAAGGGATATACCAACGACATCACCCTAAGCAACAATTTACGCCCATTGTCGAGTCCATGGACTCTTTGTTTGAGCGCCTCTTAGTAGCTAATGCAATAAACCTACCTGAGTGTCGACCTATCAATCCAAATGCACCGAAGCCCAAAACATATCACAAAGACCTATATTGCAAGTATTGTAGAAAAAATGGGCATGACGTGCATAGGTGCTTCAATTTCAAACACCTAGTATAGGATATAATTGATAGGAATGATCCTTGGGTCCAAGATCTTATTGATGAGGGAGCTTTATCCATGAGTGGAGAACTCATTCCACCCCATAAAGACATGGACATTACCCAAAATCCCCTAGGACAATTGTGGGGGTCAATTTCTATTGCTCCTCCTACCAAATCCAATATCATTACATCAATCACAGTACATACTAGGGGTACCCAAAGTGTTACACCTTCCCCACTATTTACATCACAATACATGAAGCTAATTGGGGATTCTAAAGTTATCACACCTTCCTCGTTTTCTTTGATCACCACAAATGCTGGGGGTATACAAGGTATTACACCTTCCTCCTAAGAACACAAAGTAAGAAAAGTTACAAAAGGCTCCAAGGGTATATACATACCGCTTTGTCAACCCATAGCATCCATAGGTGGTCTAACACCATCTAGATGATCCCAAAAGGCTCCAAGGGTGTCTACATACTGCTTGGTCAACCCATTTCACCCCTAGATGGTCTATGACCTTCAAGGTGAACCCAAAAGGCTCCTAGCATATTTTCACCATCTAGGTCAAATAAAAACACTCCTAGACTATCTACGATCATATAGGTCAACCATAAAAGCCCCAAAGGTATCCATAAGCCCTTTGGTCACAACCAAATACCTCTAGGCAGTCGTAGACACTTTTTAAGTGCCATGAACGATCTAGGTCACCCAAAAGGCTCCTAGCAATTTTTTACCATCTAGGTCAAATAAAAATGCTCCTAGACTATCTACAATCATCTAGGTCAACCCTAAAAGCCCCAAAGGCATCCCTAAGCCCTTTGGTCATATTCAAATGCCCCTAGGCATTCGTAGACACTTTTTAAGTGCCACAAATAGTCTAGGTCACCCAAAAGGCTCCTAGCAATTTTTCATCGTCTAGGTCAAATAAAAATGCTCCTAGACTATCTATGATGATCTAGGTCAACCCTAAAATCCCCAAAGGCATCCCTAAGCCCTTTGGTCATAGTCAGATACCCCTAGGCAGTCGTAGACACTTTTAAGTGCCTCGAATGGTCTAGGTCACCCAAAAGACTCCTAGCGGTTTTTCACCATCTAGTTCAAATAAAAATACTCCTAGACTATCTACGATCATCTAGGTCAACCCTAAAATCCCCAAAGGCATACGTAAGCCCTTTTGTCATAGTCAAATACCCATATGTGGTCGTAGACACTTTTTAAGTGCCATGAATGGCCTAGGTCACCCAAAAGGCTCCTAGCAATTTTTTACCATTTAGGTCAAATAAAAACACTCCTAGACTATCTACGATCATCTAGGTCAACCCTAAAATCCCCAAAGGAATCCCTAAGCCCTTTGGTCATAGTCATATTCCCCTAGGTAGTCATATGCACTTTTTAAGTGCCACAAATGGTCTAGGTCACCCAAAAGGCTCCTAGCGGTTTTCACCGTCTAGGTCAAATAAAAATGCTCCTAGACTATCTACGATCATATAGTTCAACCCTAAAAGTCCCAAAGGCATCCCTAAGCCCTTTGGTCATAGCCAAATACCCCTAGGCAATCGTAGACACTTTTTAAGTACCGCGAATGGTCTAGGTCACACAAAAAGCTCCTAGCAGTTTTTCATCATCTAGATCAAATAAATATGCTTCCAAACTATCTACGATCATCTAGGTCAACCCTAAAAGCCCCAAAGGCATCTATAAGACATTTGGTCACAACAAAATAGATATAGGCAGTTAGTAACACTTTCTAAGTATCATTGATCGTCTAGGTCACCTAAAATGTTGCTAGGCGATCAATGACCATCTAGGTCAAACAAAAATGCTCCAAGGGTGTCTACAACCCACTTGGTCAACCTAAAATGCCCCTAGACTATCTACAATCATCTAGGTCACCCCAAAAGGCCCCAAAGGCATATGTAAGCCCTTTGGTCACCCCCAAACGCCCCAATGGCCCCCAAATAAGCCCGTTGGTCACATGTATATACATATCAATCAAAAATTCAAAAACATCAGCAAAATATCAAAAATTCAAAACATCAGCAAAATATCAAAAATTCAAAAACATTATCAAAACATCAAAAATACAAAAATATTGCATTCTCATCAACTTGCATACCATTGCATTATCGCTTGCATTAGGCATGTCCTTCATCACACTTGTATTTTTAGAATGGCACATACATGTCCAGCACTAAAATAACAGATTGATTATAATGAACAAGCAATGCTGTCAAGGTTATCACTTAACTACATTCCATATTTTACTTATCATTTCCATTTACATTCCATACTTCTTCATAGTCATGTCCATTCCCTCCACGTAGCCATTTTTTTAGAATGTTAGTAGGGTTTTCGGTCATTCAACTATATCTAGTTTTTTCTCAGATTTTGTAGAAGGCTAGCACGATTTTTAGGAGGTAGAGTCTTGCTTAGATTGTGCCTCGTATAAATCAAATCACAACACATTTCACATTAATAAATCTAAGTTTTGTGAAAGGAAATATGAAACCCACAAAGTGGTCTAGGGTACCTTGAGCGAAAAGTTTATCCTGCTCATCCCCCTATGCGAATGGTTTAAGAATGTTGAGAATTGGCAAAAGGACAAGCTCTTCCCTAACTAATTCCCCAAAATAAATAGTTGTTTTGATCCCTAAAGTTGTAAGGATTCGTACTACATGTCCCTATCAAGAATGGGTAGTCATCCCCAAGGCCTAAAATATCAAGCCCACTCAAAATAAAAAATTCCAAACACCCTTGATACCTAAAGTCGTAAGGATTCATAATACACGTCCCTAGCAAGTATGGGTAGTCATACTCAAGGTCTAAAATATCAATCCCATTCCAAAGCAAAAATCCCAAAAGTTCAAAATTAAAATCCTCAAAAAAGCAACAATAAAAAATAATAGTGGTTATAACCACTTCCCAAATACCTTGCTCAAAGAAAATAAAAATAAATAGTGATTATCATCACTACATATGAGCAAGTATCCCAATAAAATTGAATAAAAGCAAGGCACTTGAGCTTGAATCTCTAGAATTATCCGCATTTGAAAAACCATGTAGGTGATCCTCATTATGAGTTTTGTGGATAGCCTATCCAGCAATGATGGTATCCTAAACACATGACGATATGTCTACCACATTAGCTTTGCGTGTGTAGACCAATGTTTGCATGTGGATGAGCTAGCTTGTGGTCACCTATACTACCTAGTGGTCTAATCCAACTGAATACAAAAATACGGATTGTGGCATTCATAGAGTGATCCTCATTACAGGTTTGGTGGATCCTATCTGGCAATGGCGGTATCTTTATGCATCTCACAGGAATAAACTCACTTGCACACACAGGGTTATTGAGTATCTTGGTCATCCTAACAGATTCATACCTTGTCAAAAATCTTACATGGTTAATTTAGGACTTTTGATCAATTGACTAGAATGTTTGAGTCTCATGAAAACCTCACAGACATCTTATAAACATCATGTCATTCATATCATTTTACTACATTCATTTCAGTTACACTATGCACAAATCCATTACATAGTCTCATAACAATATTACATATGAATTTATGCATTCTATATCGTCTATGGTGCTAGCATAATATGTCATATAGTCTACACATTTCATCATCTAGACCAATAAATCACCCATCTCATCATACATCCGTGCATGTACAAAATCAAATCAAATCACATTACAACATCTGCATACATGATAGACATCCATCATCATATCATAGATCAAATAAACATATTGCATATTATTAAATAACATCATAGCACAACACATGCATCCATTGATGCATTCATAAAGCATAACACACAATGCACCTAATGGTCCACAATAACACAATTGCAAATCACACAAATATTTTTTAAGCATCAACTAGGGCATTATTGGTACCATACCTCCTCTAATCACGGATCAAACAATTAAGCAATCAATTTCAAAAAGCTCCAAAGGTATCCATAAACCCTTTGGTCACCCCAAAAAGCCCCAAAGGTATCCATAAACCCTTTGGTCACCCAAAAAAAGCCCCAAAGGTATCCATAAACCCTTTGATCACCCCAAAAAGCCCCAAAGGTACCCATAAATCCTTTGGTCAACTCCCAAAAATCCCCAAAGGCATCTATAAGCCCTTTGGTCATCCTAAAAGCCCCAAAGGTATTCATAAATCCTTTGGTCACTCAAAATGTCCCAATGGCATCCAATAAGTCCATTGGTCAAATGTATATACATATATATTAATAAAAAGCAACACAAAAAGCCAAATAAAAGGGTTTGAAACCCATAAAAAACAAGTCAAATATAATGGAATTCACTCAGGATCAAGAGGAACCCAAATTCTTCATGGATGCATCGTAAAGTTACTACTTCAAATCCCTAAGGAGGCCATTATGGCTGGACCGCCCCATGGAAATGAGGTTTTCAACTCCTTTATTCCATGAAGCATCAACAAAATCACCAAAATCCTTACAAGAATACCCTATTTTTCAATGGGTAGAGCTGAAGGAACCCCAAAAAAGTCATCTGGGTCAAGCAACTCGTCGCTTTTCTCAATGGTCATTCCCTCATCGATCCGTCGCTTGAGGGGGTAGTCATACCTAAAAAATTCATAATCATAATCAACAATTAAACACTTAATCATGCAAATTGCGTTCGTCCAACAAATCTTTGACAAAGACAATCATGCTCCTGCTTGGGGCAGAAAACAAGCAACAAATTAAATCAAGCACATGATAGTGCATATGAATCTGCCTGTTGGTAACCTCAAAAGTTACCAAAATACTTTGTTTTCTCTAAACACCTAGGGTTATAAGGGCCATGATCATACCTGGAAGCTAAAGAGAAACCAAGACCAATGTCTTTACTGAGTCAGAATAAAGGATTCAAGAATGCATGCCCTTTCATGATTGGGGCATCTAAAGTTGGTTAAGTTATCGAGTAACCTTAATCATTCAACATTTTTAGTCATTTATTTTTGCTTAGCGCCATGCTGCACACATCGTATCCCAAAAATGGGCATCTATAAATACTAAAATATGGTCAATCCATTTAGGCATCAATAAATAGTGACTAAATTGACATCATTCAGCTCCTTTGATAGCCCTCAGGAGGCTCACAGTGGTTCTAGCCACTCTGAAAGGGTTTTGGAGGCTATCGACCCAATTTTGGGAGGTTTTGACCCAAAATTCACCACCGTACCACCCTAGGATGGTGGAAAATTCCCACCGTCCCACCCTAGGATGGTGATGAGCCCTCATCCCAAGGTGGGACGGTGAGCATGTTTGACCCAAAAAAGTCAAATTTGGGCCAAATGGCACCCAAAAACTGCCATTTAACCTGCCAAATGAAGCATGCAGTTCAGAGGGCACTGAATCCTCATGAAACATTTCATAATGGAGGCCCAAATTGGATATTCTCTTCCACACCCATTGCATACATACCATTTGACAAATGGCGCCTCCTGCCATGCATGCCCTTGCATGCATTTTTGTACATAAGCCCATTTAGGCTATAAAGTGGATGCAATTTCCACAAAAAAATTATACACACATGTATAGAGGAGTTTTGGGATACGAAAAAGAGTGCTGCCAAGATTTCCCCTCACCTTATTGCATCTTTTTTGCCCTTGTAATATCTCTTTTGCAAAGGAGGTTACCGGGTGACTTCAAGAAGGTGATTCGAGCATAACTTTTTCATCCGGGTGAATTTGTTCACCAAATTAAATGACAACACACCTTATATTGTTTAGAACATATTATAGTGATTTTGGTAGCAAAAAGTGGCCAAAACTAGTGGGTATCCCCTCCCAGGGTGCCCTCAAATTAGTTGTTGTCACCACCGTCCCCCCTGGGATGAGGGTAAATTATTACACAATTTCATTACTATATTTTAATTATTTTTCTACATTATCACATGATTCTATAGTTCAAATTTCATCCAATTTGGAGTTAAAATGACAAATTTATAGTATTTTAAAGTTTTTGCAGGCTCGTAGGGCCCATCTGGGTACCCCAGTTTGATGCAGGTGTATATGGGCCCAAATTTGAAAATATAATCATATGGGTTGTCTTGAAATGTCAATTTATGCATTCTATCCAAACTTCATGAGTTTTAGATATGTTTAGGTTCAATATTTGCTTGTCTTCTTCTTCATAGGTTACATGTGGGCAACGCAAAATCGAGGCATCTATAGATGCAATTTTTGATCTAATTTTGGTGATATCCTCTCAAAACATCCTCTTTAACATCTCTAAAATTTTTTGGGTCATTTGGATCTGATTTGATATACTTTTAATATATTCGCCCTTTTGCCCCTATGGGGATTGCATGTTTTTCACCATACACCCTTGCTATTTTACCCCTTTGGATTCCTTGTGTGTAGGTACAGGTTCTTAGAAGGCATTGGGAAGGAATATAAGACATCATAGAATAGAGATACAAGAAACGGCGGCATTGGATCACCCACCTCGATTGTGGGTACGCGGAGAAACATTGGATGTGCACTCGGATTTCTTGAAAGACTTGGTCTTTGGGCACCCAAAATTGTAGCAATTGTATCACCTTTTGAACCCTCAATGGGAATATTGTGTAATCTTATATCTGATGCAACAAATTAATGAGAAGAAACTTGTTTTACTTCATTTCCTTTTGTTTGGTATTCTTTCATTTTCACATGCATGCTTTCTTTTTGATGCTTATGAGTGATATGGGATAGATACACATATTTTTTTACATAATTTGGTGAAATTTTTTTCACTAATTCACCCTCAATCAATGATTTTATGGAGGAGAGGTAAAATATTGATAATAATGAAGCATTATAGAAAGGTGGAATGGTTAGAATGAAATATTTTGTGGTGAGAAAAGTTGATTTTGAGATTGTCTCGACTTGATATGGTTTATAAAGAAAAAATATTTTTTTTGTTACAATAATGGGACCATATTGAATGGTGGCATCATGGCTTGTGACTGTCCTTGATGACTGCATTTGTGAAAAATTACAAAAAGTGGATTTCACGGAGCAAGGGGTTATTTTCATTGTATAAAATAAGGAGGAGAAAAAGTGATTTTGTGCAATAAAGTGCTATCGATAGATGAGGTGACTTATAGTATGGACCCAATAGGTGCATCAATAAGTAATGGAGGGAGTGCAAGAAAGGTAAGGGTAAAAACCCTAGATTTTGTTCTTTTGTTGAAATAGAAAATTAAAAAAATGAGTAAGAAAGATGGGCAAAATATGTTAGCCTTAGGTATTTGATAATGTGAGGGTGACGAATAGATCTTATTATTATTATTTTATTCTATTTTATTTTACATGTTTTTTTTTGGTGTGATATGGGGGTCGTATCTACTCGATATTGTTTTGTGTGACCATCTTGGGTCGAGATGATTTCATGTGACCATCTTGGGTCAAGATAGTTTTGTGTGACCACCTCTGATGGAGATAGTTTTTTTGTTGAATGAACAGTTTGTGGTGGAAGCTTGTTAGAGCCTGATATTGGTTTACTGGAACATTTAAGGTAGTACATAATGTGTTATGATGGGTCTATTGGGAGTGGGTGGAGGCCATTGGATTATAGCACATAGCTCAATTGGAGTTGGTTCACATAGGTCAAGTCTACCTAATGGCCTTGATTGATAGATGAAAAATTAGACTAACACATTTGACATGTTGACCAAAGAGATTACCATCACTTTGGAGGGCGTGTATCAAATTATATGAGTCATGATAGAGAGAGAGTGAATAGTGACTACAGTGACTGGTGAGTGGAAGGTAATATTGTAGAGAGTCTATCAAGAGCAATGGTGGTATATTGATTATGATATGGATAGCATTGGGGTGAGGGTGAACACTAACTATGAGAGAGGGGTTTTGACTGCTAGGCATACAATGTTGATGTCACTAATGTCTTACTTGATTTTTCCAAACTTGATAGTTATGAGGTTCCCCTAGAACCTATTAGTATTAGTGATGGATTTGGTGGAGGAGCCCAATATTATGGCATGGGGATCTACTTTGTTAGCATAGATGTATAGTGAGTTGTATGAGATATGTCAACGGGACCAACTAGGCTTGGGATGCATATTCCTTCTACAAATATGTATATGGGAGTATTTTTGGGTGGAGAGACTAGTTGGATTGACATTAAAGGCAAATAGTGCTATGGCAAAATAGGTCCCATATGTGATGCAGTGGGACCATGATCAATAGTAGGTCAAGATCCACCCATATCAAGGTATTATCTAGCATTATGTGGATGCATGGATGATTTTACGACTAGGGAATGTTATATGGAGGCCATGGAGGGAAGGACTAGCATAGGTTGAAGATATTATACACCTAAGGTGAGTACATCATGATAGATGGTTTATTGAGTGGCATGGGATAGAGTGTGAGTACTTCTAGTACTTGTGAGTGACCTTATAGTTTGAGGTTACACAAGGGGTGCTCGAGGTTGTAGTTGTATACAGGTGAAGGGGTAATGAGACCCAATTGGCATAATTATAACTTGAGCCACCGAGTGAGGAGTCAAATCAAGTATTTAAGGATGCATATATCGAGGATCCTAGGACCATACCAGAGTATTATACCTAGTGGATAGCTTGACAATTTCAAGGAGGGGCAATAGTTGGACAAGAGCATGAGGCTAGTGCAACGAAGGAGCCACTACAATAATGAGTGCATCATCAAGCAGAGATATATGTGGGTAGATTACAAGAATCTATAAAGGATGTAGAGGCACCTATGAGAAGTGATAGGAGTGATTATGGGGATGAGGAGGACCCACAAAAATAGAGTGTGGTTTTGAGAGAGCAGGTGCACATCCTTGAGGGCTAACAAATAGATAGGGATATTGCTCATGTTGTAGAGTAGAGCCATTGGGTGGTATATAGGTAACATTGATAATTCTAGGAGGAGGATAAAGATACCCTACAGGCCTAGGCATAAAGGCTTCAAGAGAACAGAGATAGGCTTGGGATAAAGCAAGATGCTCTATGGACCCAGGTATTAGTTTTGATAGCTGAGCAAGCTTAGCTATCCACAAATGGATAGTCCATAAAGGAGGTGATTAGACTACATGTAGAGATCACATAGTTGTAGATCAGGGTGACCACATATCATGCTCAATATTAGATAGAGTAGGATTATGTGGTGTAGTTAGAGGATGAGGTGGATAGACAAGGTGGGGTGCTACCATCACAACCATAAACATATTAATCTCAATGGAGTCAACAAAGAGGGGTATTAAGAGAGCAATCAATGGCACTACCTATTCCATCATTTCCACCATCGAGGACATCCCAGATATCAAGGGCTAGTGGAGCAAGGTAGACTTGTAGAGACGAGGTCAAGGGCTACGGGAAGAGCAAGGGTGCAAGACTAGCCTAAGGAGGGAGTCTATCTCTTAGATTCTTTTGGATGTGAGGTCTAAGGCCCCATTATATATTATCCTACGAGTATTTTTGTATCATTTGATGTACTTTTTCTTTTATATATATGATATAACTATTGATGTTTATTATGGTTTTATTGTGCATATGTATGTGTAATGATGAATATATGATTGTAGTGATAGATGAGTATAGATGTATACCTATAATTATAATTATGATGATGCATGTATGTTAGATGAATGAATGATGTGAGATGATAGAGTTATTATGTATGCATAGAAGTAGGTATGTATGTGATGCACTAATGACACAACAAATTAAATAATGTAAAGTGTGAATGTATGCTTGAATAATGGAACATAATGAATGAATTTGAGATAAAAGAACAAATGAGATTCTTGTTGGTGATGAAATCCAACAAGTTTGCTCGGGGGTAACCTATGGTGTCTGGGGGCATATATTGGTGGATGGATATGAAAGCCACCATTACCAGATCTCAAGTAATGGCTAGTGATGATATCTAGCCACTATTGTTTAACATAAAACCTGAAGTGTGTGATTATTATTAAAGGGTTCCCAATTATCTATTGTGTACATACAATGTTAGAAAAATTACTACTTTCAATAGTCTAAATCAGAATCCAATATCCAAAATACCAAATTCTCCAAAGGATGTAAAGTACACCGCTTAAAACCCACTCCAAACAGCTAGGGGGTTTGTATACTCCTCTGCCTGGAATCACCTAAATGCGGGGATACTTTTGGTATCTTGAAACTAATCCTATTTAGACTTAAAAAGTAGAAATCTCTAACCCTAGGATGTAAACTAATGTATGCGCTTGACAATTCAAATACAAACAATAATGCAACACACCAGAAAATTAAGAAATCTTTAAGCATAAATGGAAATGTGAATGAATGCAATGACTAATCTAATGCCTAGAATGTAAACTAAAATGATTTCTTTTTTACCAGATTTATTAGTAATTTTTTGAATCCAAAAATCTAAAAAAACATAGAATATCTAAAAACGTAAAAATAGAAAGTTAGGGTTTGATAGTAAACTTACAAATAAGCCTACGTTTTTTGCTTTAAATCTCTGTAAAATATCCCTAGGCTCTTTGAAAATACCCCTGGGAAATTCTGGATGACCCTCAAGCGCCACAAGGCATTCTCACACCTTATAAATTTTTTTGTGAATCTTTAGAAACCCTAAACTCCAAAAACTACATGATTTATGCTTTTGAAAACCTTACAAGATAAGATAGAAAACAAAAAATTAGTCAACAAAGTAAATCAAAATTAGAAATTCTTAGGGCGTCCCACCGTGATCGCCATTTGTAGATACAAAAATGCAACACCAAATATATAACAGAAAATAAATAAGACAATGACACATAAATATTGCACAGAAATAGATCTTTATTATTATGACTGGTGGATCCTGATACAGTCAGGTTTGTCCCAAATGTGGGTTTACACTATTTATTTGATACAAATAATACAATTTGCTAGGGTTTTGTGAAACCCTAGCCAACAATGTTGGTAGTGTCTTCACAACATGCTCTTGCTCCCAACAAAAATGAGTGGGCTTCAGATATCCGATGATCGGGCCACTCCAGCTTAAGTAGATGCATAATGCCTGTGTATCTCCAGATCTACACACAGAAGATAATAACAAAGGATTAGTAATAACTACGAGGGCTCCACTGTGTGAGACCCTCACACATTAATAACACCCTAGCTATTAAAGAACGAAATCACATGTAAATATGAAGATACTAATATGAATACAATAACAAAATATTTACCTTGTTAAACTTGTCATTTTCTAATCTATTGTATCTTGTTGCAGGAATGTGGTGCAGCATCAAAAAATACCCGTGGGTGCTCAATAATGGTGGAGACCACCTAAAGGCACCTGGTAATGAAGGGGAAGCACCCATAGGTGCTTGACAATGATAGAGAGTGCTTGAATGAATTCTTGAGCTAAGGGGAAGATCTATAGAAGTATATATGGCTAAGAAAAATGAGGGGTGATGGATGTGGAGGCTATGGCAAGCGAGAACGGATGACAATAGTGCTGGGATACTCCAAGGGGACTTGGGCAACCAAGGACTCAAGGTGAAGACTCAGGAATGCTTAACAAACTTATCAAGACTTAAGACATGAAAAACTTAGGGGTTGAGCCATCAAAATGGCTCCTATTAATAATACACACTAGGGTATGTTAGGGTTTGAGCGACATGAATTGTGTGGCTCAAATTAAAACACATCGGAGGGTGGATATTAATTCTAGGTGTGTGGCATGGATTGGTGTGGATGGATGGCTAGGATTAAGTTAAATCGGATGGTTGGGATTTATTTACATATATATATATATATATATATATATATTAAATATATAGAATATAATATTAAAATATTAATATTAAACATATATTTAACAAATATGCCTAAATATATATAAATAAATGGGTAGAAATGGTAGGAAGACCTAAATGGATGACAAGTGGCTAGATTTTGGTGCCTGTAGTAAGGTCATATTTGGAGTAAACTTTAAACTATTAAAACACCTTATAACTTTATAAAAACATCACCATTAGATTAGGTTCAAAAAGAGCTTTTGAACAAGTATAAATATGTCTATGTTTGGATATATATTGTGGTGAATTGACCCTAAGAAAAAATTGATCTCGAAAATTTCAAGCGAATGGGCCGACATCGAGGGTCCTCATATTCACCAATTTCCAATTTTGGAAATCCTAATATTCGCCCAATTTGTGAAAATTTACCACTGTGCATAACCCTAATGGCTTGAGCTAATTTTTAAATTGAACGCAAAGCCAGTTAGGCTATGGAATTCGTGATTAGTCATCGTGATATTTCTGTTGAGTGTAGGAAGCCCTACCTCTGTGATACGTAGAGGGAGAAGTGTTTTGTATGATTATTAAATCAACAAACTTTAGGAAGGTAAGCTACTTTTTATGTCTCACCAAGTGGTGCCTACCGAAACCATCCCCTTGGCCTACGTGGTAGCGTCTTCGCTATTGGACGATGGGCTTAGAAGTTAGAATAACATTTATATGCTTATGTTAATATCACACTCACAGTACGAAAGACCTAGATTTTTATAAGGCTTGGAGGCTATGTTGGTCATTAACCAAGCATCTAGGTTAGGCGCTAGGCTAGTAACCACTCACCCATGTGAGACCATCTATAGTCTAGCGAACCCACTTTTAGTCTAGTGGACCACATGTTGACTAGGGGAGAGCATATTGGTTTTCATAACCGCTTATCTGTGGCAATGCCTGTATGACAAGTTCTTGGTTTTTATTTAATGAACTCAGTTTAAGAAAGATCACCCTTTTTTATTGGTGTAGTCGAATGAATGGAACTGAAAGTTTATAAGGGACACTATATTTCATGATATATAGAAATAAATGTTATATTTCATCTTGTTAGGATGAACATGAGATATGTAAATGAATGTTGTATTTCATCTTGTTAGGATGAACATGATATATAGAAATAAATTTTGTATTTCATATTGTTAGGATGAACATGATATATGGAAATGAATGTTGTATTTCATCTTGTTAGGATGAACATGAGATATAGAAATGAATGTGGTATATCATATTATTTGGATGAACATGATACATGTAAATGAATGTTGTAATTCATCTTGTTAGGATGAACATGAGATATAGAAGTAAATATTGTATTTCATCTTGTTAGGATGAACATGAGATATATAAATGAATGTTGTATTTCTTTTCGTAGAATAGAAATAATATAGTAAGAAAATATATTCAATCCTCACTGAAGTGATGTTGAGGCATGATTGATAATATTGTATTTCATTATTAAGTTGAAATGGAGTAAAAGATAGTGGTGGTTTTAATAATCCATATTAATGGCCTAGGTTTGAGATAAGGTAATGGTTATTTTTCTTTTTATTAGTGGTAAAGGCTTAAATTATGGACAATAGAAATTAGGGATCCATTGTAGTGAAATGGTCTCGAGTTTGTAATAGTGGATACCTTAGCTCCACCCTTGGAGAAATAGGATATGGTTCCTCATCTCCTTGGTGCATATGTAAGAGGACCATTAGGAGGGATTGTAGGACCCTCCCCTAATGGATAGTTGCATGTGCACTTCATGGTTGATGTTCGAGTGTATTAAACCCTAAAAGGAAGATGTTCCTTGGGTTGGGTATATAAGGATTATGGGGTTCTTATGTGCCCCAAATTTAATAATGGGATAGAAAAAGGGAACCATGGGTTTCTCCTAAATAATTGTATTGTGAATTAAATTATCAATAAATAGATCATGGATATGTGAGGCTAGTTTTTCACCCTTCGAGGTTTACCAGGGTACATAATGTGTTATGTGATTGTGTGATATATTTATCTATCCTTGGATCATGTTCCTATTATTAATAACCATTGTAAATCATGTTATTATTTAAAAATAATAGGATATTCAATGTCCTCTCATGGTTTGTGCTTTAGTTAATTGGTAAGAGATTAATGATTAATTAGGGTGTTACTAATTTAATCATGGATGGTGGAATAAAATAAAGGAAAGAATTACTAGTCATAATTAAGAAATAGTGTGGATAATATTGATGATAAATATTAAATAAATAAAGAAAGTACCCTACTAACTTACACTTATATTGGTGGGGATAAAAATGGTGAGACAGATAGCTTAGGTTAGCCCATAGTGAGATGGGACATATAGCTTAAGATAGCTCACCATTAATATGAGACAAATAATTAAGCTAACTCGTCATTGAGATGAGACAGACATCTTAAGCTAGCCCATAGTGATATGGTATATATAACTTAATATAGCTCACTATTGATATGAGATAGATAGTTAAGCTAGCTCATCATTGAGATGAGATAGATAGCTTAAGCTAGCTCATCGTGAAGATGGGATAGATAGCTAAGCTAACTCATCATTGAGATGAGATAGATAGCTTAAGCTAGCTCATCATGAAGATGAGATAAATAGTTAAGTTAGCTCATTATTGATATGAAACATATAGCTTAGGCTAACCCATCATGGAGGTGAGACAGATAACTAAGTTAGCTCATCATTGATATGAAATAGATACTTAGGATAGCTCACCATAGGTGTGTGAGACATATAGCTAAGATAGATCATCTTTGTGATGAGATAGATAGCTTAGGCTAGCTCACCATCGAAATGAGACAAATAGCTTACTCTAGCTCATCGTTGAGATGAGATAAATAGTGTAAGCTAGCTCATTTAGAATATGAAAGGGGTAGCTTGACTCGTAAAATCCTAACAAGTAAATAAAAAATATGTTTAAGGTTGGATTTATTGCATTGTGACAAAATTCTACAAAGAAGAGGATATCATGGATATTTTAGGTGTGCATTGTGTAATAAGAATTTAGAAATATCAAATCATTTGCTTCTTCATTGTTCCTTTTCATATGCAATTTGAACCCACTTTTTCAAAAAAAATGAGAATATATTGGGTAACTCTATCAACATTGAAAGAGTTTATGAGATGTCAGATTATTATTCTTTAAATCTAAAGAATTATGTATTGTTTGGAGGATAGTCTTGTCATTATCTATTAGAATTCATGACTTAAAAGAAATAATAGATTTTTTTAAAATAAATCTCAAATTTATGCACAAGATTGGAATTGTTGTATAGTCTATTTTTAGAATGGTAATAGACATGGTGGTCAAAATAGAAATTCTAAAGTACATAAAAAGAGGTGTTATGCTTTTGGTTACAAGATTTGAATATATATATATATATATATATATATATATATATATATATATATATATATATATATATATATATATATATATATATAGGAAGGTTCATTTGTGATGATGGAGTTAACACACAGGATTTGCTTTGATCTATACTAAAATAGAAATATCCAAAAGTTAGGTTTATTAAATTTAATTTTGATAGTACTTATAATTTTTTTCGAGAAAAGCTAGTGGAGATGGTATTTTTGAAATAATTAAGTCAAAATTATCCTTAATATGGAACTTCAATTAATAATTATGCAAAGGGTAGGACACTTCTTACAAGGATCAAAATTACCATTGAAAATGAAGGAAATATAGTTCAATTGAAGGGGGTTTACAAACTATTACTAATGTTATTAAGAAAAATAAATGTGGAGATTGTATAAAAAATCACATTATTTTTTATGCCTATCAAAAATTATTGGAGACAATATCTTGGAAATGTTATCATATCCATAGCAAAGAAAATCAAGTAGTAGATAATTTAATCAATCATGATGTTAATATTTGTCTTGAAAAAAATTAATTTTAAAAGGAAAATAATGGAGTGAAATTGTATCTCATAATGGATATGATGTTAATGAGCTAATTATAGAGACAATTTTATTTTTGTTTGTTTTTTTAATGTAAAAAGACATTATATTAAAGAATTAATCGAATGCTTTTTTACCAAAAAAAAAAAGAGGCATACAAACATGCCATGTAGCTAACGTCATAAACTAAAAAACCACAACCATCAAAACAAAGTGGGAACCCAAACAAAAAATTAACAACTAACCAAAATCGCCTTATAAAATTGACGAACAATAGAATATGATTATATAATAACAAGAGCAAAAAAAGAATGGCTCAATTATATGGGTTTAGCCACCATTGGGATCGATTCCCACCTAACAATAACATCAAGAGACTTTGACGTTGATTCCCTCTTTTGTCAAGAAGTGTTGGAAACATCCTTCCAACAATGAGCAACTGACTCTTTACTGGAAGCAATCATGAGAGCTCTCGACTTGTCCCAAGTGTCAAACCAAGGAACCAAAGGAAAGAGAGGAACATTTAGGTAGCCAGGGCCATCTCTGTAAGGAGGGGGCTTTGAGATGGGATAGGAGTGTAGTTTGGGGACAACTGATAACATTGTCTAGACTTGTACCGGTTTTAGGGAGTATCCTACTCAAGAGGAACCCAACTGACTATGCACGGTGCATTCCCTCAATGATCAATAAGCTACTGAAGATGAGTGAGCTCCATGACCACCTTATTGGCCTAAACCGCAATATAAATATACACAAAGGAATTACTATTAAACTTCTCAAAAGCAGATATGTGTAGAAAATAAGAACACTTACCAAAGGTAAAATCATTTCTAGATTTCCATATGCTGAACATGGTCACCATATGAAACAAGTGCCACACTTTAAAGAAAATAGCTAGCAAGAAAGAAGTTTGAAATACTCATTTATTTCCTTCTCTTTTATTTTCTTTAACAACTAGATATTAATTGTTGTTCTAAAATCTTGATCTTTGTTTGTAGGAGTATCTTAGAGTAAGCACCTCTTTACGAATTTTTATAACATGCATTTTCTTGCATAGTGTTTGCCTACTTAAATAAGTAATTTTTAAGGTCCATGACAATTATGTATATTATATCACCATGTACTCTTATAAGTGGATCCATTATTAATGTGAAGAAGACACTCTATAGTATTATTTGCTTCTCGGACATGTCTACACTATCTCCTTTGGATTCAAACCTTAAACCTTTTATTGACATTATTAAGTCTTTACTATAAATTCTATTAAAACTGGTTTTGCTTTAAAAAATCATAAACAAGTAATTATTGAATTATTTTCATATACACATACATTTATATAAAAAATTAAACAAAACAAAATTTTCCCCTACAAAAATTATAATTATTACCCATCTATACCAATAAATAACTATTTTTAAAGGTGACTATGTGTGTTACCATGTAAACTAACGACGATTATTTTAAACATAAGCTTCCGTACTTGGGACGAGAGGCCCCAGGTTTAAATTCAAATCGTCTTCTTTCATGTGTAAAGACTGTTGGAAGAGTAATATACACTCTGTGATGTGCGTTAAAACTTTGTTTAGTTTACTTTAATTTAAGTTGGATCTAGGGCGTGTACGATTCACACTACAAAGACCGATTACATCAGCGAATAATGTTGGGAAATAGTGAAAGTTAAGTGGCCCACATGTTTCCACTAAAGAGATTAGACATGAACTGAACATATTTTTTAAATAAAAATGCTCTTTTTTATTACATTAAAGTTTCAATTCTCTTGATTTTAACTAAAATGAAGCCATTTTGATGTATATTCACCGTAATCTAGAATAAATACAAATATAAGAATAAATACAAATATAACACTTTAGATGAGGAAAGCTGCTTTGCTGGAATTTTTTTGAGATCTATCTGGTGGGCTCTGCGGGGATGGCAGCAGTTTCTGGAGGAGGTATGAAAAACTGGAGGAATGTAGTGATGGCATCAGGTCCGTCACGGAGCGTGCATGCTAGGGCTGGTATTTCTTTTAAAAATGATTGGAAGGAACAAGATTTCCCATTGCATGCCAGGAATCGCTTGTTAAAGAACAATAGATGTTTGGAACGATGTGAAGCCAGGCCGGTTCTAGTGGTTCAACCAGACTCGGTGGCAGAAGATGTGGAGTATTTAACCAAACATGCACTTATTGGTAAATTTATGGGCATCCGAATTTCTCTTCCCTTTGTGGAGGCTTGGGTTAAGAAGACTTGGAACCCCTGAAGGTGATGTGGAGGTGATGCTGAGTGCAAACAACTATTTTATGGTGGTTTTTTCTTGTCTTGCGGATCGTAACAAAGCATTTGAAGGAGGTCCCTATTTTTGTAACCAAGCGGGACTCTTTCTTAAACCCTGGCATGTGGGTTTCAACCCATTATAGGAGCGGCCATCACGGGTTCCGGTGTGGGTTCGGTTTTCGTGGCTCCCATTGGAATTTTGGAGAAATGACATCTTGCATATGATTGCCCTTCTACTTGGGGAGCCGGTTGGGCCGTCAGGACAAATGCTGGATAAAAAGGTAATCTCTGTTGCCCGTATCTGTGTTGAAATTGATTTAAACAATCCTATTCCGGATTCTATTGAAATACAGTTCGGATCAACCAAATGGGTTCAAAAACTTGACTATGAAGCTCTCCCATTTCGTTGCCGGATTTGCCATGAATATGGCCACTTACAAAGAAAATGCCCTAAGTTTGTCCTGCCTGTGGCTTCAAATCCTAGGCCCTCTCGAGCTATACAAAATATGGATAAAGGAAAAGCCCCGATAAAGGAGGGGGATCAGGATAAGGAAGGCTTTGTTACGGTAAAACCTCGAAACAAAGGAAGAAAGGCAAAAAGAGACATTAATGATAACCAGCCAGATGCTCAGCTCAATCGTTTTGAAATTCTAGAGAATCTTGATCAATGCGTGGAGATACCTGAAACATCGCTACATGTTATAGATATAACAAGACCAAATCAGTTGTCTCTTCATGAGGTGGAACCAAGGGAACCAGATATAGGGGGTTTAAATGAAGAACAGAGGGCTTTGGTTCTGAGTATAGGTGATATGGTTGGCCCTAGCCCTGGAAGTGAAGTTATCTTAGAAAATGGCATAGATTTAGACATGCCCTCTCCTACCCAGGCACTGATGCAGTCATCCATGGACTGTAAAACTCCTACGGTGCTGGGATTGCAGCATAAAATAATTAAAAAACGCTTCAGATAAGAATATGAAGGTGGGTCGGAAGAAAGACCAAGATAAAATTAAGTTAATGGGGGAGACTTTGGTAGATTCAGGTTTGGTGACAACATTGGACTCCCATTTTTATAACCCCCAAAAATGATTGTACTTTCATGGAATGTAAGGGGGTTGAACAGCATCCCCAGACAAAAAGTTGTTCATGATTTGATTCGTGTTCATTCTCCGGATGTGGTTTTTATTCAGGAGACTAAATTAGCTATTGATAGTTTGTTCAATATTGCTCCCAAGTTGTGGAGAAAGGGGCAATGTTAGTGTATTGGTGCATGTGGATATGTTGGTGGCCTTGCTTGTTTATGGGATCCAGTTAAGATCTCTCCTCTTACCTGGATTTCCAGTAGGTGGTCTATTTCGATGATCGGGCATGATAATGAATCTGGTGAGACCATCCTACTTACAAACGTGTATGCTCCTATTGATTACAATGGTAAAGTGAATTTATGGGAGCACATTGGCTTTGTGAGAAGTCTGGCTCCCCTGTACCCATGGATTTTTGCTAGAGACTTCAATTCTATCACTTGTCTGGAGGAAAAACGTGGGGGGATTGATCGTCTTGAGCCATTTTCTTTTGTCTTCAATGCTCATATCCGGGCCTTGAACTTGGTTGACATCAAGCCGGATAATGGGATATTTACCTAGCATAATAGAAGATGTGGGGAATATTCCATTTCAGAGAGACTGGATAGGCTTCTGATCTCTAGTTTTTGGATTGGCAATAATAGAAGCACTAGTTCTGTGATTCTGGAGGGTAGAGGATCTGATCATTGGCCTATCAAACTCTCTGCTCTGGAGTTAGGGCTAAAAAAGAATCCCTCGTTTAAGTTTCAAATTATGTGGCTGCGAGATCCTAAGCTTCATGATTTCATGCGAGGCTGGTGGACTAATGGCAAACCTCCTCATGGCACTGCTATGTACTCCTTTATGAAGCGACTTCAATTTGTTAAGCATAAATTGAAGATATGGAATAGACTAAATTTTGGGAACCTTTCCTTGGCTAAGCTGGCAGCACTTAGGAGGGTGGAAGAAGCCTCAAGGAAGATTAGAGATAAGGGACTCACAGAGGAGCTTCTTGTTGAGGAATCTGAAGCTGTAAAAGACCTTGCTGAATAGGAACTGAGGGAAGAATTTTTTTGGAAACAAAAATCTCGAGTAGATTGGCTTCAGGAAGGGGATAGGAACACAACCTTCTTTTATAACTCTGTTAAGGCTCGTCGTAATGGTAAACTGATTACCTCTCTTGTTAATTCTCAGGGTGCCCTGCTTTCTTCTTTCAGGGATATTTCAAAAGAGACTAAGAGGTATTTTTCCTCTCTTCAAGGAGGATGCCCTCTCAGATGATGAGGAAGAAAAAATTATTCTAAACTGTATTCCCTCGATTGTTTCTAGAGAGATGAATGAGCACTTGATGGATCCAATTTCCCTTGAGGAGCTGCAAAGTGTTGTATTCAAGATGAAAAAGGGGAAAGCCCCGGGTTCGGATGGATTCTTGATTGAGTTTTGTCAAGAGTTTTGGGAGTTAATCAAATTTGACATTTTGGAAGTGGTCCGTGAGTCCCAAAAGAACAAACAGATGGTAAGGGCCCTAAATGCTACCTTTGTGGTGCTTATTCCCAAGAAAAAGGTAGCGAATTCCTTGGATATGTTCAGGCCTATTGCTCTCTGTAATGTTGTATATAAGATCATCACAAAAATTATTCTTTGAGAGGCTGAAGATATGGTTGAGCAAAATCATCTCTGAGGAGCAAGGTGGGTTTGTTGCTGGCCGAAAAATCATGGATGGGGTTGTTATTGCTACATAAGCTATTCACTCAATGGAAACTTCTAAGAAGAAAACTATGTTCATTAAGTTGGACATGGCAAAAGCCTATGACAGAGCTAGATGGTCCTTTCTTCAAAAATTTCTTGTTGCTTTTAGCTTTGAGGAGGAATGGATTAGATGGGTGATGAGCTGTATTTCTTCTTCCTCATTCTCTGTTCTTGTTAATAACGAGACTACAGAGCTGTTTGAGGCCTCAAGGGGATTGAGGCAAGGAGATCTTCTATCTCCTTATTTTTTTATCATTATGGCAGAAGGTTTGGGCAGATTACTCAAGTCTCAGGTCAGGCATGGTCTCATTTAGGGGTGGAAGTGGGATAACAGTTTGCCACCTCTTTCCCACCTTCAATTTGTTGATGATACTGCTTTGTTGGGATTTTCCACTATCAAGGAAGATGGAAACATTAGACAGTCTCTTGACATATATCTTGGTGCTTCTGGACAGGTGATTAATGAGGACAAGTCCTTTATTTTCTTCTTCAATACCCCCCCTCTTATTCAAGCCAGGATTGTTGGCATTCTAAGATTCCAGGTCGGGACTCCCCCCTTCATTTATCTTGGGATCCTGATTTCATCTCATCCTCTGCCTAGATCTTCTTGGCAGTCTATACTTGATAAGTTTAGAAGGAAGGTAAATCACTGGACTGTCAGATGGCTATCCTCTGCAGGTAGAGTATTGCTTTTAAAATCTGTTATTCAAGCTTTACCCATTTACAGATGTTTTGTGCAAACAACTCCTCGTTTCATCAAGGACATGGATGCTCTATCAAGACAATTTTTGTGGTCTGGCAAACTTGATCAATCTAAATGGAGTTTGGTTAGATGGGATTCCATTTGTAGGCTAGTTCAAGAGGGAGGCATTGGGTTGTGATAGGCAACTCTTTCTGGGTAGGCTTTGGCTGTGAAACTTTATTGGAGATGGTGTACCTCTTAAGATCAGATTTGGGCTAAAATATTATCTTATAAATACTTGAGAGGTATTTCTGAGGTAGATATCCCTAGAGCCAGTTTGGTTGGGAAAGGTTCTGTTATCTAGGACACTCTGAAAAGAGGAGCTAATCTAATTAAGCAGGGTTTGTTCTGGATTTGCAATCGGGGATTAGATGTTCTTTTCTGGGAGGATTCTTGGGATGGCCACCCTCCTATCTTGACTCAATATCCTAGGTTACATTCCCTAAGCATTTTTTTCTTGGAAGCGAGTTGGTCTCATGTGGAGGACTTTAAAAAATCTAGTATTTTGGAAATATGGAGATGTACAAATGGAAAGATCCGCAGGAATCACCCCAAGGGGGATTGGCCAAGGATAGAGAGGTGCTTGCTCTTATTCTTGCAAGGAGGTATTGTTCTTCATTGAGGGATAAAGACATTCTGGCTTGGAACCCTAATCCCAAGGGAACCTACTCTATAGCCTATGGTTATCAAGTTCTTGATAAGAAAAAGTTCGGGAGTCTCCCTGTTACATGGTGGAAAAAGTTGTGGAATAGATTTGCTTGGCCGAAATGTAACTTTTTTCTTTGGCTGGTAGCTCATAATAAATGCCTCACTTGGGATAACTTGAGGAAGAGGGGATTTCAGGGTCCCTCTTTATGTGTCCTTTGTGGTAAGAATGAGGATGACTCTTCTCATTTATTTTTCCAATGCTCCCTTGCCGAGAGACATTTGGAATTGTTGGTGGAGTGCCTGGAACCATCCTTGTTTTCATGTGCTCTCCCTAGTGGAGTTTTGGAGTAGTCTGGGCAGACCTCCAGCCAAGGCCCCCTTCCTCCAAGTGGCTTGGAATTTGGGCCCTTCTTGCATTATCTGGCAGATTTGGCTCGAAAAAAACCGACACATTTTTGAGGGAAGTCATTTGGCTGTTCAACAGATCTGGTAAAGGATCTTGTGTATGGTTCAAGAAACTATCCATAGTAAATGTGATGTGGACCCTCATTTGGACTCTAAGGAGGAGAAGGTACGACAGGCCCTTGGTTTGTTTGGGGTTGGTGTGAATTCTTCTAGCCCTAGTAGGATTCCTCAGCTTAGCAAGAAGGTTAGGAGAGAGGGTAGAAGGAGACGCCCCCTAGAGGAGTTTTAAAAATTAATACTGATGGGTCGTCTAGGGGCAATCCTGGACATGCTGGAATTGGTGGTGTTGGGAGAGATTCTGCTGGCGTGGTCAGTTTTTTCTTTTCCATTTATAAAGGTGTTCACTCCAACAATCTTATGGAAGCTCTGGCGATACTTGAGGCCTTGCAAAGGGGGTTTTCTCTTGGCTGGCGCAGGATTCTTTGTGAGTCTAACTCTCAAATTTTGGTTAATCTTTTAAACGAAAAAAGAGTGGAGGATGTTAATTGGCGGTTGGCCTCTGTGACCATTCGATTCTCGGAATGAGTGAAGAGTTCGAATTTATATCCTTTGTGCACATTCTAAGGGAATGGAATGGGGTTGCTTATTACCCGGCCAAAAGGGCTTCGAGCTATTGGATACTCAGAGTATTGATAACTGGGAGAGTCTCCCGTCTAGGGATTCTCAACACCTACGAGAGTTGATCCATAAGGATGTTCAGACTTAATGTGGTTTGTTTTTTTTGGTTTTCTTTGGGAGTTGACCTTGTTTGGTGATTTAGCCTGTCTTGTTGCTTATTTGAGTCCTGGGTGGGGGCTCAGTTGTACTTTGTAATCCAGAATTTTTATCAATAAATTTTTACCCCTTTATTTAAAAAAAAAAATATAACACTTTAAAATAAAAATGAAATACCCCTAGTTTTTAATTTAAAAGATTAAATATAAATTAAACAATGCTTTATCACACCAAAATTCCAATTTTTTTTGATGAAAAGCTAAATTATATTAATAATAAAGTTTAACATGAAAAAAGTGGCGGGTGGCAATGATCACACCCCTAGAAGAAACAAGCCAACCCTAACCACGGGTTGGGAAACCACAAACCAGAGCTCACTACAAACTAGGCAACATCAATCAAACAGACAATGAAACTTGCATGCAATCAGAAAGTTTGTGACTGCACGTCTACGTTGGAGTCCCATGGAATGGCCAAGGTATGCGGTAATCCATCTGTGTGTCCCTGATCCTCATGAACATTTGAGTCTCCCCAGCCCTGTCCACGAGATATATCAAGCTGCAATTATGTGCACTTATATCCCTTGCATTCCAGGCACGATCCTGTGTGCCACCATTAACTTCCACCAGCTCATCCCAGGCACCTCTGGGTGGAGAACATGATGGTGATTGAATTGGCTGTGCATTCCATCCATCATTGTAGGTAAAAATGTCATGTCCCCAACCTCCCTGTGCATGCACCAGACGTGGCAGTTGATGAGACTCCGAGCGGGAACAGGATGTCTATTGTGTGTTGTTTGGAAAAACTCTGCTAACTGAGCAAGGTGCATTTTTCCAGTCATCCAAAAGTGCCTTCATGTGCGCCTGCTCAATGTCAAGTTTAGCCTGCTGATTGCAAATCTGGAACCATGTATCTTGAAACACCTCTATTTTGTCAGCTAGAGAAAATTCATCAGAAGGATTTTGATGCTGAAAAACTATCTTGTTTCTAGATTTCCACATGTGAAAAAGAAGACTAATTCAAAATATGTGCCACACTTTGGACAAGGGAAGAACAAATTTAATCTTATCCCCTAACAGAGCTTGCTGTCATATAAGGGATTCATCTTGGAATTGGGAAAAAAAGACCATCCCCATTCCCAGGCACTCCTTGCTCTTGTGCAAAACCAAAAAATATGAGGAGAAGATTCATCCTCATTACAGAATGCACATTTAGGGTTTGCAACTCCCAAGTTCCTGAGTCTGTCTCCTAAGGGTAAACTTTGAAAGAGAAGGCTCCAAGCAAAAAAAGATTGTTTTGGCTCAAGAAAAGAAGACCAAACTATCTGAAATCGAGCCTTCCAACCAGAAACCACCACTTGATCTCCCCATTTATCATTAAGTCTAGGGACCATTGGCAACATTGGGGAGAGCCACTTGTAACCCAATTTAGCTGAGTAATTCAACAATGGTATATCCGAAAACCAGGACCAATCTTTCCACCATGGCCTCTGAGAGTGTTGCCCACACTTGTGCCACATGGAAAAGGGGATAATGTCAATTATTGAGTCATAAGTGAGCTTGTCACCAATGCTCAACTGAAATTGTTGTTTAAAAAGCGGCCAAGGGATCCAATCCCTCGAGGTTTGAGAATAAAAATCAGAAACTGTAGATATACCTTTTTTAAAAACTTTTGGGCATGAATCTACGGGACCTGAGCAAGAGGAGTTCCCTGAATGTTAATCACCGAAGACCACCAGATGTTTAAAGAATTGATGGACAGTCCTTTATGGCCTCTATTCCCTTTCCACTTAAGCCAAGGAGTGAATTGCTGCCATGATTTCCAAATACTTTTAATAACAAAATAACCAAATATTTTCAAAAATATTGGCATTACAATTAGGGAAGGGAGGTCAATTCCTCTCTAGGCTTGTTTGTTCAAAGGCAGCCCCGAAGAAATACAATGTCTGATGAGGATTTTCTAGGCCTCCAAGCCTTTAAGGGCTTGTATGATCCATTTGGCACAGAGAGCCGTGCCTTGTCTTTTACAGTCAACCATGCCCATTCCTCCTGAAGCTTTAGGTAAACAACACATATCCCAAGCCTCCAATTTTCTTTAAAATATAAATTTTTATATAAAAATAATTAAATCAAAATTCCAGTTTTCTTTATTTTAACTAAAGTGAAGTTATCTACATCATAATCTATAGCAAATATAAATAATTTTTACTATTTCGTAATTCTTTAAAATAAAAGTAAATATTTTTTATATTTAAAAAAATTAAATATAAAAAAATAATTTCGCTAAAAATTCACTTCATTTAATTTTAACTACTGTAAAACTACTTTAATATGTCGTTTACTATAATTTGTAATAAATATAAATATTTTTTATTATTTTATAATACTTTTAAATGAAAGTGAAATGACCAGATGGTTTCTTAAGAAATTCAATATAAATTAAACTTTTTTTAGAAATAAAGCTGCTTATCAACCCAAATTTTCAAACTTCTTGGGACCACTTTGATGTATCATTCCATAATTTTTCCAAACATAATTTGGTACGACTGATATTTTTATGGGGGCCACGGTCTGGAAATTCCAATTCCTTCCTTGCTCTTGGCTTCATTAAAAACAAAATAACACAAGACCAGGCTTTTTTCAACCATGGGAATATATATGTATGATAATTTGATGTTTTGCGTGTAATTATTAAAGTGTGGTAATGTATGGTTTTTAGTTCGTTAATTTTTTAACTGTTTGGTTCTTATATCAATATAATTAATTTAAATTTAAAATTAAATTAATTATATTTTTAATTTTTGTTATAATATTATAAATTTGATTAAAGAGTGATTATAATTATATTAAATTATTATTTTTTAAAATTTTAATTATAAAAAAATTAATTAATTATATGCTTATAAAAATATTAGACTTCTAGATAGTTAAAAAGTAAATCAAGATAAAAAATATATTTCAACCACAATGTTAAAAAGCTTTTCAATGCGATAAAGTTGAAGAATTGTTAAAATTAATAACAAGGTTAATAGAAATTCCTAAAATAACTAAAAAACAAAATGGTTACATGCATGGACATGGCAATAGAGTGCATAATTTTTAAAGCACTGTTAAAATCTATACAAGATTAATAAATGTTTTTTTCAATGGCAATAATGTTCGCATGCACTGGACATGGCAATAAAGAGGGTTGATGAAGTGGAAAAAATATATTTTTATAAACATGTAAAGGTTCTATTCTATCAATGATTTTTCTTAGTTGATAAGTCATCATAGGGTTGAAAATAAGGTTAATTATTATAATAATAAATATAGAAACTCATTAAAAATAAAACATTTATTTTAAAACTAAAATATTAAAAGGTTATAAGTGAAGAATCAATTAAAATACAATTAAAAAATGTATGATTCTTTTAATTTTAAATTTTTAGAAATTTATATTTAAAATAAGTTTTTGTAGACGCCAAATTTTAGTCATTTGTACTTAAAGTTTTACGAATTCACCAAAATCCTTAAATTGTCACAAAAACGTCACTAATTGCCCAAATTCTCTCAAATCCTTTCAAAATTTCAATTTTATTTCCAATTCATCTAAATTTCTCCAAGTTCTTCCATTTTGGTTCTAATTTCCTAATTCTGTCAAGTTCCTCCCAATTCCCCTAATTTCTAGCAATTTCATCTAATTCTCTTAAATCCTCCTAATTTCTCCTAAATTCTTCTAATATATCTTGCTTCCCTGTAGTCGGCTCAATATCCCTCTAATTCCCTCTAATTTCTCTAAATTCTTCTATCTTCCCTCTAAGCCTTCTAATTCTATTTTAATTTTCGTAGTTCCTTCTAATTTTATTTTAATTCTTCTAAAGTCTCCTATTTTTCTCTAATTTCTTTTTTTTTCTGTAATGTCTTAAATTTTTCAAATTCTCCCTAGTCTTTTCTAATTTCCTCTTACCTTATTTAATTCTTCTAATTCTCTCTTAGCCTCTCTAATATCCTAATTTATACCTAATATTTCTCATTTATTCTTGTCTCTCCCCTCAAAGTTCTCATAATCCATCTTATTCATGTAATTATTTTAATCAAGCCTCTCATTAGTCCCTAACCCAATTTTAAGACCCCATCCAAATCCTTGGGATATATGCACTCTAATTTTAAAATCCTCATCAAATCCCTAGGCCTCCGCAAATCCCCACCTAAATCTCCTTGCGATTCCTTTCATTTAATCCACTTTGTCCCCCATCTACTTTCCCTCCATTTTGGATGAATAAAAAATTGCACAAAAGGCCCCAAGTCAAAGCATATTTAATTGGCACAATAAATTGATAAGTCCTCTTTATCCTCCTTGACACATTTCAAGAATTTTAAAATGTCACACATCCTCCTTGTGTCCTTTTTTAAATATAAAATTATCTCACATCTCTATAGGATCCCATTCCCCTATGCAATCTTATGATGCACATTGCTCCATGTGATATTTCCAATATTTTCCTTGGATTTTCTACATGCCACCTGGTTCCATGTCACCTCCATGTCAACCCCTCTTCCTTCATCAAAATTCTATAAATACCTCTCCATTTTCTTCATTTCGTGAGAGACACATTGACACATACCCAAATGTTGTTGAATTTGCTCTAGGACTCAAGTATACATATTTCAATCTTCAATATCGTTATTGTTGATTTTATGCTTAACGCAAGTGCTACTAACGATTTTATGGTTGCTTGTGTGTAGGTTATTCAAAGGACTCAAGAATCAATTTGAAATGGTGGTCACTACAAACCCACTATACCTTGCTTGTGGCATAGTAAAATCAAGACACCATAGTTAATTTGTAAAAGGGATCATACCCTTTTGGATACATTCATATTTTGTAATAACATCCTACAAGGGGTTTTATTGTATTTGAATGACTCATTTATAATATGATGTAACATTATATTTTTATTGCAATGTAGTTTCCATGTATACAAAATGATGATCACGGTTTCTTTTATTTCAAGGTTTGCACATTGCATTAGCATCCCCCTTCATCAATCACAACCTCCTTCCTTAACCGAAAACACAAGTAGGTGCTCTTAAAATATTTTACATTTAGTTTTAATCCCCCCTAAAAATTTGATTTTTTTAATTATTTTTTATTTTACGTTGTGTTCATGATTTAAGAAAAAGTAAAATTTCTAGTTTTTACACTTTTTTTATTCTAATTAAAAAAAATACCTTTTGTATTTTCGTTTTTCTAATTGTTTATTTCAATTAATTAAAAAATAAAATTGAGTTTTTGCATCTAGCGCATCTCTCAGCCTCGTGAGCCCTCATGGTCCCTTTTTCCACGTGGCACCCTCTATCTTGTGGTCGTGCTTCAAGTCCACAACCTCTCTCTAGCTCCCCCCTCTATCCCTTATGGGTTACGCATCCCCACAACCCCTCCATACTTAGAGCGTCCTCATCACGACATACCCTGAGTCTACATTGCAATACCTCTCTTCATTGTCTCCCCTCTTCCCACCCCCACCATGCACTTGTGCATTCCTCTGTAACCCCCATGGACAATGTGCTAAGTTTAGCTTCCTCTGCCCTCACAATGCATGACCTCCTCTATGCCTCCTTGTAAAACCCCCATGGACCACATGCTAAGCATGGTTTCTTGTGCCCTCACAATGCATGACCTCCTCTATGTTCCCTTATAAAACTCCCATGAAGTATTCTATGAGAAGCCCCTCCCTCCTCTCACGGATTGATCCATGATTAGACTCTCCATATATGAACCCCTAGTAGGCTACTTTTTGTGTAAGTACTCCTCCTCTCTAGCCTATTCATCAATCACACTCTATGTAGTCCCCCACTCCTCCTTAGCCCCCTTGACCCCATGGTCCTAAGTAGATCACCTTTAGCCTGTGATCCCTAAGTCTCCCTCTCATGTCCCTTGTTGTGGTGTCCAAGCCACGGTATCCCAACCCCCACCATTATTCCTGAGAAATGACCTTCACCTCAATACCTTATTGTGACACCCAAGTCATGGCCTTTTAGGCCCTCGCTATAGCACTCGAGTTGTGGCCTCTCAAACCCTGCTACAACACCCATGCCATGATTGACATCTTAGTCCCATAGTACAATGCCCAAGTCATGACCTTCGTAACCCCACCATGACACCCTAGTTGTGACTTACCTCCCTATCTCCCACCTTTGCAACCAACGAGATTCATAGCCATACCCTCTCCATTCCACCATAGTGTGCAACCCCACCTCTACAACTCGTTAGCCTCGAGATCCTGCCCTCTCCATCCCCCTGTGGGTTGCACAAAATTATGTAGCACTACCCTCTCCATCTTCCTATGGGTTGCGTACCATTGTGTAGCCTTACCCCTGCAACTTGTAGGTCTCATGACCTTGCCCTCTTTATACCCCCGTTCCTTGCACAAAATCCATTAGAACCTGCCTCATGCTATCCCTCCCTCTTCCCAACCATCGCACAACCTTTCATTAAGCCATCACTTCACACTCCTAGGCCTACTACACATAGGCCTATTGTGTTAGGCCTACATCAAGCCAGATTATGTCAAGCATATCCACAAATTCTAATTTTCTTTGTAATTCATCTAAATTTCTTCAAATTATTCTATTTTTATTCTAATTTTCTAATTTCATCAAGTTCCTTCTAATTCCTCTAATTTTGATCAATTTCTTCTAATTTTCCCTAAGTTCCTTCTAATTCCTTCTAAATTCTTCTAATCTATCTTGCTTCCCCTGTTGTCAACTCAATTTCCCTCTAATTTCCACTAATTTCTCTAAATTCTTCTATCTTCCATATTCTATTTTAATATCCACAGTCCCTTCTAATTTCCTTTTATTTCTTCTAATGTCTCCCTAACTTTCATATTTTCCTCTAATTTCTTTTTTTACCTCTAACGTCTTAAATTCTTCTAATTCTCCCTAATATTTCTCTAATTTCTTCCTACCCTATTTAATTCTTCTAATTATATCTTAGCCTCTCTCCTAATTTATACCTAATATTTCTCATTTATTCCTCCCTCTCCCCTCAAAGTTCTCATAATCCATCTTATTCATCTAATTCCCCTAATCAAGCCTCTCATTAGCCCCTAACCCCATTTTAAGCCCCCATCCAAATCCCTGGGAGATATGCACTCTAATTTTAAAATCCTCATCAAATCTATAGGTATCATCAAATTACCATCTAAATCCCCTTGGGATTTCACTCATTTAATCCACTTTGTCCCCCATCTACTTTTCCTCCATTTTGGATGAATAAAAAATTGCTCAAAAGTCCCAAGTCAAAGCCTATTTAATTGGCACAATAAATTGACAAGTCCTCTTTATCCTCCTTGGCACATTTCAATAATTTTAAATATTCACACATCCCCCCTATGCGTTCTTTTTTAAATATAAAATTACCTCACATATCTCTAGGATCCCATTCCACCATGCAATCTTATGGTACACATTACTTCATACGAGATTCATAAGGTTTCCATTGGATTTCCTACATGCCACTTGGCTCCATGTCACCCCCTCTTCCTTCATCAAAATTCTATAAATACCTCTCCATTTTTTTCATTTCATTAGAGACACATTGACACATACCCAAATGTTGTTAAATTTGCTCTAGGACTCAAGTATGTATATTTTAATCTTTAATATCATCATTATTGTTTTTATGCTTAACACAACTATTACTAACGGTTTTATGGTTGCTTGTGTGGACTATTCAAAGGACTCAAGACTCAATTCAAAATGATGATCACTACAAACCCACCACACTTTGGTTGAGGCATAGGAATTTCATGGCACCATAGTCAGTTTGTAAAAGGGATCATCCCCTTTTGGACACATTCATATTTTGTAAAGACACCCTACAAGAGATTTTATTGTATTCGAAAGACTGATTTTAATATGATGTAACACTATGTTTTTATTGCAATGGTGGAGTTTCCATGTATATAAAATGAAGATCACAATTTCTTTTGTTGTAGGGTTTACACGTTGCATTTGAAGCCCCCTTCATCAACCGTAGCCCCCTTCCTCAACTAGAAACACAGGTAGGTACTTTTATAATATTTTGCATTTAGTTTTAAACCCTCCAAAAAAATTGCTTTATACTATTTTTTATTTTATGTTTTGTTCATGATTTAAAAATAAAATAAAATAAATTCTTCTAGTTTTTACACTCTTTTTATTTTGATTTAAAAAAAGGTAGTCTGTAGTTTCATTTTTCTTATTATTTATTTTGATTAATTAATTTTTTTTTTAGAGTTTGCACGCCTCTCCGCCTCATGAGCCATTGTGCCCCTCTATGCTCGTAGAATCCTTTGACCCGTGCTTGTGCTTCAAATGCGTAGCCTCCCCCTAGCTCCCACTTTATCCCTTGTAGGTCACCCATCTCAAGGATCCCTCCCTTCTCAAAGATTCTCCATCATGAACCCCGTCAAGATCTACCTTAAGACCACATCATAGTGCCTCCCATTACTACCTCTTCTCTTCTTGATCTCATCATGCCCATGTGTGTTCCCCTATAACCCCTGCAAGCCACGTGCTAAGCATGGCCTCCTCTACCCTCGTGATGCATGACCTCCTTTGTGATCCTTTTAAAATTCAAGCGGGCCCACTCCATGAGCCGCCCCTCCCTCCTCCTCTCATGAGCCTCTCCATGAGTGGCCCCTCTCTTTCTAACCTCCAACAGGTTGCTTTCTGCATGATGACTCCTCTCTAGCCCATTGATGAACCACACTAATTGCAATCTCCTACTCCTCCTTAGTCCCCCTGATATTGTGACCCTAAGTTCACCTCCAGCTCACTCTCATTGAGTCTCCCTCATCTATCCCCCAATGTGGCACTCAAGCCATGATATTTCAACCCCCACCATGATGCTCGAGCCATGACCTGCATCCCAATCCTAGATAAATAATTTTAATAATTATAAATTTTAAAAAATAATTTTATTTTATTAAAAATAGTAAGAGTATAAATAAAAAATCATATATGGTATGGAAGAACACTCCAAAGCCTATGAAATAAACTAAACTAAGGTTAAAAGGGTCTAATAAAATGGAAAAAACAATGAACAAATCACCAAAAGTTTTGTCACTTACATTACATAATTGAGAAATTAAAAATAAACTAGAGAAAAAAATCCCTAAACTATTAAATTGTAACTCTAAAGAGATCAAAATCACAAAGTGGTTGGTTCCTTTAGTCGCCCGTGTAAGTAAATATTTCCAAGTAGACTTATGACCCCTAGTATCAAATGTAAATATTGGTTGCTCCATTAAGACTCTGTTGTCATGGTTATGTTCAAGCAATGCCAATGCCCCAAAGTTGTTGAAATTATTGGGTTTGGTCCTCACCCACCAAAGTTTGGATGGATGAAACCATTTTTTAGGTAGACTATCTCCATTTTATTTCCATGTTAAGGACTGCAGGAATGCAAAAACTACACAAAAGGGAAGGGTTCCTCAGTTTTGCTTTCTCCATAGGAACCACCAATACCATCAATGATGGCTTTGCATCTGGTGTTGTGCTCTTCATGACTGAGGACTTTGGAATAGGAAAAAAAATCATCTATGGAAGTGAAGCCATATAGCTTATGATGATCACTAGTTGTGGATTAGAAAAAGTTGATGGTTGTGGAACTAAAGTCTGTGAACAAATGACAACCATCATTTGTGAATAAAAAAATTATCATCTATGGAATGGGAAAAATATGAGGATGCATATTTTTATGATGATCCATAGTGGTCGTACCATCCACCTTAGGTTGAGTGGCTGCCCCAAGGGTGGGCATAGATGTCGACTTCAACTTGGGATGCAACATATGCGGACAATCCTTCGCCTTATGATTGGGTGCTTGGCAATGAAAATGTGTTGGAAATAAAGCTAGTAAAAAGACCAAAAAGAAGTAAAAAAGGTGTAATTTTTTTTTTTTCAACTATAAGCTTTGGATCTTACCCCTTTTACCTCCTTGGATGATAGTTGACTGGACAGGTAAGTTTGACTTGGACGACAGCTGACTGGGCAGGATTGGATGACAAGGGCATCAAGGTGAACCAACTCAATTTCCTTTTTCTCTTTCCTCCCTATTTCTTCTATGTCCCTAACTTTCCTATATTCCCTAAGTTCGGTTAATACTACAAGTATATATTCCAATGTAACTGAGGTTTTCGAAGGTTGAATATAATATTGATTATCTAATTTTTTCTCCTAACTTCTCTCAAATCACATCTGGTATCAGATTCGAAGGTGAGGGAGGCCCAAGGACCGAGAACCGAAGCCAAGGACATCATGAGAATCGAGGTGAAGGAAGCCCGAGGATCGAAGCAAGAGAAACCCACATAACACTTGTAGCTAGACCAAGGTGGGGCTTGTAGCTTGAATCTCGAGGCTAAAGAAGCCCTAAGGCACATGGATTGAGGTAAATATTGGAGCAGCCCAACACAATAGCTAGCGGAGACAGGAGCGATGTAGAAGGACCAATCACAAAGCGACACGTGGTGACAGGAGGACAAGTCATGAGCTGACACGGACAAGCACGTGGCATGCGAAGGGAGGAGCAACATGGTGGACAAAGGTGGGTAGACAAAAGGCAAAAAGGGTGATCGAGCGATTGTCCAAAGGCAATTAAGAAGCATATTGCTTCTCTATGCTTTTAATGCACAAAATTCCATCCGCATAGCGAATGTGGGATTATTTTTTTTTTAAAGTTGTTTGCGCGGCTGACGAGATAAATGGGGCAAGCCTCCTTTGGATTCCCTTTGGGCCACTCAGCTCGATTGGCTCGAGGAGCCAGCCATAAGTTGCTTGAACCCCTACAGGTCGTGGGTACGAAACGCAGCAACAGTGAAATTATTTTTTGTTTGAAATTACCACAAAAATCCATAATAAATATGACCTTCCTCCTCCATACCCAGTCATGGGCGTAGCTCGATCGGTGAAGGCGGATTGTTTGTGAATCGCATGTCCCGGGTTCGAATCCCGCGAGGACAAGTTTTATTAGTTTTTTTTTTTTTTAAAGCTAAAAAGGGTTTGAATTAGGCTTTATAAGGAATTTGGACTTCCTTAGCTCACGACAGGTGAGCTACTATCGTGGAAAACACACACGCTGTAAGACCCAAGGCCATCATATGTCAAGGGGTTGAAACCCTTTGCCCTCATTTCTATAACTGAACTTTTTTTTTTAAATTATTATATTAAAAATATTTATATTATATTTAATAAATTAAAACTTAATTGTTTAATTTTTTTTTAAAGCAATTATTTTATTTTTATTAAATAAGAAATATAATTTTTTTTTATTATAAAAAAAGGGGGACATTGCCTAGGAGGCAATTCATTGTAAAAGTAAAGTTTTTTTATTCATGGAATCATAAAGAGTGTGTAATAAGCCTAAGAGGCTTAGTTTTTTTTTGTAAAAGAGACAAAAGATCAAATTGTAAAATTGTAACAAGGCATTGATGATAAGACCAAATTGTTGTTATCATGGATGTGCAATTTTAGAACGAGAAGGTGCAAAGAATTTTGATAACAAATTCAGAGGTTATGGAATCAACATTGTGTTTAGTCAACTTCAAAATGCAGTGATAACACATCAAAGACATCCTGACTCAAGGTACGAGGCAGACTTTGAATATAACTCATTCAAGAGTGAATTTGAACAATCATAATCAGTACAAGTTGAAGCACAAGAATCAGAGTATACACACTATAGTAATTTAGTAGAAATCCTAGAACCAGAATCATCTAAAATCATACAGATAAGTGATGATGAAGAAGAAGTGGCAGATAACTTTGTAACTCAAGAGATCGCATCCCCACATCAAGAGGACCAAGCAATCCATGATAGATTAGAACAAGTCAAATTTGACTTAAATTTGTAATCTCTTCCTTATTCCTTCTTCTTCTTTCCTTCTTTCAGCAAAAATACTTTATTGTAATCGTGAAATAAAGAGATTTTTTTGGTAACTATGGCCTCACATAATAGCTTACCTAAACTAAAATTTAACGATTATGACTATGAGTATTGGTCTATAAATATGAATACCTTGCTCATAGGTAAAGGTTTGTGGGGCATCAATTAAGAGGGCTACACAAAACCTTCAGAGTGGACAACACTAAGTGCCATAGACAAGAAAACATGAAAAGAATAACAAAAGAGCAACTCTTCTGCTCTTTCTCATCTCCAAGCTACATTGGATAAAAGCATATTTTCTAGAATTGCTGCTTGTACGACTACACAAGCTGCATTGAAAGCATTGAGTGATGGATTCCAGGGTAGTAATCAAGTGAAGAAGTAAGGCTTCAAACATTGAAGCGAGATTTTGAAAATCTTTGAATGAAAGATAATGAAAAAGTCGATGATTATTGTGTTAGAGTAAAAGCAATTGTAGATAAAATGGTTACACTAGGCGAAGAAATCAAGCCTAAGATAATTGTAACAAAAGTGTTGAGAACACTTACACAAAAATGGAACCATATTTCCATAATAATAGAATAATCCAAAGATCTTTCCCTTTTAACATTTGATGCATTGATCGGATCATTAATGTCACATGAAGAGAGGTTTCCTGAAACTCCTTCAACCAGCTATGGAGGTGATGATAAGGCATTCACTTCCAATGAAAATAATGGAAGAGGATGGGGAAGAGGTCAAGGTCGAGGCAAGCAAAGAGGTAGAGACAAAGGCACCTATAGAGGAGGCAATTCCAACAGAGGAGGCAACCAAAATAGAGGAGGCAATTCCAATAGAGGAGACAACTCATACAAAGGAGGCAACCAACAAAGAGGTGGAAATCATAATCGAGGTACAAATAAATGACAAAGTGGCAATCAAGGGCGAGGAAGTGACAAGCCCAAATTAGCTTGTTTCAACTGTGGCAAGCCAGGTCACTTTGCTCGCGACTGCTGGTCAAAATATTCACAAGACAACAATAGTCAATATGGAAATTATGGAGAAGAAGATGATGCTTCTAATATTTTTCTATCATATGGATAATTAGATCAGAATTTAAATGACACATGGATTCTAGATACTGGTTACTCAAACCATATGAGTGGCAAAGAAAATTTTCTACTCTAGATTCCACTTATAAATCCCAAATCAAATTAGGGGATAACAAAGCATTGCAAGTAGAGGGTATTGGATCCATGGTGGTTCCAACCAAATAAGGACTAAAGAAAGTGAGTGACATCTATTACACTCCAAAGCTCCAACACAATTTGCTCAATGTTGGAAAAGTGATGGAGAACAATTACAAGCTTATCTTTGATGAAGGACAATGTATTATTTTTGATAAAAATAATTGTAATTGTGTCATCACCCAAGTCCCCATGACCTAGACCAGGTTATTCCCTCTTAAATTTTGTGAGCCAAGGCGATATCAAGTTGCAAATGTAGCAATAACAAATCCAAGTGTGCTATGGCACTTGCGATATGGTCACCTTAATTTCGCTAGCTTGAAATTTCTCACTTCTCAAGCTATGGTGACAAGACTTCAAAAAATCAACGATCAACAGGAAGTCTGTGAAGGATGTACTTTGGGAAAGCACTCCAGATCGAATTTTTCGAGAGGACAAGCATGGAGAGCTAGCTATCCACTTTAGTCAGTACATTCGGACATCTGTGGTCCGATGTAAACACAGAGTCTTGAAAATAATTATTATTTTCTCACTTTCATAGATGACTTCTCTAGGATGTGCTGGATTTATTTCTTAAAGCACAAATATGAAGCATTTGATTTCTTTATAGATTTCAAAAAAAATGTAGAGAATCAAAGTAGAAATTATGTAAAATATCTTCGGAGAAATCGAGGAGGTGAATACTCCTCAAAGGAATTTTTAAACTATTGTAAAGCAAGTGGGATCAAAAGCCAATTCACCACAGCCTATACCCAACAACAGAATGGTGTGGCTGAAAGAAAGAACCACACCCTAGTTGAATGGTGAGATCGATGCTTCAGAAAAAGCATCTCACTAATATGTACTGGGATGATGCTATAAAAACAAGTGTATATATTCTAAATAGAAGTCCAACTTCTAGTTTAGATGGCATCACTCCTTATGAGGTGTGGTATGCAAAGAAACCAAATGTAAAGCACTTTAAAATTTTTGGTTCTTTAGCATATGCCCACATTCCTGATGAGAAAATGAGGAATCTTGATCCAAAAAGTCAAGCTTGTATATTTGTCGGGTATTGTGAGTCTACAAAATCATATAGGCTCTACAATCCCAAGACTCATAAAATTGTACTCTCTAGGGATGTAATTTTTGATGAAGGGGGAGAATGGGGTCATCAAAGAATTTTTGTTGATGATGAGTCCCAAGATGTAAATTCTTCACAGGTACATCGAGTGTCTCCAAATAATAGGAAAGGTACACCACCCCCTCCAAGATCAAACAGTTCAAGTACTTCAACCGCCACTCCAAGTCCTTCTCCACAGAGATCAGTAAGTTCTTCACCAATGGACATTGACTCTCCATCAAGAGGCAGAAGAACTTTACAACATCATCCATCCTTTCAGATGCTAGATCAAAATTTCCAGAGAAGATTCACTAGAAGCCAAGCTAGTGAAATGAATATAGTTTTGCAGCAACTTGAAAATTTGCAATAGTATGGGGATGATGACTCCGAAGAACCTAGAGAAGATGAAGTCAATTATGCTTTATTGACTAATGCATAGTTAGAACCAGCTATCTATGAGAAGGCATGTACTCAAAATATATGGCAAGAAGCCATGAAAGGTAAAAAATGTGTTGGATGTAAATGGGTCTACAAGACCAAGTACAATGCTGATGGAAGCATTGAGAGGCATAAGGCGAGACTAGTAGCAAAAGGTTTTACTCAAAAATATGGCATTGACTATGAGGAAACCTTTGCTCCTATTGCAAGACAAGAGAGAATCAGATCAGTTCTTTCCTTAGCAGCACATAAAGGATGGAATGTTCAACACATGGATGTAAAGAGTGCTTTTTTGAATGGATACTTGACAGAAGAGGTGTATGTTCAACAACCTCAAGGTTTCCAAGAACAAGGAAAATGGAACCTTGTTTACAAATTGAAGAAAGCACTTTATGGCCTCAGGCAAGCACCAAGAGCTTGGTACTCACGCATTGATGGGTATTTCAGTGAGTATGGATTCACAAGAAATAAAAGTGAACCAACTCTGTACTACCTAAAGCATGGAGTAGATATTCTCATAGTTTATTTGTATGTGTATGATCTAATATTTACGAGTAGTAACAATAAAATGAATACGGAGTTCAAAAAATCCATGATGAACTAGTTCGAGATGAAAGATCTTGGTCTAATGCAATAATTCCTAGGCATGGAAGTGCATCAATAAAACAAAGGAATCTTCATATGTCAACACAAGTATGCTCGAGACATGATAAAGAAATTTTCCATGGAGCAGTGCAAATCAGTTGCAATTCCATCTGGACATGGGATCCAATTGAGGAAGGACGACGGAGCATCAAAGGTTGACATGACCACTTACATAAGCATGGTTGGGAGTCTGATGTTTCTCACCAACACAAGGCTTGATATTAAATTTGCTATTTCTCTAGTCTCAAGGTTTATGGCTAGTCCTTCTAAGCTGCATCTACAAGAAACTAAAAGAATATTGAGATATATAAAAGGTACATTGGATTTTGGAATCCATTACCAAAAATGTAAGTCTATAAAATTAGTTGGCTTCAGTGACAGTGATTGGGGCAGCAATATAGATGACAGAAAATCTACATGAGGGAATTGTTTTAGTCTAGTATCAGGAATAATTATATGGAGTTCCAAGAAACAAAATGTTGTAGCTTTGTCATCAACTGAGGTTGAGTATATAGCCATCACACATGCTAGTACTCAAGCCCTATGGTTGAGAAAAGTTCTTGAAAAGATTGGAGAAATTCAAAGTGGTCCAACTCGACTGTATTGTGATAACATAAGTGTTATTCAGTTGGCATACAATCCAATCCACCATAGTAGATCAAAGCATTTTGATATGAAGTATCACTTCATTCGAGATATGGTGGAACACTAAATAGTTGAGCTTCAACATTGTAACACTTTGGATACTATTGAAGACATCTTCACCAAAGGTATAGCTAAAGCTCAATATATAAAGCTGAGAGACTGTATAGTTAGTCCTCTCAAATTTAAGGGGGAGAATTTTGGAAATAAAGCTAGTAAAAAGACCAAAAAGGAGTAAAAAATGTGTAAAAAATTATTTCAACTATAAGCTTTGGATCTTACCCCTTTTACCTCCATGGACAATAGTTGATTGGACAAGTAAGTTTGAATTGGACGTCAGCTGACTGGGCAATATTGGATGACAAGGGCATCAAGGTGAACCAACTCAATTTCATTTTTCCCTTTCCTCCCTATTTCTTATATTTACCTAACTTCCCTACATTCCCTAAGTTCGGTTAATACTACTATATATTCCAATGTAACTGAGGTTTTCGAAGGTTGAATATAATATTGATTATCTAATTTTTTCTCCTAACTTCTCTCAAATCACAAAAATATGTTCAAGAGATCAATGAAAACAAGTATTTGGTAGATTAATGTAAATCAATCATTGAGAAATGGTGGCCTCACCTACATGAATGGTGATGGAATTGGGTATATCCTTTGAAAAATCTGCCTCTAAACATACCCACTTAGTCAGATAGGTATTGAATTGTTTTAAGTTAAATGAGAACCACATGCCTAAGCACACTAGTTATTTGGTCTAAACCAACCCACAGAGGGAGGGGAAGATCGAGGAACTCCACCCAGATTGAAACTTTGACGATTTTTTTGTAGAAATAGTAAAATCATGCATCCATGATGAGAAAATAAGCAAAGAGCTTCGTAAATGCTAGGGATCATGTTGATAAAGAGTTGTGATATGTGTAAAACAAAAAAAAAGAAAAAACCTCTAGTAAGACTTTGTACTAGTTGAACAATAATGCCATAATGGGCCCATGTGGAATAGATCCAAGCTCTATGGGAGGTCCACATGAAAGAGATCCAAGCCCTCAGTAATGACTCATGAGGGACACACATGGCAAAACACCTAACTAGTGCATGTGACTCCAGCCAACTACATGCATATTAAATAAACTTAAAAAACAAAAATTAGAAAATGAACCCTTACCACAAGAAATTTCACCATAAGTCATTTTTAAGGATACCCAAAAAGGACCATTGACAAGAATAATCTCCCCTACAATTTTATATATATATATATATATATATATATATATATATATATATATATATAACACACACATGAGCTTTTTGTAGGTGGCTTTAAGTTATAGAAGGCATATACATCTTTTAATGTTTTAGATAAATACCAACACTTTAAAAGTATTTAGAACCAAGCATAAAATAAATTTATTTTTTAATATTATTTTATAAATTAATTTTGTTTAAAATATGAAGGTTTTTTTTTTAAATATTGCAATGAAATACAGGTTCCACTTGTTTCTATAGGTTTTATAGTTGATTAGGTACTCATTTATAACAAGTTTTTTTATGTAGATAAATTGTGATGATCATTGTGGTCTCTCTTCCCCACTTAACCTAGGGTACACATAAGGCTTAGTAGCCATCAATAATCACTTGTAAAATACTATTTTTACATCTTATCAAAAACATTTGAGAATTAAATATTCTCCTATAAAATCCACTCAACATTTATCTCATTTTATCCCATTCTATCACATCCATCCATAATCAACTTGTATTTTGTTGGCTATTTTATCTTTATTTCAACAATATTTTATAGAGTGTTTTTTTCTACCACAAATATCACATGGATGCAAATCCCAACACTTAGTTGTTTCATGTCATGATTATCCATAATGATTACAACAAATTATTCTAAAAACATCATCCTTTGCATAAGTTTCTTCTTTCACAAACTTGGTGTCCCCACTTCCTATTTGACCAACATAATCAAGGCCTTCATTCTTTGGCCTTATGTTTGGCTCTATGATATTTATTATGCCTTACCCCTTTCTTCTCAATCCTTTGCCATCAAATCCATTATTTTCATTATTAGAACCAATTCCTTTGGTTTGCTTTTCAAAGCACCTAATCTCTTCATCATCACTATGGTCTCCAACAACATAGCCTTTGTTATAACCAACACAATAATCAATATCAACAATATTATAATGAGCATCTATTAATTTACCATCATGATGATCATATTCAAGATAAAAACCACTATCACCAACAATGTTCAAATCACAATATCACAATTAAAATATCTCCTTTTGATAAGGTAATCTATGTCACAATAGGTATTTGCTACTACAAACTTGATCTTCAACCTTTTATACTCATCCCTAAGCATGTTAAGAGTCATTAATACCTTGTATACCAACTTCACAATATCAATAGTGAAAGTAATTATTTATAAGTTGCACTTATATGCTGATAACTATCCACCTTCATTTACTTCTTGGGAATAAAGAAATTTATTTGTTGTCACACACTTTTGAGCTTCAACTTGATTTTTTTATTATTTCCTCATTGCCTTTCCCATTTATTCTAGAATGTGATCACTTCTTCTTATAGTCTTTGAAATTTATTTTCCTAAACTTAACATTACGGGGTGTCGGGTACCACCAATATTGTACCCCAAATACAATGCTTCTCAACCATAGATGAACCCTTTTAGAAAAACACAACACTAAGATATTTTGACAAATTATGAACTATTTTGACACATTACAAATTTTTGACACCCAAACTACTTTGAGATATAATTTTTTATTTAAAGTATTTTTTTTTGTTGGGAGTTAAAATTGATGAGATAATTTTATTGATGCAAATGGTTACAATATATTAGCATAAGCCTATATGAAACACTTGACACTTGTCAAGAGAAACTGACAAGTGTCAAGGTGAAGGCAGAGTGCACTTTAATTCTAACATTCCCCCTTAAAGTGCACTATCCTAACTAAAGAAAAAAAAAACAAGTCAACATTAGGTAACATTCCCCCTTAATGTTGACTTCTCTAAAAGCAACCTATCATCCTCTTTTATTGCTGATTTGGTCTAGGCTCATGCTCTTTGCGCTTGGATATCCAACTGTGAATAATGCTAGATTCACTGTGTATACATCTCGGTTTGTTGCCTCAGGGTCAGCCACTTCCACGGGTCAGTTGCCATTGGGTCAGCCGTCTATGTGCCTCGGGGTCATCATGGGTATCTCAGGGTTAGCCACTTCTGGGTCTTTTGCCTTTGTAGGTCATCCTCAGAGGATGTTGCCTCTCGTAGGTCACTGACTAGATCCACCATGAATATCAAATCCCTCCTCATGGTGAACTCAATATAGAAGGTGTCGGTCTCTACCGAAAATGCACCTTAATACATAAGATAAAATGAGGCATGAAATACAATAACATGAGCCATAGGAGCCAAATATGGAGGATAATAAGAAAGAAGAATAGAAGAGAATCTTCTGAAGTGTCTTCGTCTATATTCTTCAGAAGTAGATGCAAAAAAAAAACCTTGGATAGAGTCTAGAGTGTCTATGTCTGTAGTCCCTAGAATAAGTGTCCTTATGGTAGTCACCTCATCTTATCAAAATGCATGGGTAACTAGCCATTGCATCCGCCAAGTATATAGAGGATACTACTAGATACTAGGTTCACTTACAAGTGCCTTGGGAGTGTCGGGTTCAACCGAGAGTGCACTCCAAGGTAGAAAAGTTTGAGGCTTAAAAACTTAAATGAAACAACCTCAAAATTACAAATGGACACTACCAATGTGTCTATCATGGAAAAACATTTCCAACGACTATAAATACCCCTATATTCCACCATCAAAGGGGCCTTCATCATGTGGAAAAACCATCATGCCTATCTAAGGCAACAAATAATCATCGCACTGAGGCGGAATAAAAAATAGACAGTTTTCAATTTTCCCACATAGGGGAATTACATGGGCCATTTAGGCCATCATCAGTTTTCAAATGAAGGAGTACAATAAGGAGTCATGTGGGCCTTCCACTTCCACTTCCACTCTTCCATGTGGAAAAAACATTAAAAAAATATTCGTGCTGTTTTTTTTTTTTTTTAAACTTTATGGACTATCCCCTTGTCCCTTGCTTTTAAAATAAATGCCTTTAATAAGAATTCATTCCATGTGGAGGCCACTTCCACAACATTTTAAAAAAAATCACCATTTGTCAAATTTACCGTGCATCATCGAAAGACAAGTTGCTCTTACCACTATCGTCTTCAACATGCACTCCCTTAACTCGAACATAGAGAATGCCTTCTCCAGTGTAGACTCCCACTGCACACTGCTAGAAAATCATGAATCACAAATCTCTAGTAAACATTGATGATAGGTACAGGTGGCTAGGGGGATGAACAAACGCTCGGATATCTCTCGATGAACCTCCAAACTTTGATTCAGGCGCTCGATGGGCTGTTTCACAATGGACTGAATCCACACTCTAGCTTAAAGGTGGAAAATAGATCTCGACAAGATCTAGGTTCCCCAGGTGATCGTTAGCTTTACGGTAGCACCACCCACTGCATATAGGTTCTTGATTCAAATCCTACAGGTGCCACTACAACAGATGCTCAAAGGCATAAATACACGATTCGGTCGCTCAAGTCTCCAAACTCGTCATGGCTTATTATATCTGTAATGATGGAGAGCAGGTAATAGAAGTACATAACAACATGAACTCCTGAGTTCATCACTGCAGAGAAGTATGCATCTCCTCTAGGTGCATGACGGGCAATGATATACCAAATAATAGCAATAGAAACATGGTGATACACACGAAGTACAAAGATATGGCGAACATTCCTCTTTAGAACCATAATTATCGAGAATGCCTAGTGCAACAAAAATCGACATCAGACTGTCCACCATCGGCAAACCGCACGTGGGCACCGCAATCGCTAGTAATCTGCCCGTCGTCACATTGATAAGCCTCAGCATTCCCTTTGTAATCCCCTGGTCCACCGCATCGTAATATTCCTTCATTAACACCCCCACCTGAATCCCAGACACCATTGCCATTTCTTTATTTCTTTTTTGACCACCTTCTCTTCCCGTGACTTGTCTTTGTTCTTTTATTCTAACAATTGCTTAGTAAATTCCTAGATCATTTATCTCATGAAAGAGATAAATACACGAGTTCCATCTCCCAAGCGGGAGGATGAAAAGAAGCACAAAGAGATCAAGATAGGAAGAAAAGAAACATAGAGAGATAGAGGAAGAAAAGAAGCAGAGAGAGGTCAATGGAGGAAGAAAATAAGTAGAGAGAGGAGATGAAGAAAATAATTAGAGAGACCAAAGAACAATAATATTTCACAGAGGGAGACTTTTGAAATTATAATTTTATTTGCAGGTTTGAGCAATTAGAGTTGCAGGTTGAAGAATTGGGGGAAAAAATCTGAGAGTGATTGAAGAGAACTTGTGTTGCCTAGAATCCTTAAGGTAACTCTATTGTGAAAATATATTTTATTTTACAATTATAGTGATTATCGCTTTCTTCTTATTTATACATAAATTTTATATTTCAATCCATATTTCATTAATAAAATAATATAATATAAAATAAAAATAAAAATATAATATCACGTTCAAGTTCATATTTTTCTAAGTAAATCATATCCATTTTCCCTAAATATTATACTGTTGGATAGGGCTCGAAAAGAGCTTTCCAATGGTATATGATTTGACTAATTTTGATACCATTTAGACCTTTAAAATGCTGAAAACTATATGTAGGTTTAATTTATTCTCATTTTCTATATCAATCGATGCATTAATAATAATAAAAATTGGGGAAAAAATATATATTAGATGTATTCTATGTATGCTTTCTATGGGTCAAGAATATATTAAAATCATATAATCGCATACATATTTACTTTGATTAAATCATTTTGATTTTTCAATTCAATCATTTGCAATTATTTTATTAGATCCATGTGTTTTTCAAGGTGTTTAAAATCCTAGGGGATCTGACTAATCATGATTCACTATGATATCTGTAGATCCCCCATCACTAATAAAAAATCTAGCTTGTTCTTATGAAAATTACAGGTTCTTACAGATTTGAACGCTCAAAATAATATTCAAATTTGCAAAATTTAATCCAAATTAGTTCAAACATTAGCAATCTAAAATCAGATAAGTTCGAAATCCTATTCTCTAGTTTTCATATTACCAAAACCCGCATTTTCTTCTATTTTTCATATTGTATGGATTGAAAAGAACAAAAAAAAAACATAAAACATAGGCTTTAGCTGCATTAGACCTACTTGCATACAAAAACCATAAAAATATAAAAACGCTCATTCTTGCATTTTGCATTATCGTGTTTAAATGTTTCTTATATTACATTTGTTTTACCTTGTATTCATCGAATATAAAATTATATTTATTTAAGTAGAAATTGTATTTTTGCCAAACCTAGTTTGTATGTGAAACAAATCAAACTAAAACACTACCTCATCTAGGCTCGAAAATAACCATAAATGTTTTTTGGTGAACCCAACCAATTCATCGAAAAATCACCATAAGAAGGCACGATCAAGTACCTATTATCTGAGGTGTAGACCATTCATTCTCCCATTCCCCTCTGAGGCATGGATCCATCAGCCTTGAGGAAAGGAGTGCGAGAATTTTTGGGCTATATTCTTTGGTGAAACCAACGTGAATACATAAGCATTTCTTCTGATTGCAAAAACAAACAAATATATATATATATATATATATATATATATATATATATATATATATATATATATATATATATATACATGAAAAACAACAACAAAATCATCATTTAAAATTTGTATGATTTAATTCTAAATAGCAAATACCAAATATTACTTTTAGAAGTACTAAAAAAAAACATGAGTCTTAACTCAAATCAATATGAGCTCATCAGTAATGTTGGAAAAATTCAGCCAAATGCATTTGTTGATTATGACCAACATCATCCATATTCAACATCACCTTTATCACACTTTTCTAATTTTGCATCCTTACCACAACAAGACAATCCCTTTTCCAATCCTCTTCATAATGATATTATCTATTCTCCCACATATCCATATTATGCCTATCGATCCACATACAATCCTTCTCCACCATTTCAATATTCTTCTTTCAACACAACCCATCCATTTCAACAAGAAAATGCTTCTTCTTCCAATTATACCATACACTCACATCATACTTCACAATATTCCTATCATCATTCTACCCATAATAAAGAAAAAAGAGGTAAGAAACCATTAAGTCCTTTTATGGCTAAAGTCCTAAGACTATTATCAAAAGACTCTTGAAAACCTTCACCACAAAAATTTACTAAGCTCAATCAACCAATGGATATAATTCTTAAGCATTTACTTGATACAAATAGGATTGAGTTACCTCCCATAAGACAACCTGATACCACAATAGATTGGTATAAACCTGAGCTACATTGTGAATATCATAGAGAAGATGGACATATGACACAAAAATGTAAATATTTAAGATGTACAATTCAAGATTTGATTGATGAGGGTCTTTTTACTATAAAGGAATTACAATATAAAACTAACTATAAATATCCAATAAATAATCAAACTCTTGCACAACAAATACCCATAATAAATCAAGACATGGGGATCTCCCAAGAACCCCTATTCAATTATCAACAATAGGAAACCAATCAAATATCACATCTTAATGATATTACTAATATTGTAACATAAACTACAAATGAACAACCTCAAGTTAAATCAACTCAATTTGATATTCAAGAGATGGATTCCTTATTTTACCAACCTTCAAAACTATCTTTGGCTCTAGAGAATGAGCTAAAATGGAATGTAAGCATATAAATCCCATCTTTAGCATCAAAATATCAATCTGAAATCCACTTTGATAGCCAACAACAAGTGATTAATCCTCAAGCAAAGATATCCATTTTAGCAGTATTACAAAGTTCTCATAGGGAAAATTTGTTCAAGATACTTAGCCAATAATTTGTTCCTCATGATATTTTTCCTAAGAACACAATTAATGATGTTAGCCCTCTTGAGGTTAACCATATTTCATTTTATGATGAGGATATTCCTTCCTCTACTCCACAAGAAGACTCCTCTCTTTACATTACAGGATTTATTAAAGAAACATCTATGAAATCTATCTTGGTAGATAATGGCTCCTCTCTTAATTTATGCACTTATCAATTATTCCAAAAAATCAGATTAAAGGAAGAAGATCTCGATGAATCAAATGTTATTATAAAATATTTTAACAATGAAATTCAAAAAGCTCGAGGCACTATAATTCTTCCCCTTAAGAGTGGACCCAAGATCCTGGATACTTTGTTTTATGTAGCATATTGTCCTTCACCTTACAACCTACTTCTCACAAATCCTTAGATTCATACGATGAGCGTTGTCCCTTCCACTCTTCATCAATGTTTGAAGTTTAAACTTGCAAATAAAATTGTTACCATACATGGTGACCCAACACCATTTGAAGAGTGGAAGGGACAACCCTCATCATAAATGGTGTTGGGTCACCATGTATGGTAACAACACAAATGGTGTTGGGTCATCATAATTTTATTTGTCCCTTCCACTCTTCATAAGAACCTTCTTATCTTTCTAACATTTTGTTTTGTAACATGATCAATTTTACACATATAAAACTCAAATCCTTTGCTACATTATTCTACATTATAACAAAGCTTTTGCTATCACTACCTTTTATTCATCACCTTTTGTTCTTACCTTCACCGCAACCAAATTATACTTCAAAACCTCCTTTGATTTTGAAGCAACCTTAGACATGTTATACTCAAATAACCTTGTATAGTGTATATAGATAATCTTGTATATACCACCAATTCTATCATTAAAAATAAAAAATCGAATAAAACAAACTAAAAAAACAAAAAGTATCAAAATCTCAAAAATATTTCAAATTATTCTGCATTGTTATTCATTGTTGTATTTCAAAATTTTGAAGCTATATCTTACTTTATTTTGGATTAATTCAGAAGTTATCTTGAACCATACACTTAATTTCACAAATTAATTATTTTGATTTTATCACTATGATTATAAATCCCTCTTGTATCGAAGATCACTATTTCACTAAATAATATTTTGAGTCCTGGGAAATGATCTTACTACTTCTTGAACCAAGTACACTTTTACACACTAAAATGATTTGTTGTAAATTTGAAAAATGATACTACATAGTAGTATTAGTCTCTTGAGTGAAAATTTTCCCCATGGTCTAGAATTTTTTGAGAATTGGCAAAAGGACATACTCACCCCTGCCCAAATAAAAATCCTTGCTCCACATCTAAGTTGAGCAAGTATCCCAAAATAAAAATCAAGAAAAGGAAAAGGAAAAGTCAAAAGAGAAAAAAAAATAGAAGAAAAAGAGAAAAAAAAACAAGAAAATCCCCTTGTTCAAAATAAAATGAACAAAATACCTACCCCTTGAAAGTGACGAAAATAAGGGTGAATGAGCTTGAATACCTGAAATTCTTAGTTATTTGAAAATCATGAGGGAAACCGCATAACAGGTGATTTGTGCCCAACTTGCTTGACATTGGGTAATTCATTTTTGCATAGTGACATGTCTGTCACATTAGCGAACTTTTGTATAGACCTATGTCCGCTTGTGGATTAGATAGATTTTGATGACTTGACTTACATAGCAGTCTTGTATGGTTTCATGCACAAAAATCATGGTTAATGAAACCTTCACTTGCACACACATTGATTCATTCAAGTTTGATTTCATCACTACCTTACTCAAAATTGGTAAATGAACATTACAAAGCACACACATTTGATCCTTGAGATATTTTGTATCATTGTGTCAAATAAATATGGATAATGAACTCACTTATCACACACTAGTTCTTGATAAATTTGAATTTGTCTTAGAAATAAGTTAAAATATTCCTTTTAAATTTGTCGGACAACATTAGTTTATCATTACTTTCATATTAACACATTACATAGATATTTCCAAATTTTCAAAAATCTCAAAAACAACTTATTGCAAAAATAACATGTAGTTCAAAATCACTTATCATACATAACATTCATGACTTCGCGATGATGGTATAATTCCTAGGAATTATTCTTCTCAATTTTCACACTAGGAATTCTATACCTAGCGCAAACCATATTTCTAATTTTTCATGCCCAAAATTAGTCTATATATTTTCATAAAAATTTCATAATATTTTTAAAACATGTGACACAATGATTTATCTTACATTACTTTGCATTTTAAAAGAACAAATAATTTCATATCATGCATTTCATTTTAATTTTCGTGATGATGGTATAATTCCTAAGTAATTATTTCATATAATTTCACACTTAGGAATTCTATGCTTAGTGTAAATCATCCTTCAAAATTTTCATGCTTTGCTCATTCAATTTCACATGCATTATTATCAAACATCACACATATTCCCATTACCACAAAAGCCTTAGGATTATTCTTAAGTAGACAACCATTCTTAGCAATATCAAAAACATTCCTCACAAACAGGATTAGCTTCGAGACTTAGCGAGATTTGAACTACACCAATAGTCTCATAACAACACAACATCATTTGAGGTTTATTGCTAGAATCTATCAAACCTCTTGTCCCAAAACAACATCAAACATTTATTTCTCATCATAAAGCCTTATGATTATTCTTAAGCACACATTATTTTGGTTTTAGCAATATAAAAACTCCCTCAAAATAGGATGTGGTTTTCAACCTAGCGAGTAATGATATCCACAACGTTCACATCACAAAAAAACTTCCTTTCAAGGTTCATTGCTAAGTTCATCAAAATCTTCTTTTACAAAACATCACAACAACATTTGTTGTCTTTCTATCATTCAACACATTATTCAAAATCATTTATTTAAGCATGATCAAAATTATATTTAAAAATCAAAGCATGATTATAAGAAATTATGTAACACAACCATCACAAAAAATTTTAATAAATCATCCAATAAATCGCACAAAGTTACATAAAACAAAGAATATCAAATTTGAGTTTTCCACCAAACGTAAAATTTGGTGTAAAAAATTGAGTGGGCATCCTAGTCAGTAAATTAGTAATTATTTTCTAGGACATCAATTTCACATAAGATATTCATTCTAAACCATCTACTCCATTTTTGCCAATGTCAAATCATAATAATTTCTACTAAAGTTTCTACACTTTTCATTGATGCATTTATTGTTCATATATATGTCAAAGAGGGGGAAAAATGTACACATGAAAAATTGACTCATTTTCCTTAGTTTTCCTCCTAAACAATTAAGGTCATCTTCAAGATAATTTTTACCCTATCAAGTTATCTCAAATATTCTCAAATTTTATACCGTTGGATAGGGCTTGAAAAGAACTTTCCAATGGTATATTATATGTCCAATTGTGACATCGTTTGACCCCTCAAAATGCAATAAAAATATGCACATGATTAGATGTCACAAAAATCATAGGAAAACATGTATTTAACTTTATAAAATCTATTTGATTTTGGCTACAAGACGGTTTCAACAGAAGGTATATTTTCGATTGATTTTATAGCACTAATTCGGGTCAACAAATAATTTAGATTAGTAATTTACTAATCTAATTAAAATTGCTCAACAAATTCCCAGATTGGTTATCTCATGAAAGAGATAAATACATGAGCTCCATCTCCCAAGCGGGAGGAAGAAAAAAAGCACAAATAGATCAAGAGAGGAAGAAAAAAAGCATAGAGAGATAGAGGAAGAAAATAAGAAGAGAGAGATCACTGGAGGAAGAAAATAAGCAAAGAGAGGAGACGAAGAAAAGAATCAGAGAGACCAAAGAGCAATAATATTTCATAGAGAGGGAGACTTTTGAAATTATAATTTTATTTGCAGGTTTGAGCAATTACAGTTGTAGGTTGAAGAATTGGGGGCAAAAATTTGAGAGTGATTGAAGAGCATTTGTGTTACCTGGAATTCTTAAGGTCACTTTGTTGTGAAAATATATTTTATTTTACGATTATAGTGATTATCGCTTTCTTCTTATTTATACATAAATTTTATATTTCAATCCATATTTTTATTAATAAAATAAAATAAAATATAATAAAAATAAAAATGTAATATCACCTTCAAGTTAATATTTTCTAAGTAAATCATATTTATTTTCCCTAAATATTATACAGTTGGATAGGGCTCAAAAAGAGCTTTCCAACAGTATATGATTTGATTGAGTTTGATACCATTTAGGCCTTTAAAATACTAAAAAATTTAATGCAGGTTTAATTTATTCTCATTTTCTATATCAATCAATGCATTAATAATAATAAAAATTGGGGTAAAAATATATATTATATTTATTCTATGTATGCTTTCTACGGGTCAAGAATCTATTAAAATCATATAATCGCATACATATTTACTTTGATTAAACCATTTTGATTTTTCAATTCAATCATTTGTAATTATTTTATTAGATCCATATGTTTCTCATGGTGTTTAAAAGCCTAGGGGATCTGACTAATCATGATTCATTGTGATATCTGCATATCCCCCATCACTAATAAAAATCTAGCTTGTCCTTATGAAAATTGTAGGTTCTTACAAATTTGAACACTCGAAATAAGATTTGAATTCGCAAAATTTAATCCAAATTAGTTCAAAAATTAGCAATCTAAAATCAGATAAGTCGAAATCTTATTATCTATTTTCATATTACCAAAATCTATATTTTGTGCATTGAAAAGAACAAAGAAAACATAAAAGATAGGCTTTAGCTGCATTAGACAAACTTGCATAGAAAAACCATAAAAATCTAAAAACACTCATTCTTGCATTTTGTATTATCGTGTTTAAAGCTTTCTTAGATTACATTTGTTTGTCCTTATCTTCATCAAATATAAAATTGCATTTATTTAAGTAGAAATTGCATTCTGGCCAAACCTAGTTTGTATGTGAAATAAATCAAATCAAAATACTACCTCACCTAGGCTCGAAAAAATCCATAAATGTTTCCTGGTGAACCCAACCAATTCGTCAAAAAATCACCACAATAAGGCACAATCAAGTACCTCTTCTCTGAGGTGTAGACCATTCATTCTCCCATTCCCATATGAGGCATAGATCCATCAGCTTTGAGGAAAGGAGTGTGAGAATTTTTGGGCTACATTATTTAGTGAAACCGACGTGAATACATAAGTATTTCTTTTTATTTCAAAAACAAAAAATATATATATACAAGAAAAACAACAACAAAATCATCATTTCAAATTTGTATGCTTTAGATTCAATTCTAAATAGCACATACCAAATATTACTTTTAGAAGTACTAAAAAAAAAACCATGAGTCTTATCTCAAATCAATATGAGCTCATCAATAATGTTGCGAAAATTTAGCCAAATGCATTTGTTGATTATGACCAACATCATCCATATTCAACATCACCTTTATCACACTTTTCTCATTTTTCAGCCTTACCACAACAATACAATCCCTTTTACAATCCCCTTCATAATGATATTATCTATTCTCCCACATATCCATATTATGCCTATCGATCCCCATACAATCCTTCTCCACCATTTCAATTTTCTTATTTCAACACAACCCATCCATTTCAACAAGAAAATGCTTCTTCTTCCAATTATACCATACACTCACATCATACTTCACAATATTCCTATCATCATTCTACCCATAATAAAGAAAAAAGAGGTAATAAACCATTAAGTTCTTTTATGGATAAAGTCCTAAGACTATTATCAAAAGACTCAAAAACCTTCACCATGAAAATTTACTAAGATCAATCAACCAATGGATATAATTCTTAAGCATTTACTTGATACAAATAGGATTGAGTTACCTCCCATAAGACAGCCTGATACCACACCATATCGGTATAAACTTGAGCTACATTATGAATATCATAGAGTAGACGGACATATGACACAAAAATATAAATATTTAAGATGTACAATTCAAGATTTGATTGATGAGGGTCTTTTTACTATAAAGGAATTACAATATAAAACTAACTATAAATATCCAATAAATAATCAAACTCTTGCACAACAAATACCCATAATAAATCAAGACATGGGGATCTTCCAAGAACCCCTATTCAATTATCAACAATAGGAAACAAATCAAATATCACATCTTAATGATATTACTAATATTGTAACATAAACTACAAATGAGCAACCTCAAGTTCAATCAACTCAATTTGATATTCAAGAGATGGATTCCTTATTTGACCAACCTTCAAAACTATCTTTGGCTCTAGAGAATGAGCTAAAATGGAATGTAAGCATAGAAAGCCTATATTTAGCATCAAAATATCAATCTGAAATCCACTTTGATAGCCAACAACAAGTGATTAATCCTCAAGAAAAGATATCCCTTTAGCAGTATTACAAAGTTCTCATAGGAAAACTTTGTTCAAGATACCTAGCAAATAATTTGTTCCTCATGATATTTTCCCTAAGAACACAATTAATGATGTAGGCCCTCTTGAGGTTAACCATATTTAATTCTATGATGGGGAGATTCCTTCCTCTACTCCACAAGAAGACTCCTCTCTTTACATTACAAGATTTATTAAAGAAACATCTATTAAATCTATCATGGTATATAATGGTTCCTCTCTTAATTTATGCACTTATCAATTATTCCAAAAACTCATATTAAAGGAAGAAGATCTCAATGAATCAAATGTTATTATAAAATATTTTAACAATGAAATTCAAGAAGCTCGAGGCACTATAATTCTTCCCATTAAGAGTGGACCCAAGATCCTGGATAGTTTGTTTTATGTAGCATCTTGCCCTTCACCTTACAACCTACTTCTCACAAGTCCTTGGATTCATATGATGAGGGTTATCCCTTCCACTCTTCATCAATGTTTGAAGTTTAAACTTAAATAAAATTGTTACCATACATGGTGACCCAACACCATCTGAAGAATATTTAAAAATTGAAATATCAAGTTCTATACATTCTCTATTGCCACAGTTACCTCCTATAAATCACTTTTTTTTAATATATATCTAATCATCCTTGTTTTTCAAATAACACCCATGTATATCTTTCATATATGCTTCCTCCATCTTATCAAGACTTGGAAGATAGTGATAAGAATGAAGAACCTTCTTATCCTTCTAACATTTTGTTTTGTAACATGATCAATTTTACACATATAAAACTCAAATCCTTTGCTACATTATTCTACATTATAACAAAGCTTTTTTTATCGCTACCATTTATTCATCACCTTTTGTTCTTACCTTCACCACAACCAAATTATCCTTCAAAATCTCCTTTGATTTTGAAGTAACCTTAGACATGCTATACTCAAATAAATTTGTATAGTGTATATAGATCATCTTATATATACCACCAATTCCATCATTAAAAGTAAAAAATCAAAAAAATCAAAATAAAATAAAACAAACTAAAAAAATAAAAAAGTATCAAAATCTCAAAAATATTTCAAATTATTCTGCATTGTTATTCATTGTTGTATTTCAAAATTTTGAAGCTATATTTTCCTTTATTTTGGATTAATTCAAAAATTATCTTGAACCATACACTTAATTTCACAAATTAATTATTTTGATTTTATCACTATTATTATAAATCTCTCTTATATTGAAGATCCCTATTTCACTAAATAATATTTTGAGTTCTCGGAAATGATCTTGCTACTTCTTGAACCAAGTACACTTTTACATATTAAAATGATTTGTTGTAAATTCAAAAAATGATACTACATAGTAGTCTTAGTCTCTTGAGTGAAAATTTTCCCTTGCTATCCTATCATGCACATGGTCTAGAATATTTTGAGAATTGGCAAAAGGACAAGCTCACCCCTGCCTGAATAAAAATCCCTTGCTCCACATATAAGCTAAGAAAGTATCGCAAAATAAAAACCAACAAAAGGAAAAGGAAAAGTCAAAAGAGAAAAAAAAAGAGAATGAAAAGAGAAAAAGAAAATAATTAAAATCCCATTTTTCAAAACAAAATGAACAAAATACCTACCCTTTGAAAGTGAAGAAAAGAAGGGTGAATGAGATTGAATCCCTGGAATTTTCAGTTATTTGAAAATCATGAGGTAAACCCCATAACAGGTGATTTGTGCCAAACTGGCTTGACATTGGGTAATTCATTTTTGCGTAGTGACATGTCTGTCACATTAGCAACCTTATTTTGTACAAACCTATGTTCGCTTGTGGATTAGCTAGATTTTGATGACTTAACTTACATAGTAGTCTGGTACGGTTTCATGCACAAAAATCATGGTTAATGAACCCTTCACTTGCACACACATTGGTTCATTCAAGTTTGGTTGCATCACTACCTTACTCAAAAGTGGTAAATGAATATTACAAAGCACACACATTTGATCATTGAGAGATTTTGTATCATTGTGTCAAATCAAGATGGATAATGAACTCACTTATCACACATTGGTTCTTGATAAATTTGATTTTTATTAGAAATAAGTTAAAATATTCCTTTGAAATTTGTCAAACAACATTATTCTATCATTACTTTCATATTAACACATTATATAGATTTTCCAAAATTTCAAAAATCTCAAAAACAACTTATTGCAAAAATTACTTGTAGTTCAAAATCACTTATCATACATAGCATTCATGACTTCACGATGATGCTATAATTCATAGGAATTATTTTTCTCAATTTTCACACTAGGAATTCTATACCTAGCGCAAACCATATTTCTTATTTTTCATGCCCAATTGTAGTCCATATATTTTCATAAAAATTTCATAATATTTTTGAAACATGTGACACAATGATTTATCTTACATTACTTTACATTTTAAAAGAACAACTAATTTCATATCATCATGCATTTCATTTTGATTTTTGTGATGATGATATAATTCCTAAGTAATTATTTCATATAATTTCACACTTAGGAATTCTATGCTTAGCATAAATTATCCTTCGAATTTTTCATGCTTTGCTCAATCAATTTCACATACATTATTATGAAACATCACACATATTCCCATTACCACAAAAGACTTAAGATTATTCTTAAGCATACAACAATTCTTAGCAATATCAAAAACATTCCTCACAAGTAGGATTAGCTTCGAGACTTAGTGAGCTTTGAACTCCACCAATAATATCATAACAACACAACATCATTTGAGGTTTATTGCTAGAATCTATCAAACATCCTATCCAAAAACAACATCAACCGTTTATTTCTCATCATAAAGCCTTAAGATTATTCTTAAGCACACAATCTTTTGGTATTAGCAATACAAAAACTCCCTCACAACAGGATGTGCTTTTCGACCTAGCGAGCAACGATCTCCACAATGGTCACATCACAACACAACTTCCTTTAGAGGTTCATTTCTAAGTTTATCAAAATATTCTTTTACAAAACATCACAACAACATTTATTGTCTTTCTATCATTCAACACATTATTCAAAATCATTTATTTAAGCATGATCAAAACTATATTTAAAAATCAAAGCATGATTATAAGAAATTATGTAACACAACCATCATAAAAAAATGTAATAAATCATCCAATAAATCACACAAAGTTACATAAAACAAAGAATATCAAATTTGAGTTTTTCACCAAACGTAAAATTTGGTGTAAAAAATCGAGGGGGCATCCTAGTCAGTAAATTAGTAATTATTTTCTAAGACATCAATTTCACATAAGATATTCATTCTAAATGATCTACTTCATTTTTGCCCATGTCAAATCATAATAATTTCTACTCAAGTGTCTACACTTTTCTTTGACGCATTTATTGTTTATAAATATGTCAAAGAGGGGGCAAAATGTAGACAAGAAAAATTGATTCATTTTCCTTAGTTTTCCTCCTAAAAAAGTAAGGTCATCTTCAAGAGAATTTTTACCCTATTAAGTCATCTCAAATCTTCTAAAATTTTATACCGTTGGATAGGGCTTGAAAAGATCTTTCCAACGGTATATTATATGTCCAATTTCGACATCGTTTGACCCCTCAAACTGTAATAAAACTATGCATAGGATTAGCTGTCAATTAAAATCTATTTGATTTTGGCTCCAAGACTGTTTCAACGGAAGGCATATTTTTAGTTGTTTTTCTAGCCCTAATTCGGGTCAACAAATAATTCAGATTTGTAATTTACTAATTTAATTAAAACTGCTCAACAAATTCCTAGATTGGTTATCTCATGAAAGAGATAAATACACGAGCTTCATCTCCCAAGTGGGAGGAAGAAAAGAAGCACAAAGAGATCAAAAGAGGAAGAAAAGAAGCATAGAGAGATAGATGAAGAAAATAAGTAGAGAGAGATCAATGGAGGAAGAAAATAAGCAGAGAGAGGAGATGAAGAAAAGAATCAAAGAGACCAAAGAACAATGATATTTCATAGAGGGAGACTTTTGAAATTATAATTTTATTTGCAGGTTTGAGCAATTATAGTTGCAGGTTGAAGAATTGGGGGTAAAAATCCGAGAGTGATTGAAGAGCATTTGTGTTGCCTAGAATCCTTAAGGTAACTCTATTGTGAAAATATATTTTATTTTACAATTATAGTTATTATTGCTTTCTTCTTATTTATACATAAATTTTATATTTCAATCCATATTTTCATTAATAAAATAAAATAAAATAAAAAGAAAAACGTAATATCACCTTCAGGTTGATATTTTTCTAATTAAATCATATTTGTTTTCCCTAAATATTATACCGTTGGATAGGGCTTGGAAAGAGCTTTCCAACGGTATATGATTTGACTGATTTTGATACCATTTAGGCCTTTAAAATGCTGAAAATTTGTATGCAGGTTTAATTTATTCTCATTTTCTATATCAATCGATGCATTAATAATAATAAAAATTGGGGCAAAAATATATATTAGATGTATTCTATGTATTCTTTCTATGGGACAAGAATCTGTTAAAGTCATAAAATAGCATACATATTTAATTTGATTAAATCATTTTGATTTTTCAATTCAATCATTTGCAATTATTTTGTTAGATCCATGTGTTTTCAAGGTGTTTAAAAGCCTAGGGTATCTGACTAATCACGATTCACTATGATATCTGTAGATCCCCCATCACTAATAAATAATCTAGCTTGTCCTTGTGAAAATCATAGGTTCTTACAGATTTGAACGCTTGAAATAATATTTGAATTCGCAAAAGTTAATCCAAATTAGTTCAAACATTAGCAATATAAAATTAGATAAGTTTTATTGTTGTGGTGTAGTGGTAAATGCCCTGGGTGCTGGTAGAGGCTGACCTAGGTTCCATTCCCCTTGTCTCCATACTGCAGATATATGGTATAGTTAGGAATGTCCTATGTGCTGGTAGAGGCCGGCAAGGCTTCATTCCTCCTATGCCCAACCTGTTGAAAGTGACACCTCGAAAGGGGTGTTTTCCACTATAAATTAGTTTTATCCAAGGCATCCTTCATATGAGATCCCTATCTTGGTCCCATGAAAAAGATTGTTTTGGATGGAACAACACTACTAAGGGTGAGTATTCAGTTGCTCAAGGTTATTTGGCCTTATGCCATAATAATTCCAACCATTCTTCTGACATATTTTCTCGATTATGGGCTCAAAAGTTCTCGCCTAAGGTGAGGTTCTTTAATTGGCTTTTATTGCATCGTAGGATGCTTACTGGTGAGCAACTTATGAAGTGTGGTTTTCATGGCCCTTTTAGATGTGAAATGTGTGAAGAGAATGTAGAAAATATCAACAATATTTTTATTGAGTGTACTTTTGCCTCTGAGCTATGGAGGAGAATGGCCACTTTACTTGGCTTATAGTGGTCTAGTTTTTTTTACTTTTGAATAGATTTGGAGGGATTGGCCTAATCAAGAACGTGTTGATCATTTTATTAGGCAGTTAGTTTGGATGGGTTCTACCATTCTTCTTTGGAATATTTGGAATGAAAGGAACATTCCAATTTTTAATCAAGATAGGAAGGATATTCACTATATTTTGCAAAAGACCATAGCCAACTTAGTTGAATCAGTCCATCAACTCCTTAATCACCCCCAAAACTCCCACCAAAGATGGGATCAAGTGATGCAAAGATTGAACATTAAATCTTCTAAGCGCAACCAACTTAAAGGGAATGTGAGTATTAGTAAGATGGATAGGACTAGAAATTGGCAACCTCCTCCTAAGGATTTTGGAAAAGTCAATACTGATGGAGCCTCTATAGGGAACCCTGGAAAAGCCAGTGTGGGAGGAATTGGTAGACTTTCAGATGACCCCTTGGTTTTTACTTTTGTTGAGAATTTGGGTATTCTTTCCAACAACCTTGCTGAGGGGTATGGTATCCTTAGAGGCCTTCAGGAGGCTACTAAGGTTGGATGGGAAAAGGTGTTAGTTGAGTATGACTCTCAACTTATGATTAATCACTTGAAGACTCCTTCTAAGAATCATAAGATGGATTGGAGAATAAAAAGAATTATTGAGAAGATTCAATTAATCCAGATGGGATTTTTGAAAGTTGATTACAATCATGTGGTCAGAGATCAAAACAAGAGTGTTGATACTTTAGCTAATTGGGCTTTGGACAAAGGTGATATTACTTGTTATGGCCACCCTCCCATATGGTGGGCTTCTCAAATTAGGTAAGCTCTTCTTTCTATCATTTCTTTGGATGGCTCCAGTTCTGAAGGTACCTAGTTTCTTCTTGTTTTTTTTTTTTGCTTCTCTTTGGTTCATTTAGTTTTTTTTAGTTCCCTAGCTCATTCTATTCTTCATTTTGTTTCCTCTGTTGATTATTGCCTTAAGAGTCTTCTGGTCTAGATAGGTCATTGTTTTGTTCATTTTTTTTTTGTTTTTTGTTTTTTGTTATTTTTGTTTAGTTTTTTAAGGTGGGTGGGTTATTTTGTTTTGTTTTGTTTTTGTGTTCTTTGTGTTGTTTTTTTTTGTTCTTGTGTTTTTGTTGTTTTGTTTTTTTTTTTTTTATGTTTTTTGTTATTGTTCTTGTGTTTTTTTTCACTTTTGTTCTTGGGTTTCTCTTTGTTTGTGTTATTTTGTATTTTTATGTGTGAGTGTTTTCTATGTTTTTTGTTTTTGTTTATTGTATTTTGTTGGTTGTTTTTTATTTTTATTTATTTTTTTTTTATTTTTTTGGTTGTGTTTATTTTTCATGTTTTTTTTGGGTTATGTCTTTGTAGTGTTCTGTTGTTTTTGTCTTGTTTGTGTTTTGTTATGTGCTTATTGTGTTTTTCTATGTGGTTTGTTTTGTGGTTTATTTTATCTTATTGTGCATGTTTGGTTGTGCTTTTGTTTTTGACACACTCAAGGAGTATTTTTTTTATTTTATTTTATTATTTTTGTTGTTAGTTACTTATTTTTAAATTGGTTTTGTGTGTTTGTTTGCTCCTTGAGTATGTCAAATGTGGTAGGCCAGGTCCGAGTCCTAGGCATTTTTGGTGGAATGGATACCCTTGTCTCCTTGGGTCTTACCCGAAAGTGGCATCCCTTTTGGGATATTTTCCACAAATAAAAAAAAATCAGATAAGTTCAAAATTCTATTCTCTATTTTCATATTACCAAAACTTGCATTTTCTTCTGTTTTTCATATTTTGTGCATTGAAAAGAACAAAAAAAAACATAAAACATAGGCTTTAGCTGCATTAGACAAACTTGCATAGAAAAACCATACAAATCTAAAAACACTCATTCTTGCATTTTGTATTATCGTGTTTAAAGCTTTCTTAGATTAAATTTGTTTGCCCTTATCTTCATTGAATATAAAATTGCATTTATTTAAGTAGAAATTGCATTTTGGCCAAACCTAGTTTGTATGTGAAACAAATCAAAACAAAACACTACCTCACCTAGGCCCAAAAATAGTTGTAAATATTTCCTAGTGAACCCAACCAATTCGTCAAAAAATCACCACAAGAAGGCATGATCAAGTACCTCTTCTTTGATGTGTAGACCATGCATTCTCCCATTCATCTCTAAGGCATGGATCCATCAACATTAAGGAAAGGAGTGCGAGAATTTTTGGGCTACATTCTTTGGTGAACCCGACATGAATACATAAGCATTTCTTTTTATTTCAAAAAAAACAAAAAAAACAAATTACAAGAAAAACAACAACAAAATAATCATTTCAAATTTGTATGTTTTAGATTCAAATCTAAATAGCACATACCAAATATTACTTTTAGAATTACTAAAAAAAACCATGAGTCTTAACTCAAATCAATATGAGCTCATCAGTAATATTGGGAAAATTTAGCCAAATGCATTTGTTGATTTCCATATTTAACATCACCTTTATCACACTTTTCTCATTTTCCATCCTTACCACAATAAAACAATCCCTTTTACAATCCCTTTTACAATCCTCTTCATAAAAATATTACCTATTCTTCCACATATCCATATTATGTCTACCGATCCCAATACAATCCTTCTCCACCATTTCAATATTCTTCTCTCAACACAACCCATCCATTTCAACAAGAAAATACTTCTTCTTCCAATTCTACCATGCACTCACATCATACTTCACGATCTTCCTATCATCATTCTACCCATAATAAAGAAAAAAGAGGTAAGAAACCATTAAGTCCTTTTATGGCTGAAGTCCTAAGACTATTATCAAAACACTCTCAAAAACCTTTACCATGAAAATTTACTAAGCTCAATCAACCAATGGATATAATTATTAAGCATTTACTTGATACAAATAGGATTGAGTTACCTCCCATAATACAACCTGATACCACAACAGATTGGTATAAAATTGAGCTACATTATGAATATCATAGAGTAGATGGACATATGACACAAAAATGTAAAGATTTAAGATTTGAAATTCAATATTTTATTGATGAGGGTCTTTTTAATATAAAGGAATTACAATCTAAAACTAACTATAAATCTCCAATAAATAATCAAACTCTTGCACAACAAATACCCATAATCAATCAAGACATGGGGATATCCCAAGAACCCCTATTCAATTATCAACAACAGGAAACCAATCAAATATTGCATCTTAATAATATTACTAATATTGTAACAAAAACTACAAATGAGCAATCTCAAGTTCAATCAACTCAATTTGATATTCAGGAGATGGATTCCTCATTTGACCAACCTTCAAAACTATCTTTGGCTCTAGAGAATGACCTAAAATGGAATGTAAGCATAGAAGGCCCATATTTAGCATCAAAATATCAATCTGAAATTCACTTTGATAGCCAACAACAAGTGATTAATCCTCAAGAAAAGATATCCTTTTTAGCAGTATTGCAAAGTTCTCATAGGGAAACTTTTTTCAAGATACCTAGCCAAAAATTTGTTCCTCATGATTTTTTCCTTAAGAACATAATTAATGATGTAAGTCCTCTTGAGGTTAACCATATTTCATTTGATGATGACGATATTCCTTCCTGTACACCACAAGAAGAATCCTATCTCTACATTATGAGATTTATTAAAGAAACATCTATTAAAACTATCTTGGTAGATAATGGCTCCTCTCTTAATTTATGCACTTATCAATTTTTCCAAAACTTCAAATTAAAGGAAGAAGATCTCAATGAATCAAATGTTATTATAAAATATTTTAACAATGAAATTCAAGAAGCTCGAGGCATTATAATTCTTCCCCTTAATAGTGGACCCAAGATCCTGGATACTTTGTTTTATGTAGCATCTTGCCCTTCACCTTACAACCTACTTCTCACAAGTCCTTGGATTCATACGATGAGGGTTGTCCCTTCCACTCTTCATCAATTTTTGAAGTTTAAACTTGCAAATAAAATTATTACCGTAGATGGTGACAAAACACCATCTGAAGAATCTTTAGAAATTGAAATATCAAATTCTATATATTCTCCATTGTCACAATTACCTCCTATAAATAACTTTTCTTCATCCATATCTGATCATCCTTGTTTACCAAATAACACCCATGAATATCTTTCACATATGCTCTCTCCATATTATCAAGACTTGGAAGATGGTGATAAGAATGAAGAACCTTCTTATCCTTCTAACATTTTGTTTTGTTACATGATAAATTTTACACATATAAAAGTCAAATCCTTTGCTATATTATTCTACATTATAACAAAGCTTTTGTTATCACTACCTTTTATTCATCATATTTTGGTCTAACCTTCACCACAACTAAATTATCCTTCAAAACCTCCTTTGATTTTGAAACAACCTTAGACATGCTATACTCAAATAACCTTGTATAGTGTATATAGATCATCTTGTATATACCACCAATTCCATCATTAAAAGTAAAAAATCAAAAAATAAAATAAAAATAAAATAAAACAAACTAAAAAAATCAAAAAGTATCAAAATCTCAAAAATAATTTAAATTATTCTCCATTGTTATTCATTGTTGTATTTCAAAATTTTGAAGCTATATTTTCCTTTATTTTAGATTAATTCAGAAGTTATCTTGAACCATACACTTAATTTCACAAATTAATTATTTTGATTTTATCACTATGATTATAAATCTCTCTTGTATCAAAGATCACTATTTCACTAAATAATATTTTAAGTTTTGGGAAATGATCTTGCTACTTCTTGAACCAAGTACACTTTTACACATTAAAATCATTTGTTGCAAATTCGAAAAATGATACTACATAGTAGTCTTAGTCTCTTGAGCAAAAATTTTCCCCTGCTATCCTATCATGCGCATGGTCTAGAATTTTTTAAGAATTGGTAAAACGACAAACTCACGCCTGCCCGAATAAAAATCCCTTGTTCCACATCTAATATGAGCAAGTATCCCAAAATAAAAGTCAACAAAAGAAAAAGAAAAAGTAAAAAGAGAAAAAAATAAAAATAAAATAAAAAAGAGAACGAAAAGAGAAAAATAAAAGCAACAAAATTCCCTTGTTAAAAAATAAATGAAAAAAATCCCTACCGCTTAAAAGTGAAGAAAATAAGGGTGAATGATCTTAAATCCCTGGAATTCTCAGTTATTTGAAAATCATGAGGTAGACCCCATAACAGGTGATTTGTGTCCAATTTGCTTGACATTGGGTAATTCCTTTTTGCGTAGCAACATGTCTGTCATATTAGCGACTTTTTTTTGTACAGACCTATGTTCGCTTGTGGATTAGCTAGCTTTTTATGACTTGACTTACATGGTAGTCTGGTATGGTTTCATGCATAAAAATCATGGTTAATGAACCCTTCACTTACACACACATTGGTTCATTCAATTTTGCTTGCATCACTACCTTACTCAAAATTGGTAAATGAACATTACAAAGCACACACATTTGATCCTTGAGATATTTTGTATTATTGTGTCAAATCAAGATGGATAATGAACTCACTTATCACACACTGGTTCTTGATAAATTTGAATTTGTCTTAGAAATTAGTTAAAATATTCCTTTGAAATTTGTCAAACAACATTAGGTTATCATTACTTTCATATTAACACATTACATAGATATTTCCAACATTTCAAAAATCTCAAAAACAACTTATTGCAAAAATAAAATGTAGTTCAAAATCACTTATCATACATAGCATTCATGACTTCGCGATGATGGTTTAATTCCTAGGAATTATTCTTCTCAATCTTCACACTAGGAATTCTATACCTAACGCAAACCATCTTTCTAAATTTTCATGCCCAAAATTAGTCCATATATTTTCATAAAAATTTCATAATATTTTTGAAACATGTGACACAATGATTTATCTTACATTACTTTGCATTTTAAAATAACAAATAATTTCATATCATCATGCATTTCATTTTGATTTTCGCGATGATGGTATAATTCCTAAGTAATTAGTTCATATAATTTCAGACTTAGGAATTCTATGCTTAGCGTAAATCATCCTTCGAATTTTTCATGATTTCCTCAATCTATTTCACATATATTACTATCAAACATCACACATATTTCCATTACCACAAAAGCCTTAAGATTATTCTTAAGCATACAAACATTCTTAGCAATATCAAAAAAATTCTTCACAAACAGGATTAGCTTTGAGACTTAGTGAGCTTTGAACTCCACCGACAATATCATAATAGCACACCATCCTTTGAGGTTTATTTCTACAATCTACCAAACATCCTGTCCCAAAACAACATCAAACATTTATTTCTCATCATAAAGCCTTAAGATTATTCTTAAGCACACAATATTTTGGTATTAGCAATACAAAAACTCCCTCACAATAGGATGTGCTTTTTGACCTAGCGAGCAGCGATCTCCACAACGGTCACATCACAACACAACTTCCTTTTGAGGTTCATTGCTAAGTTCATCAAAATATTATTTTACAAAACATCACAACAACATTTGTTGTCTTTCTATCATTCAACACATTATTCAAAATCATTTATTTAAGCATGATCAAAATGTTAAAAAATCAAAGCATGATTATAAGAAATTATGTAACACAACCATCATAAGCAAATATAATAAATCATCCAATAAATCACACAAAGTCACATAAAATAAAGAAGATCAAGTTCAAGTTTTCTACCAAACATAAAATTTGGTGTAAAAACTCGAGGGGGCATCCTATTCAGTAAATTAGTAATTATTTTCAAAGACATCAATTTCACATAAGATATTCATTCCTAATCCATTTTTACCCATGTTAAATTACAATCATTTCTACTCAAGTTTGTACACTTTTATTTGATGCATTTATTGTTCATAAATACGTCAAAGAGGGGGCAAAATGTAGACATGAAAAATTGTCTCATTTTCCTTAGTTTTCCTCTTAAAAAGTAAGGTCATCTTCGAGAGAATTTTTACCCTATCAAGTCATCTCAAATCTTCTCAAATTTTATTCATTGGATAGGGAATGAAAAGATCTTTCCAACGGTATATTATATGTCCAATTTCAAGATCGTTTGACCCCTCAAAATGGAATAAAACTATGCACACTCTTAGTTATCACAAAAATCATGGAAAACATGTATTTAACTTTATAAAATCTATTTGATTTTGGCTCCAAGACTGTTTCAACGGAAGGCATATTTTTGGTTGATGCTCTAGCCCTAATTCGGGTCAACAAATAATTCATATTAGTAATTTACTAATTTAATTAAAACTGCTCAACAAATTCCTAGATTGGTTATCTCATGAAAGAGATAAATACACGAGCTCCATCTCCCAAGCGAGAGGAAGAAAAGAAGCACAAAGATATCAAGAGAGGAAGAAAAAAAGCACAAAGAGATAGAGGAAGAAAAGAAGCAAAGATAGGAGATGAAGAAAATAATCAGAGAGACCAAAGAACAATAATATTTCACAGAGAGGGAGACTTTTGAAATTATAATTTTATTTGCAGGTTTGAGCAATTACAGTTGCAGGTTGAAGAATTGGGGGAAATTTTTTGAGAGTGATTGAAGAGCATTTGTGCTACCTGGAATCCTTAAGGTAACTCTGTTGTGAACATATATTTTATTTTATAATTATAGTGATTATCACTTTCTTCTTATTTATACATAAATTTTATATTTCAATCCATATTTTCATTAAAAAAATAAATTAAAAAGAAAACATAATATCACCTTCAGGTTAATATTTGTCTAATTAAATCATATCTATTTTCCCTGAATATTATACCGTTGGATAGGTCTTGGAAAGAGCTTTCTAATAGTATATGATTTGACTGATTTTGATACCATTTAGGCCTTTAAAATGCTAAAAAACTATATGCAGGTTTAATTTATTCTCATTTTCTATATCAATCGATGCATTAATAATAATAAAAATTGGGACAAAAACATATATTAGATCTATTCTATGTATTATTTCTATGGGTCAAGAATCTGTTAAAATCATATAATCGCATACTTTGATTAAATCATTTGCAATTATTTTATTAGATCCATGTGTTTTTCTAGGTGTTTAAAAGCCTAGGGGATCTGACTAATCACGATTCACTATGATATCTATAGATCCCCCATAACTAATAAAAAATCTAGCTTGTACTTATGAAAATTGTAGGTTCTTACAGATTTGAACACTCGAAATAAGATTCGAATTCACAAAAGTTAATCCAAATTAGTTCATTAGTAATCTAAAATCAGATAAGTTTGGAATCCTATTCTCTATTTTCATATTACCATAACCTGCATTTTCTTCTGTTTTTAATATTTTATGCATTGAAAAGAACCAAAAAAACATAAAACATAGGCTTTAGCTCCATTACACAAACTTGCATACAAAAACCATAAAAATCTAAAAACACTCATTCTTACATTTTGCATTATCGTGTTTAAAGCTTTCTTATATTACATTTGTTTGCCATTGTCTTCATCAAATATAAAATTGCATTTATTTAAGTAGAAATTGCATTTTGGCCAAACCTAGTTTGCATGTGAAATAAATCAAATCAAAACACTACCTCACCTAGGATCGAAAACAACCATAAATGTTTCCTGGTGAACCCAAAAAATTCGTCAAAAAATCACTACAAGAAGGCACGATCAAGTACCTCTTATCTGAGGTGTAGACCATTCATTCTCCCATTCCCCTCTGAGGCACGAATCCATCAGCCTTGAGGAAAAGAGTGCGAGAATTTTTGGGCTACAATAGACTAGTTTTTGTGAAACAAATTTGTGCATAATTGTGATTGATATTGAGAGTAAATTTACAAGGGTTATAGACCAATTTTATGAAGCAAACTTGTACATTGGTTTGATTGGTTTTGGGAGTACATAAGAAGGTTAGTTATCAAGTGCTAGACTAGAGCTATCTTGTGAATTCAAATAAATACGAGATATGTGAAAGCGACAGACTTAATGAATCTGAGAAGAACATATTGATTATTTATAATGCATATCATTCTCTATATGTTCATGAAGAAAAATAATTTTGGGTAGAATATGTCCGAATTAATCTAGTCAAAGAAAGCACTTTTGGAAAATATATATGCAATGGTTAGTATGCAAGAATTTGTTGAGCAAGGTGCAGCGACAATATTGTCATTGTTGTCAACACAGTCAGATAGATCGGTTGATGCAGTGGACAGGAGTTCAGAGGTTATTCAGAGTATGTACAGTGATTTTCCAAGAAGACCGAAGTGGCCCATATGCTAAAGATCAAAGGAAAAGCAAAATATAGCAAGAAGAAAAAAGTGTCGCGATATCGCGACAAGTTGAGCAAGAAAGAAAAAGTGTCACGATATTGCGACATGTTGAGCAAGAAAGAAAAAGTGTCACGATTTCATGACATGTTAAGCAAGAAGGAAAAAGTGTCGCGATTTCGTGACATGTTGAGCAAGAAAGAAAAAGTGTCGCAATTTCGTGACATGTTGGAAGAGAAAGAGCAAGCAAGAAATGTGTCGTGATTTCACTACATGTTGGAAGAGAAAGAGCAAGCAAGAAAAAGTGTTGCAATTTCGCGACATGTTGGAAGAGAAAAAGCAAGCAAGAAAAAGTGTCACGATTTCACGACATGTTGGAAGAGAAAGAGCAAGCAAGAAAAAGTGTCACGATTTCACGACATGTTAGAAGAGAAAGAGCAAGCAGGAAAAAGTATCACGATTTTGCGACATGTTGGAAGAGAAAAAGCAAGTAGGAAAAAGTGTTGCGATTTTGTGACATGTTGGAAGAGAAAAAGCAAGCAGGAAAAAGTGTCGCGATATCGCGACATGTTGCATTTTCGTGACCAGAAGAGAAGAGAAAGAGCAAGAGAGAAAAAGTGTCACGATATCGCGACATGTCGCATTTTTGTGACCAAAAGAGAAGAGAAAGAGCAAGAGAGAAAAAGTGTCACGATATCACGACATGTCGCATTTTCGTGACCAAAAGCAAAGAGAAAGAGTATGGTGGCGAAAGTGTCACGATATCACATGTATTTTCGCGAGAAAAATCCAAGAAAAGGACAAAGAGGTAGAAATGTCGCGATATCGCGACATGTTGCATTTTCGTGGCCAAAAGCAACAAAAGAGGACAAAGAGGCAGAAATGTCACGATATCACGACATGTTGCATTTTCGTGGCCAAAAGCAACAAAAGAGAACAAAGAGGCAGAAATGTCACAATTTTGTGACATGTCGCATTTTTGTGATGCAAGAAGAACCCAGCTAAAATAAGAAGAGTGAACTAAAGTCAGTACGACAGTTACAGGGGCAGTTACAGAGTGAGATCATGCAACTAAAATAAGAAGTGTGACAGAAGTCAATATGGCGGTTATAGGGGCCATTATAGGATGAAATCATAAAGCGATGGATATACCGAACATCATCAGTGGTTGACAGGCGGACAGAGTCTACAGTGGTAGCATTGAAAAACACATGGCACCAAGGTGCAATGAAAGCAGACAAAGACCAAGATTCAGAAAGAGAATCATTTTGAAGCTCAAACAAAGAACCGTTACAACTAATAAGTTGCATGTGAAAATATTGTTATACTGAACGTCATCAGACGTAGACCAGGAGTTAACAAAGAGAAAATATTGTTATAAAAGGAGTGTTGCATGGAGAATTCAGGGAGTATAGAGTGTGGCTGTAAGAGGGCGGTAAGTAGAGCCGTAAGTGTGTGTGTATTGTGAATCATGAGAGAGGTTGGGTAAGCAATAGACCAGTGAGGGTCTTGTAAAAGTGAAGGCATTTTTATGTCAATATTCGAGCTTCAAAATTGAAGTCCAAGTTGGTGCTTGGCATCAAGGGTTGGTGCTCCTTCCAGTTGGTGTTGGTAAATCAGGGGTTGGTGCTCCTTTCTGTTGGTGCAGATAAATCAAGGCTTGGTTCTCCTTTTGTTGGTGCAGATAAATCAAGGATTGGTGCTCCTTCCAGTGGGTGCTAGTAAATTAATTGTAAAGTTGGTGCTTTGCAAAGGTTGGATTTGGATGGGAGTCCAAACAGTCATTTTGAGGAGTAGCCAAAATTGGTGAACCTCGATACATCTTGTGTTGTGTGATGTTCTCTTGTTATACTTGCTTTATTTAGATTTTAAGTTTTCATTATTTCAGCTTTAAGAGTTATAGATTTAAGATTAAAGAACTACACTGATTCACCCCCCCTCTTAGTGTCATTGTGAGACTAACAGAATTGCCTATGGATGAGCATTATTTGGATCAGTGATAGTGAGAAGATTTGAGCAAGCCATGTGTGTAGGCTTAAAGAATATTTGAGAAGATGTTATGAGCATATTTGATAGGTGTTATGAGAATATTTGAGTAGGTGTTATGAGCAGTTTTGAGTAGGTGTTATGAGCAGATTTGAGTAGGTGTTATGAATAAATTTGAGTAGGTTTTATGAATAAATTTGAGCAAGTGTTATGATCATATATGAGTAGATTTGTGAGCAAGCCTTGTAAGAAGGCTTGGAGCAAATTTGAGCAAGTGTTGAGTGTAGGCTTGGAGCATATTTGAGTAAAGTTGTGACTAAGAATTGTGAGAAGGCTTGGATCAGATTTGAGCAAGCCTTGTGTGTAGGCTTGGAGTATATTTGTGCAAAGTTATGAGAAAGCCTTGTGAGTAGGCATGAGAAGATTTAAGCAAGCCTTATGAGTAGGCATGGAGTAGATTTAAGAAAGCCTTGTGAGTAGGCTTGGAGAAGATTTGAATAGACTTTGGATTAGACCAAAGCAAATGGGATTGGTATCTCCTTTTGATAGAGGTCCACAAAATAAAGCAAAGAGGATTGGTGTCTCTTGTGGATAGAGGTCCATGAAAAAGAGCAAAGGGGATTGGTGTATCTTGTGGATAGAGGCCCATGAACCATATCAAAAAGGATTGGTGTATCCTATGGATATAGGTCCATGAACTAGAAAAAATATGATTGGTGTCTCCTATGGATAGATGTCCATGAACCAGAGCAAATGGGATTGGTGTCTCCTATGGATAGAGGTCCATAAACTAGAACAAATGGGATTGGTATCTCCTATGGATAGATTTCCATGAACCAAAGCAAAGGGTATTGGTGTACCTTTTAGATAGAGGTCCATGAACTAGAGCATGGGGTATTGGTGTCTACTTTGGGTTGATGCCCATAAATATTGTAATAGAAATTTGATTCCCAAGAGATTTATTGAGAAAATTTATAAGAAATATTTTCTTCGTGGGTGTAGCCAACATTGGGTGAACCATTTTAAATATGCATCTCTTATGTATGTGATGATTAATGCATTGATTCATTATTACAATTGATAAATTTGGATAATACTACTTTGGAAAGAAAAGTAAAAATTTTCATCTTATATTGTTTACCCCTGCTCTTAGTATAAGCTTATGTTCTTCAATTGATATCAGAGCGGGTTCCTTCATGAAAGCCTAATAGATTAAAGGAAGATCTTACAGGAAAATGGTGAAAAAAGAAGGAAGATTTTTTCATGGAAAGAAAAATAGGCACAATTATGACCAAGAAGAAGAGAATGAAGATGATCTATTATTGAAGATCTATAAAAAAAGAAAGATTCAAAAAATGAAGAAGAAACCATGGTTAACATAGAGGAGGAACTTAGTTCTACTCTTGGATAATTGAAAAGGGTTAGAAATAAGAATTTAGAATTGAAGGCTCAATTTCAAGAGGATGAGGAAACAAAGACAAATCTCCTACAAGATCTCATAGACTTAAAAGTTAAAGTTGAAGAGGCAAGGAAAGTTGAAGAAGGTATGGCTGAATAGTTAAAGGTAAAAGAGCTAGAATGTGAAAGATTAGAACATGAAGTGGTTTCTCTAAGGATGGAAGTAAAATATTCTAATGATAAGCTACATAGGTTTGGGAAAAGCACAAAAATATTGGATGATATTATCAAAGCACAAAGATCTCCATTTATGAAGACTAGACTTGGTTTTGAAGAAGGTCAAGAGAAACAAAAGGGAGAGTCAAGCTCAAAAGGAAAAGAGGCATCAAAGAAAATGATTGAAGAGGAACCTAAGACCTATGTTGATGTGTGTAAAAGTGGAAGCATCAAGGAGGATGAAAACAATGCACCATAAAGGAATAGGGACCATCATAGAAAAAGCAATGAAAAAACCATGTGGTAATATCCTCCAAGGCAATCAAATAGGTTTCACTATTCCTTCCATGGTTATTATTTCTCATGTAACCATTTTGTTCATAAATCTATACATTTTAGGGTTCATGATAAGAATTATTATGGATTCAACAAGAGAAATTTCAAGTTACTTGAACTTTCCAAGGACTACAACATCATGTGTTTCAATTGCATTTATATAGTTTATGGTAAGAATAATTATAGATTCACCAAGAATTCATTTGCACCTTTCAAGGACTACAACATCAAGTGTTACCAATGAAATTATTTTCGACATAGAGCAAAGTGGTGTAGAATAGAATTTTTGAATCTTCCAAAGACAAGCAAGAAAAATGATACTCAAAATTTTTGAAGAGGTATGACTTCAAAATTTTGGAAAAAGATTAAAAAATAAGAATAGCATTATAGGTTGGGAGTAACTTCCCTCCCATATCATAATTAATCATCTCAAGAAAAGGAGGTAGAGAGGGGGCTGAGCTAAGTGTTTTTTTTTAGCCCTAGAAGGAGCCCTTTGCCATTGATGTTATGCATAGTGGTGAATATTCACAAATTTGGCAAATATTAGGATTTTCAAAATTGGAAATTTGTGAATATGAGGACCCTCAATGTTGGCCCATTCACCTAAAATTTTTAGGACCAATTTTTTCTTAGGGTCAATTTGCCATAATATATATCTAAACATAGGCATATTTGTACTCGTTGGAAAGCTCTTTTCAAGCCTGATATAATGGTGGTGTTTTTATGAAGTTATAATATGATTTAATAGGTCAAAAGTGGTCCCAAATATGACCTTACATTTTAATGTTTCAAATACCCCAAATTTTTGTATGAAGATGATCGATTTAATTTGCTTAGGTTTCTTCAAGATTAACCTTTATTTTGATTAGGATTTGCCTTTCTTTTTAAAGTACATTTTGAGTCCAACCCCTTATGCATAACCCTACATTTATGTCAAATGGGGAGAGATTCAGTAAGGGGAAGAGATTTAGTAAAGGGGAGCAACTTCTTAGGAGGAGCAGTTTGGGAATCCAATTGTAGTAAAATAAGATTTATGTAAGGGTTGCCATCAATGACAAAGGGGGAGATTGTTGGAAATATTAAGCATATTGAGTTGTCATTGATGTCAAAGGGTTGATGTCAAAAGGATGCATGGTATTCAAGGCAAAAATATTCTTCTATGTTTGGACAATTATTCAAGGAAAGGTATATCTCAAAGAAAGGAAAATTGTTGAAAAGAAAAGGATTATAATATTGATTTAAATATTATAAAGAAAGTTCAAAAGTTCATAGAGAGGGCCAAAATTTTAAGAAGGTTTAAAGTTTATAGAAAGGGTCAAAAATTTTAAAAGGTTTAAAATTAGATTTTAGAAAAATTGTTTGGACAAAGGTCCAAATACTACAAGAGAAGGCCAAAGGGTTTATTATAATATTTTTCTATTATAATTTAAAAATAAGGGTTTGGCACCAATGTCTTTGAAGGATTTAAAAATCAAAAAATAAAGTTTGAATCCAACTCCATGATAATGAAAATAAAGGCATATTTATATGAAATAAAATATTTCATTTACTCACCATGACTGCTAATGTTTGAAATATTTTAATGCGAACGATTTCTAATGCAAATGATTTTGATATCTTCCTGTGTGCCATTCTGAAAATTCAAGGCAAGGAGAAGATACTGAACAAGAAGGTAGAATTTGTGCGTTCATAATATTGAACAAGGAAAGGATGTTTCACTATATTTTTCCAACCATTAGGGTATCCCAACTTATTGTCCAACCCTGGATAGGGTGTTGCAGAGCAAGGAGTGATGAGATCAATTCCCAACTGCATCATATTTTTGTTGTGTATCTATTTTGTGAAGTGCAAAGGGGTGAAATTTTTATTGTGTGTGTTTGGTTCTCAAGCTGGTGTGTAGCCCAATCGGTTGGCTAGGCCACGTGAAGATCCTATCATGGGAGAGATTCGAAGGTCGAATCCTATTGGGTGCATTTTTGGCTAGGAAGACATTATGGTAGTTTCAGTTTGAAAGCATGTGAGGATATATATATATATATATATATATATATATATATATATATATATATATATATATATATATATATAAAGGGCAACCCTTTTGGTTGCTACCCGTTGGGCTAGCCCAGCTGGTCACGGTGGTGGTGACAAGGCACCGCGGTTTGGGAGGTTCAGGAATGAAACCCCATCCGTGACAGCAAAGGCTTTTAGGTGAAAGCTATGCAAAATAATTTTTACTTCCATTAAAGTTGGAGTAATAAGATGCTGCATTGATTTTAGTGCTTCATTGTTTATTTATTGCATTATGTATGTCATCAAGTTGGATAAATAAGGTTTATTTTTTATTATCTAAAAAGTGTATTGTATGATTTAAATTGGAGAAATAAGGAGTAATATTTTATTGTATTAAAATTATATTTTATGTTTCAAAGTTGGAAAAATAAGGTATATTTTTTAGTATTATAAAATTGTAAGTTGTATTTTTAAATTTGGAGAAATAAGGTGTATCTTTGGTATTTCAATTTTATATTTTTAAAATTATAAAAGAAGGGATAAAAGGTTACTTGGATATTGATTGAAATTTTATTGCTTATATTTTAATAAGGAATTTTGAGTATATGATTTGAAAAGGTGAGGTTAGCAAAAGAAAAGAAAACCATTTTGTGATAGGTTTTGAGGGCACATCTTCATCACAACAATTTTTAGATGTATGGTGATTTAACTCCTCAAGGTGGTTTTGTTTGAGGAAAACGTTTTGTTGAAATATGATTGGAGGTATAAGGATTGATTTGATGTGCATTAGCAATTGATTGAAGTTGAGAGTAATTGTGCATTGCTTTGATTGAAACTGGAAATATATGAGCTAGGGTTTGAGAACAATCTATGCATGAGTATTAAATGATGTTGGGAATAACAAGTGCAAGTGGTTGAGAACATAATTCTGAATTGCTTTTATTGAAATTGAAGTGAAAATTTGCAAGGGTTATAGACCAGTTTTTGTGAAACAAATTTGTGCTTTATTGTGATTGATATTGAGAGAAAATTTGTAAGGGTTATAGACCAGTTCTGTGAAGTAAACTTGTGCATTTGTTTGATTAGTTTTGGGAGTGCATAAGAAGGTCAATTATCAAGTGCTAGACTAGATCTGTCTTGTGAATACAAATAAATATGAGACATGTGAAAGTGACAAACTTAATAAATGTGATAAGAACATATTAATTGTTTGTAATGCATATCATTCTCTATATGTTCATGAAGAAAAATAATTTTGGGTAGAATATATCTAAATTACTTTAGTCAAATAAAGCACTTTTGATAAAGATTTATGCAATGGTTAGTATGTAAGAATTGGCTATGGATGAGCATTATTTGGACTAGTGATAGTGAGAAGATTTGAGAAAGCTTTGTGTGTAGACTTGAAGCAAAATTTAAGTAGGTGTTATGAGTAGATTTGAGAAGGTGTTATGAGAATATTTGAATAGGTGTTATGAGAATATTTGAGCAGGTGTTATGATTAGATTTGAGCAGGTGTTATGAGTAGATTTGAGCAGGTGTTATGAACATATTTGAGCAAGTGTTATGAGCAAATTTGAGTAGAACTTATGAGAAGGCTTGGAGCAGATTTGAGTAAGCCTTGTGTGTAGGCTTGGAGTATATTTGAGTAGAGTTGTGAGTAAGCCTTGTGAGAAGGATTGGAGCAGATTTGAGCAAGCCTTATGTGTAGGCTTAGAGTATATTTGAGAAAATTTGTGAACAAGCCTTGTGAGTAGGTATGGAGCAGATTTAAGCAAGCCTTGTGAGTAATTTTGGAGCATATTTGAGTAGGCTTTGTAGTAGACTAGAGCAAAGGATATTGGTGTCTCCTATGGATAGAGGTCCATGAACTAGAGAAAAGGATATTTGTGTCTCTTGTGGATAGAGGTCCACAAACCAGAGTAAAGGGAATTGGTGTCTCCTATGGATAGAGATCCATGAACCAAAGAAAAGGGTATTGGTGTCTCCCATGGATAGATATACATGTAACAGAGCAAAGGGTATTGGTGTCTCCTATGGATAGAGGTCCACGAACTAGAGCAAAGGATATTGGTATCTCCTATGGATAGAGGTCCATAAACTAGAGCAAAGGGGATTGGTATCTCCTATGGATAGAGGTCCATAAACCAAAGCAAATGGGATTGGTATCTCCTATGGATAGAGGTACACGAACTAGAGCATAGGGGATTGGTGTCTCCTTTGGGTTGATGCCCATAATCATTGTAATAGGGAATTGGCTTCCAAGATATTTGTTGAGAAAATTTATAAGAAATATTTTCTTCGTGGACGTAGCCCACATTGGTGGACCATGCTAAATATGTCTCTTATGTGGACATCCAAGTCCTATAAACCTATTAGAAAAACCAAACATGAGAGATGTGTAGCCCAAATACAAGCCCACCTCCATCAGATCATTCTACAAAAGTTCTTGAGCAAATATGAATGCAATAAATTGTGTTGCATATCAATATGGATAGACTTAGAAATGAGTTTACAAAGCACGTCATCCTAGTAATGTGTGCCCTTACTCTCCAACTCGATATCCTCAAGCAACTCTAAATGGATAGGGTGGTGATATCGGTTGACCTAGTAATACAATAGATAACTATCGGTACCTCTCCCAAAAAAAGCTCCACATCTGGTAGAAAAATGAAGAAATCAATAAATTTTAGCAAGGTCATAGACTTCACCAAAGTGCTTGAAAAGGACGGATCAATTTTGTTTGCTGAAATATTTCAATAGAACCACCATCAAAGACCAAAACCATTCATCAAAATAGGGATGCCTCAAGGATTATCCCTTAATATTGGGATGCCCAGCAATATAGATGCAATAATCAATCATATCATTGAAATAACCAAACCTCCTCCTCCTCCATATTAGTAGGAAGTACAATTTGAGTCACAGGATGAAGGATTTGTAGAATTCAAGTACATCAAAACAATATTTGTTGAATTATCACTTGATCATGAGAAGACCAAAGAACAAGTACAAAAGGTGAAGTGAGAAGAATTTACTAGCAAGAAAACTGAAACTTACATAGGTTTCATCTAGGATTAGATCTAATGTTGAACAATCCATAACAAAACTTCGATAAAACTTGCATAATTTTACAGAATTTATTTTATGTTAATAATGATGTTGATCCTAATTATTTACAAAAGTTATTATTATTATTATTTTATCTTTATATCTGTAAATATGTTTTTGTTGTATATCTGAAAATAGTTATTATCTCCACCTTGTAGTATGTTGTTTCATATTTTAGCAGACTTACTTCTATAAATAAATTCATGAAAATTATAGTTCCTTATTGATGAGAATTAAAGTGAATTCTGAAAACCATTAGTGTGTTATTTTATATCTATGAATTGTTTCACGTAACATTGTAATGTTCTGTTTTATGTCTACAAAAATGATGAAATGATTGAGCAATTATTGCAAAGTTTTTATTAGACATACTATAATTTCAATTATTATGGATGAGGACATGCATATCCTTCATTTTGGGAGAATGATGAGTGTTAAAATAACACGTATCTTATGCAAGTTTAATTCATTTTCTATTTGTAAATTCATGAAAATGAATGTAGATTTATGATCATTTTATCTTATTTATGTGATTCATGAATGAATTTGATCAGAGATAATAAAAATAATTTATGCTTGTATTTTATGCAAAAGTGTGCAAGTTTCTATGTGTTTTGACAGGAGAACATTGCAAGAGCTTCGTAGAGAAATATGTGGTAAGGCACGGACCAATATGACAAGCGTGGATAGACCAGCCACATGGATGAAATGTTAAGGAGATTCATGGATGCACACTACAAAAAGATGCTATGAAATATATCTATAGAAAGTTGTTACAGAAAGCGTCTACTGAAATACGTTACAGAAGGAATATTGACCAAGTCCAACTGTCCAATGTATTGTTATGCCACATCCAGTGACAATGCAACATCCTTATGAGGCATATATAGTCAACACAGTTAACTGACATGTTGGCATTATACAAAATAATTTTATATTTATTAGAGTTTTTCTAAAATTTTTATTATAAAGTTATAAAATTATTATATTGTTAAGTTGTTTTTATTCATACACAAGCCTATTTTATCTCTTCCTAGAATGAAGGATGAATAATTGTATTTACCACATCATTAGATAATTTAAATTAAGAACTTTGTTATGTTAGTTTGTTAGTTTGCCACTTGGACCATAGTGATTGTGACAAAGTCCAAGTTGGTTACAAAGTATTATTGAGTTATATTATTATTATTGCAAGGATAGGGTTGAGTCATCAAGCCGATAGAAACACATGGAAAATACATAGAAGAAGTTCATTGACAATGTCCAAGCAATATTATAAAATACAAGGAAGACCTTTGAAAAGGTCTAATATCTAATGTTATAATGCCAATGTTTACACTTTGATATATTTTGTATACAATTTCTACTCTAAAGAAATGATGTTCGAGATCATGTACATTTAAATTTCTAGTAATAAAGTGGTAGCACTTTTCATCTTGTATTTGGTAACAATGTCATTTATTTTTGCATGATTTATTTGCTTATGTAATCTTTATTGTATTTTCCTGCATCTCTAAACTAGAATAATGTTCATAGTATTAATGTACATTAGTTACTGAAGTAAATTAGTTTAGGGAAGAAATATTTACACTATCCTCTAGGAGGTAGGGCCTACTCTTATAGCCAGACCCTATTATATTGCCCCTAGAATAGGATAGGAATAGTTAGTACATATAATTAAATTTAATTTATCAATTAAATTAAATTGCATCATCATAGACTATAAGGTAAAAACAAGATAGTTAAATCAATAGGTTGCACATGGATCCACACAAATAAATATACATAGCATTTAATTATGTTTAGATCATAACATTGCATTTCATTTTAATACAACATAATTTCTTTTCTGTAACTATTATTATTTTTTAGAAACTTGAAACTAAGAGAAACATAATTAAGTTTGAGATTAATCATTTGGTATAATCTATATTGGATTACTACCCTTTAAATCGTTCACCCTGTATTGATAAATAAGTGCAGAGTTTACAACTAGATATTTGATCCTCAATGTTCAAGGTGCATCAATTCACAAGGATATGTCAATTACATCGATGCAACTCCTTCTAGATTCATGAGATCCTAGCTATTGTATTCTTGTAACTCCTTATAGGACTCACATATACCTGGTTATTGCATTCTTGTAAATCCACCTAGGATTGGGTAAATTTCATTGACTCATATCTTAAAAGAATTTCTAGGTCCACCACAATAACTCTTCCCTAACCCAATAGCATAAAAGTAATTAAATAAATCTCTCTAGAAGATAAATGTTTCAACTAAAATAGCATGCTTAACCTATGGCACAATATAGAACTTGAACAAAGGATGGTACATTACATCTCAAATTAACATAAGCCTCAACCTAGAGCTACCAATTATATTAAACCAAGTACTATACTTTAGCTATAAAAAAAGAAGTATTTTCTTTAACATATAAGAACAAGAAATCATATCAAACCACTTAAAGGTCATATGGAACGGTCCATCAAGATTATATCAAAACATCATTTATTCACAAAATCAATAGTAACATTGACAAGATCATATTCACAAACCAATACATCATTTGTTTTTAATCCATTTAGACAAACTCATTCCATCTTACAAACTATCAAGTCTAGGAATGAATTAGATGGTTTTTAATCTATACATTACAAAGCAAACTTTATTTTATATAACAACATTTTATTCCAAGGTACATCAAAGTCAACCCACCTAAATGATATTTGCACCATCTTTTTTCATGATAATCTTCATAAGACGTATTATCCCTCAACTTGTGGAAAATTTAGGGATCAAGACAACTCTTGTGCAATGCAACATAACATGCTCTATGTAATTGCAAGTAACCATGCACAATACATATGTAATAAAACAAGCAAGAATCCCATATAACGTCTCTACTTAACATTCTCTATGTAATTGCAATACAATATAAAACACACATTTATTTAAAACAAACAATGGAGAATCTCATAATTCTCCCTATAATGGTTTACCTACCTAATCAGGTATTGGAAAAACCATTATAACTATTTTTATTCTCATTAAAAGCCCTTTTTCCAAAATTTGAATTACTAAGCAAGAAGTTCATACTAATAATTCCATAAAGATAACCTCACCCACAATGTGTTAACATTACTTTAGCCTAAATTATTTTTAAATGCAAATTTAATATTTTTTCTTAAAACCAAAGGAATATCACTATTATTTCATTTAATTTTCCAAAAACAAATGATAAAATTCCATAAATTATTTCTAGAATATTCCATAATTAAAAGTATTCCTTTACCTATATAAATATAAGTTCCAATACCTCGATCTACTAAGGTATATTGCATATCACAACAAATCATGAACTACCATAACCAAGGAAACAATAAGACAACTCCAATGCAAGCAAATTCATGACACAACTTCCAAAAAGTAAAGTGCATTCCTCATACCCGACAATAAACCAACTTGGCTAAACATGCAAAGAGAATGACCAACTTACTCAAATATTAATAGAGAAAATATTATCCTGATGATTGAAGATAAATACTAAATGAAAACCAACAACCAAGTACGATTAGGGAAAATGTCACACACAATAGCAATTATGAACTGTCATGGTTCTTCTTGGCCATTATCAACAGTGTATGACCCTGCGTAGATCCTAAAAACTGACCCAATGAATACACTAGAGATATAACATATACACCAAAATATTCCACACAAAAGGGACACCTTAAAATAAGTAGCACTCATGAAAACATCAAAAGCTTTAGAAACCAAAACAACCAACAAATAGAGTGTTCATAAGCTATACCCATTGATATAGATCTTAAATAAAACCAAATCCATAAAGGAAACTCATAAAAGCAACCTCGTGCATAACATAAAAAGGTTTACAACAACCCAAACTATAGAGGTAAGTGCTCCACATAGACAAAGACATTCAAAAGGAAAGGCAACAACTTGGTATGAAAGTAGCACCAACTAACAGTGAAGATTACACCAAAACTTTATCATTCAACAAAACATAGAAAAATACCTCTTACTACAAAAATCGATGGACCTCCTTTGCTTTATCCTCACATGAGCCTTTCCTTGGGTTCGAGTAGTGTCTCCTCATTTATTCTAGCAAAAATCACCCTCGAAAAACTCATATAAATCTCCTTTTAAGAAAACTATGGGGTAACTTCATAAGGAATCAAACGTTCCCAACGATGTTTATTTGAGTTGGCCACCTCCAAATTATAACATTTCTTTAATGAAAGTTGGCAAGGTTTTAAATGTTCAAAAAGTAATAATCTAAGCATGTTTAAGCGGAGAATAACATTTTATTTATCCATAATTTTTCTTCTTTTAATAATTCCACATTAAAAAAATAAAGCAATCATTTTTATTTACCTAATACATCAACAATGCATTTAAAAGGAAAGAAACCATTTAAGAAACTATAATAATTAATCTATTAATTCCATATTAAACCTTACTATTCCTATCAATAAGGTATTTAGATTAATTACTTAGTATCAATTTTTAATGTTATCCTCAAGTATTAAGGTTACCAATATTTTAATACTTAATTGGTTTAATCCATAAATTTATACTTTTCAACATCCAAGCATACAAGCCACTCAAACAGACAATTTTTGCACACAATTTTTTATGCTTAAGTAGGTGGCTCTTTTAAGATAGTCAATCACTATCACCAACCTATTGAGGAGACTCATTGCACAAGCAACTTCTTGACCCAATGGTGTGACCATAAAATAAGCACAAATGCAATGCATCTACATGAAGGGTATTTTGTTATCCCTTGAGTTGTTGATGAACAAGTCATCCATCATTTTCCAAAATCTTCTCTCAACTCAGGTGGTTATCCCATATTAATCCATCAATGTGAACACTTGGTCCTACAACTACAAATACATAAGCATTACTATATTCTGAGAATAGAATAAACACGTAAAGTGCAACTACTCACTCTTATTGATAGCATAAAATGAAACTATGTATTATCCATACATTAGTACATAATTAATTGTTCATAATGAGTCCCGCCAAGGAGGGTTACTACACAAATTCTATTATTGATCTACTCTTAAATTGGAAGTCACCTTTTAGGAGCAAAATACTAAGTACTTTATGGAACATTTGTTTACCTCACTTTATGTGGGGTATTTGGAAAGAATGAAACAATAGTTTTTTTAAAGGATGCAATAAAGATGTAATATCTACAGTGATCAGGGTCTACAATGTTGTAAAGGAGAATATTTTGATAATCAATTTCAAGGACTCATGGGAAGGTGATGGTGAAAATATTATTGCACATAGTTGTGGGTTAGGTTCTTGTAGTAATCAATCATTAATTTCTTTGAAGCTTAAAAAACTTTAAACAAAATGGAAGACTCCACCACAAGGTTGGTTGAAATTAAAATTTTATGGTGCTTCAAAAGTGAATCAAGGTATAGCAGGTGCTGGTGGTATATTTTGAAATGAAAGAGAAGTGGTATTATTGTATGCTAAGAATCTTGAAATTTAATCTAACAATTTTATTAAAACTAGAGCTTTGTTCCTAGGCATTAGACTGATTGATAGAATTAGAGTTAAAAATATCATCATAGGAGATTCATTAAACATTCAACCTAATAAATGATAATTAAGATTCAATTTGGGATATAAATGATATGATTCAGGAGGCTATACTATAAATTAAGAATTTGTAAAATGTACAAATTGTACATAACTACCGAGAAGGAAACAAGGTTGTAGATTGGGTAGCCAATTGGAGAATTCAAAATGAAGGATATGTAATCTTAGAAGACATTTTTCCACAAGAAATTATGGAAATTAGCAATAATGAATTTCAAAATGTAATTATATTATATAAGTATTAGGAAAAAGGATTCACAAATGTAGGATAGTAAATAATGTAAAAGAAAATGTTGTTAAGTATTTATCTTAGTGTTGTGTTTTAGTTGTTAAGTATTTGACTAAGTTGAATTTTTGTAGTATAAGTTGATATAGGTTATCTGGGATATATTTTCAAATTGGTGACTCACTTTATGTCATATTTTAGACTTTGTATCGAAGTATTATGTTTTTGTTTATGACAATGTAAAAGGGTTGGGGCCCTTTAAAAAACCCCTTCAATGTAATTAAAAAAAAAAACTGGTTACATGTTAGTTTAATTTAAGTTGGATGTAGGATGTATACGAGCCACAATACAAAGACTAATTATACCACCGAATAAACACTTCTTTAATATTGGGAATGTTGGGATTGGAAATGAAAACCAATATCTCATAGTAAAAATCCCACATTCATCAAAATGAGTAAAAAATAAAAAATAAGTGAATACCAATTGCTACAAAGAAATGGATAAATGTCATTAGGAAGGACTCATATTGATGAAAATTAGCATTTTAAATGATGGATAGTTTATGGTGGTTTTAGTGGATGTATTATACAACATCGAGGGTGTTTCTAGTATTCATTACATCAATATTTGGCTAAAATTATCCACAAAGCCATAAGAAATTAAATAACCAATGGTTGCCCTAATAAAATTGAAGGGAAAGCTAATGTATATCTTAAAATTTGATATTGTTGCTCACGATTTTAGTTAAAAGACTAATTTTTATAGGTATTTTATTAAAAATTATAGAATTTAAGTGAAACAAAGGGATGTGATGGTCCTATAGAACTATAGTGGATATTAAATTTTTTTAAATGATATTTATAAAAAACATAAATAGTATTTAAGTTATGGTTTAAAATAAAAAGTAATTTTCAAGTATTTTGATTGTTTTAGTTAATAGTCATTAAAAAGAGAGGAAATAAATTGGATTATATGCTTTGAATATTTCTATAAAACAGTAAAATTATGAAATGATTCTATAAAGATATTTTATATATCATGATCTTAATAGAGTTCTTAACATTATTGGGTGAAAGTTATATGTATGTGGTTTTCTAATGCACATTGTTGATTTAGATGCTTTCCATCAATGTAATGACCTCCTCTTATGTTATTTCTCATTTACAAGTTAAGACAAGACATTGCCTATTATGAAGTATCATATGTAGATTCTCAATTGATATGCTCATATTTATATCCAAGCTTCTTAAGATGACTCGAATAAGCATGAAATGATTTTTTTATTTAAATAATTTGAAAATATTATATTAAAATAAATATCATTTACAAGTTGGGATAAGATTTATCCCAACCTTAGCTAGCAAGAATACCTATTTGCAATAGTAAAAGGATATATGTTTTGCAACCAAATCTCCTAAACTATATTTCTACAATAGTTGTTCATATTAGTTAAATGTTGGATTTGCTTACCAACCTACCTTATCCTTTTATCCTCAATAGCCATGCGTATATGCCACTGAACCCCTACATCCTTCTTGGTATCCATCTTAGCTAGGAATTATACCACTTTATTTAGAGTTGTACCTATATAAATTAGAATTATATCATCTAATTCCCTCAATAATTTCTTAATTTGGGTAGCAAAAATCCTCAACCTCCATGTATCCAAAACAAAGTTCCTCATGCAATCTAGAGCTTCTACTAAGTTTTGAGAATTTGATTCTATGATTATCATCATATAACTTTGTCTTATCACTCAAATAGAAGTTGATTTGATAGTTAAAGCTTATGATTCATTGTTCGTGGTCTTGCCCAGACCTTGTAGTTTCCAATAGAGCATTTTCCCAACATGAATCCCATAGACCACTCCAATTCCAACTCTATCCAAATTACCTTTTGCAACTCCATCAATATTAATTTTAATCCAAAATTTTAGGGGTGGTTTCCAACTAGCTCTATCATGTCCCTTTTACACTTTGGCTTCCTTCTCCATCGCCCTTATATTAGCCTAAGTTTTCTCTTTAGAATTTATAGCTACAATTTATGTGACTTTGCTCCAAATGACCTACTAGATGCCATCCAAGGATGAAAAGGTTTCTCTAAAATTTTACCATTTCTCTCCAACCATACTTGCCACTAAATAAATTGTAATCCAAGCTTCCACTTGATATTAAGAGATTCAAATTTAAATATATCCCTCTTCCATATTTCCTAAATATTAATCTAATTTAATTCACCATTGGCTTTGATTTTATAAACTAAAAATCATCACTCATAGATCTGGTGCATGAACGGGCACTCAAACATCAAGTGGTTAGATGTTTCCTCAATTTTATAGCATAAAATAGATTGGGATGGACCAACAATTCCCTTACATCTAAAATTATCAAAAGTAAGAATTTTAGTATACATGAACTGCTAGGCAAAGAAGTTTACTTTTGGCCAACCCTTGGATTACCAAATATTTCTCCAATATTCAACTTGATATGCATGAGGAGGAGGTTCTAGAAGGATTTTATTATATCCATCCTTCATTGTGTAGACCTCAAGGCTCCCATAGCCCGAAGCTAGTTCATCCTCCTTATCTCTACCTATCAAAAATATTTTTGCAAGGATTTTAGTCATGATGGATGTAAATTCCAGAGGGATTGAAATTGACCACTCATACAATTTATTTAAATACTTAAATATATAATTCCCCAACTGACTATTGTTGAAATAACTTTCAATTTGAATCTAATCCTTGTTTTCCATGGCTTCTTTGTATTGGTTGTAATTTTGAAAATTCAGCAATGACAAGTGGATATTGATCCCATGAGTCTCTCTAAAATTGCACCTTCTATCCTCTCTCCACTTTCTAAAATAATCCATATTTAACTACCTAAGATCTTAATGTTAGAGCCTACCACACTAAGGGTCATAATAACCCTTGGATCTCAATTGTACTAGTAAATGAGGATTTCATTGGAATATTTAGTTTTTTCATGATAAGCCATTATTGTTTTATATATGAGTGTAAACTATTGGTGCATTTTTAAAAAAAATAATGTATGATCAAACTACAAAACCATCACTTCCTAATCATTAACAAGTTCACTTAATCTTGATGTACGGTGAGATGTAGTTGTAACACTCAAAGATAAACATATATTATTAATACACCACTCTTAATGCATATTAATCACTATATAATTATTGTAAGGGCATGTCCCTTCCTTCACACCTTTGCATTGATATAACTTAATTTTGAGTGATGTGAATAGCATAATCGGATAATTTACCTTTATACCATTGTTGAGAGAATCTCATCAAGTTAAAAGCAATTCCTATTAAAACTACGATCTTATTATTTTTATTGACTAACCTTGTAGGTCCTTAACATCTGGTACAGAGCTAAATTTTACCTCTAGGGATATCAATCTGAGTAATTTATTCCCTTGCCTCAATAAACCATTGGTTATGACAAAGCACATAGTACACATCAATCTGACGTCTTTGGTGGTGTCTCTTCCCTGCAAAAAACAACACAAGCGAGTTTGCATCTCTGCCTTGTAGCAAACAACATCGATAATTTTGCATCTATGGTAAGATAGTCAATATAAAAATAAGATAGGCAAAGAATCAGGTCATTCACATCGAAGAAATTCATCTACTACATTGGAAAGGTTATTCACAACTAAAAAGATGATGTAAAACATACACATGCATCAATCGATGTGAGGATCCCTCTGCATCACTTTTCGATGACGTGTTCACGATAAGGAAAAATATATTATAAATTTTTAAAGGTACAAGAAAAAAATTTTGACCGTCGAAATAACTTCCAACATTGAAAGGTAAAAACAAAAAAATATTTTAAAAATATTTTGTCCCACATTCACCATGGGAAAAGCTTTGTAACATTTATAAACACAAACATCCATTAAGTTGATTGCCTACCATGCTAGGCATAGTCTGTCGTGTGCGTAGGCAGGATTAGGTGACACTTGGTGTTATTCGAACCATTCTACGTGTTATTGACTAGTTGACTTACCTCTCGAGCCCCGCTCCTACCGCCTCCATTGAGCTCTGTCCTTCCTCATCCTAGCTGCCACTTGAGCTCCGCTCCGCCCAACCCCACCGTTACTCCACCTCCACTCGAGCTTTGCTTTGCCTCAGCCTAAGCTCCACTCTGCCCAGCCCACCCTTGATCCACCTCTACCCAAGCTCCGCTCCACCATCGCCAGCCCAATCCATATAGTGGTAAAAATAATTTTTTGCACCTATAGTCAAATTATTAAAATTTTACAAAAATTCTACCCATTTTTTTCAAAAAAATTCTAAAATCTTTCAAAATTTTGCAACAATATATGATTGCAAAAACTATTTTTTCAAAATCTAAATAATTTTTTGTAAAAACACAAAACCACACCCTAAATGGCCGAGGGAAGATGATCTGAGGACACAACAAAGGAGATTGCGAAAGAGGTCTCAAAAGAAATTGTGAAAGAGCTCTCGGAGTTTTCCAAGGAAATGAGGGACATGATGCAAGGAATGGCATTTTGGAAGGACAATTTAGAAGATAAAATCACTACTAAAATGACAAATTTAAACATGAGTATCAATAACTTAAATATGAAAATATCCACTAAATTGGATGCTACAATCCATTCCATGGACTTAGTATAGCAAAATTTGCTACTCATGCATAACAGACAATAGAAAACTACGCCACCATAGCAATTATTAATAGGGAGACCATAGACATTGATCCTTCCTCATAGCACAAAACTAGACTTTCCAAAGTTTGATGGAGGCAATGCCACAAATTGGATATATAGGGCAAATCAATATTTTACTATATATCAAATTTTGGAGATTCAAAAAGTACATGTCCTATAATTTCACTTAGAATAAATTGCTATCCAATGGTATCAATGGTATGAGAAAAAAAAGGGTCCTTCCACATGGACCGAATTCTCAAAAAACTTAATGTTGCAGTTTGACCCTAATAAATTTGAAGATTTCACAAGAGCCCTCACCAAACTTCAACAAACCTCCATCGTAAGAGAATATCAAGCACAATTCGAGAAGTTGGTAAACCTGACATTAGGACTAGATGCATCATTTTTCCAAATTTGCTTCATTAGTGGCCTAAAAGAAGACATTAGAATGGAGATATAAATACAAAATCCTATCGATATGATGCATGTTGTGGCATTGGCACAAATGATAGAAGAGAAGAACAATAACCAAAGGTGAATGGGACAAGACTTTTTAAGAAAGCCGTAAAACACCTACACCAGCCAAAAATTGAATAAGATAATGCCATTTAAATGAATTAGCCAAGAGGAGCTAAAAGAAAGATGATAAAAGGAACTATGTTTTTATTTTGATGAAACATTTAATTCCAACCACAAATGCATATCACCAAAATTATATATTTTGGATACAATTGATGCCACCCCCAAAGAGGAGGATGACATCAAAGTAGAAGTAATAACTAAGATGGCAAAATAAAACCAAGAAGATAAAATAAAAATATACTTTAACGCATTAGCAGGATACTCGATTCCACAAACAATGAAGGTAAAATTGTATTTTATGAAACAAAACCCTATTGTGCTCTTAGACTATGGTAGCACTCACAAATTTATAGACTCCCAGTTGGCAAAACAAGCTAGCTGCTTTATATATCCCTGCAATAACTTCAAAGTCACGATTGACAATGGCAAAAAAATTACATGCAAAGGCAAATGCAGGAATATCAAACTCATGATAGGGGAATATAATATGAAATAATATATGTATGTACTACCTCTAGGAGGATGTGATATTGTTTTGGGAGTACAATGGCTACGAACACTCAGTAAAATTCAATGGAACTTTGAATCATTATAGATGCAATTCATACAAAACAGCCAAACCTACACAATTCAAGGTTTAAAAATAGGCCCCATACAAATCGTAAGCTCCCATAGAATGGAAAATATTCTTCAAAAAGGAGGAATAAGTATGGTTTTCCAACTATTTTCCTTGCAAAACACCATCGAAAAGCAACCAAATGCACCCAAATTAACAGAACTCCTGGAGAAACATGAAAAAATATTCAAAGAACTAGAGGGATTACCGCCACAGTGAAGCCATGATCATGCTATTCAATTAATTCCAAGACACCAACCTCCTAATATTAGACCTTACTGATATCCATAGTTACAAAAGATGGAAATAGAGAAATTAGTACAAAACCTACTAAGAGTAGGGGTCATTCGATCTAGTAGAAGCCCCTACTCTTTACTAGTCACTCTAGTAAGAAAAAAGGATGGATCATGGCGTCTATGTGTGGATTTTCATGCACTAAACAAAATAACAATTAAACACAAATTTCCTATTCCCGTCATTTATGAACTACTCTATGCTCTTCATCAAGCTGCATATTTTTCTAAACTCGATTTACGGTTTGATTACCATCAAATTCAAGTCAAGTAAAGTGATATACCCAAAACCGCTTTTTGCACCCACGAGGGACATTATGCATTTTTAGTGATGCCCTTTTGCCTCACCAATGCCTCATCCACATTTCAATGTCTTATGAACAAGGTATTTTTGCCCTTCCTTCACAAATTTATTTTAGTTTTCTTTTATGATATTTTGATTTACAACAAGACATGGGAAGAGCACTTAACACATATAGCACAAGCGCTCAAAATATTGGAAGAAAATAAATTATACACAAAGATATCAAAGTGTTCCTTTTGGAAGCAAGAAATTGAATACCTTGGACATACTATCTCCAAGGAATGAGTTAAAGTAGACCCCCAAAAAATTTAAGACATAGAAAATTAGTCAATTCCAAAAAATCTAAAAGGATTGAGTGGGTTCTTAGGATTGACTGGCTATTATCACAAATTTTTCAAGGATTATCGAAATGTAGCAGCACCTTTAACAACCCTACTTAAGAAAAATGCCTTCTTATGGTCCCCAAAAGCTAATGAAGCCTTCATGACTCTAAAAAATGCCATATGTACCACCCCTGTCCTAGCTATGCCATATTTTTCCCAACCATTTATTATTGAAAGTGATGCTTCAGGATTAGGAATGGGGGTCATGCTCATACAAAATAATAAACCCTTAGCCTTCACTAGTAAGGCATTTAAAAAAAAGAACTTAGCATGTTGTACTTATGAAAAAGAAATGATAGCTATTATCCATGCTATCCAGCATTGGAGACCATACCTCATTGGAAAACATTTCATTATTTGCACCGACCACCATATCTTAAAATACCTCTTGGAGCAACGGATAACCATTCCCAAACAACAAAAGTGGGTGACAAAACTATTAGGCTATGATTATGAAATCATATACAAAAAAAGAAAAGACAACGTGGTCATGGATGCACTTTCCAGAAAGTTCAAATAAAATTCACAATTACATGCTTTTTCTTACCCCATTCTTACTTGGATCAAACAAGTCAAGGAAGAATGGTATGTGAACCCCACTACACATACCATAATTCAACAACTCTAACAAAATCCAATAAGCAAGCCCCACTACTCATGGTAAGGTGACATGCTTCATTACAAAGATCGTCTGGTCCTCCCACCCACATATGCTTATCGTACCAAGCTTCTACAGGAGTTACACGCTACACCTACTAAAGGACACTCTGGATTCCTTAAAACCTACAACCAAGTGATGAAATAATTTTATTGGAGAGGAATGAAAAATGATATTAAAAATTTTGTTAGTGAATGTGAAACGTGCCAAAGAAATAAAGGTGAAACAGTGGCACCTCTAGGCCTTCTTCAACCTCTGCCTATACCAACCAAGATATGGGTGGATATTTCAATGGATTTCATTGAAGGTCTTCCAAAATCTGCTAGAAAAACAACTATCCTAGTTGTGGTAGATCATTTATCTACATACGCCCATTTTTTTCCAGTAGGTCACCCCTATACCACTTGTACTATTTCCCAAATTTTCCTTTGACAATATTTTCAAATTACATGGCATGCCTTCTTCCATCGTTAGTGATCATGACCCCACTTTCACTAGTAATTCTTGAAAATAATTATTTAAACTCCAAGGTAATCAAATTCGAATGAGCTCCGCTTATCACCCACAAACGGATGGTCAAATGAAAGTTGTCAATAAATGCTTAGAAAACTCTCTGATATTTTACTTCCACAAAACCCCTTCACTGGGTTAAATGGTTGCCACTAGTTGAATGATGGTATAATACCACATATCATACAACCATTAAAATGAACCTTTTTGAAGCATTATATGGCCAACCACCCCCATCTCTAACCTCTTACATTTTGGAAAGTAAAAAAATACCTACAGTAGACATGGAATAGGTTACTCATAATAATATCATCCGTACTCTAAAGGGCAATCTACATGTCACTCAATACCGCATGAAGCAACAAGCAGATAAACATCTTACTAAAAGGATTTTTCAAGAAAGGGATATGGTATTTCTTTGACTCCAGCCATATCGTCAAACTTTATTAAAACTAAAAGGGTCTAAAAAATTAGCAACAAAATTTTATGGCCCTTATAAAATTTTGCAGTGTATTGGACCAGTCGCATATAAGCTCGAATTACTAGAATCTTCCAAAATCCATTCGGTATTTCATGTTTCTTGTCTTAAGACCATAGTAGACACTAACATCATTACACAAACTCAACTTCCTAAATTTTATGATAATGGAGCTCTCATGGTTGAACCAGAATCTATCTTAGACCGTCGTATGCACCACCTCTGCAATCACACCATCACCAAAGTATTGATTCAATGGAAATGTGTAGAGGATGCTACGTGGGAAACACTCCATCATATTCAAAAATAATTTCCACAATTTTAGTTTTGAGGATAAAGCTTTTCCAAAGTAGGGTGGCATGTTAAGACACCACTCTTAATGCATATTAATCACTATTTAATTATTGGAAGGGCATGTCCCTTCCTTCACATCTTTGCATTGATATTTAACATAATTCGGAGTGATGTGAATGGCATCATCGAAAAATTTACCTTTATACCATTGTTGAGAGCATCTCATCAAGTTAAAAGTGATTCTTATTAAAATTGTGATCCTATTCTTTTCATTGACTAACCTTGCATGTCCTTAACATATATGATCATACTTCAAGTGCAATATTAATGCTAGATGTTAATTGGAGATTTCATCCTACATTTCTAGTTTTACCATTGGATTCAACACATTTACATTCAACAAATACCATTAAAGCATTTTAAATGATTCATATACATCATAATATTTTTTACCTATCAACTATTTGATTATTTTTTAATTAAATGGTAATGGCATAGTTGGTCTTTGCACTTGAACAACACAAATATAAAATTGAAAAAAAATCATAAATTAACTAATATTATAGAGTATAATATCTCACATATTACATTTCACATTTTTTAATGCAAATTGCAATGATAATTGTAAAAAAAAATTAAGTACTTTAGAAACAAATTTATAATATTTAATTTAAAATGACATTATCATCGAATAACACAATATACAATGAAACACATTATTTTTTATTAATGGTGTAAAACAAGGTTTTGAAAAGTCCCAAAACCTTTTACATTAGAGGAGGCATAGAAATATAAGGCTAATTAAGCACAAGCTAGCTTCCAAGGCCAAAAGAAACATAAATTAAACTAAAATAACCATCCAAAAACAAAGACCAACCCAACACTCAACATAGCATAAAGGAGAATTTTTATTCAACTTTCTTTTAGAGACACCAACAATTTTGCTCTATAATGATACAGATAACAAAAATTCAAACATAGAGAGCAAAGATGAATTAAAACACCAAGCATATTCCTTGATAATAGCAACCACCAAGGAACAAAAGAATCAGCTCCTCAAATATTAAAACTTATATATCTAAAAAAATTTGAAAAATTTATATGTAAAAGCTTATAATAACTTTTAAATTAAAATAAAAAATATTCTTTTATTATTTTATTAAACGTTAAAGTGAAAGTAAAATAACCCGCTAATTTCAGAATAAAGAGATTAAATACGGACTGGACTTTTTTTTTCTTTTAAATGAAGATGGCTTTTTCATTGCGACAAATTTTCAAACTTGTTGATATTAACTAAAGTGCAGCAACATTGATGTATCATTCCATGCTTTTTTCAAAGATAATTTATTACGACTAATGCTTCCATGCTTTTTCAAAGATAATTTATTACGACTGATGCTCCAAACCATAACGTCTTTTTCACGTGGCCCATCTTCTGGAAATTCCAATTCCTTCCTTGTGCTTCGCTTCATTGAAAGCAAAATAAGACAAGGGCAGGCTTTTTTCAACCATGGGAACATATATGGGGATCATTTTGATGTTTCTATTATCTTTAATATTATGACATTTAACCACAACACCGTAATGAAATTCAAATTTTCTTCATTTTAGAACGATTCTAAATCTAAAAACGAAAGGACACCATAATGAAATTCAAATTTTCTTCATTTTATAACGCTTCTTTCCCTTCTTTTTATGTTTCAGACAATGGGGCCAGTTTCATGTATCATTCCATTTTTTTTAAAGTTAAATTAATACTGCTTCCAATGCACAATGTGTTTTCCACGTGGGCTGCGGACATTCCCAATTCCGTCCTTGTGTTTAGCTTCATTATAAACAAAAAAGACGAGAGAGGATGAGGTAGGTGCTTTACATACAAATAATTATAATGATGATTCGATGAGGTGTATAACTTTTAATTTTTTAAATTTTTAATATTTAAAAAAAAAAAAAATTTAATTTAATTTTTAATTAATTTTAACATGTTAAAACCTTTCAATGTCTTGAATTTGATATAAGGCAGATGATTATATCAAATCGATGGCTCTGCATTATTGTTAAAAAAATTCTGCATAACAAGAGCAAACAAAGACGAAATATTCGGCGTAAATGTAACGATTTTTTCTAAATTGTTTGTGAAGTTTGCAATCGCTACTTATAGGTCGTAGAGTAGCCTTACCACTGTGAGTTCTCCGAAGAAGAATAATTGTACTGTGGGAATCGAGAAAAATAATTGTTATAGCAGTGTGGGAATGGCGAAGACGATCGATGAACTATATACAGCCGCTGAATCGGGAAACCATGCAGCACTGCCAGAACTGCGAGGCGAAAACCAGATGCTGCCACTTCTCTTTCTGCCGATTCCGCCTGGAGGATATACTGCACTTCATATTGCTGCGTACCATGGTCACAAGACTTTCGTGGAAAAGCTGCTAGCTCTATATAACCATGAGGGATCACGAGATTTAGAAGGTCGCCATAATTTTATTAAACTAGGAGATGCTTATGAGAACAACACTGCCTTGCACGAGAGCCTTAGAGGAGGAGATTACCCTGATATTGTGCGACTTTTACTGAGAGCTGACCCGACTCTTGCGAACGACCTTAATAGCGCTGGCGAATCTCCTCTGTTTATTGCTGCAGAGAATGGCCACGTGAATGCAGTAAATGTGTTATTGCCAAGGACACATCCTCCTTATGGAAGATCCGATGGTAGAACACCCTTGCACCATGCTATGTACCATCAACATTATGGTAATACCCAAATGAATTATTTGTTTTTATATAACAAAGCTATCGTCGTTGCCTTATATTCCTTTCCTTTTACATTATTGATTTGTTTTGTTTTACAGAAGTAGTTAAGACACTCGTCTGGAAACATGAGCTGATCAAAGCAGAAGATATTGAAGGAAGGACAGTATTGCATGTAGCTGCGTTGATAGATGGGTGTCCAGAAGAGATTGTTGAAAATATGTTGTTGCGTGATATTTCCTTATGTTACAAAAAGGACAACATCAACGAATGGACTGCACTTCATATAGCAGCAATAAAGGGAAATCTAGTCTTTGTAAGATGCGTTCTGAGGATTGCGAGAAGATCCGCAGAGATAGTAGATAAAGATGGGCGACACGCTTTACATTTGGCCGCAGCCGCAGAGAAGTATCATGTGAGGATTGTAAAAGAACTGTTGAAATCCATGCCAAGGTTAATTAACGTTCCTGATAAAAACGGTTGCACTGCACTAAACATAGCAATGGGAGCCCTGAGGGTTGCTGAATTCTTGGACATAATCTGTTACATGTTGGTGAGTTTTCTATTCAATGAATCTTATTTATTTTAAGTAAAAGCTAATATTTTTTTAGTTGATGAGTTATAATTCATAAGGATTGAAAAATATGTTAATTATTGTTATGACTTTTTAAATTAGATATTAAAATTAGGTTAATTATTGTTATGATTTTTTAAATATATATATATATATATATATATATATATTTTTAAATTTAAATTATAAATAAAAATATAATACAAAATAATAAATAACAACATTTTATTAGATAAAATCCATAATATTATTATTTTTATCTCCCTTAAAGAGATGAAGTAACATGTATCCACGTTGCTGCAGGTTGTGGGGATGCTCCTTAATTATAATGGTCGACAGGGAGTGAGAAAAGCACAAACCCCATCCCGTCTCGGAATCCCAGGCGCCAACGAGCAGTCTTCAAATGGTAGAAAAGCGCAAACCCCATCCCGTCCCGGAATCCCAGACGCCAACGAGCAAACTTCAAGACAAGCCGACCAGCAACGTGGATTTGCTCAGATCAATACTTTGTCTGTGGTGCCCGAGCAGTCTTCAAGACAAGCCGACGAGGAACGTGGATTTGCTCAGATCAATATTATGTCTGTGGTGGTCGTACTTATTGCAACTGTGAGTTTCCAAGCAGTCATTCAACCACCAGGAGGAACTGACCAAAATAATTTGACTTTTAAACTTTTTATTGGGGGAAATATTTTCGCATTCATCTCGTCTACGTGGGCAGCTATTCTTTTGGTTCCTGCAGTGCTTCGTCCACGAAATTTAGAGGAAAACCAAAACGTACCCAAACATATTTTTATATCCTACTTAGGCGTGTTGATTGCACTTTGCTCTATGCTATTTTCTTTTCACATTGCCACCTATATGATGGGGTCATTTTGGTATCCGGTAATTTGTTCAATCCTGTGGTTGGGTATGTATGCTGCACGTAGTTTCTCTATAATAAGTTATATCAAGTTATTTAGGGAATTTAAATAAATTATAAAGTTTAATTAATTCTATGTAAAAGGGAAGGGTAACCCTTTCAAAAACCCTACTTTAAATAAATAATATAAAGATTTTAAAATGTCTTTTTTAAAAACCATTGATAAGTATATATAAAAAATATTGTTATTATAATAAGCTATTTTTCAAGAGATTTAAGATTTAAACAATCTGTTATAATTTTTTATTGATAAACTTCTTAATAAAAATCTATAAAAATGCCCAATCATTAATTGTGAAAGTTTCTTACACTGTACAAATAAAAAAAATCTTATCACATCTATAAATTAATTATTATTATAAATATTTATCATATTATAATTGCTTTAAATTGTTCAAATTTTTAAATAAATAAAAACAGTAGATCTTATTAAATTATTTATTTCTAAAGATTAAAAGAGATATATGAAATAAAAGATTTTAATTAAAATCGAAACCTTAGCCAACCTCAATAAAGATTTGAATGAATATTTTATAAAAAGGACAAACTCTATCTAACTCGGAATCCCAAACGCCAACGAGTATTGTCCAAGACAAGCCGAAGAGCAACGTGAGTTTGGTCAGATCAATACTTTGCCTGTGATGGCCGTACCGATTGCACCTCTCGGTTTCCAGCAATCATTCAACCACCAAGAGGAACTGACGAAGATAATGGTTTCCCTGTCCTAGCTCACAAATATGTTTTTAACCTTTTTATGGTGGAGCAGCCATTTTTTTTAAAACTCCGTCCTGGTGTTAATCACACTTTATCTCATGAGAACGTGTTTTTGTTTGATTTGACTCTTTATTTTTATTAGTAACATGTGGGGTAGTTAATCTTTTGACCAATTATATTTTTATATTAATAATTTTACATTAATTTATAATTCAAATGGTTTTATTAGTAACATGTGTGGGTAGTTAATCTTTTGACCAATTATATTTTATGTTAATAATTTTACATTAATTTAGAACTCAAATGGTTTGTGAGCCCACCGTTTTTCAAACTCCTTGTCAGTGGAATGTTTTTAGTTCTGATCTCTCTTAAAACCAACATTAAATTTAAATTAATTTTAAAAATAAAATAGTATTGTTAGATTTTTAATTAATTTTTTTGTTGTTGGGGACATTTGGGTAGATTGTCCTGCTTTTACAATCGTCACAATATTTTACGTTGTTTGTCCTGTGTCTCAAATGTCGCCACACAAATCTTCATGCAGTTCGTCCTGTCACGAAGCTGGGTAGGTTGACTGGTTTTTACGGTCGCCACAGTATTTTAGGTTATGTGTCCAGGATGCACCACACAAATCTTCGTGCAATCCGCCCTTATAACCACCATGCCACAATTGGTTTCAATCTACCAAAGCTTAGATTTGAACTTTGAACCTCCATTGATTCGATGGAACCAATTAATCTGCTAAAACCTGACTTTTAATTCATTATAATGTGAAATAATATATTAATTTAATATATTAAAATGAAAAATAATAGTATTTTTAAAATTTTTAATTAATTTTTTATTTATATTTAGTTTTATATTACTTGTACATGAACTTTAATATAATTTTTTTTTGTGTAAACGCATGCTTGTTAAAATATATCTTACAACATTTAATAAAAAATTAAGTGTACTTGAAAGTACGTCTATAAGTGGTTGTTTATTGTTTTTAAAAAAGCCCAACCTCAAAAGACCTAATAATAAAGACTCAGATAATCTAAAAAAAATCCGAATCATAGTATTTTTTTATAATATTACCTCATATTTTTTCCGTTTTATTACTTGCATATTTGACTTTATACGACCTGAATATAAAACTATAAATCTACCCTGTTTGCGGGAAATCTAATAAACTTTGTATGTATCGTAGAACGGGTCTGCAAAGGGATTAATCACAGAAAGACAAAGGACGGAGTACGACATATAACGTATATATTATATATATGCTTTATCCTCCTTTCATCATGTATATCTCGTTTCTTTATTACTTCTTCATCCGTAGCTAAGATAACAAATTTTTTAGTTAACACAATGCGGTTATATCTACAATTATTTTCTATTATAAAGCAGTGTTTGAATCTTGGGCTATTCCCTATAATCCATGAGTTTACTTTACTCTGTAAAATGATGCCAGTCCTTCGGATTCGATCGGGATTCAGATCAGACTACTTCCATTGCTAACAGACACTACCAAAATTTGAACCTAGATTTCTTCTTAGTAAATGTCCAACCAAAATAACAATTACCAATCCACTAAACCTTAAGACTAATATGACAACCTTACTCATTTCCAACCGAGGTTGATTTGCCTGTTAATGGCCATTGAAAGATGTTGAAAGAGATTGAGGATTTACAATTTACATTGATGACGGATTTATGTGCTTTTTGTTCTTTTTTTGGTCTCTCATTTTATCTCACCATGGGTATGAATTTACCTGGTCGTTGCACCTGCAAGTATAGCACGCTCGTGTATGGTAACGAGTATGTTTTCTTTTGTGTGATGGACGGTATAAAAGGGCTCCACCGATGTACGGTAAAATCGTAAAGTTGATACAGCAAAAGCCAGCCAAACATGGCTTGTTATAGGAATTGACATATTTTCTTCGTCAGAGTATCTGAAAAACTTGGTGGGTTTGCCTAATATTATTCATGGAACAATCAATGAGGGATCTATCTTTACCCAAACAGAGAAAAAATAGAAAGCATACTAAATTTGTAAAGTATTTGGCACTATATAAGTTTATTGGCATGAGACTATTTCAAGGGTTTATGGTTTCAAGGAATATTTCAATATTTTTCATAGTGAGTTTTTTTTTACAAGTAGATAAAGATAAAGCTTTTAAATCAAGGAAAATAAGTTATGGAGCAACAACTCTTTTTGTGTAGTTTTGGAAGTTAGGATTTGATCCACTGTAGTGGTTGTTTGGTTTTGATTATATGCTCTACCAATGTAATATTGATGCAAACTAGTTTTTGAGAGACTGAGCAATTTCTTAGGACGCTATCTGGGAGTAGCTAGAGAGTAGCTAGAGATACGATGATGGGAGCTTCAGTTATTTATGCTTGGATTTGTATTGAGATGGATCTTAATCACCTACTACCAATTGAAATAGAAATAGATATGGGGGATTTAACTTAGGTCCAACAAATAGACTATGAAGTGATCCCCTTCTGATGTAGGATTTGTCATAAGCACAAACATCTTACCTATCCAAGAGGAATTCATCCCATTGAAGGCTAATGACATTGATGACAAGATATCGAAGGCAAAAGCTCAACCCACAACCTCAAGCCTAAAAACACCAGAAGAGGATTTTTAAGCATAGAAGAAAGAAAAAGCAAAATAAGGTGGCACGATCAAACTAGAAAAAAGAGAGAAGCCTAAACATGTATGAAATTCTTAATACCCTAATGTGACAACTATTGATTTTACTGTTTACTGTTGATAGTCAAAAGGTTATTGGTGTGGGCCCTACTGCTCGTAATAAGAGGAAGGCAGGTAGTTTATTAAATACACTATATATTTTGTATTGTGCTTTGTTTTTTGCGACCGACCATTGTAATGATTGAAATATGTTCGGTTGTAGTTGAAGTAGGTAGTTTGTCTAGAATTTTCTAAGGATTGTATTTACTCTCCTAGAAAATTCGAGAAGTCTCCAGCTGTGTCTTCAAGAGACTTCCAAAAGTCTATTAAATGTGTGCATTGTAATGAAGAGATAGTGTAATAAAAAAAGACTGGAGTTTTATAACAGTAGTAGTTGTTTATGTTTTTGTGTTTTGTATCTGCTTTGTTTTATAAATGATTCTGGAGTCAATATTATTTGTGTTTACAATAAATTTATACCAGTTTACAAATGGTATCAGAGCCTGCATGGTAGAGGAGAATCCATTAGTTTAAATGCAGAGGAGCAGATCTGAAGGAAAGTGAAATTTGAGTGCAGAGATTTGAAGAAAGAAGAGCACATTTGGAAGCAGGTCTAAAGAAGGGAGTAAATTTGGGGGTAGATCAAAAGAACTAAAATGGCCTCATATTCAACAAATTTTGGTATGTTACCATTGCCCAAATTTGATGGCAGAAATTACACTGTTTGGAGCAAGAAAATGAAAACTATTTTTTTATCAAAAGATCTTTGGATTTTTGTTGAAAATGGATATGTTCTTCCTCAAATAGCTCAAGGTTCCACGACTTTAACAATAGATAAACAAAAGGATAAAATAGAAATGATAAAAAGAGATAATGAAGCTTTAGATTTAATTTTTCAGCAATAGAAGAACATATGTTTCCAAGCATTCAAGATTGTGATAGAAGCAAGTAAGCTTGGGATATTTTTAAAACTATGTATGAAGGTGTTGCACAAGCAAGATTACATACATTAAGATCAAAATTTGAGAATATTAAGATGGAGCCTAGAAAATTTGTGCATGAGTACATTACCAAAGTGCAGTCTTTGGTTAATGAAATAAAATATTTGAGAGAAACAATTGAAGAAAAGAGGATTTGGAAGAAAATTCTGAGGAATGCACAAGCTGTAAATTTTTTTGAAGTTGTAGCAACAACTATTCAAGTTGCAAAGGATTTATCACAACTCAAGGTGGATGAGTTGGTGGGAATGTTGTTAATTGCTGAAGAACAATCTAATACTATAGAATCTCTAGAGCAAGCCTTTTTGTTCTTTTTTTGTCTCTCATTTTATCTCACCATGGGTATGAATTTACCTGGTCATTGCACCTGCAAGTATAGCATGCTCGTGTATGGTAAGGAGTATGTTTTCTTTTGTGTTATGGATGGTATAAAAGGGCTCCATCGATGTACGGTAAAATCGTAAAGTTGATACAACAAAAGCCAGCCAAACATGGCTTGTTATAGGAATTGACAGATTTTCTTCGTCAGAGTATCTGAAAAATTTGGTGGGTTTGCCTAATATTATTCATGGAACAATCAATGAGGGATCTATCTTTACCCAAACAGAGAAAAAATAGAAAACATACTAAATTTGTAAAGTATTTGGCACTATATAAGTTTATTGGCATGAGACTATTTCAAGGGTTTATGGTTTCAAGGAATATTTCAATATTTTTCATAGTGAGTTTTTTTTTACAAGTAGATAAAGATAAAGTTTTTAAATCAAGGAAAATAAGTTATGGAGCAACAAATTTTTTTGTGTAGTTCTGAAAGTTAGGATTTGATCCTAGTTGTTTGGTTTTGATTATATGCTCTACCAATGTAATATTGATGCAAACTAGTTTTTGAGAGACTGGGCAATTTCTTAGGACACTATCTAGGAGTAGCTAGAGAGTAGCTAGAGATACGATGATGGGAGCTTCAGTTATTTATGCTTGGATTTGTATTGATATGGATCTTAATCACCTGCTACCAACTGAAATAGAAATAGATATGGGGGATTTAGGTCCAACAAATAGACTTTGAAGTGATCCCCTTCGGATGTAGGATTTGTCATAAGCACAAACATCTTACCTATCCAAGAGGAATTCATCCCATTGAAGGCTAATGACATTGATGACAAGATACCGAAGGCAAAAGCTCAACCCACAACCTCAAGCCTAAATACACCAGAAGAGGATTTTGAAGCACCTAAGAAAGAAAAAGCAAAAGAAGGTGGCACGATCAAACTAGACAAAAGAGAGAAACCTAAACATGTATGAAATTCTTAATACCCTAATGTGACAGCTATTGATTTTAATGTTTACTGTTGATAGTCAAAAGGTTATTGGTGTGGGCCCTACTGCCCGTAATAAGAGGAAGGCAAGTAGTTTATTAAATACACTATATTTTGTATTGTGCTCTATTTTTTATGATCGACCATTGTAATGATTGAAATATGTTCGGCTGTAGTTGAAGTAGGTAGTTTGTCTAGAATTTTCTAAGGATTATATTTACTCTCTTGGAAAATTCAAGAAATCTCCAGCTGTGTCTTCAAGAGACTTCCAAAATTCTGTTAAATGTGTGCATTGTAATGAAGAGATAGTGTAATAAAAAAAGACTAAAGTTTTATAACAGTAGTAGTTGTGTGTGTTTTTGTGCTTTGTATCTGCTCTGTTTTATAAATTATTCTGGAGTCAATATTACTTGTGTTTACAATAAATTTATAGCAGTTTACAAATGGTGTCAGAGTCTGCATGGTAGAGGAGAATCCATCAGTTTAAATGCAGAGGAGCAGATTTGAAGGAAAGTGAAATTTGAGTGTAGAGATTTGAAGAAAGAAGAGCACATTTGGAAGCAAGTCTAAAGAAGGGAGTAAATTTGGGGGCAGATCAAAAGAACTAAAATGGCCTCATATTCAAGAAATTTTGGTATGTTACCATTGCCCAAATTTGATGGTAGAAATTACACTGTTTGGAGCAAGAAAATGAAAACTATTTTTTTATCAAAAGATCTTTGGAGTTTTGTTGAAAATGGATATGTTCTTCCTCAAATAGCTCAAGGTTCCACGACTTTAACAAAATATCAACAAAAGGAGAAAATAGAAATGATAAAAAGGGATAATGAAGCTTTAGCTTTAATTTTTTTAGCAGTAGAACATATGTTTCCAAGCATTGAATATTGTGATAGAAGAAAGAAAGCTTGGGATATTTCTAAAACTAGGTATGAAGGTGTTGCACAAGCAAGATTACAGTCATTAAGATCAAAATTTGAGAATCTTAATATGGAGCCTAGAGAATTTGTGCATGAGTACATTACCAAAGTGCAGTCTTTGGTTAGTGAAATTAAATATTTGAGAGAAACAGTCGAAGAAAAGTGGATTGTGGAGAAAATTGTGAGGAATGCACAAGCTGTAAAAATTTTTGAAGTTGAGCAACAACTATTCAAGTTGCAAAGGATTTATCACAACTCAATGTGGATGAGTTGGTGGGTATGTTGTTAATTGCTGAAGAACAATTTAATACTACAGAATATCTAGAGAAAGCCTTTCAATCAAAGGCACATATTTCAAATTCAAAGCATAAAGAAAGGACACCATTTCCAACAGTAGAACCTTCTTCAAGAGGCAGATCTAGAGGAAGATTTAGAGGACGTGATAGAATCTCAACAAGAAAATTTGGAAGAGGAAGAATAGGCAGCCCCAAGCCCACTTTTAGTAGAGGTAATAGAAGCTTCGACAGGTCTCAAATTCAATGTTATATTTGTAAAAAATATGGTCATTTTGCTTCAGAATGTTATCATAAAAGGAATGAATTAAATAAGGAGAGAGCTAAAGTTTCAAAGGAAGATGAAGTTACAAAAGAGGAATCTTCAAGTAATATGTTTCTTACATGTAATATGGCTGAAAATACTTCAAAATTTGTATGGTATCTTGATAGTGGCTGCAACAACCATATGTCAGGAAACAAGAACATTTTTTCTAATTTAGATGGCACACACCAATCCCATGTGACATTGGGAAATTATAATATTGTTCCTATTGAAGGTAACAAAAACATTGTTGTCAAGATAGAAAAAGGTAATGACGAGGTGATTCCATATGTATGCTATGCACCAGGTTTGAAATACAATCTCTTAAGCATTGTTCAATTAGTTGAGAAAAGTTATTCAGTTGTGTTTCATGATAAAAAATGTGTCATCTATGATAAGGACAATGGAAAAAAAGTTATTTCTGAAGTACCTATGTCAAAAGGAAGAATGTTTACCTTGAATCTTGGTGCAAGGGCAGCAAATACTTACGTTTTTAAATCTAGTTTTCATGATCAATCTTGGTTATGGCATTTGAGATTTGGTCATCTAAGTTTTTCAGGCTTACAGTTGCTCTACAAGAAGCATATGGTGAAAGGGTTGCCTAAAATTCAAAGAAAGGAGGAAGTGTGTGAAGGGTGCATCTTGGGAAAGCATCATAGAGATCCATTTCCTAGAGGAAAGTCATGGACAACTCAAGCACCTCTTGAACTTTTGCATATTGACATTTGTGGACCAAGTGGAACTCCCTCTTTTGGTAAGTGCTACTACTTCATTACATTTATTGATGATTATAGTAGAAAGATTTGGATTTATTTTTTGCAAAGGAAATCAAAAGCATTTGCTACTTTTGTAAACTTTAAGGCCCAAGTTGAAAATGAGAGTGGATATCATTTGAAATTTCTAAGGTCAGATAGAAGGGAAGAGTTCACTTCTAATGAGATTTATGATTTTTGTAAAAAACATGGAATTAGGAGGCAATTGACAACTAGATACACACCATAAAAAAATGGTGTAGCTGAACGAAAAAATAGGATAATTGTTGAATTGGCTAGAAGCATGATGAAAGATAAGGGTTTGCCAAAAACTTACTGGGCTGAAGTTGTTTCTACTGTAGTTTATTTATTAAATAGGTGTCCAACAAAGAGTGTTTGGAATATGACACCATAAGAAGCATGGACTGGATGGTGTCCCAATGTGTCTCACTTAAGAGTGTTTGGATGCATTGCTTATGCACATGTACCTAAAGAAATTAGAAGCAAGTTTGATGATAAAAGTGAAAAATGTATATTTGTTGGATATTGTGAGGAAAGAAAAGGGTATAAATTGTACAATCTAGTTACATGTAAGGTTGTAATCAGTCATGATGTCATATTTTATGAGAGAGCAGCATGGAAATGGGATGAATATGGGAAGCAAAATAAAAAAGAACCAATAATGGTGGACATATCACATGGGGATTCAACATCATCCTCTACAACTTCAAGCAACAACTCAAATTCAGCCCAAGGTACAAGTTCTACATCAGCTACTACACCTAGTCCTCCTCCAAGAAAGGTAAGAAGTATAGCAAAAATTCTTAGTCATCCAGAAGTTGTTGAATTTTCTTTACTTGGTCATGTACAAGATCCAATAACTTATGAAGAAGCAACACAAGAAAATGTATGGATTGATGCTATGAATGAAGAAATGAATGCTATTTTCAAAAATGATATTTGGGAACTAGTAGATTTACCTTAAGGTAAAAATACAATTTGTGTGAAATGGATTTATAAGACAAAGTATAATCAAGATGGTTCAATTAAAAGACATAAGGCTAGATTGGTGGCAAAGGGTTACGCACAACAACCAGGTATTTATTATAATGAAACCTATGCTCCAGTTTCTAGGATGTAAAATATTAGAACAATTCTAGCATTAGCAGCACAATTTAAATGGTAAGTATTTCAATTGGATGTGAAATCAGCTTTTCCTAATGGATCCTTGGGTGAAGATGTTTTTGTAGAACAACCACCTAGTTTTGTGAACATTGGTCAAGAGAATAAGGTTTACAAGCTTAAGAAAGCACTTTATGGACTCAAGCAAGCTCCTAGAGCCTGGTATAGTCGTATAAATAATTACTTTATTAGCCATGGATTCAAGAGAAGTGATTTTGAACCAACCTTGTACACAAAGACTCAAGGAAAATAATTCTTGATTGCTTTCTTGTATGTGGATGATCTCATTTATACTGGTACTTGTAGTTCATTGATGAATGAATTTAAAATGGCTATGATGAAAAAATTTGAAATGAATGACCTTGGTTTGATGCATTATTTTCTTGGTTTGGAAGTCCAACAATTACATGATAAAATTTTTATTTCTCAAACCAAGTATGCAAAAGATATATTGAAGAAGTTTAAGATGGCTAAATGCAAACTAGTTACAACTCCACTTGCTCTTGGAACAAATTTGTCCAAAAATGATGGTTGTTCAAAGGTAAATTCTACTTTATTTAGAAGTTTGATTGGAAATCTCATGTATTTAATAGCAACAAGACCTGATATCATGTACACAGTGAATCTAATTTCAAGGTTTATGGAGGCTCCAAGTGAAATTCATTGGCAAGCAACAAAAAGAATATTGAGGTATGTTAAAGGACCAACAGAATATGGCATATGTTATTCTTCTACTAATTCTTGCAAGTTATTTGGTTATTTAGATAGTGATTGGGCAGGATTAATAGATTATAGAAAGTCTACTTTTGGTCATTGTTTTACTCTTGGAAGTGGTGTTGTTTCATGGTACTCAAAAAAGCAATCAACTGTATCATTGTCATCAGCTGAAGCTGAATATGTAGCAGCCACGGCTACATGTTGTCAATCCATTTGTCTAAGAAGAATTCTTAAATATTTATTGATGCCACAAGAGAATCCAACCATCATATATTGTGATAACATTAGTACAATTGCAATGACTAAAAATCTAGTCTTTCATGGAAGAAAAAAACATAGTGATATAAAGTATCATTTTATCAGACAACATGTGGAAAATGGAAAAATAGAATTGCAATTCTACAAATCAAATGAACAACTGGCAGTTGTTTTCACTAAGAGCTTGGCAAGGAAACATTTTAAAAAATTGAGATCAATGCTGGGTGTTACAACAGTAAACATTAAGGAGGAGTATGACAACTATTGATTTTAATGTTTACTGTTGATAGTCAAAAGGTTATTGGTGTGGGCCTTGCTGCCCATAATAAGAGGAAGGCAAGTAGTTTATTAAATACACTATATATTTTGTATTGTGCTCTAATTTTTATGACTGACCATTGTAATGATTGAAATATGTTTGGCTGTAGTTGAAGTAGGTAGTTTTTTGTAGAATTTTCTAAGGATTGTATTTACTCTCCTAGAAAATTCGAGAAGTCTCCAAATGTGTCTTCAAGAGACTTCCAAAAGTCTGTTAAATGTGTGCATTGTAATGAAGAGATAGTGTAATAAAAAAATATTGGAGTTTTATAACAATAGTAGCTGTGTGTGTTTTTGTGCTCTATATTTGCTCTATTTTATACATTATTCTCAAGTCAATATTATTTGTGTTTACAATAAATTTATAGCAGTTTACATAATGGACATGGAGAATGAGATAGTTTTAATGGGGGAGCCACAAGAAAAAATATGCCCTTCAAAAATGTAGAAGTAGTCTAGTAGAGGATAACTCAACTAGTGTTGGAGACCAATATCCAACTCATCCCAAACCATATTGCCATAACAACTTTAGAGAACCTCAACCTTGCTATGGTCTTGGTTGATAGGGATGTCTCAATGAAAGATAGACGAAAGTTTGCTCTTGGAATTCAACAAATAGATAAATGATTAAAAAACTCCCAAGCCAAAAGTGTGGGATGAAAATCAAATAGAAAGCAATTGACAATGGAGGGTGACCAGCTAGTAAACTAGGGAAGAGGAAAGCAGATTAATACTTACTGGGTTCTAGGTTCCCAATGATTACACAATCATGGAATATTAGAGACTTAAACAATAGGTCTAGTCATCAAATTATTGTTCATAGTTTAATTGAAAATCATCATTTGGATTTTATTCTTCTTCAAGAGATGAAATATTTAATAGAGGTGATGGATATAGAATAGTCAAAAAAAAATATGGATATAGGTTGAGCATATGGTTGTAGTGTCCTAGGGTGCTTCAGGGAGTATAATGACTTTGTGGAATCCTTTAAACTAGACAAAAATTAATCATATTTTAGGAAGGGGGGTTCTCACATCTCTCTTCAAGAGTAAGAGTTCAAGAGAGTTTTTTTATTTTTTATTTCTAATTTCTATGATTAAAAAAATAATGGGGACCAACGCCTTCAATGGGAAGTTTACAAGCAAGTAGGATAGGAAAGGAGGTGAATTGAATAGTGGATGATGACTTCAACACTACGCTTTTAGCTAGGCATCAAGAATGGGGTATCTCATCTTTGGATCAAGAGGGCATATTTATGATCTTTAAAGTAAATCAACTCAATTTGATTGGTGTCCAGTGTGTGGGGCCTTCTCATACTTGGACAAAAAAATGAGCGAGGTTGACAAACAAGAAGGTAAAGCTATATAGATTCTTGGTGTCCGAAGAGGCTTTTCTACAATGGTTACTTAGGATGGAAATTCTTGATTATAGAATTTTCTTGGAATGGGATATGTGTCATAACTATTTCTCTAAACCATTTTGGTTTGAGAATTTTTGGCTATAAAAGGAGGAGATTAGGGATAAAATCCTATTTTGTTGGGAGGAGGGGTGTCTTGCTCATTGGACAACATTGATTGAAGTATTTAAACAACTCCAACATGTCAAACCTAAATCAAAATCTATAAAATAAATAATAAATCAAACTTTTAGCTTTAGAGAATTCTATTGTCTGCAAGGATGGAAGAGCTAGCCACACTCTTTTGGACTAAAAGACACAAAATACTTGAAACATGAAAATGAGCTAGTGAAAAAAGAGTTAGAGTATAAACAAACATGATATCTATTGGAAAAAAAGAGCCAGGGCTTCTTGGTTGCTAGATGAGGGCCGAAATACTAAGTTCTTCCATTGCTCAACCTCAATAAGAAGACACTCCAACACACTCCCCAACCTAAAAGACCTTTATGGTAGTGTCATGGATACTATCCCAAGCATGCAATAGGCAACAAATTTTTACTTTGAACATATTTTCTTTGCTTCTACCCATCCTAATATTGTAGTGCAATAAGAGATACTTAATTGTATCTCATAGATTATAACACCTAAACAAAATTGAGTCCTCTTCAAAACTACAGATCTATAGGATGTGAGACACATAGATTTCAACATGAGAACCGAAAAGTTCCCTGATCCTAATGGGTTCCTGATTGAATTTTTCTAGGATTTTGGTATGACATAGGAAAGTATGTGACTGGGGTAGTGAAAGAATATCATGTAAATAAAAGCATGTTACGGGCTACAAACTAAACTTTCCTTGCTTTGATTTCTAAAGTGAGAGAGGTTTCCAACCTTAGATACTTTTGCCCAATTGCACTTTGCAATGTAGTCTACAAGATCATTACCAAATTGATGGTTGAAAGGCTCAAGAAGGTACTAGATAGTATTATATCTTTGGAGCAAGGAGGATTTGTGGAGGATCAACAAATTCTATATAGAGTATTCTTGGTACAAGAAGCAGTTCACACATTACATCACAAAGGTTAAAGAGGTATATTTATCAAATTGGACATGTCTAAGGCTTGTGATAGAGTCCCTTGGTAGTTTTTTAAATGAATGTTAGAGAACTTTGGTTTCTCTTAGGGCTAGAGAGTGGATAATGAGTTGTGTCTCTTTGGCCTCCTCAATTCTCATAAATGGTATTTCCTCAACTATCTTTTAGGCCTCTAGGATAATTCAACAAGGAGATATTATATCCTCGTACCTATATATTATTCTTTCTAAAGAATTGGGTAGATTTATTTGAAGGAACAAACAACAAGGAGTTATCTCAAGAGTGCACAATGAATTTGATCCATTTAAAATTTATGGATAACATAGGGTTTCTTGGGACAACCAATGTCATGGAGTCAAGAGCGCTAAAAGTTGCCTTAAATACCTATATGGAATCCATAGGCTAGGAAGTGAATGCAGTCAAGTCCAAGGTAGTGTTCTTTAATACCAAAAGGGGGATCCAAGATCATATTCTAAACATCTTAGGTTTCCATTAGGGCTCCTTCCTACTGGACTACCTGGGTATTCCACTACATTATAAGAAGTTGAAGGTGAAAGAATGGAAAATATTAGTGGATAGAATTAGTGTGAAGCTAAATCATTGAATGCATCATTGGATTTATTTTGGAGGAAGTGTCTCTTCTTCAATTAGTGATTCAATCAATGCTAGTTTACAAGTTCTCTATCATTGCAACTCTGATTGGAATCTTAAGGGAGCTAGACTTGCTCATGCAAAAATTCCTTTGGGATGGTCCAAGGATGGGTAAACGATGGGCTCTAGTAATTTGGGAAAAAATATACCAACCTAAAGCAAGTAGAAGAATAGGAATTCAAAAAGAAACATTGAATAACTAATATTTATTGGAGATGGATATCTAATTAATAAGTGTTGTTTAGCAGAGTTATTACTAGCAAGTATTTGGGTAACATTCCCCATGAGTAAGCAGGTTGCATCCTTATGAGTTCCCAAGGTTTTTTTGTTTGGAAGGTGCTAAAATTAGGATAGAAAGTGGTAAAACCAAGACTATTTTGGAAAGTGGGTAAGGGGATAAAGAAAAAATTTGGACCAAATCTTGGGACCAATACCCTCCCTTAATTTCAAAATCTTTAGAGCTACAACCCTTTCAACAGAGCCTAGAGGCTAGAGGTTGGATCAAGACATCATACTATCTACATACAAGGAATATTGGGACCTTCTCTCTTATACAATTAAACCAGTGGGAAGAGTGACCAATCCTAATCTCTTTGAATATGCTATCACTTTTAGAGAGGATATTAAAGTAAAGACACCTTACACGAAATGAGGAAGAGGATAATATAGCTTGGGTTCATGGGAATTTAGGCATATTTAAGTTTGGTATGGTTATAATGAATTGCTCCCTCCCTCTGATGTAGCTAGATATTCCATAGGATAGCGTATGGTTGGTAAAGGATTGACCAAAAATCAATTTCTTTGCCTAATAGGTTATGCATTGGAGCTTCCTCACCTATGATGCTTACAAAATAGGGGTTTTAATGACCCCTATAAATGCATCATGTGTAATACCCAAGAGGAGACAATAGATCATTTGCTCTTCCAATGTGACTTTTTCCTAAAGTTGTGGAGTCGATGGGTTGATCTCTTCAAGGCCTATATCAATTAGAGGTTAACACTTACTAATATTTGAGAGGTCTAGAAATGAAGAAGGTTAAAAAAATTAATTAGTTCATTTGGTTTGGTCTTTGGGTTCGAGCTTTATTTGGTAGCACATATGACTAGAAGGAAATACTAGATTTTTTAGAGAGGAATACACTCGAATAGAGCTAGTTTAGCAAAAAATATTAAACAATGTCACAAAAATAGTAAAATCTCATGTGGAAGATGTTATCATGAGGCAGACTCATGGGTCTTGGTAATCCCCCCACCCATAGGTTATGAAAAAATCAACATAGATGAAGCAACCAAGAATAACCCAAGGGTAGCAGGTATTGATTTCCTCAAAAGAGACTACAAGGGGAAGGTTCTTCACTGGGAATTGGAAGGCCTAGGAGTAGCAACAAATGAAGCAGAGGTTTTGGCAATCAAAAAAGGATTTCTCAATGCTTGAGATAATGAAGTTTGAAATATCATAGTGAAGTATGACTCTGAAATTTTGGTGGGGTCGTTAGATAATATTAGGAATTTTACACCAAGTGCATGGTGGATCAAGAACATAGTGAGTTAGATTAAAGCCATATGAATATAGTTTGAGGATGCCATTCCAGTTTATGTAGGTAGAGGGAAGAATGCAATGACTGAATTTTTGGCTAAAAATGGAAGTGAGCATCTTGTTGGATACTGATTGAAATCTTATCAAAATAAGGATACTGTAGATTGGATGGAGGTGAACAAACAAGTTTTATTACTAGCCAATAATGATTTAGGTAATGAAGTGTGTGGGACTAGGGTAGATGTTTATGATGATTAGCCTTTGGTATGACATCACATTGTTGCTTGTAGTGCTCTTAGTCCCAATTTGGGATAGTCCCCAAAGTCATGGCAAGAGAGAAGCAAATTTGGGTTCTCTAGAATAGTATTAATGAAAATTGTAATCAAGATAGGAGTTTTTGCTCTTTGGATCACACTAAGAAATTTGTGGTCCAAGGAGATGTTAGAGTTAGTTTTATTAGGATCTTGGGACTGGTCAAAAGTGGCAGACCAATTATCGTAACTTTGAATTTGTCTTGTTAATAAAATTTTCATCTTAAAAAAATGATGGCATCATGTGTCCTGCAAATAAAAACAAGGACCCTACAATAAGACACCATAAAATAAGACGGTGACATATCACACATATCACTACCTTTACATGAAAATTTTATGCAATAACTATATTATTTTAGAAATGAAATATAATATACTAATTAAATAAAAGATAAAATATCACATTCTAAAATTTATGTTAAGCATAACTATTAAACTAGATCTACCAAATAGATAAAATAGATCAACCGTGAACTATTTATACAAGAATTATGAAGTCAAATTCAAGTTAGGATTTGTTTGGTGCATTTATTAGAAATGATGCAATATTAGGTTCAATGTGATAAGACAAGGATAAAGTTACAAACGCAAGGACATACCATAAACCATTTTGATAGATGGGCTAGATATGCTTTGATTCAATGAAGCAAAAAAAATTTAAATGACTTTTAGTAGGACCACGTAGAGAACCTAAACATAATTCATCCAATCCTAAAAACATTTTTTGTGGGATTCTACTTACAAAATACCTAACTAGAATATAAATATCAAACTTCTTATCTGTAGAATCCAACATAAGAATAAAAATAACAACATAAAAAAGAAAAAATGTTTGATGAACCCTTTAAAACACTTTCTACTAGTGTTATACCACACAATACTAGGATGTAATTCTCAATCTTCTTGTCCATAAAATCAAACTCAAGACATAAAAAAAAGGTTTGCCTTATAAACCTATATCTCAATTGCTTGAAAGACGTAATTTACACATTCGTCCATGCCAAACTTTATCAACATCAACCACTATACCATTAAAACTAAAGGCCATAAAAAAACAAAAAACCTACCAAAAATAAAAGAAAGACCTAAAATAATCCCCTTCAAAATGTGGAGCTAATTTGACATGATGAGGTGAAAAATGCAAACCTAGAGCAACCTAGATCTGATGTTCTTCCTTACATGAATATTTCACGTGCAAACATGAATAAAATAGAATGCACATGTGTCGATAATAGAGTTGAAAATGTAAAAGCATATCACGTCGAATTTTAAAGGTGCTCTCCTTAAGCTTGATGGGACTAAAAAATAAGGCACACTTTATTTACAAGTTATCTTACAATATATAAACATCAAGATTAGGAGGGAGATATGACAAGTTTCATAAGCTCCACTCCAAGTGTCTTTCAGAAGACACCACTCCAACTCAAACTGAAGACAGGGACAAGTGACATAAGACAAATGTCAACATGTCAATTAAAGGCATAGTGCACATTATAACAATAATAATATTCTAACATTCCCCCTTAATGTGCACTATCCTAAAAATATAAATCAACATTAGATAACATTCTCTCTTAATGTTGATTTCTTTTACATAGATATAGCAAATTGCTAAACTAAGAAAACTTGTCTTTCCCAAGTGACTTGGTGAAGATGTCTACCACTTGATATTGAGTTGGTACATACTCCATGTGTATAATGTCTTCTTGGACCATTTATCTAATGAAGTGATGATGAATCTCAATGTGCTTTGTTCTAGCATGGAAAACTGGATTCTTGGTCGTCTTTATGGTACTTTGATTGTCACAATATATATACATTGGACCATGTATGAATAGCCCAATATCTTGAATTAATTGCCTCAACCATATTGCCTCCTTTGTTGCCTCAAATGCTGCTCTATATCCTGCTTCTGCGAAGATAGTGAAACTGTGTGCTGCTTCTTTGTGCTCCATGAAATAGAGCCTTGGCCTAATTGAAAGCAATAACTTGATGTAGATCTTCTAGTTTCAGGACAACTGGCCCAATTTGAATCTATGTATCCAATCAAAGAAAAATTATCACTTGATTTATACATAAGGCCATGATGAGGTGTGGCCTTCATGAATCTTACAATCCTCTTAGCTTCTATCCAATGGCTCTTCTTAGGATCCTGCATGAATCTATAAATAAGGCCAACTGAATAGCAAATATCTGGTCTAGTTGAAGTTAGGTAGATCAAAATTCCAACTAGTTTCCTATAAAGTGTATCATCAACCCTTTCTTCTTCATCATTATTTACCAATTTCAATCTAGTTTCCATGGGAGTTAGAGAGGGCTTACACTCCTCCATGTGAAACCTCTCCAAAATAGACTAAATGTATTTATCTTGTGAGATAAAAATCTTACCAGGCTGTTGCCATACCTCTATTCCTAAGCAATAGTGGATGAGGCCTAAATCTGTCATCTCAAAGTTCTTGTATAAGTCCTCCTTGAGCAACCTTATTCCTTCTATGTCATCACCTGTAATGAGAATATCATCCACATACAATGTAACCAAAATGATGTGGTTCCTCCAATGTTTCACATAGAGAGTAGATTCTGCTACAGATCTAGTGAAACCAAGGTTGAGAAAATAACAGTCAATCTTTGCATACCAATCACGGGGTGCTTGCTTCAACCCATATAGATCTTTCTTTAATCTGATGACTTTGTTGTTTTGGCCTTCAACTGTGTACCCTGGTGGTTGTTTCACATGCACTTCCTCCTTCAAATGACCATTGAGAAATGCACTTTTGACATCCATTTGATATATTGGCCAATGTTTTTGAGCTGCCATAGCAATAACTGTCCTGATTGTAGTCATCTTGGCCACATGAGCAAAGGTCTCCTCATAATCAATTCCCTCTTGTTGCTTATAGCCTTGAGCTACTATGCGAGCCTTGTAGCGATCTAATGAGCCATATGCTTTATATTTTGCTTTGTATACCCATTTTGTGCCAATGGTATATTTTCCTTTGGGTAAATCAACTAACTCCCAAGTGTGATTTTTTTCAATGGAATCTAATTCTTGATCCATGTCATGAACCCATATAGGATTACCAAGTTCTTATTTGACATTAGAAGGTTCAGGTTGGCTAAGGACTTTGGCCATGAGGACATAATTCACTTGGTGTCTTAGGGCTAAAGGCCTTTTTCTTGTATAGGTGGGCAAATGATTTTGGGCTTCATCTATTGTGGCTTGAACCCACTTGGGTAGTGTATTTGATGATGTTACTTGATCATTAGGAGGAGGAGATGGAGGACATGGATGATATGTAGGAAGTTCTTCTTGTGGATGAATTTCTTGATTTATGAGTGAAGGAGAAGGATCAGATGATATTGTATGCATGAATGTAGCAACTATTTCATTAGTTATTTCTAAAGTGGGGGCCTTATGGGGATTAGATGGGGGATACTCATGAAAGGTAACATCCCTAGATAAAATGATTTTCTTGGAAATAGGTTCATATAATTTATATGCATTGGCACTATCACTATAGCCAAAAAAGATGCATTTTTTGCTCTTATCATCAAACTTCTTCCTTTTCTTATGAGGAATATGAGCATAGACATCACATCCAAAGATTCTCAAATGGAACACATAGGGCATCCTTCCACTCCATGCTTCTTCAGGTTTTCTTTCATGTAAGGCCTATGTGTATGACCTATTAGTCAAGTATGCAGCAGTAAGAACAGCTTCTCCCCAAAATGAGTTAGGTAATATAGTAGCTTGTAACATTGATTTTGACCTATTTGTGATTGTTTGATTCATCCTCTCAGCAACTCCATTTTGTTGCTAGGTATAAGGGGTTGTGAATTGCCTCCTTATCCCATGATAGTTACAAAAATTAAAGAATTCATTGGAGACATATTCTCCACCATTATTTGATCTTAAGGTGGAGATTTGATAGCCACTTTATATTTCAACAAGTACAATGAATTCTTTGAATTTATCAAGGGTTTGCCACTTATATTAAATTAGGTAGATCCATGCCTTTCTGTTGTAATCATCAATGAAAGTGATGTAGTATTTAGACCCAGTATAATATTGAATAGACATTGGCCCACAAATGTCTGAATGAACCAATTGCAAAGGTCTATTGGCTCTCCATGCCTTTCCTATTTCAAATGATTGCCTATGGTGTTTGGCTATTACACATGGCTCACAAAAACATTTTGACTCCTTAAGATGTGGAAGTCCCTTAACTAATCCTTTTTTAGCCATCATTTGAAGATTATTAAAATTTAAATGTCCCAATATTTCATGCCACATGTACTCCAAAGAGAAAGTAGTTGTTGTATGCAAAGATGTTTGTGTTACAGATTTTGTAAGGAAGTAGTAAACACCATCCTTTTTCACTCCCATGGCCTTGACATTGCCATTGGGTTCCTTAATGTAGCATTTGTATTTTTCAAAATAGACATTATAGCCCTTATCCGTAAGTTGTCCAATAGAAAGAAGACTCCTTTTAAGACCAGACACATACAAAACATCTGTTGCAGGAACATTATTACCATCATGCAAAGTAAGTGGTGCCTCCCCAACACATTCAATTGGTAGAGCACTTTCATCACCAAAAGTAATGAATTGATTTGATGTAGGTTGAACCTTGGTCAACCAATCTTGCCTTCCTGTCAGGTGCTTTGCTACTCCAGAATCAATATACCAACATTCTTTATCTTCAACATTAACTTGGTTGGCTGCATACAATGTGTTCAGATTATTATTTTGTGGCTCTCCCTGTTCTTTTTGCCTTTTATAGCAATTATCAACATTATCATTCCATTTTCCACAATATTCATACCCTTTTTTATTGTTGTTTCAACCCCCTTGAGGTCTTGTTTGCCGTCTTGGCTACTGCTGGTACTGCTACTGATGTGGCTGCTGATGGTATTGCTAATTTAGTTGTTGCTGGTACTTTTGCTGACGTGGTTGCTATTGGTACTGTTGATTTGGCTATTGCTGGTACTGTGTGTATATCTAATTTTGTCTACCCCTTTGATTCTGATTATGCTAATTTTGACCCTTGTTTTGTTTAGGCTGTAAAGTTGCCTTGGTGGCAAAAGCTGCTAATGTGGCTTCAATTTCTTCATCTTTGATTAGGGCTTGCTCATGTTTCTTAAGTAGTGTCTCAATATCCTCAAGTGTGGAATTCATTGTTTTACCACTCAAGTATAGCATGGTAGTATAGGAATGAAACTTTGAAGGAAGACCATTCAACATTATTGGAATTAACTCATTATCATCTAGGGTTTTACTAGCAGCTAAGAAATCATTCTTTATGAACTTCACTTCCATAAGATAATTGATAAGTGAGCCTTTCATACATAGATTGTGTAATTTTTGTTTGAGATACAAAATATTATCCTGAATTGGCCTATCAAACAATCTATTGAGAGCATCCCATGCTTGTTTAGGTGTTTTTGCAGCCCTTATAGTTTCTCTGCATTGAATTCTTGTAGCTAGCTTGATTAGACTTAAAGCTATATTGGAATTCTTCTCAAATTGTGCTTTTTATTTAGGGTCTGTAGGTGCAGTGAGTGGGTCTTCATTAGCCTGCCAATCTTTCACAAAGTCCCACATGTCATTCATCATTAATATTGATTCCATCTCATACTTCCAATTTGCAAAAGTTTGTGCTCCTTCAAGTTTGTTTGTAAGTCCACTTCATAGATTTGTAGTAGCCATGATTTAGAAAGGGATAAAAAGAAAAAAGGGAGCTCAACAAAGGATGAAGTAAGAATGACAAATTCTAAATTAGAGCCCTCAAAAAAATCTAGGGTACACCGCTGAAGATCCAGAGCAGGGTTCGCCTAGTTTTTCCACTCTAAATTTTCAAGAGATTTCAATAGTGGGAGGGTTAAGTTGAATATAAGTGCCTTTTTCTATCCAAAGAGAGTAAGAATTAAAATTTTGCCAGACCTCTATACCAAAATTCTCAATATACCTGCCCTTACGTGAGGGAGACTATAAGCATTTGAGCAGTTGATACGTGGAACATAGGCAATTCTGAAAGGGAATAACCTGCCAGACCTTTATACCAATCTACTCAATATACCCGCCCTTACGTGAGGGAGACTATAAGTATTTGAGTAGTTGATACGTGGAACATAGGCGGTTATAAAAATGTGATGCTTGCTTTTTGTAGAATTGTTACAATAGATGTGCCAATGTATTATTGCTTTATAAGAATTTGCCTTTGTGTTTGCTTGCTTGTATATGGCTTAGTTTCAAGTATGTATGAAATGGAACTACACTTGATTACAATTAAAAAATCCAAAGTCATGCAAGGGTAATAGCAAGCATAAAATATAGACAAAGCCCAAATAGAAGATACAAACAAATTACACCTAGTGGCCAAGAGAGTGTCACAAAAGGTCTCCACAAGCAAGAGGCAAGGGGCCCTAAATCATCCCTTGATAGAATGATTTGTATTGGAAACTTGGATAAAAAAAATTAGCCCCAAATGTACCTCCAAAAAATTTTACATGATCAATGCCTTTACTTACAAGATTACCTCCAAACTTGCCAAATTCATTGAATAACTTGGCATAATGTCCCCCCAAAGACTTAGAATTGATCCCCTTACTATTTTTCCAAATTTATCAACCAAGAGTGTCGGATGCAACCGAAAATGCACTCTTTTACAATCTCATTTTTGACTTAAAATTCAATTGAGTAAATGATCTCAAAACTAAAAAAATATTGCACCAATGGATTCCCTTCAAAATTCTCTTTCCAATGACTATATATAAGCCTATAGTCGGATACAAATTGATGCTTCAACAAAGCAAAAAACAATGACCCTCAAAAATGTGTGCAGCTCCAGGACGTCCCTAATGGTCACCCATCCGAGCACTAATCTGGTACAAAATGCTTAATATAGAAGTTTTTATAAAAATTGCTGCTAACAAAACAACCTTCACATTTGGAATTTGAAACTATCATATAAGATATTTCATGCAAGGTTTCCCCCTAAAATTTCAAATTAAAAACTTGCCTTTATTATTTGCGTCGGTGGCCTCACATTAACGATCCCGTTCTCCAATGAATTATTCAATGTGCAGTGCTTGGGCCGAGAGAAAATAGGCACTGTATTTGCACTCCAGACTCACACACAGAATATGAAAGAGTGGTTCTTCGAACGATCAGTCAACGATCAGTGATTGTCGCTCCATGACATCTTGCTACAGCCACGACCACGCATGCCCGCAAACACCTGCATCGTCAGCTCCCCTTTGTGCATGAGAAAACATATCTTAGGATCATAAGGATTTCAAATCCAGGTACTCCATTCAAACTTTGTCTCACTAGCAAATAATCGTAGGGATGTTTGGGAAGATTCAGTCATGGCAGATACGAGTCCACGAACAGATACTTATATAGATGTTGATACTGATGATAAAGGCAATCAAAAGTTAGAAATGGCTCAGCATGGAGGTAGCTCTGATCGGTCAAAAGAAAAATTTGGGGACCAAAAGACACTATGAAGGCTTGCTCAGAATCATGAGGTTGAGCAAGAGCTTCAACGTGCATGACAACAAGGGATTTTCATTGTAGTTGGCTAGATCTGGGGAAAAGTGACCTATTAGAAATTCTTAAAGTTCTTCAAGCATACGAGTAGCACCATCAGCTTTATTCTCAACTTATTTCATCTATTAGACTAGGCAAAATGGCAACACTTGTAGAGACTTAGGAGGAGGATGCCATGCTTGTTGTGGCTCGTTTCATGACTGAAATGGCATGGGCTAATGTAGAGCCTAAATTTTTAGAACGTTAGGTACAACATTATTGATCTGTAACCTTGTGACAAAAGCATGAAGTCCAGACGAAGCATTGGCAGGGGATGCGCGGCTCCTACTGCCAGGAGGTGGCTGTGCGGGCCTTCCAGCGGTGCGACGTGATGCCATTCGGGGAGGGGATGGAGGAGGTGCTTGAGGCAGTGGAGGTGGGAGTCGCCTCTCGAGTGGTGGTGCCGATGGAGAACTCCCTTGATGGCATCGTGCATCGTAACTATGACCTGATGCTACGCCACGAGGACCTATGGATCATCGAGGAGGTGCTGATGCAGGTAAATCACTGTCTGCTTGCAGTGCTGAGAACGTGGGTCTCTTCAGTCAGAGTTCAAAATGACACAAAATGTGTAGACTTTTATTATGAATATTATGCAGGATACATTCGAAATATTTTAGAATGTGAACATGTAAACACAAACATGAAAAAAAAATTATGCTGCTATTAACAACTCCGCCAAGCTCCACGCCATTACCCTGCTAATCTAAGATTGTGGCAGATCTTTCGTCCCCCAAACTGGTCAGCAAAGATTAAAACCAAAAATAAAAAATTTCTTAGAAAAACATATTGAAATACTAAACCTCAATGGAAATCTGGAAAGAGGCATGTCCTCGGATGGTGAGGATTGTCCTCTATGGAGTTTCTAGTTTTTGATCCACTCAATGAGTGGAGAGCATACTCCCTAACTCCATAAACCAGACTCCTTAACCCTAAGGTCCCTCAGATGGATCTCACTACTTTGATACCAAATGATGGGACTGAAAAATAAGGCACAATTTATTTACAAGTTATCTTACAATATATAAACATCAAGCTTAGGAGGGAGATATGACAAGTGTCATAAGCTCCACTCCAAGTGTCTTTCAGAAGACACCACTCCAACTCAAACTGAAGACAAGGACAAGTGACAGAATACAAATTTCAACCAGTCAATTAAAGGCATAGTGCACATTATAACAATAATAATATTCTAACAAAGCCTAATAATTGAAAATATTTTCTCTACTTCTACTCATCCTAATCTTGTAGTGCAATAAGAGAAACTTTATTGTATCTCACAAATTATGACACCTAAAAAAACCAAGCCCTCTTACGAACTATGAATCTAGAGGATGTGAGACACATAGATTTCAACATGAGAATAGAAAAGTACCTTGATCCTAATGGGTTCCTGATTGAATTTTCTAGGATTTTGGGATGACATAGAGGAGGATGTGACTAGAGTAGTGAAATTATATCATCCAAATAAAAGCATGTTACAGGCTATGAACCACTCTTTCTTTACTTTGATTCCTAAAGTGGGAGAGGCTTCTAACCTTGGATATTTTTTTTCGAATTTTACTTTATAGTTTAGTCTACAAGATCATTACCAAATTTATGGATGAAAGACTCAAGAAGGTACTAGATAATATTATATCTTCAAATCAAGGAGGATTTGTGGAGGTCCAAAAAATTCTAGATGGAGTATTCTTAGCACAAGAAGCAGTTCACACATTACATCAAAAGGTTGAAGAGGTATGTTTATCAAATTAGATATGTTCAAGGCTTGTGATAGAGTCCCTTTGTAGTTTTTGGATTGAATGTTATAGAACTTGGTTTTCTCTCAGGTCTGGAGAGAGTGGATAGTGAGTTGTCTATTTGAACTCCTTAGTTCTCATCAATGGTATTCCCTCGACTCCCTTTTAAACCTCTAGAAGAATTCAACAAGGAGATATTATATCCTTGTAGCTATTTATTATTCTTGCTGAAGGATTGGGTAGATTTATTTTAAGGAACAAACAACAGGAGTTATCTCAGGAGTGCATAATGAAATTTATCCATTTACAATTTATGAATGACACAAGGTTGTGTGGGGCAGCTAATTTCAGGGAGGAAAGAGCGCTCAAAGTTGCCTTAAGTACCTATCTAAAATCCATAAGCTAGGAAGTGAATGCAATCAAGTACAATGTAGTGTTCTTTAATACCAAAATGGGGATCCAAGATCAAATTCTAAACATCTTAGGTTTCCCTTAGGGATCCTTCCTACTAGACTACCTGGGATTCCACTACATTATAATAAGTTTCAGGTGAAATAATGGAAAATATTAGTGGATGGAATTAGTGTGAAGTTAAATCATTGAATGCATTGTTGGCTTTCTTTTGAAGGAAGTGTCTCTTCTTCAATTAATGATTCAAGCAATGCTAGTTTATAAGTTCTCTATCATTACAACTCTAATTGGAATATTAAGGGAGCTAGACTCGCTCATGCAAAAATTCCTTTGGGATGGCCCAAGGATGGGTAAGCGATGGGCTCTAGTAATTTGGGAAAAAATATTCCATCCTAAAACAAGTAGAGGATTATGAATTTAAAAAAAAACATTGAATAACCAAGCTTTAGTAGACAAGCTTTATTGGAGATGGATCTCTCATTAGGAAGTGTTGTTTAGCAAATTTATTACTAGCAATTATTTGGTTAACATTCCTTGTGAGGAAGCAGGTTGCATCCCTATGAGTGGCTAAGGTTTTGTTGTTTGAAAGGTACTAAAACTAGGAGAGAAAGTGGTAAAACCAAGACTATTTTGGATAGTGGGTAAAGGGAATAAAGTAGAATTTTGGACCAATTCTTAGGACAAATACCCTCCCTTAATTTCAAAATTTTTAGAGCTACAAGCATTTGAATAGAGCCTAGAGTCCAGAGGTTGGATTAAGATATCATACTATCTACATACAAGGAAGATTGGGATCTCCTCTATTATGCAATTAAATCAGTGGGAAGAGTGACCAATCCTAATCTCTTAGAATATGCTACCACTTTTAGAGAGGATATTAAAGTAAATCCATATTACAAGAAAGGAGGAATAGGATAAGATATCTTGGGGTCTTGAGAATTAGGCATCTATACAGTTTGGGATGGTTATAATGAATTGTTATCTCTCTCTAATGTTGCTAGATGTTCCATGGGATGGAGTATGGTTGGCAAAGGGTTGATCAAAAATTAATTTTGTTTCCTGACAGGTTATGCATCAAAGCTTCCTCACCTATGATACTTATAAAAGAGTGGTTTCACTGCCCCTCTAAATGTATCATGTGCAATATCCAAGAGGAGACAATAGATTATTTGCTCTTCCAATGTGACTTTTTCCCTAAAGTTGTGAAGTTGATGGGTTGATCTCTTCAAGGCCTATCTCAATTAGCGATTAACACTTACTAATATACGAAAGGTATGAAAATGAAGAAGATTAAAAAATAAATTAGTTTAGTTGGGTTTTTCTCTGGGTATGAGCTTTATTTGGTGGCACATATGACTAGAAGGACACATTAGAATTTTCAAAGAGGAATACACTCCAATAGAGCTAGTTTGGAAAAATATATTAAACAAGGTTACAAAAATAGTAAAATATCATGTAGGAGATGTTACCATGAGGTAAAATCATGGGTCTTGGAAATACCCACCCTTAAATTATGAAAATATCAACATGGATGAAGGAACCAAGAATAACCCAGGGGTAGCAAGAATTGATTTCCTCAAAAGAGACTACAAGGAGAAGGTTCTTCATTGGAAATTGGAAGGCCTAGGAGTAGTAACAAATGAAGTAGAAGCTTTAGAAATCAAACAAGGATTTCTCAATGCTTTGAATAATGGAGTTCGAAAGATCATAGTGGAGTCTGACTCTCAAATTTTGGTGGGGTCGTTAGATAAGATTAGGAATTTTAGACCAAGTGCATGGTGGATAAAGAACATAGTGAGTTAGATTAAAGCCATCTGACAATGGTATGAGGATGTCATTTCGGTTTATGTAGGTAGAGGGAAGAATGCAATGATTGAATTTTTGGCTAAAAAGGGAAGTGGGCATCTTGTTGGATACCGATTGAAATCTTATCAAAATATGTATACTGTAGATTAGATGGAGGTGAACAAACAATTTTTATTACTAGCCAACAAATATTTAGGTAATGAAGTGTACAAGAATAGGGTATATGTTTATGATGATTAGCCTTTGGTATGGCATCACATTGTTGCTTGTAGTGCTCTTAGTCCCAATTTGGGATAAGTCCCCAAAGTCATGGAAAGAGAAACAAATTCAGGTTCTCTAGAATAGTATTAATGAAACTTGTAATCAAGATAGGTTTTTTTGCTCTTTGAATCACACTACAAAGTTTTTAGTCCAAGGAGATGTTAGAGATAGTTTTATTAGGATCTTGGGACTGGCCAAAAGTGGCAAGCCAATTAACGTAACTTTGAAATTGTCTTCTTAATAAAATTTTCATCTTAAAAAAAATGATGGTACTATGTGTCCTGCAAATAAAAACAAGGACCCTACAATAAGATACCATATAATAAGACAATGACATATCATACATATCACTACCTTTACATGAATATTTTATACAATAGCTATATTATTCTAGAAATGAAATATAATATACTAATTAAAAAAAGATAAAATATCACATTCTAAAATGTATGTTAAGCATAACTATTAAACTATATTTGCCAAATAGATAAAATAGATCAATCATGAACTATTTATACAAGAGTTATGAAGTTAGATTTAAGGTAGGATTTTTTTGGTGTATTTCTTAGAAACGATGAAATCTCAGGTTCAACGTGAAAAGACAAGGATAAAGTTACAAACGTAAGGACATACCATAAACCATTTTGATAGATGGGCTAGATATGATTCAATTAAACAAAGCAAAAAAAAATTAAATGAATTTTAGTAGGACCACATAGAGAACCTAGGCAGAATTCATCCAACTCTAAAAACACATTATGTGGGATTCTACTTACAAAATATCTAACTAGAATATAATTATCAAACTTCTTATCTGTAGAATCAAACTTAAGAATAAAAATAACAACATAAAAAAGAATAAAGGTTTGATGAACCCTTAAAAACACATTCTAACGGGGTTATACCACACAATACTAGGATGTAATTCTCAATATTCTTGTCCATAAAATTAAACTCAATATAAAAAAAAGGTTTTCCTTATAAACCTGTATCTCAACTACTTGAAAGATATCATTTACACATTCGTCCATGCCAAACTATACCAACATCAACCACTGTCCCATTAAAACTGAAGGTCATAAAAAAATAGAAAAACTAGCCAAAAATAAAATAAAGACCTAAAATAATTCTCCCAAAATGTGGAGCTAATTTGACACGATGAGGCAAACAATGTGAACCTAGAGCAACCCAGAGTCGATGTTCTTCCTTACATGAACATTTCACACGCTAACATGAATATAATAGAATGAACATGTGTCGATAATCAAGTTGAAAATGTAAAAAGCATATCACGTCAAATTTCAAAGGTGCTCCCCTTAAACCTAATATTTGAAAATATTTTCTCTGCTTTTATCCATCCTAATCTTGCAATGCAATAAAAGATAATTGTATCTCACAAATTATGACATCTGAAAAAATCAAGCCCTTTTAAGAACTATGGATCTAGAGGAGGTGAGACACATAGATTTTAACATGAGAATAAAAATTCCCTCGATCTTAATGGGTTTCTAATTGAATTTTCTAGGCTTTTTGGGATGACATAGGGGAGGATGTGACTATGGTAGTGAAAGAATATCATGTAAATAAAAGCATGTTATAGGCTATGAACTACACTTTCTTTGCTTTGATTCCTAAAGTGGGAGAGGCTTCTAACCTTGGATACTTTTATCCAATTACACTTTGCAATGTAGTCTACAAGATCATTACCAAACAAATGGTTGAAAGGATTAAGAAGGTACTTCATAGTATTGTCTCTTCGGAGCAAGGAGGATTTGTGGAGGGTCAAAAAATTGTAGATGGAGTATTCTTGGCACACAAAGCAGTTCACACATTACATTTAAAAATTTGAAGAGGTTTGTTTATCAAATTAGACATGTCCAAGGCTTGTGATAGAGTCCCTTGGTATTTTTTGGATCAAATGTTAGAGAACTTGGTTTTCTCTTAGGGTTGGAGAGAGTGGATAGTGAGTTGTGTATCTTTGGCCTTCTTCATAGTCCTCATCACTGTATTCTCTTGACTCTCTTTCAGACCTCTAGGATAATTCAACAAGGAGATATTATATCCTTGCAGCTATTTATTATTCTTCCTAAAGGATTGGGTATATTTATTTGAAGGGACAAGAAACAAGGATTTATCTCAGGAGTGCATAATGAATTTGATTCATTTACAATTTATGGATGACATAGGGTTGCATGGGGCAGCTAATGTCAGGGAAGCAAGAGTGCTCAAAGTTACCTTAAGTACCTATCTAGAAGCCATAAGCTAGGAAGTGAATGCAGTCAAGTCCAAGGTAGTGTTATTTAATACCAAAAGGGATATCCAAGATCAAATTCTATAAATCTTAGGTTTATATTAGGGCTCCCTTATATTGGACTACATAGGGATTCTACTACATTATAATAAGTTGAAGATGAAAGAATGGAAAAAATTAGTGGATAGAATTAGTGTGAAGGTAAATCATTGGACACATCATTGGCTTTCTTTTGGAGGAAGTGTGACTCTACTTCAAGTAGTGATTCAAGCAATGATAGTTTACAGGTTCTCTATCATTGCAAATCTAATTAGATTCTTGAGGGAGCTAGACTAACTCATGCAAAAATTTCTTTGGGATGACCAAGGATGGGTAAGCGATGGGCTCTAGTAAGTTGGCACAAAATCTACCAGTCTAAAGAAAGTAGAAGATTAGAAACTGTAAAAGCAACATTGAATAACCAAGATTTAGTAGATAATATTTATTGGATATGGATATCTAATTAGTAAGCATTGTTTAGCAAAGTTATTACTAGCAAGTATTTGGATAACATTCCCTATGAGGAAGCAGGTTGCATCCCTATGAGTGGCCAAGGTTTTGTTGTGTAAAAGGTGCTAAAATTAGGAGAGAAAGTGGTAAAACCAATACTATTTTGGAAAGTGGATATAGCAAATTTTGGGACCAATACCCCCCTTAATTTCAAAATTTCTAGAGCTACAATAATTTCAATAGATCCTAGAGGTTAGAGGTTGGATCAAGGCAACAAACTATCTACATACAAGGAATATTGGGGCCTTATTTATTATGTAATAAAAGTAGTGGGAAGAGTGACCAATCCTAATGTCTTAGAATATGCTACCACTTTTAAAGATGATAAGATATCGTAGGATCATAAAAATTTAGGCATCTATATAGTTTGGGATGCTTATAATGAATTGCTCCCTCCCTCTTTGGTGTTGCTAAATGTTCCATGGGATAGAGTATGGTTAGAAAAGAGTTGGCCAAAAATCAATTCCTTTGCTTGATAAGTTATGCATCTGAGCTTCCTCGCATATGATATTTACAAGAGAGTGGTTTTCATGGCCTCTCTAAATGTATCATGTGCAATACCCAAGAGGAGATAATAGATCATTTGCTCTTCCAATGTGACTTTTCCTTAAAGTTGTGGAGTTGATGGGTTGATATCTTCAATGCCTATCTCAACTGGCAGTTAAAACTTACTAATATATGACAGGTCTAAAAATGAATAAGGTTAAAAAATAAATTAGTTTAGTTGGGTTGGTCTCTAAGTCCGAGCTTTATTTGGTGGTACATATGACTAGAAGTAAATACCAAAATTTTCATAGAGGAATACACTCCAATAGAACTAGTTTATCAAAAAATATTAAACAAGGTTACAAAAATAGTAAAAGCTCATGTGGGAGACATTGCCATGAGGCAGACTCATGGGTCTTGGCAAAACCCACCCCTAGGCTAGGAAAAAATCAACATGGATGAAGCAACCAAGAATAAACCAGGGGTAGCTTGTATTTGTTTCCTCAAAAGAGACTACAAGGGGAAGGTTCTTCATTATGAATTGAAAGGCCTAGGAGTAGCAACAAATGAAGCAGAGGCTTTTGTAATCAAACAAGTATTTTTCAATGCTTGGGAGAATGGAGTTTGAAAGATTATAGTGAAGTCCAACTCTCAAATTTTGGTGGGATTGTTAGATGAGATTAGGAATTTCATATCAAGTGTATGTGGATTAAGAACATCGTGATTCAGACTAAATCCATCTGACAATAGTTTGAGGATGTCATTCCAGTTTATGTAAGCAGAGGGAAGAATGCAACAATTGAATTTTTGGCTAAAAAGAGAAGTGAGCATCTTGCTGGATACCAGTTGAAATCTAATCAAAATAGGGATATTGTAGATTGGATGGAGGTGAAAAAATAAGTTTTATTACTAACCAACAATGATTTAGGTAATAGGTCCAAGGTGTAGACCAATTGGTTCGACCAAACCCCGTAAGGGGGCAGAGGTCCAAGGTTCAAATCTCGGGCCTCGTCGGACTGAACGCTTATCCCTTTCCTAGTGCTTTCAATGGTGTAAAAGGTTTAAAATGATTGTCGCATGGTGGTTATAAGGGCGGATTGCACGGAAAAACTATGTGGTGGCTTCTAGGGCAGACAACACAGAATACTCTTGTGGCCATAAAAGCTAGACAGCTTTCCCGGATTCGTGGCGGCTACCAATTCCACCATGTAAATTAAAAAAAAACAATGATTTAGGCAATAAAGTGTGTGGGACCAAGGTAGATGTTTATGATTATTAGCCTTTGGTTTGGCATCACATTGTTGCTTGTAGTGTTCTTAGTCCCAATTTGAGATAGCCCTCGAAGTCATGGCAAGAGAGAAACAAATTTGGGTTCTTTGGAATAGAATTAATGAAACTTGTAATCAGGATAAGATTTTATGCTCTTTGGATCACACTAAAAAAATTTGTGGTCCAAAAAGATGTTAGAGTTAGTTTTATTAGGATCTTGGCATAGGCTAAAAGTGACAGACCAATTATCGTAACTTTGAATTTGTCTTCTTAATAAAATTTTCACTATATGTCTTGCAAATAAAAATGAATACCCTATAATAAAACAGTAATATATCACATACCACTACTTTACATGAAGATTTTTTACAATAATTATATTATTTTAAAAATAAAATATAATATACTAATTTAAAAAAATGGATACAATATCCATGAACTATTTATATAACAATAACTATGAAGTTAGATTGAAGGTAGAATTTGTTTGACACGTTTCTCAAACATAACAAAAAGAAAAGACAAAAATAAAGTTATGAACATACCATAAACCATTTTGATAAATAACCTAGATATGCTTCTATTCAACAAAGCAAAAAAAAAAAATTGAATGACTTCTAACAGAACGGCATAGAAGACCTAAACATAATTCATCCAACCCTCAAAAACATTTTTTAGTGAAATTCTACCTACAAAACACCTAACTAGAATATAATTCTCAAACCTCTTATCTGCACCATCAAACTCACGAATGAAAATAGCAACATTTAAAAAAGATTTGATGAACCTTTAAAAACACTTTTTGATGAGATTATGCCCATAAAATACTCCATAAAATCAAACTCAAAACATTAAAAATAAAATTACCTCATAATTCGTATCTCAATTGCTTAAAGACGTCATTTACACATTCATCATTGTCAAACGATACCAACATCAACCAGTCTCATTCGTCCATACCAAACTATATTAACATCAACCACTAACCACTCTCTCATTAAAAATGAAGGCCATAATAATAATAATAATAATAATAATAATAATAATAATAATAATACCCAAAAACAAAAGAAAGAGCTAAAAATCCCCAAAAAAACGCGGAGCTAATTTTGACACGATGAGGCCGACCATGCGCACATAGAGCAACCCCAGAACCGACAATCTGTGTTCTTTGCACGAACAATTCACTCGCAAACACGAATAGAATGAACACGTGTCCATAATCGAGTTGAAAAAGTAAAAGCATATCACGTCGATTTTCAAAGGTACTCTCCGTAAGCTCGACTCTGGAAGATCGTACTCTTAATCACCATCATTTATATTTATTATTAGTTCTCGATGAAATGAAAGCTGTGCATTCGTACTCTTAATCACCATCATTTATATTTATTATTCGTTCTCGATGAAATGAAAGCTGTCCCATGCACATAACCCATGTGATTATAATGCAAGGCCAGCAATGGCCGGGATTGTCGGATTGTCCGATAAGGCAACATGTAGAGTCCATTCCAACAGTATTCAACATTTTAGAAGAGTATGAGAAGCCATTTAGATTGGAGCGTTAAAATCGAATTTTAATTTTTAGCGAAATATTATAATTTTTTTAAATTTATAAGAACCTAAAGCATTATTATAAATAATATAATGCAAATATATCTGATTGCTTTAAGGAAACATTAATTACTACATATTCTAACATATATGTGACAATACAGTTAAGTCATAGAATTTGCTTTTAACTAGATAAAATAGAAATGTTTGAAAGTTAGGTTTATCAAATTAATTTTAATAATGAGAAAAAGTTGATATAAGTGGTTTTTTTCCAAATAACAAAGTTGGAAATCTTCTTTCTCCTTCACAGTCATATGAAATTTTAAACTAATAGTTATGTAAAGACTACAACACTTGTTATAAAGATCAAAATTATTATTTTAAAAAATTAAAGAATATTAAAGTGTCATAAAATAGTAAAGAATATTTGTATTCCTTACATGTTAAGATTGAAGAAGACTAAAACTTTGGTAGAATAAGGAAGACATATTTGTTAAAAAAAAGATGTCTATGTCCAATGGATATCTAATCTCTTTAATCTGAACACTAAAAAAATGTAAAAAAAATTAAAGTGCAATAAAATAGTAAAGAATAATTATATTTACTGCAGGCCATGTCATCATTTCAATTTAAATTTAAAGGTTCATATTCATGTTTTGATAATGTGTTTTTTGTATTTTGACATTGAATGACATGTTATTCTAAATTAAAATTAATAGAAGTTATATATATATATATATATATATATATATATATATATATATATATATATAACACTAAAATTATGAGATATGATACTATTTAACATTAGATAATTTATGGAATTTTTTAATCTTATATTTGTATTTTTAAAATGCAAAGGACATCTTTGCAATCCTTTTAAAAAATAACCATCTAATAAAGAGATGATCTTATAATTAATATAGTTAAGAATATAATAATATATGTATGAATCATTTTGAGCTTTTTAATGGTATAAGATGCATGTAAATATGTTAAATATTATTTTTAAACTATAAATGTAGGATGGAGTTTCCAATAACTAGCGTTAATCTAGGACTTGAAGTATGAACATGTATGTTTAGCTTTGAGTGTTTCAACTACATCCTAACATATGTTAGTCTTAGGTGAACCTATTGAGGATTTAGAAGTGAGGTTTTCATAAAGTGAAAGGTTACTTTGAGTGTGCATCATTTGATCTAAAAATAGATTGATAGTTTGTTCTCATATAGGAAGCAATAGTAGCTTGACTTGGGAAAAACCAAGTAATCCAATAAAATAATTCAACACAATGTAATAAAAAGAGTGAATTCTAGTGGAGCCCCTTTCACTAGTACAATTGAGCTCCAAAGGTTATTATGGCCCTTGAATTAAAAGGAGAGGAATATCAAATCAATATTTTATGCTCATTTGAATCATCTGAAGCAGAATGGATGTAAACATGTGCATATCAATCAATAAATAGCACATAACACTTCATGATAGGCATGTCTCGCCCCAACTTGAAAAGAAGAAATAATGTAAAGGGAGGCCATTGGATTGAATTAAAGCACTTGAATCAACATTTGTCATTTGATAAGCCCATATACAAAGCTTTCACCTGATAGTGTTGAGCACCCTGGTAGGGTCTTGACATAGCACCTTGTAGGGTCTTGACATATAGAATATTCTTAAGAAATCATCTCAAATTTATGCTCTTTTATACAAGAGAAGCATTCAAGGTATGTAACCTATTTTTTTGTCTTTTTTTATTAAAGACTACTAAGAAAGATGTTGGGTGGACCTTGAGGTAAATGGGCTATTTAATATTACTCCTTATTAGAACTCATGACTTAAAGTTGATAGGTAAAAAATATTATGGTGTAAATATAGATCATTTTTGAGTGTTCCAATAACACATTTACATGTACTACATGTAAATGTGTTGAATCTAATGTTAAAACTAGAAATATAGAATGAAATCTCCATACATGTAAATGTGTTGAATCTAATGTTAAAACTAGAAATATAGAATGAAATCTCCAATAGATGTGTAATACTAATATAGGACTTGAAGTATGAATATATATGTTTAACTTTGAGTGCAACAACTATATCTGAGCATGCATAAGGTTTATGTAAAAATTTTAAGCATTATGAATTGATACTTTTGTTGCTTTGATCATACATAATTTTATTTGAAAATAGACCAATAGTTTACACTCATTTAGAAAGCAGTAGTGGCTTGTCTTAGAAAAACTAAGTAATCCAATGAAATCTCCATTTATGAGTATAATTGAGCTCCAAGGGTCATTATGGATCTATTGGTCACGAATCTACCTAAGTATAAAAATATGTGCCCTAGACCCGACCAACATTGAAAATTCGAAGGAAAGAGATGTCCTTTGAGAAAATATCCAGAGAGGGTTGGTTCCCTTACTAATATAAAAATTGATATAAATTTTAGAGAGATATTAACAGGAAGATATGGAAAATATGGTTGTAAGCTAGAAAAATAGAGCGAGTATGAACTAACAGCTAAATAACCAAGTCAATTTCTATACAAAATTTAACAAAAAGAATGACATAGGAACTATAGGCCCAAATTGGCCACCTCCTTAGAAAATTTTGAAAATTTATTCTAAGGCATGAAGATGCTCCAATCCGCTAGAGATATAGTGTATTTTAGAGCAACCCAGCGCAAAATGCTCCAATATGCTCAACACTTAGTTCTTTTTTGCAAAAACAAATAAAATGTTCCACGCCGCCTAATACTCAATGTATTTTGCAATGGCCTAGTGCGGATGTCCCAATCTACAGTCAAATTGAGTCTAAATGATGTCAACATATTTCAAAGTGTGGATTAGTGAAATTACTTCATCCTGTACACTAAAGCGACTAAGTGTCGAAGATGTCCCATGTTGTTGAGATTCACGTCTATTTTAGAGTAAAATAGCGACAAGCTCCATGCCACTAGGTAAGAAGGTCAAAACACCTAAGAAGAAGTATAAGGTAGTGGATTAGCACAAAAGATATTTTCCATTACTTCTTGAGCAGATTGATGATACACTCTATTCCATAGTCAACTCAAGTAAAAGCCGAAGTGTTGGAAATATGAGTAGGATTTGTTGTCATTGATATCAAAGGAATACTAAATAGATGTCAAAGGAACATTAAGTAAATTTTTTATGGTTGAATTTCTAAGAGGCAAGGATATAATATTTAATTTAAATATTATATGGTCGAAGCAGCAAGAAGGATAGCAATATTATAATGTTTGGGGAAAATAAAAAGGTTGAAAAGATATTTCCATCCCATGGTGGTCAAAAAAAATAATAAGGTTATTTTAATGGAGAAAAAGGTTCTCCCAAAAGCACAAGGAGGTTCACATTTTATTTCATTAAAAAAGGCCCTATGGATATTTAATTATTTAAATTATAATATTTAAATTCATTTCTGAATTTAAAATAATTATAAATTAAATATTAAAGTCAAAATGCAAAGGTTAATTATCCACCAACGTGAAGGTAAATGCCTCGAATGACATATAATTTAAATCCACCAACGTGAAAGACAAATGCCTTAATGGCATATAAATATTACCTCAAACATAAGATAAAGTGATAAATTCAAAATTCGTGCATTAAAAGAGTGTGTGCTCGTTAATCGAACATTGGAGGCAGGAAGGAGTTTACATAATGTTAAATTCAAGGAGGAGGAATACATAATATCTAGAGGTGCCAAGCTCTTAGACCCATCCAACGGGTAGCCCAGACGATGCTTGGCTTGGGTGCTAAGTCATGGCACCGAAGAGGTCTCAGGTTCGAGACTCTACAGTAGCAAAAGGGAGAAGCCTTTTTGGTTCAAAGGCTTTTGGTGGTAGCGAGAAGGATAAGTGCACGTGGGTGCACTTAGGTCCGACATGGACCTACAGCTCATGCAACGAGCTGACCGCGAGATAATGAACTGGCAGGGAAAGAGTCACAGATTCAAATCATGTGCTCACCATTTTACAAGGTGAAGAGGATGATTATTTCGTGTAGACACCTTTTGCAAAGTGAGGAAGAAAATAATTGTTTTTCTAAGGTATGAGGGCCTAAATTTATTATTTAAAAGTTATATTGTGTTGAGAATTAAGGAGTGATAAGGTTTATATGACTTATGGTTTTGAAAAATATTTTTTGGAGTCATAAGGTGTAGAAAAAGTATGTTATTGTGTAAAGGGCTTTTTAATATTTTTGAATATTAAATTGAGGATATTGGAGTAATAAGTTGTATAAGGTGATGTTATTATTTTAAAGGGAATTTTCTAAGTAAACTTGTGTGGGTAATGCATGGTCCTTGAGAATAATAAAATAATTAATTAAGAACTCTTTGAGCATATTAATTGAGAAAAAATATTAAGGATAAATATATGCTATTTAACCCTTGCGATTGGCAAAGAAAGGTGTTGTGATTGAGACAGGTGTTTAAATTCAAATCATATTCAAATAAAAGGTATGGGTAAATATTCCATGTAAATGATTGTTGGATGTTGTGAATTCTAAGTTGGAGTGAAAAAGGTTGTTTGATAAGCATTGTTTGAGTTTAGTTTTTTTGGAATAAAAGTTGATTCTAGAAACCTTGTTTGATAAGCATTGTTGGAAATATTGAATAAATTTTCATATTCTTGAACTAGGGTTTGTGAAATAACAAGAGTATCATTGTTATGTGAGATTGATTGATAAGCATTGTTGGAATTCTTAGATGAGGGTTTGTAAGCAAGGAATCTTTTCATTGAGTGATTGATTGAGTAGAGTTGATTGAGCCTAGTCAATTACAAGTATTGAAGTGATAGTTCTAATTCTACGAAACAAATTGTTCTATATTCTAATTTTATTTGATAGAAATATTGAAAGTGATTGAGTGTTTGTGAGTGTGAAACATATTGAGTCTCTAACAATTCTCTATATGTTTTAGTGGTAAAAATAAAGAGATTGAAAGTGCTTGAGTGTTTGTGAGTGTGAATAATATTGAGTCTTTAACAATTCTCTATATGTTTCTGTTATGAAAAGAGAGAGTGAAAGTGATTTAGCATTGTTGTGAGTGAGAAGCATATTGAGTCTCTAAATATTATCTATATGTTTCTATGAGATTGGACAAGTTCCAGTGAGGACTTGTTGAGCAGATTTGAGGTAAGGCTTTGAGAAGACTTGTGGACATATTGGTGTGAGTGTTTGTGGAAGCTTATAATATAGATTTGAATATAGAGATTGAGAGAAAATTGGACAAGTTCTAGTGAGGACTTATTGAGCATATTTGAGGTAAGTATTTGAGAAGACTTGTGGATATATTGGTGTGAGATTTTATGGAAGCTTACAATACAAATTTAAAGACAAATATTGAGAGTAGATTGGACAAGTTATAGACAGAAATTGTGGATAGATTAGTGTGAGATTTTGTGGAAGATTACAAGGCAGAGTTGAGACAAGTATTTGAGAAGACTTGAGAGAATATTTGATTGATTGATTTATTCAAACCTTAAATTAAGATTTGGGACAGATCTAGAAGAGTTGATTGATTGATTTGTTCAAACCTTGAGTTAAGGTTTGGGGTAGATCTAGCAGATTTTATTTGTGATTGAGTCAAGCTTTGTGTTAAAGCTCGAGGATAGAGATTGAGCATATTTGTGTTGTATCGAAGGATTGCGTGTAGTGCATATTTGAGGATAGATTTTGGTGTAGATTTGAGGATAGATTTATGCCAGACCAGAGATAAATATTGAGCATATTTGTGCTAGACTGAAGGAATGTGTTTAGTGCAAATTAGAGGATAGATATTGAGCAGATTTGTGCTAGATTGAAGGACTATATTTAGTGTAAAGCAGAGGACATATATTGAGCAAATTTGTGCTAAACCAAAGGAATATGTTTAGTGCATATTTGAGATAGATCCAAGAGCTAGCTTTAGAGGTGATAAAGTATAGAGGACAAAAGTATCTAGTGGATAGAGGTCCATTAGCCAAGTCAGTGAGGATAGGTCTTTTGATTGAGGATAAGAGTCTTCAGTGGATAGAGATCCATTAGCCAATGCAGTGGAGGCAATAGTTCTTCTATAAGATCACAAGCTATACTAGAGGAGAAAGGGGTTCTCCTATAGATAGAGATCCAAAAATTAGCTAAGGAGATTGGTGTCTCCTATGGATAGAGATACAAGAACTTGATTAGGAGATTGGTATCTCCTTTGGAAATAGGTTCATAAATATTGTAATAGGGAAAGGTTTCCCAAGAGATTTGTTGAGAAAATTTTAGTAAAATATTTTCTCCATGGAGTATCCCACATTGGGTCAACCACGTTAAATTAGTGTCTCTATTGTGTGTGGTGAATTATGCATTGCTTTGTTACTTTTGTTGACATAGCTATTGATACATTGCATAATATTGATTTGGAAAGAAAAGTAAAAAGTGATATTATACTATTCACCCCCTTCTTAGTATAATCTTGTGTTCTTCATTTGGTATCAGAGTGGGTTCCTTTGAAAGATTTTAACAGCTTGAAGGAAAATCTTATAAGAACATAAAAGGATTCTAAGAATGAATCCTTAGATAATTCAACACCAGTGTTTTAGGGAAGTGATTATATATTTTGGAGTATGAGAATGAATATTCATCTGATGACATTTGATGATGAGATATGGGAAGCATTTGAAAATGGATACACACCACTAGCTACTCCACCTACAGATAAATATGGTAAGCTTATACATCATTACAATTAAAGAGAAATGAATACAATTTTGAGAGATTTGCATAGAACAAATTTTGTTAAGGTTATGCTTTGCAAATTAGCAAAAGATATTTGGGATAAATTGCAAGGCATATATGAAGGAGATAAAATATCAAAAAGGTAAAGTTGCTAAAGCTCAAGGGAAAATTTAAAGATATAAAAATGAAGGATGAGGAAAACATTAGTGCTTATCTACTTTGTGTAGATTATGTTGTTAACTCCATGCAAGGACTTGGAAATGAGGCTCAAGAATTTGATGTTTGTGATAATATCTTAAGATCTCTCCCAAAAAAAATAGTGAAAATATTTCAGCTATAGAGGAATAAAAATATAGTGATATTTTGACAAGGGATGAATTACTTGGCATTCTCACAACTTTTAAATGAGAACAAAAGAGGAACCTAATATCTGTAAAGAATAAGCCTTCAAAGATACTAAGAAGACAAAGGGTAAGAAGTCATATTCAAGCAAGAGTCATCCAGTGATGAAGAAGCAAATTATGGCAGAAGGAACAAGGATCCAAGGAAGTTTAAAGGTACAAAATTAGTTAGATGTTTCAATTATGGAAAGTATGTCACTATGCAACTGATTATCAAGAAGCTAGAAACAGAAACGATGAAGAAAATATGATCATAAGAACAAGGAATTAAAAAAATATAGGTACCAAAAGAAAGACATGGATGATCAAGGCAAGCAAGGAAATAAGTTCTTCCAAAGACAAAATAAGAGTTACTATGCAGGCAAGGCAAGTAAGTACTCAAGCGATAGTGATAATAGTTTCTTAGATAATGATAAATATGAAGCTCTATTTCTCGAAAAATAAAAGTAAATGTTTAGGAAAGGGTTTCCAATAATCGTCAAATGTTTTAGATGTGGTAACTTTGGTCATATTGAACATAGTTGTACAAAGTGTGGTTTCAGCTTTGGTGATGATGAATATGAAGATACACTTGAAGGACTAGAAGAGAATCTTCTAATGACATTAAAAGGAGAAGGAAGTGATCCTATAGAAGAAAAGTCTAGAAAGAATGAATATGTTTTCAAAGGTAAACAAATAGAGGAAGAATCAGAATTAGGAGAAGTTGATCTTGAAGGTGAACTTATTCATGCCCTTGATGCATTAAAGAAGGTAAGAAAGCAAAACTCCCATATTAAGCTTTAATTTCAAGAATATTATGAAGAGAAAGGAAAGCTTATATATGATCTAAATAAATCAATGGCTAAGACGAGGAAGTTCAAATATAAGTTAGAAGAAAAAGTCTTAGAATGTGAAAGGTTAGAAAATGAAGTGGCTCTACTAAGGGGAGAAGTAAAAAATTTTAAGGACAGGTTACAAAGTTTTGGAAAAAGTTCAAAAAAATTGGATAATATTATCAAGATACAAAATCCTACATCAAGAAAGACAGGTCTTGGTTTTGAACAAGTACAAAAGAAACAAGGAGAGGAGTCAACCTCAAGTTTTGAAGAAGAAAAAACTTTAGAAGAAGAGAGTGTAAGAAAGAGTGAGACTTATGAGGATGAGTTGGACAATAGAAAGTTCAACAAGGAAAGAGACAATGCACAAAAGAGAAACATATGGAACAAGAACCAACACAAGGTAAAAGAGTCTAAGAGATCAATGTGGCCAAGGCAAGGTAGTTTCAATGGACGATGCTTCTCATGTCATAGGTCATAAAGCTTCATAATGCAAGATACATAGAAAATAGGAATATGGAAGGTTCAACAAACATCTTTTTCAAGGGTATTGCTACTCTTGTAATCATTTTGGTCATAAGGTAATGAATTGCAAGGTTCATGATAGGAATAGATATGGCTTCACCAGGATAAATCCCAAGATATTTGCACCTCCAAGGAATAATAATATTAAGTGTTATAAGTGCAATAATTATGGACATACAACAAAGCAGTGTAGAGAAAAAATTCTAGAGACAAGCAAGAACAAAAATGATTAGAGGAATCAAAAGGATAAAATAAGGAGGAAAGTTGACAAAGGTAAAGATTAGTGCTTGCTGGGAGTAGAAATACTCCCACCCTAGAATTAACCACCTCAATAGAAGGTGAGGGAGGGGCTAAGATAAGAGTTTAATTCTTAGCCTCGAGCCCCAAAGGTGACCCTTTGTAATTGATGAGTAAGGGAGAGAGATTTGAGTTAGGAGGAAAGCATTCAGTCAGGGGGAGCAATTTCCCAGGGGGAGCAGAACATAAATAGGTAAAAGAAATGGTAAAAGATAAATGGATTACCATAAATGAAAAAGGGGGATATTGTTAGAAATATGAGCAAGATTTCTTGTCATTAATGTTAAATAAATGTTAAATAAATGGTTCATGGTTGATTTTCTAAGAGGCAAGGATATAATATTTAATTCAAATATTATATGGTTGAAGTAGTAAGAAGGATAGCAATAGTATAATTTTTGGGCAAAATAAAAAGGTTGAAAAGATATCTTCGTTCCATGGTGGTCGACAAAAATAATAAGGTTATTTTAAGGGAGAAAAAGGTTATCCCAAAAGCACAAGGAGGTTCACATTTTATTTCATTTAAAAAGACCCAATGAATTATCCGTTGACGTGAAGGTAAATGCCTCAAAAAGTATATAATTTAAATCCATCGACGTGAAAGAGAAATGCCTTAATAGCATATGAATATTGCCTCAAACATAGGATAAAGTGATAAATTTGAAATTCGCGCAATAAAAGAGTGTGATCATCGATCAAACATGAAGGCAAGGAGTTTGCACAACGTTAAAAATGATGAGGAAGACATAAGATCTAGAGGTGCCAAGCTCTTAGACCCATCTAAGCGGGTAGCCCAGATGACGCTTGGCTTGGGCGCTAAGTCATAACACTGAAGAGGTCTTGGGTTCAAGACTCCATAGGAGCAAAAGGGAGAAGCCTTTTTTGTTTAAAGGATTTTGGTGACAATGAGAAGGATAAGTGAGTACGAATGCACTTAGCTCCTACGTGGACCTACAACTCACGCAGTGAGCTGACCACAGGCTAAGGTGGTGTTAGGAAAAGAGTCGTGGGTTCAAATCACGCGCTCACCATTTTATAAGGTAGAGAGGATGATTATTTTGTGTGGACACCTTTTGCAAAGCGGGGAAGTAAATAATTATTTTTCTAAGGTATGAGTGGCTAACTTTAATATTTAAAAGTTATATTGTGTTGAGAACTAAGGAGTGATAAGGTTTAGGTGGCTTATGGTTTTGAAAAATAATTTTTGGAGTCATAAGGTGTAGAAAAAGTATGTTATTGTGTAAAGGGCTTTTTAATATTTTTGAATATTAAATTGAGGATATTGGAGTAATAAGTTGTATAAGGTGATGTTATTATTTTAAAGGGAATTTTCTAAGTAAACTTGTGTGGGTAATGCATGGTCCTTGAGAATAATAAAATAATTAATTAAGAACTCTTTGAGCATATTAATTGAGAAAAAATATTAAGGGCAGATATATGCTATTTAACCCTTGTGAATGGCAAAGAAAGGTGTTGTGATTGAGACAAGTGTTTAAAGTCAAATCATCTTCAAATAAAAGGTATGGGTAAACATTCCTTGTGAGTGATTGTTGGATGTTGTGAATGCTAAGTTGGAGTGAAAAGGGTTATTTGATAAGCATTGTTTGAGTTTATTTTTCTAGAATAAAAGTTGATTCTAGAAACCTTTTTTACAAGCATTGTTGGAAATATTGAGTAAGCTTTCGTATTCTTGAACTAGGGTTTGTGAAATAACATGAGTATCATTATTATGTGAGATTTGATTGATAAGCATTGTTGGAATTCTTGGACTAGGATTTGTAAGCAAGGAACTGTTTCATTGAGTGATTGATTGAGTGGAGTGGATTGAGGCTAGTCAATTTGAAGTATTAAAGTGATAGTTCTAATTTTGTGAAAAAATTTGTTCTATATTCTAAATTGATTTGAGATAAATATTGAAAGTGATTGAGTGTTTGTGAGTGTGAAAAATATCGAGTCTCTAACAATTCTCTATATGTTTCTATGGTAAAAAGAAAGATATTGAAAGTGATTGCATGTTTGTGAGTGTGAAGTATATTGAGTCTCTAACAATTTTGTATATATTTTTGTGATAAAAAGAGAGAGTGAAAGTGATTGAGCATTGTTGTGAGTGAGAAACATATTAAGTCTCTAACAATTCTCTATATGTTTTTATGATATTGGATAAGGTCTAGTGAGGAATTTTTGAGCATATTTGAGGTAAGTCTTTGATAAGACTTGTGGACATATTGGTGTGAGCTTTTGTGGAAGCTTACAATATAGATTTGAAAACAAAGATTGAGAGCATATTGGATAAGTTCTAGTGAGGACTTGTTGAGCATATTTGAGGTAAGTATTTGAGAAGACTTGTGGACATATTGGTGTGAGCTTTTGTGGAAGCTTACAATACAGATTTGAAGATAAATATTGAGAGCAGATTGGACAAGTTCTAGAAAGGACTTATGGATAGATTAGTGTGAGCTTACAAGACAGAGTTGAGACAAGTCTTTGAGAAGACTTGAGAGCAGAGTTGATTGATTTATTTGTTCAAACATTGAGTTAAGGTTTGGGGCAAATATAGCAGAGTTGATTAAAAATCCTTGAGTTAAGGTTTGGGGCAAATCTAGCAGAGTTGATTTGTTATTGAGTCAAGATTTGTGTTAAGGCTTGAGGATAGATATTGAGCAAATTTGTGATAGACTGAAGGACTATGTTTAGTATAGATTTGAGGATAGAGTTTGGTGTATATTTAAGGATAGATTTGTTCCAGACCAAAGATAGAGATTAAGCAAATTTGTGCTAGACTGAAGGACTATGTTTAGTGGATATCAGAGGATAGAGATTGAGTAGATTTTTTCTATACCAAAGAACTATGTTTAGTGTAAATTAGAGGACAAATATTGAGTATATTTATGCTAAATCAAAGGACTATGTTTAGTGCATATTTGAGACAAATATGAGAGCTAGCTTTGGATATGACATAGTATAGAGGACAATAGTCTCTAGTGGATAGAGGTATATTATCTAGTGCAATGAGAATAGATTTTTTGAGTGAGGACAGGAGTCTTCAGTGGATAGAGATCCATTATCCAGTACAACGAAGGCAATAGTTCTTCTAGAAGATAACCAGCCAGAGCAGAGAAGAAAGGGGTTCTCCTATGGATAAAGATCCACAAATTAGCTAAAGATATTGGTATGTCCTGTGGATAGAGATCCAAAAACTTGATTAGGGGATTAGTGTCTCCTTTGGACAAAGTTCCATAAACATTGTAATAAGGAAAGGTTTTCCAAGAGATTTGTTGAGAAAATTTTAGTGAAATATTTTCTCTGTGGAGTAGCCCACATTGGGTAAACCACATTAAATTGGCGTCTCTATTGTATGTGGTGATTTATGCATTGCTTTGTTTACTGCTATTGATATTGCTATTGATACATTTCATAATATTTATTTGGAAAGAAAAGTAAAAAGTGGTCTTATACCTGTTCACCTCCCTCTTAGTATAAGCTTGTGTTCTTCATGGAGAAGCGAATATCAAGGAACAGATTGCAACACACATTCTATGTCATGAATGCAATAAGAGAATAAAGCATTTTGAAGACTTAAGGGAGTGTATTGGTGATGAGCTACAATCTACTCAACATTTAGTGTTTTTTCATAAATGCTCCAATCTACTGGTCAAAGTTCTCCAAGCTAATGTCAGTGTTATTTTTAGAGCGGATTGGTGACTTGTTCTATGTTTCTCATCTATAGAGTATTATTGAAATTTAATCATAGCCATCCATGATGTGCATCAATGGTGGATATTATGCTGATATTTTCGCAAGTATACAAAGGCAGATTCTTGGCAAATGAAGACCAATAAGTTCTAATGGTTAGACGAAGAATCCATGGTACCAAAAACCAATAACCTAGGTAGTTGCATATTTGTGGTAGTATGGATTCATCAATAAGGATAAATGGTTTATATCTTATTTCTAACATCTTGGAGTGTAACTGACATTGCCGAACTTATGAGTTGTAGAGTCGAGCTACCATGGCATGCAACTTCAAGCAGATTTATTGGACCCTACATGCGAATGAAATGTTGTCACAATAGAATTCTAATGATCTAGCACAATCCAAATCCTTGTAATGTTTCCCCTATTTTATTTCATTGTAAAACTATATATAGAGGTTGAACCCTTGATTTTCAAGGTTGGCTCTAAAGTGTTTACTTGCCCTACCGTTTAACATCTTTTGCAAATTAATGGAAGGAGCATTAATCAAAATTTTTACTTAATATTTGTCATCTTCAATATCTTTTATTAAGAGGTTTGAGTTGTGAAATGCATTTATGTCAATATTATTATGGTTAGTTCATTCCACCTATATTGGATTACTAGTTGTAAGGCAATTGAAATTTGTTCAGAGTTAGATATATTCTACAAAATTGGATAGTTAGTATCATAGAAATTTGAAATTACTTCTTGAAGAACATCTATGCTTTGATTTTGTTGTATGAATATTATATTGTTTTGGGTGCTGCTAATCTTGAGTGTGGGACATTGGAAGTATTTTGTTGAAGGTTTTCCCTATGGATGCCTATGCTGTTAGCCCTATTTAGCCACTGTTTACTTATAATTTCTTAACCCTAAGTATTTTCTAAACCCTATCCCTTAATTGAGTCAACATTCTATCAATTTACAAGGAACCGACCTACTCTGGAGGTTGGGTTGAAGTAATCTTTGGTCCATCCAATATTGAGTTCTAAGATATGACTAGAGGGTGTAAGCCTAGTCAAAAAACTGAAAAGTAAATAGTGAGTGTATCAAGTTTACTTTATGTTAAATTATATCCCAAAAATTTTGGAACGCTCGGTGGAACTTGTTTACAAAAAACACTAGAACCCATATTATTCTCTATTGTTTGAATAGTTTCTTGAAGGAAGAAAGATTTGGTGAATTGTCTTGATCTTGCTAAGTGATGAGTAGCAAATTCACCTGACAACTCCCTGGTCTACAAATTCAAAAAAAATTATCTCTGTAGCTTGTAGTTTTTTCATGAATACTAGGTCATCCGCAAGGAATAATCCAAAATACTTTTTTACTATGAGCTACCTTTTAGAGGGTCTAATATCATAAGGGTTTTGAATCAAGATTTTCATTCAGATGAAACTCCTCCTAAGGATCATCCTTCAGTACACCCAAGGCCACCTCCATAGTAGCTACACCTAGCAACATGGCCCAAAACCAAAATCAAAATGTAGTTCCAAATCAGTCCTTGCAGAAGTATCCTAGATGGAATACAACTGGTCCCCTTAGACTAGACCAGATGCATGATATTTCCCAAGTTGTGTCTAAGGAAATCCCCACCTATTATGGATATGGTAAAACTACATATGAGCATTACCAAGATATTCTGAATATGGCAATAATCCACAATATAAAAAATGGAGATATTATTGTCAAAATTCTAGCCCTATCCTTTAGAGGGAAGATATTACATTGGTTTAGGACCCTAGAATACAATATTATTACCTCATGGGATGCATTTTCTAAGCCCTTTGTAGAGGAATTAAATGAATCTTCTGATCCATTTTCCCTCCTTAATCAATTCACATCCATATAAAACCATCAACAAGAAACTATTTCAGACTTCAATTTGAGGTTCAGTATAACTTAGAAGAGAATCCCCTATGAAGCTAGATAAACTTAAACCCTCACTTTCATGTATTATATCAAAGCCCTTAGATCAGAGTTAGGCCTGTAGACCCAAAAATCTAGAGTATACACATTTTCGCAAGTATACAATACAACGATTCATGCTAAAAATATCCTTAATAATGTGGAGATATTACCTCCAAAACTGTGTTTCCTTACAATTTGGAAACCCCTAATGTCCAAGGTGAAATATCTACATCATCATATATGGACCCTCCTCCTTTGTCATCCCCATTTTCGTAGATGACTCATATTATTCATTCAAAAATATCACATGTTGCAGCTCCTTTTCCACCCCTTCCTTCTCAGATACCCCAAGAATCCTCTATCTTCCTTGATACCCAAATTAAGAAATTATGGAGGTAATTGAGTGATGTGATTTTGATTTATGTGGGTAGATATTTGAATAAAGTGGTAGACTTCCTGGCTAAAATGGGTATCGATAAGGAGGTAGACATTCAGTGGCACAGTGACATGGCTATTGAGTATGAGAAAATTAGGCAATTTGGTGAGAAAATCTAGTGTTTGGATAATTTGGACAACCATTGCACACATATGGTTTAAGATATTTGGCTCTAATGTAGATCTCCTTTTAGTGTTGTAACAAAAAATGGTTAGTTCTTAGGATCTTGGGTTTTAGAGTTATGAAAATTTGTTGAAAAGTTAAAAAGAGGAAACAAGTGCTCTTGCTGGCTAAGGCTGGAAGGAGTCTCATCCTAGCTTCTAAATAATATTTTTTTAATATAATTTTTTCAAATTCTTAAAAAAATACTGTTTAAATACATAGCAAAGTTTTTTTCTTTTGGGAAGGAGAGGGCACATCAATAATTCAATTGAATATTTTATATTTACATATTTATATATATATTCGTTTTACATTGATGTATATTAGAAATGACTCTAGATGTATATAGGAGAAAATAAATAGAGCGATAAATAGTTTAATATCAAAATTTTTAACCTAAAATGGAATAGCCTTGTTGGGAAATTTATTGGGGCCCAACTGGATTTAAATATAGTAAGGAAATGGGTTATTTATAAATGGAAGCCAAGGGGGCATATCGATATTGTAACTCTCCCAAAGGGTTTTATGATTTTTTCCTTTACAAGCTATGAAGACTTAAGCCATGCCCTAAAAAAAGGACCTTGGTTTTATGGGAAGAAGGGCATTTTTTTAGGAAGTGGAGACTGGGTTTTAACCCAAGTTCTAAAATATAAATTTAGCTCTAGTTTGGGTTTGCCTAGTAGGTCTTCCATTGGAGTTCTAGGATGAAGAAATTATAGCACGTATAGCTAAAGTAATGGAACAATTGATAAATTTTGATTTAGCATAAAAGGCAAAAACTAGATTTATATGTGTTTGGTTATGTGTTAATGCTTATTTGGGGAAGGAGCTACCAAAATCTATTAGGTTATTGTCTGAGTATTGGGTTTGAAATCAATCGATTGAATATGAAAATTCTCCAATGCCTTGCGAAGTTTGTAAAAGAATAAGATATTTTTCAAAAAACTACCCATACAAAAAAATTAGTTAATAAGGTATGGAGGAGGAAAGAACAACTAAAATAAAATGATACAATGGAAGAGAAGCCTTCTAAATTTCCTTCCTTACATGCAAATAAATTTAGTATTCTTTTCAAAACCTTTGAGGAGGGAGAATTTGCAGAGGATCAAGAGAGATTTTGTAACTAGTAGTGCAAATGGTGCTTCTAGAGTTCTTTTTGTTACGTGGAATACAAAAGTGGTCAAGAGATATTTTTTGGTTAAGGATTGTAGGTATATATAATGATTTTTTCTTAAATAATATGAACTACAAATGGTTGATGACTAATGTATACACCCCAAATAATTTGGTCGAAAAAATAATTTATAGGAGAAACTCATCCAGGCTAACAAAACTCATTAGATATCCCATGGATGGTTGCAGATGACTTCAATACAACTGTATTTTTGAGTGACAATAAGGGAGGGAATCAAGCCTTTTTAGGTAGTATGGAAGAATTTGGGAATTTTGTTTCTTAATATGGGTTGCTAGACTTGGATTTAAGGGGAACCAAGTATACCTGGTCTAATAGGCAATTAGGGGAAAGCATTATTCAAATTATATTGGATAGATTTTTTGTTACTCAAGACTAGTTTGTAGGGTTTTATAATGCTTACCTTTTGGTGCTTCCTACGATTGGATCAGAACATAACCCTCTTTTGCTAGAAATTAAATATAATAAGAAAAGTTTCAAAAGCCCATTCATATTTGAATTAATGTGGCTTTTACATTCTAGGATGGAAGAAAAATTTAAATAATGGTTGAATGTTGATGCTCTAGGTACGTCCATGTTCAAGGTCTCCAAGAAGTTAAATTTTTTTAAAATTTAATCTAAAAAATAAAATAGGGAGGTTTTTGGCAATATTTTACAATAGAAAGAAAATTTGGTCCAAAATTTAAAATATATAAAAACCCAAATTTAGGCGTGGATAATGATGGAGGACATATTAAGGAAATAAAAACTATTATTATCAAAATTTCACTCTACCCTGGCTAAAGAAGAAGTATTTTGGATGTAGAAGTCTAGGGTTCTTTGGCTTAGAGAAGGCAACAAAAATTCAAAATTTTCACTTCTCTACTCTTAGCCATAGGAGGACAAATAAAATCAAATAAATAATTAAGGATGATGGCATCTTGACCAAGGATGATAGAAATTTAAAATGAAACAATCCTATTTTTCAAAAACTTTCTCTCTAAGGAACAAGAGATGAGTGAGCAAGCAACCAAACAACTAGTACTTCATATTCCAAGGGTCATTTCAAAATAAATTTATAAAAATATCTTAAGACACTTCTTAGGGGAAGAAGTGAAGAATTTAGTGTTTGGGATACCAAAGGATAAGGCTTTAGGACTGGATGGATTTCTAGTTGGTTTTTCCAATCATTCTAGCATATAATTAGAGAAGATGTTAGTGCGGCTATAAGGAAATTTCATGTTATCGGAAGTCTTCCAAGAGACATTAACTCTACATTTTTAATCTTAATTCTTAAAAAATAGAAGGCAAATAATTTGAATATTTTTGGTCAATGAGTCTCCATAATATTGCTTATAAAATTATAACCAAACTAATGGCCAGTATATTAAAGGAACTCCTCCTTCTAGTGATCTATCAGCAGCAAGGAGGGCTTGTGAAAGGAAGACAAATTTTGGATGGAGTAATTTCTATTCATGAAGTTATTCCATAGAGAAAAGTGGAAATGTTGGGATGATCCTTAAATTGGATATGAATAAAGCATATGACACAGTTTTATGGTCCTTAACAAAATTTAAAAAAACTTTGGCTTTCATAACCATTGGAGACAATGAATTGGGACATGTATTTCTTTTGCCATGTTTTTGATAATTGTTAATGGAGCCTATAGAGTATTTTATTAGTAAGAAAGGCTTAAGAGAAGGAGACCCTAGCTCCCCATATATTTTTATTATCATGGCATAAGTGTTAGGGAGAACATTCTATACAACTATATTTTTTGCAATGCTTGAGGGTTTTAAACCAACTTTAAATATTGAGGCAGTTACACATCAATAGTTTATTGAAGATACCATTTTAATGTACCAAGATTTAGTAATTAAGGTGAGGGATATAAAATACATTCTTGAAACTTATGAATAGGTTTCTAATCAAAATACCAATTTTGTTAAGAGTAAGGTTTACTTCATCAATACTCTGATAATAGTGCAATAAATAATTTCTAGACTTCTCAACTATGGAGTAGAGGAGTTTACCTCCTTGTACTTAGGTATGCCCACATTTAAAGATAAAATGAAGGAAGAATTACGAAATCCTATTTTGGATAGATTTCAGAAAAACCTAGCAAGCTAAAAAGGGGTGATTTTAAAGCAAGTTGGGAAGCTTCAGTTGGTGAAGACAACTCTACAAATATTGTCTATTTACTACATATATTTATTTAAAATGTTGGAAAAAGTAGAAAACATGTTAGAATAAATTCAAGGGAGATTCTTATGGACTGGTATAGAAGAAAAATAAATAATATCCTTATTAGCTTGGGATAGGGTTTGTGATCATAAAAAAGGAGGATTGGGACTGAGAAAAATAAAAGGGTTTAATAAAGTCTTGGTTAGAAAAATTAGATTAAGGTTGATTCAAGAGAATGACAACTTATGGATAAAGATAATCAAAGCTAAATATCTGGATAATAATAACTCTTTTCTAAGATGTGTAAACCCTCCTCCAGGTACCTGTTTTTGGAATAAAATGGTTAAGATAAGATTACTTCTTTGAAAATGGATTCGGTGGAAGGTTGGAGATGGATCCCAGATTGCTTTTTGGGAAGAAGCATGAATCATGGATAATCCTTTAGGGCTGATTGATGAGTTGAATTATACTAGAAATATTTTGGCTGATTTCTTCAGAATAAAAGTCAAATATTTTATAAATAGAGGAATTGATGGCAAGCAATGGAAAAAGATCGATAGGCATTCTATTTTGAGGGGCATTCAACAAAAAATTATGGAGATAAATAAATTGTTATAAGGATATTATTTAAGCTAAAATAAGGAAAAAGATACTATTATTTTGGCCTCCAATCCATCTGGTAGCTACTAATTTAAATTAGAATATGAATCCAAAATCCCTCCATCCCTAGGTAGCTTTGATGCAAATAATATTTAAAGCAAGATTTTAATTCAAAAGATTGCCTTCTTCCTATGGTTGGCTATACAAAATAAGTTCTTAACACTGAGTAACTTAATAAGAAGAGGATTTTATCTCCCCAATAGATGTGTGTTATGTTTTAAAAATGAAGAATTAGTCAAGCATATGTTTATGGAGTGCCCATTATCTTCAAGGTTTTTTGAATTGATGATGAAGAAATTTGAAATTTAGTGGGTGAAGCCAAAGGATGTTACAGATTTATTAGAACAAACGAAATTTCTCTTTTCCAATTTAGTGTTATCTCAAGCTCAGAATCTAGCCCTGCCTCACCTTTTTGGGGTATTTGAAAAGAAAGAAATAACAAAATATTTAAGAAAATGTACAAGAATAAAATATCAACCTTCAAATTTTTTTTGGCTATATTTAAGGATAATATCTCTATTATATCTCATCATAATGATGGAGGAAGGGTAGTGGAAGCTAGAATTGTTTTAAAATATGGCTTTCTTGCAAGCCAAAATTATGATATTGACCTAAAATTGGCTAGATGGAATATAGTTTTATGGGGTATCTAAGGGAAACCCCAATAGGGTAGGAGGAGGGACAATTTTTAAAAATCCAAGTGGATAGATCATAACGATATTTATGGAATCTTATGGCATTCAATCCAACCATATGGTAGAAATATTATTAATTGCTTAAAGGATAAGAATGAAGCTAGTTGGAACATATCAGACATTACATTAGATGCAATATATATCATTGTAACCTTGGAAGCGGTTATTATAATTCATATCTACCAAGTGGGCAACCAAGTGATGGATCGATTGGTCAATGAAGGTGTAGATGTTTCTGAACCAATTTTTTGGAGGGATGATTTCTCTAGTGAGTTGAAGAGTATAGTTGATAGGAAATTGGTTGCTTATGATATAATTATGGTTAAATTGTTAATTAATGGTTGTAAGCTTTATTCACCTCTTGTAGACATAAGAAGTGATTCCCTAGTTCCTATTGAGTGGTGTGATAGGGGGATACTATTATATGGTAGGATCACGTTGAGCAGTACAATGTCTATAGTCTTAACGATATTTGCGATGGAATGCGGTGTTAGAGTGGCCCATGTGGTATTTTATAGAATATTATTCTATGGTAGGGTTCTTGTTTTGTGGTTGGAATACTATTCTATGGTAGGGTTCTTATTGAGCAATGTGGTGACTACAATATCGATGGTGGGATGTTGTTCCTATGATAGGATTCTTGGTGAGTGGTGTGATAGTGGGATAATATTATATGTTAAGGTTACTATTTTGTGGTAGGGTTCCTATTGAGCAATGTGTCGACTATCATTGCTACCTTTGAGGAGGTTAATACAATGCATATTTATTGAGAAGACAACCAAGCGATGGATTGGTTGGCCAATAAAGGTGTAGATATTCCTAAACCAATTATATGGAATGATGATTTTACTAGTGATTTGAGGAGTACAATTTAGAGGGAGTTGCAAGCTTATGATAGACAAATGTATGGTTAAATTTTTAATCAGTGGTTTTAAACTTTATTCACCTCTTGTAACCATAGAAAGTGAAGCTTTTTATATGACTTATTGTCTTGTTATACTGCTACTCTTCTCTAATTTTTAGTTGTTTGATTTAATGTAGAGAAGTGGTTTTGTAAAAAAGGGTTAGGCCCTTTAAAATTCCCATCTTTTCACCCTAATAAAAAAATATCAAATTATTTAATAATAGTTTTTTTTGGTACACTTTCAATCAAAGGTTTATTTTATATAAATATACATATATATATATATATATATATATATATATATATATATATTAAATTATATAAAAATGTGATGATGGTTAAAAATTTCATAGTTTTACACTTCATTTATTTTGAAGAAAGAATAATGAAGTACCCTATTATTACAATGTTGAAGTTTGAAAATTTATTTATTATGTTAAAAATATTTAAACTTAGCAAGTTAAAGTTTAAAAATATTGGGATTCTTGAACTTCAAAGCTTAATGTAAGTATTATTTTGAATGAGGGAACAAGAAAAATCTACATCAATGTATTTTTTATGTCTTATTTTTTATTTGACTATTTTTTATGAAAATTAAAAAATATATATATCAATAATCAAAAATTTTAAAATATATTTCTTAATTAAAATGTTAGTAAAATTTTGCATATAATATATTAAATTTTATGACTTATAAATTTTAAATTAAATGAAGAAAATCCCATACTATTATATATTATAAAAAATTTCATCCCTTAAATTTATTAATATAACTCTTCAAAGTCATGCGAGTCATCTAACCAAATCACATTTTCTTTCTATGCTAAACCGTAATTTGAAGAAAACAAAAGTTATGGCTTTTAACAACTCCCAACAAGAGGCAAGTAAGATGACTCTTATGAGAAGGTTGAGAATGTTTTCTCAATCATATATTTGGGGTCCCCTTCTTTAGACCATGTTTTAGCATGGCTCCATCATTTGAGGGTCCCCTTCTTTAGACCATGTTTTAGCATGGCTCCATCATTTGAGGCAAGACTAAACAAGGAGTATACTGCCCCTACCATTCTGGACTGCAATGTTTTCAACTTTAGTTTCAAGACACTCAAACATATGCCTCTTTCATTCATTTGCCATGCTTATCCTTTTGCATGGATGAGAGGTTTGAGGATCATACCTTTGAGTAGAAGACTGCAACAAAATAAAAAGAATATTTGTATCGATGATATCCAAACATATGCCAAGAGATCAGCCTCTTATGCCATCATCCTTGCAAACTTAGACATAGTTCCACTCATTACTTTAATGATTTTTTATTTGACAATAAATATACACAAATCCTACAACTCTTAGCATCCTAGATATTCGTAACTTGCTCTTAAGTCTTGTATGGAGAACACAATCCCTCTACAAGGTTAATGAGGTGCAAGAACAAAGAGCGATCCCTCCAAGTTTTTCCAACTACATTGCCGCTATTGAAAATTGAACTCCTAAACTGAGACAGTAATAATCTCTTCCATATTTGGTTCAATTTCCTGAAGCACGGTAATGATTTTTCAACTCTTCCTGTACACCTGGGGCGTCAATTAAATCTATTCTATTTATTTTTAATGATGGTAGGCACATATACAAAAACCTGAATCCACGGCGAAAACTGTCGATTTAATCTCTTTGGAAGACGTAATATTTAAGTCTCCTTCCAATAAAACCCATTGATTTTTTATGGTAAATTAGTAAATTGAAGTAGCCAAATAAATCATGGAAGGATATAAATGATATGCAAATTGTTTGAAAAGAAGGGCGCGACGGAGTGTGATTTTGTAGATCTTGGATACGGAAATGTGCTCGTCTGGAAAGCTACTCCGAGATACTTCAATCATTAGTTTGTGGGTTTGATAATTAAGATTATCAAATTTTAAATAAGTATAAGATTTAATTTAATTTTTTTTTAAAGCACAAAGGGAATTATAATACCATTGGCCGTTGTTACTATAAACCTTAGTTTATTGGGTTAATGAGATGAAGGGCATAGAACTAGGGCAGCCAACCAACAAACAATGGGTTGTTACCATCCAACCTATCCTTTTTTGGGTAAGTCGTGGTTTGAATTTTGGACCTTCCCCAAAGAGAGGCCAAATCTCTAACTGCGTTGTCTTTGTTGAACTAAAATTTTGAGTTTACATAAGATTTAATTTTTTAAGTAAAAATATCATTATATCAATTTTGGTAACTAGAATTTAGTTTTTTTTATTAGATATAGAAGGGGGTTTTGAAAGGGTCCTCAAACCTTTTACAATAGGAGAAGCCTTGTAAAACTTGGCCTAAGATAGTAATATAGGGACAAGAACAACTATAAAGCACTACAAATGACCACCCATCACCAAGTGAACCAGGTACAATTTGATACAAAAAGCAAAATTAGAACATTGGTGAGCCGCCAACCAACCAATACTCCCACATGGTTGTGCACAAAACCTTTCTTCATAAAAAATAAAAACTTACATAGCATCAAGAAGTATGCATTACTAAATCCAATTGAAGAAGGCCTTAGAAAAATTGTCCTCTCCAAATAGATAGACCATTGAGACTTACACCCAAGTTTGCCATAAAGACAGAATGACAATTTCCTTCTCTAAAGATATGCTTTATCTCCCTGTCCTCTCTAGCCTGAAGAATCTGTCTAGATTTCATAATTATAGCCTCAATGTTCCAACCGAGGATTGAATCACCTTTGACCAAGTTTATAATATTAAGCGAGTATCCTTCAATGCAAAATTTTTGGCACCCCATATTATCCACAAGTAGGAGACCTTGGTAAAGGGCTTTGGCCTCCACAACATGGCAAGTTTGGAATCTAAGAATTTGGCATACGCCAACAAAATCCCATCTCTATCATCCCTAAGCACCCCATCGACACTAGTATTATCAGGATTACCCTTTTAAGCTCCATTGAAGTTTAGTTTAACCCAGTCTGGAGAAGGAGGTTTCCACATCACAAGGGCATGGGAATTAAGACCAGGAAGACCAGTAACCCTATTGCTTTGATGAAATCCAATTTTCCTTTCGAGGTTAGTGTAGACATAGAAAATTGACCCACCTAGATGTATCATTTTTCTTGTCCCCTTAAAGGTATCCAAATGCATTGAATGCAATATTGGACACTATTTTCCCCTTCTCCATTTTTTGATCTTTGTGAATTCACAGCCGCTCATTCTAGGGCTCAAATTCACAAAAATTAGGGCTTTTCTTGGAAACCCTAATTTTTGGGTCAATGCCCTCTTAGTTGGCCTTTAGCCAAGGTTGTCTTTTCATTTTTTTGCCCCTTTTTGCCCTCCAAGCCTCTTATAAATAGAGGGTTGGATTCCTCTTCCCCCTTGAAGCACAAAGACAAGTGAAGAGAAATTTTCTCAAGTGATTTTGTGAACAAGTGATCTAACAAGTGCTTTCAAGTGATTTCAAGTGTGCTACTATTGTGAACTAATGTTGTTGCTACTTTTGTGTTTGTTGTTCTTGGTGGATGAATGTTGGAGCTTTGAGGAGAGGATTACCATTTCGATAGTTGCCCCATCCTTTTGCTACTTCATCACTTCCACCAAGTTTTGCTGTGTTGTTTGAATTTACTAGATCATTATTTTTTTTTTTTGCATTCAATTTTGCATAATTTGAACAATTAAATCCTCTGTTGCAAATTCATGCTTAGTTATTATAGGGAACATATTTGCTTACAAGAGGATTTGCGTTCTCCCATTTTAGGGCACAAATTCACTTTGCTAGGTTTTGAGGGTAAATTTGCTTCCCTAAAACCTTAGTTCTTCTATTTTTACTATATTTAGGCTGTAATTCATCTATTCACTTTATGTTTTCACATTGTTTCATGTTTTTGCATTACTGTTTTTGGCCCGCTTTCCAAAGGCCAACAATTTATTTTATTTTCGAATGGTCAGCTGAAATGACCTAGGGGGCTTGATTGCTATGCCTCCAATCTTAATAATACAATGGCCTAAGTAGACCCCCAAATCCTAATCAAGTTTTTTAGGGTTTTGCGAAGCTATATTTTAGGTTTTGGAGCTATTTGGATACCCTAGATTCAATTTAAATGCTATGTTCAACCACCAAAACAAATGAATGCCCTAAATAATTTTCTTGGGTTGTTTGTTGTTTACTTTCTGCCCATTTCCATAAACAAAAAAGGAGAAAATATATTTCGCTCAAATTATTAGGCATTCAAAAGTGAAAGGCATAAATTTTACATTTAGGTTAAAGTTGTTTGTGCATCTTCTTGTCATTTTGCTAAAATATCAAAAAAAAATTCTTACTACAAGATAGGTTAGAAATCATTGAATTTAAAATTCATTCTAGGGTAGCTCTTGTTTTCTTGTATCTTTTGTTTGTATTGCATTTTTCTTTCATTTATTTTAGCTTAGACCTTAGAGAGGCCAAATCCAGGTGATTGTTATAAATTGAACACATCAAACATTTCCACCTCAAACTTGGAGCGAGTCCTAAAACCATTCTTGGTGAACCTTTCTTTTTTCCCACCGAGTATAGAGTCTATAATGATCACTTCATCTCCCAATGGATCTAGATGAGAATAATACGTGGTATGAGGTTTTTCCCCTCTACATCTTTGATGAAATTGACGTGAAACACGTCTCTCCTTCTGCTCTCTTTTCAAATATAAACAAGATAATTAAAAATATGTTTATTTAGATCTAGAAATCATTAAATAATATCTTAAACATATTTGGTGTGCCTTCTATTTAATTGTTCTAGGTCCCTCTTTTCTTTCATATCCTTTCTTCTTTCTCCTAATGGCTTTTGACCTTATGAGGGAATGAAGGCTTTTAGAATCTGATCATAATTATCAAGAGGATGATTAGATTGATAGAGAAAACCTAATCATGAAGAGAACATAGAGGTTAGAGATGACCTTGATACTATTGAGAAGAATGATGGATAACTCCTCTTTAAATCATATGCTCATTTATGGGATTTCTTCAAGCAAAACAACAAAGCTTTAACTAAATATTTGGAGAGAGACACCTCCAATAAAGTAGGTTCTTCCCACTTGAATATTCATGTCAATTATTTGTTTAAATCCTTTGATCATGTTAATCCATTCCATGAACAAATAGGTGATACTACTCTAACCACCAAAATTGGAGTAATTCTACAAGTTCCTCTAATTAGTAGTTCACCTCAAACTAATTTTCAATTTCCTTCCTATAACCTTCATTATTTTATTTCACTAAATGTGAATTATTTCTCACATCAAGACACCATGCAAAAAATTTCTTTTCACAACCCATATCATAACAGTATCAATAACTCTAACATTGGCCAATTTCCCTTTCAACAACCTACCTATAGCTCTCCCCTAGGGAATCTGGGGGTATTGCACAACAACAATCTTGAAATACAAATCTTAACAAGTGTAGTGAAACAATTGGCTTTAAAAGTGGATTCTCTTCAGACTCCAAGTTTCACCTACAATTATAAGAAAATGTGCAATCAGCCCTTGGACCCTATCATCACCTCTAGGCCCTATCCCAAGCATTTTTCAATACTAATTTTACCTATTTATAAGGGAACAGAAGACCCAATTGAGCATTTAAGGATGTTTAGGATTGCATGTCATGATATTATAAATGATGATATGTTGCTCCTAAAGATTTTTCCTAAGGGTCTTGGTGGTATGGCATTGGAATGGTACTATCAGTTGCCTAGACACTCTTTGAGAAATTTTGAGGAAAAAGTTGATTTTTTTGTGCAACAATTTGGAGCTTGCATTGAAAAGAATGTGTCTATGAAAGATGTTTATAATTTGAAACAAGGAAAAGATGAAAGTTTTTCAGAATTCAAGATACACCTTACCTCTTTGAGATATATTGGAAATATTTATTGAGAATTTACAATAACAAGTATCTTATGCATTGGAAACGTTAGTTATTACCCCTTTTGAGCAAGCAATAGAGCTAGCAAGAAAAGTGGAACATAATCTCATTATAAGAGGATAACTTAAAGTGAAATAATATAGGACCACTAAAAAATAGTATAATAATAAGCATGTGGTGGGTGACGAAGTAACATATAATGGGCTTGTTAATAGTGTTGTTAACAACCTACAAAATACTATGTTAAGTAAAACAAAATATCTACAAATAAATTTCACAAGACTCAACATACTTGTGATAGTGGTCCTAAAGCAACTTTTGGAGGCCAAAATGATTTATTTACCTCTCATAAGGCAACCTGATACCACAACTGATTGGTACAAAGTTTATTAACATTGTAAGTATCATAAAGTGGATGCCACATGGCATATTCATATAAGAGGTTTAAACATGTGGTTTAGGACTTGATTTATGTAGGTTATATTGTTATATATACCTCTCAACCTACCCCATATCACAAACCTCCAAAAAATAATCAACCTCCTACATAACAAGCACCTACAAGTAATCATAGACAATGGAAATCTAATGAAATATCATATCATAATGTGTTACCTCTTTACAACAACTCAATTGGTATGGTCATAGTGACTATGAGAAAGCACGATCAAGCTCAATCGACTCAACAATATTAGTAGGATATGATTACTTCATCCAACCAACATTTAATACCTCCCTTAGTTTTGAAGAGTACTAAAAAAAGGAGCACAAACATAGAAAACCAACCCTTAGTGTTAAAGTCACAACCTAAAGTCTCCTTCGACATTCAAAAATATTAAGCTAACACCCCATACAAGATATCCCTCTTACAACTTTTGTAAAATTATTCTATTCATAGGGAATCTTTGTTGAAGATTCTACGTCAATAATTGGTTTCTCAGGACATTCCCCCTAGGGATATAACTAGTGTTATAAGTTCTCTTGGGATTAATCATATTTCGTTCTATGATGATGAGCTTCCTTATTCAAATTTTTAAGAAGATTATTCTCTTTACATAATTGGATATATTAAGGAAATGTTTATCAAGAGAGTATTTATGGACAATGGTTCCTCTCTTAATTTATGCACTTAGCAGTTCTTTCAAAATTTAGATTAAAGGAGGAAGATCTCACCAAATTTGATATCATCATAAAATCTTTCAACAATGAGTTCCAAGAAGCTTGTGGTACTATAGACATTTTTCTTAGGGTAGGATCCAATATCTTAGATACCTTATTTTATGTGGTTTCTTATCCTACATATTTTAATATTCTTCTTGGATGTGCTTGGATTCATGCGATGAGGGTTGTCCCTTCTACCCTTCAATAGTGTTTGAAGTTTGAATTTAAGGATCAACTTGTCACCATTCTGGGTGACCCTCATCTATTTCAATATTGTTCAATGGTTGAGAAAGCTCAATCTAGTCTCAATTTTTGTCCATCTATTTCTATCCAAACCATTGAGGAGTTTGGAGGTCTCAAGAAAAATTAGGACCGATTCAATCTAACCAATGAAAACTCTCTTCTTGATTTAGTTAAGGATCATCAAGGTTTGGAGTGGAATGAAGAAGATGAGACTCTTCCCTCTCCTTATTTATTTTGAAATATTATAACCTTGAGGTATTCTAAGTTATTTGTGGACCCAAGAGAGCATGTTAAAGAGGATACTCTTTGTGATGTAGATCATGAAGATATCCTATGAAATAGTTTCTTATTTGGTGGGTCAATTTTGTGTGTTGCGCATGTCGAGTCTCATATTTCTCAAGAGGGCCTTGCCCCTATGTATCCCAAGGATCTTGAGAAACTAGGAGTGATCCTTACCCCTCCTCATTGTGATGATGAATCCCATATCCTCATAGAGGAGACCATGATGTTAATCTAGTTTCTAAGGAGAACTCTAGAATCCTTAAGTTAGCTAAAGCCTTGACCATGGATGAGTAGGAGCAACTTAACAATTTGTTGAAAGAATTCCAATATATTTTTGTTTGGTCATATGTCGACATGCTAGGGCTTGATCCATCCCTTGTCATGCATCTTCTAGTAGTTAGGAATAGTGCTAATATTGTAAACTATAAACTTAAGAGAATGCATCCTAAGGTCACATTTTTAGTTGAGGAACTCAAAAAACTCCTTGACGTAAGATTTATCAAAGCTATTGACTATTTTCATTGAATCTCAAATATCGTTCCAATAGCTAAGAAGGAAAGAAAAATTAGAGTATGTACCGACTTTTAGGATATTAATTTAGCATGTCCCAAGGATGATTTCCCCCTACCCAACATAGATTAGATCATAGATTTCACTGCCATGTGTAGGATATTATCTCTCGTGGATGGTTTCTCATGATACAATCATATTATGATTTCCCCTGAGGATTAGACCAAGATATCTTTCATCACTCCATGGGACACCTTCTATTGGAAAGTCATGTCTTTTGGCTTGAAGAACGTTGGTACCACATATCAAATGGCCATAACTTATATTTTTTATGACATGATGCATGGTATTTTATAGAATTATATGTACGATATCTTGGGTCACTCCATGCATCAAGAGAATAATTTTCATGATTTAAGGTAGATTTTTGAAATGATTCGGTAGTTCAAGGTTAATCTTAAGCCCTCCGAGTGTGTATTTGGAGTCACATCTGGTAAATTGTTAGGGTTTTATTATTTCTAGGCAAGTCATCGAAATAGACCCCACTAAGATAGTAGCCATTACTGACATGCCTCCTCCTCATACCGTGACTAAGTTGTATAGCCTACAATGTAATATTTAAGCTATTTTATGGCTCATTACCCAGTTATCTGATAAGTTTTATCCCTTTCTTAAGCTTCTTAAGAAATATGCCATCTTCTAGTGATATTTGAAATGTTAGCAAGCTTTTGATGCACTCAAAAATTATCTCCCTTTCCCACCTATGTTAGTTCCTCTCGTACTAGGTAATAATTTGATGCTTTACATAGTAGCCACAACTCAATATTTGGGGGCCATGTTGGCACAACATTATGATCAAAACAAAGAGCAAACTATCTAATATATTAGTAGAACCTTGGTCAGCTATGAAACCAAGTACACTCCCTTAGAGAGACTTTGCCTTACAATAGTGCTTACTTCCTAGAAGCTAAGACACTATATTCTCAGCCATAAGACATTAGTAGTTGCAAATTTTTATCCTTTACACTTCCTAATGTCTAAGCCCCAACTTTCAGTTCATGTTGCTAAGTGGGTTTTAGCCCTTAGTGAGTTTGGCCTAACCTTTATAGGTCAGAAGTTTATCAAGGGTCAAGTCATTATTGATCAATTAGCATTCACTTCCCTAGAATTTGCCCATCCTTTTGTTGTGGAGTTTCCTAATAAGTGCTTCAGCATCGAGGCTAAAGATCTAGAGTCTTGTACTTTGTTTTTTATGGAACCTAATGTTTAAAGGGTGTTTATTTTAGAATCATTCTAGTTACCCCATAAAATAGCTCATCCCCTTGTTATTCAAGCTTCACTTCTCTTACACGAATAATACTACAAATTAGGAAGTTTTTATACTTGATATTAGAGTTATTGTAGCCTTGAATATTAGGGTTCTTTTAGTATTTGATGAATCTCAACTTACAATCAATAAGATTAGCAATGTTTATCATAATCATGATGATAATTTTAAACCTTACAAAGAGATTGTCACTAGGATTTTGTCCTTGTTCAATAAGGTAATCCTAGAGTCTATCCCTAGAGCCTCTAAACACCATGTGGATGCTATTGTCATCACTGCATCCTTATTCCCTTTGGATTTAGAATATGATCAAGCATCAATTATAATTTTCCAACTACAGTAGCCTACATCACTTAGTTCTAGTCTTGTTCCCCTAGATATTTTTACCATCGAAGCTTCCCCATTTTAACCTTAGCATACCGAAATATTTAACTTCTTATAGGATGGTTCAATTCCTAATGGTTTAGATAGAACTTAGTGTAATATTTTGCATAAAAGAGCATTTCAATTTGTTATAATTGGCAATACCTTGTATCAACATTCTTTTGAAGGTATTATTTTATGATGTCTCAACTTTGATGAAGCCCAAATAGCTCTCAGTGAATCTCATGAAGGATCATGTGGAGGTCATTTAAATGATAATGTTATTGCCAAGAAGCTCCTATGGATGGGGTACTATTGACCTTCCATGGAGAAAGATGCATGTGATCATGTTTGATACTGCAATAAGTGTCAACACCATGATAATATTGTTCACGCTCCTTATCAAGATCTTTGGGCTATTTCTTCCCCTTGGCTATTTTCCATGTGGGGATTGGACATTATCAGGAATATTAACCCATTATCATTTTATAGTCATAATTTTATCATCACTACAATATACTACTTTACTAAATGGGTCAAAGTCATACCTTTAGCTATGGGGACTCGATCTCAAGTTTTTAAGTTCATATTCAACTAGATCCTTTGTAGTTTTGGGATACCTTCAGTGATTTTTTCTAACAATGGCACTCCTTTCAATAATAAATATATCCATAAATTTTTTGCTAAGTACAATATTCAACATAAGTGGTCAACTCCACATTACCCTTGGATAATGGTCAAGCTAAAGCGTCCAAAAAATATTTAGTTAATATCCTCAAAAGGTTGGTTAGTAAGACCGATCGAGACTAGCATATCCAACTTTATCGTACCTTGTGGTCTATCGTACTAGTGTGTGTACCCCTACATGTGCTTCTTTGTATGTCTTGGTCTATGGTAATGAGGTAGTGTTTCCATTCAAGTTATAAGTCTCTTCCTTGTGTATCTTTATGCAAGATGCCTCAGTTAGTGACGAGTTTCATTTAGATCATTTGAACCAATTGGAGTTACTGGATGAAAAGTGTGTTTATACCTTAGAGTATTTGCAAGCCTATCAGAATAGGATTAAGTGATCTTCCTTTAAGAGATATTGCAACCATTCATTTGAGGTTGGGGACCTTATCCTCAAAGAAAATCAAAATAACACCAAATATCCTTCCGATATTAAAGGTAAGTTTCAGACCAACTGGTTAGGGCCCTTTGTATTAATAGCCAAGTTTAGTATAGGTTCCTATTGTATATCTTATTTGGATGGTAAATATATTAAATAACCAATGAACATAATGCATATAAAGAGAATATGCATGATCATCATTAGTTCATCTTATATTACACTTAGCTTAGTTATCATCTTGCATTTGGTTTACTTGTTCATACTACATGACTACTTGCCATATTTGCATGAATTGATTATCATTCTATTTCCCCTAGGTTTTTTCTTATCATATATTTGCATGCTTGCTTGCTCATGTTGCATGATTGCTTGATCATATAGATTCTTGGGGATTTTGTGATAATGGTAAGTTATGAAACCTAGTTAGGTCATAATGCACATGCATTCCACTCACACTAAGACTTTGATGCTTATCAAATCCCCAACCTAGGGAGCATTTTCCATTGCATTATCTCATTCGTATTTATTTATTTCATTTTTTCTTTATATTCCTTGAACTTTGAAATTTTTTCAATGACCATAAACTTCCTCAAGTAAATGAATATAGTTCTTCTTGTATATTTGCAAGTTTTCATTCCTTCTTTTTTATCACCACAAGGATATATGTCCTTTCTCCTATCTGCTCATATTTTCTTTGTTCACACTTCTCCTTTTGATATTTTGATTCTTAAGAGATCCTCATGAGATGGTACATATACCATATGGATTTCCTATGGCCACTGACTATCTTATGCACATCTCTTAACTATCAAACTTTCAAATAGAGAAACACACACATGCACATTTTTATCCTTCATCTCTATTTCTTCTTTCCTTTTTTCTAGCATGTGCATACACACACTTTCTCATGTTGTTTTTTCTTTGCTCATTCACATGTTGCACACACCACACCTCTATAAGGTGGTATACCTAATGGTAATCAGATATTATTTACTCTCATCACCCCATCCAGGATAGCTTTATAGGCATGAGCAAGGGGTAGCCTCCATTCACCCATTTGCAAGCATAAATCCTAGTGGGTATATCTCTTTGATCTTGACCATTAGTGAGCACCACACCCATAGCAGGTATCGCTCCACCTGACCATATTTGTGAGCATAACACCCTTATGGGATAATATCAAGGCCATAAATGAGGGGTAACCTCTACTTGGCCATTTGTAAGCACATATCCTAATCACGGTTTGCTCATTTTTCTTTTCCTTTTTGACCTTTTGGATACTTTGTTCTTCTTTGCCTCTTTATTCCATTTTTATTTGTCTCTCTTTTTTTCTTTTTTTCCCTTTTTTGCTTCCATATTCTCATCCTTGTATTGCATTTCATTCTATGTTACATTTTTTTAGTTGTATTAGTTGCATTAGTCTTGTACCTAGTTGCCATCATCATGATTCGTAATATTTTTGTGGTTCTTTTCTATCTTGTTTTCTTCGGTTGCATTTTTTGTTTTCTTCAAGAATTTTATGTTTCTTTTGAAACACGAGGGGGAACCTTGGCCTCAAAGACATTAATGGTAGTAATACCTCGATTTACATGCAATTATGAGGTATCAAGAGTGATATCATGCACCACCTCTTTTACTCTAACCTAACCCCCTTTTTTGTGTTCACTATAGTTTGCCCATATGTGTATACATATTTCTTTGATGCATTTATCAATTCATAAATGCATAAAAAAGGGGGAAAAATGTAGACATGGAAAATTGACCCACCTAGATGTGTCATTTTTCCTTAGTCCCCTTAAAGGTCTCCAAAGGCATTGAATGTAAGCTTGGACACTTTTTCCCTCTTCTTCCCATTTTTCTTATTGGTCTTTGTGAATTCGTGGTTGCTCATTTTGGGGCACAAATTCACAAAAAATAGAGTTTTTCTTTGAAAACCCTAATTTTTGGGTTGATACCCTCTTAGTCGACCCTTAGCCAAGGTTATATTTTCATTTTCCCACTCATTTTCGTCCTCCAAGTCTCTTATAAATGGAGGGTTGGATTCCTCTTTTCCTTTCAAAGCACAAATACAAGTGATTTTGTGAACAAGTGATCTAACAAGCACTTTCAAGTGATTTCAAGTGTGCTACTGCTGTGAACTACTATTGTTCTTGTTTTTATTTTTGTTGTTATTTGTGGATGAATTTTGGAGCTTTGAGGAGAGGGTTACCATATTGATAGCTACCCCATCCTTTTACTACTTCATTGCTTCCTCTAGGTTTTGTTATGTTGTTTGAATTCACTAGATCATTAAAATTTATGTTTTGTATTTGCTTCTACGTAATTTAAACATTTAAATCCTCTATTGCAAATTCATTCTCAGTTATTACAGGGCACAAATTTTCTTATGAGTAAATTTACGTTCTCCCATTTTGGGGCACAAATTCACTTCGTTGGGGTTTGGGGGTAAATTTGCTTCCCTAAAACCCTAGTTCTTTTATTTTTGCTACATTTAGGTTGTAATTCATCTATTCGCATTCTATTTTTGAATTGTTTCATGTTATTGCATTACTATTTTTGTTCCACTTTCCAAATATCAATAATTTACTTTATTTTGAATGGTCAACTAAAAGGACCTAGGGGCTTGACTGCTGCACCTCCAAGCTTAGTCATATAGTAGCCTAGGTAGACCCCCAAATTCTAATCAATATTTTTAGGGTTTTACAAAGTTATCATGTAGGTTTTGGAGCTATTTGGATATCTTGGATGCAAGTAAAAATATAGACTCAACCATCGAGACAAGTGAGTGTGCTAAATAATTTTATTAGGTTGTTTATTGTTTGCTTTTTTACCATTTCCATAAACAAAAAAGGAGAAAAAGAATTTTGCTCAAATTCTTAGGCATTTAAAAATGAAAGGTATGTTTGTGCATCTTCTTGTCATTTTTCTAAAATACCAAAATATTTTCTTATTGCAAGATAGCTTAGAAATAATTGAAATTAAAATCCATTCTAGGGTAGCTCTTATTTTCTTGCATGTTTTGTTTATCTAGCATTGTTCTTTTATTTATTTTCACTTAGACCTTAGAGAGGCCAAACCTAGGTGATTGTTTTAAATTGAAAATCAAAAATTTCCATCCCAAACTTGGAGTGAGTTCTAAAATTGTTCCTAGTGAACCCTTATTTTTTTCCACTGAGTGTAGAGTCTATAATGACCATCATGGTCACCTTATCTCCCAATGGATATAGATAAGAATCGTATGTGGTGTAAAATTTTTTCCCTCTACACTCAACCTCCTCAAATTTTCCCTCCTCCAAAGCCAAAGAGGACACATTCTCCAAGGTGGAAGCCAAGGCTCTAGCACAAATAAAGGCAATATCTCTTTTGAAGTTTTTAAAAATTCTACTATTCATCTCCTTCCAAACCTACCAAAAAAGTTATGGTAAACAAAAGTTCAAAAAATATTTCAACCTTGGAGAATAAAAAGGAGATGACCATTGAGCGCAAACATCAATAAGCGAACTCAAAACCACCTAACTCAGTTCAAAAAATTTAAAAATAGAGTTAAGAACTTCCATAGGGAATGTGCATTGAAATAATAGATGGCTTTTCTATTTGTCATTAGCACCACAAAGGTAACATTTGTTTGACATCGACCAATCTATTTTTTTTTTAATTTTTAATGGTCAAAATATTATTTTGAGTTTCCAACCAAAAATGATATTCACCTTTGGTGTTAGACCCTTAAGCTATACTTTGAAAGTTGGGATCCATGGAGGATTCTTGATATCTAGAAGATTATAGGCAGACTTGATTGAAAAGGATCCATTATTTTCCCCTACCCAAAAGATCTCATCCTCTTCATTTATTTGATTAATGATCTAAAACTTCAACTTATTAGCAATTAGAATCCAAGCTTCAAGTTTAGCATTGTTGAGAATATACAAGTCTAACAATTTGTAAACCTTCAGCCCATTTACCAAATCAATAAAGTTAGCCACCGTAGACCCAAAGACCAATCTAGTCCTAGGATCAAAACACACTAGATTTAGAATTTATGTAAGGGGCTAGTCCATTAGCCAAATATCTTTCTAGAAATCAATCTTGAGTCTATCATCCAACTTTCACCTGCAAAATTTGAAGACTAGCACCCTCAAATTTTGTAAACTCAACCAAAAGGGTAAACCAGAGGTCAACATAGGATTAAAAAGCAAAAAAATATCCTATCTCAAGTATTTGGTCGACACAATGTTGACCCAGCTAGTTTAAATTTGTTTTGACAACTTTCATCCTTATTTTATAACTAGAGCCTTATTCATATATCTGATATTATAGAGACCTAAGCCACCATCATTTTTAGGTTTGCAGACTTACTCCCAACCAAGTGAAATTTTTTCTTCTCATCAGAACTATACCAAAGATACGACTTTTGAATATGTTCAATATTTGATAAAATATTTTTAGGAATTTTGAATATAGATAAGAAAAAGGTTGGAATCCTTTGAAGAGTAGACTTTATCAAGGTAGACTTTTCAGATTGACAAAGGAGGGATCCTTTCCACCTGACCAACTTCCTCTATAATTTTTCCCCCACAAGTTCCCAAAGTGAATCTTGAATCTTACCTTTAAATAAAGGTATTCCAACGTAAAGAGATAGGAGAGTAGCCACCTCACAATCTAATATGTGAGTAATTATCCTCTACCTTGCTAAGGGGGTATATAGAAAGAAATTTTTTATTTTTATATAATTTATATTTTGACCAGCTATAATTTTAAACACCTCTAAAATTCCTTTTACCACCTCTACTTGGGAAAATGAAGAAATAAGGGAAAGTATAACATTATTTGCAAATTTGTGATGAGTAATAGGATCCATCGATAAAGCAAGCTTGATACCTTCCATAAAGGGTTATAACTTGATAGCCCTACCTAGAGCTTTTGCCACTAAGATATAGAGGTAAGGGGATAAGGGGTACCCTTGGCTAATGCCTCTCAAAATTGAAAAATAACCTATTGAGGAACCATTTATTAAGACTAAAAACTTGGCAAAAGAGATACAAACATGAACAAGTTTTATCCAACTTTAGAAAAAATCAAAATTTCCCAAAACCTTTAACAAAAACTCCCACAAAACCCTATCATAAGCTTTGTTCATGTCTAACTTGAGGAGGAGACCAAATCTGCCACTTTTATCAATTAAATGAAGGATTTTATGGACATCTATGATATTGTCTAGGATATTTCTCCTTGGAATGAATCCACTTTGATATTAATCAATCAATGCTAGAAAAAAGGTTTTAATCTGTTAACAAGGGCCTTTCTAAAAATTTTATAAACAATGTTACATAAGTTGATGGGTCTAAATGTACCCAAGTCCTTTGCATCAATAGTCTTGGGGATCAAAGTTAAAAATATAGAATTTAATTTAAATGGGATATGATTGGAGGTTTGGACATCCCAAAGAGCATCAACAATATCCTTCCCCACAATATGCCAATACTTTTGCAAAAAAGAGGGGGGGAATCATCAGGACCTGGAGCCTTTATTCCTTCCACCACATATATAGCAAATTTGACTTCCTCATAATTGAAGAGAGAGACAAGGACTTGGTTCATATCAACTGTGATAAGGTTGGGAATACTATCAAGCAACTTATTTTGAGATTCCTCATTACCAACCTCTTCCATCTCAATGATATTTTTAAAGAAATCCATAACCTCAACTCTTATATCCTTAATGTGAGTAGCACTAGATCCATAAGAATTTTGAATTTATCTAATCCTATTGGTGCTTCTGTGCTTCAAGATCGTGATGTGAAAAAACTTGGAATTTTTATCTCCCTCCTTTAGCCAAAGTGCCTTGGACTTTTGTTTCCACAAAATTTCCTCCTTGGATATTTGGCGACCACCTTATTTTATCTGTATCTGGTCTCTTGATATTTATTTCCAAGTTATATCTCATATTCAGTAGCTTTCAATTCAGTTTTTAGGTATTACTTCTTTTGCAAAATATTCCCAAAAATCCTTTTCTTCTATTATTTAAGGTCACTTTTAACAAATCTAAGCTTTGTCACAATTTTGGAAAGGTCAAAGCCTTGAAACCTTGTCAACCACCAGTTTTTGATTTTAGCTTCCAATATAGGATGAAGGCACCACATTACCTCAAACCTGAATGGCCTAGGGAATTTGGTTTCTTCTTATAACACTTCAAAATGTAAGGGGTTATGGTCAGAGCCAATTCTACGTAGAAAAAATAGAGACAGATTCCCAAATAGTAGAAGGTACTCCTTAGAGACAATAACCTTGTAAAAACTGATTTAGATGAGCTGGTTAACCACTCTCCTATTTCTTCAAGCATACCTTGAACCCTTCAACTCAACATCCAATAGCTCATTTCCATTTATAAAATATGCAAACTCTTCCATGATTTTGATATTGGGGAGTTCCTTTTTTTTATTATTCAAAAAAATAGAGGGTAATTAAAATCTCCTACAAGGAACTAGGCTTCTTGAACAAAAATCCTTCTCATGGAATTCATAGTTTACCATAAATGATTTATATTAGGACCAGAGTTTGGCTCATACACATTAGTCATAACCCACTTTTTATTTCATCCAACTTGTTGGTATCCCAAAGATAAAGGAGTCCCCTAGAGGAACCATTGGTTGGTCTTACAACAAAATGGAATTATTTCTAAATTCTTCTTCTAATAGCTTCTATATAGTAACCATCCAACTTGATTTCTTGTAAGAAAAAAATATCAAGTAGTTTTGTTTTTACTTAGGGAAGCGACCACCCATTGTTTAGAAAGCCCATTCAGACCCTTAACATTCCAATATAGGCTCTTCATTTATGAGATTTAGAATTAGATTTATTTCCTCCAAATACCCTATGGCAACTATGGTAGAAATATTATAGCTTTAGTTGTCTTACTTTAACCTTTCCTTTTTCAAGTTTGAGTAGAGCTTCATATCCATTCATGATCTCATAATCTGTTTTCTTCTTCCTCATAGACTTTTTAGAGGGCTTTCTTAACTTATTATAAAACACACATCCACATTGAACTTCCTTTGTCTTTAATTTTCAGGACCCAAGTAACCTTTCTCTAAATAGGTCTTTGAGGAGGTAATTGGAGACCCTACCTCAGGGATCACCAACTGAATCATAGGCTACTCAAGAGTAGAACCAATACAAAGCCCATCAAAGGAATTATGAAGAAGAGTATTAGAAACAATGGTTTTAGAAATAACATTCGATTGAGATATCTCAATAACACCAAGCTTTGAGGATATGTTCTTCTCCTTAGATGTCTTCTCAATCACCACCAAGTTGGCTAGGGTTAATTATGAGGGTTACAAAATCTCCTTCACTAGAGCCTTAAACTTTTAAATCTCATCCATCTATGGATAATCTTATCCTTCCCCCAAATTTGAGGAATTACCACATAAATCCTTTGAGGGGACTCAGACTAAGTTCTCCTTCTAGATCCATTCTATTCCTACAGATATTTTTTCCTTCTCTTCTTGTGCCTTAAGGGTACGTTGGTTCACCTGGTGACCCAATTTTCCATAGCCAGAGCATTGGTTTGGACTATTTTAATAAATAATGGGTTGTTACTAAGTACCTAGGAATGATATAATCTTTATAGAAGAGGGAATATCTACCTTTAGATCTGCCATAACACACATTCTTGCATACACCATTCTTGATTTGGCTTTGGTTACCATATTGATAATAATAATATCCCCCATAGCCTTGGCCACACCTCTTAACATATCTTCGTTCCAAATATAGTAAGGGAGGGTAGGGAGACAAACCCATAGAGGCATAAATTTAACCCTTTAGTATAAGTATTGAAATCAGGTTCTAGCTTTCGTAAAAATAGACCTTTTTTACCATAGAACTAGGGATATCCCCCTAGGATATGATTTGCATCTTCCATGCAATTTTAATTGATATAAAAAAGGCTTTAGATTCTGCTATAATTTCCATGGAACCCAAATATTTCCACTTCACTAGCATCCATATTTGAATTGAATCTAGGTCTAGCCTCATCCTTTAGAACTTTTCACATGGTCACAACTGCCATCACCCATTGTGAACTTAACTAGTTCACTCAGGATGCTAATGATATTTCCCATAGGGTATGTGTTGCAAATAGATATTATGAAGGTATCCCTTGCACCTTTAGGCATCATTGTAGCATATGAAATATTAAGACTTGAGTTTTTAGATAAAAATTATGGATCATGAGAATGAGACCCAACCTCCAACTTACCATTTGATGACTCATGACTTCTCAAAGGACCTGTGAATCCAGTACTAGGACCACCTACATACACACCATCTAGTTGATCCAAAATTTCCATATTCACATCCAAGCTAGTCACGACCTCCTCATGTTTTAAGAGCTCCCATACCCTTTTGCAAATCCATACAAACTAGATTCAAAGTATCCCATTATCATCCTTTCCCACCTTGATCACCACCATTCAAATTCTAGTTCTTGCTCCTCTATTGAACCCTTGTACCTCCACTCCATGTAAATCTAACATTGTTGCTCAGATCTCACTCCTCCCTTGGAACCTCCACTTTATGTACCTTTATCACTACTGTTCTGCTAAGGTTTTCAAAGCCACTCAATATTAAGTATTTTAACTTTAAAATATAATAATAATAACAATAATAATAATAATGGTAATAATTTTTAAGCCATTGCTCAGATCTCACTCGTCCTATGGAACGTCCACTCCACACACCTCTAACATCATTGGTCAGATCCTACTCCTCTTGTGGAACCTCCACTCCATGCACCTCTAACATCACTTCTTAGATCCTAATTCTCCCTTGGAACCTCCACTTTGTCCTTATATATTGCTTATTTTTTAGAGCTATAACTATGTAGAGATTAAAGTTGTAGCTCTAAAATCTCTACATAGTTATAGCTCTAAAAATCCCAGCTCTAAAATAACCTCCATAGCCATAGCTTTGTAAGCTCTTTATAGTCATAGCTTCACAACTTTGAAAACCCTAGCTCTAAAATAAATCTCCAAAATTGTAGCTCTAAAATCTCTCCATAGTCACAACTTTGTAGCTTTGAAAACCCTAGCTCCAAAAAAACCTCCACAGTCATAGCTCTAAAAGCTCTCCATAGTCACAGCTTTCCAACTTAAAAAACCCTAGCTCCAAAAAAAACCTCTACAATCATAGATATTAAAGCTCTCCAAATTCATAGATTTAAAAACCCTAGATCCAAAAAAAAACCTCCACTACCACAGATTTAAAATCTCTTCACAATCACAACTTCACAACTTCAAAAATCTTAGATCCAAAAAAGAAACCTCCACAACCATAGCTCTGAAAGCTCTCCATAATAGTTTAATTGAATACATTGTTCTCTATTTAGAGCATGTAAAGTGTTTGATTAAATGCCTCAATAATTTCAATAGGACTTTTAATACACATAAGCCATGTGAATTGTTTGATGAAATGTGTCAACAAGACTTGGTCGTAAGAAGTGCAATATGTTCTTCAACATGTACTAGGATTGCAATTAATTAGGATATTCAAAATGTAGATTTATGAACAAGGCATATAAAATATTCTAAAGGTTTGGATATTTTAAATAAGAGATTTAATTTTAGAATTATAAAGAAATAATATTTATAAATATGTTTAGATAACTAAAATGTAGTTTGGTTAGATACATTATTCCATATAAATAGTGTAAATTGATTGATGAAATTCCTCAAAATTTTTGACAAGACTTGGTCTCAAGGAGTGCATATGCTCATAAACATGTCCTTTGGATTGCAATTAATGAGGATATTAAAAATATAGACTCATAACGAGGAACACAAATTGTATGAAACATGTGTCATGGATTGCAATCAATAAGAATAATTAAGGTTTGAATATTTTAAATAAAAGGTCTAAGATTTAAACTTGAAAAAAATAATGTCTATACATAATTTTTGGTAAACATAATGTAATTTGGTTGAATATAATGTTCCATATACATGATATGCAAATTGTTTTATGAATGGTATCAACAACCTCAGCAAGACTTTTATCGTACATAAGACATGTAGATTGTTTTATGAAATCCACAAAAATTGCTCTTCTGAAGTACAATATGTCAATAAATATATCCCATCTATTACAATCAATGAAGATATACAAACTGTAGACCCATAAAAAGAGGGCAAAAAAATTGCTATAAATATATCCCATGGATTGCAATCAATAAGTATTGTTAAAGTTTATATATTTTAAATAAGAGATTTAATGATCAAATTTTACTTTAATAACCAATACATATTTTGGTTGTATATATAGAATGTGAATTGCTTGATGGAATGCCTCAACAATCTCAACAAGACTTTTACCATACATCATGAATTATTTGATGAAATTCCTCAACAAAGCACGATCTCATGGAATGCATTATACCTAGAAACATATCCTCTGTATTGCAATCAATTAGGATATCCAAAATGTAAACTCATAAACAGATCACAAATTGGTTGAAGTTCCACGGATTATATTCAATAAGGATACCCAAGATATAGATCCATATAAAGACCACAAATTTTTTTTTGATATATAGTCCATGGACTATCCCATGGATTATAGTAATCCTTCAATACGTAAAAAAGTGATCTTCTTAAAAAAACAACTTTTTGAAGGAAATGTAATTGACAGGTATAAAGATAAACTATGTAAGCCCAAGAAAACAAAATACAAAAAAGTACTTGTTGCAAACCCTTGGATATTTTTAATTAATTGGAAGATGTGAAACCCAAAATCAACAAACTCTACTAGCATACTACGAGCATGTTTCAAAATGACAGCATTGGAATCAACAAGATGTAGCTCAATACCTTGCAGGTATGATGAAAAGAAATAAAAATCTTAATCTGTTACAAAAAAAACCAACAACATAGTGAGTGTCTAAAAGTTATTTTTAAAGTATTCATTGAAAAATTTTCATGATCATGGTTGGTTTGCTATTCTCATCATCTATACACATCAATGTTTTTCCCATTGATAATACAAATTTTTAAAATTATTTTATAGGATGAATCAAATTTGAATGTTGGTTCTACTATAGTTTTTGATATACAAGCTAAGCCTAGTGATTCCTTTGCATGATTACAAGATACAATAAATATGTTATGACTTATATTGACATTTAGCCTAAAGTAAAACTTTGCAATTCAGAACCAATAGATGTTACCTTATGGATTGTAGTCACTACTAGATATGCACAAATATTGAACTTACACAAGGCATGTAAATTGTTTGACAAAATGCCTCAATAAGATATGGTATCAGTATCTCATGATTGTGATCATTATTATATTAATAAATATTGAAGCATATAAATACATGTGATTCCTTTGAGAAAATTCTTCAACAAGATATGGTCTCATGAGCTACACTCATAAATCAACATATCTTATCTCATGGATTGTAATGAATTATATAACAACAAGATGTGGATGGTGTGTGAATTGATTTATGGCATGCCTTAACAAGATACGTAGTCCCATGTGTCATAACTATGTTGTCAAAAAATTGAAACATGATCACAATGGTAACATGACGAGAAATAGATCTTAACAACGATTGCATATAAAAAATATATTTATGTCAGGGGGTGAATTGTACCCTTTCTAACCCAAGACCCCAATAATTTTCCATCACAATTATCTTCGAAACAAAGTTCTTAAATATTATATGCACAACATAGGCCAAAAAGAGTTAGTTGGATAAGAAATACCAAAAACAAAATCATGTTACAAACCTTATCAACATGATCCTCAAGGTCAATATTTGTAGTCAAACATATATGCTGAAAGACTTGTTGGCAATGTGCATTTTTTCCATGTGGCATCTTTTGATGTGAAAAACATGAAATAAGACTCATTTGTGATATTTTTGGTAACATAGGGCCACAATCATGCATCAACATATACTATTTGATGGCTTCTAAATGATGTTAGATATGTAGGTGAAAGAATATAAAGGGCACATGAATTGTTTGAGAGGATATTTTCAACAAGATATGGTCTCATGGAATACATTTATGCCTCAACATATATTGTCTCATACACTATAATCTTACTATACATGTAGGCTTGCACACCTTTTAAAGGAATTTCAATTTGTAAATTCAAATTTAACCAACTAATTTGTGTGAAACATATTTATTAGCAACCATGGGAGATTTTAAGAAATTATCAAGTAAAGCCAAATCTATAATCTCTATCAAAATCCATTAATCATGTCCCAAAGTGAAATAATTGGAATAGGGTATGAAGATTCATCAAAAAAGAATTGAAAGTTATTTTTATCGTGTTTTGGTAGGTGTTGTGTATATGGTCACTATGCAATTCAAAAAAAATTGTAAAAGAAGTGTAATTTCATAATATAAGTTGAATCTCTTTCAATAATAGTGATATGTACTCTTCTATTTTTTGGGTAATCATACCTTAATATAAATTATTTCATTTAATGTTATGACTACTAAATATGTTTCAATTTGTGTGATCTTAGAACTAGTATTAGAAGGAAGTTATTCAATATTAATTGGGAGTTTGTTTAACTTTTCTTAAAACTAAAATAAAATTGAGGAATTCTACTTCTCTTGACATGGTGATAGATTTTGTGATTGTTCCATTCAATAGCGTTACCTCTTTACCTCTTGAGGAAACTTAGATGAAGGTTTTCATTATAACATGAATTTTAATATATTGGATGTCTTCCAAGTTTTTTTTATTGGTGGAAAATAAGAGGTTTTGGAAGGATACCTAAACCTTTTACATGCTAAAGAAACTAAAAAAATAGAAGTGAAACAGTCTCCCAAGAACAAGAATTACAACAAAATTGGGAGAAAATATCCTGAAACTAAACAAAATAGAGAAGAGTCTAGAAACAAGGCAAACAATAAACATATGAAAAAGACTAAAAAAAAGGTAAAAATTGCCACAATGAATTTCTTCCAAATTACTTTGGAAAAACTTAAATATTCTAAGAATTTTTATCATATTTTTGACTGATAAATTCTTCCTCTACTGGGGGTAAACTTTGGCTTATCTTGCACAGTTGTGGGAACTTCTTCTGTCAAATTTACCTAAGATTTGTACCTATCCATGTCTAGTGGGATAAATTGCAACAAAACTTGGGTGCAAGAATTTGCCCAAATTTCCACTCAAATATGTTTTGCATATATCACCTATCAAGTGTTGAACTTGGATCTATGCATTGGGATCCCACATTTAACTACTTGAAATCATTTCATTTGATTACTTTCATCATTGAAAAGGCCTTCATTTAGAGATTTATACACACTAGTAATATGGTCACTCCAAATGCATTGTTCATATATATTAGCATGAAATTATATAGAATCACTAGATTTTAATTGTTTCTATTTTTTGCAAATACAAGATACACCAACCATGAGCTTTTCCATCACAAAAAAAAAAAACTATACTATAAAATCCTCCTCTACCTCATGGCTTACTAGCCAAATCACTTTTAAAAAATAAAACTAACAACAACACCTATCTCTTGATATGTATTGTGAAACACATGTCCTATAGTCATTCTCTATTTTCTACCGCTAAAGTTAGCTAAAACCTTTATTGAAAGTAGAGTGCAACATCCATATCACTAATCGTTGTAAATCCTAATTACACAAGGTGCGTCTGAATTACAAAAAAAAATTAATATGCAACATGTCTACGTATACACAAGGAATGCAAATTGTTTGATAAAATTTCTCATGGGTTGCAATCTTGCAACCAATTTATTATTTCATAAAGTGCAAACAATGCAAGGATTTATATTTATCTATAAAGCAATTTCCTTCCCAACTATACTTATTGACATGGATGAAATAAATATAAGGATGGATCTAAAAATAAATCTTTCTGGAGGTACTTTGATGAGGAACAACAAAAAGTGTATAAATAAGCAATTGCAAAGAAATTGGAAACCCAATTTCTAGAAGCAGAAGTCTATTGTATGTAGGAGAAAATATTCATGTTGTACAATAGTTGTTTCTTCTTCTTCTTCCCTTTTATATTTTTAAATTAATTATATGGTATTGCAAAATGTCCCATATATATTACATTTTCATGACATAGTGGTATTACAATATTTTTTTGCAATTATGCATGTATCGCTTGACAAGAATTAAAATTTATTATCCTAGAAAGCTGAGACATTTCCCTGGCTGATCCCATGCCATTTAATGAATGTTAAGGTTCACCCATAGGATTTGAACCTTGTTATATCATGTGAAACTCTTGAATCTTGACCACTTGCTCCAAACTCCATGGATGTTGTTTTTTCTATTATTAATGGAACTTATTTTTTCTATTTTATGCTTCTCAACATAGGTGTAAATTGACTAGGATTTCTCTCTCTCTCTCTAGATATATATAGATACAAAGGGATGATTTATAGTTTTTTTTATTGTAGCTTATTTTATTAATTTTTTAAGAAGAAATCTTGTGGCTTCAAATGAGGCACAATGGGACCATTTACACCATATCTTTAGGCATACGATATTTCATATTGTTGATTTTAACTTTGAAGAAAAATTATTCATCCTTTGAAAGACAATATTAGATTATAAGGTGTTTAAAATTTGAAGTTCATAGTATTTTTGGTCTTTGCACCTATGTTATGTCAAACAAATATAATTTGATATACTATTTTTTTTTTACTATATATAACAAAGAGACTAAAATTTGAAAAAATAAAAATTAATAGAAGTATTAATTATCATGTGTCTTGTCCTTACAATAGTATGTAGTTAATTCCAATTTTGTACTTTGAGTTGTGTATTGTTATCACACAATCTTTGTTTTTATTAATACTAATTTTTTTCACTTATATATATTTTTCTTTTGATATGAAAAAATAAAGTCTAATTTTACATAGTAATACATATGTTATTTGTAAGGTGTGGATAACATACATCTTCTATCCTTTGCTCTTCCTACTTAAAGGCTATTTCTATTATCTTTATAATCCCACTAAATTCATAATAAATTTTATCCCTCAATACCAATCTTGATGTATAAAATGGCCTTCACTAATTGTTTGAATCTAGTAATCTACATGACCCCATGGATTATTATATAAATATTTCAAGAAGAGATTTTTTTTTTTTCTATTGGTAGTAAATAGGGTTTGGAGAGGAATCCTTCCCTTTTAAAACTCCTAGAAATCCAAGAGATTAATAATTATAGGAAATAAAGTTTATTTTTACTTTATTCAAAAATATCAACAACCTTTGTTACCTTTATCATTGTTCTCAACAACATTTAATAGCATTATTGTAGCATGTGCTTCAATGCAAAAGCATACAAAAGGCATATAATTTTTAACAAAATGGTTCAATGATATATCATCCTGTGGTCTAATTGTATACAAAATGAGATTGATGAAAAGTACTTGAACATTCCTTTTTAAAATAAATGTAGTTGTTAGTTTTAAATCTAAAATTGATGACATATATATATATATATATATAGCTCAACTTACCAGATTTTCCCAATTATATAGCTCAACTTATATAGCTCTTCATTTATGAGATTTAGAATTAGATTTATTTCCTCCAAATACCCTATGGCAACTATGGTAGAAATATTATAGCTTTAGTTGTCTTACTTTAACCTTTCCTTTTTCAAGTTTGAGTAGAGCTTCATATCCATTCACGATCTCATAATCTTTTTTCTTCTTCCTCATAGAATTGTTAGGGGGCTTTCTTAACTTATTATAAAACACACATCCACATTGAACTTCCTTTGTCTTTAATTTTCAGGACCCAAGTAACATTTCTCTAAATAGGTCTTTGAGGAGGTAATTGGAGACCCTACCTCAGGGATCACCAACTGAATCACAAGCTACTCAAGAGTAGAACCAATACAAAGCCCATCAAAGGAATTATGAAGAAGAGTATTAGAAACAATGGTTTTAGAAATAACATTCGAATGAGATATCTCAATAACACCAAGCTTTGAGGATATGTTCTTCTCCTTAGATCTCTTCTCAATCACCACCAAGTTGGCTAGGGTTAATTATGAGGGTTACAAAATCTCCTTCACCAGAGCCTTAAACTTTTAAATCTCATCCATATAGGAATAATCTTATCCTTCCCCCAAATTTGAGGAATTACCACATAAATCCTTTGAGGGGACTCAGACTAAGTTCTCCTTCTAGATCCATTCTATTCTTACAGATATTTTTTCCTTCTCTTCTTGTGTCTTAAGGGTACGTTGGTTCACCTGGTGACCCAATTTTCCATAGCCAGAGCATTGGTTTGGACTATTTTAATAAATAATGGGTTGTTACTAAGTACCTAGCAATGATATAAGCTTTATAGAAGAGGGAATATCTACCTTTAGATCTGCCATAACACATATTCTTGCATACACCATTCTTGATTTGGCTTTGGTTACCATATTGATAATAATAATATCCCCCATAGCCTTGGCCACACCTCTTAACATATCTTCGTTCCAAATATAGTAAGGGAGGGTAGGGAGACAAACCCATAGAGGCATAAAGTTAACCCTTTAGTATAAGTATTGAAATCAGGTTCTTGCTTTCGTAAAAATAGACCTTTTTTACCATAGAACTAGGGATATCCCCCTAGGATATGATTTGCATCTTCCATGTAATTTTAATTGATATAAAAAAAGCTTTAGATTCTGCTATGATTTCCATGGAACCCAAATATTTCCACTTCACTAGAATCCATATTTGAATTGAATCTAGGTCTAGCCTCATCCTCTAGAACTTTTCACATGGTCACAACCGCCATCACCCATTGTGAACTTAACTAGTTCACTCAGGATGCTAATGATATTTCGCATAGGGGATGTGTTGCAAATAGATATTATGAAGGTATCCATTTGCACCTTTAGGCATCATTGTAGCATATGAAATATTAAGACTTGAGTTTTTAGATAAAAATTATGGATCATGAGAATGAGACCCAACCTCCAACTTACCATTTGATGACTCGTGACTTCTCGAAGGACCTATGAATCTAGTATCAGGACCACCTACATACACACCATCTGGTTGATCCAAAATTGCCATATTCACATCCAAGCTAGTCACGACCTCCTCATGTTTCAAGAGTTCCCATACCCTTTTGCAAATCTATACAAACCAGATTCAGAGTATCCCATTATCATCCTTTCCCACCTTGATCACCACCATTCAAATTCTAGTTCTTGCTCCTCTATTGAACCCTTGTACCTCCACTCCACGTAAATCTAACACTGTTGCTCAGATCTCACTCCTCCCTTGGAACCTCCACTTTATGTACCTTTATCACTACTTTTCTGCTAAGGTTTTCAAAGCCACTCAATATTAAGTATTTTAAATTTAAAATATAATAATAATAATTATTATTATTATTATTATGATAATAGTAATAATAATAATGGTAATAATTTTTAAGCCATTGCTCAGATCTCACTCCTCCTATGGAACCTCCACTCCACACACCTCTAACATCATTGGTCAGATCCTGCTCCTCTTGTGGAACATCTACTCCATGCACCTCTAACATCACTTCTTAGATCCTAATCCTCCATTGGAACCTCCACTTTGTCCTTAGATATTGCTTATTTTTTAGGCAATCCAAAGTTGTAGCTCTAAAATCTCTCCATAGTTATAGCTCTAAAAATCCCATCTCTAAAATAACCTCCATAGCCATAGCTTTGTAAGCTCTCTATAGTCGTAGCTTCACAAATTTGAAAACCCTAGCTCTAAAATAAACCTCAAAAACTGTAGCTCTAAAATCTCTCCATAGTCACAACTTTGCAGCTTTGAAAACCCTAGCTCCAAAAAAACCTCCACAGTCATAGCTCTAAAATCTCTCCATAGTCACAACTTTCCAACTTCAAAAACCCTAGCTCCAAAAAAAACATCTACAATCATAGATATGAAAGCTCTCCAAATTCATAGATTTAAAAACCCTAGATCCAAAAAAAAACCTCCACTACCACAAATTTAAAATCTCTTCACAATCGCAACTTCACAACTTCAAAAATCTTAGATCCAAAAAAGAAACCTCCACAACCATAGCTCTGAAAGCTCTCCATAATAGTTTAATTGAATACATTGTTCTCTATTTAGAGCATGTAAAGTGTTTGATTAAATGCCTCAATAATTTCAATAGGACTTTTACTACACATAAGCCATGTGAATTGTTTGATGAAATGTGTCAACAAGACTTGGTCGCAAGAAGTGCAATATGTTCTTAAACATGTACTAGGATTGCAATTAATTAGGATATTCAAAATGTAGATTTATGAAAAAGGCATATAAAATATTCTAAAGGTTTGGATATTTTAAATAAGAGATTTAATTTTAGAATTATAAAGAAATAATATTTATACATATGTTTAGATAACTAAAATGTAGTTTGGTTAGATACATTATTCCATATAAATAGTGTAAATTGATTGATGAAATTCCTCAAAATTTTTGACAAGACTTGGTCTCAAGGAGTGCATATGCTCATAAACATGTCCTTTGGATTGCAATTAATGAGGATATTAAAAATATAGACTCATAACAAGGAACACAAATTGTATGAAACATGTGTCATGGATTGCAATCAATAAGAATAATTAAGGTTTGAATATTTTAAATAAAAGGTCTAAGATTTAAACTTGAAAAAAATAATGTCTATACATAAATTTTGGTAAACATAATGTAATTTGGTTGAATATAATGTTCCATATACATGATATGCAAATTTTTTTATGAATGGTATCAACAACCTCAACAAGACTTTTATCGTACATAAGACATGTAGATTGTTTTATGAAATCCACAAAAATTGCTCTTTCGAAGTACAATATGTCAATAAATATATCCCATCTATTACAATCAATGAAGATATACAAAATGTAGACCCATAAAAAGAGGGAAAAAAATTGCTATAAATATATCCCATGGATTGCAATCAATAAGTATTGTTAAAGTTTATATATTTTAAATAAGAGATTTAATGATCAAATTTTACTTTAATAAACAATACGTATTTTGGTTGTATATATAGAATGTGAATTGCTTGATGGAATGCCTCAACAATCTCAACAAGACTTTTACCATACATCATGAATAAATTCCTCAACAAATCACGATCTCATGGAATGCATTATACCTAGAAACATATCCTCTTGTATTGCAACCAATTAGGATATCCAAAATGTAAACTCATAAATAGATCACAAATTGCTTGAAGTTCCACGGATTATATTCAATAAGGATACCCAAGATATAGATATAAATACCACAAAAAATTGTTTGATATATAGTCCATGGACTATCCCATGGATTATAGTAATCCTTCAATACGTCAAAAAGTGATCTTCTTAAAAAAATAACTTTTTAAAGGAAATGTAATTGATAGGTATAAAGATAAACTCTGTAAGCCCAAGAAAACAAAATACAAAAAAGTACTTGTTGCAAACCCTTGGACATTTTTAATTAATTGGCAGGTGTGAAACCCAAATCAACAAACTCTACTAGCACACTATGGGCATGTTTCAAAATGAAAGCATTGGAATCAACAAGATGTAGCTCAATACCTTGCAGGTATGATGAAAAGAAATAAAAATCTTAATCTGTTACAAAAAAAACCAACACCATAGTGAGTGTCTAAAAGTTATTTTTAAAGTATTCATTGAAAAAATTGCATGATCATGATTGGTTTGCTATTCTCATCATCTATAGACATCAATGTTTTTCCCATTGGTAATACAAATTTTTAAAATTATTTTATAGGATGAATCAAATTTGAATGTTGGTTCTACTATAGTTTTTGATATACAAGCTAAGCCTAGTGATTCCTTTGCATGATTACAAGATACAATAAATATGTTATGACTTATATTGACATTTAGCCTAAAATAAAACTTTGCAATTCAAAACCAATAGATGTTACCTTATGGATTGTATTCACTACTAGATATGCACAAATATTGAACTTACACAAGGCATGTAAATTGTTTGACAAAATGCCTCAATAAGATATGGTATCAGTATCTCATGATTGTGATAATTATTATATTAATAAATATTGAAGCATATAAATACATGTGATTCCTTTGAGAAAATTCTTCAACCTGATATGGTCTCATGAGCTACACTCATAAATCAACATATCTTATCTCATGGATTGTAATGAATTATATAACAACAAGATGTGGATGGTGTGTGAATTGATTTATGGCATGCCTTAACAAGATATGTAGTCCCATGTGTCATAACTATGTTGTCAAAAAATTGAAACACGATCACAATGGTAACATGACGAGAAATAGATCTTAACAATGATTGCATATAAAAAATATATTTATGTCAGGGGGTGAATTGTACCCTTTCTAACCCAAGACCCCAATAATTTTCCATCACAATTATCTTTGAAACAAAGTTCTTAAATATTATATGCACAACATAGGCCAAAAAGAGTTAGTTGGATAAGAAATACCAAAAACAAAATCATGTTACAAACCTTATCAACATGATCCTCAAGGTCAATATTTGTAGTCAAACATATATGCTGAAAGACTTGTTGGCAATGTGCATTTTTTCCATGTGGCATCTTTTGATGTGAAAAACATGAAATAAGACTCATTTGTCATATTTTTGGTAACATAGGGCCACAATCATGCATCAAAATATACTATTTGATGGCTTGTAAATGATGCTAGATATGTAGTGTGAAAGAATATAAAGGGCACATGAATTGTTCGAGAGGATATTTTCAACAAGATATGGTCTCATGAAATACATTTATGCCTCAACATATATTGTCTCATACACTATAATATTACTATATATGTAGGCTTGCACACCTTTTAAAGGAATTTCAATTTGTAAATTCAAATTTAACCAACTAATATGTGTGAAACATATTTATTAGCAACCATGGGAGATTTAAAGAAATTATCAAGTAAAGCCAAATCTGTAATCTCTATCAACATCCATTAATCATGTCCCAAAGTGAAATAATTGGAATAGGGTATGAAGATTCATCAAAAAAGAATTGAAAGTTATTTTTATCGTGTTTTGGTAGGTGTTGTGTATATGGTCACTATGCAATTCAAAAAAAATTGTAAAAGAAGTGTAATTTCATAATATAAGTTGAATCCCTTTCAATAATAGTGATATGTACTCTTCTATTTTTTGGGTAATCATACCTCAATATAAATTATCTCATTTAATGTTATGATTACTAAATATGTTTCAATTTGTATGATCTTAGAACTAGTATTAGAAGGAAGTTATTCAATATTAATTGGGAGTTTGTTTACCTTTTCTTAAAACTAAAATAAAATTGAGGAATTCTACTTCTTTTGACATGGTGATAGATTTTGTGATTGTTCCATTCAATAGCGTTACCTCTTTACCACTTGAGGAAACTTAGATGAAGGTTTTCATTATAACATGAATTTTAATATATTGGATGTCTTCCAAGTTTTTTTTATTGGTGGAAAAGAAGAGGTTTTGGAAGGATACCTAAACCTTTTACATGCTAAAGAAACTAAAAAAATAGAAGTGAAACAGTCTCCCAAGAACAAGAATTACAACAAAATTGGGAGAAAATATCCTGAAACTAAACAAAATAGAGAAGAGTCTAGAAACAAGGAAAACAATAAACATATGAAAAAGACTAAAAAAAGGGTAAAAATTGCCACAATGAATTTCTTCCAAATTACTTTGGAAAAAATTAAATATTCTAAGAATTTTTATCATATTTTTGACTGATAAATTCTTCCTCTACTGGGGGTAAACTTTGGCTTATCTTGCACAGTTGTGGGAACTTCTTCTGTCAAATTTACCTAAGATTTGTACCTATCCATGTCTAGTGGGATAAATTGCAACAAAACTTGGATGCAAGAATTTTCCCAAATTTCCACTCAAATATGTTTTGCATATATCACCTATCAAGTGTTGAACTTGGATCTATGCATTGGGATCCCACATTTAACTACTTGAAATCATTCCATTTGATTACTTTCATCATTGAAAAGGCCTTCATTTAGAGATTTATACACACTAGTAATATGGTCACTCCAAATGCATTGTTCATATATATTAGCATGAAATTATATAGAATCACTAGATTTTAATTGTTTCTATTTTCTGCAAATACAAGATACACAAACCATGACTTTTTCCATCACATAAAAAAAAAACTATACTATAAAATCCTCCTCTACCTCATGGCTTACTAGCCAAATCACTTTTAAAAAATAAAACTAACAACAACACCTATCTCTTGATATGTATTGTGAAACACATGTCCTATAGTCATTCTCTATTTTCTACCGCTAAAGTTAGCTAAAACCTTTATTGAAAGTAGAGTGCAACATCCATATCACTAATGGTTGTAAATCCTAATTACACAAGGTGCGTTTGAATTACAAAAAAAAATTAATATGCAACATGTCTACGTATACACAAGGAATGCAAATTGTTTGATAAAATTTCTCATGGGTTGCAATCTTGCAACCAATTTATTATTTCATAAAGTGCAAACAATGCCAGGATTTATATTTATCTATAAAGCAATTTCTTTACCAACTATACTTATTGACATGGATGAAATAAATATAAGGATGGATCTAAAAATAAATCTTTCTGGAGGTACTTTGATGAGGAACAACAAAAAGTGTATAAATAAGCAATTGCAAAGAAATTGGAAACCCAATTTCTAGAAGAAAAAGTCTTTTGTATGTAGGAGAAAATATTCATGTTGTACAATAGTTGTTTCTTCTTCTTCTTCCATTTTATATTTTTAAATTAATTATATGTGATTGCAAAAGGTCCCATATATATTACATTTTCATGACATAGTGGTATTACAATATTTTTTTGCAATTATGCATGTATCGCTTGACAAGAATTAAACTTTTTTATCCTTGAAAGCTGAGACATTTCCCTGGCTGATCCCATGCCATTTAATGAATGTTAAGGTTCACCCATAGGATTTGAACCTTGTTATATCATGTGAAACTCTTGAATCTTGACCACTTGCTCCAAACTCCATGGGTGTTGTTTTTTCTATTATTAATGGAACTTATTTTTTCTATTTTATGCTTCTCAACATAGGTGTAAATTGACTAGCATCTCTCTCTCTCTCTCTCTCTCTCTCTAGATATATAGATACAAAGGGATGATTTAGAGTTTTTTTTATTGTAGCTTATTTTATTAATTTTTTAAGAAGAAATCTTGTGGCTTCAAATGAGGCACAATGGGACCATTTACACCATATCTTTAGGCATACGATATTTCATATTGTTGATTTTAACTTTGAATAAAAATTATTCATCCTTTGAAAGACAATATTAGATTATAAGGTGTTTAAAATTTGAAGTTCATAGTATTTTTGGTCTTTGCACCTATGTTATGTCAAACAAATATAATTTGATATACTATTTTTTTTTTACTATATATAACAAAGAGACTAAAATTTGAAAAAATAAAAATTAATAGAAGTATTAATTATCATGTGTCTTGTCCTTACAATAGTATGTAGTTAATTCCAATTTTGTACTTTGAGTTTTGTATTGTTATCGCACAATCTTTGTTTTTATTAATACTAATTTTTTTCACTTATATATATTTTTCTTTTGATATGAAAAAATAAAGCCTAATTTTACATAGTAATACATATGTTATTTGGAAGGTGTGGATAACATACATCTTCTATCCTTTGCTCTTCCTACTAAAATGCTATTTATATTATCTTTATAATCCCACTAAATTCATAATAAATTTTATCCCTCAATACCAATCTTGATGTATAAAATGGCCTTCACTAATTGTCTGAATCTAGTAATCTACATGACCCCATGGATTATTATATAAATATTTCAAGAAGAGATTATTTTTTTTTTGCTATTGGTAGTAAATAGGGTTTGGAAAGGAATCCTTCCCTTTTAAAACTCCTAGAAATCCAAGAGATTAATAATTATAGGAAATAAAGTTTATTTTTACTTTATTCAAAAATATCAACACCTTTGTTACCTTTATCATTGTTCTCAACAACATTTATTAGCATTATTGTAGCATGTGCTTCAATGCAAAAGCATACAAAAGGCATATAATTTTTAACAAAATGGTTCAATGATATATCATCCTATGGTCTAATTGTATACAAAATGAGATTGATGAAAAGTACTTGAACATTCCTTTTTAAAATAAATGTAGTTGTTAGGTTTAAATCTAAAATTGATGACATATATATATATATATATATATATATATATCTCAACTCACCAGATTTTCCCAATTATAATCCCATTGGTTATCAAAAATGTTTATTTCTATTGAATTTTTTTTTCCTTCTTATACATAAAAAGTGGAAGAAATGGCTTACTTCTACTAATATGTTGTAGTTACCACTTGAAAGTCATATTTACAAGAATCCTAGTTGTCAAACTTGAAATAAAGGGTATTCAAACATAAAAATTAGTGAGTCACTTGAGGGTTTGAGTTCTCTTTTTCTATATATTTATTGAAAGAAAATAATATAGCATACAAATACCTTAAGTCATTAATACTTTCCCAATAGTGAAGGATTTTATAATTGTTGTGAATATAATATAGTCATAATCTATTATTTTGGGTACTTTTTTGGTTGCTTTTATACATTATTAAAAATTAAAGTAACCAATAAACAAAAGTATCTAGAAAGCATTTAGAATGATATGTTAATAAGTTCACAAACTAGGAATCATCTAAAGCTATTTTTTTAGATTGATCTTCCTATTATTGATTCATGGTATGTCATAGTAAAGGGATATAATTTTGGCATCACAAAGCTTTTTCTTCCTATTTCAAATTAAGTATATAATAAATTATTCTTGTTGGGAATTTTTTGAAGCATTTAACCAGCCAATATTTTTCAAAATGGAAGTATTTCTTACCTAAATGGGAAATTCATGATTTTGTATTGGTCAAATTCCTAAAAACAATTCAAAGAGATTAGACCTAATGATATGTAGGATTGGTACTTTTTCCTCATTCATATCTATATTATGGGTTCTTATTTATATATTTTTCAATCAATTATTCATGAAACTCATTTTCAAAGTAACTATACTTATTGGTATTTATCAACTAAGATAGCCACACAATTTGAATCTTAAATATTTATTTATTTAATGATAAAATTATGCAAAATTATATTGAAATATTTGATGGTCATCTCTTTTATAATCCACCAATTTCATCTCATCTATTTCACTTATTCAATGTTCTCTTCCTTCGTTGCTTTTTGATTTTTTCATTCACCATGACCAACCACAATAATTCAACAAAATAATAATTTTTTATATTCTTATTTTATAAAATCACTTGTGTTTAATCCTCATACTTCATACACAATGAGAATGATATGGTTACCAATAAATTATGAAATACATTTTTGTTTAGAACAAAGAATGGAGAAATTGAAAATTGAATATGAATATGAATACGAATTCTATAAAATAATTAAATGCCCCCTATAATGCACATAAGAACACTTGTCCAATAATAGTGTGTCTAGAATTTTTTTTTTTTGGTCGGTTAAAAGTTATATATTACGAGCAGATTTTAACAGGATCTCCAAAACCTTATTAAAAAATGGTAGTAAAAGTTACAAAACCAAAAATCTTTGAAATAGGATACAATCCAACAGTAAACCCGATCATCAAGGCTAGCCTCAAAAGGCAGTCCTTAAAACAAAGTAAAAATGAGGACATCCTTAGGTACAATAAAAAAACAACAGTAGGCATATACTGTTGCTGACAAAGAAGCAACCAGGACTCTATCCAGACTAAAAATCAAAACTTAATCTTCCTCCTTAGGCACAACATCAAAATATTGAATTTCATCATTGGAAGTTTCAACATCAGCTTCTTTACCCTTGCCAGGGTCATCCTCAGGAGAAGCCATAGCTTTCGCGTCTTCAGTAGGAGCACTATTCTTACCATCAACAAATGGCTTCCTAAAAAAATATAGGTTAAGAGCATTATGAAGGTTAGTAAGATGAGAGATACAGTTTTAGATGGATTTTATGATGAACATCTGCATGTACTGATCCATTTTATCCTTATCGTCATCCTTAGAATCGATGACCAGAGATTCCTTTTGCTGGGTTAATTTCTTGAGACGAAGAGAGGAACACACAATATTTTACCTTATTTCAAGATCGGGTTCAAGAGAATCGCTTGGGGGTATCTTCCTAAGGTTACATATAGTTTCAATGATTTTTTGTTTCTTGGATGAAAGCCTAGGGGTACATGAATATTAGGTTATTTTTTGGGATGAACTAGGCTTAATAGGGCTCGACCTAGGTTTGGGGGGCAAAGACACGGTGATGCCATGAGGGCAATGTAAGATCCAGTGCTTGTACAAAATATTGAAAAGCCCATAATGAGAGGGAAATTTAGACCCCTTTTTCTTCCTACAGTGCTTGATTGTATGGCTAGTAGAATTAATTAAGAATTGAGGAATATTGACCTGAATTACATCCCAAAAATGATTATAAAAGGCAAAGTGGATACTACAGGGAGCATTATCTAGTTCGTCAACTATAATAAAATCCATAATAAACTTTAGGACACTTACCCAAGGAAAAAAAATTTATCGTGATGCATCCCCAACAAAGATTTCCTATAGATTTATTTATCTTTGACATCCTTCAATTCAACATCCCAGTTATGCTTCTCTCTTTTGATTGATCTTCCCTTAGGAAGTTGCCCAGTTAACTGAACGATAAATTTAATATCAACATAAAAGGTCTTGTCATAGATGGTGACACGACCATTATCCCAAGTATCCATGAAATCAATGGTAATATCTGGGTCTTCCCCTTCAAATTTGTGAAAAAATGACAGGAACCCCTTGGATGCAAGGATACCTTTAGCAATAGTATCCATGCAGACCTTGGACAGCTCCATAAAACTCATAGTGGCAACATAGGAATAGGGCCTCCTTTGCAGAAACAAATGAGAAAGACAATGATGGATAGAAACTAGAATAGAGTAGGTATAAAATGAAGCGACTAAAGAGACCAAATGATAATAATCCCAACGACCAAATCAAAGAGTGTGTTGAATGGGGAGGCGGTTTGAGGATCTACACAAAACAATGTGTTCATTATAAAAAAGTAAATGTAATTGATTAAATAGATCATGTGGACGTCTAGTTCAATCATCCATATAATGGATATACAAATAGAAACATGAGGGATAGAAGGAGGGATAGGCTCAACATGGATAAAATATAGACGAATTTAAGAATAGGAGATGAGGGGAGTGGGGCAAAGGGTGGTGTCATATTGGAAAGGAGTTATGACCATGGGTAGAAGGGGTCATAAAATGAAGATGTGGGAGGAATAAAAATGATGAAAACCATTAGAGATGTAGCCAAGAAAAAGGAAATCATGACACCCAAAAATGATAGAATAAAAAACAATGGATAACCCATGTACCAGGGTAACATGGGAACTATCAACGAAGCATAAGTGGATCATGATCATGTTAACCAATTAGAATATGGCTGACTTGCTCCATGTCAGCATTAGTGTTGCAAGATGACAATAATTCTTGATTCGTAACCTGAACCAAATCGTGAGAAAAAGGGATAGTCCATGTCACAAGATTTGTGGATAGGGTTCCAATATTTTCTAACAAGTCAACAACTTTGTTTCTCTACCAGAAATTATGTTGAAAAATAATGTCTTGGAAAGTTTGACTAAATGCTCTGGCTTCATCAATGTAGTTCCTAATATTCTAAGAAGAAAACTTTGAATTTTTTAAATTATTGATGTTGGTGAGGGAATCACCTTCCACCAATAACTTGTCAAAATTATCTCTAGCCAAAACCAAACCTCACCACATGGCATGAGCTTCAGAAAACTAATTTGTTTTGGATTCCCAAAAAAATAGCAAAATCAAGGATGACCATACTTGAACTATATCTAAGTATACCACCTGCATCAACACACCTATAATTACCCTTAGCAGGACCATCAACATTCAACTTAACCCAACTTGAGGGACGAGGAGTCCAAGTGGAAATAACTCTATTATTTGAAGGTCGAGAATAGGAACTATCAATAATGGGAATATTAAGGGACATCCCCAACGACATATCAAAACATGAAGTAGGCGATATGGAAGAGGACAAAGGGTGGTATTTTCAACGGCAAAGGAAATATTCTTGTTAAAAAGAAAATCAGGGTATTGCAAAGAATAAAAAAGTACCATACCAATCAAATTTACCACATTTGGTTTCTTTCCAACCAAATTTACGATAAAAAGTGATGAAGATAAAAATACCATAATTAATTAAGCTTGATATTACAAAATGGATTATGCCATTGAGTGAAGAGATATGAAATAGAGCAAGGTTCAAACCATGAGATATTAAAGAAGTTCAAAAGCTTATTGAGAATGTAGGACGAATAAGAGAAATCAAGGAATAGGTGATGGGGGATTCCCAAGTAGACATACACAAAAATCATCTATTGGTAATATGGAGATATTTTTTCAATAGGTTATCTATAGTAATGATATTTTATTGAATAGCCACCCAAGAAAAGGTGGCAATTTTAGGAATCAGGTATTTAGGCCAAACAAGACTAAAGGGAATTAGAGGTTCAACATGAGGCAAAAGTAATTTGTAGGCAGACTTAACATAAAAGTCTCCACTATCAGTATATTCCCAAAAAATATAGTCCTAAGGATACCCAGAAGGAATTATTGAATAGTTGAGAATGACCTACAATTATCTTGATTCCACGGGGTGATATTGGTTGCATATAGTCTTCCAAGTTTTCCTATTTGCCCGAGAAAAGATAATATTAGAAAATTTTGAACCAAAAATAGAATCGTTATATCCATTAAGGACAACAAAATGGGGATTGTTTATCAGTTGCTGATTAAGAAGCCATTTGTCATACCAAAATAAATAATAGACCATTCCTTAATCTCCATCTGCATCCTTGCTGAACAAGGTATTTGGTAAACAAAATTGATTTCCAAAAGCAAGACCCTCTTGCAGGAGAGAAAACATTGAAAAATTTAGTATTTTGCAAATATTTGCAACTAATAATAGTGATCCACTTAGCATCAAAATTTAGAATTAGTCTCCAAGCTTGATTTGTAAGAAGGGCCAAATTCAAAATATGAAGCCTTCTAAGCCCAAGCCCTCCATAGAGTTTTTGTTGGTAAAATTTATTCCAGGAGACAAGGTGGAAACGATACTTGTTTTCAAATCCTGACCATAGGAAATTATTCAGAATTTGCTCAATTTTATTATAAATCCCTGCAAGAACTTTGAACACAGACATGAAGTATATGGGAATTATTTGTAGAGATGCATGAGTAAGTGTGACCTTGCTAGCTTGTGACAGAAGATTACCTTTCCAACCAGCCAATTTATTTTGTAGTCTCTCAACCACATTATTCCCCATTTAAGCAGAAGTTTGCCCTATGAATAAAGGAAGTACCAAATATGTAGTAGGAAAATATGAGATTGGACATCCAATAATAGCAAATATCTTATTTCGTCTTTCAATGCGGGTATTGAAAAGAACATATTTTGTTAGTCTTACAATGGCACTGAGAGGGGGAGGTGAATCAGTGCAGCTATTTTAAAACATAATGCTTTAACTCTTAAAGCCAAAACAAAAGAAAGCTAAAAACAGAAACAGCAAGTACCACAAGAGAACATAACATAACACAAGATGTAACGAGGTTCACCGGTTTTGGCTACTCCTCAAACTAGACCGCTTGGACTCCCATCCAAATCCAGCCATTGCAAAGCACCAACTTTACAATCAATTTACCAAGCATCTACCGGAAGGAGCACCAACCCCTAATTTACCAGCATCAACTGGAAGGAGCACCAACCCCTGATTCCAAGCACCAACTTGGATTTCTATTTTCAATTTTGATTGACATAAAAATGCCTTCAATGTTACAAGATCCTCACTGATCTAGCTTAAATCAAATCAATCTCATGGAAGCATACACTCTTTTACAGTTCTACCTTCTACACACTTACAACCCTTTCATATGGCATACTCTTGCAGCTCTTCATAGCATTAACACAACACTGTTATAATCTCTTACAACATTCTCATAGCTCACTTACAGCCAGCCTCTTTCTGTAGCATCTTCTATCACGTAGCATCTACGACTATTCTAATCAATTTAGAATGACATAAAAATGTCTTCACTTCATGCACGACCCTGACTGGTCTGCAATTAACTCAACTCTACACACTCTCACGGCTCTGCTTATTTTTCTCTTGATTCTTTTCTAACCCTCCTTTTATAGCAATTTCTCTCTAACAGCAGCCACATCTCTCTCATACGATTATTCTTTTATAACCTTTCAATCCTGCATGCAATTGAATCACATACTGTGACTGTTCGAATCCATGCAATATGGTTGTTCGGTTCCATGCACTTCAACTATTCGAAACCCTGCAATACGTCTTTTGAAACCATGCAGTATGGAAATTTTGTTTCATGCACTTTGACTATTCAATTTATTCGAATATGGCTTTTTGAATGCTTTTTCAAAATTCCATATGTGATTCTTCGAAAGCTTTTTGATTCTTCATGTTCGGCTTTTCTGTATGCTTCAAATACGTCTGTTCGATTCCATGAGTGCGACCGTTCGAAGCTGTAAAAAGACTTTTCGAAAACCTTTCGATACTTTAAATTTGATTCTTCGAATACATGCAAACGGTTGTTCGAATGCATGACTGACACTTGTCAATCTGTAACTACAGATCTGACATCAGTTACATTTTACGTAACTGGCTGCATGATTTTCCTGTCTGCTTTTTTGACATGTGTCACCTTGCATCTTCCTACGGGTTTTACCTGCCAGACTGTTACCTGTCGTGATATCGCGACACTTTTAACTTATGCTGACGTCACCTTGAAGGTTGTCACGAAATCGTGACCATTCTAGCCTTGAAATCTTTTCCCCTGCTCATGTCGCGATATCGCGACACTTAGAACTTTTGCTGACGTCATCCTTAAGCATGTCACAAAATCACGACCGTTTTGGCTCTTGGAAGCTTTCCCTGCATCTTGTTGCGATATCGCGACACTTTGAACTTTTGCTGATGTCATCCTCAATGTTGTCACGAAATCGTGACGCTTCCGGCTTCCAGCAGCTTTCCTTTCATCCTGTCACGAAATCGCGACACTTTTCAACTTTGCTGACGTCATCATCAATGCTGTCACGAAATCACGATGCTTCTAGCTTCCAATAGCTTTCCTTTCATCTTGTCACGAAATCACGACACTTTTCAACTTTGTTGACGTCATCATCAATGTTGTCGTGAAATCGTGACGCTTCCGGCTTCCAGCAGCTTTCCTTTCATCTTGTCGCAAAATCGTGACACTTTTCAACTTTGCTGACGTCATCATCAATGCTATCGCAAAATCGTGACACTTTCGGCTTCCGTACACTCTTCTTTTCCACCAGCAGCAAAAAAGGAACATGTCGCGAAATCGCGACACTTTGCTCTTCCGTACAACTCTCCTTGCCAACTCCAGCGAAAATGGAACATGTCACGAACTCGCGACACTTTGCTCTTCCGTACAACTCTCCTTGCCAACTCCAGCGAAAATGGAACATGTCGCGAAATCACGACACTTTGCTCTTTCGTACAACTCTCCTTGCCAACTCCAGCGAAAATGGAACATGTCGCGAAATCGTGACGCTTTCGGCTCTTGCTGACGTCATCATCTTCTTGTCGCGAAATCGCGACTTTTCCGGCTTCTAGCAGCTTTCTTTGAAACTTGTCATGAAATCGTGACACTTTCAGCCCTTGCTGACGTCATCGTTATCTTCGTCGTGAAATCGTGACGCTTCTGGCTTCCGTACGCTCTTTGCTCCATGCAGTAGCAAAATCGCTACATCTTCTTGTTTGTGTCTTTTCACTTGTAATATCATTGCTGCATCTTTCAGTTCTACACTTTTGACTAGTAGCGAAATCGCTACACCTTAGTTTCCCTTTGTTCCAACATGTAGCGCCATCGCTACACCTTAGTTTCTCTTTGTTTCAACCTGTAGCGAAATCGCTACACCTTAGTTTCTCTTTGTTTCAACACGTAGCGAAATCGCTACACCTTAGTTCCATGTATTTTCATCATGCAGCGATATCGCTGCACCTTTGTTTCCATTCATTTCAACATGTAGCGATATCGCTACACCTTTGTTTCCTTCTCTGCCAGCATGTCGTGAAATCATGACAGTTTTGCTCGCATCTTCTCTCTCCTCGGCCATGTCGCGAAATCGCGACAATTTGGCGTGCATTTTCTCTCTCCTACTTTTTGTCATGAAATCGTGACACATTTTCTCTCTCCTCAATGAAAACTCGACATGTCACGAAATCGTGAAATTTTTGGCTGTGCCTTCTCTCTCCTCGACCATGTCGCGAAATCGCGACAGAAAACATGTTGCGATATCGCGACAATTTTCTTCCTTGTCTCTTTTTGCCAGTTCGAATCGGGTCACTTGCGTTTTCCTTGAAACTTTCCGCACTTGATCTGATCGACCTCTAACCGCATCAACTGCATCAATATGACTGTGTTGACAACAATGACAATACTTTTGCAATGCTTTTGTTGCACCTTGCTCAACAAACAACTCCTATCCATCAACTTGCTCACCAATCAACTTCTAACCATTGCATCAACTGATCAACCTGACTGTGTTGACAACAATGACAATACTTAGGTTGCACCTTGCTCATCAATCTCATATTTTATCAACAGTTAACCCGAACTATCTGTGAATTGAATAATCTTACCAAGGCAACAAGAAGGATCTTGTACGCTGCTCGAAACACGTATATGCAGCTAGAGCAAACACACAAAAAAAATTTTGAACTTTTATGATCCGAAGTAATGAACAGTTGGTGGAAGAAATATCAACAGTACAGCAGTGACATATCTCAACACTACCAAATGTGACAACTCTTCAAATTAAACAACACACTTCACGACACCTTCAAAAACAACAACAAGAACTGACAACACACTTTAGCTGCAAACAACAATAACTCGACTTCTTACCTTTCATCCTTAGAAAACTAGCCCAAAAACATAGGAGCATTAAAATAAAATTTTAAGATTGCTCCCCCTGAGGATGTGCCACCTGGAGCTGCTTAAAGCAGAAGAGGAGTAATCTCCTTCTGTCCAAGGAGACACGAATTCCTTTCTTCCTGTCTTTCTCCAGACTTTCCTAAACTTGGGCTTGAGTTTTTCAACTACATCCCTATTTTGCCCCTGTTCGTGAACTTGAACATTTTTCTTGCGGGGTTGTCTCTTGTGCATTCTTGAAGGATGATTATTTTCCTTTCTCGCTGTGCACATGATTTATTCTCTGTCTGTATTGTATTCTTTGCGTCTGATGAAATCTAGGGTTTTGCCTTAGATTAGATACAAAGTGCTTGCATAGAACCTTGCTATGTGCCCTTGACCATTACATTTAAAACATTGCACATGTTTTATTCCCTGTATGTATTGCATTCTGTGTGTCTGATGAAATATATGGTCTGGCCTTAGATTGGATACATAAATGCTTGGACAAAACCTTGCTATGTGCCCATGGCCATTACATTTAAAACATTGCACAGGGTGTTCACTCAAAAAAGCAGATGTGTTTTTATCAGCATAACTCTTTGATCTATTATTCTGTCCACAATAAAATGCCTTGTGACCATAGTAGTTGCATTTAGAACAATAGCCATTAAAAGCATTATTATTAAAAGAGTGAGAGTGAGAGAACTTCTTGTTTGTGGTTGCTTTGTCGTAGATTTTCTTTGATGATTTCTTCCTTTTGAGGATTCAACTTCAAACTTTTCTTTTTCAAACCTTCAACCGAGGACTTCTTCTTCTCTGCATGTTTAGAGGATGAAGGTTGTTCAGCTTCATATCCAAGACCAAACTTAGACATGGAGCTTCTTTGTTGATTTATCATTGTATCTAGCAACTCTGTTCTTTTCTCAAATTTGAGATTTATATTGGCCTCTTTTAGTTGTTTCTTCAAAGAAACAATCTCTTCTTCTTGTTGGCAACAAGCAGTCTTTTTCTCATTGAACCGAGACCCGAGAATTTCTTCAACCCTCTTGGACACATCTACTTGCGGCTTTAGATTACTAACAGTTTTGTTAGATTCTTCTTCACGTTTGCTATATACATCGACTTTATCATTCAGTTGTGTCTTCAAGGCTTCTTCTGCTTTCTTGGCCTCTTGAATTTGTAAACAGAGATTTTCAATCTCATCCCCGCATTCTTCTAACTTTTTGGATAGTCTTTTGTTGCTTTTCTTTTGTATACTTAACTCTTCAAGAGCGGCGATCAACTCACCTTCTAGATCTACTTCAATATCCAGGTTTTCATTGCAAACTTCAGAGTTCACTTCTTCTTCCTTCTTTAGTGCAATTTTCTCTTCGCAAGGAATTGAAACCGATCGAGATGCCTTAATGGAGGATAATCTATTCTTCTTACCCATTGTAAACTAATCCAAGATCAACCCCGACTGATTTAGCCTGAACTGGGAACTTGGCTCTGATACCAATTGTTAGTCTTATAATGGCACTGAGAGGGGGGGTGAATCAGTGCAACTATTTTAAAACTTAATGCTTTAACTCTTAAATCCAAAACAAAAGAAAGCTAAAAACAAAAATAGCAAGTACCACAAGAGAGCATAACATAACACAAGATGTAACGAGGTTCACTAGTTTTGGCTACTCCTCAAACTAGACTGCTTGGACTCCCATCCAAATCCAGCCATTGCAAAGCACCAACTTTACAATCAATACCAAGCATCTCATCGGAAGGAGCACCAACCCCTAATTTACCCAGCATCAACTGGAAGGAGCACCAACCCCTGATTCCAAGCACCAACTTGGATTTCTATTTTCAATTTTGATTGACATAAAAATGCCTTCAGTGTTACAATATCCTCACTGATCTAGCTTAAATCAAATCAATCTCATGGAAGCATACACTCTTTTATAGTTCTACCTTCTGCACACTTACAGCCCTTTCATATGGCATACTCTTGCATCTCTTCATAGCATTAACACAACACTGTTATAATCTCTTACAACATTCTCACAGCTCACTTACAGCCAGCCTCTTTCTGCAGCATCTTCTATCACGCAGCAGCTACGGCAATTATGATCAATTTAGAATGACATAAAAATGTCTTCACTTCATTCACGACCCTGAATGGTCTGCAATTAACTCAACTCTACACACTCTCACGGCTCTGCTTATTTTTCTCTTGATTCTTTTCTAACCCTCCTTTTACAGCAATTTCTCTCTAACAGCAGCCACATCTTCTCTGTACGATTATTATTTTATAACCTTTCAATCCTGCATGCAATCGAATCACATACTGTGACTGTTCGAATCCATGCAATATGGCTGTTCGGTTCCATGCACTTCGATTGTTCGAAACCCTGCAATATGTCTTTTGAAACCATGCAGTACGGCAATTTTTTTTCATGCACTTTGACTGTTCAATTTCTTCGAATATGGATTTTCGAATGCTTTTTTGAAATTCCATATGTGATTCTTCAAAAGCTTTTCGATTCTTCATGTTCGGATTTTCTGTATGCTTCAAATACGTCTGTTCGATTCCATGAGTGCGACCTTTCGAAGGCTGTAAAAAAGACTTTTCGAAAACCTTTCGATACTTTAAATTTGATTCTTCGAATACATACAAATGGTTGTTCGAATGCATGACTGAAACTTGTCAATCTGTAACTACAGATCTGATATCAATTACATTTTACGTAACTGGATGCATGATTTTCCTGTTTGCTTTTTCGACACGTGTCACCTTGCATGTTCCTACGGGTTTTACCTGCCAGACTGTTACCTGTCGCGATATCGCGACACTTTTAACTTATGCTGACGTCACCTTGAAGGTTGTCGTGAAATCATGACCATTCTGGCCTTGAAAGCTTTTCCCCCGCTCATGTTGCGATATCGCGACACTTAGAACTTTTTCTGACGTCATCCTTAAGCATGTCACGAAATCGTGACCGTTTTGGCTCTTGGAAGATTTCCCTGCATCTTGTCGCAATATCGCGACACTTTGAACTTTTGCTGATGTCATCCTCAATGCTGTCACGAAATCGTGACGCTTCCGCCTTCCAGCAGCTTTCCTTTCATCCTGTCGCGAAATCGCGACACTTTTCAACTTTGCTGATGTCATCATCAATGCTGTCATGAAATCGCGACGCTTTCGGCTTCTAGCAGCTTTCCTTTCATCCTGTCGTGAAATCGTGACACTTTTCAACTTTGCTGACGTCATCATCAATGCTGTCACGAAATCATGACGCTTTCGGCTTCCAGTAGCTTTCCTTTCATCCTGTCACGAAATCATGACACTTTTCAACTTTGCTGATGTCATCATCAATGCTGTCGTGAAATCGTGACACTTTCGGCTTCCGTACACTCTTCTTTGCCAGCAGCAGTGAAAAAGGAACATGTCACGAAATCGTGACACTTTGCTCTTCCGTACAACTCTCCTTGCCAACTCTAGCGAAAATGGAACATGTCACGAAATCGTGACACTTTGCTCTTCCGTACAACTCTCCTTGCCAACTCCAACGAAAATGGAACATGTCGCGAAATCACGACACTTTGCTCTTCCGTACAACTCTCCTTGCCAACTCCAGCGAAAATGGAACATGTCGCAAAATTGTGACGCTTCCGGCTCTTGCTGACGTCATCATCTTCTTGTCTCGAAATCATGACTTTTCTGGCTTCTAGCAGCTTTCTTTGAAACTTGTCACAAAATCGTGACACTTTCGGCCCTTGCTGATGTCATCGTTATCTTCGTCACGAAATCGCGACGCTTCTGGCTTCCGTACGCTCTTTGCTCCATGCAGTAGTGAAATCGCTACATATTCTTGTTTGTGTCTTTTCACTTATAATATCATTGCTGCATCTTTCAGTTCTACACTTTTGACTAGTAGCAAAATTGCTACACCTTAGTTTCCCTTTGTTCCAACATGTAGCGCCATCGCTACACCTTAGTTTCTCTTTGTTTCAACCTGTAGCGAAATCGCTACACCTTAGTTTCTCTTTGTTTCAACACGTAGCGAAATCGCTACACCTTAGTTCCATGTATTTTCATCATGCAGCGATATCGCTGCACCTTTGTTTCCATTCATTTCATCATGCAGCGATATCGCTACACCTTTGTTTCCTTCTCTGCCAACATGTCGTGAAATCGTGACAGTTTTGCTCGCATCTTCTCTCTCCTCGGCCATGTCGCGAAATCGCGACAATTTGGCGTGCATTTTCTCTCTCCTACTTTTTGTCGTGAAATCACGACACATTTTCTCTCTCCTCAATGAAAACTCGACATGTCGCAAAATCATGACATTTTCGGCTGCGCCTTCTCTCTCCTCGACCATGTCACGAAATCGCGACAGAAAACATGTCGCGATATCGCGACAGTTTTCTTCCTTGTCTCTTTTTGCCAGTTTTTGAATCTGGGTCACTTCTGTTTTCCTTGAAACTTTCTACACTTGATCTGACTGACCTCTGAACTGCATCAACTGCATCAATATGACTGTGTTGACAACAATGACAATACTTTTGCAATGCTTTTGTTGCACCTTGCTCAACAAACAACTCCTATCCATCACCTTGCTCACCAATCAACTTCTAACCATTGCATCAACTGATCAACCTGACTGTGTTGACAACAATGACAATACTTAGGTTGCACCTTGCTCATCAGTTTTTATGGAAATTAATATTTTATCTAGCAGCATCTTCATAAAGAAGTAAAATATGCTTGATAACCTTGGCCTCAAATACAGAAAGATTAGAGGTTATGATTGTGTCATCCACAAACTACTTATGAGAAACATGCCTAGTTTGCGAATCTGCTTTAATGCTTGATATGAGGTTGAGATTACATCTTTTCCTAATAGTTCCACCTAAAGATTCAGCAACTATAATGAATATTAAAGGAGATATAGGATCTCCTTGACGTATAACTCTCTTGCTAGGAAAATAGATAGCAGTAGATCCATTGACAAGGACTAAAAACCATGGATTAGATATGCATCCTTTAACGAGTTCAACCCAATCAGGATTAAAAAAAAACTTCAAGAGAATAGAAATAAGAAAATCCCAATTGAGTCTATCATAGGCCTTATTCATATCCAATTTTAAAACAAAAGGGATATTTTTTGGCAAGTTGGACAAAATGAAAAGCTTCATGAATAATAATGACTCCATCAAATATGGATCTCCTATGGATAGAACTCCCTTGACAAGGATCAATGATGGAAGGAAGGATATCCCTCAATCTAGTAGCAATAGCCTTGGTCAAGATTTTGTAAACCACATTACACAGGCTTATAGGTTGAAAATTAGTCATAGATTTGGCATTCAAAATTTTTGGTATAAGAGCAATGCAATTTGAGTTGAAGCCATGAGGGATAGATTTTATAGAATGAAAATCCCTAACAATAGAGCACACATCAGGGCCAACAATATCCCAGAATTATTGAAGGAAATGAGGAGGGAATCCATCAGGACTTGGATCCTTATTAGGATGCATTGGAAAAAGGGCCTAGTGAATCTCTTCATCGAATAAGGGGGCTAAAATTTTAGAGTTAGCATCTTCTAAAACTAGCTGAGGAATGTGATGAATCATGGAGTTCAAATCAAGGTTAGAAGGAGGTCTAGATTCACCAAGGAGGTTAGTGAAATAAGAAACAACCTCATTCCTAATGTCAAGAATATCAGAGATAGAAGAACCATCATTCTTGATCAACTCTTTAATTCTATTATGGCTTCTGTTTATCAAAGTGGAAGCATGAAAAAATTTGTGTTTAGATCCCCTTCCTTCAGCCAAAGTGCCTTGGATTTCTATTTCTAAATTATTTTCTCATGAGTCAGGATGTTGTGATATTCAACAAGCATGCTTCTTTCCTCAGTATAAAATTTTTCATCACTTTGGCATACCTTAATTTTATTCTTGATAGAAAGAATTATGTCTTCCATAGTCTATTGTATTTCAAACAAATTACCAAAAAATTCCTTATTCCAGATTTTAAGATTGTCTTTATAAAGCTTTAACTTTTGAGCAAGATAGAAATAAGGGCACCCTTGGCCTCCCTGTTGCAAACACTAAGCAATTATATGTTGTAGATCAAGATGATGATACCACATAGATTCAAATCTAAAAGGCCTTCTATAAGGACTGTCTTTGGGACTATCCAGCAAAAGGGACCAGTGATCAGAGCCAACCTTAGGGAGAGATAAAAGGTTGACATCCCCAAAAACTTGAACAACTTCCTAGGATAAAAAATTCTATCTAATTTTACTTGAATTAGCTGAATGCATGATCTTCTATTACTCCAGGTACATTTTGCATTCTTAAGCTCAACATCCATGAGATTATTAATATTGACAAAATCAAGGAAATCATCCATATTTTTTCTAGATACCCAGACCCTCCAAAATTATCCGAAGGATAAATAGGAGAGTTAAAATCTCTAGCAATAACCTAGGGAGCATTATGAAAAGAAAGCCTAAGATTATAAAGAGTGTCCCAAAACAAAGCTCTTTTAGATACACAATTTGGAGCATAGATATTTGACAGTATCCAAGAAAAATTGGAGTTACTATCTTGAAACATGACACTAAGGATCCTATCACTGGAGTGGATCACTTTTCCTTCTACCTTTCTTGGATCCCATAGGAAAATAAGGCCTCGTGATGACCCTATAACCTAACTAAAAGCAAACTCGCATCTGCTCCAAATTTTGTTAACAACTTAGGCAGTATTAAGTTGGCTAAGTTTGGTTTCTTTCAGAATAATAATAGTAGGTCTTATTTCATTTCTTAATGAGCTAACAAACCTTTGCTTGGTTAGCCCATTCATACCTCTCACATTCCATGAGAGGAGCTTCATTTGGAAATCTTGGAAGATTTTTTGCCTCCCTTACTAGTAGTTTGGGGAGGTTTGGTACTTTTTGGTTCATCCTTGGCTTGGGAACTAACAAGGGGAAATAAGGTTTTTTGGATACCATTGTCAATATCATCCCAAACCTTGTTTTTCCACTTATCACTCGTAGAAGGGTGCCCTATATTTTTTCACTCCCATAATCAATAGGGGATTTCATGGAGCTGCGAGTGTGCTTGGGACTAAATTTTGGAGAAGCTATTTGCTCAAGAACAGGGTTGGAAGTCATTAAAAGGCTTGAGAATTTGGAGGGACTAAAAGTCTTAGGAGGAGGAAAGGATGGCCCAGACTTAGTAGGAGAATCAATATTCTAAGGAAGAAAATCAGAATCTTGGAGGATTTGTTGATTTTCATTGTCAAACAAATTAGACTCAGCTAGAACTAAAAATTTATTGGGGCTTTTAGTTGCAGGACATACCTCTTTACTAGAGTCTGGATATGGAGATGGAGATGTGATAATTTTTTTACCCCTTCCTTCACACTGAAGAGGATTAGTAGGAGGCTGCAGTTCTTTAGGTTCCTGAATAACAATACCTTTGTTATCTTGGTGCTGCCCTTGTTTAGAAGGTGTAAACCCTTTTTTGGACGTACATTCTTCCAAACTTGAGTGTTGTGATTAGAATATTCAGGACCATCCTTTTTCCACCCTTGACCATACCAGGTGGAAGCATCAATCATTTTGGGAGGTTCTTTAACAAAGTTGGATATTTTGAATCAAGGTTGGCATTAACACAAATTCTAGCAGTAGTCATTCTAGTTCGAGCTAAGGTAGCATGATCAATAGCCACCAGGGTCCCAATAGTCTTGGCAATAGCAACAAGGATTTTCGGGTGCCAAAAATGCCAAGGAATATTGGGGAGTTGAACCCAAATAGGAGTAAAATTAATACTTTGCATATCAGGATCAAAATCCATATCCCACTTTCAGAGGAAAAGACTTCACCACCCCAGGAACCAAGGCCCACCTATGAGAATTCTACTAGCATCCTCATGATTACTAAAATGAATTCCAAAGAAGCCTCGGGAAAGACCAAAAATTTCCATGGACCCAACAGTCTTCCACTTAGAATGAGCCCAACTATGAATGGTTTCAATATTGGGATGCCCACCAATCAGCTTGCCAACTAGGTTGAAGGATTCAAAGGATATATATTTTTGAATCAGATTGTCAAGGACTCTAAATTTTGAACTAGTGGGTTCAATCAAGGACTGGAAATCAGTAAGGCTTTACTGTAACTCTTCTACTATCTTGGAAAACAAATTTTCCTTTGGAAAGGGACCCCCAGAAGAAACTTTATCAGGAATGGGACCCTCAAAAGGAAAAAATAATGCATTATCTAGAAATTTATTATCTGAATACTGCATTGACATATAATGGATTATATGAGTGCTAGTATCTATGATAAATAGGAAAAGTATTGGGTGTGATATTTTTTGGGTCTAGTAAAGTAACCATGAAAAGGATTGGGCATGATATTTTTTGGGTCTAGTAAAGTAACCACGAAATCCCAAAAGTGATAATTTGCCACCCTTCTTTAGAAAAAATCAAGAACATACAAATATTTCAAATGGGTATGCTAATATTACCAAAAATGATTTTTTGAAATAGGATGAGAATGCCCGTACTAAAAAAATATGTTTCTTGAAAAATATGAAAATTAAGGCATAAAATACAATTTATGATTTAGAACTATTAATGTGAATTTCCTAGCAGATGTAGTTTACACTATATTTTAGCACTATAAATATGACATATAACCATTATGTTTTCAATCCTATGTGTTGGGAAAAACATTGGTTAATCTACAGTTCAATTTCTTACCTCCATTTAATTTGTCAACCTGGGGAAACTCGTAAACGTGTGAGTGTCATGCATAGTATATGCCTGCAGTGTGGGGAACAAATTTCTTTGTACCTATTTAGTTTAGTGGGGGTGTTTGTTCATTTTTATTTTAGCTAAACTAAATAAAATAAAGTGCAGAGAAATAAATAAATAAACTAAAACTAAAACTAAAATTAAAATACTAAAATAAAAGTACAGGAAAACAAACACACAACTAAATTAAAATAAAGCAAGAAAGGAAATAGGAAACCTAACTAATGAAAATAAATAACATAAATTAAAATGGGGAGGATTCCTATAGGGAGTGGGTCTAGGCTCCCACAGGTAGTCTGCCTGGTTAATTACATAAATATTACTTTATGAAATTAAGAGTATTTGTAACTTATAAATTATGTAGAATAGAATAGTTTTATTGACTGTGTAAAAACAATCTTTTGATTCTCCAATCCAACTACTATATTTTTATGGCTTGCATTCTTATATAGAACATAGATAGTTCTTATTAAAATAATAAAATGATCTCCTTTAATCACGTAATGTGATTTGTTATAATATGTTTGTACACAAATATTATTCTCCCTATTTACAAGCATGTTCGTTCACCAAAGGAATAAATATAATAATCCTTAGGTGTACGTAAATACCAATCCTAGAATAATAGATATTATTTTCCTATTTAGAAGCATGTTCGTTCACCAAAGGAATAAAAATTAATCTTTAGGTGTACGTAAAAACTAATCTTAGAATAACGCATCCTAGAATAATGAATCCTAAAATAACGCCTTTAAAAAGCTTACATAGTCAAAATAGAATAAAAGTGTTTTATTCTATTTTAATCACAAAAATCTAATATGCACAAGAATATGAATTATTTATCCTCCATATTTTGTGCAACAACCTCCTTCCAAAGTGCATGACCACTTGGTCAACCAATCAATGTTGACTTGGCCAACCGATCAACATTGACTTGGTTAACTGGCCAATCATCAATAGGAGTCGAGCACTAGAAAATAGGTTGGAAAGTAGGTACCAAAAATATTTTGGAAGCAAGCATCTTCTTCCTGGGAAGAACGCACCAAAAATAGGTAGGAAGCAAGTGCCAAAAAGTAGTCGAGAAGTAGGCACCAAAAATATATGGGAAGCAGGTGCCAAAAATGGTTGGGAAGCAGGCACCACCAATAGTCGGGAAGCAGGTGCCACCAATAATCAGGAATCAGGTGCTGTCAACAGTCATGAGTCAAGTTTCTACCTTCACCATTTATCATTGTTATTTTCAATGTCTTTGTGCATTGCCATACCCAAATGGGATGTAGACTCAAAACACCAAATTAGTAGCAAAAACCTGCATTCACACACTTTCCACTAAAAACCCTAGTCAAACATAATACTTCATGTTCTATCAATTATATGCAAAAACTATATAAAAATAATTTCAAATGCTAATTTAAACCAATAATGATGCCCTTAAAAGTGTATATAAAATGAGCATTTTTGGTGCTCATCATTACCCCATGCCAAAATAATTGGCATGTCCTCATGTCACAACCCCTCGATATATATTTTTTATATGTGAAGCAATTGCCTATATATAGGAAGCAGACACCTCCCTGTATATAGGAAGCATATGTCCATATGTATGGGAGTCAAGCACCTGTATATGGAAAGTAGGCACCTGTATATGGCTTGTATATGGGAAGTAGGTACCTATATATGGAAATCAGGCCTGTATATGGGAAGCAAGCACCTGCATATGGGAAGTTGGTGCATGTATATGGGAATTAGGCCTGTATATGGGAAGAAAGCACTTGTATATAGGAATCAGGATTGTATATGCCTATGGGAAGTAGGTGCATGTATATGGCAATTAAACCTATATATGGGAAGCAAATGCCTATATATGGTAAGTAGGTGCCTATATATGGGAATCAAGCCTGTATATAGGAAGCAGGTACTTGTATATGAGAATCAGACTTGTATATGGAAAGCAAGTGCCTGTATATGAGAATCAGGCCTGTATATGGAAACCAGGCACATGTATATGGGAAGAAGGCACATGTATATGGGAATTAGTCCTGTATATGGGAAGCAGAAACTTGTATATGGCCTATATATGGGAAGCATGCACTTTTTTATGGCCTGTATATGGGAAGTAGGCACCTCCCCATAACTTCTTTTTTTTAATATTCTTGGGGCAATGAAATTCTTCTCCTATCTAAGGCATGCCATGTGGCTGAATTCTGATGGGAGAATTAATAAAGATAAATATAGGGGCATCTATTGGTATTAACATAGAAATAATTTTTAAAATAACTATGCAAATAATTAATAAAAAACTTAGTACATACCTGGGTGAATTTTGTAGATCATGATATGTACAATGTCGGATGGTGCGAAATGTCTACATGCAACCTGAAATTGTGATGACCTAGAAAATGTTGTTGCTTTGACATTGATGTATCTTGAAGATAATATATATACACTTTTTTTTTGGGCATTGCTCTTCTTGGTGGAATATTGACACCACTTATTGGTGCCTTCCTCTAGGTGGGAAGAAGACACTTTTTCTGGTTTGATTATAGGCACTATATCCTTGGTGAAAAATAGGTACTTTCTTCTGCATTACTACTCTCCTAGTAGGGCATGGGATGCTTGTATCTGTTAGGCCTAGTTTAAGCTGGTCGACTACCTATAGATTGTTCAAGGTCATGTTCTGTAAAACTAACTACACAAAAGAAAAAAATAGAAATGCTAGAACCTATGCCTGATAGACTTAGGTTACCCAAGCTGCCTATAGATTGCACTCAGGGTAGAAATTCATGTAAAGCAAAAACACACGAAATATAGGAAAGAAAGAATCATGGAACCTGTGCCTGATAGGCCTAGGTTTCCCAAGCTGCCTACAGATTGCACTCAAGACACAATTTTCTACAAAGCAAAAAGAAAAAACTATGTTAAGTAGAACAATTTCTATGCTATTTTATTTTTGAATTCCAGACTCTGGAATTTGTTAGAATTTTCAGATTTTGGAATTTTTCAAAATTTTCCAGATTTTGGAATTTTCCAAAAAAAATTAGTTTCTGGACTTTTTTTCCATAATTTTCCATAACTTTTCTAGATTCTGGAATTTTTTAGAATTTTTCAGTTTCTGAAATTTTTTAGAATTTTTTTAGATTTTGGATTTTTTTCCCAAAATTTTTCATAATTATGAAATTTTCTAGCTTTTTTCAAAATTTGGAATTTTTTTACTCTTCCACATTCTAAAAATTTTCACAATTTTCTAGATGCTATAATTTTTCCATAAAATTTTCAAAATTGTCCAGATTTTGGAATTTTCCTAGAATTTTTCAGATTCTGGAATTTTCCAAAAAATTTTAGATTCTAGAATTTTCCTAGAATTCTAGATAGTGCTATTATGAACTCCACATATGAATCTCACTTTACAAAATTTTCATAAACATCTCCTTACTCATCTGCACCGCACTTCATGTTGTCCTGCAAAACATAAAAAATCTAAATTAAAGTAAAATTCTAAACTAATAACATTAAAATAAAATTTTAAACTATTTTTTTTTTATTTTTTTAGCAGATGTTGATTGTTGGAAACAATGGCTACATCCTCCAAGAAGTTGATCTCCTGGCCTTCTATAATTTTTATAGCTAGATTGTGTGGATAACATCCTCCACAATGGGTATGCCACATTGTTATCGTGATCTTTTATGGTATCCAAAAACTAATTGAATGAATAATTGTAAAGTGGAGCCATATTTCTATAGCATTTGTGATCAGACATATCCCAGATATAATTTGAACAACTCAAAAATCACTGTTTACACAGGTAATTTTACCTGATTTGTTAGATACCTTGCATAGTTTGCTATACAATTGTTTTTTTTTAGTGCTATTGGTGGCCATAATGAATTTGGGGTCTCCGCCATGCCCACAATTGAACTAGTCTCTAAAAACTAAGGATTATGATAAGTTTTTTTAGTCTGGTCAAAAATTTGATATGAGTAACTTGTCATTTATTCTTATCCTCTACTTCATCAACTAGTATGATATTTTATAGCATGAGAAAAACATTTTTCCTTTATGGCCTCAAAACAAAATTCTTTCAAATCATTAGTGAATTGTGCAAGCAGAAAAATGACTATTATTTTATTTTTAATAAAATAAATAAAAAATATAGCAATATTCTAAAAAACACATGCTAGTTTTTGATTCACTAGATTGCCTTCAGCGCAATCACCTTAAGCACAAGTGAAGAGCATACTCCTGGCAAAATATTCTTCTTAAATTCTGCGCTCTTTTATTTTTTTATTTTGCTAATGTCATTTCCTGCTACTAATGTCATCATTAAAATTTGCTAATGTGTTGAGAAATATTAAGCTTGTAATTTTTTTTATCTTTAAAAATAGGCTTCTTGAGGCATAATTTCCTAATTATTTCTATGTAAATAAACACATCCTTAATAGTAAAATATTCAACTATCAGACCTAGGTTGTGCCATTTCTCTGATTTTATGAAACCATTGAGAATATGATGGAATTCCTTCATTGCTTAAGTTTCTATTTTTTTCAACAACCATTGATAATATGATGGAATTCCTTCATTGCTTAATTTTCTATTTTTTGAAACCATTGAGAATATGGTACATTAGGTTCATTCACAAACACTATAGTTTAGACACTCCCTAAAAATGATGCCAAAATGTTGGGCAAAACATTGGTTAATCTACGGTTCAATTTATTACCTCCATTTAATTGTCAACCCAAGACAACTCATAAACTTATGAGTGTCATGCACAGTATATGCTTGTAGTGGGGGTGTTTATTCATTTTGATTTCAGCCAAACTAAATAAAATAAAGTGTAGAGAAATAAATAATAAACTAAAATTAAAATACTGAAATAAAAATATAGAAAAACAAACAAACAACTTTTTTAAAATAAAGCGGGAAATAAAATCTAACAAATGAAAATAAATAACATAAATTAAAATGGGGAGGACTATTGCAGGGAGTGGGCCCAATCTCCCACAAGTAGTCTGCATGGTTAATTACATAAAGATTGCTTTATGAAATTAAGAGTATTTGCAACTTATAAATTATACATAATAGAACAGTTTTATTGATTGTGTAAAAATGATCATTTGATTCTTAGATCCAACCTTTGTATTTTTCTAGCTTGTGTTCTTATATAGAATGTAGATCGATCTTGTTACACTATTAAAATGGTCTCCTTTAATCATGTAACATGATTTGGTACAATATGTTTGTACACAGATATTATTCTCCCTATTTACAAGCATGTTCGTTCACCAAAGGAATAAATATAATAATCCTTAGGTGTACGTAAATACTAATCCTAGAATAATAGATATTATTTTCCAATTTACAAGCATGTTCGTTCACCAAAAGAATCAATATTAATCTTTAGTTGTACGTAAATAATGCATCCTAAAATAATTCCCGTAAAAATCTTACATAGTAAAAATAGAATAAAAGTGCTTTATTCTATTTTAATCACAAAAAATTAATATGCATAATAGTACAAATTATTTCTCCTCCATATTTTGTGCAACAACCTCCTTCAAAAGAGCATGGTCAATTGGTCAACCAATCAACATTGAGAAGTAGGCACCACCAAAATTCAAGAATCAGGCACCGCCAATAGTCATAAGTCAAGAACTTGCCTTCACCATTTATCATTGTTATTTTCAAGATGTCTTCATGCATTGCCACGCCCAAATGGGATGTAGACTCAAAACACCATATTAGCAGCAAAAACCTTCATTTATACACACTTTCCACTAAAAACACTAGTCGAGTATAATACTTCATTTTATATCAATTATATGCAAAAGCTATATAAAAATACATTTCAAATGCTAATTTAAACCAATAATGATGCCTTTAAAGTGTATATAAAATGAGAATTTTTGGTGCTCATCACTATGTATCATATATATTTTTTGTTAATTTATGTTTAAATTATAATCCTCTCTTTGGTAGCAAATTTGTAAAAAAAATTCTAGTGATTGTCAACTTCTCAACTATAATTGTGACATACAAGTTATTTATTCTCTACATAATCTACTATATATTTTGAATATAATTTATTTCCTTTATTTGCAAGGACAATTTATTTTACTCCCCAATTTTTTCTAATACCTTTGTTGTATTTGTTGATTTTATATATTTTGATCAATTACAAAATGAGTAAGAACAAACTAATGTAAAATAGGTGTGACACTTAACTCAATAACCTTGTCAAAATCAACTTGTATTTTCATTAGGAAACAAAGACCCATTATATCTCAAAACTATGAAAAGAGGTGTTCATCCTAATGTTGATAAAAGCACCCCTCTGTCATTAAACACGTAATAGTTCTTAATCATATTAATTTGTCAATAGTTGATTTGTTTTCTCATAATACCTTTCCATGAATATAATAAATGAAAATAGGTGAGCATGTAACATCAAACAAATGGCACCATGACAAGGTATTACTTATTTCTTAATTTTTTACCACCACTATTGATATCTATAAATGTTACCACTATTTCTTGAATATCAATCGACCATTGCTAACATTTATTGAACAATAAGATATACTATCTTGAGTACTCTTTTGACACAAAGTTCAACTACATGACAATTGGTGAAGAAGCAACACATCAAGGAATTTTAAAGTCGTAAAATTACCTCCTTTAAAATTGAAGGCAGATTGTTAGGGTTCTATGGGAATTTGGCAAGGGCAAAATTGAAAGTGGAATTGGCAAGAGGAGTGTATATATGGAAAGTAAAAATTAGTCAAAGAAGACAATACATAAAGCAAAGGAGAGAGAATAAGAATAGAGTGAAGGAGAAAGAAGAAAATTTCTCTTATTGAAGGAAGTAAAAAAGGGGAAAAGGTACATATAGAGTTGTATAGAAGAAAGATACTTGGTTTAGACAAGAGCTTCATAGACTTTTGAATTATACCAAGTTCAAGGTACACTTTGTAAAATACTCTATGAAAATACATGTAGAGTTAAACTTATTAAATGATGTTAAGAAATCAAATATACAACTTGTATGTAAAACAACATAATGATCATAAATGTTATGTATGATTCTACTCATTATAAGATTTTTTTTGTCATTTATAAAAATATTGTAAACATATATGTGAATGACTAGTTTATTATTTAAGAGCAATTGTTTTATTTTGGGTTTGGAAATTTGTGCATCATTGAGTCATAGGGTACCATTCAGAGCAAGAATTATGGGCTTTGTATGAAGTCAAAGTGTAGCATGAATCACTAGGCTCCTTTCCACTCATACCAAGGGAATAAAGCTAGGATTTTCCCTAAGAGTAAATATAGGATAGTATAAAAGCATGTTCTTTGACCATATCCCATGGGATGATTTTAAACAACTAAGTGGGAATTAGTAAAAATTGCATTAATTATTATAAAGTATTTGAGCATAGAAACATTCGTATTACTTTATTTCTTATATTGGATTTAGTAAGAATCATTAGATGAGGAATATTGGCTATTATTAGCTTTGTATTTCTCAATATTACCGTATTTGTTTATGGATCTATCTCGCATATCGTTATCCTTAAAATCACCATTTTTAGAAGAAATTTTGTTATATCTAGGTCCACTCCTAGTAATATAACATTAACATTGAAGTACTAATCATTTTATTTATCTTTATTAGATTAGTGCACGACTCATACAAATATTGAGGTTGAGTAAAACAATATACTTGATGAGAACATTTTTTAATAGAAAAAGAATCATGATAAACATCAACTTGTTGCTCATAAGCATATAAAGTATCCTCATTGAGAGCCAAAGTATAAGCTAGCAAGGGATTGCATATATCCTTTTGTTCCCTTTGTAGAGAGACAATATCAATAAATCTATCCAAATACTACATTATATATAAATTTCTTGAACTATTTACCATTTTCAAAGTCATTTCTTGCTATACCATGATAAAAGTAAAATTCATCATCTTTAAATAACCTTGGATTAGTTTTACCATCAAATACCAAAGGCTCATTTTTTTAGGTCATATTTCTAATGTTATTTCATGCTTATGGTGGAAATACCATTGAAAACATATTGATCCAATATTTTATATTTCTCTTTCTCTTCTTTATACTTTTTTATAAGGTAGATAGGATGAGTCTCTTGTCATATAGTAGATTCAATAATATTTTTAGTATGAAGTAGGTTAATTTCCATATGTCCTTCTTGACATACTCCTTTGTTTGAATTGTTATCTTTAGGTATAGTCATCGAATATGTCTCTTCCTTCTTATATTTAACTTTTTTTTTACATATATAATATAATATTGTAAAGTATCTAGTTTGAATTAGAAGTAATTAACAAACTAGTGGAATATTAGAAGTATTTGAAAAATTAGATCCAAGTGGACTTTGTGTCGAAGAAGTGCTTATAGGAGGGATTTTTTAGGTATTAGAAGTTAGTGGTGGAGTATTGGTTGACAAAGATTTGGGTGTTTGTGATATTATTCGTAGTGATGTGTATATCATAAAGAGAATTAGTAGGAGTTAAGGTCGGGCTTGTATTGGACCAAGTTTGATTTGCTAAAGCAGATGAATAACTTATTTGTTAGTCCAAAATAACTAATTTATGGTGGCATGAATCCTTGAATTTTAGGGTTAGCCATGGGATTTTACCTTTGTATTTTAGGGTTGGCCATGGGATTTATTGATCAAACTCATCATCTAGATGCAACCACATAGCGGTTTGATCTTTTCTTTTCCCCTTTGTATTTCTTCAATGCTACAAAATGATTTTCATTGATTGATTTTCTTACCTCATTTTTTATTATTTGATCATGTATTTATGATCTTATACATGTGGAAATACATGGACAAATTTTTATGGTCAAAAACTAAAAAAATTAAAAATTTTGCCTACGGAGTGATTTCCTTATTAAATTAAATAATTCACTTGAAATTGGAAGTGTTTTGCTAGTAGAAAATAACTTAGGAGAATTTTTTTTGTGGAGCACTTCAGATATAAACTTGAGTGATTCACTTGCTAATTTGAGTGATTTACCCATTTTTTTAGTTAAGGAGAACAAGGGTGGGTTGCCTATGCATACCATTTTTGTGGGCTCCAAAAAGGGTAAGAGTAGCTCCCTTGTAGCCAAGGGAAGGAGTAGTGAAAACAACAAAGGATTTTTCTACTAGAAAAACACTTCCAATCGATACGTCTATCACAGCTGAGCTAGTGGAATCCAAGGGAAGGAGTAGTGAAAACAACAAAGGATTTTTCTCTTCTCTTTTGCACTTGACCTCGTCAAAAATAGTACTTAATGCATGAATATCATGGGGAGGAGTCTGACACCCTCTAATTAAAACATATGCATTGAATTTTGGTAGGTGGGGACCATACACGTTTCCTTTCGATGAGGTAAGTTGATTGGTTGAGCGTGCCATATCACCTACACTTTTGGTAGCACATCATACATGTGGAATGGAATTATGGATGGGAGGCAACTTGTGGGATATGTAGAGGTCTTAGGCTAGTCGAGGCAAGGCACACTTGAGTGATTTGCATGTGAGTTTTGTGTCCTATTAATTTATCATGTGCTCCATTAGGGAAGGGGAGCACATGGTCCTTCAGGTGAGCGCATGAATTCGTGCACTTACTTACTCTTCACATTACTCAAGGGAGTGAGGTACATAGGAAATAATGGGGTGCATAGGTTGTGTGCCCTTAAGACTTTTGTGCACTCCAAGTAAGTGGAGCGCACGAACCTAGAGGTAGATGCACAGACTATGCACCCAACTAGAACTTTGCGCGCTCCAAGGAAGTGGAGCACATAGGCTCTATTTGGGGCACACAAGATTGTGCATCCTAGGGGATGTTGTGCACTCCATGAAGGAGTGGAGCAAACTAGATAGGAAGGGAGTACACAAATTATGTGCTCCAAAGGTTTTTATTGTGCTCCATTTGAATGAAGCATGCAATGGGTTTTGGGGAGCGTACGAAGGCATGTGCTCATCACATGACTTGGTGTGCTCCACTAAAGAGTGGAGCACATGGGCTAGAAGTGAGTGAACAGGAGCACATGCTCATGGGGAATTCATGCACTCCATATTAATGGAGCGCATGGGGCTGGTTTGGGGTGCACAACTTCGTGCACCCCCTGAGGACTTTGCACGCTCTACCTCCCCATAGAGCATGTAGACTCAACATGTGGTGCATGGATCATGCACCCCTTATGGAATTTATGTGTCCCATTACATAATGGGGCACATGGGCTAGGAATGAGTGCACAACTTAGTTCACCCAATGTGGTCTTTGTACGCTCCACTAATGGAGCATGTGGGCCTAGATTGGGGTACACGATATGCGTGCTTGGGGGATTTTTTTGCATGCTTCACTGAGAGTGGAGTGCATGAGGCTAAGTAAGGGCACACAACCTTGTGCATCCTTAAGGAAGGGGCAATTAGACTTTCAAAATCGAAACTAATATTTTGTAGTCAACACTACCCTACATTAAATTCACATTTTACCCACTCACTTTGCCATCCCATTGCTCGATATTTGTGCATTCAATGGTTGCATGCAATCCATAGTAGGCTCTATTGTCCTACCTATCTGAGCAAGAAATTTTATTCCATGTCATTCAAGGTGAGATGCAATACAATATATTGCTTAGACATGTATGGATTAGAGACATGCAATGTGTTCCCTTTACCTTACATAATTGTCTCAAGTATGTCTATTACAAACTTTTTCATTGTGTTCCTATCGATGGGGACCCATTAAAATTCTATAACATTGCAAAACTTCCACCAAGACCCTGATAATCCTCCACTCGAGTTCTTCCCATTCCTTCTCATAATTTAGTGGAAGCATCTACATCTTCTTCTACACCAACCCCATCACCTCAATAATCATCAGGAACACATACAAATTTCCCTCCATTTGTATCCACATGACCCTCATCCTTTATCCTAAAACCTCATCCTACTATCATGTATTTCTCACCATGTTACTTGTGGCCTCCCTATCCTTCTTAGCCATATTCTTCCATGGATATACCTCCCACACTTGCACCTTTTTTTCACCCTCATTGTGGCCTCATGTTGCCACTTATGCATCTTAATCTATAGAACATCCTCTCATTCCCACTCATAAAACACCCCCACTTCCTTTTCATACATGACCATAGTCTTTTACATCTTCTCATAGATGAATACCTATACCTCCTCCTCTCGCTACATAGTTCACACATGCAAACCATCCCATTCCCTCAACCGCAACCAAATACCATAATTGGAAACAATGAGCCTCCTACTTGGACACCCAATTACTCCATTCTTCTACTAATATCATTTGCAATTCCCATATGGACTCATATTCCTCTAACTTTGATTCACCATCTCATTATCCAATATGTATGATGCCTCAAGTGTCAGTTCTCATGATAAATTTAGGTCTTGGTGACTATAATATTCATGATACTCATGTTTTACCCTCGACAATCTAATACACCCATAATTTTGGTCATCATTTAGTTTTAGTATTGATCATTGGTATTGTCATACCACTTGGTCCATCCAAAAATTGTACCAAATTCATGTATGCAGGTCTAGACTCATCACTCCTGGCTACTATACCCCCACCACTACAATCTAGTTTATGCGAAACTCTTGACCAAATGTTCAACCCTCAATTCACCTTATGCTACTTTCAAAATTTTCATTAGCATCTATTTCTACTAGACCACTACGATCAAGGTTTATGCAAACCTATCAACCCCCATGTTCAATCACCCACAAATAAATTTGACCCAGGTTATCACCTTATAGCTATTCATACGCTCGAGGATGAACTTCAATATCTCTCTCTACATCCCATGCAAATTTCTACACACTTTTTGGAAGAATACATCAACATGTATATCCTATATGAGTGTCTATATCCTCATTATACCATCACCATTCCATGCAACTTCTTCCAAGAAACATCTTTTGTTGACACCACGCTCGCTTATTGTATTGATTCAATAGTTGAAATATTTTCTGCCTTATCCCTCATAGCTCCTTATCCAGAGTGTACCACTTCATCTTCTCCTCAAATTTTGATACATATGGCCATACCATTTCTTACTTACTTATATATTCATCACTCCATAACTCAACCTCAATCTCCACCCATGGTTTTATGTTCACCACTAAACGTACCATGATGTTCACATGCTTCTGAATCTTCATCATCAGACTCATTATCTTCTATTACCTCTATTGCTTTAATTAACATGGTTGATGTGGATGTATTCTTGCCACTTTTATACACATCTCATTCAAGTTGTGACAACACACCAAACCCTGACTTCATCGACCTTACTCACATTTCACCAATGCCTTTGTCATAGGACTTCTTGCTATCACCTCCTGTATTGTATGTTGTGAATGCTCCTTCAACATCTAGCCCACCTCACATTCCATGATTTCATCACACTAACATATATTTATATGATGAATTTGATTTACCTAAGGCTATCAATGACCTCCATATTATTCCAATCCTAGAATAGCTTCGAGATGGTTCCCACATGGTTGTGGAAGATACCATCGACATAGATATTGGTGATGATCCCACCAATCCATATATTTTTAAACTCACTACCAAATATCATCAGAGGAGCACATCTTGTTTACTGCATTTTTTAAATAATATATTAGAGTGTTCTCTTGGTCCTAAATGGATATGCCTATAATCAATCCTTCTCTAGTGGTTCACAATATCACTCTTGATAGCAACGCCAAACTTGTCAAACAAAAATTATGATGTATGCATCCTACAGTTTAATTTTTGGTAAAATTTAATCTCCAAAAGATCCTTGATGTAAATTTTATCCAACCTATTGATTACCCAAAATGGATTTCTAGTATGGTATCTATACCTAAACATTTCGATGAATTTTGTGTTTGCATCGATTTATGTTGTTTGAAAAAATATTATCCCAAGGACAACTTCCCCCTCCCAAACATCGATTCACTCATTGATTCCATCATATGTCATGATATGATCTCCCTCGTGGATGGATTTTCTTGTTACAATCAAATTAATATCAACCCTTCCAATCAACACAAAACATCTTTCACAATCCTCTAGGGGACTTTTTGTTATAAGATCATGCATTTTAGCCTTAAAAATGTTGGGACAACTTACCGGTGTGCCATGAATTATATCTTTCATGACTACATGCATAAAATCATGGAATATTATGTTGATGAACTCATCACTAAATCCAAATAATGTTCACAACATCTTGCTAATCTATGCAAGATCTTCGATCACCTTCTAGAGCACAATGTTCATCTCAACCCAAAGAAATGTGTCTTTGGTGTTACTTCTAGTAAAATATTTGTATTCATTGTTTCTCAATGAGGCAATGAATTAGACCCTAAAAAATTCAAAGCAATCATCGAGATTCCTCCACCCACCAATCTCAAGAAACTATGCAACTTGCAGGGTAAAATTAAATCTATTCATTGTTTTATTGCCCAATTATCAGATAAGTGCAAGCCATTTAATCATATTTTAAAAAAGGGAGTCACCTTCAAATGGGATAAAAACTATGAAAAAGCATTTGTTTCAATCAAATCCTACCTCACGTCGTCACCAATTTTATCTCTCCCACACCCATAGTTGTCATTCATCTTGTACATATCTACCACATATTTTGCACTTGGTACATTATTAGCTCAAAATAATGTGCTCAATCAAGAGCAAGTCATATATTACATCAGTCGTACTCTAGTTACCTATGAAACACAATACACATACATGAAAAAGCTATGCCTAGATATAGTCTTTGTGATACAAAAACTATGATACTATATGCTTAATCACACCACATTTGTCATTGCTTGTGATAATCCACTATGATATATGATGAACAAGAGTTATCATAACTCTCACAATGCTAAATGGATTCTTCTCCTCGCTAAATTTTACCTAGAGTTCATTTCTTAGAATTCCATAAAAGGATAGGTCATCAATGACCAACTCATCGAGGCTCCATTGCTTGCTAATCAAGCACTCCTTATTCATCTCCCTGATGATTTCATCTTCCATGTCACAGAAGATGAGGAGTATGTCAAATAAAAATACCAGTTGACTTAACACTTTTCTTTGATGTCTCCCATTGCACTCATGTTGGGGGTGCAATAATTGTATTCTTTACACCTAATGGGAACCTCTCACATTTTCATTTAAATTAGGGTTCCCTGCACAAACAATAATGCAAAATACAAAGCTTTAATTCTTGTCTTAAAGCGAGCGCTCTCTATGCACATTAAATTTCTTCACATCATTGGTTACTCCCTCCTTGTCATCAATCAAGTCCAAGAAATTTGGTAATATAATTGTCTAGTCCTCCAGCAATACAAATAGATTTCCCAACAACTTCTTGCCAAACTTGAGTGGTATGATATCGAAGCCGCTTCACACTCGTCAAATTGTTTTTTCAATACAATGGCTTTCCTAGGATCGTTAATACCACAAAACCCCATAGCCTATGTAATTCATGTGTCCATTCATACTCTAACATAGTCTGTTATCTCATATTTACCTCTCATATATGATGATGGTATCCATGTCATCCACACTGAATCACATGATCCTTGGTTTTTCCAAATTAAGGATTACATCATATTGGGCTTCCTACCTTGTGACTTACCACATAATCATCATTGAGTATTCAAATAACATATGATCTATTGCACATTACTAGAGGACATCATATATCATCATAGTCACAATGGTATTTTTTTTATATTACCTATAACCACATGAATGTTAGCGAGTAGTCCAAGAAACTCATGATGGCACCTACGATTGCCACTTCAATGGCATAGCTATCACAAAATACATTTTGTGCATGGGTTACTATTGGAAAAAAATGTAACATGACTGCTATGAGTATGTAAAGTGATGTGTCAACTATCAGCAACATGCCAACCTCACACACTTACCCTCACAAGCACTCCAACCTATCCAATCTATGTGGCCTTTTTCCTAATGGGATTTAGATCTTATCAGATAGATATTGCCTAATTCATTAAGAAACCATGAATTTATTATCACTACCATAGAATACTTTACAAATTGGGTCAAAGCTATTGTTAGTCAAAAAGTGACTAACTACAAAAAACGACTGATGCACCTTTTTTGCATGTTTTCAAAGAAGACCGAAGTGGCCCATACGCTAAAGAACAAAGAAAAAGCAAAATACACTAAGGAAGAAAAGTGTCATTATTTCGCGACATGTCGAGTTTTCATGGCAAAAAATAGAAAAGAGGGAAAGCAGAGAAAAAAGTCATGATTTTGCGACGTTGCCAATTTTTGCCAAGTCTGTCAATAAAAGGGTAGAAGTCAGGGAGAATGTTGAGATTTTGTGACATGGCTTATTTTTTCTAGAAGAATAGAAAAACTACTAAAGAGACTAAAAGTGTCGTGATTTCATGACATGTCCCTTTTTTGTGGCCAAAAGCAACAAGAGAAATCAAGGAGGCAGAAGTGTCATGATCTCGTGACATGTCGTGTTTTCATGGTCAAAACCAAGACAAAGAGCTATGGAGGCAGAAGTGTCATGATTTTGTGACATGTCACGTTTTCATGGTCAAAACCAAGACAAAGAGCTATGGAGGCAGAAGTGTCACGATTTTGTGACATGTCGTGTTTTCACGATCAAAACCAAGACAAAGAGCTATGGAGGCAGAAGTGTCATGATTTTGCGACATGTTGCATTTTCGTGGTCAAAACCAAGACAAATATCTATGGAGGTAGAAGTGTCACGATTTCATGACATGGTCAATTTTCATGATGCAAAAAGAAAAATCAGGCTGAAGACAGAAATGTCACAATTTTGCAACATGTTTGGTTTTTGCTAAAAAAGCAGAGTATATTTTTGACAACTGGAGCATGCACTGACATCAGGTGTTAATTTTTGAAGAATGGTTAGTTGATTATAACCTAGTAGGTCCGCTGGATGATTGCAGAATAATAGGATCATCTAAATTTAACCAGAAGGAAATCTATCTAATCTACGAGAAATCCATTGTATATTCTTAGAAACTACAGACAATTACTTGTAATTGATTGAGGAAATTAAATGTACATAGTAGAAGATACTATTTTTAGGGTATAAATAGGAGTGAGTCGACCATGAAAAGAGTTCGAATTTTGGACATTTACAGACTTGATGTACATATACTGGGTTACAAGCAATAAGATATATTCTTCCTCTGGCTTCTGAATTTTTGTATGCGAGTGTATGTATCTGGTGTTTTAACTTTTATTCATTCTAAGTTTTATAATGTATCTGTTCTAAAATTTGGATTGTGCACATATAAACCTTATTTCTAGAGTTTAATATTAAAGATATTTACATATATTTTAAATGAACATCTAAAATCGCACTCAAGAATTCATGTTTTATATAGGAAGATACAAAGAAAACTCTGAAGGTAGTAATTTGCATCATCATTTTTTGTTGTTGTCTAATCTGTACCGTGAGACAATTTCTAGCTTAGGCTATATTTTCCTTATCTCTTTTTTCCATTTTCTCTAAAAACTCAAAGGAAACAGCCTTCTCTGGAGATTAGACAAAATATCTCAAGCAAGGTATGTCTACTCAATGTTAGCAAAGTCTAAGGTGCAACACTATTAACCGAAGGCATATTTTGTTCCAACAGTTTTGGCATGCCCGGTGGGACAGCAAATCCCACAGTATTATATAAGTTTTGGTGTTTTACTTTAGAGCCTTTCATTCAAAAATCTCAAGAAAAAACTACATGGCGACTCCATTGCAATAAAATTTAGACCATAAAAGAAAGACCTTGTCTAGGATTTTTTGGTTATATAGCCATATGATAACCATATTCTGAGCTAGAAACTTCGAAGAACCCATCAAGTTTTTTGAGCTACATCTCGAAAGCCTAAAGGCACACCCTGTGCTAGCCGCACGATCAAATACACCTAGCACAATTAGCACCTCTTTAACACCTATTGTAGGAGCATCTGCAAGCAATCCTATAGTAGTTGTAACCCATTTAGCAACCATGGTGGCTGCCCCTGTCTCTGTGCATCTTGTGTGGAATCAAACTGGCCCTTTGAACTTGGGAGAACACCACCAGATTTTGCAAGCTACACTAAAAGCATTACCGAATTTTTACGAAATAGGTAAAATAGCAGATGAGCACTGTTTAGATGTATCATTGCTAGCATCTGTTTACAATATCACTCAAGAAGATGTAATGGTTAGATTGTTGGTTATATCTTTGAAAGGAAATATGCTCTATTGGTATAGAGCACTTCCCACTGGATCTATTACTTCTTGGGTAGTGCTCGTCGGCCGTTTGGTCGATGAATTTAACATACATGCAAATCCTTTCACATTTTTGAATCAATTCACTATCATTGAGAGGCATCCACAAGAAGAAATACAACATTCCAACATCAAATTTACCAAAACTCATGATAGATTACCTCAAGGCATGAAACCCATGGAAGAACAAGCTATATGTTATTATTTAAGGGCTTTTGATTCAGATCTCGGTATGATAATAAGGAAATACCGTGTAACCACTTTTCCTAAGATCTATCTAGAGGCAGCAAAGGGTGAAGTTGACCTCATCACTACAAAGAAGTATCCATAAAAAATTCTATTGCCAATTGTACCAAAACTTTCCCAAGCATCAACTTATAAACTGCCTGTACTCCCATCGATGTAGGATCTCCTAGTTATAGCCACACCTCCTACACACCTTGCATTACCAGCCCTACCCCTTGCATCAGCTCCCCCGAATGACCAGTACATGACCATAATTGATACAATGAAAACATTGTCAAATGAAATGAAATCCATGAAAAAAAGGGAAGCTGAACGAAATATCCAAGCAAGAATATTTCCATAGATACAAAAAGATGGTGCTTTAATGAGTGGTAGAGGGCAAGATAAAAAAAATATTGTGTATGCGAATGAGACAGGAGATAATTGAGAATCCACTAATTTTTATTACTGGTGTACCACTTGCAACGATCCTCATGGAGAAGATTCATCCATGATTCATCAACATCATGTGCAGGTAGTTATTAATGAGAGAGCCAAAGAAACCGAAAAAGGACAAGTGAACATAATCAGAGAAGTCCACCACAATTTTGCAATACCATTCGTGAAATAAGTCTCAGTCCTGAAAAGATCAAGAAAAAAGTCATTACAAGTTGACCCTAAGGAACTCCAACCATTAGGTTTTCCTCCTACCCCCAAGGCGACTCTGTAGAAAAACCAGTCCAATCAGAAAGGACATTCTAACCCTCCTCAAACTTCTATGACTACACTAAGAAAAGAATTTCCTCCTAGAAAAGGGAGTGAGGCTCAAGAGCAAGCGAAGGAAAGACTCAGATTTCCTTCATTGACAAAGATAAAGAATAGAAGCCACACAGGTCTATAGAGACATATATGAAACATCAACCAATGGAAAGGAGAAAAGTGTTGAGGTATCCCCAGCTGCAACCCTTTCATTCAACATTGTAGAAGAAATGAAGAGGACTCCTTCCAAAATAAGCATGTATGATACACTGCAAATTCTTGGTCAGATTGACCTCCTCCAAGAATCCCTAAATTTAAAGAATGATACCTCCTTCTCAAATGTTATACAAGCAAATGTTATGTCAACCTCTGGGTAAAACAGACCACCACCATTCTATATATATTTGCAAATGGAGGGGTGGATAGTTCACAATTGCATGATTGATTCAGGGGCCGCAACTATGGTGATGTCGAAGGCCATATGTGACATAATAGGGATGGAATATACTTAGAGTCATCCTGGTGTGTTGCAATTATATGGTACTCCAATAAAATCTATTAGGGTGATCAAATATATCCCTATTCAACTCCATAGAATACCATAAGTAGTCGTCATACAAGAGGTAGTCATTGTAGACTTAGAACCATATTTCGGTATGTGTTTATCCAGAGAGTTCATGACAAAAATGGGTGGTTATCTATCTCTAGATTATTCTCATTTGGAGGTACCTTTCAAAGGTAAAAGAGTCAAGATCTACATTGAAAGACCATCTACTTTTCATGTACAAAGATTGGAGAAAACAACCACCGTTAACATGATGTTTGTGGAATTGGAAAATATCGATTTAATGGAAGAAACCCTGGAGGAACTTCAATCTTAAGATGAGTTTTCAATGAAGAACTTCAATGCTATGGTAGATACAGAAATGTAAGCTATTCCATTGAGAAACCCAAAAATCTCCTTGTTGTTGTCCCTAAAACATATGATTCGGCCAACCAATTATGGGAATTGTACTTTGATGGGTCAAGGTGCAAAAATGGAGCAAGAGATAGAATTGTTCTGATTTCACCTACTAGAAAAGAAAAAGTCTTTTCATATAGGTTGACATGGAGTTGCACCAATAACGTAGTTGAATATGAAGCTTTGTGTTTGGGACTTAGGAAAGCTGAAAAACTAGGTGTGAAATAGCTTCTTATCTATGGAGATTCAAAACTGATTGTTAAACAGGTTACTGGCAAATGCATTTGTAAGCAACATTACCTAAGGGCTTACAAAACAAAGTGTTGGATCTATTGGAAAATTTTGAAGCACTAAACATGAAATCCATTTCCAGAGAGAAGAATACACATGCAAACCTATTAGTGTCAGTAGGATCCAATTTTTGCCCAGTTAGCAATGCTATTCAAAAGTCTAAAATAGTCAAACTTATATACAGGCCTTCTATGCCCGACAAGGACATTTTTTGGCAAGTATTTTAGAACGAGAGCAGATCTTGGATTTTTGGTTCATGAGATGAATTGCTCTACAGATAGAGCGTTACAAGAAAAGGATGAAGAGAGACTTATTAAATTGAAAAACAATCATATCCCTAGGGGACTGATCACCCTGGAGAGCCTTTTTTACAATAGCGATAGAGCTGTAGGTCGAAGGATCAAGGTAGATGAAATCTGGTATAAAGAGGTAGAACTAGAACCGGGCAATATGATTAAAGTAGGGACCGGTTGTATAGAAGTATAACTAGAGAAAATAAAATGATTATGTAAAGAGTATCCGAATATAATAGCCTGGAGTTATAGTGATCTAAAAGTGTACAAGAAAGAGGTCATTCAACATACCATCAAACTAGAGGAAGGAGCTAAATTGTTTAGGTAGAGGCAGAGGCCTGTGAATCCTAAAATTGAAGCCTTGATGAAATAGGAGTTGTTAAAACTCCTACAGGCTATGATAGTATACCCAATCAAGCACTCTACCTGGGTGGCAAATTTGGTCCCAGTCCTCAAGAAAAACAGAGAAATAAGGCTATGCATCAATTTTAGAAATTTGAACAGAGCTTATTTAAAATATCACTCTCCTTTACCCCAGATTGACCCAATCCTTCATACTGTGGTAGAAGCAGAAAGTTTTTCTCTGTTAGATGGCTTCTCTGGTTACAATCAAGTTTGGGTGAGAAATGAAGATCAATATAAGACTACATTCACCACTAAGTGGGGAACATTTGCATACCAAAGGATGCCCTTTGGATTATCTAACGCAGGAGAAAATTTTCAAAGAGCCATGGACTTAGCTTTTGGGGAGCTTGCAAAAAAAATTATTGTCGTCTACTTAGATGACATGACCATATTTTCTCACAACAAAAAAGACCATGCCACTCATCTGTGACAAGTATTTGATAAATGTAGAGAATTTGGAATATTTTTGAATCCTAAAAAATCTATTTTTGCTATGGAATAAGGAATACTCCTCGGGCATGTTATTTCTAAAGTTGTGCTTTCAATTGAACCTGATAGAGTGAAGGCGTTTATTGAGTTGTCACTTATAGTTAACAAGAAAGGTTTGCAGTCCTTCTTTGGGAAAATAAATTTTGTCAAAAAATTCATTGCAGACTTTGCCCAAACAGTTAAACCAATGATTGAATTATTGAAAAAGGATGCTCCTTTAAAATGGATAGATCCAAGGAAAGAAGCTTTCCAAAAAATTCTAGAAGCCATCACTCAGGCTCCTATGCTAGTTAACCCTGACTATTCCTGAGGTTTCATACTATATGCTGTTGAAGAAAAAAATAGTTATGCTATAGTTCTCACTCAGAAAGGAGCGGATGATGAAGAAAGACCCATAGCCTTCCTGAGTTCCACCATGCACAAACATGAGGAAAGGTACAACTTCATAGAGAAACAAGTATATGGAATTATGAAATCCTTGAATAAGCTAAAACACTTCTTTTACCAGATTCATACGATGGTTTATGTTATTCACCCTTATGTAAGGAACTTCATAATTCAAGGAGAACTGGGTGAAAAAAAAGTTGGATGGGTGACTTGCATCCAAGATTATGATGTAGAAATACGTCCTAATAAAATAGCTAGAGGGAGAGCTTTGTGCCAGGAATTGGCCAAGCAAGCTGCAAGTGGATATGGGGAGAGCCACCCAATCATGGCGAACACTGAGCAACATCAAGACAAAGTAATTTCAGGTTCGATCGATGACTTTATAAGGTACTTTCAGACTGGGTCATGCCCTGAAGATATGAATGCTTCATAGAGAAGGAGATTCATAACCCAAGCATTAAAAAATACCCTTCAAATAGAATGGTTGCACAGGATTAATATCGATGGTGTATTTTTGAAATGCATTCTTGATAATGAAAAGCAGAAAGTGTTAGATGAATTTCACGGGGGTCTCTCAGGGGGACATTATGCAAGCCGAACCACAACTTTGAAGATCCTTAGAGCTAGATTTTATTTGCCTTCCATCTTCTTAGATGCCTACAAAGTGACCCAAAAGTGCGAACAGTGTCAGAGGTATGTGGGGAGGAATAGGAATGCACCTATGCCCTTAAAATCTATTCAAGTTGAGGAACTGTTCCAGTAGTGGGGGTTGGATTTCGTAGGTATAATAAAGTCAAATTCATCATTAGGCCACAAATACATTATCATTGCCACAGACTACTTCACTCAGTGGGCAGAAGCAGTACCCACAAAGAAAGCTAATTCAAAAGTGGTGATAGAATTTTTTAAGAGTCTAATCACAAGGTTTGGCATACCAGACTTTTTGATTACAGACAATGGATCTCCTTTCACTAGTGCAAGGATGATCGAATTTGCTAGTCGATATGGAATTTACCTGAAGACTTCCTCTAATTATTACCCATAAGGTAATGGGTTAGCCAAGTCTACTAATAAGAATATTTTAAGAATCATGAAAAGAAAATTAGAGGATAATAAGAAGAAATGGCACTCACTCCTGAATCAAGCCCTATGGGCCGACAAAATTTCAATCAAGAAATCAATCAATATATCACCATATGCTTTGGTTTATGGCAAAGAGGCTATTTTTCTGATTCATATGGAGATACCTGCATTGAAATTGGTAAATCAAGTTAATGAAGATGAAGGTCATCCAATGGATGCCCGACTGATGCAACTTCTACAGCTAGGAGAGTCTAGGGAACAGGCCTATAATCATCATAAAAAACATATGTTGAGAATAGACAGGTGGTTTGATAAGAAAACCACTTTCAAGAAATTCAAAACAGGTGACCTGGTGTTAAAATGGAATGTCAAGAAAGTGAAACCAGGACATCATGACAAGTTTGACGCATTCTGGGAGGGGCCATTTGAAATTATTTCAAAAAAATAATTCACTGCCTTCCAATTAAAATATCAAGATGGATGGTTTCTACCCATCACGGTGAATGCATTTCACCTAAAATTATATTTCTAGTAAAAGGGACAGATCACCATTATATGTATAGTATATTATAAGTTTCGAGTTTTGTGAATATTTCCCTTTTCACGGCCTAATAGGAATCATTTTTGAGGACTATCAGAGTCCGAAATTTTGAATAAAATCTGGAGGGAAAAGTTTGCCCTTGTTATTTTGCATTTTCAAATCTGGAGTTGCCGCATGGTCGCTTGAGAGTCAGAAAGAGGGAATGATGAGAAAAGAATGTTTTGAAATATGTTACGTGTGTTTATCGAAATATTTCTAAAGATCCACCGTCGAATATTTCTAAGCAACCATGTGCCCAGGGTTCAGTGGAAGAAGATAATAAATCTGTCAGGCAGAATCTTTCTCGGCATGGGATAATTCCCAGTCCCCAAGTGGGTTTTTAATGAGCCAACGAGAATTTTTAGAAGTTTCCTAAGGAAGGTGGTGAGAACAGAAACCAAATAAAGATGGACAAATCAAATCGACCAACAGTCATTTAATGCATTAATTTTGCATGTTCTCTCAAGCTACATAAAATTAAATTCAAGGATTTGGAAAGACATTTCGCCATTTACAAACTTGTTGAAAACTCTTAAAGAAGAAAGCATAGTGAAGAAGAATTTGTGAAGCGATCAGAAGAAGTTTATAGTTTGTGTACCTGCTAATTCATAATGGCCCTGAAGAAGGTGAAGAACCAGTTAGCATCTACTTCATCACCCCCGACTACTTTGGTAGCAAAAGGAAGGGAGGGGGACAAAACTAGTTTTATTGACAGAGAATCTTAAATTGTAGATACAATAATAACATGGAAGGACCCGACGAAGATTCAGAGCAATATAAAAAACCGGGTAGCAACTAGGGTTTCTGTGTCTTCTCCTTCAACGTTTGGATACCATTCTTTCTTGTACTAGTATGTATATATTCTTGTTCATCCTTGCCCAGAATTGGTAAGGGCAATTGTAAATTTCTATGATGAAAAGGAGATAAAGGTTAGAGATTTTTTAGGGAAGGTTCTATTTTCTCTGTCCAAAGATGCTTTTATTTTTGATTTTGCTGCGGGCCATGTCCCTCCCTTAGAACCAAATAATTTTGACCCCTTAGAACAGGCTACATATTTTGGCTTGTTCGAAAAGGTGAGGGGTTTCCTAGCCACTCAGCTAAAAGATCTTCCAGAAGGGGTAAATCCACCAGAACCCCCAATTGACATGGAAGATTTTAAAAATCCTGAACTATATTCCATCTTGGCCATGATTGCTAAACTAAAAAATTATGAAAAGGTTCAGAAGTGGTAGGTGGCTGTAGCAAAATGTTTGTCGAACCCCAGAATGTATGATTCAGCTGTTATGAGCAGGAGTGTGAGACCTATTTTCCTTGACTGTCCTGAGTTTTTAAATGCAAAAAATTCATAAGGGCTTGGTGGCATTGAAGGCTGGAACCCAGTTTTCTTTCAGTACACTTAATATTTGGTATGGTTATTCTTTTATTTTATGTCTCAAGAGTTAGCTTTCATTTCGAAGAATGATAAGAATGAGAAGGGAGAAATTTTTCCAATATATGAATGGACTAATGTGTTATATAAATTCGAGTCATATTATGATTTCAATAGGGAATTTTTGGGCCCTGCACTAAAAATCTTGTATGGACAAATAACAAGATTGAACCCCAAAGCAGAAAAAGTATTACAATACAAGTTTGCAGAGGAGGGGGATTGGTTTATCCTAACACAAGGAGTATGCATCAAATTGTATGGGTTTAAAAAAAAACCCTTTTTACTTCCTCATTATGTGACTGACAGAGTCTTTGCCTTAGAATATGTTAGGCAAACAGAAAACATTAATGTCAAATTCGGGACTGGAATTGGAAAAACCAATACCTGTAATATGCCCTTTAGTTTTGAAGGAATTACTATTTCAAAGAAGGGGCAAAATGAACAGATAGTGAAGTATTTGAGAAAATTGGGTCTTATTGAGATTCCACAAAGATGGAAATATGACCCCATGAACAGGTTTGCTGAGAGACAATCTATTTTGAATAAAACACATAAAAAAGAATTTCATGTTAAAGTCAGGGATGATATTGAAGAAAATAGGAATAACGCAAAAGATGAACCCCTGGAGTGGCACATAGAAAATATGGAGCCTTTGCCTCCTTGGCATGATTTTTACGAAGTAATTGTTCAGTTTGACCTAGAAAATATAAAGGCTCATCAGTTGATGGAGGGCAAAATCACCAGGATTTAGAAAAGTAGACCAGATTGGGATGTGGCAAAAATTTAGGAATGGTGGGTAATGAGAGTCCAGAAAAATTTGATTTCATCGAGATACCCCATCAAAAATGACAATCTGTTCGAAACTTGTTATACTGAAAACCATGACTCCTGGGTAGCAAGTTTTCCTGTTAGAATCCCTCTAATCATAGGAAGTAGTCATTCTTCTACCTCTGAAGTATCCCAGCCACCTGAGAAATCTTAGCAACCCAAAGTTGGTAAAGAAAAAGAAATTGTAGAGGATCAAAATCTTCCCTTTGTTCAGACGAAACCTAGAACATATAGGAAAAGATTGATAGAAGAGGTTTTTACTGAAGAGCAAGGAAAAAATTATGGTTCAAAGGCCGCCCAGTTGATGTTGAAAATGGGTTAAGATGGAAAAGGGTTGGGCAAAGAAGGACAGGGGAGAGTTGAACCTATTCTAGTCCATCAAAGAGATAAGCGTCTAGCACTTGGGGCAGATACTATGACGTCCATACATCATTCCTCAAAAATTGTAAAATTCGTTCCACCTGCGGACTCGGGTATAGAATCTGATGAACCTGTAGGAGAAAGAATGAGAAAATTGAAAATGATGGATGATAGAAAAAAAGACAAAAATATTATTCAAAATTCTTCTAGTGATCAAGATCCTCAAGAGACAGAAGACAACTCAAGGAAAGGGATTCAAGAAAGTGAACAAGCCCAAATTATTGAATAAAACTCTAATGCAGATGCTCAAGAAGTTGAGCATGAAAATTCATAGAAGGAAGTCCCACGCCGCCCACCCAGTTTGGCTCAAGAGAGCCAAAAGAGTGAAAATAAAAAACAAATTTTGGTTAAAAAGGAGATACTGACGGTAGGAGAGTAGTAGGAGAAACAAATTATAAACTTGGACAAAAGTGATGAGGAAAAGAAAACTTCTGATGAAGACAAAATGCAAAGTGAAGAAATGATCATCAGTGAACATGAAGAAGAAGAAGAACACCAACAACAAATCCAGCCGAAAATAGGTATGTTTTCTTTACTGTCTTCTTTTCATTCTCCTACTCATTCCCATTGTAATTCTCCCTCCTTTTCTAAAAATCAACAAAAGTATAATGTTCTTGCCAAAAAATTATGTTGTTCTCCCAGAAATGGCAACATCTTCTCAAAATATTCTAAATGTTGGATCCATAGCTGCTCTCATTCCTTTTCTCCCAAACATTGACATCCTGACGGCTGGAGTTACAACTTCTCAAGGGACTGAGTCACATTCCACCATGGCCAAGATTGAAAATATGAAAAATGTGAGCAATAATGCTTTAGATTGGTGGACTTCACATTCAATCAAGGATTCTAAAGCACTGACTACTGTAAGAGAAATCATTGCTTGAGACCCAGCTAATATGCAGAGGAAGAAGTTGAAGTTAACTCCCATTACTAAGAAATCAAATGGAGAAATGATTGTGGAAGATTACCAGGCAGAAGAGATAACTGAAGATATATCTCAACTGCCTATGCAATATGAGTGGGTGAAAGCCCAAGCACATTTTGGGACCATATACTTACAAGGAGGACATTATCAAGAAATGTTTTTTAAGGAAAATAAGAAGAGGAAGGAATTAGAGGTTGTAGTGAAAGAACAAAAAACAGCATAGAAGGCTCTTACTCTGGAAGCTAAAAAATAAGAGGGTAAATTCAGTGCTACTCCCAGTGAAGTGGCAAAATGTAAAGAAAATTTGAGTGTTTCAGAATCTCAAATTCAGGCATTGAATACACAGATACAACAGCTACAACAATAGTTGGAAGAACAACAAAACACTCCTTTTGGATTTTCAAAAGATAAATTAAAGAGCATGAGGAAGAAATTGTTAAAATATTTGTTATCTTTAGTATTAAAGGCTAAGCGTTTATTATTGTATTTAGCTAAAGTAAATGAAACTACCGAAGTAGTAGTAAAACAGGAATTTGGAGTTGCCAAAGCATTTTTATTGAAAAGAGAAGATGCAGCTACTAAAATTTAGATTTTGTCAGAGAATATGCCAAGAAGCTTGGAAGACAAGCTCAGAAGTGAATCCTGGTCTCAAGCTAAAATCGTAGCGAAGAACTTCTTTAGAAAGTTCAAATTGATAGCACAGGGAAATAAGTTTCTGCACGAGCTTGAAGATGAAGCGAAAGGGTTGCTCCAAAATCTTGATTTGGCTATCCATAATGGGTTTCCTTACCTTTGGGATGATGGTTCAAAAGTGTTGAATGAAGAGGTCCTTTCAACATCAATAAAAGCTTTTTTTGAAGATGAAACAAACATAGATGACTGGCAGTAACCCATAGAAGAGACGCAGGTCATGGAGATGATCCAGAGGCTAACACAGATTAAAGCATGTTTACAAGAACTAATTTTAAGGCAAAATATCATTTCTTATAATAAAGTGGAGGAGTTGTAGTATGTATATCAACTCTTCATTGATTATTCTAATTTAGAAGATAAATACTGGGACCGAGTTTGCAAAACTTATCAAGAGATACTTATAGCCATGGACAAAATCAGAAGATCTAAACATCAGGGTTAGTAACTAGCAGCCAGAGCTGGGACCAGCTCTCAGAATTAAATTTTTTATGTTCTTCAAAAAAATGTTAGATCCCTAAGTGGTATAAAAAGGTTTTGATAAGGTAAACATCACTTATATTCCAAAGTGCATTCTTTTTCTTTTATCTTTGCTTTTTCACTTGAAATTTTACTTTTTGCAACTGTGTTGGTGACTCCGTTTTTCAATGGATGAAGGTCTGGTTTCTATTTATTTTTGTGAGCAAAAAATCCCTTAGAAGGCACCAAGAATGTTAGTCAAAAATTGATTAACTACAAAAAATGGTTGATGCACCTTTTTTGCATATTTTCAAAGAAGACCGAAGTGGCCCATACGCTAAAGAACAAAGAAAAAGTAAAATACACTAAGGAATAAAAGTGTCGTGATTTCATGACATGTCGAGTTTTCACGAAAAAAAACAACAAAGAGGGAAAGTAGAGGAAAAATTCATGATTTTACGACGTTGCCAATTTTTTCCAAGTCCGTCAATAAAAGGGTAGAATTCAAGGAGAATGTCGTGATTTTGCGACATGGCTTATTTTCACCAGAAGAATAGAAAAACTGCTAAAGAGACTAAAAGTGTCATGATTTTGCGACATGTCCCTTTTTCATGGACAAAAGCAACAAGAGAAAGCAAGGAGGCAAAAGTGTCACGATTTCACGACATGTCATGTTTTCGCGGTCAAAACCAAGACAAAGAGCTATGGAGGTAGAAGTGTCACAATTTTGTGACATGTCGCGTTTTTGTGGTCATAACCAAGACAAAGATCTATGGAGGCAGAAGTGTCATGATTTCGTGACATGTCATGTTTTCACGGTCAAAACTAAGACAAAGAGCTATGGAGGCAGAAGTGTCACGATTTTGTGACATGTCACGTTTTTGCGGTCAAAACCAAGACAAAGAGCTATGGAGGTAGAAGTGTCATGATTTCGTGACATGGTCAATTTTCGTAGTGCAAAAAGAAGAATCAAGCTGAAAACATAGAAATGTCACGATTTCGTGACATGTCTGGTTTTCGCTAAAAAAGCAAAGTATATTTTTGGCAACTGGGGCATGCACTGACATCAGGTGTAGATTTCTAAAAAATGGTCAGTTGATTATAACCTGGCAGGTTCATTGGATGATTGCAGAATAACAGGATCATCTAAATTTAGCCAGAAGGAAATCTATCTAATATGCAGGAAATTTGTTGTATATTCTTAGAAACTACAGACAATTACTTGTAATTGATTGAGGAAATCAAATGTACATAGTAGAAGATACTCTTTTTAGGTTATAAATAGGAGTGAGTTAACCATGAAAAGGGGTCGGTTCTTGGACGTTTATAGACTTGATGTACATGTACTGGATTACAAGTAATAAGAGATATTCTTCCTCTGGCTTCTAAATTTTTGTATGCGAGTGTATGTATCTGGTGTTTTAACTTTTATTCATTCTAAGTTTTATAATGTATCTATTTTGAAATCTGGACTGTGCATGTATAAACCTTATTTCTAGAGTTTAATATTAAATATATTTACATATATTTTAGATGAACATCTAAAATCGCAATCAAGAATTTATGTTTTCTATAGGAAGATATAAAGAAAACTCTGAAGGTAGTAATCTGCATCATCATTTTCTGTTGTTTTCTAATCTATACCATGAGAAAAGTTCTAGCTTAGGCTATATTTCCCTTATCTCTTGTTTCCCTTTTCTCTACAAACTCAAAGGAACCAACCTTCTCTGGAGATTAAATAGAAGAACTCAAGCAAGGTCTATTTACTCAATGTTGGCAAATTCTAAGGCGCAACACTATTAACCGAAGGTAGATTTTGTTCCAATAGCTATCCCACTCGTTCAAACTATGAGGGCCAAAATCATAGCATTCATCACTTACCATAACATATGTCACTTTGGAATCTGTTCACAAATCATCTCCAATAATGAAACTTCTTTGAAAAACAAAACCGTTCACATCCTATGTGCTAAATTTAAAATTCGCCATAGATTCTCTACCCCATACTACCCACAAGGTAACAACCAGGTCGAGGCTACTAAAAAAACCATCTATTCTATTCTTTGTAAAATGGTCATTAAATCTCATAATAATTGACATACCAAATGCCATTGGCCTTGTTAGACTATTGTATGAGCATTCGTACTCCAACTAGGGCAACACCCTTTTCTTTGGTCTATGGCATCAAAGCCATTATACCTCTCAAGATTGAAATTCCATATTTATGCATATCCATGAAAGACTTCATTGATTACGACACTGCTCATCAAGCCCATATCAACCAATTAATGCTCTTGGATGAGGATCACATCCACACCATAGAACACACCCATGTCTATCAAGACCATATTCACCATACCTACAACAGTAAGGTACACCAACATGAGTTTCAAATTGGTGACTTGGTTCTAAAAGAGAATCAACATATCATAATTCAACCTCACCAACAACAAGACAAGTTTGCTCCCAATTGGTTAGGCCCATATATCGTTACACATAAATTTGGTTTCGATGTCTATCAATTAGCAAATCTCGAAGGACTCGTCGAACCTAAACCCATCAACATAATTCATGTATTCACATTTAATGCCTAGTCTATCTAGGTACACATCATCACAAATTTCATATACTATCATCATAATATTGTATATGTCACCCCACTTACAGATTCACAACCCACATCACACTGAACGCACAACTTTCACTTCATGTTACACAACAACAACACTTTTTATTTTTATTTTATTTTAATGTTGTTTGTATCTTTGGTTTTGCAGGTCTCATATCATTAACTATGACATATTCCATGGAGATACGTTGTTCTAGGTCTACACTTCTAGAATACCACTCCCACATCATGTAGGACCTTCCAACACTACCTCTTGTACCAATCACTCTAGTCGACCTTGCCATACCTCCTAGCCCCATGCATGTACATTAGACATCCCTATCATCACATTCTAATCATTGCACTTCACCCTGGCTTTGCTCACTTGATTGTGGGAATTCTTCCTATTCTTCTCGCTCTGGTGATAGCCATATTTCTATATCCTCCTTTGCAGATAAGGAGGGAAATTCTTACCCACCAAACCCCATGCATGGGGATCATCCCCCTGTCACTTGGTTGGTGTGAGAGATCCTTATATACCATCTTTTCCAACTCAATGATGTTCACTAGGCTACACACCTATTCACACACACCCTTTAGGACTACCTCCACCCCTACCAAGTGGAATGTCACATTACAAACAATCCTTCCATCAATATGCCTTCCAGGACACCTCTACATGTATTCCTCCATCTTGTCCATGTTGCTATCTATAGTTGTCTCCCACACCACTTATTCTCTAGATGCCCCCATTCCCACTCTGAGGTATTCTACTTTAGCATGCTCCACCACCCACTCAACAATTCCAATATTCCTCTTCTTCTTCTCATTTGTTCTCATATTTGTGCTCGTATCCCAACACCATTTACACAATAGAATCCTAATCCCCGCCTACTTAAATTCTTTCACCCCCTCTTATTGACATCCAATAAATCCTCTCCCACCTTGACAACCTCGAGTTACACGTTAGTCATTATCGATGTCATTTCTCTCCTTGCCACTCTGATATGGCCTGCATTCCCTCACCTTATTCCATACCAATCCCTCACTCCCACATGAAAAATCTAATAAACCCTAGGTCCAAAATCCAACCACTTGCACCTACCCCATGCGCATCACACTCATCACCACTTGCACCATACATATACCCCATGCCTATTAATTTAGCATAACTTTATTATATATTCCACTAGCTGCTCCACCAAGACCTCCTGGTAATACCTAAAATCCTCCCCATCGAACCATTATACCCTAAGTCATGAAACTATAGAGAGAACCAATTTTGAATTTATCATCGTCAAACGGGGCATGATATCAATGTGTACTACACTTTTGAAACCCATGTCTAAGACATGTTATTTGATGAATCTCTCCAACTCGAACATGCTCTCTCTCCTACTCAACTTGATATTGTATTGTACCTCACCCTACACCATCACATGAATATTTCATATGCACACCTTGTTATTTACAACAATTATCCAACTACACAAATTACCAAAATCCTAGTCACCTCGTCACTTCACCTAGTCATTTGTGATCTAATCCCTGTCACTTCAGACATCCTTAGCTTTTTTTTTCCTTTTATTTCTTCTTCCCTTATATTTTTTATTGTTGCTATCCTACATAGTTGTATGGTCATGATTCGAGCGAGCACCTACCTAAGGTAATTTTACCTTTTTCTTCCTCTTATTATCTTCTTTTCTTCTTTGCTTCCCTCATTCTTCTTTTTTGCACTTATTTATTCTTGTTTTCCTCCATATTTCTTTTTTTATCCTAATTTTATTTTTCATTATCACATGCATTCTTCCATTTACATACTTCTCTCATGTTTTCTACACCCCCCACACATTAGGGCAACCATTACCATGACTCCCTATTCTCATAATTTCTTCACACACCCATCTCTTTTGACATGGTTTCAATCTCATCTGGTTAAGTCTCACAAAATTCCTCTTGTAGATACTTTCCTTGCATGTCATATCTCTCACACTACATCCATTGCATATATGCATCACTCCTCTTTTACGTTTCCATTCATGTTTGTATATTCCCCCTATAGAAATATGCCCATGATAGGAATAATATACACACTTGTTACCATCACCATTTGAATATTCACTCCCCTTATCAATATTACACAGTATACGGTGTATTTTGTGATTTTTATCATTTTACGAGTTAAGTCAATCAAACATCACCTCTAAATTATAAGTTCTTACTCTTATTACAACATCTCTTGGTTAGTTCAACTTCTTTCACAAACCATTCACATGTCATATTTTTAAGCAAAATTTGATTCTAAGGAAGATAAAACCTTGCATAGATATCACCACTGAGAATATGGTTTCCCTACTCATCCTATAATTTGTGTGATCAACATACAAACTAGGGATAAACAAAGGGATATGCATAAGGAAAAATTATAAAAAGCAGGTATAAAACAAATTCCTATGCCCACATTCAAAAAAAAGAGAAAAGAAAGAGTATCACAAAAATAGATATTTTAAATTGAGGGGTAGAAAACAAAAGCAAAAGCCTCCAAGAAACACAACTTTTATGCTTCATCTCCTTTGGTACTTATGTTTAACATAACATCATGGGATGATTTCCATCACCAGATATAGGCTCTAAGTGGCTGCCTACTAGTGGAATAGTTTTACAAGTGGTGACACATGTCACATGAGTGACCTTATTTTATATAGATCACTATGCTCTTGTGGATGAGCTAGCTACTTTTGTTATATTTACATCAAGTTAGTCCCACCTTCCTCAAAATGGATAAATGAACATCACTTATTGCACTGAATGGTCCTTGATAGACTTTGACCCATTCAAGTTAGTTATGAGTTGTAAATGAACCTTGTTTAGTTTCTCATGAGGTTTGATTGCTATAACTATCATTGATATGATTATTGCATAATCCTTATACCATCCTACATACTTGATATTACATAACGGATCACATTACCATTTGTTATACCATGATACGATTGCTTCCTCTATTCATTTTAGCATACACATACATGCATCATTGCATCTATCCTACATTCATTAATTCCTTTACATTGCATCATTTTATAAAATATTTAATCTACAACATTATCTTGCCCTTACATGTTATCACATACACATATATTTATCCATCATACATTTAGTTCTCTATATTATACATTAACGCATACATGTAATCAAACATCACACATTCATTCACATCAAATCATGACACATATATATATAAAGCCACATCAAAATATATATCTATATATACTATGATCAAAAATACCCTTAGACTACAAAATGGAATACATCCACAACACATCTTAGCCCTAATTATCACCATGAGTCCCACCACTCCCCTCCTGATTCACCATTGCTTACTCTATCCGATGTGCCTTTGTCGCCCCACTCGACTCTGGAGCTACCACCACCTGTGCCAACACAAACACTGCTACCATATCTCCATTTGGGAAAAATTCCACTACTTGAGATACCTTTGGTACTACCATCCATAGATCCCTTGATACTATCAATGTCATAATCTATTGGCTTTGTTGCAACTCTATCTGGGTTCATGATTGTGACCTCGATCTTGATCATGATCCACCATAATAAGGAATGACATTGTTAGGAGGAGAGTAAGCCCAATATTCCACACAAAATCATTAACCTTGCATTAAGAAATATAATTATTAGATACAACTTTATAAGGCTTAAGATAAGTGCTAGTAATATCTAGAAAATATCCCCTAGCATAAATTAGGAGTCCTCCCCCCTAAGTTAGCTAAAAACTAACCTACTAACCAACGTAGTCAAAATGACTACAATGACTAACTAGTAAAATAAATTTACTAGTGGTAAAAAGTAAGTATTTACTTTTTACCATGAGGTAAATTATATCTACCTAAATGAGGTAATATTTATAGTTACTAACACAGTAACTCTAACATCCCCCCTTATTACATTATTTTGGTAATACATACATATCCCTCTAATACAACAATATTTGGGAAAAGTATATAACTGCCCCAATACAGTGAAGAAGATGTTGATCTGCTGGTTCTTTGCTCTGTCACAGTACTCTGGCTGCTCCTAAGCAAAAAGTGGTTCATTCCTCACTTTGTCTTCACGCCAAAAAATGTCCTTATGGTAATCACATCATCCAATCGAATTGCATGGGTAACCAACCACTGCAATCGCTAGGTGTAATAGAATAGATCACTTCATATAAGGTTCATTCATTTACAATATGAATTTGCAAAATATAAGGTAGCTAAGGTGTCGGTTGCTTCTAAAAATGCACCCTTATAAGTTCCCCCCTTCTCATTGCAAAACATAGTGTAAGTAATTTCTGAAGGAAGTGTAGCTAAGGTGTCGGTCGAAGCCGAAAATGCACCCTTATAAGCCTTCTTCCCTTTTTACAAAAATTGTGAAGAAAAGAAATTTATGTCCCCCCTCAATTGCAAAAAGTGTGCAACTAAAGAGTGTTGTGAAGGATTTTACAAATATTGCCTCCTAGGCAATTTTACATCACAAAAAGTCGCTCCTCTTATTACAAGTACTTCAAACACCTAGAATTTTCTATTTATGAAGCCTAAAAGAGGTACAAGCACCCCTTATTGCAAGGTATTCAAACAAAAAAATTATGCTATTTATGAAGCCTAAAAGAAGAGAGAGAGAAAAATGGTGCTTTTGCCCAAGGGACACATGTGTTTTCCCTCTACAAAATTGTGTTTAGCAATTTAGCACTCCTTGTGCTATCTTTGAACCAGAAACAGAATCAAAATGAGACACTTCACAAGAAATATGGCTTCTGTGTTGTGCCTTTGCCATTTTAGTTTTGCTTGTTTTGAAACCAACACTGAATGGTGTCTTGGTTGTCATTTTTACAATTTGTGCAAAACTATGCTTTCTAGGCAATTTGATCAAAAAGTTCACCAATTTGTCCTTTCTTATTGTAAGTACTTCAAGCATGATTGCTATTATGAAGTCTAAAAGAAAAGGTTTAATGTTGATTAATTGGACTTTTATGATTGCCTTTACAAGTTTTATTTCCCTCTTATCAAAATCTATGTTTGAAGGAAGAAAGGAATTATCCCCCCTTAGTGCAAAGGATTGCAACTTTTAAGGTTCCTTATTTTCAAAAAAACTTGTACTTTCTTCTGATTACCCTAAAAGAGTACCAAAATATAATTCACTCAAACATATATTTAATGGCACCTGCCTTAACTCCCTTTAAGAAGGATGAAAAGTTTGAGGAAATTAAGCCAAACAAATAAGAGTGAATAAGGGGTTTTGTTGATTTAGGAGAGAATATCAAGTAATTTTGGCTTTAAATCTGTGCAAGGAGTTACACAAATTTGTGAAATTTTGGGGTTGAGTGTGTTATTGATTCTATGACTTATAATTGCAAAAGAAATAATGCAATAATCAAACAAGAATTCCCACAAAATCCTTATCACCTAGGTGTCGGATGCAACCGAAAATGCATCTAATTTGCCAATAAAGGTGTCGAGTAAAATCGAAAATGCACCTTTTAATTTTTGCAACAAAATGTGTGTTTTGTGTTGTGCAAAAAATGATATTTTTATGTCTCCTACTTTGTTTTCCAATTTTGCAAAAGAAGTACAATGTTGTATTCTCCCCTGAATTTTGCAAAATTAACAATTTTGAGCACTCCTTCCAAGACAAGTCGACACACGACCCGCATTTGGAAGGCTTCCAGAACTAGTCGACACACGACCTAGTTTTTATGGACCAAGGTTACAATTTCTTCTCAAATTTGCAAAAAAAATAGATGTGCAATTTTATGTATTATATCTCCTTGGAGAAAACAAATGCACTCTTTGAACTTTGATTTTTACAAAAATTGTGTCTCCTTGTTTTCTAATTTTGCAAGAAAGAATCAAATTTCTGTTATGTTGTCCCTCTTGGATTTTGCAAAACTAACAAGGTTGAGAAGAGTTTTCTTTATCCAGGGTCTATTCTTCATGAGATGTTTAACTTGTGCTCTCCAATCAAAGGATTAGAAAAAAAATGTGGGAGCAAAGTTTTAATGAAACTCTCAAAAAAATATGCAACAGATTAGTGTATTGCTTTCTTGTCTATTTATCCCCTTGAAAGGAGAAAACGAAGAAAAACACTTAATTTGGTTGTTGCAAAAAAAATAGCCCTTAGGTATGAAAATTTTCTATTTTAATATATTAATTTAGTAAATTTCATTAATTAACTTAATAAAATAATATTTTCAGTTTAAAAAACCATCTTTAATTTAAAAAAAATGATTTAAAAAACATTAAAAATATTAATAAATTAAGAAATTTAATTAAAAAAATACTAAAAATAATAAAAAATAAAAAAATAACCTTATGTCCCCGATGGGAGTCGAACTCCCGACCTCCCATCGGGCAGTGCCTTAGCGCTGGCCCCTCTGCCGATCGGGATAGCTGGCCCGACGATAAGAGAGATGGCGTGCCTTCTCCTTGAAGGCTTCCCCATTGAGTGACAGGGAAATTAGTGGGATTTATCCCACATCGCCCATGCGGGCAATTTTATGTTGCTTAAAAGCAATAGAGCACACAATGCTCTTTGATTCCCTATGGGAAATCAGGGTCTATCGGACCCCTTTTGCTGTCGCCCACATGGCACGGTCAGAGGGGTCCACGTGTTAGGTGGCACACATGGTTGTCCACCATGTGGCCACCACGTGTCCAGTCTATCGTCTAGTGGCTATTCGCCATGTGTCTAGTCTAGTCTGTCATCCAGTGCTTGTCTGCCATGTATCCAATCTGGTCCTTCATCCAGTGGATGTCTGCCATGTGTCCAATCTTTTCTATCGTCTAGTGGTTATCTGCCATGTGTCTAGTCTAGTCCAAGTCGAGTCTAGTGGCAGTGCCACATCAAAACCTCAATATTTGTGCCCGAGGTCATGTCTGGCCACCACATGTCACCAGATGAGTGGTCTAATTCAGTGCCTTAAGATCTATGCTCGAGCACACATGGGTCCCAACTGCGTCTTTGCCATAGTCAATCAACCTGCAATTGTCATTAGGATTTGTGCCTGAGAGTTTGTCCGCAAGTTTAGGGTCTCCAATCTGGTCTTCAAATATCGAAGGGCACTCCTGACCTCTCAGATCTCGATAACCAAATCTATGTCATCGATCGTCAGATATCGGAGGGTGCTCCTGTCCTCCTAGATCCCAGTCACTGGATTTGTGTTTTTTGCCCTCTATCGGCCTATCAGGCCTGACAGGTCGGATAGAAAAATGTTGTTAAATCTATCGGACCTACAGGCATTCTCCCATGGCCATCAGTGATGTGGGCCTATGGGCCCTCTCCTGAGGTCGCATTGTGGCGGGAGCTATCGGGCCTGTGGGACTTCTCCCGTGGTCCTGCGGGCCCTCTCCCGTGGCCGCCTGGTGAGGTGGGCCTACGGGCCCGCCTAGGGATCCATGTAGGTCCTGAGGGCCAGTAGGGCCCTCGAAGACCGTGCCAGGTCCAGGTCGGGTGGAATGAGTGGAGCTCGTATTAGGCCACCCGGCTGCGATGATACCAATGTTAGGAGGAGAGTAAGCCCAATATTCCACACAAAATCATTAACCTTGCATTAAGAAATATAATGATTAAATACAACTTTAGAAGGCTTAAGATAGGCACTAGGAATATCTAGAAAATATCCCCTAGTTTAAATTAGGAGTCCTCCCCCCTAAGTTAGCTAACAACTAACCTACTAACAAATGTAGTCAAAATGACTACAATGACTAACTAGTAAAAGAAATTTAATAGTGGTAAAAAGTAAGTATTTACTTTTTACCATGAGGTAAATTATATCTACCTAAATGAGGTAATATTTATAGTTACTAACACAGTAACTCTAACAAACATACACAAATGACATCAAGGATAGCTCACATTACATCCTCATCATTGCCTCATCTCTATATAGCCTCAACACCTCCTATTTTGCTCATCACAAATTATCCACCTCCACTCTCATAGCAATCATATTTGCCAGCTCTACCTCATGTGCTACTTGAATCGCTTCTATATCACCCTGCACCTACTATACCATAGGAATATCTACCCTTAATATCTCCTCAACTACTATCATCTCTCCAATTCGATGATGTAGATCCTCTACAATCCTAGCATACCTCATTTTCTCTACCTTGAGCTTTTAATGTAGATCCACACATATCTCAAACTCCTCCCTATTTATGTGGCTCACCTGCTCACCTGTCCTTAACCTCTCCTCTAACCGTTGGTGCTTCTCTCTTTATTTCCCTATATCTATGTCCCAATCTACCTCACTCTCATGTAAGAATCCCTCCACATGTTGTACCCTCTCCCTCAATATCAATAGATCCTCTTGAGCATCTATCCTCTCCTATACATCGAAATGTATGTCCCTCATATCTCCAATATCATCCTCCTCCATCGTCACCATGTATTCCTATGGAAATCCACAAAAATTAATCACCTACCATACCACCACCCTCCTCCTCCATAGGTAATGTACCATCCAAATATTGACCTCCACCACCATCCTGTTGATCTGGTGACCTCACTGCAAGAATATCAGACCCATCATCTTGACATCGCCTCTATGATTGAAGAGGCTCTTATATCTCATCCTTTGATCTTGCATCTAGATCTAACATAACTCTCCTCGATGTCCATCCCCTATTTTAGGCAATCCACATACTAGCTACACCTAGCCATTGATCATTCCAACTCGTAGTTCACAACTCTGTATGTTCCACCATGCATCATACTCAGGAGTAGTCCTTGCATCATCTACATCTAGAATAATCATCGATGGATACCTCTCACCACTTAAGGGGGTACTACAGGTCATATTCCCTTATCACCTTACCTCCTATATATCACAATATGTGCATCTGGTCTCCCCTTATACAATCAAAATTATCACATGACCCTAATAAAGGGAAATAACTTTTCCTACCATGCATACCACCCTACCACCCATCACCCTCAATGGATCAATCCTAGATACTTCCCCTACTTTTCCCACACTACCCCACCCTTCAAGGGCCTCTACTAAATATGCTTAGATTCCAAAGAGCCAAACTATATAATCCAAAATAAATAATTGCTCTCATGTGGTATCTTCATCCCCTTCTCCTCATCTATCCACCACCTCAAAGAGTAGGGTAAAAATTCACCCATTAACGCATGCACACTATATGGTAAAAATGCTCACTCTACCATGATGTGTTCCCATGCCCAAACTTGTAGCAATGGACTCCAACTCAAACTTATCTATGAAACTCGCACTATAGCGTGCAACTCTCTATATACCTATGCCAATAGTGCAGGTGCTTATGCAAACACTACCTCACACTCTACCATCTCACATACTACATACATTATATTTTAGAAGAATTTCACCCTTGAGGTATCTGGTAGAGTATATGTGGATATCATAAGCATCACCACATAATAGTGATTAGAAAACGTCTTCTTTTACCAATAGTACTAATAATATACCCTCTTTTTATGGTCTATATCTCCCTACTTTACACAAAATATGCACTGCAACAACTTATACATATCATCCAGTACAAACCTCACTAGAATACCTTCAATCAGAATTTTATATATCTTGTATATATCCTCCAGTGTAATGGTCAACTCACCTATCAAAAAGTGAAAAATATTCCTATATATATTCCACCTCTCACACAATGCTAAAATATATGCCATGTTGGCATGTATACTCAATACATCCCATACACCCTTCATCCACACCCTACCCATCCACTCCACATCCACCCCATCCAAGGCCTTACCAAAAACTGCTCTCAATGACCACATACAATGATGCGGATCAATCATATTCATTTTTTTCATCCACCAAAATCACCCAAATTTATCTCAATTCCACATACATATTCTATTCATTCTCATTATTTCATTCAAATAATCATTACATACAATATATCTCATAAAAAATTAATTTCAGTTTGCAGGCTGCCATGCGAACTCTAGTCTAGTTCGCATGCCACCATGCGAACTCAAGTCCAGTCTGAATGCCACCCTATGAACTCACTAGAAAGGATATTTTTGGAAACCCATTAGGTCGTTTCATGGAAAATTTTATCTCCACACACAAACAATGTTGGAAATATTGAGTTGTCATTGATGTCAAAGATAGAAATATCTTCAAGGATGAAATGTTGAGTTGTCATTAATTCTTAAGGTAGATATCTTCAAAAGTGATTTAATTTTGCCAAAGAAAAGGTGATTTGATATGCTTTAATATTTAAATAAATGTTTAAATATTAAATAAGGAGGCTTATATTTAAATTAAAGGATTTAAATATAGTGAAAAATTTTAAATATTTAAAATTTAAATATTTAAATGTTTTAAAATTCAAATCATGGATGACCTCCTTAAGAGCACCATGCAAAAGCAAATTAAATATTATGGTACGACCATGCAAAATATTGAAAATAAAAATATTCAAAAATGTTGGACCAACTTTTTTGGGCACACATGAAGAAGCATATAAATATGAGCTCCTAAGTTCACTTTGAAGAATACCATGCAATTTGAATAATATCGATCGAGCAAAGAATGGCAGTGAGGAGGGAGGAGAGGAGCGCAAGTTTTTGTAGCGTTGTAGTGGAAATAAAAATTTAAACATTGGTTCATGCCACTTCTATCTCAACCGAGTGGTTAGACCAGCCAATAGCCTAGATCTCACTAGGGTGCTATGTTGCAATAGGTTAAGGGGTCGAATCTCTTTGAATTTGTTTTGTTGAAGTATTGAAGATAGAGCTACGAAGGATTTAAATATTGTTTTGGAACCTTTGGTTCCATCCAATGGGGTAGCCCAGTTGGTTTCCTAGCTTGCATGGAGCACTGTTGTGCAGGAGTTTAAGGGGTTGAATCTCTTCAACACCATTTTGCTAAAGAATTGAAAATGGAGCACTAAAGGAATTAAATATGATTTTATGCCTTTCGGTTTCATGTGCTACGTTATCATAGTTTGTCTCTAGCCCAAGTTAGGGCATTGCATTGCTAGAGGTCAAGGGATCAAATTCTGCCTGTGGTTGTGCAAGGCATTTTTAAATTTTGTTTTATTAAATTTGATAAAAATGAAGATATAAGGCATAGTATTGGGATTTGATTTTTACAAATGATCAAATGGGAGATATAAGACACAGTATTGTGATTTGATTTTTGAAATTTATAAAAGAGGAAATATAAGGTGTAATGTTGTGATTTGATTTTTGTAAATTATAAAAGGGGAGATATAAGGTGTAATGTTATGAATTCATTTTGCAAGGGATATGTTGTTAGTATAAAGTTCTATTTTTGCAAATCATAAAAAGAGATATAAAGAAGATATTGTAAGAATAAAGCTTTATATTGTAAGTTTCAAAAGGGAGATATAAAGAGTTATTTTTTAAGCTTTATTGTGTATTTTTTAAAAGAAGTTATAAGGGTTTTAAAGTGGTTGATTTGATATTTAAGCAAGAAAATAAAAAGAGAATTGTTGACCATATTTGAAAGGCACATACAAAAGAAAAAATCATTTTTGTCAAGGTAGGTTTGGAAAGCTCATGCAAAAAGAAGATCATCATCATTGAGGTAGATTTAGAGGTATAGTGTTCTTTTCTCAAAGTGGTTTTGTTTGAGGAAAATATTTTTGTTGTCATATAGTGGGAGGTATAAGGATTGATTGGATGAGCATTGTTTTGATTGAGATTGAGAGTAAATATGCAAGGGTTATAGATTAGATTTGCAAGAATATTAGTGCATTGTTCATGGTTGATTTTGGAAATAGATGAGCATTGTTTGTATGCAATATTTGGGAATAGATGAGCATTTTTTGTATGCAATATTTGGGAATAGATGAGCATTGTTTATATGTAATATTTGGGAATAGATGAGCATTGTTTGTATGTAATATTTGAGAATAGATAAGCATTATTTATATGCAATACTGAGAAATAGTTGAGCAGGTTTGGAGCAGATTTGAACAGGTTTTATGAGCAGGTTTGGAGTAAATTTGAGCAGGTTTTGTGAGCAAGTTTGGAGTAGATTTGAGCAAGTTTTGGAGCATATTTGAGTAGGTTTTGTGAGTAAGGTTTGGAGCATATTTGAGAAAAGGGTATTGGTGTCTCCTATGGGTTGGTTCCCATGAATCAGTAGAGGGGATTGGTGTCTCTTGTGGGTTGGTACCCATGAACCAACAAAGGGGATTTGTGTCTCCTATGAGTTAGTACCCACAATCCAGTAGAGGGTATTGGTGTCCATGAACCTGAGCAGAGGGGATTGGTGTCTCTTGTGGATTGGTGTTCACAAACCTAGGAAAAAGGAATTGGTGTATCCTATGGATTGGTGTCCACAAACCTGAGTAGAGGGGATTGGTGTCTCCTATGGGTTGGTGCCCATGAACCAACATAGGGGATTGGTGTCCATGAACTTGATCAAGAGTATTGGTGTCTCCTATGGATTAGTGTCCAAGAACATTGTAATAAAGGATTGGTGTCTCCTGTGGGTTGGTTCCCATGAAATTTATTGAATAAATATATAAGCAATATTTTGTCATGGTTTTCTCCCAAGAGGGATTTTCCATGTAAAATATTTATCTCTTACGTGTGTGGTGATTTGTGCATTTTTTTCATTATTGTATTGATATTATTTGATGTTATTTCTTTGAAAATAAAAGAGAAATTTTTTATCTTATACTATTCACCCCCCTCTTAATATAATCACATGTTCTTCAATTGGTATCAAAGTGGGTTCCTTCGTGATAGCCTAACAGATTGAAGTAATATATTACAAGAACACATATGGCTGGCCAAGAATATTTTTCATCAAATAGAGCTCCATTATTTTATGGGACTAACTATGCTTTTTGGATCATAAGGATGCGAAATTATTTTTTGTCACATGGCTATGATATATGGGAAAAGTTACAAAGAACATATGGGGCCAAAGTGACCTTAAGATTTTTTGAAACCTTTTTGTAACTTTTTGAATATATTTTCTTTGTTGAAGTGCATTGAATGAAGGGAAAAGTTACAAAGAACATATTAAGGATACGACAAGGTGAAAATGGTAAAACTTCAAATCCATAGGAGAAATTTTGAACACTTGAAGATGAACTATGAATAAGATATTTCTAGGTATGTACTCCAAGTTGATGAGGTTGTCAACACCATTCGTGGACTTGGAGAAAATATTGTTCAAAAAATATTAAGGTCACTTTTGATGAGGTTTCATGAAAAGGTTTCAAAAATAGAAGAGATGAATGATCTTAAAACCTTAAGCATGGATGAGCTACATGGAATTATCATAGCATATGAGATGAGGACTAAAAAATATCAAAAATTCAAATAGGAAGCAACATTTAAAGCCTCAAATAAGACAAAGAATAAGGAACCAAAATCAAGTAAGAATTCAAGCAACAAATAAGAAACTAACTTTGTGCGAAAGAATAAGGGTCCAAGAAAACACAAAGGTATGTATTATATAAATTTTTTAAATTGTGGTAACCTTGGTCACTATGCATCTAATTGTCCACAATCTATAAGTAGTAGCAATGAAGAAGAAAAGGAATATAAGAAAAGAAAGATAAAAAAATTATCACGAAAAGGAAAACATGTATGGTCAAAACAAGCATGAGAAAAAAATATTTCAAAGATACAAGAAGAGCTTCTATGTTGAGGAAACAAGCAATTCCTCCAGCAATAGTGATGAAAGTCTCTCACATAGTGAAAGAGAAGAAATCTTATTTTTGGCCATAGAAGAGAAAGAAGATGCTCTAGTTGTTGATGATCAAGAAGAAGAGAAATATTCAAAAAATGAAGAGGAAACCACAATTGGAATGGAAGAGGAACTTATTGTTGCTCTTGAAGAGTTGAAGAGGGTTAGAAATAATAACTCAATATTGAAGGCTCAAGTACAAGAGGATGAGAAGATAAAGACAAAGTTGTCACAATAACTCATTGACTTAAAAACTAAAATTGAAGAGGCAAGGGGAATTGAAGAATGTATGTCTGAACAGTTAAAGGTAAAAGAGCTAGAATGTGAAAGTCTAAGGAAGGGACTTGAAAAATTTAATGATAAGATATATCAGTTTAGGAAAAGTTCAAAAATCTTGGATGATATTATCAAAGTACAAATATCTCCATTTATAAATACTAGACTTGGTTTTGAAGAAGGTCAAGATAAATAAAAGGGGGATTCAAGCTCAGAAGAAACAAAAGAATCAAATAAAGTAATTGAAGAAGAGCCTAAGACCTATGCTGATATGTTGAGAAGTGGAAGAATCAATGAGGAAGAGAACAAAGTACCCTCAAGAGATAGGGACCATCACAAAAAAAATAATGAGTGAACCATGCATCAATATCCTCCAAGGCAATCAAATAGCTTTCAATATCTCTTTCATGGTTATTGTTTCTCATGTAACCACTTTGGTCATAAATTTGTAAATTGTAGGATCAATGCTATGAATGTTTTTGGCTTCACCAAGAGAAATTTCAATTTATTTGCACCTCCTATGGACTACAACATCATATGTTACAAATGTAATAATTTTGGGCATACACCTAGATGGTGTAGAATAGTTTTCCCTAAATTATTGAAGTCAAGAAAAAAGGAGAATGGTCAAAATGTTCAAAATAATATGATCTTCAAAGTTTTTTGAAATAAAATGAAACAAGAAGAGGAGCATAGTAATTTGGGAGTTTCACTTTCATATCATAATTGAAGTCTCAAAGAAGAGTAGGGAGTTGGGGGTATTTTCAAGTGACTTATAACAAGCCCCAAGAAGCCTTTGCCATTTATGTCAAAGGAGGACAATTTTTAGTAAGGGGGAGCATCTTGTCAGGTGGAGCATCTTGCTATTCTGTTCAGTAAAGTTCAGTATCATTATAGGGTTTCCATCAATGACAAAGGGCGAGATTATTGGAAATATTGAGTTTTCATTGATGTTAAAGGAATAAATATATTTAAGGATGAAATGCTGAGTTATCATTTGAAGAAGCATGAAAAACAACATGCCTTGAGGGTTCGTTATTGAAATGTAAAAGCAGATTTAAACAAGCATTTAAAGGGAAATGTGCATAAAGATGTAAATGTCTAATATATTGAAAAATATGGATTGTTTGAGGGGGGGGTTTCTCCTTGTATTTTATTAATCCATAATATTCAATAAGATTACAATACATCCCCTTGAGGGCTTCATAATTTGATACATCTCAATTTACAATTTTACAAAGGGATCAAATCCCTCCATGAGCTTGATGGCGTGTTCTAGTATTCTTCTCACAACCCACAATTGAGAGATAATATTTAGTATCTCTTGATGTACCTCTTATCTCCTATCTCATGCATAGAATACACCTACACACAAGATATTGAAATGGATTAAAAGATTATACATTTTTTAATGGAAAATCTTGAAAAGAGTGCAATAACAACCATAAATCTAATTTGTAACAAATCAAAACTACTGTAAATGATCTGTAAATTAGGTATTATATTATATAGATGATTTTGGGAGGATATAAACATGAATTAAAGAGAATTTTTTAGCAAAACCTGCAACCATTCAAGGCAGGAGCAACTAAGACTGCAATTATGAAACTCCAAATTGACCCATCAAAACTACTCAAAATTTGACCAAAATTTAATGCAAGGCTAATATAAACATTTAGAAATGATCTATGGTGGAATTGAACCAAAATTCCTAATTATTTTGTGATCGTCCCTAGCAGGTGCAACTACCACTATTAACCATCCCAGGGTGGGACAGTTACCAAACTAAGTGGAATTTACCACCAATTCCAAGGGGATCTAGTTTGGAACTCTCCTAAATGTTGTGTTGGAAAATGTGGTAAAATTGATCTCCAATTTGATAGGTTTTGGAATGGAATGGGCATATTTTGGAATGCCCCTAAAAGCACCTTCGAATGAAGAGGGTTTCAAGAAAAATACTAGGTAAAATGCAAAGCAAAAGCAAGGATGAAATTGGGCAGCACTTCATGGTCTATGCTTTAATTATTTTCATTTGAAATTGGGTGAGAAAACCTCAATTTATAGCCCAAATAGGGAACGTGAGGCAAAGGAGCAAGTTTTGGCATGCAAGACATGTGCTACCACTTATCAAATCCCTTGCCATACACTAGTGGAAGAGGTTACCCATTTGGGGCCTCCAATTTGGAGTCTCTAATTTCTATGACAACATCAAAATAAATTTTGGATGAGTGGGCATGGAAATGGCAGTAATTTATTGGCATTTCTCACACCCTTTGAATTTTACAAGGTCTATTTGGGGACTGTCCCACCCAAGGATGATTTTGGGTGACCGTACCTGGGTGGGATGGTCACTTTCTATGACCGTCCCTATGTGGGATGGTTGTGAAGATGTGACCCAAAACTTCCCAAAAGTATTTGGGATCCTTATGTTACCCTAGATGCTTGCTCAATGTGGCAATATGATGTCGATAAGAGTGGCACAAGTTGTGCATTAGCAGTCTTATCCGATTTACATGATTTTAGTGTCTACAGATGCCCCTTTTTGGGATACGCTATGTGCAACAAAGTGCTGAGAAAAAATAGATGACTAAATCATTAAATGATTGAGGTTATTAATTAACCTAACCAACTTTATATGCCTCCATTGCGGAAAGAACATACATTCTTTGAATCCTTGCTTTTGACATAGTCGAAGGATTGATTGTGAGTATACCTTTTAGCCACGCTATAATAACAGTTGTAGGGGCTTAGGGTATACTAGGTCTTGGTGCCTTGTGTTATTGTAAGCCTTTACATGGGTCAATTCCTAAGGCTTCAAGGATATCAAGCCTTTGTTTTGTTGCTTATGTTGATTTTTTTCCCCAGCATGGGTTTGAAATTTTATCTTTGGCAAAGATTCTTTTGAATGTATGAAAATTGCACTTTTGAGTGTTTTAGTGTTGATTTGATTTATGAAATAGTTATTATGACTACCACTGAAGAAGAAAAAAAAATGACATGCCTTGAGGGTTCATTATTGAAATGCAAAAGCGGATTTAAACAAGCATTCAAAGGAAAATGTGCATAAAGATGTAAATATCTAATCTATTGCAAAATATGGATTGTTTGAGGTAAAAAATGGGGGTTTCTCCTTGTATTTTATTAATCCATAATATTCAATAATATTACAATACATCCCCTTGAGTGCTTCATAATTTGATACATCTCAATTTATAATTTTACAAAGGGATCAAATCCCTTCACGAGCTTATGGCATGTTCCAGTGTTCTTCTTACAACCCACAATTGAGAGCTAATATTAGCCCTCTATTTATTTACATATTATATCCTCCCTCATGCATAGAATAATTGCACCTACACACAAGATATTAAAATAGATTAAAAGCATATGCATTTTTGAATGGAAAACCTTGAAAAGAGTGTAATAACAACCATAAATATAATTTGTAACAAATAAAAACAACTATAAATGATCTAAAAATTAATTATAATGTTATATAGATGATTTAGGGAGGATATGAACATGAATTAAAGGAAAATTTGAAGCAAAACCTGCAACCATTCCAAGCAGGAGCAACTAAGATTGCAATCATGAAACTTCAAATTGACCCATCAAAACTACTCAAAACTTGACCAAAATTTAATGCAAGGCTAATCTAAACATTTAGAAATGACATATGGTGGAATTGCACCAAAATTTCTAACTATTTTGTGACTATCCCTAGCAGGTGCAACTACCACTATTATTCATCCCAGGGTGGGACGGTTACCAAACTAAGTGGAATTTACCACCAATTCCAAGGGGATCTAGTTTGGAACTCTCCTAAATGTTGTTTTGGAAAATATGGTCAAATTGCTCTACAATTTGATAGGTTTTGGAATGGAATGGTTGTGTTTTAGAATGACCTTGAAAGCACCTTCGAATGAAGGGGGTTTCAAGGAAAATACTAGCTAAAATACAAAACAAGGGCAAGGATGAAATTGGGTAGCACTTCATGGTCTATGATTTAACTATTTTCCTTTTAAATTTGGTGAGAATACCTCAATTTATAGCCCAAAAAGGGCACATGATACAAAGGGGCAAGTTTTGGCATGTGCCTCCACTTGTCAAATCCCTTGCCATGCACTGGTGGAAGAGGTTGCCCATTTGGGGCCTCCAATTTAGAGTCTCTAATTTCTATGATAGCCTCCAAATCAATTTTGTATGATTATGCATGTAAATGGTGGGAATTGATTACCATTTTTAATGCCCTTAGAATTTTACAAGGTCTATTTGGGGACTGTCCCACTTAGGGACGATTTTGGGTGACCATGGATGGTCATGAAGATGTGATCCAAAACTTCCTAAAATTGGTGAAAACCTTACCAAAGTGTTTGGGAGCCTTATGTTACCCTAGAGGGTTGCCCAATGGGGACATATTATGTTGATAAGAGTTGCACAAGTGACACATTAGCAATCTTATCCGATTTACATGATTTTAGTTTCTACAGATATCCCTTTTTGGGATGCGCTATGTGCAACAAAGTGTTGAGAAAAAATAGATGACTCGAGGGTTATGCATAAGGGGTCAGCCCCGAAATCTATTTATAAATTGAAGGTGAATTGTCTTGGAATCCGGGTGAAATATGAAGAAGTATACATGGCGAATTCCAATTATTTTTCTCCAAAAAATTTCAAACTATGGTGAATTGCAATTATTTTTCTCCAAAAATTTTTAAACCATGGCAATTTTTTCAGTGTTTGGGGCTATGAATATCAATTTTGCAAAATCTAAAAATGTATAACAAAATTAAATGATTTAGGTTGACAAAAAAGGATTTTAGCCTTTACGATTAATGACGATCGATCTAAGACATAAAATTTGATTGGTTGTAGGCATGCTAATCTCCTGTAGACATGTCGATCAGTTGCAGCCATGGCGATCAATTGTAGACATGTTAATCAGTTACAACCATGTCGATCGATTGTAACCATATTGATTAGTTGCAGTCATATTGATCGGTTGTATCCATGCTGATCGGTTACAACCATGTCAACCGACTACAAACATACCGATCGATTGCAACTAAATCTATCGGCTTATGCTGATAGACTCATCTCTGCAACCGATCGATTTATATCGATAGACACATCTCTACAACCAATCATCTTATACCAATAGACATGGCTCTATGACTTATTAACACCTCTGCAATCGATCGACACCTATGCAACTGATCAACACCTCTACAACCAATCAACACACCTATGCAATCTATTGACACCTCTACAACTGATCGACACACCTCTACAATTGATCAACTTATGTCGACTGACATTCTTCTTCAACCTTGACAAGTTTTTGGTTGTTTTAGAGCGATGTATATTTATCGGTACCCACTACAATATATATATAGGTAATATATGAGGTGATTTGGGTGGGAAAAATAAAATCATTTATAATTTGAAGGTGAATTGGGCGAGAAAATCAATTTCATTTATAATTTGAGGTCGGTGAATTAAAATAAAAATATTTTAATTATTTTCAACGGTAGGCGAATTTACCCCAAAAAAACTTTTGCCCCATAATTTTTGGGTGAATGGGCCCTGGTGAAATGATCCAAAATTAGCCTTTTCAAGATTTTAAAAATCCTAAATAGAGTCAATTTATGATATTTTACGTTTATGCATAACCCTAAGATGACTAAATTATTAAATAATTGAGGTTATTCATTAAACTAACCAAATTTAGATGCCCCCATTGTGTAAAGAGCATACATTCTTGGAGTCCTTGCTTTGACATAGTCGAAGGATTGATTATGAGTATACCTTTTAGCTACGATGTAATAACAGTTGTAGGGGCTTACATTTGTTTTTGTTCTTGTGTTATTGTAAGCTTTACATGGGTCAATTACTAAGGCTTCAAGGAGGTCAAGCCTTTGTTTTTTTTCTTATGCTAATTGTTTGCCCCAACATGGGCTTGAAATTTTATCTTTGGCAAAGATTCTTTTGAATGTATGAAAATTGCACTTTTGAGTGTTTTAGTGTTGATTTGATTTATGAAATCATTATTATGACTACCCCCTCAAGTGATGAGTTTATGAGGGAATGACCAATGATAAAGTAATGAGTCACTTGACACATATGATTGAATTGGGATAACTCTCTACTTTACCCATTGTAATATATACCTATTTTGCTAGGATTTTGATCGTTTTGATGAGCATTCCTGGAAGCAAAAGACTAAAAAATTCATTCTCGTGGAGTGGTCCAGCCATAGAGGCCTTATTGGGGAGTGAAATAAATACTTTTAAAGCATCCATAAATACTTTTGATTCAATATTGATCCCTGCTGATTTTTGACCATTTTTGACTTGTTTTTGGTGGGTTTTTGACCTTGTTTTTGATGATTTTAAGTTGTTTTAGTGAAATTTTTTGGTGACCGTCCTAGGGTGGGATGAGTACATATTTTATGAGTGTCCTAGGGTGGTATGGTTCAGCCAATTATGTGATCATCCCACCTAGGGGTGGTCAGACTCTTTTTGTTGCTATTTAAGCCCAAAATGGGGCAAATGAGCTCATTTTTGCATTCTGCTTTCAAGAATTTGAGAGGTGAGAGGTAGGAGGGTGATTTATTGAAGTGGATTGCTGCCAAAATATCTACCCAATAACATGATCCAGCCATGGGACATGACATTCGGTGGAGCCAGTGCAAGACAGGTATGAGACACATTTCCTCCTCTTCTTTATTTTAAGTGAAATCATAATTTCTTTTGCATTTTTTATAATACACACTAAATTATGGTTAAGGAAACCTAATAGTAGTGTAATGTAGGAATGGTAACCATTATTTGTAATTTATATGCTTTAATTTTCCATTTTATGCTATTTTTTATGCTTTTTAGGGCTATTTTTAGGGCTATTTTAGGGGTCAAATTGACCCTATTTTAGCCATTTTTGGGGACCGTCCCTGGGTGGGACACTCACTGGTGGTCATCCTTGGGTGGGATGGCTACCAATTTGGGGGCCATCCTTGGGTGGGACGGCCAAAAACAAGGGCAAAAAGGGCCCCTTTTTAGTCATTTTTTGGGTATTTTTAGACTCTTTTAATGCATTTTTAGTGTATTTTTGACAAGTTGCTTCACTCCATCAGGTGGTGAAGAGTCAGTATAGGGTTATAAATCTATTTCAGGTCATGAGAGACATTTTTACTGAGGTGGATTGGTTATGGCTTGATGCCATTGGCCTGAAGCATGTTACGTGGTTGGAGCCCATGGTGGGTGACCGCGCCTATCTGACTGCATTGATAGACTTATGGGACCCTCGCAATAATACTTTCCACGTAGCTATAGGGGAAATGAAAGTGAATTTAGAGGATGTATATTGGATACTATATATTCTATTATAGGGGCATCCTATCGTATCTACTCCTACAGAGCGACGAGATGTCATGCTACGAAGGTATTTTGGGGGATGCTGGGAGGAGGCAACGATTGATCTTCTCAATGGAGGGATAGTAGTGGTATCATGGTTTGAGGCTTATGTACTTAAGATTAGGCATTCTTTGTTGATGACTTTGATCAAAAACATGCTACTTCCAGACTCTTCAGGATCCAGGTTCCCCTGGAACCTTATAGAGTTGGTGTTCACCCTTGTGGAGTGTATAGAGGAGGAGCCTGTAGTGATGGCTTGGGGTCCTACATTTTTAGATCAACTATATGATAAGTTGTATGAGATCCGCTCCCGTGGGTAGAAGGGATTGGGCTACATATTCCTAATACAAGTTTGGGGATGGCAGCATATTGTAGTAGATCAACCATGGGGACTACCATGGACTACTTAAGCAGAGCTAGCTGATAGGGAGATTGGTTATGCGATGCTATGGTAGAGGGCACATGAGACAGGCCAGGGCCATTGACATGCTAGGTAGGTTGATCACTATGTAGAGTATTTTGCATGGCTTAGGGTAGTAGACATTACATGGAGACCCTATAGGGATTGTCCCACATGGAGTGATGCTGAGACACAACTACGTTGGGTGTGGTGAGGTAGGTGGTTGATAGGGTGACATGGGATGGAGCAAGAGTACTTCCCTTATGCTCATGTCCTATGATAGTTTAGGCTATTCTAGGGGTTTCCTAGTGAGTCGATTATCTATCATCATCGAAGGGATGAGAGGACTCTTATATGGCCTATTATGGAGGCATTAGGAGAGGAGTCAGATCCTATGGTAGAGGTTTCTAAGCTGGATGACGTCGGTACTATAGAGGAGTATGACTCTTGGTGGGTTACACGATAGTGGTGAGGAGAGGGACCACTAGGAGGAGATGTGATTGTGGTAGCTGAGGAGGCAACTAGGGGTGCTCCAAAGGAGGGGGTCAGGATGAGTTCCCTAGATGATGAGGAGGTAGACACAGGTGAGAGATATGTGCATCATCATGTAGCAGAGGATAGGGTGGAGTTCATTGATGTATAATATCCATTGGATTTTTACAAGGAGGACCTTGGGGATCAAGGCATGCAGGCACAATTAGCAGCACGAGATGCCATGATTAAAGTGCTACATGGTGATATCAGTAGGGTGCAACAGGAGTCTACAAAGTAGAGATATCTACTACAAGCACAAGTGCATAGTGCACAGGCTGAGATGGAGAGGCAAGAAAATTTGATAGCTACCTTTTATGCATAGGTTGGAGTACAGAGCCCTAGCCACGAGGAGTCTAGCAGTGGTGAGGTATCCAAGATGTAAGAGGAGATGGCACATTTTTAGGACCTAGTGGTGACCTACTAGACTCGATGCTGATAGGATCAGATATATACTGACATGCTAGAGGATGAGATAGTGTGCCTTAAGGGGTGCATACCATATCTGAAATTGGCCATTGGATCACAATATAGTCATAGGAGCGATACAAGACAGTCGTTTGCATAGATGAGACCTCCTAGTTCTACATGGAGGCTAGACAGGTCTAGGGGAAGCAGATTTGGGAGCTCACGGTGGACTCCTACTGAGGGTAGAGGAGAGAGTCATGGTGTTGGTCCTGCATGACCATGGCTTGGAGACTCTGATAGCTCTTTTTGGATTTTTGTTTTTTGGAGTGTGAGGTCTGAGGACCCATGTTTATTGTAGCCTACGGGTAGCTTATGGATTATGATGTAGCATTTGAATTTGTATATATATTTATATGTTGTGATTTTATGACATGTATTTATTTGTAAATACACATGAGATGGATGATGTATTTAATTTGTATGATGTAGTATGATTACCAGTTGACACACTATATACTAGCACCATGGATTGTATAAAATGCACTTTATCATTTTCATGTTTATTTATGACACTATGTTATGGCATATGTAAATGTAAACTAACAAATATGTGACAATGTGATGTAAAATGGAATGAAATAGGGTAATATGATATGATATGTTTGGGAGTTTTTAGGAGACTCAAACACTCTAGTTACCTAATCAAAAGTTGTATAATAACTATGCAAGAATTTTTAACAAAGTATACATCTGCTAAGATAACCAATATAATCAACATCCCTGTGTGTGCATGTGAGTTCATTACTATGATAACGCATAAAGATACCCTAGTGCCAAACATGATTGACTCAACCCATCTATACTAGAGATCACCCCATGAGTATCATTATCCTATGTTTTGTACTTAGTTGGATTAGACCACTAGGAAGTATAGGCTACCAAAAGCTAACTCATCCACATGCAAATATTGGTCTGGACACAAGCAAGTTGCTTATGTGACAGACATATCATCATGCGTAAGGATACCACCATTGCCAAGCGGGCTTGATGCCACCCAACCTGTAATGAGGATCACCTTATGGTTTTCTAATGCTAAGAATTCCAGGGATTCAAGTTCAAAACTCCCTTATTTTATTTTAAATTTGAAATTTTCAAGGGAGTTGCTCATTTTTTTTATGGTGAGCAATGGATTTTGGTAGTGGTGAGAACCACTATTTATTTTTCTTTTTCTAATGGTAAAAACCACTATTTCTTTTTGCATATTGTGAAGTGATAATAATCACTATTTATTTTTTATTTTGGATACTTACCCCAATTTGGTGTGAGGCAAGGGATTTTGATTTTATGGGTAAGGAGGAACTTGTCCTTTTGTCAATTCTCAGCATCTTTGAACCATTCGCACATGGGGATGAGCGAGATAAACTTTTTGCTTAAAGTAACCTAGACCACTTTGTAGTTTCATCTTTCCTTGTGCTAAAATTGGATTTATTAATGTGAAAATGTGTTGGGATTTTGATGTATACAAGGTATAATCTAAGCAGGATTCTACCTTCTAAAAATCATGATAGCTTTCTACAAAATCTGAAAAGAAAACTAGATATGGATGAGTGACCAAAAAACTTAACTATGTCTTACAAATAATGGCTAAGTGATGGGAAACAAACACAATATGGTAAATGTAAAAGTAAATGATATATGTGATGTAAATATGTGGTAAAATTGACATATGATAATAATGAATTTAAAATATGCCTAATACAGACCTGGTGCAAGACATGTGTGATCAATTTCTAACAATGCATAATGCAATGATGAGTATGCCTAATACAATTGATGTTAAAATGCAAATGATATGAAATGCAATGCGAAGCAATATTTTTGTGTTTTTGAAATTTTAATGATGTTTTTATATTTTTGATATATATTTGTATATACATGTTGACCAATGGGCTTAATGGATGCCATTGGGGCTTTTTGGGTGACCTAGACGGTCATAGACCACCTAGGAGTGTTTTAGGGTGACCAAAGGGCTTATAGATGCCTTTGGGGCATTTTGGGGTGACCTAGATGGTCGTAGACTACCTAGGAGCATTTTAGGGTGACCAAAGGGCTTATAGACACCTTTGGAGCATTTTGGAGTGACCTAGATGGTCGTAGACTGCCTAGGAGCATTTTAGGGTGACCAAAGGGCTTATAGATGCCTTTGGGGCATTTTGGGTTGACCTAGATGGTCATAGACTACCTAGGAGCATTTTAGGGTGACCAAAGGGCTTATAGATACCTTTGGGGTATTTTGGATTGACCTAGATGTTCGTAGACCACTTAGGAGCATTTTAGGGTGACCAAAGGGCTTATAGATGCCTTTGGGGCATTTTGGGTTGACCTAGATGCTCATAGACCGCCTAGGAGTGTTTTTGGGTGCTCTAAGAATGGAAAGGTCGTAGATGAATAATATTCATTGGTTCAGGCTCTTCACTTCCTTCGATGGATGCTAAGCGATAAGTTCTAGGTCCAATATGACTTGTAATGATGAATGGACCTAACCCGTTTACCGTAAATTTATCCCACAAATGGGGTGACAAATTTGAATTGTTTTGTTCTCTTTTAGAACTAAATCACCAACCTGAAAGTCTCTCTGGTGCACTTTCATGTTGTAAGCTCTCTTAAGGCATTCCTGATAAACATGTAGATGTTCAAGAGCATTGACACGTCATTCATAAAGCAACGTTAATTGATCTAAATGAGCTTGCCTAGTGGTATCATCGTCGATGAATTCCTGCATGGAAATGCACAACGACAAAATCTCTAACTCTAAAGGCATGATATCCTCAACACCATACACTAGTGAAAATGGAGTTGCCCTAGTGGGTGTTCGAATGCTAGTGCGATAGGTCCAAAGGGCAAGAGGTAATTGATTGTGCCAATATTTATAATTTTCCTTAATGATTTTATTCAAGATTGCAACTATTATCTTATTTTATGCCTCTGCTTGCCCATTGGCTTGTGGATAATAGGGCATGGAAAAATTATGCTTTATGTTATACTTTGTTGTTAACACACACACATCCTTATTTTTAAAGGATGTCCCATTATCCGATATTATTTTGGATGGAATACCAAAATGACATATGATGTTATGTAGCATGAACTCCGCGATGCGAGGTCCAGTCATAGTGGTAAGGGGAATTGCTTCCACCCATTTTGTGAAGTACTCAATAGCCATTATGATAAACGTGTGATAGCCTAAGGAGGCAGGTGAGATTTTCCCAATTAAATCAAACCCCCATTGTGCAAATGACCAAACCAATTGAATTGGTTGTAAGGCCTATGAAGGTATGTGTGTCAAATTTGCATGATGTTGACACTTTACACACTTCTTTACATAAGCACAGCAATATTGCTCTAAAGTTGGCCAATAATAGCCCATGCAAAGAATGCACTTAGCGATGGCCATGTCATTGAAGTGGCCACCACATGTACCATCATGTGCTTGGGCAATGGCCCAAGTTGACTCCTATGAGTCTAAGCAATGAAGGAGGATACCCTCATAGCTTTGATGATACATTATGTCTCCTAATAAGACATACTTTGCCATCTTTTGCTTAAATGCTCACTTTGCAGCATGCGATAATCTAGGAGGAATATTTCCCAGTTTTAAATAATATTTAATTTGTATGGCCCAATCTTGTTTTGAAGAAGCCTCAATTGTATGAATTACATAATCCTTTTGACATTCATCTCTTGCAAATGTTGATTGAGAACGAACTTGGAGATATAGTGTTGTGCTAGTATCAAAATAATTTTGAGGGAACAAAGTCCCCCATCTGACATTATTCAAATAATTGTGTAGTTGAGAGAACCATTCATGTGAAGGTTCAATCTAAATCATGTGGACGTCTAGTGTGGCATTATGCTCATCACACTTAGTCATAGATTGTGCTAGCATTTTCACCTGAATAGTCATGATATCATCTGAAGGGTTTTGCGGGATTAGCGACCCTAAGGAGGCCATCATGTCCATAAAATGATTAGATGAATGAGGGAGTGCCTCAATATCATACCACTCAAAATTTACTAGAATTTTGTCCACTAGGGATTTATAGGCTTGCAAGACTAGGCACCTACACTAGAATATCCCTTTAACCTAATTAACTATGAGCAAGGAATCACCAAAAATATTTAGCTTAGTTATTTTCATGGTGATTACCATTTGAAGGCCTATGATGAGGGCTTCATACTCGATGTTGTTATTGGTGCACAAGAAATTGAGTTTAAATGAAAGAGGTATGGGAGCCCCTTGCGATGTGAAAAACATGATACCTGTGCCACCCCCTTGCTCACACTTAGAACCATTAAAAAATAGAGTTATGTTAGCCTTTGGCTCAGGCTCTTCAAAATTAGGTGATTCTGAGACATGAAACACTCCATCATCGGGAAGTTCTATATTGAGAGGTTGGTCATCCTAGAGAGGAGCCTCTACTAGTTGATCGACTATGACCTATCATTTGATTGATTTTTATCCAATGAACTCTAGGTCAAATTTCATCAACAACATTATCCATTTCATCGTGCGACTATTGTGATATGTTTGACTCATCATGTATCACAATGGATTCTCTTTAGATATTACATACGTGGTATGATTGAGCATGTAATGGCATAGATTTTTAGTGGTAAAGACCACTGCTAAGCATAGATTCTCAATGTATGCATATTTTATTTCATAGCTAACCAGTGTGTGGCTAATATAATATGTAGCATGTTCTTTATGAAATTCATTCTTTTGGGACAACATGGTGCCCAATGCCAACTCAATAGCTGAGATGTAAAGATAGAATGACACTCCTGGTCATGGAGGAGCCAATACGGAGATGAAGCCAGGTATTGCTTGATTTCATCAAAGGCATCTTGACATTCTTCATCCCAATGTAATGAGACCCCCTTGTGTAGCAACCCTATTCATGGGTCAACACTTATCCGATAATTGTGCTATGAAGCATTTTATGGATGCGACCTTTCCTTGTAGGCTACGTAGCTACTTAATGATTGTAGGGAGGAGGTATTTCTAGGATTACCTTGACCTTATTTGGGTCTACTTCTATGCCTCGCTTAGAGACTATGAATCCCAAGAGTTTACCAGATGTGACACCGAATACACACTTCTTGGGATTTAGCCTAACATTATGCTCAATGAGGCGATCTAGAACCTTACACAATACATTGACATGCTCATGGCACAATAGAGATTTTTCCAATAAGTCATCCATGTAATCTTCCAAAATCTTATGCATATAGTCATGGAAGATATATGTCATGGCTCGTTGGTAGGTGGCACTAGCGTTCTTAAGGCCAAAATGCATGACCTTATAACAGAATATCCTCCAAGGTGTTGTGAACACCATTTTTAATTGGTCTTCTGGATTAATACAAATTTTATTATATCCAGAGAAACCATCCATAAGGGATAACATTTCATGTCCTGTTGTGGCATCTACCAATGCATCAATGTTTGGTAAGGGAAACTCATCCTTAGGACTCACTTTGTTGAGATCTCTAAAGTCAGTGCAAATGTGAATCCTCCCATAAGATTTCTTGATGGGTACCATGTTTGAAACCCATGGTGGATAGTCTACTGAGATGATGAAGTCAGCGTCCAACAACTTTTGCAATTCATATTTCACCATTAAGGCTACTTTTGGGTGCATCTTACACAACTTTTGCTTAACTGGTTTGATATTTGGGTCCAGTGTAAGATTATGCGTGACTAGATTTGGGTCTAGTCCTGGCATATATTTATAAGACCAAGAAAAATATTTTATCCTTTCTTTTAAGACTTTTGTGAACTCATCTTGTTCAGCTAGGGATAGACCTTCCCCTAGCTTGATAATATGGGGATTATCGAGATCTGTACCGATATCCCTGTCAACTGTTGGCTCAATTGACATATGGGATCCCTCTTCCAACTGATGTGGAGTAGGGATCAAGTGAATGTCATCAGCTGGGTTTGCTTCATCCATAGGAAATTCATGCTCAACCTCAGCTTGAAAAATATCCTGAGTAGTTCTTGGAGAAAATTGAAATGGTTGTAACATTTCCTCGCAAGGCCAATACTCTTATGGTGATGGGGGAGAATCTCCCCGATCAAAGTCAATTGCCTCAAGGTCGAGGTGCAATGGCTTTGATGGGTTATTCAGATTTCTCAATGGTGTAGTTAAATCTATGGAAATCATGTTGATGGATACATGATCTCCCTTCCAAGGGTGAGTGGGTCTAGAGATATGATGTAGTCTCTTAACTCATGGGGGTGGTTCTGGTGGAAATGGAATGAATGATGGTGGTCGATGCGAAAGGTGGTGAGCTTGCTCTTCACAATAAAAGTTGGCATCAGATAGGGTCTTGGATGGGGAATAATATGCAAAGATAATACTCATCTTCATCATCCAAAGGGAACACTCACTCATGTTCATCATCTAAGCTTGGATAGTTTATGGGTGCTATGCCATAGTCTTCTTCATCATCAATCATCCATTCATGAGGAGGACCTTGATCCTCTTCCTCACTATCAGATTGCAAGGTATGAAAGCTCTCCCCCACTTCATGAGGTTGGGAAACATCACTGGATAACCCTTGATATGTCATGTTTATGGGAAAATAATCTCCCAATGAATGAACATGATTCGTATTGGCATATGGATCACGTGCAATCTTATCCTTATAATTTAGACATAGGAGTTCTAGGCTATCTAGTGAGAACATCCAATAATACTGGCTTATTGTGTCCCAACCTAGATTTATCATAAGGTAGTTGATATTGGGGTTGACATGGGACACAAGTACCCTGCTCATATAAACCTAAACCAAAACCATACCAATTACAGTGATGTAAATACCGCAATGCATAATCAAGGTTTGACATATAGTTTATGTCCTCAGAAAAAGGTTCATCATCTTCTTCTTTCTGAGGAGTTGGCAAGGTTCCATACTCTATACCCCCATATATAAAATTCATTTGATAGGATGGTAGGCCAAGAGGCATGATGCTACCTATGGGAAGATGAGGTCACCCCATATATTGCATCATCTCTATAGATGGAACCGTTGTGACATTTCTCACTAGATATTCTCCTATCCCTGTATTGGACATATGCACTGTGACCTAGGATGGTGAAGGTGGATGAGATGAAAGTGAGGCTTGAGGTGACTCAATGTGAACCTCTTGAGATGATTCCTCATTTACTAAAAAAGGAATATCTTTCATGGATATGGTGGAAATGATAGGTGGGCTCTCATCAATTGGCCTCTTTGACATGTTCCTCAATGGAGGATCTGACGATGTTGAAGGCATCTCTAAAGTTGCCAATGATGAGGATGGCATGGATGAAGATGTAGATGGTGAAATGGAAGGTAATGGTGAAGTAGGTAGACCTTGAATAGGTGCATTCAATCAGAATTCTACATGAGTCAAAGGTAATGTTGACTTTGGCATCTGTTGCACCATATTGTAGTACTTAAAGGGCTCTAGATCTAAAGAGACTACGTGCACCTACCCTTCATAAGTGTATTTGAGACATTGATGTGCAATGGATGGGACACACTTCATATATTAGATCCAAGGTCTACCTAGCAATATGTTATAGACCATCTCACCCTCCAACACATGACACAATTTCAATATGGTTTTTCACCCCACCTGAATGGGTAGGACTACAATATCGAACAATAGAGCATATTGTGTCATTGAATGCTTGAAGGGTGTAAGTGGATGCAACAACATGAGATGCTAGAAATCCTAGGTGTTTTAATGCTCTAGTTGTTATGATATTACTAGATGAACCAATATCTATGAGCACTCTCTTGTATGGTATATCATTTACACATGCAATGATGTGCAAAGGAGGATCTACCACATCACTTGCTATTGTCTTAAGCTCATGCTCATGGAATGTTATTACTAGTTCCTGGTACTATTGCACATGATCCACAAAATCAATGGAGTTAGACTCCTATGGTTGCAACTCTATTGACTTTAGAATATCCATAAAAGCTTCCCTATGTGGAGGGGATTGTTGAATTAACTCATATATGGACAATCTCATTGATGTTATCCTCAAGCTCTGTGCAAGCTTGCTCTTTATTGTTAGTGGTGGCCTAGGTGGAAGGCCTTGTACTATAGGTGGTGTAGGCTATGACGTAGATGGAACATCACTCAAAGATGTATGTGGTGCAACTTGGCTTGGATATCATCTATTCCTGGTCACAATACTCACCATCCCAATGTACCCTTGCAAAGGGAGCATTGTATTCACCTCATTCATTGGTTTAGCAGGTGTTGCTTGTACCTCATGAGTTGGTAATGGGTCCTTGAATATACCCATCTATTTATTGTTAGGGGCTAGTGGAGCATCCACTTGAAGCTCATGCCTCTCAATCATGTCCTGTACTAGGTGCTTAAAACCATAGCACGTTGGTAAATCATGGCCACTTTGCCAATGATATTTACAATATTGATCCTCTCGGCATCCCATAGGCTTTGGTTTTCCTGTATCCAGATTGATGGGCTTGATATTTAGAAGATTAATCATTTTTGCAACCCACAACCGATCGAATAGAAAATCCATGGATTCAATGAAGGGAGTAAATTGTCACTTAGAGAAACATTGTTGATTTTGTCCCTAATTCGCTTGACCATTACTATTATAGCTCATAAGAGGAGGTTGGGCCTGATAGTTTGTAAGTGTTCAAGCAAAGCTGTCTTACCTTCTATAGTTTCTAAGCGTTCAAGCAAAGCTTGATACACATCTAAGGATTTAATCTTATCTTTTTTTTTTGGACCTGTAGAGGGGGACAAGGAATATTAAGCATATGTTGGGGTGGTTGATTGTCATCACCCATGCCTCAAAAATGTGCTTCTACATAATCCTCATTCTTTTCCAAGTCATCATAAGCCCCATAAGATATTTCAGGCATGGACCTACAAGGAGGAACGAAAGCCTATTGAAGACAATCTATATTAGGCCTATCATGTATATTTTGTTCAAGCCTAGGAGGCCTATAAGGTAACATTTTATTAGTTATAGGAGACCTATTCTATTAGAAAGTAGGATACATTTGTCTAGTCTCCTTTCTATGAGTGCTTGGATTAAAAACCCCATTACACAATATCTCTTGAATCTGCTATTCAAGTCTTTATTTCTCTAACTATTGTTGATGCTCTAAAATATCCAAGCATTGTTTATCAGATTGAAGTTGATTAAATTTGGCTTGATGATCAACATACTTTTTAACAAGATGATTAATTTGATCAGCAGTATTAGGCCTAAGTTCCCTAGCACTATTGCCTTAATATCCGTCTTGTTTAGGAGGATATATGATATCTACTATGAGTTTTCCTCGCTTGAGAGAAGTCACATTTACTTTTGGTTCTCTCCTAAACATATATTCCTAGTACTCTACTGGGGTAGAAGCACATCTTACTTGCATGTAATGATGCAAGTGAGGATAATTAGAATCCTCCTTAGGTATACCCTTGTAAACGAGGAAAGGTAGGGCACAATTGGCTCACCCATGGCGATGAGTATCATACTCATCATAATTTTGGTACCTTGGGGTAGGGTGGTTTGAAAGCATAAGATGATCATTTAATAATACCCTAGGTGAGAAGTCTTGATCCTGTGCAGTAGTGTGAGGAGTAGAGTTAATAGACATGTGAATGCATGGTATTGCTCTACTTGGAGGCACCTCATTGCATGGTTGCTCTTATTGAAATAATGCATTTGCAATATTTATATTAGGGATATGGTTTCCTAAATTATGATTACGACCTATGGGGGTATCCCGTGTAGGAGTCCCTTGTAGGCTAGGACCTCTATTTGAAACTCTAGGACTAGCCATCCACTCTTCTATTGCTCTACGACTGGGGAGAGTAGTTTACTACCAAGGAGGAATAACCATATCCTTGGGGTCAAAACAAAGGTGTTCTATGTCCTCTTGTCTACTCCCTACAATGTCCAACCTTAAATGGGCTTGGCTACGGGTATGTACCATACCTACTTACTCTAAACCGCTACGTGATTATCTCTTTTACAATTTTTATGAATTCAAACACAATCAATAGAAAAATGCAAGAATACAAATGATTATCTCTTTTAAGAATTGTGTTCCTAAACTGTTTGATGTGTTTCAAAATGTGTTGCTTTTGTAAAGAAATATTTTCACATGTTTGATTTTTAGTTGATGTAATAATTAAAATTTTAAGTGGTTTTCACCTATACACTCGTAGATAGACAACCGATAATGAAAGTCTAGTCATGTAAACCAACCAAAGTATGGATATGAAATCCATACCCGATCAAGGAGCATAGGTCCTACCGATCCTCACCCAACACCCCGTGTGCAATGATACACCCATCCAAAGAGGAATGCATGCTATTTTGCATGGTTAGGAAAGATCTTGGAGTCAGTATTGGCCAAAAGTATTGGGTACGTGGGAGTTGAGTCAATGGGTGGAAATGACAGCCACCATCATTGAACTCTATCAGTGGTTGGAAATGACTCCCAACTCACTAACATTTAAAGAATGTGATGTGTGTTGTTACTTTAAAAATGATTGAAATAAAAAATTAAAGCAGTCAATTATTATTCAATAAATGCATGAAATTACATTTTTCTTTTATAATCATTAGTATGTATAAAAGGAAGCTACAAAAATTGACAAACTATATGAAACTTAACCTTTTTGGTAAGTTACAAGCAGGTAAACCAAACAAAAGCATAAAGAATATTGTTCCTTTTCCTATTTTTCTTGATTTTGTTAATGCAAAATTTAGGGAGATGTAATCTAACCTTCCAATGCACACAAAAGACAAGAAAACTTGAAATTATAGTTATTTGAAACAATATAAATGAAAATTGAAGATTCAAAAAGGTGTATTTTCTGACATAGAACTTGTTGTTTCTGCAATTTTTTATAGAAATCCCTTGGTTTTGTGACCATACCTAGGTGGAATGGTTTCAAATTTGGGGGTCGTCCCTAGATGAAGCACCTGTGTGGTCATCCCTCGTAGGTTCAACCAGCAATTTGGGGTTTGTTTCTGCTCAGAACGATCAAAACCTACAACCTACAAAATATAAAAAGGAGGTCAAAATTGAAAAATTAAAATGGGATAAGGAAAACACAGTCCCACAATGATCACCACTTAAGAATCACAAAAAATGACATGCCTTGAGGGTTCGTTATTGAAATGTAAAAGTGGATTTAAACAAGCATTTAAAGGGAAATGTGCATAAAGATGCAAATGTCTAATCTATTGTAAAATATGGATTGTTTGAGATAAAAAGGGAGGGTTTCTCATTGTATTATATTAATAAATAATATTCAATAATATTACAATACATCCCATTGAGGGCTTCATAATTTGATACATCTCAATTTATAATTTTACAAAGGGATCAAATCCCTCCATGAGCTTGATGGCATGTTCTAGTGTTCTTCTTGCAACCCACAATTGAGAGCTAATATTGGGCCTATATTGATGTGCCTCTTAGCTCCTCCCTCATGCTTAGAATACCTGAACCTACACATAAAATATTGAAACATATTATAAGCATGTGTTTTTAAATAGAAAACCTTGAAAAGAGTGCAATAACAACCATAAATCTATTTTTTAACAAACCAAACTACTCTAAATGATCTACAAATTAAGTATGATGTTATCTAGATGATTTTTGGAGTATTTTAACATGAATTAAAGGGAATTTTAGAGAAAAACCTACAACCATTCTAGGCAGGAGCAATTAAGGCTACAATCATGAAACTTTAAATTGACCCATCAAAACTACTCAAAACATGACCAAAATTTGATTCAAGGCTAATATAAACTTTTAGAAATGATCTATGATGGAATTGCACCAAAATTCCTAACTATTTTGTGACCATACCTAGTAGGTGCAGCTACCATTATTATCCATCCCAAGGTGGGACAGTTACTAAATTGAGTGGAATTTACCACCAATTCTAAGGGGATCTGGTTTGGAACTCTCCTATATGTTGTGTCAGAAAATATGGTCAAATTTCTCTCCAATTTGATATATTTTGGAATTTAATGGGCATATTTTGGAATGCAGCTAAAAACACCTTGGAATGAAGGGGGTTTCAAGGAAAATACTAAGTAAAATGCAAAGCGAGGGCAAGGATGAAATTGGGTAGCACTTCGTGGTCTATGATTCAACTATTTTCCTTTGAAATTGGGTGAGAACACCTAAATTTATATCCCAAATAGGGCACAAGATGCAAAGGGGAAAGTTTTGGCATGCAAGGCATGTGCCACCACTTGTCAAATCCCTTGCCATGCATTGGTGGAAGAGGTTGCCCATTTGGGGCCTCCAATTTGGAGTCTCTGATTTCTATGATAGTATCCAAATCAATTTTGGATGATTGGACATGGAAATGGCAGGAATTTATTGCCATTTCTCATGCCCTTTGAATTTTGCAAGGTCTATTTGGGGATCATCCCACCTAGGGATGATTTTGGGTGACTGTCCCTAGGTGGGACGATCACTTTATATGACCATCCTAAGGTGGTACGGTCATGAAGATGTGACCCAAAACTTCCAAAAATTGGTAAAAGTGTTTGGGAGCATTATGTTACCCTAGAGGGTTGCCCAATTTCACCATATGATATTGATACGAGTGGTGCAAGTGGTGCATTAGCAGTCTGATCCGATTTACACAATTTTAGTGGCTACAACATTAATGCTCAAGGTAGATATATTCAAAAGTGATTTAATGTTGCCAAAGCAAAGGTGATTTGATATGCTTTAATATTTAAATAAATATTTAAATATTAAAGGAGGAGGTTTATATTTAAATCAAAGGATTTAAATATAGTGTAAAAGTTTAAATATTTAAAATTTAACAATTTAAATGTTTTAAAATTCAAATGATGGGCAACCTCATTAAGAGAACCATGCAAAAGGGAATTAAATATTATGGGCTGACCATGCAAAAGGTTGAAAGTTCAAATATTCAAAAAATGTTGGGTCGACTTCGTTGGGTGGACATGAAGAAGCATATAAATATGAGCTCCTAAGTTCACTTTGAAGAATGCCATGCAATTAGAATAATATCGATTGAGTGGAGATTGGGAGAGAGAAGGAGGGATGATAGGAGTGTAGGTTTTGGTAGTGTTGCAACAAAAAGAAAAATTTAAAAATTGGTTTGTGCCACATCTAATTCAACCAAGTGGTTAGACTAGTCGATAGCCTACCTCGTGCTAGGGTGCTATGTTGCAAGATGTTAAGGGGTAGAATATCTTCGATGTCATTTTATTGAAGTGTTGAAGACAAAGCTATGAAGGATTTAAATATTTTTTTTGCACCTTTGGTTCCATCCACTAGCATATCCCAGTCAGTTGCCTAGCTTGCTGTTGTGCAGGAGGTTAAGGGGTCAAATCTATTTGATGTTGTTTTGCTAGAGAATTGAAAATAGAGCATCAAAGGAATTAAATATTATTTTACACCTTTTGGTTTCATGTGCTGTGTTAACACAACTGATCACTAGCCCAACTTAGGGTGCTGCAATTCTAGAGGTCAAGGGATCAAATCCCATTTGCAATTGTGCAAGGTATTTATAAATTTTGTTTTATTAAATTTGATAAAAAGGGAGATATAAGGCATAGTATTGGGATTTGATTTTTGCAAATGATAAAAGGGGAGATATAAGGCATAGTATTGTGATTTTATTTTTGCAAATTATAAAAGGGGAGATATAAGGTGTAATGCTATGATTTATTTTTTCAAATTATAAAAGGGGATATTGTAATTTGTGATTTTATTTTTGCAAGGGAGATATTGTTAGTATAAAGTTATATTTTTGCAAATCATAAAAAGAGATATAAAGAAGATGTTATAATGAAGATTTATATTGTAAGTTTCAAAAGGGAGATATAAGGAGTTATTTTTTAAGCTTTATTGTGTATGTTTTGAAAGAATTTATAAGGGTTTAAAAGTGGTTGATTTGATATTTAAGCAAGAAAATAAAAAGAGAATTGTTGACCAGATTTGAAAGGCACATACAAAAGGAAAAATCATTTTTGTCAAGGCAGGTTTGGAAAGCTCATGCAAAAAGAAGATCATCATCATTGAGGCAAATTTAGAGGTATAGTGTTCTTTTCTCAAAGTGGTTTTGTTTGAGGAAAATATTTTTGTTGTTATATAGTGTTCTTTTCTCAAAGTGGTATGTTTTCATAAGGATTGATTGGATGAGCATTATTTTTATTGATATTGAGAATAAATATGCAAGGGTTATAAATCATACTTGCAAGCAAATTAGTGCATTGTTCATGGTTTATTTTGGGAATAGATGAGCATTGTTTGTATGTAAGATTTGGGAATAGATGAGCATTTTTTGTATGCAAGATTTGGAAATAGATGAGCATTGTTTGTATGCAATATTTAGGAATAGATGAGCATTGTTTGTATGCAATATTTAGGAATAGATAAGCATTGTTTGTATGCAATACTAGGAAATAGTTGAGTAGGTTTGGAGCATATTTGAACAGGTTTTATGAGTAGGTTTGGAGAAAATTTGAGCAAGTTTTGTGAGCAGGTTTGGAGTAGATTTGAGAATGTTTTTTGAGCAGGTTTTGTGAGCAGGTTTTGGAGCAGATTTGAGTAGTATTTGTGAGTAGATGGTATTGGTGTCTCCTATGGGTTGGTGCCCATAAACCAAGAAAGGGGATTGGTGTCTCATATGGGTTGGTTCCCACAAACTAGTAGAGGATATTGGTGTTTCATGTGGATTGGTGCCCATGAAATAGTAAAGGGTATTGGCATCTCCTGTGGATTGGTGTCCATGAAACTGAGAAAAGGGGATTTGTGTTTCCTATGGATTGGAGTACATAAACCTAAGTAGAGGGGATTGGTGTCTCTTATGGATTGGTGTCCATGAATCTAAGTAGAGGGGATTGGTATCTCTACTGGGTTGGTTGCCATGAACCAAAAAAGGGGATTGGTATCTCCTATGGATTGGTGTACATGAACTTGAGCAAGGGTATTGGTCTCTCTTGTGGATTGGTGTCCATGAACATTGTAATAGGGGATTGGTGTCTCCTATGGGTTGGTGACCACAAAATTTCTTGAAGAAATATATAAGCAATATTTTGTCTTGGTTTTCTCCCAAGAGGAAGTTTCCACTTAAAATATTTATCTCTTATGTGTGTGGTGATTTGTGCATTGTTTCATTATTGCATTGATATTATTTGAAGTTATTGCTTTAGAAATAAAAGAGAAAATTTTTATCTTATACGGTTCACTCTCCCTCTTAGTATAATATTGTGTTCTTCAAAAAACACTTTTTTGAGACATAAAACAACATGCGACACACAAACATGCATTTCAAGATACGCAATTCTAACACCCGTAAACACATCACACGACAAAAAATTAATAAAATTTTTGGATACCCATTTTAACCTTTCAAAATTAAAATTCAAGTAGATTATAAATAGTTCATATTTTATGCCCAAAAAAACATTCACACTCGTCCACATACACCTTGTGGTATGCAATTCCAAAACACACCAACAGAATCCAAAATGCCAATAAAATCATGTTTTTGAATATCCATTTAGCTATTTTATAGTGAAAGTTAACACACATTTCAAAAACTGTGCAACATTCACAATTCATGGTAGAGTCAAACTTCATATAGATGCACCTCACATCACACTTCCACGTGACTCGCCAACACAACGAAATAAAAAATAAATTACATTTTTGGACATCCATTTGCCCTTTTATAATGAAATTTAAAACACATTTGGACAACAATACATCATTCATCCCCAAAAATCAAAGTCAACCATTCACACACAACGTACACAATGCAATCAAACTAGTTAAAATATTGGTCAAATAAAAAAATGGCCAACACTTCTAGATACCCATTTTGCATGTTTATACCCCCTTATGGTAACTTCCACGAGGGTACCAACACTATATATATCAGGTTTAATAAATTAGAGGTGCTCATATTGACATATGTTTGTGGCATGATGCTAAATCATGTCCAAAGGGTCTGGAGTTGCTCGGTTGGATAACTTATAGGCCTGTTTCTTTTTATCGGGTAATAGTCTAGCCAAATTATTTCACAACACACACCTAAACGTGTTGTTGTGATTCAATTTAGGAACCATAACAAATGCTAGCATTCTTCGATGGTTTGGGTAAGACTATGACTTCATTGCAAGCCTTGGTATTTTCCATGATACTCGTAATCATGACACAAGGTGCTTCAGACAATGAATAGAAAATAGAGCCATTCACATAAGTAAACTATGAACACAAGAAAGAAACCCCAACAACTATCAAGGGACCCTATACATGTGCTATATTGAGGTATACAGTCTTTAACTCGTTCAACTATCTATTACAATATCCATGGTATAAGGACTTCTATTGCCAAATTGCCCACCAACGACCTAAACATTGGTAGAGACAGGCTTCCCTAATACCCATGTTTCACTAAAGATGTGAGTTTCCATATAAGCTACAAACCCATTTTTTCGTAAAGGAGGAGAATCAGTGATAGCAAAATCTTATTCAATAGACCGGAGTATCCATAATTTAACCTTGCTCATAGCAGCTCCTTGTATTCGTAGGGACCAATAGAACAAGCACAAAGCACGATTTCAAACCCAATAATAGGTACAAAAATGAAGGTCGCCATAGGGGATGTCTCATGGATTAAAATCATCAAGTCACAAGGACCCATAGAGGTTTCTATAATTTCCCACATGCATTAATTTTAAACCATATTACATGATCAAAGAGTTTTCAGTTAGGGTGAAATGTAACCATCGATCGCTGATCACGATGTTCTATAGATGGTAATATATCCTTAGTTTGCTAAGTAGATATGAGTCGAAGGGATGATTTTAGGTAAAGTTACCCATGCTAACCAAAACTGGTTGTATTATGTTGCTACCTTCTCTCATCACTGTGTTGGCCTACTTTTTGTCGATGGGAATTTAGTGAACGGTATGTATGAATTTTGAATCCTATCGAACTAGATTCTTGGCAACACATTTGGATGTGAACCTGCTCTAGGCGCCTAATATCTGATTGGCCAGAGTCTAAGTTTTACAGAGCGTTCAAAACATGCTTTATAAACATATATTAATATATATGTATTTTAATAAAGATTATTTATTGGTATTATTAATACCAAAACCAAATCTTGATTTGATGTATATTTATAAAAAAAGTAAACATTAATAATCTATTTTTCTCTAAATTTAAGTGTTAATTCAGATCCATACTCATCAGTAAAATGGTTACTTCTATGAATTGTGAGGGTTCCTTAATGATAGTGTATGATTAAAGGCTTATAAAATCAAAAAATAGCTTTTCAATTAAGACTAAATTTTTATATTTCTTTACAATGATAACAAATACTTAAGTAAGGGAAGATCCCTAGGCATTCCAAGCATTCCTTAGATAGTCTTTTCTTCACAAAATGTCCTCCAATTTATAGGGAATTTTCTCCAATTATGGCCAAATAGTGGTCTTATTATTTTATTATTTTTAAAGATGCCTTGGACCCATTAGACTTATCAAGTCATGTGGAGTGTAAGGAAAAAGGGTCCTACTAAGGATAAGGTAAGTGTCCTTATTTTTGTCTTGTATCTTTTCCCATGGGGACAAGTATAAAACTAATACTATTAAAGCATAGAATGGGAACAAAGTTAGAACTATTATTGATAAGGTAGGGGATCTCTCTTTTAATTTCCACCAATATGGGGAAGCCATATGGGTTTTTCCCAATAGATAGGATAACCCATATACTATTTTAAAAATCCTCTAGTCCTTTAAGTCCCATATAAATTGGGTCCACTAAATTTACACCTAATTTATCATATTGTTATAATTTTGCAAGAGATAATTCCTCAAATTTATCTTTCACAAAACCTCATAATTAATTTTCTAATTAATTATCTTCTCCAAAAGATAATTAATATTTTCCTATCCTTCATAAAATTATTTTATTAGAAATTTGGTAGGCTTCCTTAGGATCTATACTCCTTTTATCAAGTACTAATTGATCCCCAATATCAATTAATATTCTTTAAATAATGTAGGAGGGTAACGGGTCATGACATACACCCCCCTTAGATTAAACACAATCCTTTATGTTTGGACATATTTCTTACAAAACCACTTTTATCTAGTAGAAGCTAGCATTTACCTTGTTTTACAATCAGATTCTTCTTTCATACAACAATTCAATCCTAATGGTAATCTTCATATTCCATCTATGAGAGTACCTAGACCCACAAAAATGCAAAATATCAATATTATTGTATCCTTATAGACAATATAACATCCATTTTGCATAACTGAAAGTAATGAAAACATCATCCATTACATAAATATTATAGTTTAAATCCATCTATTATTGTACAAATATTGAATAATAATAATAGAATCTGCAAAATGGTATTACAGAGATATCTTGAAATTATGCTTATTTCCCATATTAGACATTAAAAGTCTTAATTAGTTTTACCAAAACTCCCACCAAGGAGTATCTTACTATAATCTGTTAACCCTTAATATGGTTACTCTAATAGAATCATCTTAAGACCCATCATAATTTTAGTATCTCAATGTAGGATATTCACATATATCCTAATATGTATTTTAATGCTAGATCATCCAACCAAATGTATTTTGGTTTATATCATCATAAAATTATAGAGAAGTCTCATACCTTCTCCAATAATGGACACAAATCCATTCCTCATATTCATTTAATCAGATAAAATTCAATATTCATGCATTCTTTTGTATCACATACTAACTAATTAAATCTATTGTAAACAATAATATTCATATAGCATTCAAAAAAAATATAAAATTCAAAAATTTTCTAATGTTTATGCCTCATTCTTGGCATGAATAATCTACTACAAAATGATGGTCTATAGAGTGGTGGTCCAAATAACCATAAGGTTGATGCTCTTGGGTCCGTTCTTCTTCTCGTACAGTGTTGGTACTTAAGGTTGGAGATGGCAGTGGAGCTAATATTCTAGTAGCTGCTTTATCATTACCTCCTCTTCTACCATGCTGTGTATTAACAGTTGGTTATGATGGAAGAAGTATCATGTGATTTAGCAAGGAAAACAAGCAAGATTCTAGGAATGCAACATTAAATTCCTCCCTTAGTTGGTGAAATTGAGGAATTTTTATTAGCATGGTTGTCATCTCCGTTGCTCTCCAATTATTTCTTTGCAACTTTTCAGATCTAAGCCGATCCTGCTCTGCTATGGCAATATGTTTCTCTGTTATTAACCTTAATATTTCATGTGCCCAAGTATCTTCTTGAGCCTGTTGCACTGGAGATTTTCTCTTTGTTGCATTAATGGGTTTCCTAATCCTTACCATGATTATTCCACCTGCTAAATTTGACATTGCTTCAGATCAACCTTTACTCTTTAGGGTATGTGCAACAATAGATTAGTAATTAGAATCAAAAGAATCATACAACATATAATGGGGTTCATTCCACTTGAAACCAGTATCATCCAGATGAATCCTGCCATAAATATGATTGCATTGGACGTCATAGGCATACAAATTCTCTAATAGTCAAATGACCATTAGGTCCATCTATATCAATTTTTATCCACACATTTACCAATTGTATCCTGACAATCCCTAGGTGAATTTTTTATCTTCCATGATACACCCTTTTATTCGAATTTATTGTCCTATAGATGATTTTTGTGTTGACTCATTAGGCTCATTGCTCCTCTTTAATATTTTGAGGTAACATGTGTTCTCATATCATGGCTATTAACTTTACACCTAGTCACATAATTATTCCTTCCATGGCTTCTAAGGTCAATCTCATGCACACTTATTTGTGAATCATATCATCGGTACTATGTTTTTCAAATCTATAATGAGTATCTATTGACATCAAACACCCAAAAAGAGAGAAAAATTATCTTAACTTCCTTTCGATAGGGAACTAGTTCAGTAATTGGCCATCATGTTTTGTCAAACTATTTTATGCTTGAGTTATCTTTTGGAAATAGTACCACATGCATGGTATAAAGAGTAGTTTTAGATCAAAATAGCGTAGCACACATTTATACATACAACAACTACCTGGGTGATCAGGTGGCATACCTTTCTGTGGAGTCAGGATACTTAGATCATAGGAGCTGTTTGGTGGAGTTCTTCCCAAATAATTCCATGTCAAGAAAACTATGGAGTATCTCCAACTAATACTGTGTCAGCTTTCATACCCAAAGTATATTGTAACATTGATCAAAAATCAAAACAAAGAAAACATTGTTTTTTTTATATCTTGTTCTTAAATTTGTAGTAGTTAGTTTTCAATGACTAACTTGTATTCACACATGGTGATAATCCCAAACTAAATTTAGTCGTTCTCATCAAGAGTTTTGTTCTTTTTGCTTTTACCATCGGGTCCTCACATGTAGAGTTTAATACCACATGTGTCGCGTTATGACAGATGTAATTGTTTAAATGACGTGAAGCACCTTTACTAAGTTATACTAAAGAACTTGGTATCTTAAACCATGGTAAAGCTTCAAGTTTCAGCTATCTCTGGGTGAACTGTTCCTGCTCGAAATAGTAATCCTCCAAAATACGTTGTATTTGATATGTTTAGTCTCAAGGCCTAGGGAAAAAATGTAACAAAATTAATTAAAGAAAATATTCTTTTGATTATTCCAAAATCTAAAGTTGTTAGACACACTTGAAGATATGGAGTAGGCAGCCAAAGACATATATGTCGAGTTATTTTCCAAAAGAGTCTAAGGTACACCACTTAAAATCCATACATGAGGGTTCACTTAGCTCTTCCACTTTCGAACGACGGTGGATATACTCATGGGGGATAGGAACTTAGACATCATAATCTCATACACTGACCTTTTCCTTGCCAAGTGTGTATTTTAAAGTTGTGGAATTTTCTCTCACATTCAATTTCATGCCCCAAGTCTTTGCTAACCTAGACCTTAACTCAAGTCTATCAGTTAGCCTGGGCTATGATACCAACTATAACAACCCCAATTGTTACCCCTTCTTATCCACATTTTTTTTCTACATATACAAATGTTCATATTCATATGGAAAAAACCTAATCATGTCCTAGTAAAGACAAATTTCATTTGGATTGTAACTTTCAAGACAATTAGTTTCAAGAGCTATAGAGACTTGATCAGAGTCTCTTTAAGTAGAAGTGATAAGCTTCTACAAAGCCCTCATACCCAATTTGGTATGAGTACATTGGCCAAGTGTTAGGTTTCATCCGCATAAAAGGAAAAATCACCAAATGGTCCACCCAGACCAGGTGAATGCCTTGAATATGGAGAACCCCACCACTGGTAAACCATCATAGATGAAATAACCACACCAATGGTTATTCATAAGTCTTAGATGTAAATCACCCCATCTAGTAGGAAGTTCTAAAACAACAATATCACTAATGTGATAAAAATCCATGGAATGTCCTCTTACTAAGGGCATTTTGTTACACTCTTTGTTTAGGCAACCCTCATGTTGTTCACAAATGGACATTACTTATACCATACGAGAGTTTTACACCACATGTAAACGTAATTCTTTAGTGTAGAGTGTAGGGTCTTTCTTGGTTTGTAGATAAAGATCATTTTTCCATATTGAGAGTTTCATTCCACATAGCATTATATATTAAACTATATTTACTATTTTTGAGGTGATTTTAACTCCATGACGCCCTTTTATAGTAAAATGTGTTACATCGCATCCCTAGGTTTGAAGCATTACATGAAAATTCTATTTAAGAAATATTTATATTCCATTCAAGAATAAGTGTATAATGTTTAGATCATCATAAATCTAGTTATCCCCTTAAAAATTGGCTTCTATTGCATAATAGTTCTTGGAATTCAACATAGAATAATCAAGATGTGTATAATTAGTGTTATATGTGGAAAGGTACATCATTCATACATAGTTATCCCACAACATTATAAAAAAATAAAACAAGTCCCATTGATTCATTAACACATTCAAGTAAGCATACATCCTTCACATGAGATTATTATTTGAGCAACTCTACCTAACTATATCACTCATCATTACTCATCATATTCCAAAAGTAAATGACATAATTGCATTAAATTATCAACATATTAAGAATTAAGCATACATTCTATCATGTTTTGATTATTCTCAATTATAGTGCATGAAAGTAAACATTACATCATATATTATTTTCATTTTGAACATAAATGCAACATCCACAAGATATAATAAATCAAACCACAAAATGGAGTGACACAAATATTTATCTTGGGAAACCTCATGGGGAATACATCGAGCCTCCAAAATTTTTTCTTTCCTCATATTCATAAACTCAAGATGTGTCAAATATTACAAGCTTATAAGGATCACAATGGATCCCTAATTATCAATTATTTAAATCAAGAAAATATAACTGCTCTTACTAAAATACTTGATGCAAATAAGAAATTATTTATTTCCTTTCTCTAAGACATCTTAAATATTATGGTATTTTCCATACCAAGGAGGAGTCCATTTAATCTGTGATAATTAAATATGTGAATGAGGGAACCGTTGGTTCCTTTCTATAAATTATCTTAGCATTGTATATCATCTTGTGTAAGTTTATGAAAATCATTGGGTTTACATTGTATATCATCTTTTCACTCTTACGAGTTGAAAAATAATCAATTTTCATTTCATAAACCAAAGTACCATACTCTTAATTTATGATATCCATTAATCTTGTAAACATTCCATGATGTTTACCTTTAAACCCATATTTAATATTTAGCTTACTTTAATATATATATATAAATCTTTCCTAAGGTTAAACAACTCTATAGATTCTTAACACAACCACCATACCTTATTCATGGTGGCTTCCTTCTACTCTAGTATAGCACTATGCTAAATAATCAACATACTACATCAAAGACAACCCTTAGTCATTCATCCTAAATTATTTAAAGTGATTAAATAGACTAACCACTCATTCCTAACCTTAACCATTATGTTTTTTATTCAAATGCCACCACATAGGTCTTTGGGCAATTTAGACCACACCCTAATATGCATTGCCCTCGCATCTACAGTAACATAGTCATGAGGTATATGCCCCAACACTTGGTAGTATGCCTAGGTTTAATTAATTGTCACTGCACCATATGCATGATGTGAAAGGTTTGTTGTCTCTAGTATAGTCATCTCAATTATAATGAGACTATTTAATTTTTATAAAGTCAACATAGATGGCATGTTTATACCTCCTTATGGTAACTTCCACGAGGGTACCAACACTACACATTTAGGGTTAATAAATTAGAGGTGCTTGTATTGACATATGTTGGTGGTATGATGCTATATAATGTTCGAAGGTTCTGGTCTTTGCTTAGTTGGATAAATCATAGGCCTATTTCTTTTGATTGGGTAATAGTATAGCCAAATTCTTTCACAACACACACCTGAATGCATTGTTGTGATTCAATTTGAGAACCATCATAGATGCTAGGATTCTTAGATGGTTTGGGTGAGACTATGGCTTCATTGTAAGTCTTGGTCTTTTCTGCAATATCCGTCATCACGACACAAGGTGCTTCAGATAGAAAATTGTGAAATAGAGCCATTCACAAAAGTAAACTATGAACACAAGAGAGAAACCCCAACAACTATAAAGGGACCCTAGACACGTGCTATATGGAGATATACCATATTTAACTTGTTTAACTATCTATTACAATATCCATGGTATAAGGACTTCTATTACCAAATTTTCCACCAATGACCTAAATGTCAATAGAGATAGGCTTCCCTAATACCCATGTCTCACTAAAGGTGTGAGTTTCCGTCTAAGCTACAAATCCAGTTTGTCATAAAAGAGGACAATCGATGAAAAAAAAATCTGATTCAATAGACTAGAGAATACATAATTTAACCTTGCTCATAACATCCCCTTGATTCATAGGGACAAATATAACTACCATGAAGCACGATTTCAAACACAATCATAGGTACAAAAATAAACATCGCCTTAGAGGCTGTCTCATGGATTAAAATCATCAAGTTGTAAGGATCCATAGAGGTTTCTACAATTTACCATATGCATTGATTTTAAACCATATTACATGATCAAATAGTTTTTAGTCAGGGTGAAAGGTAACCATCGATCACGATCATTGATCACGGTGTTCCATTTATGGTAATGGATCCTTGATTTGCTAAGTAGATATATGCTGAAGGGACGATTTTAGGTAAATTTACCCATGCTAACTGAAACTGGTTGTATTCTATTGCTACATTTTCTCATGACCATGCTGGCCTACTTACTATCAATGGGCATTTAGTTAATGGTAGGTACAAAGTTTGAATCCTATCAAACTAGATTCTTGGAAGCACGTTTGGATGCAACCCTGCTCTAGTTGCCTAATATCCGATTGTGTAGGGTCTGAGTTTTACAGAGCATTCAAAGCATGCTTTATAAACATATATTAATATATATGTATTTTTAATAAAGGTTATTTATTGGTATTATTAATACCAAAACCAAATCTTGATTTGATGTATATTTATTAAAAAAAGTAAACATCAATAATATATTTTCTCTAAATTGAAGGGTCAATTCAAATCCATACTCAACACTAACATGGTTACTTCTATGAATTGTGAGGGTTCCTTAATGACAATGTATGATTAAAGGCTTCTAAAAGCAAAACATAACTTTTTAATTAAGACTAAATTTTTATATTTCCTTACAATGATAACAAATACTTAAGTAAGGGAAGATCCAACCTATTTATCCATGCCATTCGTTCTTCAGGTATTTTTTTCTTCAACCTTCCCAAGTTTAATCCCTCCAAAAACTAGGAATTCTCTTAAGACTTCTGGTTTCTGATCCACCAAAGGTGGAGAGCATACTCCCTAAGCCTTCCAAGCCTTCCTTAGATAGCCTTTTCTTCGCAAAATATCTTCTAATTTATAGGGAAATTTCTCCACTTATGGCAAAATAGTGGTCTTATTATTTTATTATTTTTAAAGATGCCTTGGACCCATTAGACTTATCAAGTCATGTGGAGTGTAAGGAAAAAGGGTCCTACTAAGGATAAGGTAAGTGTTCTTATTTTTGTCTTGTATATTTCCCATGGGGAAAAGTATAAAACTAATACTATTAAAGCATATAATGGGAACACAGTTAGAACTATTATTGGTAATATAGGGGATATCCCTTTTAATTTCCACTAACATAGGGCAGCCATATGGCTTTTTCCCAATAGATAGGATAACCCATATACTATTTTAAAAATCCTCTAGTCCTTTTAAGTCCCATCTAAGTTGGGTCCACTAAATTTACACCTAATTTATCATATTGTTATAATTTTGCAAGAGATAATTCCTCAAATTTATCTTTCACAAAACCTCGTAATTAATTTTCTAATTAATTATCTTCTCCAAAATATAATTAATATTTTTCTATCCTTCATGAAATTCTTTTATTAGAAGTTTTGTAGGATTCCTTAGGATATATACCCCTTTTATCAGGTACTAATTGATCCCCCAAGATCAATTAATATTATTTAAATAAGGTAGGAGGCTAACGTGTCATGACAAAGGAACAAGAAAGTAGCTTAGGACATAGAAAATGAACTCAACATGTTTTGTTACTAAGCAAGGTGAAAGCTCCCACCAAAGGTAAGAAATGAAAGTTAGTTCTTGGAATATTTGGGGACTAAATGAACCGAACTAGCATGGGGTAGTTAGGGATATTAGAAAAGTGCATGGGATAGATATCCATTTTGTAGATGGATATTTAGACAAGATTAAAAATTTGGTATGGAATAAAGTAGAAGGTAACTATAGACCAACTAGAGGTGCTTCTAGGAGTTTGTGGACTCTCTAGAATTCAAATAACCTAGAAGGGAAGTGTGTGCAATATAATGATAGATTTAATTTGGTCCTATTTCAATCTAAATTAACTAATTTTTGTTGGTTAGCTACAAATATCTATGTCCATAATTCTCAAGTGGATAGGATACCATAATGTGAGGTGGAAATATGTGTGGGGATTGATTTTAAAATCATGGAATGTAAGGACTAAAGGTGCTTTTGCCCCAAGGGTTGAAAGCTTTGTTTACCTCATTTTGGAGTGAACGTATTTTAAAATAAGAAAAAAAAATAACATGAAAGGTTCCAAGGCAAGTGTTGAAAAGTTAAAATCATTTTCACCTCAAGCGAGGAGTAAAACTCTCGTGTGTCCCTCCTTAGGGCAAAATCAGAAGCACAAAAGTAAAAATACATCGTAGGTCCCACCTTGGTATATTAATAAAGGTTTCAAAGGAGTTTCATCCCAAGTGAGGGGTGAACATCCCATTTTCCTCTCCTTGGGGTGAATGTGAGTTTCAAAGGCAATAGAATGTTAAAAAATCAAAAGCTAAAACACAATTCAAAGCAACAAGAGAAGGTGCAAGTCATGGAATATTCATTGAAACATCAAGAAATATAATGAGAAGAGTACTTTTGCCCCAAGTGGGGGGCAAAACTCCCATTCACCACTCCCTTAGATTAAATAATATAAAATGGTGCAGAGCACGATTCAAAGGTGTGGGAGGAGCAAAACTAAAAGGATTGTTGATTTCTCATGGGCGTTCGCTCCAAATGGAAGCACAAATCAAAAATTCAGAGAACTTTGCACAAGGTGTTTTATCCAACAGGGCCGATTTTTGTATTTGGGTGAAATCAATTTTAAAATAGCAAAGAGAGCTTTCAAGAACACCAATCATGCAAAATGTTTTGGGAAAGACCAAGTGGTAATGAAATTTAATTTTTGAAGCTAAGTCAGCAGTTTGAGCCCAAATTTTAGCTGAATATCTGCAAGATTAAATGCCAAAGAATTATTTTGACTATTTCCAAGGTGCCATTTACTATTTTTATGTCTTTTCAAAATAACTTTAATATTTAGTGGACTTTCTTGGTGAAAGTAAATTTCCAAGGTAAAATGGTAACATAAATTCAATGACCAAGGTTCATGTTTTCCACTAGTTATGATGCGTCCAAATGCACTAATGTCCAAGCTTTCTAATTACCTAGGAGTATCACCACTAAATCTGGGTTGTTACTCCAAAAGAAATATTTTCAAGGATTTTCAAGGAGGAAACCCCTCTTGCAGGTTCTTGATCTAGGGATATTTTGTCTTTTTGTGTATTAAATGAAAGAGGTAAAAACATCTATAAATACTAAACATTTATATGTAACAAAAGAGGATAGACACTGTAGAGAAAACTCTTCAAGTGTTTTGCTTAAATAGAAGGAACATGTATTCTTATTATGTGTAATTTCTTTCTACTTTAATCATTTCTATTTTATATTTGTGTATGTTATCTACTAAGTTTAAATTTTACATCTAGATTTGATCACTATTGGTGAGGAAGTGACTACTGAAATGTAACTTTGAAAGTTATCTCCACAAAATAGTAAGTGGATTATTTACCTTCTTTATGATCTATGATACTATAATGCTTGATTTGAATTCTTGCTGCTAGTTTGTCTCTAGCCCTACATCTTCTGGCATGTGGCTATATTTTCCATTTATTTATGTTAGTTTCATTTCTTTCGTGCAACTCTAAACTTAAAATCGGTTTAGGAATAGTAAGGGAGCAAACCCTCTCTGGATATTGGCCTGAAGGACATTTATTTACTTCAACCTTTCAATGTTTTCCATGTCTAGGGTGCACAAACACATGTTATGTAATTTAGGTAGATATTTGACCAACAAGTCTACAACCTATAATTTTTTAAATGTTTTATCAAATCAATCTTATATACTTCAATTAAGGAGCACCTATCCTAAGACTAGGGAGCTATATAAGGATGTCTACTTCTACCAATAAGTGCTTCAAAAATAAAAAAAGTCAATGCCATAACCTGGTATCATGAATCTGCTCATGAAATCATAAGGAAGGTTAGATCTAGCTTCAAAAATAATCCATAGTGGAGCTTTAGAATATAATTTTGATACTATGGAATGTTATCTTCAAACTCATCTCATTGAAGCAATTGATAATATAAAAATAGATATTTACTTTCCTTAGAATTTTCAAGCATATTATACATGGCACTGCTCACATATGAAAACTACAAGGTAAAAAATGAAGAACAAAAAGGATTGATAGAATTACTCAAAAAGAAGTCAGAACTTGATGAATCATATCTAGAAAAAAAAATTCAATCCTCATGTAGCATCAACACTTCCTATTCTACTAACTCAAAATATTATCATGATGCCTTAAGTAGTTGTTTAAAAATGTATGTACAAATTAAAGATAGGAAAGGAGAATCGTGTTCACAAGAACCAAGTAGCAGCTTGACCTCTGGTGAGAACACATAAACTAGAATCAAAGGCAAATCCATATATGAAGAAAAAAACATAGCAGATAAAGAAGAATATAATACAAAGTCAATTGAAATAAGAAGCTTCAGTTCCAGCTTACTCTGCATCATATTAAGACACATATTACCTACTAAACCTGAACACAAAGGATGCAAAGGAAAAATACAAAGTTTAGGAAGAAGAAGAAGATCCATATTGAAGACTAAAGTCTTCAATACCCAAATAATGTAATGTAGGGGATGTTAGAAATAGAGTCTATTCAAAAATTTTGGTTATGTAAATGTATCTTCCAAGGTACATACTTAGATTACATTAGGAACAAGTTATGTAGTTACTTCATGCAACATAATAAATGCACAAGTGTCAATGTGCAAGTTGTACATGTGCAAGTTGTCCCTTTCACATCTAGATAGAGTGTTGGCCAAGAATCCTATTTTGCCTATATAAGGATGGCCTCATAGATAGATAGATATAGATTCATAGATACGTAGCGAGTCGGGGGACATAGTGTAGCTCAGTTATGTTTGTAATATCATCCATTGGTGATGAATGTAATGTAGTTCAGTAGATTTATAATGGAGTGTTCATTTCCTCCATAGCTATATTATAATATTTTATATCATTTATATTTATTATTTATTTTAATAATCTAGAATATTTACTTTCTATCATATTATTTTACATCTTGTGATTGCTATCTTCCAATGCTTGCTACACCAAAAGCTAACAGATTTGATTCCCAAAATAAAAATATAGGTCCACTAGAGCTTATAACACTGATTGGAATCAAATATTTCTTGCAGTGTAACACATTCTTAAGGAGACAAGAAATATCTCCAATAAGCCCTTTGTAAATTTTCTCCTACATTAAGCCAAATGGCATCCTCCTATATGCAAATGTTCCCCACTTGGTATTAAATGCAGTTTTAATCCTATCCTTGGGGTCTACCATTACCTTATTATACCCTAAGTAACCATCTAGAAAAGATATCATTTTAGAGTCATTCACCATTCGAAATATTTCATCCAAGGAAGAGAGAGGATAATTATCCTTCTTAGATGCTGTATTAAGATTTTTTAAATCTACACAAGCAAATTTATCCATTATTCTTACGAATAGGTACCAAATTTGCAACCCAGGTAGAATTTCTTACCAAAAAAATTATGAGGGATTCCAACATTTTTTGTATTTATTTGATAATGAAAATATTAGCAAATGATTCACTGGTCTCTAACTTGTCAAAGAAAATTATTCCTAGATTCAAGGCAATTACATGGGTAATGATGGATGCATCATAGAAATTCAAGTCTTCATAGCCACATGTTATGACATCTTTGAAATATTTTAAATTTTGTATTATTTCCTAATTTTCTTCATCAGTACAATATTTTTCCAAAAATACTTTTTGAGGATTCTTAGCATTCCCCAACTTATAAGCTTCATATGACTCTTTTTCATATGGAATAGTTTGTTATTTATGAGTATGATAATCCATATCAAATAGACTTTTCAATGAAACCATATATTTAATAATGGTGTTTGTCTTCATATTCAAATCACCTTCTTCATATAGCTCTACATAATTTATATCTTCCTCATCTATGATTTGAAATTTGAATATACCAGAGTTAGTGATAAAATCCACTATATGTCTATCATCCTCAAACACTTGAAAATTTTGGATATTTTCTAGTATGGAGGAAATCATGACCAATTCTACTAAGAATCGCTTTATCTTTAAATGGGTAGCTAGTTCTAGAGTGCTTGTTGCTACTACCAATGAATCCACAATGTGATTATTTTTGCATGAAATAGTCTAAATGTCAAAAGCATAAAGCTCTTTAATTAAATTCTATACTTGACTATGATAATTTAAGAGATATTTATCATGACGAGCATACTCTTTTCATACTTGCTTGATGACCAATTCATAATCTCCCAGAACATATACATATGTGACTCTCTTCTTAATGGCAAATTGTAATTGATGAATTAATACCTCATACTCAACATCATTGTAGGTGTAAGGGAACTATAGTCAATAAGCAACCAGATATGATTTTTCCTTGGGTTTGACTAGTTCAACTCCAACACCATTGCCATGCTTAAATTTTGACCCATCAAAATTTAGAGTTCATAGTTTATCTTTAGTTGCTTTTTGTTTGCTTAGTGGATTTTTTGCTACCAAATTATCCTCTTCGACCTTGGTTTCTATTACCACAAGGTAGAATCCTAATTTTGGTTTAGTGTATAGAATATCATTGACATTGTTATACTTTATGATGAGATCCTTCAGCCTTGGCTCTCTTTCTATCTAAATCTGATTAGTTATGCTATACCAAAGAAGTCACATATGCAAATAAATTATTTCCATATAACCAAGGTTCTAGACCAATCATGACTGAGAAACATCCCATATGCATCTAGGATATTCACAACTTGGATATTGATACACTATTGAATCCTAGGTTCAATAGCCAATTGTAGAATTCTGATTCAATACCCCAACTATATTTTCCTTTTTTTTGTCCAATTAAACAACCTTTTTATTTGAGGGAGTAAGAGTTAGTCCCAGTTTTTGGTTGACTGCATACGACATCACATTTCAAAAAGCACTTGAATCCATAAGACAATTATGTAAGTTTTTGCCAATAATTCTAATAGTAATTAGGAAATTCTACATTTTCTTTGTATATGGCTACTTGAGCATCGATAGCCTTTTTCAACTCTTTTTTATTTTGACCAACATGTGTTTTGAGTAATCGATTCTTTTGGTAAGTTAATTGAGCTACCTCAAATAGAGAAATATTTGCCTTGGTTTTCTTAAGGTCTTTAATAATATTATATCTAGCCTTGTTTTTCTCTTATAATTTCTCTATATGTGGTAATAGTATGTTGGATTTTGGTTGTGCAGGTATTATGAGACCCTTCAATGGGACTGGTTTTTTTGGCCTACTCATTAGGTGGGATAGTGGTTTTGTTAGGAGATATAGAAGAAGTAATTGGTGCTTTCCATTTACTTCAATGCATACGTCATTCCATTCAATCCCAATTGCCTCTAATTGGGGCTCCCTATTCCTCGACCAAGCATAGGGGGTGAGGGATAGGAAGCTACTGAGTACTCACCCCCATCCCTACCTTCGATCGAAGGACATCTAGAGTAGTTGTTAGTTATATGAAATTGCTTGTAATCTTACACATCTTCTTCTAGGTATTCTTTAGGTTCATATTTTTCCACTCCTAAGAGTTCATAGGTCTCTAAAACTAGGTTTGCCTCTACATTCTAGTTAGCTTGATTCTAAACATTCTGGTTTATGAGACCTAGTTCTAAATTTTTCATATCTTTTTGGATAATATCCAAAGAAATTTTAAATTTAGAATTGTTAGTTTCACTATGTTGAGTAGTGGAATGGACCTACACCAATTGGATAAAGCAAGATCTACCAAATTTATTGAAGTATTTAGGTTGTTTTTTGGTTGATTTTGGTTTCCAAAAAGATTTAGAACTCTATTATTTGGAAAAGTATTCCATTGATGATTGGTCCTTTGAAAGTTAAAGTTCCAATTCTAAGTGTTATTATTTACAAGTATATTTTGAGGAACTTGCCTTTGTAATTGAATCATATCATTGCGTAATTTTTGAACCATCCTCTATATGTTGTCTATCTCAAGATTTGTGTTATTAGGCTAAATCAATCCTGGTTGACTTTCTACATTATTTGTGGGTGCAGATGTATTAAAAAATGTATGTAAAGTTGGTTGATTATTTATTGGAGGTTTATGATTGAGAGGATTGCCTATGGTCACCTAATTTTCCAATGGTTTTTTGATTGCTCATATTAGGTATAATTTGATTCAAGGGTGCTATATTGAAAGGTTGATTCTAGTTTGTATAGAATCTTTTTGGTAATGGGTTCAACATAGGAAGGTGTTGTGTAAGGGCTTGGTTTATCAACAGTATCTAGTTATAAGATCTTGGTTTTCCAAGTGAAGGTAATTGATCCAAACTAAAATTTTGAGGTATTAATTGTTGCTCAAATGTTAGAGCCTCAATATACCAGGGATAAGGATGTGATTTGAGGAGCTCTCCTCAAAAACTTAAAAGTTAATGGATACAAATATCTAAGATGCATTTGTATGATTGCTTACTCTGTGAGGGTGTAACGGGTCACCAATTGGGTGTATAATTTATGGAACCTAGTATTGAATAGTCTCAAGGGTTTACTAAATTCTCCTATGGGTAGAAGTAAACGAATGATATACGATAGTTGGATCAAAGGGTAATCTAAAATGGTTGATAAATGTTACCTCTAATTGATCCCAAGTAGTAATAAATCTTGAAGTTAAATTGGTATATAAATCATATGCAAAAGCATTCAATGTGTGTAGAAACATTCTACAAGTAACATCCTCATGTTCAATTTATAAACAAATTAAGGTATATTTGTATGCTTATATATACTTATCATCTAATCATGTTTCATCATGCCTATATCAAGATATATACTTCAACATTCTTAGGTATATCATGTGCAGACGCTAGTATGTTCAAAATGTTACTTCCCACTAACCATGGAGCAATATTTACCATTGGTGGAATTTGGGGAGTGACAAAAGGATCAACAATAAGGGTAATAGCTCTAGGAAAACTATTGGAATTTTAAGAAGTATTTGATATGCAATCAACTTTGGATATTCTATATAGAGAAAAAATGAGAAACTCAATGACTCCTACATATGACCTAGTCCTAGTGATGATGAATTTAGGTTCTAGATTTAATAGTAAATATGTGTGATATAAACAATGCACCAAGAAAATTTAGTTTTAATGCCCTCCTTCTGGTGTAAGTTCTATTGAGCATGCAAATGACACATTGTCAAGTGCAGGCCAACATACATTGAATAAAGATATATTGTCTCTTGAAATGGAAACCTTTTTTCCCCAATGTTTAGGTATACTAGGCCTTGGCAGATGCAGATAGACTTAAAGGTCATTAATAGTTGTTCCTTCAAGGGGCCTTTGTTGGTTATGACTCAAGAAAATTTCTTGGGCACAATAATTTAAAACCAAACACTTAATTATCTAAAAATAATTCTATTGCATCGATATTTAAACAAATGTGAGTTGAGTGGAATTAAAAAATAGGCAACAAAAGATAAATTTTAAGCTATGTAAATTGTGATTACCTAATCAATATCATTCATTACTTTAAATATTATTATTGCTTATGTAATAACAATGATTATTAATGTCGTATGAAATTTTAAAATACATTTTAGGAAACCAACTTCAATGCTTCGAACAAAAATTAATCTACTTCTAATCTAAATAAGATCCATAAAAAATTCAAATGTTTAGGGTAAGAGAAAATAAATAAAATAAATAGGCTCATACTACCCTTAAATTATATTTTGATCCAATAAAGCAACAAATCTAATTTAAACTAATATTGCCCTAACAATATTCGCATAGCCTGATATCCAGGATGATGCGAGCAACAAACTGTGAAATAAACTAAGTGCAACCACCATCAACATTCATAAAATGAACACAACAAATTTCAAAAACCTTATATTATAAAGATATTTGTTGAGTACATGAATTTAGATTTGTCCACTTTGGTGGATTACAAAAGTAGTTCTCAGAACAATGGAAACTTTGTTTAGAAATGTCATCCAACTATAATAAAAATGCTAAGAAAGAAGAAAGCTAAAGATTCTAGCTAACAGATGGTTTTCGACCTCTGTAACAAACTAGTGAGCCATTATGTATACAATTTTTTGGCCTTCACATAGTGTTACATTTATAATTAATTGATATTCATTGAACTAAGACATACTCTATGGAATTGATTTTATGACCATGCAAGATTGTTTTCAACCATACTATGGCCATGTCTCATTAAATTTTAATTTGCATGATGCTCATGAAATCTAGATGACCATGCCTCGTTAACTCTTCATTGCTTTGCAAAATCTAGGTTGATCATTGATTTTCCATGATCATACTTGCCTAGTATGCATTAAAATTCCATGTCTTCCATTGCATCCACCATATTTAATATAGCCACCTACAAATATTTTGCAAAATAACAAAAAAATCAAAGGTTAGAACTTTAATATATATATATATATATATAATTTTAATTTCTCGAACGTTTGTGGCATTGCATAAATACATCATATTATTTTCTAAATATTTTTATGGTACCTTTCTAGCATTATAACATTGTTCATTTTTAGGGCATCAACTATCAAGGTAACTTTTAATTGCCAAGGCTCAATTTATAAGTGCCTAGTAAAAATTTTCATTTTAACTTTCACTAGTTGTGTGCTAAATTCATTGCCAAGGCAAAATCCTATAATAGTTAGGGTAATTTCTTTACTTTAGCTTACATATTTCTTCATTGATGATTTTTTTGGCTATATAAAGTGCTTTTTATTTATTTTTTATTTCCTTGAGCTTTTGGTAATTACATAAATCCAAGATTTTAAATTCTCATGGTTACATCATCTCAAGGAAAAGTCTAGCTTTGTGCATTTACTTTTCGAGATCATGCAAGTTAATTTTAGGGTTTTGTTTGCTTGATTGTTCATCCTAGTTTTGGGCATCCCCAATTTATGCATAGCATATTTTGTATGCTTCAGCTTTAGGCATCCATCCTTTGCACGATGTTGGGTTTTGGGTTACATGATGCTAATATCACTTTCTTCAAGCACCCAATATCATTCATCTCAGTTTTATCAATTTGGTTATGAATATTTTTGCTTGCATGGTTTAAGGCTCTACTTTACTTCTATTGAAATCACTCCCAAAACATATTGGTTTTATGCATCAAAATTTTTTGCATCTCACCCTCTAAAAATGTCATGTTGACATCATCACCAAGGCAGTTTTGGTGTCATTCATGCTCCAAACTTGTGCACTTTGCCTCTCGTATCCCATTTTCAATGGCATAAGAATGAATCCGGATATTTTCAATGGCTTAGAAATGATTTTTGAAGTCCACAAATAATTTTCAATTACCCAAAAATAAATTTCAATATCCTAAAAATGATTTTTTTTATGCCTAGAAATGATTTTTTAATTACCCAAAATTAATCTCCAAGAGTCTAGAATTGATTTTCAATGGCTCGAAAACAATTTTTTTAACTCCCAAAAGTGATTTTTAATTGCCTAGAGTTAATTTCTAAGAGCCCCAAAGTAGCCTGGGAATAATTTTTCAATACCCAACAATAATTTTTAACAGTTCAAAATGAATTTTGATTACCTGAAAATGATTTCTAAAAGTCCAAAATTGATTATAATTGCACAATAATAATTTTATATTGCTAAAAAGTGATTTTTCACATGTCTAAAACTAATTTCCAAGGGCCCAAAAATGATTTTCAATAGCCAAAAAATAATATTTCAATCGCCTAGAATTGATTTTCAGTAGTCCCAAAATGATTTTCAATAATCTAAAAATATTATGGAAATAATTTTTTAATGCTAGAAAAATAAACTTCAATTTCAAAGAGCACATAATGGAAGTAGTTCATCAAAACTTTATTGCATATTGCAAGAGATAAGATACCTGAAGGTGAAGTCATCTATGTTGCAGAGGGGAAAATCAAGTGTACAATGTATGATTTTAAGCAATTTCAAGGTGCTAAAGCTATGGAACATAGGCATGCAAGTACCTATTGGAAAAATTATTTTGATTCTGATTTAATGGGAGAGGTTATTTTCCATTTAAAATAAGTTTACTAGACACAATCATGGCAATAAACATCACAACAAGCTCAAAGCAAGCAAAATTTGGGTCATATTTAAAAGCTTTCAATTAGAAAAAAAAATTAAGTTTTGGATAATTGGAAACTGCAAACAAAACCAATACAAATAAGAGAAGGATTACCAAAATTTTAATAAGTGGGTCCTTATTCCATGTATATTGGGGTGTATTGTGCAAGCGCAACAACAAACCCACCCTTGAATATTTAAAAACTTTAAATTTTGTAAAACTTTGTCGTAATATGATGATGCACAGTTACACTAAGAAGATGAAACATGGTCAATTCCTCGTCCTCTCTTATATTTTAGTTTTGAATCATTATTTATGTCTTCTCCTTTACATTTTTAAAATTTGTAGAGCTCACCATCTATGGAAATGTCATCTCCTTTTTTCTACATAGATAACCTTCATAAACCCTAGTTCATTGGGTAGAAACAAAGTCAATGAGACTCCAATCATCCAACGAATTGGCCACTACCAATCATACTATCCTTTTGGGTTATACTTTTAGGATAAATCATGATTTTTTGAAAGGAGTCTCAATCCCTTTATACCAATATTTGAACTTGGATTTTGTAAATGAAAACCCAAAATTTACTATGGTACCCCAATTGTCTAGGGAATTGGCTACTACCAACCTTTCTATCCATTTTGGGTTAAAAGTGTAGGGTAAAACAAGATTTTTTAAAGGATTCTTGATCCAAATAACACTTAGGTTATAGCATCAATATCCATATCTAACCAACCTTTGTGAGTATTACATGATTTCCATTCATGAACACTTTTGCATCTTAAGTTCCATTAGATGAAAGATGTGGAATTTAAAGAAATATAATATGATTAATATGATGAGACAAAGGTTCATTAGGTCACTTTATTAAATTTGAATTACTCAATCACCCCATAATTTGGGGTATCAGTCTCAATGTACTAGTACGAGGTAATATCTTTTGTTGCCTTAATATAATTTTTTCTATGGGTAGAGAGATTCTATTAATTTGCTTTTGAGTGATTTGTTATTTTATATTGTTGAGTTCAAGGCTCATACTCCACCACTCTTTTTAGTATTTCATCTTGAGAGGAAGAAGGGAAAGGAGGTTTTTAAAATTGTTGATGCCTAAATTGTTGGGAAGGAGGTTTTTAGTATCTTTTTAGTATTTCATAGTATTCTTCAAAATATTATTTTATGTTCTTCCATTGAAAATATTTCAAATTTTGGATTTTCCTTTGTCATTTTATTTATAGTGTTGGAATATTAGTAATTTGACATTGTTGGCCAAGACCGACAAGCATTCTTTTTGTAATATCTATTAAACTAGTTGTATGTTAACCTCAATTCAAGATTTAATATATTTAATGTATTATAATTTTAAATTTAATCTAGGTTATGTTAAATTGATTTTAGCAATAAACTAAGGATTAGGTATCACTAAAGATACCCCCAATGACTCATCCATTATATTATTTTATGATATATTATTATGGGTGTGCCTATAAGAATCCACCTCTTATGCTTATTTCGATTATATACCTATTCTATTTAGTCTATGTACTCTTTCTATTTTAGTATTTTACTCTTTTGCATGAGATTGTGGTGGGTGGATGATTTGAAATGTTTCTTACAAAGTGTTATAAATTTCAACATAGATATCTAGTACCTTGCTTTTAGGGTTCATTGAGTCATATTATTCTCTCATATTTTGATCTTGTAAGTCAAGTTAATATGGGATTAGGCCATAAAAAATTTGAATATCTTGATCAATCACTTGGGGCATATTAGTTTATATAATTTCTTGATCATGGTCTTTGCAAGAACTAGTCAACTATTGTTGATATTTTTTTGTGTATGTATTTGAATATTTCTTTCAAGCCAATGAAATGACATTTTCCCAAGTTATTACTTTCAAGTAATTTCATTACATATTTAGGAGGTTCTAATTATTTATGAGTGTTAGACCCTTCATCCTAATTCTCATCATTGATATATTTTTGTTTGGCTTGAATTTTCATGATTTCTTGGTTAATTCACCAAGTGGCCATTGACATAAATATTTTATATAATATAAAAATAAATCCCCAGTTAAAAGGAGTAGTTCATGTAGAATTCAACAAAATATTTTATTTAAATTTAGACAAGCCTAGGATGGCATTATATCCTTGAGTGCAACCAACACTAGTAGAAGTCCCAATTGAATAAAATCATATTAATGATAAATGTTGGAAAGCTTATATTGGAACCATATAATGGATTATCCTAATGTATGACCTATATTAAGAATATGGATAGGTTAGAAGTATGTTTTAGAGTATAAGTCATTCACACACAAGCCCTAGCTGGTGGATTTTGGTTAGTGCAATATCCAAATATGCTAATACAAGTGTACAACAATTACCATACAATACTAATTAGATAATATTCAAGAAAAAATTAGGGAAAGTAAATATAATATAAGAAATAACATAAAAAATTTACTAAACACTTAGATGAACCTTTAATGGATGCTTGATCTTCACTCCTTCCCCTTGAATTTATCTCCTTTGATTCTTGAGATGCTCCTTGGCAAATCCTATCTTAACTAGTGATACCTTACTATGAGTTTTACATAAGAGATTGAGAGGGAATAATAGTAGCTAGAATGAAAGGGATGTTTCTTTTAAATGAATAAAAAGTAATAGTATAACCAAGATTTTTACCCCTCCTAGTATCCTTATATGGTTGTGCAATAGATTGTTGTAATAATTTTATGATGTTATATTTATACATTTTTTATTTTGACTTCATCTTGATAAGAACACTGGTTGATATTGCTCACTTTAGTCGATTATAAGTTAAAAATTAATCAAAATATATAAATGATTTGGTTAGGGCCATAAAAACCTAATACTAAAATCCTATTGGGTCTTGATTCTATTTCAATGATAACACTTACTTGGTTGTGCTTTGGTCTAAAAATAGGTACTGTCGGGCATTATTGTAGTTAAAATATTGGTGTTTTATTTTATGAATTATCATATATGTTGTGTATAATTATATTCATTATAAGATTTTCATCCATAGCTTATGAAATTATTATAAACATATACATTAATCATTATTTTATTGTGTAAGAGTAATTGTTGTACTTTGGCTTTAGAAATTTGTGCGTTATTGAGTCACAGGGTATCATTTATAATAGGAAGTGTGGAATTACTATGAAAGAAAATTTTAGGATCAATTGGTAGCTTCCTTAGAACTCATTCCAAGGGAATGGATCTAGGATTTTCCCTAAGAGTAAATATAATATAGATTATAATGATATTATTTGGCTATATCCCATGGAGTGACATAAAAAAACTAAGTAGAATTAGGATAATTTGCATTAATTATTCTAAATTATTTGTGCATAGGAAAATTGGTATTACATTACCTCTTAAATTATATTTTGGAAGAATTACTAGATGAGTAATTGGGACCATTATTAGCTTGGTATTTATCAATATTAGTGCATTTGTACAAGTATTTATCTAGTTTATTATTATCCTTAAAAGCATCATTTATAGGAGGCATTTTTATTATATCTTGGTCCACTTTTAGTGATCTAATATTAATATTGAAGTATTGAACCTTTTATCCATATTTGGAATAAAATACTAGTAAATATTGTGTTATCTTGGTGCATGAAAGATATAAATGTTGGAGTTGACAAACACAACATGGTTTATTAAAATCTTGTTTAGTAGAAAAAGGATTATGAGAAGTATCAAATTCTTGATCATAAGAATATAATGTACCCTAACTGGAATCCAAAATATAAGCAAGCAATGTATCATATTTCTCATTTTCTTCCCTTTGTGTATAGGAAATATCAAAATTTTATCCAAATATTATATCATATTAGGTTTCTAAACTATATATGATTGTCAAAGTCATATCTTGCTATACCATGCAGTAAGAAAATGCATCATATATAAACCATCTTAAATTATTTTTACCATCAAATATAAAAGGCTTATTTTGTTGAAGGTATGATTTCCCAAGTTATTGCATACTTATGGTGGAAATTAAATAGTAAACATATTGATACAATATTTGTTGTTTTCTTTTCTCTTCTTGATACTTCTTCATAAAGTATATAGGATGGGTTTCTTGTTGCACATTATATTTGGTAATATTTCACTTGAATGGTTATAATGGTAATAATTTGGAACTTCGAATAGGAGGCTCAATTTTCAAATGCAATGGGGTATAGATTTGTACACCATACATTAGTAACTATATTTTGGTTTGATAAATATGTTGGGTAAATAATATCCGCTATGAGAGTTATATAAAATAACCTATGGCCTCAAAAGTATTAATAAATACTTTACCTTTCACATTTTTAATATGAAGGTAAATTTGCATAAATTTATTCTAATTTACTCGTTTTTTTTAACTTTCAGCTTTAGATATAAACCTTGAACTTTTCTGTTTCTCCTCCAAATTTCCCAATAACATGGATCATGCAATATTATAAATTATGGAGATTGAATTGTATTTAATTATATTTCTAAAAGGTGGTAAATGTGCTTCAGTAAACATATCCTTAAGACTAATATCATCAATATTATATTGCGCTTAATATCTATTATATTTTTCATTTTTAATAGAATTATCTATAGTTTTTATTACATTTTCTTTTCAATAACAAATTGTATTAAGACATCATTTCAAGTTGTTCAAGATCCAATATTATGTGTAAGGAGATCTACTGATTGAGTGAAACTTTCTATTAGGTATTTTTTGCATATTTTCATATCAGTTGAAGATGATCCCTTTAGAGGATTCGACTATTGCTTTGTTTGTCAAATCATGATCAATATCTAACTAATTTTTGTAAGTATAACCATCACCAATAAAATTCTCGTTTGCCATCCACATTATGAATCCACCCTGCATAGTAGTCTAGGTTTAGGCACATAAAAACACATAAACCGCACAAAAAAATCAAATTAAATAAAAATATAAAATTTATTGCAATACATAGGATTCAATTGTTTGTTTGACTTTGTGTGCCTTTCATTGTCATTTGTACCTTTCCACACACATCTCACATATTCACTACCCTAGTTAGCTCATTAGCTTATGGTTTCAACTCGAATCCAAGACAAAATTATGAGTCATGCATCTACCATCCAATCCACTTCAACCATGGAGTGCCCCACATCTTCCCTAATCACTTTCGTGGCTAACCCAACCAGCCCAAAATAGATAAGTTATTTTTATTTATCTGCAGGTCCTTCCCACATAGTATTCACTTTGAATGTTGATGTGATGCACAAATCCATTCACACCACCATCTCAAAAATAAAGCCTTCCACACCCACTAACACCCACATCACATACATGGACATGGAAAATTTTGGAGATTACTTAAGACCAACTAAACCAGTCTTAGAATAAATTAACATCCCACATAGCCAAGTCCCTTCTTCTTAGTTAGAACTTACTCACTTGCATCCCACCAACCTCAACCAAGCCTACACTAACCCTCTTCTTGAGGACACATTCATCCCTTCACACAAAAATTCTCCACCACAGTGCAACCAAATAACCTCCATTCCATATACCTATACCAATCCACTTTACGAAGAACATGTCAATGTAGCTCCACAAATTTCATCCACCATTCCTTCCACCATCTCTCATTATATTATAATTAATTTTTCAACCTATCCTCCACCAACTTCCACAAACATTGCCAATGCCTACGCCTCACATAAATACACCTCCATCACACCCACATAATATGCTTCATAAATTGCTATAAAATAAGCATGACAACACCTCAGCTAATTGCTTATGTGTCAGCAAGATGCTCGTTCTTGTTCCCAATAACATACACAAACTATAGATTTTAAACCTCATTCTATACCAAGCCAACATAATTTATTCACCTCAAATCCATCCTGGATATCGCAACCTTCTCAAGTTGCTATACCTACACCTCCATTTACCCATACCAATCCCACTTCCACATTCCAACATAATCATATTCCCTAAACTTCATATCCACTTCACAAACATTAATCATTCCATCACCAACTCTAGCAACCTACCCAACACATCAAGAACCCTTCAATCCATCAAGCCATCAGGATCATATTTTATCATAATAATTCATCACTTCACACTCACCACATCCACACAATCATCAAATAATCCAAGGATTTCATACACAAATGGAAGACCCTAAAATCCTAGTAATACAACAACATTTTGATAGCTTGATTCTACATTCTCCTAGCATAATGTACTAGAATCCTACCCTAAGATAGCTAATCAATCAACCTATTCATTATTTAGTACCATCACTACCCTATCCAAAAGACTTCATAGTACCAAAATTTGATAAATTTAAAGGGACTAAGGATCCTAGAGAGCACATAATCACCTTCATCCATTCATGCTTTCATATTCAAGATCAATATGCTTTGATGCTTCAAATGTTTCCTTAGACATTAGGGGATATGCTCAAGAGTAGTATAATCATATACCTCACTGCAATATTTTTACATTTGAACAATTGGTAGATAATATTTTGGATAGATGTTCCCTCAATGTTCACAAGAAGACCACATTGACTGACCTATACAACTTAAGATAATTTGAAGAAGAGTCATTCTATGATTTTAAAAACCATTGGAGGGTAGTTATCACTAAGTTGTCATTATCCCTACCAATGGAAGAACAAACCCGACAGTTCATAAGAAGTTGCTTAAAACCCATCTCCTTGTTATTACAATTACAAAAATACATAACATTCAATGGAGCTCTCTCCTAGGCTCGTGTCATCGAAGAGATAAAAATTCAACGGGGTTATATAAAGCTAAAGAAGAAATAATGGTAGAATAAGTGCCAATCGAAAGGAAATTATTCTATCCAAACAAAGCTAAGTTAAGTAAATCAAGTGGTCCTGAGTTATTTGGATATGACTCAACAATAACAACCAGTGCAACAAAAACCGCAACAAGTGTCATATCAAGCGGTTCCACAAAAATAAATTCACAACACAGTGTCAACTATGGACAATCATTAGCATCAAATTTTTTTTTGACAAAATCGTAATTACACATATTTACTTGAATCATATGCATTCATATTTCATAGGTTGTACAACACAAATGAAATTTCCTTACCCAAATATAAACCAGAAAATCCAACCAAAGGTGGCAAGGGCTTTAGGGAAAATTTATTTTACCCTTATCATTGATAAAATGGGAATGACATTAACAAATGCTTCACATTCAAAGATATAGTGCAAGACTTAATAAACCTAGGTTTAGGAACTATACCATCGTCATGAAAGTCAAAAATATATAAATGTGACTTTATTCCTAGATTTTTGAACATGTTTTGCAAGAAAATTTTGGATTTTTGAAAAAATATATATTTAATTGATTTTAAGCTAAGCAGATATTCTTAGGTAAGAAAGTCAAATTATTCCAAAAGTTTTGAATAAATATTTTAAATTATCTCAAAGAAAAAATTTAGATTTATAAGAAACCCCGTGTGCATATGTCAGTTCATTGTCGATCTTGATCTATCATAATGATACAAAATCTCTCAAACACAAATGTGTGTGCAATTGTAATGTTCATTTACCAATTTTGAGCAAGATAATTTGATACAAGTAATTTGAATTAACCAAATGAGTGTTTGTTGACCATGATTTATATGCATGTAACCGTACCAGACTACTATGTAATTCGGGTCATCAAGAGCTAGCTGATCCATAAGCGGACATAGGTATGTACAAAAGAAGGTCGCTAATATGACAGACATGTCTCCACACAAAAAGGAATTACCCAAGGCCAAGAAGGTTGGGCATAAACCACCTGTTATGGGGCTTACCTCATGATTTTTGAATAATTGATAATTCCATGTATTCAAGCTCATTCACCCTTCTTTTCTTTCAAAGGGTAGGAGGGAATTTTATTACTTTTTCTTATTCTCTTTCTTTTTCTATTATTATTTTTTTTGTATTTGCTTGACATTGAGATAATGCTGAAATATTGCTGAGATGGTACAAAATGATATTGCAATAATGCTTCTGAATAATTTCTCTTTTTCTCATGATTTTTCTTGATTTTTTTTTTTTTCTTTTGCTTTTTCTTTCTATACTAGGGATACTTGCTCGGATTGGCTTTAGAGCAAGGGATTTTTATTCTAGGCAGGGGTGAGCTTGTACTTTTGTCAATTCTCAAAGATTCTAGACTATGTGCATTATAGGATAGTAGGGGAAAATTTTTGCTCAAGAGACCACTTCTACTGTGTAGCATCATTTTGAATTTGCAATGAAATAATTTTAATATGAAAAGGTGTACTTGGTTCAAGTAAATAACAAGATCAGTTTTCTATGCTCAAAACTTTATTTAGTTCAACTATGGACTTCAATATAAGAGAGATTAATAATCATACCAAATAATATCAAGATATTTATTCATGTGAGTGTGAAAGTGAGGGATTCCAAATAAATTCTAATTTATCCAAAATAACTGAAAATATAACTACAATACTTCAAGAATTGACAGATGCAAAATAGAAGATGTTTTTGAGAATTTTGGTGATTTTGATTTTTTTATATTTTGATTTTAATTTATGAATTGAGAGAATACATAATATTACTGTTTTTTGAATTTTTTTTATATGAATTACCAATATGAGACAATATATATAATATATACAATGGCAAAATTACCAGATTTATGCATAATAGTGCTTAAGATGCATAATTTTCATAGGTTCTCTAAGATATTTACCATCTAAGGTAGCTAATCTGTATGCTCCCGATCCAAAATTAGTAGTGATAATATATGTCCCAAGCCAGTTAGGCTCGAATTTTCCTTTAAGGGATTTAGTTGCATTAGTATTTTTTTATTTTCTTTTAAGATGAGGTCGTCAATCTCAAAGGATCGATTATGAACTTTCTTGAGATATGCTCGTTTTAGCTTGTTCTGGTAGGCACGAAGATGCTACAAAGCATTAATGTGCTTCTCATATAAGATTTCCAGCTGACTAAATCTGCCAACATGATATTCATCTCCTAATTCAGTATCTTGAAGTAGTAGAGCCAAAGAAGGAACTTCTAGTTCAAAGGGAAAAACAACTTGACGCCATAAACCAAAACAAAAGGTGAAGTGCCCGTGGGAGTACGAATGCTAGTTCGATAAGCCCACAAAGCAAGATATAATTGAATGTGCCAATCACGGCTAGATTTATTGACCAGTATCTTGAGGATTTTAATTAATGTTTTATTAGATGCTTCTGCTTGGCCATTACCCTGAGGATAATAGGGAGTGGAACAACGATGTTGAATTTTATATTTTTGACATAGTTTGTTTACATATTTGTTTTTGAAACAAGTTCCATTATCCAAGATGATATTTGTAGGAATTTCAAACCTACAAATAATTTGATTAAGAATAAATTTGGAAACTTGCATTCTAGTGCAAGAAGCTAAGGGCATAGCTTCGAACCACTTCATAAAATACTCGGTGGTGGTTATGATGAATTTGTGTCCATCAAATGACACAAGATTGATTTTTCTAATGATGTCTAAGCCCCATTTGGAAAGGGCCAAGGAGATGAAATAGCCTATAGTTCTTGTCCAGGGGCATGGACAAGGTCAATGTGTTTCTGGCACTTGTGGCAATGGTGCACGTAATCATGTGCATCATTCTACATGGTAGGACAAAAATATCCTATCCTAAGGAGCTTCTTAGCAATGGCGCTACCACTAAAGTATCCCCCACAAGATCCATCATTGGCTTCACTCAAAGCTGATCTAGACTCTTCTAGATTCAAACATCTCAATAGGATACCTTCAAAAGATCTCCTATATAACATATTTCCAATTATTACGAAGCAACTTGCTTGTCTATGTAATAACCGATGCTGGTTTCTATTAAAACTTTTAGGGAAGGTCCCATTTTGAAGAAAATTGAGGATGTCAGTGTACCAAAGTTCAAGAATAGTTTCGTTGATTAGAAACATGTCCAAAGGTTCCAAGTATGATTTAGTTGAAGCGGGTTCCTGGAGTCGATGAATAATGATGGTAGCATATTCATCATCTAAACCCAAGGGTAAAAGAGATGCAACTGCGGCAATAGCGTCAGCCACACGATTGCTAGTTCTAGGAATAGCTTCCAAGGTAACTTGATCAAATAGAGATATTAATTGTAATACATATGCTTTATATGGGCATAATTTATCATCTTTGGTCTGATAAACATCATTAATTTGATTTATAACAAGTTGAGAATCATTGAAAACTAATAGATTTTTAATTTTGAGTGCCAAGGAAGCTCGTAATCCAAGGATTAGAGCCTCATATTCAGTAGTGGTATTAGTACAAGAAAACGTTAATTTAAAGGATAGGGGTATGAGATGTTTCTGTGGAGATATCAAAATAATACCTGCACCAGCCCCACGCATGCATCGGGCTCTATAAAAGTATAAAGACCATTTCTCTAAATGATCCACCTCTAGGTTAAGGCATTCATCAGAAAACTCAATGATGAGGGGATGGGTGGACTCTAAGGGTGTAGTAGCTAATTGATCTACTATGATTTAACCCTTAACAGACTTATGTCATATAAACGTGAGTTAAAACCTGCTTAGAGCAAGAACCCACTTTGTTGTGCGACTAGATAAATAAGGTCGACTTATGAGATACGACAAGGGATTGGATTTAGCAAAAATGTATGTTTTATGACTAAGCATATAATGGCATAGTTTCTATGTAGAAAATACGACTGCTAGACATAACTTCTCTAATGCTGTGTAGCAGGTTTCATAACTAATTAATTTTTTTCTAATGTAATAATTAGCACGCTCTCTTTTCTCATCGTCAAGTTGAGCCAACATAGCTCCTAAAGCAAAATTTGAAGTAGAAATATACAAGATAAATGGACGATCAAGTTTAGGTGGCAAAATTATAGGTGGGTTAAGAAGATATTGTTTGAGGAGTTCAAATGCTTCCTTACATTCGTCGTCCCAATGGAAAGAGACATCCTTCTTAAGAATATTAAGAAAGGGTCCAATTTTATCTGCTAGCTTATCGATAAAGCGATGGATAGCTTGAAGCTTACATTGTAGACTCCATAATTCAGATATATTTGTAGGTGGAGGCATATCAATGATAGCCGTAATCTTGAGAGGGTCAATTTCGATGCCATGTAAAGAAACTATAACCCCCAATAATTTACCTGACTTAACTCCAAATATACATTTGGCTGGATTCAATCGGATAAGATATTCCCTTAATCGATCAAATACTTTTCTCAAGTCATCTAAATGGTCATATTATTTAGCAGAACAAGCTATAATATCGTCTACATAATCATGTAGTATATCATGCATCATATCATGAAAGATATAAGTCATGGCTCATTGATAGGTTGCACCTACATTCTTCAAACTAAATGGCATCACTTTCCAACAAAAGGTCCTCCAAGGGGTAATAAAGGCTATTTTAGCCTGATTTTCAGGAGCTATCCTGATCTAGTTATAACCATAAAATCCATCCATTAACGATATCATTCCACTCCCAACAGTAAAATCAATGATCTGATCCGTATTGGGAAGGGGAAAATCGTCTTTATGGCATGCAACATTAATATCTCTAAAGTTTTTACAAACCCTAATCTTAGTAGCTTCTTTCTTAGTTACTGGAACTACATTCGAGATCCATTCAGCATAATCAATGGCTTGTATAAAAATAACATTCAGGAGTTTTTCTAACACCCATTTGACTAGTAAGGCCACTTTAGGATGCATTTTTCTAAGCTTCTACTTAACGGGTTTAGCATCTGGATGCACTACTAGGAGATGCATAACTACATAAGGGTCTAAACCTGGTATATCTTCATATGTCCAAAGAAAAACATCTTCATATTCTGTAAGAAATGCAATGTATTTATCCTATTTTTCTTGACTCAATTTTGATCCAATGTTGATTATGTGAGGGTTATCATCGGTTCCAATGTTAATTTTTATGACATTTTCTACTTCCATGTGTAGATCTCTCTCAAAATTAGGTGGGGCAGGTGAAACACCCAATTCTTGTAATTCTTCCAAGGTTAGCTTGGATAATTCGTCTTAAGGAGTCGTGGCCTCAAGCTGGGCTATACTAGGTATAGAGCCATCAAAATAAAATCCATTATGTAATAATTCCTCAACGAAGACATCGTAAAAGATATATCCCTCCAACTCATCGTTGGATTCAGTGATCATCTCAGGATAAGCTATAGATAGCATATTACATGTGAATATCTTATTCATTAAACGTAAAGTATCGCGTTCATCTAAATAATCTCGGTAACATATAAGATGGTCATCATCCTCAAATGGGAATGGTTGAACCTTACTAGAAAATAGTCCCACACCACATCGGGTGGGCCACGCTTCTACCTCAAAATGTTCTTTCATACCATCTTGGAGAGGTTCCAAACCTTTCCCTTTATATCCTAATTTAAGCGTTATAGGTTTGGCTTTAATATACTCATTAGTAAAATAACATCGAGCATATCCATCGTAATGAATTCTAATGTTTCTAGGTATTCTACCCCAGTAATATCCCTTATAAATAAAGGAACAACTCCCGACTTGGTAAATACTTCCAATAGGCTATGGGAGGCCCAAGGTATGAGGAGATGGTGGCAAATTATTTAAAATAAGGGAATCTTGCATAGAAGAATTCATTTCTTTTGATATAATAATTTTAGATAGATCGGGTAAGAGCTCGTCAGTAAGAGCATAAGAGGTAGAAGGAACATTCCCTACATCTTTCGATTCGGAAAATATGAATTTTGTGGATGTAGACGGTGTAGATGTGTCGATAGATGGGTCTATTAAAGGTATGGAAGTTATAGGAGTAGAACAAGAGACATTGGTTGTGGGATTAGGATATTTCTTAGGTCCTAATGCGGTTTGTTCAAAATATGGTTGAGCTATATGTGGAGGTGCAACTGATGGAGAAGAAGTAGATGATGTTGTGGGTGTGAGTTTCACATGTTTAGATGGATAATGAGAATTAGGATGTGTGGATGACAGAGCGGGGTAAAATTGAACTCCAATAGGTTCTGCCAAAGCACACATATCAAAGGGTATTGGATCACCATGAATGGTGACCAACTGATTCTTAAATTCAAATTTAACACATTGATGTAAATTTGAGGGAACAGCTCGCATCGCGTTGATCCAAGGATGACCCAAGAGTATATTATACGATGCAGGGTAATGTACAATAAACACAGTTGTATCCAAGGTTCTTGGACCAACCTACAATGGAATGGTAATAACTCCACATGTTTCTTGTGTTTTGTCATTGAAAGCTTTTATGATCATATCAGTTCTTTTCATTTCATCACTTCTAAACCCAAATATTTGGTAGAAGTCAAAAGTGCAGATATTTAAATATGAACCATTATCAATCAAAACTCGTTTGACTGCTACATCTCCAATTAAGGCAATAATATACAAGGGGTTATCTTTATGTAAACTATGTTGCGGTATGTATCTATCCTATAATTCAATACAATCAACTTCACGAGTTATTATAGTATCGGCCATGGCTTCAGGTTGAATATCTTGTGGTACCATCATCTGACTTAATGTGAGCATTAATTCGTCTTTATGTGTAGGAGATCTTAAAAGGTCCAAGAGAGAAATTTTGGCTGTAATATTTGATAATTGTTCATTAATATTATAAGGAGGTTAAGGTTGAACATTAGGTGCATGATTCCCTTTATTAGGAACCTTCAAAACAAACGAAGTTGATCCACCATTCTGAATTTGATCTTGTTGAGAATTTTGAGTCTGTTGTCTAGTAATAGCTCCGATGGTACCCACAATATTATTTTGCGAATGATGAATGGGTCTTGGTCTAGCGTTTATAGCTAACTCATTAGAAAGTAATTGATGAGATGATGGTCTAGTAGTGACTCTTCTTGGAAATGGCTCTTTTGGAACCATACAATTTGTGATAGGGTGAATAGGATCTGATTCATCTTTAGAACTATTCGATTGATTTGATGTGATTTCCATATCACTCTCAGTCTCATATTCTATATCACTAAGATCAGGTATCTGATTATTATATAGATGCCTGGTTATAACCATGGATAAAGTTGTGTCAAAAATTTCTAGATCATGAACAAGTAAATGCCCACTAATAGTTCCTACATATCGGGTAGGAGGAGGGACATTATGATGTTCAATTTGATTAGCCACCTCCTTACCATGTTTTGGTAAGGGATGTTGAAAGATGTCCAATGACTGATTGGCATTCTAATTCTAGTTTTGTACGGTGTTATTTTGAACATTATTAGAAGGATTTTGCTTAGGTTGAAAGGCTTGCACCTCCATCTCATTGTTATCAATCAAGTCCTGTATTTTATGTTTTAATATTTTACAAGAGTTGGTAGTGTGTCCAAGTCCTCTATGGAAGTCACAATGTAAATCTACTCTGTATCCGGGTATAGTTGGATCAGGTTATCGAATATTTGGTAATTTAATCAAACCTCGTTCTAATAATTGCAATAGAATAGTTGATAAAGGTTAATTTAACTTAGTAAATTCTCGAGGAGGTCTATCAAGAGGTTTTAGTACAAACTTCTCTGTTGTCTTCACAACATTAACATTAGCAATATTTTTGCTATCGGTGACTCCATCACCCACAACTTGTTTATTCTTATATTGATTTTTGGATGTTTTCTCATCATCTCTCTTTTTAAGTTGGCCTCTCCTAATGAGAGCATCTTCCACTCTTTGGGCTAAGTCTATAGCCTAATCGAAGGTGGTCAAAGTAGCAGTTGATAATTAGTAAGATAGTTGCTCTTGCAAATTATTAATAAAGATGTCCAACATCTCCCTATAAGGTAACACAAAGTGCAATTTTCCTATCAACTGTCTCCACATAGCTACGAAATCAGCAAAGCATTCCCCTTTGCCCTGTTTTAAGTTATACAAATCTTTAATGGTCACATCTCTTTCGATGTAGGCACTAAATTGATGAACAAAAGACTCGGCAGTTTCTTTGAAATTCCTCAAAGAACTAGTGGGTAATTGATAATACCACTCTAATGCCATTCCTCCCAAGCTTTTGAGGAACATTTTTAGTAATAACAAGTCATCATGTGATATATCATGACATGCTATCCTAAACATACGAAGATGCTCTATGGGATCTTCGGTTCCTTTATATATAGGAATAACAAGTATAGGAAAATATTTAGGATACGGTTGTGCTACGACTATAGGATCTAAAGGCTGACTACACATCTCTCGATAATTGTACGAGGGATGATAGGGATCTATCTGGTCCATGCGGGAAACTAACTATTTCACCATGGCTTCCATGTTGCTAGTTTGTCCACCATATTGGTTCGGTGGCACATAGGTATGGGATATGTGAGCATATGATGGTATGACACAAGGATTAGATGTTATATTGCTATTATGCAAAGTGTTGGTAGGAAGAGTATTATGAAGGGAATTTGTAATAGTATTATGTTGTACCTTAGATTGTTGGTAATTGGTGTTCGGTTTTGTTTTGGGTTTTTTTTTATTTAAGGTATGTTGATCAAGAGCTTGGAGAAATAGAGCAGTAAAGGATGGTTTCTTTTGTGCGAGAATGACTCTAGGCTTATTAACAGGAACTTTGGATCATTGGGTACCTGTTGTTGTTGCATGCTCTAGATCGTAGCTACTATATCCAAATTGGATGGTCTAGCTTGATCACTCTCTTAGTCAATAAAGGACAAGGGATTAGTGTGTGTTTGAAATAATTCTTCTAGAGTTTCTTGAGATTCACTAATTCGATCCTTGTCCATATGGGTTGCTCTATTAAAAACACCAATATTAGTGTTAATGAACTTCCAGAATTGTTCCATGTTCTCAAAAGTGATAGCTCCTCCCAGAGACATTATAGGGGATGAGGATCCTTCCTCTCTATAGTTTCTTCTTGTTCATTTCCTACAACAAGCTCTTCTTCTTGCTGGTCTAGGGTTTCTTCTTCCTAAACTTGGTCCTCAAGAGGGACATTTTGGTCAGTTAACGGTCTTCCTAACCAATCTTCATCTTCTTCGGTTTGTTTTCCATTCCTAAGTCTAGGCATTATTCTAAACTTAGGTTTTAGAAAATATATATATGTGATTGGGTTGAGAGATATATATTTTAACTATATACCTACTATAATATTTTAAAAGTAAATGTTTTGTTGTTTTTGTTTTTTCTTTTTTCTTTTTTGTGATTTTATTATATTATTATTTTGCGAGAATAAAAATAACAAACAACATGCTAGTTGTAAGAAACAATAGTAGAAAGATTCACTTAGCTTTCTATGAATAGTTTATGTATATCATTGATAGGGTCAAGTTCATCAGGTGTCATGAAGTGCTCCTCTTCAAATTGGAAGTTGTTTTTCAAGAACTTGACAAAATGTGCTATGGCAATATGATCTATTTTAAACTCTAACATTAAAAAATAAAGCTCATGGTAATACTCTTAAAACAACACAGCTCTAGGAACTCTATTCCATCTCTTTCTATCCATAAGAACGACTTCTTAATCCTCTACATGAGATAGAAATTTATGTACTACAACTTCATTCTCAAGGTATTCCTCAAAGGTGTATAATTCAAAAGATACAAGTGCTCTTTTATCGGATATGGTGGCCTATACCTCTACTGAGGAGGGAGTCTGTCTCTCCTTTCCTCTCTCCTATCCTCCCTCCTCTTCGGTTGTTGTTGTCTCTTCGAAGCCTATGGTACTCTCTAGTGTCTCTCCTGAGGAGGTCATCGCTGATCCCTCCCTCCATGACCCCTCATTGCATTGATGGTAGCCTGGAATTGCCTCTCCTTTAGTTTCACTATAGTGTGCATTAGACCCTATACCATCATCATCCAAGGAGGGCAGATGCCTGCATACCAGGCATCATATCCATCTGTTACCCTTGCATCATCCCCATCCACTAGTTGAATGGGGGCATCATCAATATCCTGACTCCAAAACCATTGCATGTCTGGAGCTTCGCTCATTGTGGTACTATCCCACACAGTTTGGGAGTACTCATAATCCCTAAGACTAGGGATACCCTGCTGTAGACTGAACTACCTCAAAACTCAATCAAAATGGTGGAGCTCTACCTCTTCCCACTCTACCCTCAACCATATGACTCACTTGATGTGAGCCAACTCCTGTCCATCCTCTACCCACCTTGGATTCTCTCTCCATGGTCTTCGGGTGATCCAATCTAGGGTGAGGTCATCCAAAAACCTTTGGGATGTCTATAGATCTATCCATCACTGTGACCCTCTTTGGAGCCGCCAATAGAAGACCCGAGGTATCTCTCGGTCAACTCCTATTAGTGGAAGCCCTATCGGCCTCTGCATCACAATGTGCTCCCAGCACCAAATCTATAGAAGCGATGTCAGCACCAGATATCGAACCCCCTTGTATACGACCCCATAAAGGATCCTATATAAGTGGCACAATACAAATCTACCCCAAGAAAACCTATATCTGTGGTCTCTCATGTCACAGACCACATCTAACAGTAGCCATGGTAATCTGTATCCGCTCTGGTGGCATAGAATTAGGCCATCCACCACCCCTACCAAAACCTGGTTCAACCGAGACGCCCCAGGCATTTGCCTCAATACCTCGATGTTCACTCCGCCCTTCTCCAGGGCAAAGCTCAGGTCTGCGCACAATCTCATCATGGCATGGCCCTGATTGGTCGAAGGCGTCATGAATCGACCGTGTATGGGGATCCTCAAGATCCTCCATACAAAAATGAATTTTTCACCATTTTTGCCTGTAAATCTCTAAAACAGTGAAAGTGAACAGTAAAAATGAATTAGGGTTTTACCCTAATTTTCTTATTTTTATTCAAAAATGATATTTTTTTTATTTTTGCTTTTTGTGCTTTTACCTCAAACGTTCAATTTGGGTAAAAACTCAGAGGGGGCACCATAGTTAACAGTCGTACGATTCGACCTATAATCATCGTCTAAAAAATGGAATAAATTTTTTCTTTCTCGTAAAGCATGAAGAACTAGTCTTTAATGCATTTTTTTCAAAAAATGCACTAAAGAGGGGTAAAAATGTAGTACCCTAAAATTGGCACAGTTAAACCATCAGTAAAAAGTAGAAATTTGAATTTTAACCTCGAAACTGCCCGTTAACCACTCACCTCATTTTTCACACCATTTTTAGAGGTTGTTGTGACCGTTGGACGATATCGTCGTTGATCTGACAATATCATCCCAAATCAGACGAATTCATCTGGAACAGAATGTCTAGATGATTTCGTCCCAAAATCAAATTTTTACAATTAGTTTATGTTCCAATGACCTCCCCAACTTGGGCAAAAGCGTGTCTATGCAGTTAGAGATTCTCACATTGAGGATCTCCCAAATTGGGATGATCCCCAACCTCCTAACCTCCCCCTAATCCTATATAAATTGGGATTTTTCTAGTTTATCCCCCTGACTCCCTGACTCCCTCCCTGATCTCTGGTTTTATACCCCATCCACATTTACCAAATCCTTGGGTCCCTCTATATTGATCCAAGACAATGTGGGAATCTCCTCCACATAGCTAGTTGAAGTTGAACTTTGACAGAGCATCTAAATAAAACCCCAACCCTTTTGGAGTAGGAGGGCTCTTTAGAAATCATAATGAAGATATAATATTAGCTTATGCTGAGAAAATGGGGTCATAAACGATCCATTTGGTGGAGGTAAGGGATTTTTTTCAAGGGACTTCTTAGATTGAATCCTTAGAGTGTAGGAAATTAATTGTAGAGGGGGACTCTCTCAATATTATAAATATGATTAAAGGAACTCAAAATCACATGTGGACCATTTTGAACCTTCTCCTGAAAGTTTAGAGATTGCTTCAACACTAGGATATTTTCCACTTCAAGCACACATTTAGAGAGGTAAATCGGGCGACAGATTTCATGGCTAATTAGGGTGCCGTTCAAAAAGGTTTAAATGTATGGCAAGGAAAATTTCCAATGAGGCTTAATTCTAATGATAATGATTTCATGCAAGATAAGATGTCCAAATCCATGAAATGGTTCTGTCTGGCACCCTTGGTCCAAGAACTTGCTTGTATTTTTTTGAATTTTCTACCCCACCAAGTTTTAATTTCAAAAGATAATTTTCTAGTCGTCTAGAGTTTAATGTTTTTAGTAGTGTAACAATCCAAGTCTTATCACCTAGTTGTACAAAAAAATTTAGCCAAATAATGTTTCAAAATATTTTTTTCTAAGTTTAAAGTTTCAAATCCAAAAAAGGCTTTCATGCTCATAGAAAATGCTTTTATGTTCATAGAAATTTGTTCACCCAATGTACCTTTAACATGCAATTTTTAATTAGTACAAGCATTTCAAACCACTTTTGAATTTAGTACTGCTATAGATAGCCACCCAAGTGGATGGGATTGGTCAAATCCTGTAAAAAGGTACCATTATGTGGAAATGACTTGACTCATTTAATGTCTTATTATTTTAGAATGAGATTCAAACCATGATTGGGGTTATCCTCTACGGCCCATAACACCTAGAGGGTGGATGCATACTTCCTCATCCCTTAACATATTGAACCTTCGACTAACCGATTGAATTGTTCCATTATATATATGAAAGAAGGTTAGCATACATATACCCAGTGTCTAGCTAGTTGTCCACTACCTAGAGTCAACAAAATCCATGTCAATACCCTAATATTAGACTTAATCACACATGCTCATTGTGACTCACAATCGTTTATCCCATACCAAACATCATGGCTTAACTATCTAAGTCAAATGAACATGGGACTTATTATGGTACTACCTGGGAAACAACCTAGAGGTGGCATCCTATGCCACCCCTCATTACAAGTTCTGATCAAGTCACAAGTTTCGACCAATTCCGTTAGACTACGCTTGCTCTCAAGACTAGTTGTGTGCATACCCACACCTCAACAACATTGGATGTTTAAGACATTCATTTTCATTAGCAATAAATTTTTTTATCCTTATCGATAAACTATTATTTAGGTTTTAGGTTGTTTCTCATGGTTTAATTGTTCTCCTAAAGTTATGTAGGTTTAGTTGAACCAACTCTCAATACTAGAGTTACCATTCATCATGTCACTATACATGCCCTCCACTGATGTAAATACCATTACCTAAGAAAAATCAACCTATAGCATTAAATCAAATGGAAACAACTATTTGAAATATATATAATAACAAGGGTTCCTGCCAATAAAACATTTCTTTAAATAAAACAATAGTATTCTTCTAAGAGAATAGTATGTATAGTGTTTTTTGAATGTAAACTTACAAAAAAATCATTTAATATCCTAAGTTGCTTATTTTTAAATTAATACTAAGATCTCACACAAGTATAACATTTGGTAAACTTTTAGCCACAAGAAACCACCTATCAAATTAGCAAATTCAATATATAAATGACTATGTTAAATTAAAAGTATCTTGTTTAATAATTGCGTATAGACTCCAACAGAATCTAGTCTTTTCACATTTTTATTTGTGTGCAAAACAAAGCTTGGTCCTCTTGACCTCGCATGACTATATAGTATTATAAGACCCATGCTTAAATTAGAGGTTAACTTTATCTAGTTAAACCCTTAACATTATACTAATGGATTTTATACTCTTTCTAGAGCTTTTTTGAGTGGACGGTTCAATTTTATATGTTGTTGATTTTGAGCAACTACTTATCAATAAAAAGTCTTCTTATTTTTTTTATATCAACAAGGAAATAAAATCTGAGTTAAATTAAGTGGGCATGTATTATAAAATGGATGGAGTTAAATATCACAATGTTTCACTAAACAATCTAATTAACTTATTTAACACAAGACCTCATGTCATATTCCAAAGGAGGGTTCTGTGGTGAGAAAGCACCATAGTGTTATTACAATGTTGTGGAATGATTTGCACATAAATTTTTGTTTACACCAATTGGTTTTCAAAATGAGTTTTTCCTACCCAATTATTTTTGAGTCAAAGCACAGTACACTTTTAGAGAAAGCTCTATATATTCTACAGGATACATAAAACATAAATTTGCTATAGTTTAATAATATATTCTCAAATTAGAGACTATTAATTATTCAGGCAAAAATATAATACTTAAGAATGTTTGTTTACCATAACAAATCATTAAAATATATTTAAAAAATAAGGTTGTCTAATAATTCATAATGCTATGAGGACGTTTACAAGCTTACAGATAAAGGTAAAATACATTATTTTCTAGAGATACATTTGAAACAAAATGAATAATAATTTGATTGGTCAATACTTCCAATTCAATGCTACACAAAATACAAGAGAGTTAGTATTGCATGATCTTTTCCTCAATTTAACTACATTACCTTATCACAATAGTTATATATTTGTCAATTTCTTTCTTTAGATTTTGAGTTACTCAAAATCGAACATGGTTTGTTGCAAGTTCAGGTTGCTTTTACAAGTATACCTTTAGCTTAGAGATAAATCTAAAAGAAAATTGTGCTTGAGTAACATTATTTCCAATATTCAAATTTCTTTTATGTCTAACAATGTTGGTATTCAATAGATATTTGAGCTTTTATGGATAATTTTATCACTTGACATCTATTTCATTTCAGTATCAACATCTTGTTCACCACCGAATCAAACTTAGCAAAGCATAGTATATTGCTTTTGAGTTAAAACAAGGCTACTACCTAGCTTACGTGTTCCATATCTACTCTTTATTTGGGGGCTAGGAAACTAGTGTCATTGTGTGGGATCAGATTTTTCTCAATAAAAAAATATGCATGCATGTTCCTATATGCATTTTCTTTTACTTCTATCCATGGTGCACTACATTATCTCACCAGGAACAAGCAACAATCATCCATTCTCAAAAATTTAACAATCTTCTAGAATCACACAAGCAAAGTAGGATATGTCTATTGAAACCTACAACCATAGCGTCTAACATGCAACATCCAGTAATATACTTCAATGATACAGTATCTTCACACATGCAGGTAGGAAAACAACATTCAACCAACCAATATTCATTTTCTTTTCCAACAATTAGATTAAGGTATTTTCCTAGAAAGCAATTGAATAAAGAGAAATTATAAGACTGTGCATATTTTTATAACAGTCACCAATTGACGTATATAATCTCTTATATTTTAGAATAATAAATCAAAATTCTTCCCTACATAATCCAACATATAAGAATTTTCCATGTCACATTTTCCAAAGCATAAACAAAAAAAAACAAAGAACAATAGTAATCTTGACCTGTATTCTAGATTTCCAAACAAAAACCAACCCATTTCCCATCAACACTCTACTTAGACGTATTCTCTTTTGACGCTCATCTAGAACACAATTGCATACCTTTTCTAAGACACCGAAGGTGAAATATAATCCTTACCATCACTACTCTTTCCTCTTTTTTCACCAATGAGACCATGAGGAGGTTTTCCAAAAATAATCATGATTGATTACACATGGTTCTTCCCACCTCCCACGAACATCTCCTCTCTAATAATACTCATTTAACATTGCTTATGTAAAGAAAATAAAGTGTCTTTAGTTAATGGTATTATCAATTCTAATTTTATTTTATATTATTATTTTTTAATTTCCCCTTTATCAATCTAAAGTGCTCATAGTGGTATTAAAATAACAAGCATCAAAAGACTTATAATTCTCTAGTTGGGTCCCATGCTCTTGGTATCTTTATTACCATCTACAATCACACATTCCAAACAACAAGGTCATTCATGCAAAAAGTTTTCGATGCACCTATATGATATTCAAAGTGCAACCTTTTGTGTATTCATAAGCCAATCATCACTTTCCTCTTAACTTTTCCATTGACCAAATTCATTTGTCAGTTGGATATACTTGGTCCTACATGCACAACGTCAGTCAATAGTACCCCATTCTATAGGAAAATGTAAGGTTAAACAATTAATTTATTTTCTATAAAAAGTTTTGTGAGGAGGGTCATTACATCCTCCCCCACTAAAAACAAATACAATACCTGTGTTTATTGCATGATAAAATAAATCAAATACTTTGTACATATAGTTTTTTTCACATATGCAATATGAACCATACCATTTGATTATTCATACATTGTTCATTATGATATAAATCATCATTGAATCATAACTTATTCAAACTTGGGCACTCAATTAAACCACTTAATATTTCATATTGCAATCAACCAAATTTATATTCATAATCTAAAATATACATCATCTCACAAACAAAGTTACTCTACTCAGTAACCATAACATACACAAAACTACTCTACTCAGTGTTCAATCACATATCCTTATACATATATATTTACATCAAATTATATAAAATGTTTTTTAAAATATTTTTAACTACTCAAGCATATAAGTAAATTGTTGTTACATATCTGCAACATTCTTCCACATGGCATTTCTATATAAGTAGATGTCCCATTGGACCCGATATTTCTCTATATCTCTATTCCTCAAGTTTTTGGTTCGAAAACCAAGTATACGAATAGGTCAAACTTCAATTTTGAGTGGATTAGTCTTTTGCAATTTGGAAACATCCAAAACATGAGTAGGATCAAAAATGTATTTCCTAAAGAGGGACACATGGAAGACATTGTGGATTTTGAATAAGCTTGGTGGCAAAGCAAGTTTGTATGCAACATGGCTTATCTTGCCCACAATTTCAAATGGAGCCACATATCTTGAGTCAATTTTAGGATATTTTATGAAGATTTTAGTTGGCTTCACCCTTAAGAATACTTTGTCTCCCATATAATATTATCTCAGTGTCCTTTTGAGGTCAACGTAGATCTTCTGACAGTCTACAACCTCCTTCAGATTTTGCTAAATTATTTTCAATTGATCTTCCATTTTTTTTTAAGTTTTTGATCTGATCACTACCCGATATTTTGGATTATCCCAAGATAAGGGAGTTTTACACCTTCTTCCGTATAGGGTTTCAAAATCTAACATATCTAGTGATGCATGATAATTGTTATTGTATGTAAAATCAACTAGGTATATATAGTCTTTTCACTTTGTATGTTGATCCATGCAATACATTCTTAGAATATCTTCTAATACTCGATTCACCCTCTTGGTTTGTCCATCTATATCAGGGTGATAGGTAGTACTAATATTCAATTTGGTTTCCAACACTTCATGTAAATCCTACTAAAAAGTAAAGGTAAGTGAGAATCTCTATCAAATATTATGATTTCTAGAAATTCGTGCAGTCTTACCACTTCCCTCACAAATTTGCTTGCTATTGTAGGTGCATCATCTTGCACATTGCTTGGTATAAAATGTGTGACCTTAGCTAACTTATCCACAACTACCAAGATTGCATCATGCTTGAACCTTTTTTTACACAAGCCCACTATAAAGTCCACTAAAACCTCCTATTATTTTTGTGTAGGTATCTCAGGTGGGTACAACCTGATGGAGATGTTTCACTTTAACTTTCTAGCACTCTAAGCATGTAGCCATATAATTCATGATGTCATTTTTTATACCTGGCCAATAGTAGGCCTTTCTTAAGCTTTTGTGCATTTTTAACCCTCCAAGATGCATCGAATAAGTAGTGTTTTGTGCCTCCTTAAGGTTTGTTTCTCTCAATCCTTCTATATTTGGAACTACCAACCTATTCTTATAATCCATAAAGCTATCTTTATATACAAATTTTGTATCCTTTCCAAGTTCTTGCTCCATTTGAGCATTGCGGGAATAAAAAAATTCATATTTTTGATTTTGATTTTTAATTTGATCTAGCAAATCATATTAACATTTTGTCAATGTGGTAATACACCCTCTCCTACTTAGAGTGTCAACAACCTTGTTCACCTTACCCTTAATATACTTGATGCCAAAATCGTACTAAGCTAGAAACTCCATCTAGTGTTGTTACCTGACATCCAGTAAGGTTTGAGTAAATATGTATCTTACACTTGGATTATTTGTTTCTAGTTCGAATGGTTTCCTCAAAAAATAGTGCCTCTATATCTTAAAGGCATGTACAACAATTGCCAACTACAAGTCATGAGTGACATAATTCACATCTGCCTCTTAAGATTCCTTGAATTAAAGGTAATAACCACATTATATTGGGTCAAAATCCCTCCTAATAATTCAATTGATGCATCAATACACATTGTGAACTACTTAATAGGATTAGGTAATTGTAAAATTGGTGCAGTTTTCAACCTTTCTTTCAAAATTTGAAAAGCCTCTTCAAACTAATTTTTCCATTTAAAGGCTTTACCTTTTCTTTGAATATTTGTAATAGGTTGGGAAATTTTCGAGAACCCTCTAACAAATCACCTATAATAGCTTACAATCCCCATAAAAATTTACACCTCAATCACATTCATAGGTGCAGGCTAATCAATAATTGCTTCTATTTTCTTGGGATTGACTACAATCCCTTCAGTAGAGATAATATATCCCAAATAGTTTTACATATAATTAATTCTTTCTAAGAATCCCAAGCACATTTCTCATATGTTTTTCATGTTCCTTCTTATTTTTAGAATAGATGAATATGTCATCCAGAAACACGAGCATAAACTGGTCCAATTGCTCTCTAAAAATATTATTCATGAGATTCATGAAGATAGCTAGGGTAAAAGCAAAAGGTAGGAATGTAAACTCAAAATGTATGTACCTTATTCTAAAATTTGTTTTAGAAGTGTCTTCTTCTCGGATCCTTAACTGATGATAATCGAACCTTAGGTCAATCTTCGAGAAGATGGTTGCTATTTTTAGTTGATCGAAGAGATTATCAATATTAGGTAATGAATACCTATTTTTAATAGTAACCTTATTCATAATTTGGTAATCTATATGCATCCTTAAGGTACATGTAAATAATTTTAAAAAATAACAAAATTAATTTTAAAGTTAGAAAGATAATGAAAGAAATAGAAAAGTGTATGAAAAAAATAAAAAATGTTTTTAAAATAAAATAAAAAAATGTTTTTAAAATAAAATAAAAAATTTTAGGGTCCGAGGGCCTGACTCAACGGCTAAAACGTCTCTTTCGGGGCGGGGAGGCCCGCGATCAAACCCCTCGGGCCCCGCCGTACTGTTACACTGTTCTCTCGTCCGGGTTCGTGCAGCGGCGTTAAAGGTTGAAATCGGCGGGGGCTTGGTGGTTATAGGGGAAGGTTTACAGGGATTGCGTATAATCGAGTTGTTGTAATCTGGATGATTCCACCAAGTTAATCAAAAAAATAAAATAAAATAAAAATAAAAAAAATAAATAAATAAATAAAATAAAATAAAATAAAATAAAAATAAAAAATAAAAAATTTTAAAAGTCTTTGTTAAAATTGTTATGATTTTTATATATTGACGTATTTTTTATAGTTGATTTATTATTTTTATTTGAATAAATATTTTAACATGTATATGTATATATATATATATATTTATCAATTTTGTGGAAGAAGGGATTTGAAAGGAACCCCAAACCTTTTACAAAATGGATCCACCTAGATTTGAGAGATTAAGGGAGGCCCATAGGCCATCAAAAGATAAACCAAGATCCAAATATCCAACAGGATCAAACCCAAATAAATTTACCAAAATAGTTCCATACATACTCCTAAAATTTTGAGATAGCCTAAGGTAGCTCAATCCCATGCAAGGGAGAGCAAACACCCTAGCCGAGCTAACTAGACTAACAAAATAAAAAGGATAGGGCAAAAAATATTTCCAACAAACCACCTAGAACCAGAACCTAGTTCTTGGTTTTGTTGGGTCTAAATTTATTCCACAACTCTTCAACCTTTGGTTTCCACTATTCCCACCCCATTAGGACCAAGATATCCTCTTGTTTGAATTAAAAAAAAAGTTCCTAAAATATAAAAAGTACCGTAAAATCTCCCTTGAATAGAGTCAAAATATGACCACCAAATAAGTAGCAAGTAAATTACCTTCTTCTGACATCATTAGCTAGTTGGATTAAGCCTTCCAAAAAATCCTTGTTCCAAACTGTGATGCCATTTTGAGAGGTGCCCAGGTTAGCCAAAAAATTGGTCGAATTGTTACCCTCCCTAAACACATATTGGTACTGAATAATTTCAAATATTTGGTCCAATTTATGCACTTTCTCCAATAGGTTTGAGATTTTTCAAGTTGGAATCTACATCCCTCTAACCATATTAATGATATTGAGCAAGTCACATTTGGTTATGACTTTTATAAAACCTAGATATTTTAACTATAATATTCTTTGAAAGAGAGCTCTAGCCTTAGTTGCATGGTTAGTTTGGGTTTTTATGTTTTTAGTAAATTCCAATAAAATTTACCCCTCAGCATCCTTGATGACACCACTTGTTCTATCCCAACATAGATTACCCTTAGATGCACCATAAAATTTTAATTTTATCCACCTAGGAAGGTGCAATTCCCAAATAGTATCTACTCTTACTGGGTGATGGATTCTCAAGATCGAAACAAGAGAAGATTTAAAACCTAAGTTATTCTATCCCTACTTTTGTACCAATGTTCCTCACATCCAAGGATAGGAGATCAACATTCTCCACCATGGCAAGGATAGTCTTAAAAAAAACTAACTCTAGGTAATGAGAAGTATTCTTAAAAGCTCTAGAATTTCTTTCCTTCCATATACACCACCACATATGAGGGAGGACAAAGAATGTGAATTATTGAATCTGAGGTGAAAAATAGGGAGTGCTCCATTGCTCCACACGGGCATTTAGCTATTTAGGGGGAACCTAAATCCATTCCCACTAGATGAAGCAACATCAAAAAAATTTCTTTAGAATAGGAAGATAGGGAGAACAAATGCTTGGGATATTCTTTTGCCAACCCACATAGATAACATCAGTTGGTTAAATTAAAACCTCTCTTCTATAAATTATCTAGTGTTAAGCACTTTCCTTGCATAGCCAACCAAAAAATATATTCACTTTGGGTGTGAGAGCTTTGTACCAAATTTTATTAGATGGGAACAAAGGCTCTTCGTGATCATCAAGGAGTGCATACGTTGATTTGATCGAGAAACATCCATTATTTTTAGCTCCCCAACCCAACTTATCTTGTTTATCTTTAGAGACTAAAATAATGTATTTCAACAATTTTGAAAAGGTTTTACAAGCCGATTCCTCATCTTGAGACCATTCAAGGAAGGAAAGAGGTTTCCAACATTTGTTTCCATTCACCATATTAAATTAATCATAGACCCTTGATTCAAAAACCTGTGTTATGATAAATTCAAACTAAGATAGTATAGAAATGGAGTTTAAAGGTCTATATACTACCCATATACCTCCCCAAAAATTGATCCTCTAAACATTACCCAGAAGCCAAAATCCATCCTTCAAAACATCTACTCGACTTTTAACCACACTTTTACAGAATGTAGATCCTTGGTATGGGCTAGGATCATAAAAATAAAATCCCCATTCCCCAATTATTCGGATTTTAAAATATTTAGAATTTTGGGCCAACTTCCAACCTTGCTTATCTATAAGGGTCCTATTCATTAAACTCATTTTCCTTATACCAAGTCCTCCCATATCCTTACAATTGTAAACTTGATCCCAAGCTACTAAGGAAAACATTTTTTTGTCTTGAGATTCAGACCAAAGAGAGGAGTGTTGAATCTACTCTAATTTTCTAAGAACTATCCTTGGCACCTTGAACAAAGAAATAAAATAAAGAGGAATACTTTGTAAAGTAGTTTTAACCAGAAGGGCTTTACTAGCTTGGCTCAAGAGCGCCTTTTTCCACCCTGCTAGCATCCTCTGAAACCTCTGTACCATCGATTCCCACAAAGAAGCTTTGAATCCACCTTTGAAAAGCGGCATTCCCAGGTAAAAAAAGGAAGGAAATCAGTCATACACCCATGATTTTAATTATTTTTCTTTACCTTCTAATTAGTGTGTTGAAAAAATAAATCTTACTTTTCAAAAGTTAATCTTTTGCCCAGAAACCTACTCATAGTCAAAAAGAATGGCTTTAATCGCTTGAGCTTGCAGAATCGAACCTAGGAAGGATAGCAATGTATCATATTGAACTGATGATATGAAATTAGGTCAGAATCACTTGCAGGTTTGATGCCTACTATATAAGGTTTAACTTTGATAGTGCTTCCTAGGGATTCTGCTCGTAGGATGAATAAATAAGGATATAAGGGATACCCTTTTCAAATACCCCTAAAACTACCAAAATAACCTATCAGGGATTCATTAAAAATGATAGAAAACTTCACTGATGAAATGTAGACTTTAATCAAACTCAACCATTCCTGATTAAATCCAAATTTCTCCATAACTTTTAATAGAAATTTCTAGGAAACCCAATCATAGGCCTTATCCATGTCAAGTTTCAAAAGGGTATTTGGTTTGCCACTTTTATCCATAGAGTGTATCAGTTCATGAATTTCGATGATACCATCAAGAATTTATCTTCTAACCATAAATCCATTTTGGGGTAAATCAATAATACATGGAAGGTGGACTTTCAATTTATTTGCTAATTTTTTTGTGAGAATTTTTAGTAGCGTGTTGTAGAGGCTTATGGGCCTAAATTTTTTGAATTATTTAGCACCTTTCATCTTAGGAATAAGGAAAATTAAAGTAGAGTTGATTTTAGATGGAATAATTCAATGCTTGGATTTCCTTCATGGCATTATAGATATATTCTCCCAAAATATACCAAAACCTCTAGAAAAATATGGGTTGGAATCTATTTGGACTTGGAGCTTTGAGGCCCCCATAAAGAACATTTCCTCCCTAATTTTCTCATCACTAAACAGGGCACATAAATATCCCCTTAAATACTAATTAGAAGGTAAAGAAAAATAATTAAATAAGGGCACATTTCCTCCAAAGTAATCAGTCTCCAAAAGATCCCCTTAAATACTAAATTTTTATAGCAAAAAACAATATTTATCACTTTTTCATATATAAGAAGTACAAAACCATCCAATTTCATGGGATCCCAAAGGCATAGAAGACCTCCCAAAGCACCAATAGAAAAATTTACTATGAAAATAACTTCCTTCCAGATGATGTCCTTAGTAATTTCCATATTGGTTTTGTCCATTTTGGTTTCTTGGATAAATATAATGTTTGGATGAACTTTTTTCAGTTAGATGCCAAAATCCTCTTATTTGTAGGCCTATTTAGGTCTCTTATATTCCAAGAGAGCATCTTCATTTGAATGGTTTGAGATATTTTCGCTTGTTCGAGGCTTGGGGGGATCCATAAAATGATTCTAACTTGAGTTGTTTCTTTTTATTCTCCTCTTTTTCAAATTTAAGCTAAGTTTGAATTCCATTAGTGATATATGATTCTACTCCTTTGAACCTTACTATCTTGTTTGAGGGTTTACTAGGCTTTTGACTAGTTCCCACATCCATTTTTATTTTTTTTGAACTTCTGGTTTTTGGCTTGGACATTGAAGTTACTGAAGATCCTGCTCCCATACACAAGAATTTTTTCAAGTCAAACATAATTGGAGACTCTGGTTCCTAGATCGTAAGTTTAGAATTATTTCAAGGAGAACTGATTTCCTCCTAGATCGCAACAACTAAATTCCTCCAAAATCAAATCTTCAGAAGCTAAACATTGGTAGGAATTGTGAATAAGTTTTGATGGAATACAAGTCTCGATTTCTAGGGCCATCAACTTGACAAGGCTACCCTTCGAGGCCTGGACCACCATCTCACCATACTTACACATTAATTGGGATGATTTGATCCCCAATCTTATCTTCCATTTTCAGATCATTTAGGGTCTGCTCAAATTATCCTGTTCTAGAAGGAACCATTTATTCTTGGGTCTTTCTGACTAGCTTTTTTGACTTGTTCTTCTATGGATCTCCACTACTAGAAGCTTTAGGAGGGTAAGCCTTCATCGCATACCCAAATATTTGACATGAAGAACATCTAAGAGATCAATTCTTATAGACTATCTGTTGTAGCCAAGGACCCTACTTGGAGATAAGTTCAATGTGTCTCGGTAGCTCAGCCTCTAGGTCTGTTATTACACACATCCTAACAAATATCATCCTATACTTGGCTCTAGTGGCCAAGTCAATAAGAAATAGTTCCCTAATGGCTTTGGATATACCCTTTAGGATATCTTTGTGCCATAAATAAAATGAAAATTAAGATAGGTGAACCCAAAGGGGTGCCATATTATTATTTTGAGTCCTAGGGTTGAATTCTAAACCCCATTTCCATAAAAAAAATCTTTGTTTGCCAAAAAACATGGGCTTCCTCAAAGAATCAATTTTGAGTACTCCTCAAAACTCAACATGATAAGGAAGAAAAATTTGAAAAGAGCCACAATATCAAGGGAGCCTAAGGGTTTCCATTTAAATAGAGTCCACCATTGAATGGAATCAAGGTCTGGTCGGGTTCCTTGAAACTTTCCAACCAGGTTCCACGAGCCTTCAACCATGGTAGCACCCACCAACTCTTATAGAATGACAAGTTTCTTATTAACCAAAGAAATATCGAAAAGAGGTTTCGAGGCTTGAGAAAATAAACTCATAGCAAGAATCATAGCGAAAGAAGACTCACCTAGATCAATTGGATGACCACTTCTCGAGGACACTTTCATGGGTTTACCATAAGACACTGCTAGACCCACTGACTCCACAACTCTAAAAATCCCATGGGAGGGTCCTCAAGGACCACTTGCTTTGATTGATTGCCAGCTTTCCCAAGGTCACCACCTACTTGCAAATCACCTTGTAACTACCACTAAAATTATCATCTTGACTACAAACTTTCATAAACACCCCATTTGCTTATGAACTGACACTGAGATTGCCAACAAAACCACCATCGAGACTGCCACCCTGATTGGTACCATCACAAATCAAATTTTGTAGGTCACACTCCGTTTTGATCTCAGACACCTGACCACCCTACACACTCACCTTCCCGTCCATGGTCATTTTCAAAATCCTTAGGTTTTATATGTTCAAAAAAGTATATTGAAAGTGTTTATTATTTTTCATGTTCGCTATGAAATCTTGCAGAAACCCTAGTCTTCAACCTGTGAATAAAATCCTGCAAAGTCCCTAGTCTTCAACTTGTAACTTCCTCCTGTAAAAAGCTTAGTCTTCAACCAATAAATGAAATCCTGCAAAAACCCTAGTTTTCAACCCAAAAATAAAATCCTGCAAAAGCCCTATTCTTCAACCTACAACTTCCTCCTATTATTCACTGTAAAACCTTGCAAAACCTTAGTCTTTAGCCTGTAAATTTTAATCACTCTGAAATCCTGTAGAAACCCTAGTCTTCAACCTGTAAATGAAATCTTGCAAAAATCGTAGTTTTCAACCTATAACTTCCTCCTACAAAAATCTTCCAATTTATCCTAAGAATTTTAATGTGCAACTTCTTCCTATTGTTCATTGTAAAACCCTTATTCAATAATTTAAACTACAACTTCCTCCTTGCAAAATTCTAGTCTTCAATCTGTAAATGTTGTTTACTCTGAAATCTTGCAGAAATGCTAGTTTTTAACTCGTAAATGAAATCCTGCAAAAATCATAGTATTCAACCTGTAACTTCCTCTTGCAAAAACCTACCATTTCATCATGATTTTTTTTTTTTACATGGAATTATTATTTATTTGCTTTTCAATTTAACATGTAACTTATTTCTAATTAAATTAAATTATATAAAATGAAATAAAATGACAATAATAAAATTATGTAATAAATGAAAAATATTTAATAAAATTAATAAAAAACCAAACTTACATTCATATAAGTTATTAAAAATTATCATGTAAAAAATTCAACTATTTTAAGTATTTCTATTTAACAAAGACAGAAAATTAAAAAAAATAATAATTTAATATTTGATAATATTATAAGTAAAATTTCTAATTTTAATGTCGTGTCAATGAAAAATGTGAAAACATACACAATATCATCTTTGTACCAGCAGCGCTTTCACATTTTTCAAAGAAAGCATAGGAAACACATACAATTTGTATCTCTCGATAATCAGATGTTGCTTCTACGGATGCTGAGCTGTAGCGCAAACGAGATGGAAAAAACAAAGGATTGAGTGAGAAACTGGCCTTTACAGTTGTTCGCGGTCCCACAAGTGCCGTCAAGTCGCTTTAAAATACACGTTAATAAAGACGAGAAGAAATCCAAAGATAGATTCTACTTTTGGACTGCTACGTCATCAAGACAGAAAAGACAATATACCTTTAAAATTTGACGGTTAAATAGCTATGATTGCCAATTTACTATATAGATTAGTTTACTGAGAGTAAACATTGAGATACTCTCGCATTCCGTCAAATTAACGTGTGTAATTTAAAAAATTTATAACAACCTCCTACACCAAGATCCAAAACAAAGTACCTTTCATAAGTACTCTGTTATTTTTCTGAGTCGACGCACAGTGACTATCGGATAACATATGGATGGCTCAGATTTTTACTACAAATGCTCACGGTTTTGTCACATAAAGTTTTGGGCCCCATTGCCAAGACAGTACGTTGCATTCTTCTTGACCAAAAAGTATAAATAAGTGAGCAATAATTGAGATGGCATCTGTATGATTGAAAAATAAGTAATAATTGAAATGGTATGTTTGTGGGTGGTGAGTTGTTTAATTTTTTTAAATGTAAAATATAATAATAATAATTGAAATGATATATTTATGGATGATGAATTGTGTAACTTTTTAAAATGTAACATTAATAATAAAAAATAAAATATTAAAAAAATAAAAAATATTTTTTAATTTTTTTAAAATAATTATATTTTTTATTTTAAAAAACATTATCATTTATATTATATTATGAAAAAGTTTTACAAAATCTGATACATTTCAGACTTATCTTCCAAGGAGTCCAATTAAAGGAGTTTTATCCACACATATTATTAAGAACCAAATTGACCAAAGTAGATTTCAAGGCTACGTGGTAAAAGCAGGGGAAACCAAAATTTATGTCTAATTTTTAGATGACACCATATAGACCTTTGTTTTAGTTATTTTTTACATCTCACAATATAGTCTTGTTTACTATATTAGAAATAAATTGTTGGATGAAACATAATGTTAATTTGATTTTACAGGTTATTGTTTTTAGTTATATTATGGAATTTAGTTTCTTATTTGTTTTTATATAAAACTAATTATATAGTTTGCCATATAAAAATATAGAATAATCTTGTAAATTATTTTATTATATTAAAGTGATCATGTGCAGAATAGAATCTACACTAATATGTTTAAACATAGTAATAAAAAAATTAACCATTTCATATAGGTTTTAAGTTAATATGATTGCATATGTTGTATGGAATATATTTTGTCTAAGATTTTCTTAAATCTTTAAATAGTCTTCAACTAAAATTTGTTTTTTATACAAACATTTATAATTCTTTAATTTTTTAAGGCCTCTATAATATTGTTTCTTTTCTAAGCCCTATATCACCTACATGGAAGAAACTTTTTTTTTTTTCATTTTATTTCTAAAGATATTTTTTTTGAATTTTGTTAAATTCAAATGTTTTAAGTATACATCATATATATAAAGATAGAATGCAATATGATAATTATGAGTTGTAGTCTTCCAACCATCTTTAAGTTGATTACATTCTATCAAAAAATTGAGTCTTGGAGCTCTTCCCTATTTTCTTTGTTAGGCAAAGGAATACTTAGATATGCATATGGTAATTTTACAACTTGCAGCCTTAAAATCTCCTTAGTAATCCATTGTAAATATGACACTATTAATAAAAAAAAGGTTAACAAAATGTTTACCACCCTTATAATAACATGATATATATTGATTTAAGTTTTATGGTCTTCTTTTTTAAGAGATGACCCAAAATAAAAGTATCATAAAAAAATTGGACATAAGATTCAAACAGGCCATTGTATTTGTAAAATGAACACTAATGATTGACTTTACAAGTGGTGTTGAGTCATATCCTCCTATATATGGGACAAGGGTGGATTAGATTTATTAGTCCTTGGGTAGGACGACAATAGGGTCTCTTGGGAATTCCTTCTCAAGGTTTTAAAAAAGTTTGGCTTCGATCAAGATTGGATAAGCTTGACTAAATATTGTATATCCTCTGCTATATTTTCTATTATGGTGAATGGATCACTGACTGGGTACTTATGGAGCTATTTAGGTATATGTCAAGGAGATCCTTTATCTCCATACCTTTTTATTTTTATGGTAAAAGCACCGGGACATGCTATTAAAGTTGATAATGCAATTATAGGTTTGAAGTCGATGACTTCTGTAAATCCTATTTCCCATCACCAATTTGTCGATGACACTCTTCTTTCCTTTCTAGCCTTTATCCCTCAGGCCAATGTAGTTAAAAGTGATTTGGAAGCCTTCGAACTTGTGGTTGGATAGAAGGTTAATTTCAAAAAAAAGTATAAATTTATTCTTTAATACCCCTCCCATCAGGTAGATAAGGATTCCTGACATTCTAGGATGTAATATTGACTCTCTTCCATTGGTTTACTTGGGGATACCAATCTTTAAATGAGATGCTAAATATTATCTATAGAAGCTAGTGGTAGAAAGGGTATAGAGGAAGCTCACTGGATGGAAGGACACTCTCTTGAGCTAAGCAAGGAAGGTGATGTTGGTTAAAGATATGTTACAGAGTATCCCAGTGTATTTTATGTCCCTATTTAGAATTTTGGGTAAGATTTTGGAGAAAATTGAACATATTCAATGCTCCTTCCTATGGTCGGGTGCTAATGATAAAAATAAATTTCATTTAGTGGCTTAGGACCAAGTCTGTAGTAATAAGGGGGAGGGTGGCTTAGGCATTAGAATGCTAAAGGCCATGAAAAGAGCTTTGGTAGCCAACAATATTGGATACTAGCTTAGGATGAGAATGTTGGCTAGGTTGAGATTATAAAAGACAAATATTTGAGAAATAGAATTCAGTTTCTCAAGGGCCTTTTTCCTCCTCTTGGATCGACCTTTTGGTCTAGTTTGATTAAATATCACTCGAATATCCATAATGGTGGAATATGGAGGCTAGGTGATGGTATGTCTATTAAATTCTAGAGGGATACTTGGGCTATCGAGACTCTTTAGATTCTATTTCAAACTTGAAATTGGTGAAGTAAATAACTGATATATTTTGGGGCCCTAAAGTTAGTGATTTTATTGAAAGACATAATGGTCATCCCAGATGGAAATCCTTCGAATTACCAGATTTATCCCAAGCGAAAGTAATGGTGTTTAATTTATTATATAATATTCTTAAATGGTGCATCATCCTTGGGAGAGATATCCTAGACAAGTTCATTTGGAGCCTCAAGAAGGATATGCAGTCAGCTTATTCCATTTTGGACGGGCATAGTGATCATTGGTTCCTTGTGAGTAAAATTTGGCTAAAAGGTTTGACCCCTAAGATCAACATATTTTTTTTGTTGGCATCTCAAGGTAAGTTATTAACCTTAGACAACCTCCAAAATAGAGGTTTGATTTTACCTAAAATTTGTCTCTTGTGTAGATGTGTGGAAGAATATATATATATTTTTTATTTGTGGAAAACATCCCAAAAGGGATGCCACTTTCGGGTAAGACCCACGGAGGCAGGGGTATCCATTCCGCCAAAAATTCCCAAGACTCGGACATGGCCTACCACCTTTGACATACTCAAGGAGCAAAAAAACACACAAAACCAAATTTAAAAAAAAAAGTAAATAACAACAAAAATAATAAAATAAAATAAAAAACATGCTCCTTGAGTGTGTCAAAACCAAAAGCACAACCAAACACACAAAATAATATAAAAGAAACCACAACACAAACCACATATAAAAACACAAGAACCACATAACAAAACACAAACAAGACAAAAACAACAAAACACTACAAAGACATAACCCAAAAAAACATGAAAAATAAACACAACCAAAACCTAAAAAATAAAATAAATAAAATAAAAATAAAAACAACCAACAATAGAAAATAAACAAAAACAAAAAACATAGAAAACACTCACACATAAAAAAAAATGAAATAACACAAACAAAGAGAAACCCAAGAACAAGAACAAAAAAATACAAGAACATTAACAAAAAACATAAAAAAAAAACAAAACAACAAAAACACAAGAACAACAAAAAAAAACACAAAGAACACAAAAACAAAACAAAACAAAAGAACCCACCCACCTTAAAAAACTAAACAAAAAAAAAAAAGACAAAAGAAAAAAAAAAAAAAAAAAAAAAAAAACAAAACAATGACCTATCTAGACCAGAAGACTATTAATGCAAATAATCAACAGAGGAAATAAAATTAAGAATATAATGATCTAGGGAACTAAAAAAACTGAATGAACCAAAGAGAAACAAAAAAAAAAAAACAAGAAGAAACTAGGTACCTTCAGAACTGGAGCCATCCAAAGAAATGATAGAAAGAAGAGCTTCCCTAATTTGAAAAGCCCACCATATAGGAGGGTGGCCATAACAAGTAAGATCACCTTTGTCCAAAGCCTAATTAGCTAAAGCATCAACACTCTTGTTTTGATCTTTGACCACATGATTGTAATCAACTTTCAAAAATCTCATCTGGATTAACTGAATCTTCTCAATAATTCTTTTTATTATCCAATCCACCTTATGATTCTTAGGAGTCTTCAAGAGATTAATCATAAGTTGAGAGTCAGACTCAACTAACACATTTTCCCATCCAACCTTAGTAGCCTCCTGAAGGCCTCTAAGGATACCATACCCCTCAGCAAGGTTATTGGAAAGAATACCCAAATTCTTAGCAAAAGTAAAAACCAGGGAGCCATCTGAAAGTCTACCAATTCCTCCCACACTGGATTTTCCAGGGTTCCCTCTAGAGGCTCCATCAGTATTGACTTTTCCAAAATCCCTAGGAGGGGATCACCAATTTCTAGTCCTATCCATATTACTAATACTCACATTCCCTTTAATATGGTTGCCCTTAGAAGGCTTAATCTTCAATATTTGCATCACTTGATCCCATATTTGGTGGGAGTTTTGGGGGTGATTAAGGAGTTGATGGACTGATTAAACTAAGTTGGCTATGGTCTTTTGCCAAATATAGTGAATATCCTTCCTATCTTGATTAAAAATTTGGTTGTTCCTTTCATTCCAAATATTCCAAAGAAGAATGGTAGAACCCATACAAACTAACTGCCTAATAAAATGATCAACACCCTCTTGATTAGGCCAATCCCTCCAAAGCTGTTCAAAAGTGAAAAAATTGGACCACTGTAAGCCAAGTAAAGTTGTCATTCTCCTCCATAGCTCAGAGGCTAAAGCACACTCAATAAAAATATGGTTGATATTTTCTACATTCTCTTCACACATTTCAAATCTAAAAGGGCCATGAAAACCACGCTTCATAATTTGCTCACCAGTAAGCACCCTATGATGCAATAAAATCCAATTAAAGAACCTCACCTTAGGCCAGAGCTTTTGAGCCCACAATTGAGAAAATATGTCAGAAGAATGGTTGGGATTATTATGGCATAAGTTCAAATAACCTTGAGCAACTGAATACTCACCCTTAGTAGTGTTGTTCCATCCAAAACAATCTTTTTCATGGGACCAAGAGAGGGATCTCATATGAAGGATGCCTTGGATATCTTGTCTTTTCCTTTCTGGGATTTGAATAGGCAAGTCCTCAATAGGGATCCAATATCTACCAACCTTTGAATTACCAATATGGTACCGACAGTAATTAGCCACCTTTATCCAATTAGCTCGGTGAAGCTCCTCCATCCAAGGCCTCCAATCGAGAAATTGAGTTATTAAAGGCTTGTGACCATCCCAAGAATCTATCCAAAAATTTGCATGTTTACCATTATGAATGATCCAAAATAATTTTTTCTTTATCAAATCCTCACCAGTCTTAAGAACTGCTAAAATGGGAGAACCTTTGGTAGGAATTTTATAGCGAACAAGGTATTCAGGAATTTTGTTCTCAGCATATTTAGCACAGAGATTATTGGCCCAAAGAGCATTGGGGTTATGCAACATCCTCCAATATAATTTAGCAGCTAAAGCTTTGTTGTTATTAATTGAAGACCGGAATCCTAACCCCCCTTCACTCGTAGGAAGACATAAAGTATCCCATTTCACCAAGGCCCATTTTCTTTTCTCCTTAGTACCACTCCAAAGGAAACGATGACTAATTTGATCCAATTCTTGAAGAACAGCCTTTGGGATATTCAAAACAGAAGAAACATAAATAGGAATAGCTTGAAGGACTGATTTTACCAAGGTGATTCTGAAGAGAAATTACAAAGACATATTCTAGAAATAATGCAGAAATGATAACTCAAGAAATAATGACACCATTCAATGCACTTATAACACACAAGATTTACCCTGGTTCACCCAATTTGGGCTAGTCCAGCAAACAAGAGTCTATCCTCCTTGATATATTATTCTCTCTGTTATCCCTAAAACGGGACATTACAATAATTATATAAGGAAACTCATACAACCCTAAACTACCAAGTGGTATTAGGGTACCGTGGATACAACACCATGGGTTAAACCACCCACACCCACTAACCACCCACCAACCGTGGGAATCTCGGGGGTCACTCCAAAAGTAGCAATAAAAGTAGGTGAAAAGTAGCGATAAAAGTAGGTGAAAATTTTTCGTGCCTGCTTCGCAGGCATCTATCACTTTCACCGTATCCGAGGGCGTCCCCCTACGCACCCCGAGCCATCACCTATTATGTAATCACCTTTACCATAGTCGGGGTCCTTGGGGGCCTCCGCCCTGGACCCCCTACCCGTCGTCTTTTGCGCTGTAGTGCCTGTCGTACAATTCTTTTCTCGACAAAGAATGAGACACATCCAACATTCTCCCACTTGTTGAATACTTTGCCGGACCCATTTCAATTGAACAGAATCTAAACTTTTCGAGTGCTTACACTTGGTTAAAGCATCTGCAACATTTTCCTTGGTGTCTACCTTTTCCAAGGAACACTTTCCTCTGTTCAAGCATGTCCTTGCAGAAATGGAACTTTGTATCAATGTGCTTCGTTCTTGAATGGTAAGCGGGGTTCTTTGCCAAAAATATGGCACTCGATCATCACGGTTTATCTTCACAGCTCCTTGAAAGAACCCAATTTCAGCACATAGTCTTTGCAGCCATACAACTTCCTTACTTGCATCGGTGGTTGTCATATACTCAACTTCGATAGTTGAAAGAGCAACAATAGTCCGCCTCTTGCTCATCCAACTAATGGCCCCTCCGAACAAATTGAATACATAAGCACTAGTAGATCTTCTCCTGTCCAGATCTCCCGCCCAATCTACATCAACAAACCCTTCTATATCCAATTGTCTATTTTCTTTACCTGTACCCTCATAGCAGATTGCAAAATCAAAGGTGCCATGCAAATATCTAAACACCCTTTTCACAGCAGTCCAATGCTCTTTACCAGGTTTAGAAATATATCTACTCAAGACTCCCACTGCATGGGCAATGTCTGCTCTAGTACAAACCATGGCATACATTAAACTACCTATAGCATTTGCATAAGGAATATGTGACATTTCCTCTACCTCTTCTTCTATCTTTGGACATTGTTCAGCATAAAATTTTTCACGTAAAGAAATAGGTACCTTCACTGGTTTGCAATCCTGCATATTGAACCTTTTCAACACAGTCTCAACATACTTTTTTCTGATCTAGCCACAACCTTTTGTTAGAGCGATCTCTTTTTATTTGCATACCCAATATAAAATTTGTAGGGCTAAGATCCTTCATGTCAAATTGTGATGCCAACTGAGACTTTACTTCCCTGACCAGTTTCTTGCTATTTCCAATTAGTAACATGTCATCAACATAAAGAACTATAATGACAATTACATTACCAATTTTCTTTGAATACACATAGTGATCAGCATTGCTATGAACAAAACCAATTCCTAAAACATAAGTATCAAATTTTTGGTACCACATTCTAGGTGATTGTTTCAGTCCATACAATGATTTCTTTAACTTACATACCAGATCCTCATTTCCTGCAACAGTGAAACCTTTAGGCTGCCTCATAGAGATTTCTTCCTCCAAATCTCCATGAAGGAATGCAGTTTTCACATCCATCTATTCTATTTCAAGATCAAATGCAGCAGCCACAGCTAACATAAATCTAATTTATGTTAGATTTGCAACGGGAAAGAAAACTTCACCATAATCAATTCCTTCAACCTGGGAAAAACCTTTAGCAACTAGGCGAGCTTTATATTTCTCCACTTTACCTTCAGCATTCCGCTTCTTCTTAAAGATCCACTTGCAACCTATTGCTTTCCTACCACTTGGTAATTTCACTAAATCCCATGTTCTGTTCTTTTTTAGGGACATCATTTCCTCATCCATGGCCTCTTCCCAACGGTTTGCCTCTCCAGAATTAATAGCTTCTCTAACTGTTCTAGGATCTTCATCAATGTGAGATAGTATAAAAGAAGTAGGAAAAGCGGATGGATCGTACCTTTCGAGTTGCTTCCTTTCCCGTGTTGATCTCCTTACCACAGGTGTATGAACCTCTTCTTCATCCTCTTCCGGATCCTCACCCGTATGCTCCTCTTCCATATCCTCATCTATATGCTCCTCTTACAGATCCTCTACTGTTTGATAGTTTTCCATGAGATCAAATTGGACTGTTCCAGGTTCCTCTTCTGTAACTACCTTCCTGGAATCACTGATCATATCCCTAAACACCACATCTCTACTATACACTGTACTTTTAGTTTTTGGATTCCAAAGCTTATATCCTTTAACACCATCTTTATAACCAATAAAGATGCATTTAACAGCCTTATTATCTAGCTTAATTCTTTTCTCCTTTGGAATATGCATGTATGCATCACGACCAAAAACTCGAGATGTGAAATAGAAGGTTTCTTACCAAATAGAGCTTCAAATGGAGTTTGATCTAGCAATGCTGATGTAGGTGACCGATTTCACAAGTAGCATGTTGCACTCACTCGCTTCTGCCTGAATTCTCGTGCCAAACCTGCACCACTGAGCATACTTCTAGCCTTCTCCATCAGTGATCTGTTCAACCTCTCTACAACTCCATTCTGTTGAGGTGTATATCGAGTAGTCTTCTGTCTTGCAATACCACATTGCTTACAAAATTTCTCAAATACATTAGAACAATATTCCCCTCCATTATCAGACCTCAACACCTTAATCCTTTTATCAGTTTGATTCTCAACAAGTGCTTTAAATTCCTTAAAATTTTCAAACACTTCATCTTTGCTCTTAAGAAAGTAAATCCATGCATATCTTGAAAAATCATCAACAAAGGAAGCATAATACCATGATTTTCCAAGAGACGGCATAGGAATAGGACCAAAAATATCATTGTGGATCAAATCTAGTACCCCACTAGATCTTGTGGCACTAGATGGAAAACTAACCCGATTATGTTTACCATAAATACAATGTTCACAGAACTCAAAATACATTGAGTAATTAGGGATACCATGAACCATACCTTTTGTGTACAGGGTACGCAATCCCTTTTCTCCAATATGTCCCATCCTTTGATGCCAGAGTGTTGAGCTTTTATCAGAATCAACCTCAGGAATAGTTGAGCTATTGCACTCATTTGTCATAGTTCTTCCCAATAGCTTATACAATGTTCCAATCTGAACTCCCCTTGCCAACACCATTGATCCACAAACCATTTTGCATGAATCCTTGCCAAAACTGACATTCACTGCTGCATCGGCCATTTTGCTTATATAAATCAAATTTCTAGCAAGTCTCGAAATATGCATCACACCTGGTAGGGTCTTAACCCTACCATCCTGTAGCAAAATTTTCACTCTTCCACGACCCATGATTTTTAGTGGTGAATCATCTCCCAATAGTACCTCCCCTCCATCATATCTTTCATATTCACTGAACCACCCTCTATGAGGAGTCATATGAAAAGAGGCACCAGTATCAATCAACCAATCATTTTTATCTGATCGTGTAGAGCACGATGAGCAGGATGCCAGATATACATCCCTTGCTTCATCAATGGATTTATTCATCTCTGTGGAAGTCGATTCTTCAGAATTTTTTGTAGACTCAGCTTTCTTTGATCTACAATCCTTCTTCATATGACCAAGCTTGCCACAATTCTAGCATTTTCTCTCAAACTTCCCCCGAGACTTGGATCTACCTTTAGACTGAGACCTATCACCATATCTAGATTTGTCCTTCTCCTTGGCATGCCCTCTAACTGTTAGGGCTTCCTTAGATGTGCCCTCCATGGATTTTCTCCTCATATCCTCAGATAATAGAGATGCCACTATATCTTCAAACTTCAATGTGGATGAAGTTGTACTACCAATTGCTACTACTAAGTTATCCCATGAATCTGGTAAAGAGCATAACAAAGTAATGAATTTATCTTCCTCACTCAACTTAATTTCTACTGAGATGTTAGTTGACTTACCACTGTATTGAATGCATTCAGATGATCTACAACCGAATCCCCGTCATGCATCCTAAGATTGTATAGTTTCTTTCTAAGGAATAATTTGTTCACTAGGGACTTTGATTGATACAAAGTCCCTAACCTCTCCCAGAGATCCTTTGCTGTAGCTTCTCCCGAAACATTGATGAGCACTGAATCTGCAAGACACTGTCGAATCAAACTCCTTGCTTTTCGATTCATCTTCTCCCAATCTTCATCGGAAGTACCCGTAGGTTTTGTTGTTTCTGAAATAGCATCCCACTGATCTCTGTCCATGAGCATATCTTTCATATTTAACTTCCATAGCTCAAAAATTTTGCCATCAAATTTCTTGATCTCTATCCTTGAATGATTTCTTGACATTTTTCCTTCAAACTCCTTCTACGTAACTCCCACTCTAGAATAGGTTTCCTCTCACTCCTAGAAACCCTAGATCTTCTTCAAATGGATTTAAACCCTAGCAATAAAGGTGTCCCCCTATGGCTAATGACTTGGCTCTGATACCAAATGAAGAGAAATTACAAAGACATATTCTAGAAATAATGCAAAAATGATAACTCAGGAAATAATGACACCATTCAATGCACTTATAACACACAAGATTTACCCTGGTTCACCCAATTTGGGCTAGTCCAGCAAACAAGAGTCTATCCTCCTTGATATATTATTCTCTCTGTTATCCCTAAAATGGGACATTACAATAATTATATAAGGAAACTCATACAACCCTAAACCACCAAGTGGTATTAGGGTACCGTGGATACAACACCATGGGCTAAACCACCCACACCCACTAACCACCCACCAACCGTGGGAATCCCGGGGTCACTCCAAAAGTAGCGATAAAAGTAGGTGAAAAGTAGTGATAAAAGTAGGTGAAAATTTTCCGCGCCTGCTTCGTAGGCATCTATCACTTTCATCGTATCCGAGGGTGTCCCCCTATGTACCCCGAGCCATCACCTATTACGTAATAACCTTTACCGTAGTCGGGGGTCCTTGGGGGCCTCCGTCCCCCCGGACCCCCCCTACCCGTCGTCTTTTGCACTGTAGTGCCTGTCGTACAATTATTTTTCGGCAAAGAATGAGACACATCCAACAGATTCTACCCCCAGAAGAAAGCCACTTGTTGGTCCACTTTCCAATTTTCTTCTTGACTTTGTCCAACAACCAATTCCAATCTTTATTTTTTTGCCTTTGAATATTAATGGGAATACCTAAATAAGTGATTGGAAGAGAGGTCTTCTTATATATTAATTTATCCAAGACCATGGATTCCTGTCTAGCAAAGTAGTGAAAGAAAATAACTTTAGATTTGTCTTCATTGATCAACTGCCCAGTAGCCTTAGAAAAACAACTAATGATTTGCTTAATATTAAAAGCTTCCTTAACTGTAGCTTTACCTAAAAGGGTAGAGTCATCCACAAATTGAAGATGAGAGATAGGTCTAGCTCCATAAGCAATGGTAACTCCCTCAAGGGTTTTTTTCCCTCTTTTTGGTAATAATCCTACCCAAGCATTCAACAAGAATGATGAATAAATAAGGGGAAAGTGGGTCACCTTGCCAAATACCTCTGGAAGCTAGGAAAGACTGATAAGGCCTACCATTTATAAGAACTAAGTAGGAAAATGAAGAGATACATCCCATAATCCAATCCATCCAATCCTTAGAGAAACCAAATTGCCTCAAAACTTTGATAAGGAAGTGTCAATCCACTCTATCATAAGCTTTGGATAAGTCTAAACGGATGAACATAGAAGGAGAATTTTGCATATCCATGGAATGGATGGCTTCCTGAGCAAGAACTATCTCATCTACTATTTTATGGCCTTGCACATATCCCCCTTGCTCTGGGGAAAAAATCTTATGTAAAAGAGGCTTCAACCTTTCTGCCATGATTTTAGTAATAATTTTGAGAAGAACATTACATAAAGCAATAGGTCTAAAAGCTGAGATATGATCAACCTCTTGAGCTTTTGGAACAAGAGTAATATAAGTTTTATTGATAACCTTCAAAATTTCTTTGTATTTCCTAGCTTCTTCCACAACCTCTAATAAATCAACATGAAGGATATCCTAGAAATCTTGGTAGAACTCAATAGGAAAACCATCAGGACCTGGGGTTTTCCATTTTTGCATTTTAAAAACTACTTGTTGAAGCTCATTGATAGTAATAGGAGTAGTTAAAATAGAGTTCTCATAGAAGTGATAAGAGAAGGGATTGCTTGAAGAACATTTTGTTGAGAAGTCGAGTCAAGAGGAGTAGCAACAAAAAGATTGGAAAAGTAATCAACAACAATAGATTTCATGCCATCCCAAGTATAAACAATATCTCCAGAATCTGATTTTAAGGAAGAAATAAAGTTGTGAGATATTCGAGCTAGAAGAGATTTGTGGAAGAAATTTGTGTTTCGATATCCTTCTTTGAGCCATTGAATTCTAGATTTTTGCTTCCATAAGATTTCTTCTCTTTTTTCCCATTCCTCTAACTGAGCTATGAGTTTAATTTCATTTGCACTTCTCTTCTCTGTGAGGCCATCTAAACGAATTTTCTTATTCAAAATTTCAAGATGAGCAATAACTTCATGTTTTTTTTTATGAACATCCCCAAACTCTTTCTAGTTCCAAGTCTTGATTTTGGATTTAATGTATTGTAGTCTTTTGGAAAAACAGAACATCTTAGTCCCATGCCTAGGTTTACCTTCCTTCCACCATTGTTGCACACGAGGTCTGAAGGAAATGTCTCTAAGCCACATTAATTGAAAATGAAAAGGAGAGAAACTCACATTGGTTTTCCACATTTCCACCATGACCGGCCAATTATCCGAACCAACATTATTAAGAGTCTTCACTTTAGGAATGTGACCATGGATTAAGAAATTTTCAGAGAGAAAAAACCTATCCAATATCTCCATTATACAATCTAATCCTTTCCTTCTGTTAGACCAAGTCATAAGGCCATTATCTAGTTGGATATACACAAGATGGAGGTTTGCAATATATTCGCTCATGAGGTCAGTACTTTTGTCCAAATTCCTATTTCCCCCTCTTTTCTCATCCAGAGAGAGTATTGTATTGAAATTTTCGTCGATCAAGATCCAAGCTTTAGGAAAATGAGATATAATATGAGTAATATCCTTCCACTGTCTTCTTTTTTCCTCCAAATAAGTCAGGGCATAAACAATAATGCAGAGCATAATCTGGTTGGAATGTTTACTTTGAATAGCTATAGCCAATAAACCCCAACTGCCAACCATATGGTGAATAACTACCTCTTATGGGTCCCAAAGACAAGCAATGCCACCCGAAGTCCCTTGGGAATTGAGGGAAACCACTTTTCCAGCTAGCCAAATTTTACTGAAAATTAAGTCCATATCCTCCATTGACATTTTTGTTTCTTGAAGGAAAACAAGATGTGGATGATTTATCTGAATCATTCTTCTAATTTCATTTTATTTTGAAAGACTCCATTTGAGTCCTCTAATATTCCAAGTGATGATATTCATTAATACCAGGGCTAAAAATGTTTGGAAGGGCATTAATCTTACCTTCCTCTACAAGCTTTTCACCTTATTTTACCATATGATATTGATTGGTCTTACGACCTACTTTTTTATTAGAATCCATCTTCAATTTTTTTTCCCTGTTTCTTGACTTATTCCAATTGAATCTGAGATGGCTTCTAACCTTGAAGAATGCTCATACACAACCAAAATTTTACTATATGGTTCAATGGAGTCTATATTGGGACCTGCATTATTTGAATTTTTGATATTTGAAATATTGTTTTTCTTGTGTAATTTTTCTCCTTTTTTTCTGTTGAAAATCTTTGATTTGTTGGTTTGTCTCTGAGTTCTTTCCTTCATATTTAAATTGTGTTTCTAATATTTCAGTTTCAATTATTTCCTCTTCCTCACTTGGGACATCATTTGTGGAAAGGATTTCAAACATATTAGCAAATGACTTTGATTGATCCTTAATTACTGGTTTTTTTTTAGTGTTCTTCTTCTTACGTATTTGGAAACCTGCTGAGTTTATATCTTCTTTCTTTTGATCAAGAATTTTATTTGGGCAAGCACTAGCCAAATGACCATATGCATGGCAAATTCTACAACGAAAAGGAATGTTCTCATAGTCCACTACTTGCTCCCAAGTGTCTTCCCCAAATTGTAATGTGATCTTTTTAGGTAGGGGTTTGTCAAAATCCATTAAAACACAAATTCGAGCATAAATAATATGTTCAAAATTTTGAGTACAATCGGTAGTCATCATAAAAGTTCCTAAAGAGTTTCCAATTGAAGAAAAAATAGTAGGATTCCAAAATTCAATAGGGAGGCCAAAGAGTCTAACCCACACGGGAGCTATAGAAGGCATCTCTTCTGTAGCTTTAAATTTAGTATGTCAGGGCTTCATGAAATGCCCAGCCCTTCCAAAAAACCAAGGAACCCCTTGAAAAGTTTTCTCTCTATCTTCATTATTAGCAAATAAAACAAGAAAATAACCATTTGGATAAATAGAGATTTGTAACTCACCTTTAGTTTTCTAGCTTTTTGCAGCCCAGACTTTGAAAGAAGATAGACTCGGACGAAAACCCACGAACCGAAAAATTAGTCCTCTTTTTTCCAAATCTTCAATGTCAGTCTGAATGTTACCCATATCAAGCTTAACAATAGGAGTTCCATCAGCTGCTTTAAGACATCCTAACTCTGTTTTCCTGGGATCAATCTTAGGCATTCTTAAAGGTTTATGAGAAGCCCTAATATTGATATTAGCATTGGGCTGAGGCTGTCCACCACGAAGAGCATCCCTAAAATTCATTTTTGGGACTGATTCTTTGAAATTCTTACCCTTGACAAGGGTTTTCATAGTAGAATTATTTTGTGGGTGCACCTTAGCACCAGATTCACTTGAGATATGAGCCATTTTTTGATAAACTTCTTGAAACTTATTTCGTGGTCTCTTTAATCCTTGCCCTAGACGTCGTGGAAAGGTATGGTTTTCACTTTTCTTTTGTGCATAAAATTGGAAGCCGTTGTCACTCAAGTTCACAGTATGATATATTGAAAGATAAATTTTTAACCCATATTGTATCCCCTGCAAAATTTCTTGCTAAAATATTGAGCATAAACCATAAAAATATTGGCTGCTAGGGCCCGAAGGCCCTAAAAACCAACCTCTAGAGCTGCTTGCACTCAACCCAGATGAAACCCTCGCATAGTCGCTTGCAAAATATATCGTTCACACATAGGGATATGTTAGGATCTATATTCCTCCAAATGATATTAAAATTGGTGGATACGTTCTAGGGTTTTTCAGGCATCTACCCTCAAAATTTTAGCTCAATATGAGTTCGGATGAGTGAGATATGGCCAAAATGAGTTTGGCAGTTTGGGCAGTCCTGCGAAAAACATCTCCTTCCCTTAACATATATGTAAACCTAATTTCTTAAAAATTTGTGGCAATGTCTTGTATTTCCACAATGATCTCTTGTATGTTCCATGGATCCTTTACTTTCCTCAAAATTATTTTTAGTATCATTAGTGAATTGTTTTCCATCCATAATCTATTCCATTTCATGTGGAAGAATATTTGACTCATCTTTTATTCCTCTACCTTTTTACCGAGGAAGTTTTAAGCATATTTATTAAATAAGTGAATGTCTATCAAATATTATGATTTTTAGAAATCCATGCAATCTTCCCACATCCCTAAAAATTTTGCTTTCTATTGTAGGTGCATCATCTTGCACATTACTTGGTATAAAATGTGTGACCTTGGTTAACTTATCTGCAACTACAAAGATTGCATCATGCCTAAACCTCGTTTTATGCAAGCCCACTATAAATTCCATTGAAACCACCTACTATTTTTGCATAGGAATCTCATATGGGTACGACCTACCTGCTAGATGTAGATGTTTCACTTTCACTTTTTGGTACTCTAAGCATGTAGCTACATAATTCATGATGTGTTTTTCATACTTTGCCAATAGTATGCCTTTCTCAAGCTTTTGTGCATATTTTCCCCTCCAAGATGCATCAAATAAGGAGTGTTGTGTGTCTCCTTAAGGATTATTTCTCTCAATCCTCTTGTATTTGGAACTACCAACCTATTCTTATAATACATAAAGCTATATTTATATATAAATTTTGTATCCTTTCCAAGTTCTTGTTCCATTTGAGTATTGTAAGACTAGAAAAATTCATATTTTTGTTGTTGATTTTTAATTTGATCTAGCAAATCATATTAACATTTTGTCAATGTGGAAATATGCCCTCTCCTGCTTAGAGTGTCAACAACCTTGTTCACCTTACCCTTAATATACTCGATGCTAAATCGTACTAAGTTAGAAACTCCATCTAGCATTGTTACCTAGCATTCAATAAGGGTTGAGTAAATATGTATCTTAAAATTTGGTTATCTAGCTTTATCTTGAATGATTTCCTCAATAAATTGTGCATCTATATCTTAAGGACATGCACAAAAATTGCCAACTCCAAGTCATAAGTGGCATAATTCACCATATGCCTCTTAAAATTCCTTTAATCGAAGGTAATAACCACATCATATTGGGTCAAAACCCCTCCTAATACTTCAATTGATGCATCAATACACATTGTAAACTACTTATTAGGATTAGGTAATTGTAAAATTGGTGTAGTTGCCAATATTTCTTTCAAAATTTGAAAAGCCTCTTCACACTGCTTTTTCCATTTAAAGGCTTTACCTTTCCTTAGAATGTTTGTAATAGGTTGGGAAATTCTTGAGAACCCTCTAACAAATCTCCTATAATATCTTGTAATCCCCATAAAACTTTTCACCTCAATCACGTTGGTATGCACAGGCTAATCAATAATTGCTTCTATTTTCTTAGGATTTATTGCAATCCCTTCAATAGAGATAATATAGCCCTAATATTATACTTGTGAAATGTAAAATTCACACTTTGATAGTTTTCCATATAATTGATTCTTTCTAAGAATACCAAGCACAGTTCTCATATGTTGATCATGTTCCTCCTTATTTATGGAATAGATCAATATGTCATCCAGAAACAAGAGCACAACTGGTCCAATTGCTCTCTAAAAATGCTATTCATGAGATTAATGAATGCAGTTGGGGTATTATTTAACCCAAAATGTAGGACTGTAAACTCAAAATTTTTGTACCTTGCTATAAAAGTTGTTTTAGAAGTGTCTTCTTCTCAGATCCTTAACTAATGATAAGAAGACCTTAAGTCAATCTTCAAGAATATGGTTGATATTTTTATTTGATCGAAGAGATCATCAATTATAGGTAATGAATACCTATTTTTGATAGTAACCTTATTTAGCATTCAATAATCTATACACATCCTCAAGGTACCATCTTTCTTCTTAACAAGAAAGATAGGATCTCTCCATGGTGACACATGGGCTTGATTAATCCTTTTTACAACAAATTCTAAATTTGTATTTTGAGCTCTTGCAACTTGATAGGAATCATCCCATACGGTGCCATAACAATGGGCGTAGTTCCAGGTAATAATTCAATAGAAAAAATCAAATTCTCTCTGAGGAGGTAACCCTGGAAGGTCCTTCAAAAATACATCCTTGAATTATCCTAAGATTGGATTCTTTTGGAAGAGGTTTGATTCCACTTTAGTCTCCTCTTTCTTATTAATTTTAACTACAAAATTCATTCCCATCTTCTTAATGACTTTCTTTATGTGGTTTAATTGCACCATGATCACAATGAATTCTAATATTTTGATTACTTTCATACAAAAACTCCACCCAAATTTTCTCAAAATTTAGAAGAGCCTTATGTGACTTTAACTAGTCAACACCAAGAATGATGTCAAAGGTATGCAAAGGTGCCACATACAAATGCCAGCTAGTTTTTACTTGTGGTAAAATTATGTGAGAGTCAAACAAACATTGGTTGGCTTGGTAGGTTTGCCTTGACCCGTACTCTACCTTCCAACCATTAGATAAAAAACCAGGTTTTTCAGGTATTTCCCTCACTAATGTAGTAGAAATAAAGCTATCAATTGATCCACTGTCTATCAAAAATATATACATATTTATAAAAAATTCTATTTAATAAGAAAGGAGTAACTTGACCATAAATTGATCTAACTTGCTATTTTTTTATCCTGTATTTTGGGAAACTCTTTGCCATCCGTCTTTAACTTATTGCTTTAAAAGTTAGATCTATTTTTTCCTCCCTATATTTTATGATCTACTCATTTAGATTTCTTTTTTTTTCTATTTTATAAACCCAACACTCTTTCACTTCCTAAGATTATATTTCTCCTTTTCAGATAGCTTTTGATAATTAAAGTATATTTTTCTGGTCTCTTGATTTGTTTCTTCTTTCTAAGACAAATCAAATTTTGTAAGAAGATCTACAGGGTTGTGCATATTCACCACCATCATGATCCTAGGATGCAATCCCATAATAAATTTTTTAACCTTCATCTCTTCATTACTTTCATATTGGGATGCATATTTTAGCAGTTGAACATGCTTTTGGTGGTAATCATACTGACAAGGTTTCTTGTCGTAGATTAGAAAACTCACCAAATTTCTCCACATAATATTGCTTGGTCATAAATCTATCTCTGAATTCCTTAGTAAAATATTCCCACTTGAGGTTTGAAACTTCAATATTATGCCCTTTTTTTAAAGGACTTCCACCAATCTAGGGCTACTTCAGTCATATTCATAACTACCAATGCAGTTTTGGATTCATATGACAAACAACCAGCGAAAATTATAACTCTATTTTACTTAACCAATTTTTTTGCTACATCACCATCATATTTCCCATTAAACTTGGATATTACCACCTTTCTAAGGTTCCTATCCAACTCTTTACTCACTATGGCTCTGCTAGTACTGGATCTTACAGGTTCACTAGGTACTTCCCCTACCCTACCTATTCCATTTTCTCTTCCCCTAGCTAAGTCTTCTATGAATTTTTGTTGTTGAAAAATTAACTCCTGTTGTTGGGCCATGTGAGTTTTCTATTAGTCAATTTCTTATATTTGCTACTCCATATGAGTTTGTAATAACTGTACAACCTTTCCATGGTTTCCTTCCTCTCTACCAAGCTCATCTGGAGGAGGTCCATTAATTCACTTCATCCTTATTTCACATTGAGGACCTTCTCTCCTTATACCTATTATTGGTCCCCTTATAGGTATTTTAGTGGCATCTTCCTCCCTGCCTTCTGAAGGATTTCCTGAAGGCCCACCTCAACATTCATGTCATTTGAGTTGTAGGTGAAAGAAGTAGGTTAATATAGAAGTTTACATTGATCTAAAAAATATATTTAATCAAAGTTTTATAATTTAATATCTCTTCTATACTGATACCATATGTAAAAACCCAAGTCTTCTCACCTAGTTGTACCATAAAATTTAGCCAACAAATTTTTAGAATATTTTTTTACTAAGTTTAAAGTTTTAAACCCTAAAAATACTTTCATGCTAATAGGAAATGCTTTTAGGTTCATAGCAATTTGTTCACCCAATATATCTTTAATATACAATTTTTAACCAGTACAGGTATATCAAACCACTTTTGAATTTAGGACTATTGTAGATAGCCACCCAAGCGGACAAGATTGGCCAAATCCCATGAAAAGGTGCCATTATGTGGAAACGAATTGACTCACTTTATGTCCTCTTATTTTGGCATAAAATTCAAACCACAACTGGGGTTATCCTCTAGGGCCCATAACACCTAGAGGATGGATGCATACTTCCCCATCCCTTAACATATTGAACCTTCAACTACACGATCGATTTGTTCCATTATGTGTATGAAATGGGATTATTGTACATATACCCAATGTCTAACTATTTGTCCCCTACCTAGATTTAGCTAGAGTGATGTCAATACCCTAACCTTGGACTTAATCACACATGTCCATTGTAACTCACGATCGATTATCCTATATCAAACATCGTGGATTTACTAGTTAATTCAAATGAACATGGGACTTATCACAATACTACCCATGTAGCAACCTAGAGGTGGAATCCCATACCACCCCTCATTACCAGTTCAGACCAAGTCACATGTTTCGACCAATTTCATCAGACTATAGTTGCTCTCGAGACTCGTTGTGTGCATACCCACACCTCAACAACATTGGGTGTTTAAGCCATTCATTTTCATTGGAAATAACTTTTTTTTAATCCTTCTCGATAAACTATTATTTGGGTTTTAGGTTGTTTCTCATGGTTTAATGGTTCTCCTAAAGTTATGCAGGTTTAATTGAACCAACTCTCAATACTAGACTTACCATTCATCATGTCACTATACTTGCCCCTCACTAATGTAAATCCCATTACCCAATAAAAATAAACCTATAGCATTAAATCAAATAGAAACTATTTGAAACATATATAATAACAAGGACATGTCTAGTGTTTTTCAAATATAAACTTACGATAAAATCATTTAATATCCTAAGTTGCTTTTTTAAAAGTAAGACTAATATCTCACACAAAGTATAACATCGGTAAACATTTAGCTGTAAGAAACCACCTATCAACTTAGCAAAGTCAACATTTAAATGACTTTGTTAAACTAAAAATATCTGGTTTAATATTTGCGTATAGCCTTTGATAGAATCTAGTCTTTTCACGTATTTAGTTAAACCTTTAATATTATACTAATGTATTTTGTACTCTTTCTAGAGCTTTGTTTGAGTGGACAGTTCAATTTCATATGTTGTTGATTTCCAACAACTACTTATCAATAAAAAGTCTTCTTGTTTTTGTTTTATATCAACAAGGAAAAAAACTCTTAATTAAATTAAGTGGGCATGGATTATAAAAAGGATGGATTTAAATATCACAATGTTTCACTAAACTATCTAATTAACTTATTTAACACAATACCTCATGTCATATTCCAAGGGAGGGTTCTGTGGTGAGAAATCACTATAGTGTCATTGTGATATTAGGGAATGCTTTACACACATAATTTTATTTACACCAACTGGTTGTCAAAATGAGTTTCTCTCACCCAATTGTTTTTGAGTTAAAGTGTGGTACACTTTTAGAGAAAGCTCTATATATTCTATAGGATACATAATGCAGAAATCTAAAATCCATAATTTTGCTAATATAATAAATTTTCTAAGAATGCATAATAAAACCTCAGTAACACTATAAGTACTAAAAATAAATGATTAATAAAAATTTTAATACACTTTCCCACATCTGCAAAAATACCAAAATAAAATAATAATATTCTCCAATATTCTCCATATGCCATTAGAAAAAATAATTAAACCCTAATTATGCTAATTAAATAAAATTTACATCATCATCATGAACCCTATTTATTACCCCTCCTACATAGAAAATGATAAAAACTAATAAAATAATCTACAACCTTAATTAACACTAATTAAATATGCCATTAAAGCCCCCTTTTGCTAATTAATCAAGATTATCTAGATCCTAGGCATGGCATTTATTAGAAAATATATAGAAGCCTAGAGAATATGCCCCTTTTTAATATTTTAAAATTCCCTTAATTAATATGCCACCCTCCATGCACTTTTCCTCCATGCCATAAATATAAATTTAAAATTTAAAATAATGCGAAGTCAAGATCTACATTTAGTTCACTTGGCCCAAAGACAACCACATCATTATCCTTTACAATTTTAAATTACTATTCCACTCCTCCATACCCTTAGGAAACTAATTTTATATTATTTTCCCATCCCCCTAGGATATCTCTCCCAAATTTATTTAATGATCCAACTCCCCAACCCTTACACATTATCATTTTATTACTTTAAAAATGCCTTCACACTCCCCCATGTGATTTATGAAACTAATTAAAAATTAGCTTCCTCTCCCCTAGAATTCCCACTTTCCAAAGCAATTTAATGATCCCACTCATCTCCCTTCCACCTCACCACTTTCTAGACCCTTCCCCCACCTACCTTGCCCATGTGGAGACCAAGTGGAGCCTATGTGGCATCCCACTCACCTAGATGCAAAACTTCTATATATATCATTGGCCATGACCAAGATAGGGGAGCCTATTTTGTGCTAGGTACATGATGTCAAAATCATTACCTAACACTTTCCTTAGCCTACTTGCTACTACCCGCAACCTCTAACCACTCCTCGAGATCTCTCACACCCATTAACATTGTTTTGAGTTGTTTCAGGATTGTAATTTTTAGTTTATAATAGTTTCTTTGGGGCTACCTCAAGCAGTCTTACCTTACTGCATCCTTAGAGGCGGTCTCATCTCTAGTATGAAATAGTGACTTCAACAACATCTTCGATGATAGTTCAACACATAAAGAGTTATATCTTGGTTTTCCTTGCATTCCTCTTAACACAACAATAATTATCTTTGATTTTATCGAGGTTTATATTACACATGAATAAAGTCCCAAATTAGGTGGACCCATTTAACTACTAAAACCTTCTTTTTTGGTTGTATACAGGTATTTTATCCATATACAATAGCACTTGGAATATCTTGACCCACCCCCCACACACTCTCATAGTTTCTCCTAATCACAATCATTTGTGGGAGAGAAGCATATACACCATAATTATTATAAAATCCCTCTTGGTCTAATTTGTAATTGTAAAAGATAAATAATTGCATATTATGTTATAAAAGTTTTATATTTACAATTAAATTTATCACATATATTGCTCTCTTTATCTTTGTGTTTCATTGTTGATGGTGGCTTATTATCTTCACAAAATGGCATACCCGGTGGGACCATTCCCTTAACTTGCACTTTTTTTTTACTTTATTTCATCTCATATCATTAATAATAATAAGGTGTAGTCTTTCTTGTATGCTATTATTTTTGTTTCTCAACCATAGTCGCGAAGCTTTACTAACTGCTTCTATTTTGCTTTTTCTTTTTTAAGGTAAAAAGTTGAGACTGTTGGTTGGAGGCGATCATAACTTTATTTCCTGGTTAGAGGTGGTCACAAATTTATTACTTGGTTGGAGGTGGTTACACCTTTATTTCCTGTGTAGAGACGGTTCCACATCAGAAGACACAAACCTGCAAATTCTCGTGTAGGCTTTCATGTAAGTTTACTTTCTCTACTATTGGATCTGTTTGATAGTGTAATTTAGGGTACTCATACATACCCAAGTTTCTTTAGGCTTTTACTAGTATAGTTTATTTCTTTTCACTCTTTTCAAACCCCATTTAATCTTCCTCCTTATCTTATTTAGACTCCTTAGGCTTCTCTTTTATCACAATTTACCTCCTTAGGCTTTGTTTACATAATTGTTAGCATAGTTAGTCCTCAGGATTTTTATTTAACTTAGCTTTTCCCCTCTTTGGGATCGACTTGTTCACATACACTCATAATCCTCCTTAGGTTTTTCCTTTTTTTTTAATCACATTTTACCTCCTTAGGCTTGGTTTTACACACTTACTTAGTATAGTTAGACCCCTTTTTACTCCTTATTCTACGCACAAACAAGCCTCATTGGACTTTCTTATTTCTTAAAATTTGCCCCCTTTTGGACTTCCTCTCTATGCACATTCACATAACAACCCCTTTAGCCTACTTTCTTTTAACTAGAATAAATAATTTTAGCTATATTTTTATTTTTTAGTACTTTTATTTTCTTTGTAGTTTTAAACAAGTTTAGCTTTTAGTTAATATTTCATTATTTTAATTTAGACTTTACTTTTTCTTGCAAGTATGTTTATTAACAATAGTGGGTAGTTCAAATATCTTTTATTTTTACTTGTTAATTGATAAATACACAAATAAGCCTAAAAGATTATTTCAATTTTTATCCAAGACTACCTATCCCAAGGGTAGTACTATGCCTTATCACTGTGTCTTCTTGCTATCATGATTTCTTTACACTCTCTACTTTACTGCCTTCCTAGAGGTAGTCTTGCCTTTACTACCTCCCTAGAGGTAGTCTTACCTATTCTCTATCTGTATTTTCTCCTTTACTTCCCCCCAAAGGTAATATTACCTTTATTATGGCCTACAAATATATATGAAATGCTAAAGAAAATTACAACTTGACTTGATGCAATCAAAACCTCCAAAAGAAGAGGCATTCATCTTGAGGAGATTAGTGACAGTGAAGAAGAGGAGGTTGGTCATGCAAAAGCTTGATATGAAGAGTGAGAAGAACTAGAGGAGCGATTGATATAGGTGATTTCTAATATGGGTTAAAATCCAAATATAGAAACCCTATTCTATAATGGAATCTTGAATCCAAATGAGCTTATAGAGTAGATTATAGAGATGGAGAAATATTTTGATTTTGAATCAATAGAAGATCCCAAGAAGGTGAAATTCACCTATACAAAGCTAAAATGGAATGTGTCTTATGGTAGGACCATGTTTAAATTTAAAGACAAAGAAAAGGAAATAAAAGAATTAAGACATGGAATAAAATGATCGCCAAAATGAAGGTAAAATTTCTCGTATCAGATTATCAATTAGGTCTTTCAAAAAAATATAGAACTTAAGACAAAATGATACGAGTGTGAAGGATTATATAAAGGAATTCTATAGGCTCAATATTTAGTCTAGTCATGTGTAGGATGATGAATAGAAAGTGTCAAAAGTGCATCAATGGACTATGATTGTCCATAAAAGATGAAGTCAATATGATAAGGATAAGGATAAGGATAGTAGAATAAGCCTATCGGTATGTCTTAAAGGCAGAGGATAAGTTATCACGAAGGTAAAAAAACAACTAGAGAGGAAGAGGACAACTCTCATGATGATAAGGATGGACAAACAATGGAAGAGGATAACAAAATTGGGAAGGAGAAGCTAGTACTTCTTATAGCGATTTCAACCAAAATACAAGATGAGGCAGAGACTCATCACAAGGAAGAGGTATTTTTGGTTGACGAAAGAGTAGAGGATTCTTTAGAAGGTGTTATAGATATGGAGAGAATGGTCATCAAGCATTTGAATGTACAACTACACAATAGAGTAACAATAAAGGAAAGGAGGTCAAGAACCATATTACACAAGAAAAATAATAAAGTATTGTTTTCCCTAGATATATGGAGGATCCAAAACAAGGAGAATATCTAATGATGAAGAGAGTGTTATTAAAGCCAAACAAGAGTGAATGTGAAACTATTCAAAGAAGAAATATTTTTAGAATGGTATGCAAATTAGGAGGTAAGCATTGCAAGGTCATTGGATATGAATGTAATATAATGTTCAAGACAAAGAATGGGTTGTATGTATGGTTAGTCATACCATTTGGATTGACAAATGCACCTAGCACATTTATTTAGTTGATGAATGAGGTATTGAAGATATTTCTTTGTACGTTTGTGGCTGTCTACTTGGATGAATTTTGATATTCAATAAAAGTAAGGAATAACATTTGACACATCTGAGATTAATCTTACAAATATTAAAGCAAGAAAATTTGCTATTCAACTGGAAGAAATATAGTTTTATGAAATAAGAATTGGTATAATTGGGTTTTGTGATTTTCCAATAAGGGTTAAGGATGGACCCTGAGAAGGTAAAGGCTGTTATAAATTGGCCATCACCAGGAAGTATGTTTGAGACTAGGATTTCCATGGTATTGCAATTTGTATGGTTATGCATAAGGTTTTGGACCCAAAATCTACTTGTGAAAAAGTGGTGAATCCTAATAAAAATAAAGGTGAATTCTAAGCAAATCAAATCAATCATCTTCACACCAAAAATTGGAGGTATTTGAAGATCTAAAAATTAAGGTCATATTTGGACAAAATTTTGACCTATTAAATCACCTTATAACTTCATAAAAACACCACTATTAGATCAGGCTTGAAAAGAGCTTTCCAACGAGTACAAATATGCCTATGTTTGGATATATATTGTGGTAAATTGACCCTAAGAAAATATTGGTCCCAAAAATTTTAGGATAATGGGCCAACGTCGAGGGTCCTCATATTCACCAATTTCTAATTTTAAAAATCCTAATATTTTCCCAATTTGTGAATATTCGCCACTGTGCATAACCCTAGCAAGTTGTTATAGTAAGTCTATAAACAAATGGTGGTATTTGTGCACTAATTACAAGAAATTTAAAAGGAGGTAAGCATGAGTTTAAGTGGATGAATGCAATAGAAGGGATTTTTTGAATACTAAAGGAGAAGATAATGGAACCATTAATTCTAGATTTGTTTGATTTCAATAAGGTATTTTAGGTAGATTGTGATGCAAGTGAGATAACAATAGGAGGAGTTTTGAGCCAAGAAGGTAAACACATTGTCTATTTAAGTGATAATTTAAATGAGGCAAAGAGGAAGTACTCAATCTATGACCAAGATTTTTATATTTAAGTTCAAGACCTAAAGAAATAGAGGTATTATTTGCTACCAAAAGAGTTTTTCTTATTCACATATAAGCATATTTTACAATTTATTAACAACAAAATTAATTTGAATCAAAGACATATGAAGTGGATGTAATTTTTTCAAGAATATTCATTTTTCTTAAAGATTATAAGTGGTTGTTCGAATCACATAGTTGATACCTTGAGCAAAAGAAGTTTGTTTATGAACACGATGCAGATCAAAGTCATTTGTTTGGATGCCATGAAGGAGCTTTATACTGATGATTAAGACTTCAATTAAGCTTGGAAATATTTCAATAACCCTACTATAGGGGATAGAATACCATGGCTAGACTATTTCATCTTAGAGGGATTATTATTCAAGGGGTAGTAGTTGTGTATACCATGAAGTTGCATGAGGGAGAACCTGATAAGAGAGAAACATAGTGGAGAACTAGCTAGACATTTTGGAGTAGAAAAAATAATGGGACAACTTTGTGCAAGTCAGTATTGTCCAAGAATGAATGCAGTTGTAAGAATATTTATGCAGTATTATAGAGTTTGTCAATATGCAAAGGGAGGAAGTCAAAACATTGAGTTGTATCAACCATTACCAATACTAGAGAGGCCAAGGGATGATGTAAGCATGTATTTTGTTCTTGGGTTGCAAAGGATGAAAAATGATAATGACTCTATTTTTATTATTGTTGATAAATTCTTGGAGATGGCACATTTCATACCTTGCAAGAAAAAAATGATGCTACTCATATTATTGATTTGTTCTTTCAATAATATATATAATTGCATGGTTTTCCAAAAAGTATTGTGTAAAATAGAGATGTGAATCTTGTAACTCACTTTTGGCATACCTTGTAAAAGAAGTTGCATTCCAAATTGAGATTCAGTTCACCTTATCACCCATAAATAGATGGACAAACTGAAGTTATGAGTAGAAGTCTTGGGAATATGCTACTGTGTCTAGTTGACAAGAAGTCAAAGCTTTGGGATACAGATTTAGCATAGGCAAAATTTGCATACAACAATTATATAAATCGAAGCACAGGTAGAAGCCCATTTCAAATTGTATATGGAATACACCCAAGAGGATTATATGAGTTATGAGATATGGCTAATTTACAAAAGATCAAATGTTTTAGCAAAATAAGTTTTCGATTACATTCATGATTTGTATTAGGAGGTAACAAACGAATTATAAAAGAGTTCCATGAAATACTAAAAATATGCTAATCCTAAATGAAGCAAACAAGAGTTTCAAGTCAAATATTTGGTTTTTGTATATTTGCAAAAGGAGTGATTTCTAAAGGGTATGTATAACAAGTTAAACTAGAAAAATATTGGACCGTGTAAGATCTTAGAGAATTTTATCGATAATGCATATGAAATTGAACTTCTTAAGGGCATCAATATTTTATTGATCTTTAATGTATCCAAATTGTATCCATACTATTTTCAACCTAGAGATAATGATGGAGATAATACAATTGATATTTCAACATAGAAATGGATAGCATAGCTACCATAGAAGAAACAAGATGAAATTGAAGTAATCACAAATTCTAGAGTGGAGAGAAGGATACGAGATAAGACATATTATGAGTATATAATTAAGTGGAAGAACTAGAAATTTAACAAAGAAATGTGGATGAGTGCTTCAAATATTGCTAAAACAAAGTGTCCTTTGGAGATTCCAACAATTTTCATGAAATATTCTTTGTTATCCAATGAGTATGATGTAATAGTATCCATTTGGAGACCTGATAAGAGGGATTGACATGTGGAAGCTGAAATGCCAATCATTTGGGAAATTCAGATAGTCATTGATTCTTGCACCTATAAATTAAATTGAGTTTGAGGGATAAAATAAAGGAAGGAAAAATAAGATAGAGGTTAAGAAGGAGTAAAGGAAGGAGTGGTAGATAATGAAGCAGAAGTAAAAGAAAGTATGCTCAAGGAGATTATTTTCTAAGGAGTAGTCGATATAGCTTGATTGTAGTAGTTCTATTTGTAATAGGCATGAAGGCAGATTTTAATACAAATATAGTTTCAATCCTTGTGTTGGATGTTGTTAGTTAATGTATAATATTATAATACTAGTTTGTGCATTACCAAATATTAATTTGTAGGATAGAAGGATTCAAATATATTGTAGTTTAACATAGTCAAAGATCACAATTATTTATGAGAATATTGATGTCATAAGTGTCCATTGTCCTAGAAAAGGTAACCTAAGCCTTGTTGACTACAGAGATTCCAACTAGACTTTATCATTGAAGAAGCTTATCATAAAGGAGAACATTATCTTGAAGTGCACAAATAGGGAGGATGAAGGTTGATGTCATCTAAGAGAGACTATAGTTAGAGTTGAAGTAGGAAGATGTAGTCTTAAGTTTATTAAGATTTTTTCATCTAAAAACTAGTTATTTTTGACATTGTTGAAAGAATCATTATTAAGATTTTGGTTGTCTACTAGAGCCTCATCTAGTATGTCAAAATTATCGAGGTGAGTTTCAACTTATTGATTGTAATCACAATTGGATGTCATCATTGTTAGTTGAAGTATGTTATCTTAAATAGTTATCTTATTGATTGAAAGTAATTTTACTACCACTAACTAAAATTTCACTTTCAAAACCTTGATTTTGCTAAGAATTAATCCACCTTGCCATGGTTGATACATCATTTAACTTGATTTTCCATGATTTATTGGTTAAGTCACCAAGTGGCCATTAGCATAAAGGTTTTATAGACTAGAAAAGGATATCCTCACACACAAGTAGTAGTTCACATCTAGTTCACCAAATTGTTTTACCTAAATTTGGATATTTCTAGAATGATACTATACCCTTGAGTGTGAGCAACACTAATACAAGCCAAAAGTAAGTGAAACCATAGATAAGGTGTTATTGGAATCATATAATGAATAACCCTACAATATGACCTACAAGAAGAATATACATAAGGTAAGGCAATGGTTTAATGTATAAGATACTTGCACACAAGCCTTGGCTAGTGGGTTCTAATTGGTGTAATATCTAGATATGCTAAAACAAGTATAAAGCAATTATCACACAATATTAAATAGATAGTGTACAAGCATAATGTAGGTAACATAAAGATATTAAAATAGATAACAATAATACATAAATTAACCTCTTGGATTAAGCTTTACTTGATGCCTGATCTTCACACTTTATCCTTGAGCTTTACTCCCTTTGCTACTTGAGATACTCCTTAAATAAGATTTAATAAATACCCCTTTATTGATTAATGACAGGCTACCATGACTTCGAGGTAAGGGATCCAAAGAGATGAATAATATATGAAGTGAAAGGGATACTCCTTTTAAAGGGTAAGAAATAGCAGTACAACCAGTCCTATTACCCTTACTAGTCTCCTTAGATCATTTGTAATAAATGATTATAATAGGACTAAATTTTATTTTTATTTATAGGAAGGAAGAAGAGGAATTTCATTACTGGTATGCGTTTTTTATGCATTTGATGATGCATTTTAATTAGAATGTGTTTAGAATGACTACAATTATGTTTTATTTATAGAATTTTATTTTTTAAATTCATCTTGATAGGAGCACAAACTAATATTGCTTGCTATACTCAAATCTAAGTAAAAATATAATGAAAGTATAAAAATTAACTAGATAGGATCAAAAACCTTAATATTAAAGTTTTATTGGTTCTTGCCTTCGTTTGAATGAGAGTACTTACTTGGTAGTGCTTTGGTCTTAAAATAGGTGCAATATTATAGTCAAAATAGTAATGCTTTGGTAAAAACTATAGTTACTCAAACTATACTATAATTAAGACTAAGTTTTGAAGGCATTGTATTAAAAATGACAAAGTCTAAGTAAATTAAAGGGATGTGGATGGTCATTTAAATATAAAGGATCTTAAAGGTCTTTAAGTGATTTCTATAAAATATGTAAATGGTATATAAGCCTTGAATTATAATATTAAATATGTGAATTATATCTAAATCATGACTTTTAATAAGAAGTAACCTTAAGTAGTTCATTTACCTCAAGATCCACCCACTACCTCTTTTAGTACTTGTTAACTAGAAAGGCAAGATATTAGGTTACATGCCTTGAATTCTTCTCTTGTATAGAAGAGCAAAAATTTGATATGTTTCTATGAGATATTCCATATGTCAACATCCTACTAGGGTTCTCAACACTCTTGTGTGAAATCCCTGTGTATGTGCTTGTATTAAATTTCTATTAGCTATTACCTTCATTTAAAATGATAGCACTTTCTTAGCAGTATTTTGGTCTAAAAATAGGTTTTGTTAAGAAAAAATTGAATTAAAATAGTGGTTCTATGGAAAAATATGGGTGTCTAAACTATACTATCATTAAAATTTTATTTTTATAAGGACTGTATTAAAAATGATGGAGTCTAGGTAAATTAAAGAGATGTTGATGGTCATATAGAATATAATGGATATTAAAGTTATTTAAGTGATTTCTATAAAATATTTAAATGGTATCTAAGTTATGACTTATAATAGGGAGTAAATTTAAGTAGCTCCTTTACCTTAAGGCCCACCCACTACATTTCTTAGTAGTTGTTAACAAGAAAGACAAGAAATTAGGTCACATGCCTTGAATGCTTCTCTTATATAGAAGAGAAAAAATTTGAAATAATTCCCTAAGGACATTTCATATACCAAGACCCTATTAAAGTGTTCAACACTTTTGGGTGAAAGCTCTTTGTATGTGCTTATCAAGTTTCAATTGTTTATTCAAGTTCTTCTAATCAATCCAATGGCCTGCACTTACATTATTTCTCCTTTGCAAGTCAGGGAAGGACATGTCTACCATGAAATACCATGTGCTAGTTCTTGATTGATATGTTTTTTTTTAATTTAGTTCTTGATTAATATGTTAATATTTACATCTGCACTATTTTAGATTATTCAAATGAGCATGAAATGTTGATCTTAAATTCTTCTCCTTTAAATTCAAGATCCATAATGATCAATGGAATGCAATTGTACTAGTGAAGGAGGGGCACTAAAATTCACCCTTTTTATCACATTGTGTTGCATGACTTTATTTGATTACTTGTTTTTTCCAAGTTAAGCCACTATTGCTTCTAAAATGAGAGTAAAATAAATGATGCACACTCTAAGTAACCTTTCATTTTATGAAAACATCACTTTTGTATCCTTAATAGATTCACCTAAGCCTCACATATGTCATGATGTAGTTTTTGCATTCAAAGTTAAACATACATATTCATACTTCAAGTCCTATATTAACGCTCACTATAGATTATAAATATTATCCTACATTTATAGTTTTAAATTAGACTCAACATATTTGCAAGCATCATATGTCATTGAAAAGCCTAAAATAATTTAGACATATATTATAATATTTTAAACTACAATAGTATAAGATCATGTCTTAATTATATGTTTATTTTTATGAGGGATTGTATAGATGTCCTTCGCATTTAAAAAATACAAATGATATTGAAAATGTGCACAAGTTATTTAATGTTAAAAGAGTATTATATATATATATATATATATATATATAATAAGGCTTCTATTCAACAACAAAACACAAAGGAACATATCATCTAAACTTGAATATATCAATAGGAACCTTTAAATTTAAATTGAAATGATGCTATGGCTTGAAGTGAATACAAATATTATTTACTATTTTATGGCATTTTAATATTTTATATTATTTTATGGCACTTTAAAGTTGTTTAAATTTTTTAAATGATCATTTTGTTTATTACAACAAGTGCCCTAGTTTTTACATAATTACTAGTTAAAATTTGATATGATTATGAGTGAGAAGGAGATTTTTTAAAATTGAAAAAAAAAATCACCAGCACCAATTTTTTTTAAATTTAATTTTGATAAACCCAACTTTTAAATATTTTCATTTATCATAGTTAAAAGCAATTTTTTTATGTTAACTTCATTGTCTCATATATATTAGAATAATAATAGTTGTGCTTCTCTTGAAACCATTATTAAATTTTATATTATATTATATTAGTGGGATGTATTCTATTTTTTCATAATAAGATTATTTTATGTACATATACATCCCGTTCAGACGTACTCCAACACACATTTTAACCTCATTTTTAATCAAGAATCTTGCTTCAACGGTGTAAAATTAAAATTCGACTCTCGACAATCGGATTTAAATAGCTTTTAAATAGTTCTATAAAATGTACAATACATATGACTTTTGGAATGGTCTGGAGTCTCGACATGTTCAATAAAAGTATAAATGATGGTGATGCGTACGATCCGCCATAGTAGGGCTCACGGGGATTGCCCTTGAGATTTGACTGATATACCTTTTGCTTACCTTTTGCTTTTTGCTTTCCTCAACTAGCTCAACTAGTTGTGGACACGTGTTCTCGCCATTCGTGTCTTCATATTTAATACCAAGTAACGTGCATACCGATGTAGAATTAATAATAATAAACGAGGTGTGCATAATGAAAGAATGAAAAAGCTTAGCGAAAATCTATCAACCGAGGTTCAAAATTAGAAATACAAAAATTTATCAATTTACATTTAAATTTTATTTGAGCTTCCTTACAAAGGTAGTAATTTGATTTGAATTATTTGAGGGTACATTAGATTTAAGATAATAGTATCAAATTCTGAGTGACCCTGGTCCCCTTCAAGTACCCAAATCAACAATTATGAGGCAGAATGAGTTTGATAAAAACAACTCTATAATTTAAATCCTGCACTTATAAATTGTAATCCAAAAAAACATTGGTTAATATATCTGTTTTCGTCTTTTCAAAAAAACAAAAACAAACAATTTAATAATATTAATTATTTTCACTTAAAAATTGAATAATTTTATAAAATTAAGTTATGAATCTTTGCTTTATATTAAATTTTAAATTAATTAATCATAATAGTCTTGAAGAGACAACATTAATATTATTGAATTTAATTTGCATAATAATAACCTTTTATTTATTTATCATATTTTAATATTTTTTAAAAACATATGATAACATGGAAACATCTCATAATATTTGATAATAATACAATGGGAAGACATAGAATCCACCTTCCCATAAATAAAACTTACATCTCCACTAAAATAACCTAACAGGATACCTAAAACCATAATCATAAATATCATAAATATAATAATATATATAGAATATTATAAATACAGTATAATAGGATATGCTAGCCACGATACCAGATATTGCCGTACATGCTACATAGCTGCCCATAAGAAAAACCGCTAAATTCAAATAGCTGGCCAAAAAAAAGCCCCCTAAACCCATGAAAAAGTCTTGGTATCCGTTCATACTTGCGGCAGTGATAAAACAAATTGCAACACACAGAAGTGCCGTAAAAACTAAACAGTGGCTCAGAAAAATGCTTCTGTCGCGCCGGAAAGCTTGTGGAAAAATCGCGGAAAAAACCAGAAGTATTGCTGCCTGGATAGATAAGAAGTATGCCAAAGTATTGCTCACCATAAAAGGTTTAATATAAGTATTGTGGGCGACAACGGGGAACCCATTCTTTTCGTTAGTTCCTCCCGGTGGTTGAATGACTGCTTGGAAACTCACACCTGCAATCAGTACGGCCATCACAGACAAAGTATTGATCTGAGCAAATTCACGTTGGTCTTTGGCTTGTCTTGAAGACTGTTCGTTGGCGTCTGGGACATTGATTAGGGTTTGCGCCCGTCTACCATTATAACTACGGAGCAACTTAACCTGCAGCAAAGTTGATATATCTTAGTACATCTCTTTAAACCAGAAATAAACAATTTATTTGTAGTGACAGTGTTACTTTTCATTTTTCCTTGTGCTATTTGCGATGTCAGATTTTATTTTTCCTTGTGCCCACTACGGTAAACAACCTTATTTTCAACTTAACCATATTTTCAACTTTCTGCGCGAAGACTTATCAACTAAAAAGAAAATGATTATAGAATAGAATACTCACACACTTATCAAAGATTATTTGTTCAGATTCATTAATCCTCTGCATTACTATGTCTAATGCAGTGCAACCATTATTATCAGGAACGTTGATTAATCTTGGCATGGATTCCAACAGTTGTTTAGCAGTATGTACATCACCCTTTTGTACGGCCAAATGTAAAGCGTGTCGTCCATCTTTATTTACTATTTCCGCGGATCTTCTCGCAATCCTGAGAATGCATCTCACAAAATGTAGATTTCCATGTGTTGCTGCTATATGAAGTGCAGTCTGTTGGTTGATCTTATCCTTTTTGTAAGATAAGGAAACATCAGGCTTCAACAGCTGTTCAATAATTTCTCGTGGACACCGATCTATCAACGCAGCTACATGTAATACTGTCCTTCCGTCGTTATCTTCTGCGTTGACCATCTCACGGTTTCTCGAGAGTGTCTTCACTACTTCTGTAAAACAAAACAAACAAGGGAACGGAATATAAGGCAACAGCGATAGCTTTTTAATATAAAAACAAATAATTCATTTGGGTATTACCATAATGTTTAAGGTGCATGGCATGATGCAAGGGGGTTCTACCGTCGGATCTTTTATGAGCATGGTCGAAGAGGGTTGTACCGTCGGATCTTTTATGATCATTCTCCATTAACTCTTTTAGATCATTCTCCATTAACGCTTCTACTGCCTTCACATAGCCATTCTCTGCAGCTATAAACAGAGGGGACTTGCCATCCTTATTACGCTCGTACGCAAGAGTCGAGTCAGCTTTCAGTAAAAGGTGTACAATGTCAGAGCGTTCTCCTCCTCTAACGGCCTCGTGCAAGGCAGTGTTCTTCTCGTAAGCATCTCCTTCTCTTAAAAAATTTTGGCGACTTTCTAAATCTCCTGATCTCGGATGGGGATATAGATCTAGCAGCTTTCGCAGGAAAGTATAGTGACCATGGTACGCAGCAATATGAAGTGCAGTAAATCCTCCAGGAGGAATCGGCAGAAAGAGAACTGGCAGCATCTGGTTTTCCTCTAGCAGTTTCAGAAGAGCTGCATCGTTTCCCTCTTCAGCGGCTGTATACAGTTTATCAAAATGATAACTATTCGCCACTTCCATACTTTTACAACAATTATTCTTCTCCAAAGAACTGGCAGCGGTAATGCTATTCTAAGACCTGTAAGTTAGCGATTGCAAACTTAGAGACGAATTGGAAAATTTTGCAACATGTACGCCTATTTAAGAAAACTGGCAGGAATATTTTGCCTTCCTCTTGGTTTCCTCTTTCATCAGCTAGAAGTGTAATGTTACTTTTTCATATGACAGTACAGTATTAGGATGGGCTCCTTTTATTGACGGAAGATTAGCATTTGAAACGATGGATGGTTATGATGGTTTTGGTGAAGCTATTATGCAGTGTCATTATATCAATCTTCGGTTAAAATTCTCCACAAGCCGTAAACTAACAGCGAACTTTGTTAGAAAAGGTAATCTTTAACATGAAAAGGTTGAAAAATAATTAAACTAATTTTAAGGTTAAAAAGATATCGAAAGAAATAGAAAAATGTATGCCAAACAAAATATGTTAAAAAAAAAAAAAAACTCTGAAAAGTTGTTATTAAAATTAATTATGATTCTTATAAACTGACGTATGTTTTATTGTTGATTTATTCATTTTTCATTTTATTTGTATGAATAATTTCACATATTTATTATTTATAATTAAATTAAATTATATAAAATAAAATAATATAATAATAAAGTTTATATAATATAATGAAAAATATTATATAAAATTAATAAAAATCCAAAGTTAAATTCATATAAGTTATTAAAAATTACCATGTAAAACATTCAACTATCCTAAATATTTATATTTTGTAAAGACTAGAAAAAAAAAAAAAAATTAATTTAATATTTGATAATATTATAAGTAAAAAATTCTAAATTTAATGCCTTCTCAATGAAAAGTGTAAAAACACACAATCTCATCTTTGTACCAGCGGCCTATAGTTATGCTAAAGATGGTCGACATCAATTCTATGTTACTTCACAAAAGCATAGGAAACACATACAATTTGTATCGATCGATAATGAGATGGCACTTCTACGGATGCTGAACCATAGCGCAAACGAGATGGAAAAAATGAAGAATTGAGTGAGAAACTGGCCTTTTACAGTGTTCGCGGTCCCGCTATGCCGTCAAGTGGCTATAAAGGACACATTAATAAAGACGAGAAGAAATATTCTACTTTCCACTGCTACGTGATCAAGGCAGAAAAGACCACCTACGTTTAACAATTGATGGTTAAATAGCTATGATTGCCAATTTACTTATTTATTGATTAGTTTACTCAAAGTAAACATTGAGATACTCTCGCATTCAGTCAAATAAACGTGTGTAGTTAAAAAAATTTACAACAACCTACACCAAAATTCAGGATAAAGTACCTTTCATCCGTAATCTTTTATTTTTCTGAGTCCACGCAAGTCCATACAATGATAGCCCGCGGCAGAGCACTGAGTATCGGATACCATATGGATGGCTCAGATTTTAAATCCAAATGCTTACGGTTCTGTCAAATAAAGTTAGGGGCCCCATTGCCTAGACAGTACGTTGCATTCTTCTTGACCAAAAAGCATAGACAAGTGAGCAGTAAGGGAGATGGCATGTCTGACTATCGGATAACACATGGATGGCTCAGATTGTTACTACAAATGCTCACGGTTCTGTCACATAAAGTTCGGGGCCCCATTGCCTAGACAATCTGATGCATTCTTCTTGACCAAAAAGCATAGAATGTTTGTGGATTGAAAAAAAACAAGTAATAATTCAATCAAGTTGGATTCATATGTTTGTAGATGGTGAATTGTATTATTTTTCACAATGTTAAGGGTAATAATAATAATTTAAATATGTTTATGGATGATGAATTGTTTAATATTTTATAATTGTTGGAATCGATTCTTGCATTCGTAGGAAATCAATTGTTACGCTACAAGAATTCGTTTGAAACCAACGAGCTATTACAAGCTCTGGTCGACCTGCCTCACGTTTTGCTAAACCCGAATATTGCTAAAGAAAACGGAAAAACGGGTAAGGAAACCCCAACGACAATTCTTTAATTAAACTTCTAATTTGCATGCTCCATATTTATATTAAACTATAAGTATTCTTATTAAAATGACCAAGCATGAAAATAACCTACTATTATGTCTTATGTAGACCGGTGCCTAGATTCATTGGGCTATTATAGCAATTTAACAACAATTCTAATTATGAACGGAGAGAAGAGGAAAAGGAAATTAGCGTTCTTGATTTCATTCAAATGTCGTAACAAAACCAAAAGTTAACTAACGAAAGAAACGTGTATAATACATTCAAATAATGTAACCCATTATACAGATACACACAATACTAAGACAAAAAAATGACAGGAATAAGATTCAGAATTGTATTGATTCATGGAAAAATTACATGCAGAGTGGGCAAAATGCCTTTTAACTCTGTTTTTCTCAAAAGAATACAACAATACAATGGAGAAGACTTTGTTCAAATGATGTAACATGTCTCTCTCACTCTCCTAATTCCAATCCGATAACAAAAGAATCTCTGAATCCTAGGCTCAATAAGACTGAAAATATTCTCAGCTTTTTGAACACTTTCCTATTATACAATCCTACACAACAAGGGGAGGAATAAAGAATGAATAAAATAAAATAGACACAAAGAAATACATCAACACAACTAACAGGGCACTCAAGTATACCTCTTAGCAAAAATGCTATTCTCTAAATACTTTATGTAGAATCCAGACCTGTCTGCTTCCTTTTATAGCTGTTGGTTCTTGATTCTATTATTTTTGGTTGAATTCTGGTTGTACACTTGGCATCATCTGATTGAATTTCTAAAATTGGTGCTATCCATCTAGCTTTGAGGTTTTGACTGTGCTCCCTTCTTTGACTTGTTCAAACAAATTCCCACTAATATGGTGATTTAAGTATGATAAGAACTTTCATCTGATTCTGCTACTTCTTAGTGCGTTTAGTTGCTGCTTTCTGAATTGGTCTCTTTTGAGTTGCCTTTCCTAGATGATTTGACCCTTTAACTGCCCTAGATATATATCCTATTATTGCAGTTGTCTATGGTGCAGAATCTAATTTTTTCTATTTGCAAGTATTGACCTTTTTCCCCTTTAAACTCCTTTACAACCCTTTTATATGCTCATCAATCAACCTCCATATTTCTATTTCAAAAGTGGTTGTTGTTAGAATTTCACAATAATAGATATACAAAGTATTACACAAAAGATGAAGAGAAGAGTGGAAATGATTGATTTATCTCTAGGATCAATTCTATATAAATAGTAGACTTGATCATTGAGAGTTGTTAGATTATAACAACTTTATCAAACCTAATGAAGACACAACTTGGAGTTCTACAGACACATGGAGGAGTGAAAAATCAAGTGTGTATCCTAGTGAACTTAAGAGAATGCTCACTTATTCTAACACCCCCCTAAGTGATTCTAGAAAAGAATCTATAAATGAGTCCCGACAACGAGGCCTAATTAGGTACTCATGTACAACATAGATAGTTGGTGGAAAAAACCCCTATGGGAAAAAACCAACTACCTCTTTGTTTTGAAATGATGGTAAAAACCCAGTGGGAAAAGCCACCAATCAAAAGAAAAGAAGTATGAAAGAGGCTTGTCTTCGGATGGTGAAGATTGTCCTCTTTAATAAATAAAATATGAGTCCCGACAAGAAGGCCTTTTTAGGTACTCATTTACAATATAGTGAGAGGTGGAAGACCTCTTTGTCAATGCAATTTAACACTCCAAGTTTCTCTCGCAACTGAAGGTATCACGGAGAAGGAAATGACTTTGTGAAGATGTCTGCAAGCTGATTCTTTGTTGGAATATATTCCAAAAGGTATATCCCCATTCTAAATATGTTGTATGATGAAGTGCATGTGGATATCAATGTGTTTGGTATGCTGATGTTCAATTGGATTGCGTGCAATATGAATTGTGCTTTGATTGTCACACCATAGAGTTATAGGCACTTCTTGGAAAAATCAAATTCTTTGAGAATTTGACGAAGCCAAAGGGCTTCCTAACTGGCTATAAATGCTGCTCTGTAGAAGATAATGCTACTGTTTGTTTTTTCTTGCATAACCAGGCTACTGGAGAAGAACCAAGGCAAAAAAAACATCCATAGGTAAAACATTTGTCATCCACTGAACCTGCCCAATATCATTCTATATAGCCAATGATATCCATGGAGTCTCCTTTATAAATGAGCCCAAAGTTTGTAGTACCCTGTAAATAATGAATAATTCTTTTAGCTACTTGCCAATGACTGAAATGAGGGTTATGAGAAAACCTGGATATGAGACAAACACCATATGAGATATCTAGGCAAGTATGAGTGAGGTATAACAGATTGCCTAAAAGCTGACGATATAGAGTAGCATCACAAGGAAGGTATGAGCAAAAAGTGAAGGCTACTAAGGCTTTTGAAGAAATTTTTTCATATCTAGCAAGTTTGGTTTCTTCCCTAGTTAATCTATCACAAAATTCTTCTAAAGAGGGCATTTTAAAGGTTGCACCAAGAGCATCTTTAATAGATATGAAGGTTGTTGCAAATATTTGAAAAACACCATTTAGTTTAGGTGGTAGCAAATTTTCATTAGATTTTTACTAGAGTTGACTATAATGAGCAATATTTGTTTGTGTTCTTATCAAGATGAACTCAAACAACAACATTCTAAAAATATAATATCATTGTAGTCATTCTAACTAATTCATCGTATAATGCATAAACAATATATAACAACAACAAAATCCTCCTTCTTCCTTCCTACAAATAATTTCAATCCAATTACAATCATTTGTTACATAAGAATCTAAGGATACTAGGAAAGGTAATAAGATTAGTTGCACTATTAGTTCTTAGTATTTAAAAGAAGTATCCCTTTCACTTTAGCTATTATTCTTTCTTTTGAATCCCTTACCTCAAAGTCATTGTACCTTACCAGTAATCAATAAATAATTACTTAGTAAAACTTAGTCATGCAATTGTTAACTTGATATCACATACACATAAATTTATATAAAAGATCGAATGAAGTAGAGGTCAATATATGCAAAAAATACAACATTAGATATAAAGAAGAAAGCTACTAATACTAAATTAAAAAGGTCCATCTATATTATTATATCTATTTCCATCAAATAAATACATTATGCATCAATTAATATAAACTAATGTTTTTATATATATAAATATACATTTTAACTTATATTATATTTCCATACAGAAATAGTTTCAATTTTTATTATAAATTATCTCATTTATTCTTGTTTTTAATTATTTAAAAATTTATTAATTTTATATAACAATTATTAATTATTTTTTAAGGTAATAGTGTAAATGAAAGTTATGTAAATCAACTTTGTATCATTCACGACAATTAAAACTACACATGAAACATGAAACTTATTTTAAATATAAATTTAAAAATATTTAAAATTTAAAAATATTTAAAATTTAAAAATTATAAATCACACAAAATGATCTATAGATTTTATTATTTTGTATTATATTTTAAATTAAATTTTTACTTAAATTTTTTGATATTTTAATATATTTTATTCATTTAACATTTAAAAAATCACTACAATAATTATCTTATTTTCAACCCTGTAAGTGTGTAGACTCATCAACATGATTAGTAGAATGGAATTCACAACCCTTGGATATGTAGAATCATCAACATGATTAATAGAATGGAATACTTAAAACCTTGTGAGTGTAGGTTCATCAACCAGAACAAAAATATTAATACAATGGAATATTATAAGATTATTTTTTCCGTTTCATTAAGAATGATTTTTTTAGTGAGTAAATACATTTTATACATATACATATCCACAATGGGTTGAATCTGAGCTACATTACCCATAATGCAACACGCATCCATGGGGTTGAACCGGGCTACATTACCCATAATGCAACACGGATCCATGGAATCATTATTGTTGGAATATTTCACCCGGTTTGCTCTGGAAATGTCCTGAGAGACTTTAAAAAAAGGACATTGAATTCAAATGTGAGCAAGGAAATAGTAGACAAAAAAACAGAAACCTTCTGTTTGTGAATCCCACCCTGCGATTTTCAGGCCGCGGCCACTCAATTCAACCCTTTAAATTGCAAGAAACGGCGTTTCATTTTGGCACAGGAACAGCGTTCTCTATAAGCAGCGAAAATCAGGCCTTCTGTGCCACAACTAGTCGGTTGAAACAAGGATAAACCCTAACCCAAAACAATAACCATTATGTCACTTTAAAATCAATTATAATATAAAATTAAAATCATTATATTAAAATACGCGTCAAACAGTTAAAAAACTAAAATCAGACATTTCAACAACTTCAATAATTACTCGTGAAACCAAAAAATTATCCCTATATATACCCATTACTCTTCAGCTTTTCTAAGTAAACGCAAGTCCACACAATGAGAGTGCGCGGAAGAGCACAGACTATCGGATAACATATGGGATGCTGAGATTTTTACTCCTATCCGATGGCTGAGGTTTTTACTTAGGGCAATGGGGCCCTAACGGTTCTGTGACATAAAGGGCCCTATGGTAAGTTGTATTTTTTGTTTAGAGATCATGAGACCTTTTTTTATTAAAGCATTAATTAATGCATCATATTTTAATAAGGTTATTCGAGATGAGATTTAGTCAGCATATATAAAAATTATTTAGACTGATCAAAGGAATCTCTTTCACCAAAACTGCTCTATTACTCTCACTTTTATCTCCAACTAGAGAATGGATTGATCACTACTCCAAAATATAATTTGATACAAATGTCACACAGCCTCAGGTTTTCTCTAGCTCAACTACGAGTTTGCTCCCACTAGTTGCGTATTGAGACAGATGACCACCTCCCCATAGATCAGCATATTTGCAGATTGTGTAGTCTTGATGTGGAATCCAAGGAGCATTTCATTTTCACCTATCATGTTTACTACGATATACGAGGTATATATTATTTTTTATTCAGAGACACCCATACACTAAAATCTTGGATTAATTATGAAGATCAGATATGCATTGCCCTTTTAATCTGGGAATTATTCAATTTCAAGAAAAAACTACTTAGTAACAGTTTGTAGAAGATAACAGGATCCCGAATTATCACTTTATTCTTACAACCTCTAGAGGCCACGACCAAGAAGCGTCTGAAAGCACGAGGATACAGAAACAAAAAAGGAAAACTCCAAGCACGATGCAAAATGGAACTAAACTCAACGCTAAATCCTACGAATTAAAAATGCATGAAATGGAGAAAAACATGAATTGAAACCCAAATGAAATAACACCCTTTTATTTTATTGATGTATTTCACAATTCGGTTACAATTCACATCCTCCATTTTTAGGGGCGAGGAGTGTCAAATTCATCTCTTGGTTACATCCATGGATAGCCGTCCTTCTTTCGCGTGCCCACATGTAAGATGGGCGGACCAAAACATCGTCGACGCTTGTTTTTACGAATGTTGATTCCTTGCTGCTCCTCCGATGTTTCGATCCTGCGTTCAAAGGAACAATAAATAGTTAGTAGCACCTGCGGATGAAACAAAAAATGCAATCCCCAAGCCTACGATAAGTGAATGAGGAAAATGAATTAAACTATAACTAAAATGAATTTAAATGCTCTAAAAATTTGATAGGGGCATCAAGACATCACCAGGAGGGCACTTCAAAAATAACAGTCGGGAAATTCCTCGTCAATTTGAATTCGCTCCAGGGCGGGGCGAATTTACCTGTGACAAAACATCGAAAAGGTACTTTCCCAAATGTCCTACGTAGGAAGCTCCAAAAGACCTATGAATTTGGGGTTAGCTAATTGGGGACATTTTGGGAAGACCCAGATGGTCAGATTCTCCCAATTTGACCTTCGTCAATGGGAATTTTATGATGCTACCTACAAGTTAGTAAAAGCGAACGAAGATAGAAACATGACCAAAATTATTCAAAATGAGACAAATTTAAATGACAACCTATCTAAGCATCATAGAATTGAATGCAAAAAATAAAAATGATAGAAAGCAAAATCTGCCACAAATTCCCAATCATTCATAAAAGGGACGAATAGTCCTGCAGTAGTGCGGGGGGCGCCCGGGCGGGCCGCCCACCGTTTGAGGTGTGATTTCGACACCAATCCACTTGGGATAGGTCCAAAATATCTTACAAGGTGTTGTCGACAAATTGGGTGGTATACTGTGGTCAAGTGTCGGTTTTTGGGCTCAAGATTCGTCCTTCCAATAGTCACCCAATGACCTCCTCTCTGAAAGAGATCAAGGATGTAAAAGGCACAAATCACACAAGGATGTATGGGGAAGTAAAACGGCAGCACTTCGTTACTCCAAATTGCTCTTCCTCTATATATTTTGGGGTGAGAAAACCCACCAATTTATAGACCTAGAGGTCTCTTGGGATGAGCATGCAGAGGCGCCACTTGGCAGCCATGCCCTTCCAAGGGAGGGAAGATTCCTCCCTAAATAGGGACTCCATGACTGCCCTTGTAATAGCCTCTAATGCTCGAAAATGCTCACCTATACTCCCATGCAATGAAGGAAGCGTTAAGTGGCAGATTCGAGCTACCATTTGTCAAGATTTGACTTTTTGCTTGTCAAACCTGAAATTCGCCCCACCCTGGAGTGAATTGTGAATTCGTCCCTAGGCAGAGTGAATCCCAATTAGAATTCGTCCCTGAGTGGAACGGATATTGAGCAAAGTGCCTGAAGATGCCAAAATGATTTTTGACCTTCCAAAACTGCTATGAGAGTGGTTAGGACCACTGTTTAACCTCTGGGGGCTGCCCTAGGGCCTGTGTGTGCCAATATGATTAGTGTTTGCCATCACATAATCGGATTGGTGTTGTTTTGGTGTCTACAAATGCCCCTTTTTGGGATGCGTTGTGCAAGGCACATCGTCGAGCAAAAATAGATAACCAAAGCACTAATGATTAGGGTTTCTTAGTAACCTAACCAACTTTTGATGCCCCAAGTATGAAAAGGGGCATGCATTCTTGAATCCTTGCTTCTGATGAGCAAGGGAACTCAATTCAAGTGTTAACCTTTTTCGGTGAGGTGTTACTTGAGCTTGGACATTGATCAGTCATGAATAGGCAAAGGGCGCAACCTTTTGTCTGTGGGAACCTTGAGTTCATGATTCACGAATTCCAAGTGATTGATCAGCTTGTGATTATTGCTTGTTTACTACCCCAAGCAGGAGCATGATTTGTCTTTGCCAATGATTCTTCGAATGCATGCCATTTCCATGATTTGGTGTGTATTTGCTGATTGGTGACTAAGTGTGACTACCCCCTCAAGCGACGAATCGATGAGGGAATGACCTACATGAGAAAAGTGACGAGTCACTTGACCCAAGATGACTTAGGTAAGGGTGCCTTCAGATGTTTTAGCGTTAAACTTGCCTACAATTTTTCGACATTTAGAATTGTTTTTGGTGGGTGTTAACCCTTTTAGGGACGCCTTTCTGGAGCTAAAATTATCAAAAAATTCATCTTCCCGTGGAGCGGTCCGGCCATGGTGGCCTTCTTAGGGAGTAGGATGGTGACAATTTATAACCCCAACATCTATTTTGGATGCCAAGAATGTCAGCCACGAAGGCGCCTTCGTTTGGCAACTCAATTGCTATTTTTGGGTGGGTTTTCACCCTTTTGGCAACGCCGTTTGGGGATGAAATTCTCAAATATCCATCCTCCCATGGAGCATTCTGGATATGGTAGCCTTCTTAGGGAGTAGGATAATGAGTATTTGTGACCCCGACATCTATTTTGCATGCCCGGAATGTCAAGTGCAAAAGCACTCTTATTGGACAGTTTTATTGTTGTTTTTGGTGCATTTTTGTGTATTTTTGTTGTTTTGTGAAATGTTTGCTCTGTATTCGTCCCTGGGTGGGACGAATTCCTGTTGAGCATTCGTTCCAGGGTGGGATGAGTGCTAACCAGAGTGCTCGTCCCAGGGAGGAATGATTACAGGCTCAAAAAGCCTATTTAAAGGCCAAAACTAGGGTTTGGGCTCATTTGCACTTGTTTTTTCTGGCGATTTGGAGCTCTGAGGAGGAGGAGGTCAATTCTGCGAAGCGAAGCGCTCCAAATTTTTCCGCCACCATGAGTGCACGAATCGGATCGAGCGACGGAGCTGAAGTGAGACCAGTAAGTGAATGCCCTCTTTATTAGTTTCTTGTATGATAGTTTTTAAAACTACAAGTTATTTTTTGCGTCTTGTTTTATATTTTGTTTTTCAAATGTACAAATGAAAAAAACCTTAGTGAAACGAATGTGTTTATTTGTTTTGGCATGAATTCACTAAAACGTAGGTTGAAATCCTAGTGGAACCATGTTTGTTTGTGTTCATGCTTTTTTTTTTGCTAATTTATCAATTTGAGAGTATAAAACCCAAATTTGACAAATTAAATTTTGTTATTTTTTATTTTGCTTTGTTTTAATTTATAAATTTGAGAGTATAAACCCTAGGTTGACAAATTAAATTTTGTTATTTGCGATTTGTTTTGCTTTAATTTATCAATTTGAGAGTATAAACCCTAGGTTGACAAATTAAATTTTGTTATTTTTTATTTTGTTGTTTGTAGCTGTACACTTTTTTTTTTCATGATTCTAATGTGTTTATTTTGTTTTTATTTGCAGGTTGTGAAGAGTCGGTATTGTGTGCCTACTATTTTTGTTGAAGCGCGGGAGGCGCTATCTGTGGCTGACTGGGAGTGGCTTGACGCCTTGGGGCTCAAGCAGGTGACTCGGTTGGAGCCAATGATTGGGGATCGGGCCTACCTGAAGGCCCTGATCAACTTGTGGGATCCCCAAACTAATACTTTCCATCTCCCAACAGGGGAGATGATAGTCACTTTGGAGGATGTCTATCGAATTCTTAGGATTCCAATAGACGGACTGCCGATCAGGACGACGCCACGGGATCAGCGGACAACAGTGCTAACATGCTACTTTGGGCATGGGGAGGAGTGGGGGGTGGATGGTCCAGTGGAGAGGGTAGAGATTGACTGCCAGATGGACATGATTCTGGTTCGATGGTGGCTGGAGAAGGTGGTGTTGGGAGTGAGGCATGCAGTACTCATGGGCCTCATTTCCAACATGCTGCTACCTGACTCATCAGGTGTGAGGTTCCCATGGAACTTGTTGGATGTGGTCTATCGGCTGGTGGAGTGTTTGATGCATGAACCTTTGATCATGATATGGGGACAGACGCTACTGGCATAGCTCTATGGGGAGCTATATGAGGTCTACTACTAGAGGCAGAATGGGATCAGTTACAGCTATCTATTGCAGAGCCGAGGTTGGTAGCATATAGCGATGGAGAGACCAGGGGGGTTACCATGGATGATGCAGGCAGAGATGGCAGATAAGGATATAGGTTACGTGGCTCTATGGCGGTGGTCTAAGGAGCAGGTATAGAGTCAAAAATGGGTAGGTATCATAGGGCACTATGTCGATGCCTTTGCTTGGCTTACTTCAGGGGAGGTGTTCTGGTGTCCCTATCGGGACTGTCCAGCCTAGCCGGAGGCTAGAGAGTGGCTCCGATAGGTGTGCAGGGAGCGATGGCTAATTGGGCAGCATGGGACCGAGCAGGAGTTCTTCCCGTACAGCTAGGTGGCATGATATTTTGGGGTGCGCTAGGGGTTGCCTGGTGAGCCCATGGTCTATCAGCATCAGGGGGACGAGAGGACTCTAGATCGGTTGATCATCACGTCATTGGGCAAGGATGTGAATGCAGTGATCGACGTACCAGATGTGGATGACATCGAGACTACTGTAGAGTATGATCAGTGGTGGACTCTATGGGGATGGCGAGGAGAGGGACCACTGGGATGTGCAAAGGCAACATTGACAAGGGATGATGGTGCAGAGGCACTAGGTGAGGGTTGGGGAGCTCCGCTAGAGGATGCGGACATGGTGGAGGTGGATGACTTGGGCATGGATTTTGGGGCTCTAGATTAGCCTGAGATGCAGGACGTTCCAGAGTAGTGGGAGCCAGAGCAGGCTACTATTCTCGAGATGCCTATGCATTAGGTCGTGGTGGAGGGCATGGAGGTAGGGGTGCACACTAAGAATGCATGATTGGTGAAGCTACTACAGAGGTGAGATGAGGAGTTGGGGGAAGCTTTACAGGAGAGGGATGCAGACATGGTGGAGGTGGATGACTTGGGCATGGATTTTAGGGCTCCAGATCAGTCGAAGATGCAAGACATCCCGAAGTAGTGGGAGCCAAAGCAGGCTACTGTTGTCAAGGCACCTATGCATCAGGCCATGGCAGAGGACATGGAGGCAGGGGTGCATGCTGAGAATGTGCGATTGGCAGAGCTACTACAGAGGTGAGATGAGGAGTTTGGGGAAGCTTTGCAGGAGAGGGATCTCCTACGGACTCAACTAGCAGAGCGAGATAGTGCATTTGCTTCACATCATCAGGGGGATGGGGACACTAGCGCTGCATAGGAGAGGGATCTCCTACGGATGCAGCTGTCGTAGTGCGACGATGTAGTAGCTTACTACCATCGACGAGAGGCAAAGTGGTTGTGGCGGGAGACAGATTGGTCTCGACATCGGATGGATATGGAGGGAGAGATTATCCACCTCGGTGGGCGGTTACCTAAGCCCCCTAGAGGTGGCTCTTTGCACTAGATGAGGGACAGTGGTACTGAGAAGTCAGCATCATCTCATCACAGGCAATTGGATGAGGGAGGCGATAACAGGCATGATGCGGGGGCTAGCAGTAGCCGCCTTGAGGGGTCCCATAGGACCCACCACATGGGGGGTAGTTCCTATCGCATCGATCTTGCATGATCATGGTGGTCGACGCCCTAGGCTTGGGGGTTTTTGAGCTTTTGGATTTGGTTGCGGGGTCACATGACCGATTCTTTGTAGCTTGTGGGCATTTTTGATGATATATATATATATATACATACTTTATTTTGTTTATGCGCATGTGATGATGTGATTTTATGCACGATGATTGATGAATATGGATGTATACATGTTAAGTTATAGTGATGGATGCATATGTGTTGATGAGTGCAAATGTTTCTAATTTATATGATATGCAAATGGAATGGATGAATTGAATTTGTGATGTTTGGTAGTTGCACCATAGACTATTTAGAACTATATGACTTTTTGTCCTGGGCGGTCACTGTTGTAAATGACTTTTCATGTATACATGTATTTTTTTTTTGTATGGTGAGAATAAAATATAGCAAGTTGGTTTCGAATGTAGTTAAGGTTTTCTGAGACTCAGATGTTTTAACTAACTAGCCATGACTGTACTTTATCTCACAAGACTTTTGAACAAGGTATGAATCAGACTTGTTTTGGACCAAGTTATTTCACATCCCTAGGTGTGCAAGTGATTTCATTTATGTGGTGTTTGTCAAGATACCACCAGTTCCAGATAGGCTATCAACAAAACCTATACTGAGGATCACCTGATTAGCTCCACTAACTTCCTTGTTGTGTTTAGTCAGATTAATCTGTGGTGCTATCATGGGATACCATAAGCTAGCTCATCCACATGCAAACATTGATCTACACACAATTTAATGTGACAGATATATCGTCATGCGGGAGGTTTACCACCAGTGACCGATAGGCTATCAACCAAACTGGTATTGAGGTTTGCCTCATGACCCGTATGGATGTTGAGTGTTCCAGGGATTCAAGTTTGACTCCCTTATTTTATTCAATTGTATTGGGATACTTTCTCTTTTGTAGTGATAAAAATCATTGTTTATTTTTGTATTATTATTATTTCTTTGCAAGGGATTTTGAATAGTGAGTGAGGAGAATCACTATTGTATGTGCTTTGTGATGTATGCACTTTGAGGTGTCAAATTTTGGAGTTTTGACTTTTGCAAATTTTTGATGTTTTGCAACCTTTTGAGAACTTGGGATTCTTGGGGAATTGGGTAGGGAGGATGCTTGTCCTTTTGCCAAATATCAGCATTCTTGGGGTCATTCGTATAAGGGGATGAGCAAGATAACCGTTTCGCTTATGGTGACCTGGATTGCTTTGCAGGGTTCATCTTTCATTCACACAACTTGGGAATTTTGTTATATGTTTTAACTTGTGTCGGGATGCTACGTAACAAGGTGTGATCCAAGTAGAACTCTACCTGCATAAAATATGTCTGACTTGGTACAGTACATGGCTAGAAAGCTAATGACGACTGAATGACGAAAATCTCTCGATACTTTAGGAAAAAATTGACTATGATAGGGGAAAATAACATGAATGGCGATTATAGGTGATGAGTTATTGATAAAGTGGAAAAATGTAGAAAAATGATGGTTTTGCCAAGTAATGACAGTCTATGGTGCTTTGACCTTTATGACCACAAATATGCACTGTATGGTTGTGATGCTTAATGTAACTATATATTTTTGTATTTTTGAGGTATTGATTTTTGTGAATATGCAGATGAGATGCAAAAGAACTATGTACTGTTATGATGATTTTGCGTATGCATGGGAATGAGATGCAACTTTTTGTTATTTTTGATGATTTTATTGTTTTTGAATGTTCTTTTTTTTGACCAAGCGATTGAGGAATCCTTGGGGCCTTTGGGTTGACCAAGCGATTATGGAAATCCTTGGAGCTTTTGGGTTGACCAAGCAATTATGGGAATCCTTGGAGATTTTGGGTTGACCAAGCGATTATGGGAATCCTTGGAGCTTTTTGGGGTTGACCAAGCGATTATGAGAATCCTTGGAGCTTTTTGGGTTGACCAAGCGATTATGGGAATCCTTGGAGCTTTTTGGGTTATGGCTCTTTTAAATATGGAAGGACCTCAAATGACTGATGTTCAAGGGTTCTAGTTCCTTGATTCCATCAGGAGAGGCTAGCCGGTATTTTCCAGGTCCTATTTTACTGTCAATGACATAAGGACCTAACCAGTTTGCTGCAAACTTGTCCCTTAAATGGGGTGGCAAATTAGAGTTTTGCTGATTCTCTTTCAAGACCAAGTCACCAAACTAAAAGCCCCTCAAGTGAACTTTCATGTTGTATTCTTTCTTGACATTCATGAAATTCCAACAATCTCGCTCTAAAGATGGCCAATAATATCCCATGCGAAGAATGTGCTTTGCGATGGCCATACCATTGAAGTGACCACCGCTTGTACCATCGTGCGCTTGGGTGATCGCCCAAGTGGACTCTTGCTAGTCCAAGCACCGAAGGAGGATCCCTTCATAGCTATGATGGTACAAAATGTCTCCTAACAAGACATTATTTGCCACTTTCTGTTTGAATACGCATTTTGCGGCATGCGACAATCCAAGTGGGAGGTTACCTAACTTGAGGTAGTCCCTTATGGATGAATACCAATCCTGCTGATCAGAAGCCTCGATGGTATGAACGACCAGTCCCTCTCAAATTTCATCCCTAGCAAAAGCTGAGCGGGAGAGAACTTGTAGGAATAGTGTTGTATTGCTATTAATGGGAGTAGGGGAGAACAAGGACCCCCAGTTGGCATGTTTCAAATGATTGTAGATTCGAGAGAACCTGTCCATGGATGGCTCAATCTGGATCGAGTGGATTCTTGGCATTAAATCAGAGCTTGCTCGCTCCATCACTTATTATGATAGTGTTTTGACTTGAATGGTGGTCATATCACCATAAATGTCTTGCGGGATTAGCAACCCCAAAGAGGCCATAGTGTTCGCAAAATGATTTGATGACTAAGGGAGTGCCTCGATTTCATACCATTCAAGCTTTTCCAAGAATTTGTCCACAAGGGCTTTGTAGGCCTGCAGAACTGGGCATTTGCATTGGAATATCCCTTTGAATTGGTTGACAATTAGTAGCGAATCACCAAAGATGTTCAATCGTTTAATGTTCATGGTGATTGCTATCTGAAGACCTATGAGCAAGGCTTCATACTATGCATTGTTGTTGGTGCATGGGAAATTTAATTTAAATGATAGGGGCATTGGAGCACCCTACGGTGTGAAGAATACTATTCTTGCACCACCACCTTGCTCACATTTAGAACCATCAAAAAATAGGGTGATGTCGGCCTGTGACTCAGGCTCATCAAAATTTGGTGATTCTGAGACATGGAATACCCCATCATCGGGTAGTTCTATAGTCAGAGGCTGGTCGTCTTTGAGAGGAGCCTCTGCTAGTTGATCGGCTATGACCTGACATTTTATAGATTTTTGTCCAATAAAATCCGTCAAATTTCGTCAACAACATGATCCATTTTGTCGTGTGACTACTATGATAAGTATGACTCATCATGTATCACAATGGATTCTCCTTAGACACAACATACGTCTCATTGCTCAACATGTAATGGCGTAGCTTTTTGGTAGCAAACACCACTGCCAAGTAGAGTTTCTCAACGTATGCATAGTTAAGTTCATAACTGACCAGGGTGCGGCTAAGATAGTACGTAGCTTGTTCTTTGTGAAGTTCATTCTTCTGGGCTAACATGGCTCCCAGTGCCACCTCAGTAGCTTAGATGTATAAGTAGAATGGCACTCTTGGTCTAGGTGGTGCCAATACTGGCGACGAAGCCAAGTATTGTTTAATGTCGTCGAAGGCTGACTGGCACTCGTCATCCTAGTGAAATGCTACCCCCTTGTGCAACAACTTGTTCATTGGTCGGCACTTGTTCGATAGCTGCGCTATGAAGTGCTTGATCGACGCGACCTTTCCCTACAAGCTTCTGAGCTACTTGATGGTAGTTGGGGGAAGCATTTCAAGGATTGCCTTAAATTTTTTTAGGTCCACCTCGATGCCCCATTTTGAGACTATGAAACCCAAGAGATTTCTATATGTGATGCCAAAAATGCACTTCTTGGGATTCAGTCTGACTCTATGCTCCATGAGGCGATCGAGGGTCTTGCTTAAGTCACCGAGATGATCCAAGCGCAAAAGAGATTTGGCCAACAAATCATCCGTGTAATCTTCCAAAGTCTTGTGCATGTAATCGTGGAAGATGTATATCATGGCACGTTGGTAGGTGGCACCAATGTTTTTAAGGCCAAAGGGCATGACCTTATAACAAAATGTCCCCCAAGGCGTTGTGAATGTCATTTTTAGCTAGTCCTCGGGACTGATACAAATTTTATTGTATCCCAAGAAACCATCCATGAGGGAAAGCATTTCGTGACCCATTGTAGCATCTACTAATGCGTCGATGCTCGACAAGGGAAAATCATATTTAGGACTCGCTTTGTTTAGATCTAAAAAATTAGTGCATATGCGAATCCTCCAGTCAGGCTTCTTGACGGGCACCATGTTGGATAGCCATGGTGGATAATCCATGCAGATGACAAACTGTGCATCCAACAGCTTTTGCAATTCATATTTGACCATTAAGGCCACTTTTGGGTGCATATTGGATAGTTTTTGCTTAACTGGCTTGACTGTCGGATCAAGTGTTAGATTATGGGTGACTAGCTGTGGGTCTAGTCCCGACATGTCTTTGTATGACCATGCAAAAACCTCCTTCTTCTCTTTGAGAAGGGGAATGTAGTCGGCTTGCTCTTCGAGGGATAAACTTACCCCCAGCTTGATGATCTATGGATTCATTAGATCTGAGCCGATGTCTACGTCAGTCATCTCCTCGACTGACATGTGGGATCCGTCTTCCAACTGATGTGGAGTTGGGATCAATTGGATATCATTTTCTGAGTTTAGATAATCATTAGGAACCTGGGGTCCCTCTTTAGCATGGTAGATATCCTGAGTTGGCCCAGGGGTAAAATGGAGCATTTCATTAAAATGCCAGTACTCGAATGGAGATGGAGGGGAATCGACGCGATCCTAGTCTATGGCATCTATGTCTAGAGACAGTGACTGTGTTGGATCGGTCAGATTGTGGATGGGGGTAGTTAAGTCAATGGAGATCATGTTGATGAAAATTATTTTGGTCTCCATTACCATGGGTGTGGTTACTCGAACATTCTAGATGCTCTCTGTGCTTGGGATCCGGTTCTAGAGGGATTGGCATGAATGGGTCGGCCCTATGTGCAGATAGGAAGACAGGGTCTGCCCTCGGAACTGATGTCACTATAGGGTCTCTGGGTGGAAGGTATGCTTCGTATGCCCAGAGTAGCAAATCCAACACTTGGTACCACCATGCTGGGTCTACATACCACTCATGCCCTGGCACTATGTTCAGTTGTTCAAATATGTCGTTAATCTCCAAGGGGTGCCGATGCTGCATCTGTCACATGTGATTAAGATATGTCATTTCTATTTCACCTTTGTAATCACTATCGGAAATCCAAAAGCCCTCGTTGGATCCGACAACTGTTTGAGGTATGACAGGCTCGTCCTGCTCGAGCAAATTAATATGGTCCCACCTAGGTTGTTCCGCTCTCTATGGGGGGACTTGATTTCCTTGGAGCGGCCCTTGCCGATGGGAGCATCCAGGGGGAACATTGTCAAGCGGCTTTCTTGATAATCATCCATGGGTATCACCTATGAGTGATCGCTATCTGATTCAAAGGGGTCATATGATGCTGGTTCATACTTTGGCTCGTCCTTCGAGGACCCTTCTTGACATTGTCTAGAACCTCCTTTAAAATGAGCTCTCGAGCTTTCTCCTCTCTCGAGCGAAGGGAAGGGATTGCTAGAGCAAACAAGGTTGATTTTCGTTAATGGGAGATAATCCCTCAATGTATATGTGGTGTTAGGGTTGGCATATGGATCTGATGCCAATCTCCTCTTGTTGCCTATCCCTAGGTCTTGCATGTTCTCCACCAAGATGTCCAAGGGGAGGGGGTGGTTGAACCCTACTCCTGACTTGTCATATGGAATTTGGTATCTTGGTTGGCAAAGAACATGTATCCCTTGCTCATATCGGCCTAACCCATATCCGTGCCAATTGCATTGGCCAAGGTATCTCAGAGCAAAGTCTGGGTTAGACAAATAGTTGACATTTTTAGCAAAAGGCTCTTCATCTTCGTCCTCTTGCGTGCATGGTGCAACGCCATGATCAAGGCCCCCATACACAAAGTTTATCTGGTTTGGCGGGTAGCCTAGGGGAACAATAGTGCCAATGGGGAGTCGAGGTCTCCCCATGTCCTGCATGGGTTCTAGTGCGGGTGTTGCTATAATATTCTACACCAGATACTCCCCCAGGCCCGTATTGGCCATTTCAATAGTGATCGTTGGTAGTTGAGGGGGAGGGAATGGAAGTTCTCCTTGATTCCACTCCATGTCGGGTGGACTAGGAGCCTCGACTTCGATTCGGCTAGGCATCTCCTCAGTAGAGATAGTTGATACTGATGGCAGTGTATCTTCCAAATGTTTTGCCTCTTCTAGGGGTTTCTTCCCTTTGTCCTTTTGTTTGGCCCCCAAATATGGTGTCGTTGGTGGAGGAGCAGACGATGAATATGAACCCGACTGGGATTTTGAGGAACTTGCTAATAGGGATGCTTGCGGAATCGGACCCTGTTTAGATGGATTTAACTAGAAATCCAAATGTGTTGATGGCAGGGTCGATTGCGGCATCAACTGCATCGCATTACAATACTTGAAGGGTTCCAATTCCATCGGGACTACATGCACCTCCCCTTCAAATGTATATTTTAAGCATTGGTGAGCTATCGAAGGGACACACTTCATGTCCCTGATCCATGGCCAGCCCAGTAAGATGTTGTAGGCCATCTCACCCTCCAATATGTGGCACAATGTGGGTATGGTCTTTTGTCCCAATTGGATTGGTAGGACTATTGTGCTGACTATCGAGCAGATTGCGTCATTGAATGCTTGCAGAGTGTAGGTGGAAGCTATGATATGAGATGTGGGCAACTTCAAATGTTTGAGAGCCGCAGTTGTGATGATATTGCTGGACAAGCTAGTGTCTATCAACACCCTCTTTTATGGGATCCCATTGACCCGCACGATAACGTGCAGGGGTGGATCTGCCATGTCATGTCATTGATCTCAATTCGTCTTCTCAAAATGTGATGATCGGCTCAGTGCATCATTTTACATGCCCCATGAAGTTGTTAAAAGAATTTGTCTCGTGGGGTTGCAACTCGATGGCTTTCAAAATCTCCATTAGAGCTTCTCGATGGGGTGTAGATTTTTGTATAAGTTCGTATATGGAGAGCCTAGCTGATGTGGTCCTCAAACTCTGGGTGATTTTGGACCGAAGTGTGGCCACTGGTCTAGGTGGAGGAGGCTATGCAAGGTGCTGTTGTGGTTGCAAAGTTGTTGGCACCTCTCCTGTCGCTGCCGTAGGAGCATTCATGCTCGTATACCTCCTGTTTCGAGTCACTATACTGATCATCCCTACATATCCCTGCATGGGGCAGTTCTGTGTGACCTCGTTAACTTTTAGGGTCTTTGCCTATGAAGCATGAGTAGGCAAGGGGTCTTTGAAGACCTCCATTTGTTGATTTCTTGGTGCGACGAGATTATCCACCGCTAGTGTCTTGTTATCAATCAGGTCTTGCACCAAGCCCTTAAATTTCCAACAGGCATTTAGGTCATGTCCCTTCCATCTATAGAAACTGCAATACAAGTCCTCTCTATACCCCTTAGGCTTGGGCACATTGGGATCTATAGTCTGAACCTCTTGCAGGCTGATCAGGTTTGCCGCTAACAAGCGATCAAACAAGGAGTCCCTTGACTCTGTGTAGGGTGTGTATTGTCGCCTAGGGCAACACTGCTAATTCTATTCTTGCCTCTGATTTTCTCTATCATAGTTGTTAGGATGCACTGCCTGATAGTTAGCCTTTTGAGGTTGTGTTGCTTGTGCAGGCTTAGGGACATTGATAGCAACTTGGTTAACCGTAGCGGGTTTTTGTTGCGTGGTCCCAGCTTTAGTGTTTTTAGTCCACTCTTTTTTCTTAGGTTTGGCTCTCTCGCAATCCTGTATTTTGATCTCTTTAATGATCCTGGCTTGCGCCAAAGCTTCTTCTAAGTTGGCATATTGCTGCAGCTGCAATAGCATAGAGATCGATCTCAAAAAACTCTTGGAGAACATCTGAGTGAGGTTAGACATAGGAGGGAGGTAGGGCAGCTTTGAAAGCAATGTCCTCCATTTATTCCCATAGGCTGCCATGGTCTCCTCCTCATACTGCCTGAGGTTGGATAAGTCACTTAGTGACACCTTCTTCTTGGTATTGAAGGCGAAGCATTCGAGGAACGCATCCACTAACTGATCTAAGTTGTTAATGCTATGCTTTGGTAACTGAGTAAACCAATCTGAGGTAGGGCTTGTGAATGTGGTTATAAACATTCTCAATAACAAAGCATCATTGTCTTGAATACCGAAGCATTCGCTCAGGAATCTTGTCACATGCTCTTGAGCATCCTCCTCACCTCTAAAGGTTGCCAATTGAGGCAGCTTAAAGTGTTCAGGGTAAGGGGGTGCTGGCACGGACGGATGCACAGGATGACTGCGGAGTTGGCCTAAAGTGGGCATTTGGGGCCCAAAAGTTTTGGTCTCCACAGACTCCAAACACTCTAGCAGTGTTGTATATGCATCTGAGGATTTAATTTCTTCCTCTTTAGTTTGCTCTCATTGTGGGTTGTGGGAGACTTGAGGCCTCTAAAGGGGTGGTCAGATGGCAACTCCTCCGCCTAGGTAGGGCATTTTGGCCCGTTATTCTTCTTGTTCATATTCCTTGTAAGCTTCCTGAGGAGTCTCTGGACGAGACCTATGACCCTGGGTGGGTCCCCGTGGAGGGTACCCATTGTTGTTTCGAGGAGTGGCCTCCCACTTAGGTCTAGGAGATCTTTGAGGCAGCGCTTGGTAAGGTCATGGGGACCTATCTCGCACCAAGGGGTTGCACCTCTCGTATGGTTCCGCTATTTGTGTGCGCAGGTTTGGAACCCTCCCAGGCATCGTGTTATGTAGTAGCTCATCTGTTTGGTACCTAATGCGCTCTTTGCTAAGGCAATATAAATGCTCTAGCTACTGCTGGTCTTGCTCAAGCCGCATGATCTGTGCTTGGTGGGCAGCATGTCTGGCGACTGCCAAGTCAATTTGTTTTGCCATATTGAGCCTAGGAGGCCTGGATGCCTCTCCTATGCACTTACCCCAGTCACGATGATCCGAGATCTCAATAGGTTGCTTCCCTCTATTGAGGTTGGCAGTATTTTCTTGAGGCTCTGGCCTCAGTGGGTGATCATGGTACATAGCGGGTGCGGAGGTGCATGGCTTCCATGTTGTATGTTGCTCTTGAGGAATGTAAGGGTCTTCCTCGTGCTCCCTTTCATATGTGTGAAAGGGGCGGGCAGAGTCAGCTCGCCCTACTTGAAGAGCCTTGCGCTCTGGGTTTTGTCTATTGGTTCTAACAGTGATGGGGGGCAAAGGAGGGATGCCATAATCATGTGGCCTCTGCTCTTGGAAACTATGTCGCTCTAGTGCTTCATCGTGCGGTGGCCACTCATATCAAGCTTCTAAGGGAGCCTTTTTATCTATGTTGAGTGCCATGTGTAAGGACTCTTCCCGAAAGGGGCTATGATGAACGGGCATGTCCCTCAAAGGGGTGTCCCTATAGTTCCATATTGACATGGAATGATGCGGACTCTCCTATGGGTCAGGCCGCCAAGGCGGTATGACCAAGTCCTTAGGGCTATAGCGAAGGTGACTTGTGCCCCCTTGTACACTTTTCACAGCTTTCGCCCTTGATTGGGCTTGGCTACATGTGTACACCATGGTGGTGCTTTCCTACAAGCTATGTAGATTTTTATCTCTTTTTATGATTTTTTTTTTTTGCTACACTAAACCGAAAATATCATACACACACACAAAGCAGTGATTATCTCTTTTAAATATTGAGAGTGTGTCCTAGACCTAGTTTAGTGTGTTTTGGTTTTTGTTTTTGTTTTTTTTGTTTGCTTTTTTTTTTTGAAGGTTTTTGTAAAGAACGTTTAAATGCAAATGATGGCTCTTATGGCTCCCAAAAATGGTCACCCCTTCGATATACCATTGCTAGGCCGATATACCAACCTCTCTATATACCCGCCCTTATGTGAGGGAAACTATAGGTACGTGAGAGCAGATGGTACGTGGAACGTAGGCGGTACGAAAGGGGAATCACCCTGTTTATGACACCTACCATAGAATACTTATCCTCATGTGCTGGGAATCACCCCAACTACACTCGGTCAACTTTCATCACGATTTATGTCTAGCAACAGTAGCGATCGGGGTAATGGATGCAAAAATTCAAGCCAAGGTGGTGATGAAATCCATCGTTGGTCTTGATCAAGGGCTAGGATTTTACAACCAGCTCCTTGGTGTATAATTTTCCATGTGGTGTGTGGGGTTCTTTTTATTTTGCAAAATGGAAACAAGCAAGTGGTAAAGGAAAACTACTTTCCCTAAGCAAGCAAGTACCCTAAAAATAGAAAAATTGAAGACAAAAATTGACAAGAAAAGTTCAGAATCCTTACCTCTTCTCTACCCAAATCTGCCGGTTTTGAGTTTTTGCCCGAAGACTGCATAGATAGAAATTCATCTTGTGAGGGAATGAATTACAGGACTATATTCATCACAGGGTGGGGTGAATTCCCATTCGTCCCTGCGTAAGATGAATTACAGCTTTGTATTCGTCTCCTAATGGAACGAACAGTAGTCAGTGTATGAAACTCAACACCTACAAGCAAAAAACAACCAATTTTGGATCAGATCTCTGATCTTAAAAATAGAGGACAAGGTCCCACCGTGATCGCCATTGAAAGCACGAGGATATGAAAACAAAAAAGGAAAACTCCAAGCATGATGCAAAAACGAAACTAAACTCAATGCTAAATCCTACGAATTAAAAATGCATGAAATGGAAAAAAACATGAATTGAAACCCAAATGAAATAACAGCCCTTTTCTTTTATTGATGTATTTCACAATTCGGTTACAATTCACATCCTCCCTTTTTAGGGGCAAGGAGCGTCAAATTCATCTCTTGGTTACATCCATGGATAGCCATCCTTCTTTCGCGTGCCCACATGTAAGATGGGCGGACCAAAATTTCACTGCCACTTGTGTCTATGAATTTTAATTCCTTGCTACTCCTTCGATGTTTCGATCCTGCATTCAAAGGAACAAGAAATAGTTAGTAGCACCTGCGGATGAAACAAAACATGCAATCCCCAAGCCTACGATAAGTGAATGAGAAAACTTAATTAAACTATAACTAAAATGAATCCAAATGCTTTGAAAATTTGATAGGGGCATCAAGAAATCACTAGGAGGGCATTGCAAAAAGGACAGTCAATAAATTCCTCGCCAATTTGAATTCGCTTCGGGGCGGGGCGAATTTACCTGTAACAAAATGCCGAAAAGGTACTGTCCCAAATGTCCTACCTATGAAGATCCAAAAGACCTAAAAATTTGGGGTTAGCTAATTAGGGGCATTTTGGGAAGACCTATATGGTCATATTCTCCCAATTTGACCTCCGTTAATGGGAATTTGATGATGCTACCTGTAAGTTAGTAAAAGCAAACGAAGATAGAAACATGACCAAATTATTCAAAATGAGACGAAATTTAAATGAAAACCTATCTAAGCATCATAGAACTTAATACAAAAAATGAAAATGACAAAGTAAAATCCACCACAAATTCCCAATCGTTCCTAAAAGGGACGAATAGGCCTGCAGCAGTGCGGGGGGCACCTGGGTGGGCCGCCCACCATTTGAGGCATGATTTCGACACCAATCCACTTGGGATAGGTCCAAAATCTCTTATAAGGTGTTGTCGGAAAATTGGGTGGTATACTGTGGTCAAGTGTCGAGTTTTGGGCTCAAGATTTGTCCTTCCAATAGTCACCCAATGACTTACTCTTTGAAAGAGATCAAGGATGTAAAATGCACAAATCGCACAAGGATGTATGGGGAAGTAAAACGACAGCACTTCGTTACTCCAAATTGCTCTTCCTCTATATATTTTGGGGTGATAAAACCCACCAATTTATAGACCTGGAGGTCTCTTGGGTGAGCATGCAGAGGCACCACTTGGCAGCCATGCCCTTCCAGGGGAGGGAAGATTCCTCCCTGAATAGGGACTCCATGACTGCCCTTGTAACAACCTCTAACTCTCAAAAACGCTCACCTATACTCCCATGCAATGAAGGAAGCGTTAAGTGGCAGATCCGAGCTGCCATTTGTCAAGATTTGACTTTTTGCCTGTCAAACCTGCAATTCGCCCCACCTTGGAGCGAATTGTGAATTCATCCCTGGGCGGAGCGAATCCCAATTAGAATTTGTCCCTGGGTGGAACGGATATTGAGCAAAGTGCCTGAAGGTGCCAAAATGATTTTTGACCTTCCAAAACTGCTGTGAGAGTGGTTAGGACCACTGTTTAACCTCTAGGGGCCGCCCTGGGGGCTGTGTGTGCCAATGTGATCAATGTTTGCTGTCACATAATTGGATTGGTGCTATTTTGGTGTCTACAGCGCCATGGTAATCACATAGATACAACAAGATCAACTCGTTGTCGACTCCAACAAAAAACATCTATGACAAACATCCAACTCTTACATCACTCACATCTCTTTAGCCTTGAATGTTGGAAGTAGTCCTTGATCCATGGATCTTGTATATCATGTTATTCTATTTACTATTTTTCTTACTTTATTTTTACTGGAACTATATTAAGCACTCTCGTTGCTTTATATATATCTTACTTTACAGTCCTATTGACATATTTTGGTTACCGATGAACATTAATACAAATTCAAATTCACTCAAAAGCCTAGATAGTTATGTGACATAAAGTTAGGGCCCCAAGACAGTACGTTGCATTCTCTTCATCAAAAAGTATAGACAAGTGTACAATTAGTAGCGAGTAATAATTGAAATGATATGTTTGTGTATGGTCGGTTGTTTATAACTTTATCAAATGTAAAGGATACTTTTTAGATCAATATAATATATAGACCTTAGTTTTGATTTGTTTACATCACACAATATAGTCTTGCTTACTATAACAATCCTCAAGTGGATACAAATTATTGCATGAAAGACTAGATTATATTATATAAATATAAAATAATTTTGTAAATTATTTTATTATATTTAATATGTTTACATAAGGATATGTTATAATAATGTGTTTAAATTTTATAATAATAAAAAAATAATTTAAAAGAGGTTTTTAAGTTAATGATAAACTCTTTCATATAGTTTTTTATGTTGTATGTAGTATATATTTTTTTGTATTGATAAAAAAAGAGGTTGAAGGGTTTGGACCGTTTACAAAGATTTTAAAATATGTAAAAAAGTAAACAAGAGAAGATCAGACAAATGCAAAATAGTCCTACCTTAGTAAAACAAACAAACCTGGGCTAAACCTGATGATGGAGAAGCTAAAATAATATCCCTCATGCTATCCTTCTATTTAGCAAGGCTTATGGACTGCTCAATGTTTTATATAACTGATAAAGAAAACGTTGATGATAATGTAATTTAGTGTGCTCAAATATTTCATCACACGATTCCAATAAGTATTATTATTTGCTCTACTCTCTTTATCTGCTAGCTTCATTATCAATTATTATAATCTCTTTCAATTATATGAGGTGTATGACCATACCTTAAGATTCTTAGATCTAACTTCCACATTCACCATTTTATCAGTAGCTTTGTTTCCCTTTGTTTAATTTGACTTTCTTCTAGGTTTACCAAAATAGTCCTTGCATCTATAATTATTTGAAAAATGTTAGAATTATTTAGTTCCACTTTTTAAAGGAAATTTATGATATTCTTAGAATCCCCCTCAAGAACAATTCTCCTAAAACCCAAATTCATCACAATTTGAAGGCCCGTAAGCATCTCTCTTGCTTCAGATTGGTGATTTATGGTAATTTCTAGATCCTCAGCATATGCAGCCACTACCTAATATTTGTCATTCTTGATGAGACTCCCACCACCAACATGACCTAGGTTGCCTTTCATAGCCCCATCAAAGTTAATTTTTAACTAATATTTAGGAGGATGTTCTCATCTAGTATATAGCCTTATCTTATTAATTTTTAAATATTTAAGATATTTTTTTCTCTAAAGAGGATCATTGCAAGATTTTATTGGTTGACAATATTTTTAATATAATCCCCCAAGAGGGTTGTTTTTATCTTGGCATAAAACCCAATTATTTTTTTGGTTTTATTTTTGAACACTAGTATGTTTCTTTCCAACCAAATCCTTCAGCAAATATGTGGAATACATTTTCGCCAAAAAATATTGTTTCCTAATTATCATTGTTCCCAAATCCTGATTAGATAATTTGGAATGATCCAAGCAACATTAAATTATCTCAATAACATATTTAGGATATCATGAAAAATCACAAGTTCGAAATATGTGGCCCATGCACGCATCCTCTTTGTTATACAACACACAAATAGTTGGAACCACAATTACTCTTTTGAACATATTATATTTTGTGAGGATCTTATTGAGAATGGCAGTCCAAAAAAAATATAACAACCTTAGGTATGATGTTTAGTTTCCAAATTTTTCTAAGCTTTAGTTTCTCTAAGGTTACTTTACCAAGGATCTATATATATCCTTCACCAAGTACTAGCCTTGCTGGTTTCATCCTTAAATTTTTTGATTGTCCTCTGAACCTCTACCTAAATAATAACTCCTTAAAAGGTTTTGTAGATATTTACTCTTAGGCCTTGCATATGTATTTACAGGATTTTCCACTCTTGAAAATCACACAATCTATGACTGTAACCATTAATTTTCTTACCATAGGTTCTGGTTAAATATTATTTAATATATTTGAAATTTTGTAGTTCACTAAAGGCTCCTATTTAATTCAAGGGTCTTTCCAAAAGTCTATTTTGCCCCCATACCTACTCTTCACTTTAGACCTCAACATATAACTTTTCTACTGTTGATAATATTTTACCAAAAAATAGACCCACATAGAGGATTGGAACAACTAATAAAGTGGTTTTTGCCCTTCAAGTATTTGTTTTGAATAATGCTAGCACATTTTCCTTATGCTTTAATGCAAAGCCTTCAACCATGTTTAGCTAGAAGGACTCTATTTAGATCTCTCAACTTTCTCAATCCAATACCCCCAACTACTAGATGTATACGTTTTTTGCGTTCAATGTCATCCCATAAGAATTTTTTTTGTAGTCTTTCTAAATTTTCTTCCACTTTCCTTGACATCCTTAGGAAGGACATGAAGTAAATAGGGAGGCTTTAAAGTGTGTGTTTAATAAGCTATACTTCCTCATAGAGGATAACAAATATCCCTTCTAGACTTAAAGTTTTCTAATAAATTTATTAGTAATCGAATTCTAAACTGCATCTTTCATTTTACCTATAAAAAAGGTAAACCAATGTAGATTATAGTGAACGTTTCCTCATTACGGACCAACACTTTAATTATTTGATCTCTTATACTTCCTTTCGTGTTTAAAAATATAATATTTATTTTTTCATAATTTATGTTTTGGCCCGTAGCATTTTCATAAGAATTAAGGACTTTTTTTTACTCCAAAGCTTCTTCCTTTGTATATTTCCCAAGCAATAAAATATCATCCATAAAATATTAATGGGATAAATCTTCACTAATGGAAGAATATTTTAATCCTTTAATATTACCATCCTTTCATTTTATTTCAAAATTTCTTACCAAGGCATTTGCCATAATGATAAATAGATATGGAGGCAACAAATCTCCCTGTCTAATTCCTTTGGTAGAAGGAAATAACACAATAGATTTTCCATTGATCAGAATCAAAGGGCGAGGGTTAGAAATACACATACCAACCCATGCCCTCCATTTTTCATTGAAACTCATTCCCTCCATTATTTTATCGAAGGAAGCCCAGGAAACCCTATCATAGACTTTGTTCATGTCTAGCTTAAGTAACATGCATGACCCTTTCCTCATTTGAAGAGAGTGTGTTGTTTCATAAATGACAATAATACTTTGAATAATCTACCTGCTGCCACATAACCTCCTTAATCTTCATTAATGATTTAGGGGATGATTTTTTCAATCGATTGGCCAACACTTTAGTAAAAAATTTGTAAACTATATTACATAGACTAATTGGTCTAAAGTATTGCAATTTATCTACTCCATATTTCTTTGGAATTAAAACTGTAGACACTAAAATCATGTCAATCTGATTAGGTGACCAAGGCATTGTCTAATTTGACATCATATGGCCCTCTTGGGTAACCCTTAGAGGTTTAGCAGTGGTCCTAACCACTTTTGAGAGTTTTTTCCCCATTTTTGAAAATTTTTGGGGCATGTAGGCATGGTCATCCCACCTAGGGATGGTCACAGTTCATGGCTATCCCACCCAGGGATGATCATGTATGGTCATTCTTGGGTGGGACGACCATGAAATATGACCCCCAAAAAGTTAAAATACAGACCAATGACACTCAAAAACTATCATTTATCTTGCATATTAAAGCATATAGGTCTGACGACGTAGAATCCTTATGACATGTTGCATGAGGGAGGCCAAAAAGGGAGGTTCTCTTCTCCCTCCAATGCATGCTGAGTTTTGGATAAATGACACCTCTTGCCCTACATGCCCTTGCATGCCCATTTTCCCATGAGCCTCATTTGGCTATAAAGTAAATATATTTTCCACCCAAAAGAAAGAGAGAGGAGTTTTGAGATATAGCAATGAAGTACTTCCAATATTTCCCCTCACCCTTTGTGTCCTTTCCTCTCAAAATATCTACCTAGCGAAGGAGCTTTGTAAGTGATTCAAGAGGCACAATTTGCTTATAAAACCAAACCAATTGAGGGAATTTAACCATATAATTTGATAAAAATACCCCTAATAGTGTTTTGTATAAATTTATAGAGGAATTTGTGACAAAAATTCATCAAAGCTGGTGGTCGTCCCACACTAGGATGGTCCCAAAATTGTGACAATTCTGGTCATCCTTGCAAGGTACGGTGGTATATTCATGTATTATTTTACTACTATTTTTAAAAAGGTTTAATATATTGTAGAATATTAAGATATTTTCCAAATTTCATGCAATTTGGAGTTATATTGAGTGAGATATTGTATTTTTAATTTTTTGCAGGTTTCTAGGGACCATCTAAAGATGCACATAGATATGTGACTGATTTTATAAATCTGATCACATGCATCCTATTAAAATATTTTTTATGCATTCTTTGCAAGTTTCATATTATTTGGAAATGTTTAGGGTCAAAAATGGCTCGTTTTGGATTTTTTAGTCTTAAAATGTGCACTGTGAATGCGCCACATAATCGGATGCAATTTCTATTTTTTTGTTATTATATCTTCCCCAAATAATGTATTATGCATTTCTATGAAATTTCAGATCATTTGGAGTTGCTTTAGATAGGCACAATACATATTTACACTTTCTAGTCTATGGTTGCATATATTGCTTTTGCATGTTTCACATTCCGCAGTTGTTATTTAATGAATCTGGTTTCCTTGTGTGTAGGTGCAGGTTTTACAATGCATAAGGAAGGAGCATAAGACCATAATATCAAAGGAAAAAGTGGCAGCATCAAAGGTTCACCCACCTCAATTGTGGGTAAGAGGAAGAACATTAGAAGTGCACTCGAATCACTGCAAATATTTGATCCTTAGGCACCATATTTTTTTAAACAAGTATATCAATCTAGATCCCTCAAGGGGAAATTCATGTAATCATGTTTTGATCCATAAAAATAATAAAATAAAACTTCATTTCCCAAATTTTAGTTATCTTATCACGTTTTACTCGCATGCCTCTCTTTTAATGCTTATCATACATTAGCGATAGATGCATCTTGTTTAACATATTTAGGTGCACCATTTTTCCCATAATTAAATGGTGATCATGGTGGGACCTTGTCCCAATTGATTTAATTAAATTTTTAACCTTGATTTTTACTTGGTTTTTGTTGTAGGTACTAGTCGTTCTAAACCTAAAATAGCCTCTAGATTGTTGATCGTCCCACCCAAGGACAACCACACAACCATCCCACCCTAGGATAGCCATAAAATTGGAAGTCATACCACCATGGGATAGCCACAATACATAATAATTTCTACTCAAAATATCAAAAACAATAGGTTCTCAGGCTGATAAGGTAAGTGCCTGAATTTTCTGTTTTCTTTTATATAGTCAAAAGTTGTTTAATTTTTGTTTTTCTTGATTGCATTATTTTCTTAAAAGGTAGGAATATAGGTTTTCCTTTTTCATAAATGAAAAAAAATAAATAAATAAGAAAAACTTAAAATAAACTAAGTAACAATGCTCTTGTATGGTTTGCTTACATGTAGGCTACCTAATGGGTAGGCCATCATTTAGGGTTTGCATCTTGTAGGTTTCTTTTTACCTAGATTTTTTGAAAGTAAAATGTACCTTTTGTATGCATTTAGTGAAATATCATCAAGTAATTCATTGCTTACTTTCTTTAAATCTTAAAAATAGCCACACACACCACTCTTCACTTAAACACTAGTGAGTTGGATTTCATCACCAACCACTAGTAGAGGTCAATGATGGTGGCTTTCATCTCCATCCTTTGTCTAAAATCCCATGAACCCTTGTTTTTGGTTGATGTCAGCTCTAAGATATGACATAGCTTGGAAAATATGCATGTACTTATTCTTGGAGGGTATAAATCTGACCAAGTGAGTATTGGTTGAGGATTGGTAGGACCTGTGCTCCCTAATTCATATCCATACTTTGGTGGGTTTACGTGAATGTGACTTTCATTGTCAGTTGCCAAGCTACAAGCATACAGGTGAAATCCACTTAAACACAAGAGTATCATCCAAAAAAATCAAACATGTGATCAAAGGTCTTCTTTACAAACAACACATCTAAACACACAAAACAACTTAGAAAAAATATATTAATCCTTAAAAAAGATAATCACTTGTTTTATTGAGTGCTTCCTTTCTTGTGTGTTGTTTTATTAAGAATTTTTAAAGGATATAATCATCTAGGGTTTGGTAGAGAGTAAAAATGGTGTGCACCCACAACCAAGCCCAATCGTAGGTGGAAGATATGGAGGGTGGACTAGGAGATACAATTCATATCCACTTTAGCCCCAAGGATTTGGTCATACCTCCTTGGTGAGCCTCTACTCACCCAAGTCCCAAAATAGGAGGACATGAACAACACCTACAATGGAACCCTATGCAATACACCTCTATGGGTGGTGGACCTTACCTGAGAGAGTGTTCTTGGTATGTAGAAACATCACATGCCTTCTTTGACAAAAGGAAATAGTGCACTATGGTGCAAGTAGATAGAGTAGTGCCATGCATCTATGTGCGTGATAGGTCTAACATGCCCACTTATGGGCCAAAGCATGACTTCATACATTGGACAAGGCCATTTGATCATACTTCACCCTTACATTGCCCTAATAGGTTCCAAAAGCCTATATAATAGGATGAGTATGATATTCGTCACTCAGGACGAGCAAACTCAACCCTTCCCTTCCTCATAAATGAAGGCATGAGGAAATCCTCTATTATCCTCAAGAATAGTATACCACATGGATGCAATGTGCCTATATGCCCACTGAGTATAAAGAGCATATGCCTAGGCTTGAACCTCAAGTAAATGTGGCTATCCTCGATCGATAGAAGCATGTTATGGATATCATAGATTATCTTGAATTAGGTAGGCCTTAGGGCGAGACTCCTAGACCTTGCACTATGGAACATATCAATCAAGTGGTTATAAAATATGTGGAATACCAAGTGTAGTTCAATCAACTTTGGTGGGACAAAGAGCAACTAGACCAGTTGAATCAACTAGAGAAATAAAGGATTGAATGAAAGACCAATGAGTTGTTCTATAAAAATTTGCATGAGAGGGTTCCTACCCCTACTACCTACAGATAGGAAGTCCATCAGAGTCAACCTACTTTATTACATGATAGGTCTCCTAGACCCTATCCAATTTTACCTCCTCGACCTCCTAGGCCAAATCGAGACTTGCCTCCCAAGCCAAACATGGGTCACCTTCCATAGGTGGTTACCCCTCTTTATGGGCTAACTTAGGAGATGCTTTATAGGGCTTATGTCGAGTTTGAGTCATAAGAAAAATGTATAGAAGAACCTTATCGAGGTAGGGTGGATAACATCCAACCACCCCATAATAGGCCTGATGTTCCACACCCTCCACCACAATATCAAATAAAATAAGAGGAGATCAAATCCTTTGATGCACATAGGGTACTTCTAGAGCACTTAGAGTTAGTAGAGAACAAGACCTCTGTGTTTAGATCTCAAAAATCCACTTTATGTCAGCTATGTAGTCAGCCTCTTCATACTTCAATGCTTGCCCCTTCCTATCTAAAGTAGTTTAAGATACCTTAATTGGCTATCTTTAAGGGATAATAAGGTGTGTAGGATCATGTTACCAAATTCTTGAGCCAATGCTTTGAAATCAAGGATAATGATGTTTTGCTTTTATGAATATTCATGATTACCCTCTCTAGACAAGCCACAGAGTGGATTATCCAAATCCCAAAGCATAGCATCCACAATCTGGATAAACTCGTAGATGCATTCCTATAATGCTTCACATTCAATACCAAGAGGAAGGTGACACTAGCTGACCTCGCAGGGCTAAAACAATATGATGATGAATCAATAGCAAATTATGGCAATAGGTGGTGAGCGTTGCTTGCCAAGCTATCATATGTACTCTCCTTATCATACTTGACTCAAATGTTTACCAAGAACTATCTAGATTCGATCTCCTTACTGCTACAACTTCAGCAATATCCAACTCTCAAAGATGCCCTAGTGCAAGCTAGGATAACCAAAGACATCAAGATTCAAAAAGGAGAAATTGTGAAGCCTCGCAATAAGGAGTGAATAATAATGCTAAGAACATCCCAGTGTAGCCTAACCTAGTAGCATTAAATCTAATTGCTATTAGTATCCTAGAGCTAGTGTAACCCACACTATCTCAAAAGACAAATTTTTAGGCCACAAATAGGAACTATAACAAAGACAACCAGAATAACTAAGGGCAAAATCAACATCACCTTAAGTGATAATTCACACTCTTTTTTGATACCATGGACTCTTTGTTTGAACACTTCTTAGAAGTTAACGTGATCAATATACCTGAGAGTTGACCTATCGATCTGAATGCACTAAGCCTAAGGGTTATTATGAAGATCTATATTGTAAGTTTCATAGGCAAAACAGGTATGATGTGCAGATGTGCTATAAGTTTAAAAACTTGGTGCAAGACATGATCGATAGGAATGCCCTACAGGTTGATAACCCTATCATGCAAAAAAATCAACAAAAGGGTGTTTTTAAATACCCATTACCTACTTATATGGAACAAACTCAGCCTATACCACAATTGAACGAGGTTCATCAAGCACCCCCTAAGAAGGGGTTCATCGACATGATTAACATTGTGACAAGGAATAGGAGGTACCCAAGTCCAGTCACACCGCTTGTGACTTCAAGTGATGTTCCTTCAACTTCATAGTCATTGTTGCCTCTAGTGCTGAACCTCCCACCTAGACCCATGGTCACAATCAAGAGCAATCTCACTCAAATCTTGAGAACTACATCTGCATAGATCTCTATCTATGAGCTCATTCAAAAATATGCACCTCATATATAAGCTTTAATAGATATCCTAAAGGTGATAGAGTTGCCACCCTAGGAGTCCAAATCCTTCAACAATATCATGGGGCATGTTTGGTAGTGTACAAAATCTGTGATCACCTTTCAAAAATATGAGCTCAAATCGGTTCCAAATGATATGGTGGATCTCCCTTTGCACATCATTACATATGTAAAAGGAACACCCTACAAGAGAGTGTTGGTGGACACTGATTCTTCTAGCAACATCATCACTACAATAAATCTCAAGCATCTTTGGCTCCCAACATCCCATATTTTCACGTCTACCTACACCCTTTGAGCATTCAATGATGCCATATGCTCAATGGTTGGTACGATCATCCTACCTATTTAGGTAGGGCAAAAGACCATACCAATGCTATGCCACATATTGGAGGGTGATATGGCATACAATAGCTTGTTAGATAGACCATGGATCAGGGACACAAAGTGCATTCCCTCCATTGCTCACTAGTGTCTCAAGTACACTTGTGAGGGGTAATTTCATGTCATATCTATAGACCTAAAGCCTTTCAAGTACTGCAACATGGTGCAACAACTCCTTGAGCCAACCTTGTTGTCAACCCATCTGGATTTTAAAATTAATAAATCCATCCAAGTTTTGGCTTCATCACCATCACCTTCAAGCAATACATCATCATCTCATACCATACCATCCTCATCATCAACACCCCTTGATATACCTCCATCTCCTATGGATACTTTTCCTAGGAACATGGGGAAGCGACCTATTGATGAGTCCTAGTCAACTATATCCATCATCTCCATAGAGGAGATTCCTAACCAAGTAGATGAGGAGCCACCTTATGAGGCCAATATTGAACCAATACAAGCCTTAATCATATCTTCTCCTTCTCCATAGCCATAGGTCACAGTGCATCTCGCTACCAATAGTTTAGGATAATGCTTAGTTAGAAATGTCATAGCCACCCCTGCCATCAAGTTGGTGGGAGATATTGGTTGATCTCATCTTCTCATAGGTATTATTATGCCTCTTGCCCTCCTTCCTAATAAAAAAATATTCATTTATGGGTATCTTGACTTTGGCATCAAGCCTTATCAACATCAGGAAGAGGATGAGGAGCCCTTTTTTAAAGACATCAACTATATATCCAACCCTGACTTCACCATAAGTTATATTCACCTCTGTAACTATTATGGATATGGTTTGGGCCTGTATCAGTAGGGCACTTGCACTCTATACTATCCTAGTACCGAATGCCTTATGATAAGTCAGGATTAGGATATAACAATTTTGTGCCTCTCGAGGTCCTCGTCGATAGTTTGTAGTTCTTGAGCTTTAACTATCGATATGTTATTGCATGTGATCCATACGCCAATCCCAATTGAGCTTATTCACTGGGGATTACTTCCTTGCACCCATATAGAATCAAGAGGAATTTTGTGATTTCATCCAATCTTATGAGAGAGGTGAAGGTTCGCATTCCCTTCCCCATGATAATGAGGAAGAAGATCAAGGATCTCCTTATGAGTGGACATCTAATGATGAGTCATAGTATGAAGTGGAATACATAAAATCCTCTAGTATACGTATCAAATATGCACATATTGTCCCATTTGATGATGAACATGAGGAATATCTACGTATGTTCCCGTTACACCATATTTTTTGGTGATAATTCTTGCTTGTAGAGGAGCAAGCTCACCCACAACCACACTGACCATCTATGATCATTCCAACTCTACCAAAACCACCTCCATAGGTCTTGCGACATCTCAATGTTACTAGACACCACCATTAACCTAGGGGAAATCATCCACCATAAACATGATTTGCATAGACCTCCATGCACCCCTGCAAAATCTGAATAACCTGTCAAAGCCACTGCACCTTGAATTGGGGGCAATTGACTTTGATCGAGGAGATTCTCCCCCATTGCCCTTCGAGTACTAGTGTTGCAATGATATATTACATTTGTTTCATTTATTTCCAAATCTTACTCAAGATGTCTTCCAAGTTGAGGTCAAAACTGACATTTCGATTGATGATCTAAATCCAATGGATGAAATTCATCTAATCCCTACTCTCCACTTGTTGGATGAGGGGTCGTATATGTCAATCGATCCAATTATTGACAAATATATTGGCTTGAATATTGATAATCCTTAATGCATCAAGTTAGGGGAAATATTGTCCTTCGTCGAGCAGGCCGATTACATAACCATTCTCATAGAGAAGGAGACTTTTGCATGGTCCTACAAAGATATGTCAGGACTGGATCTAAATTTGGTCATGAATAATCTAACACTTGACCCACAGACCAAGCCAATTAAGTAAAAGCTAAGAAAAATGAATCTTTATAGTAGCCTTAATGGTCAAATATGAGCTAAAAAAATTTTTGGATGCCATGTTCATCATATTAGTAGACTATCCTCTATGGTTGTCCAACATGGTTCTCATCAAGAAACTCGATGGGAGGATTCACATTTGCATTTATTTACAAAACCTGAACAAATCGAGTTCTAAGGATGATTTCCCTTTGTCAAGAATAAATGCCTTAGTAGATGCCACAATGAGACACAAAATGTTATCCCTCATGGATGGTTTATCTGGATACATCTAGATTTGTATCAATCCAAAATACTAGCTCAAAATGGTGTTCACAATACCTTGGGGAATATTTTGATATAAGATCATGCCTTTTGGTCTTAAAACTATCGACGCTACCTACCAGCGCACCATGACATACATCTTCCATGATTACATACATAAGATTTTGGAATATTACATGGATGACTTTCTAGCCAAATCATTATTATACCATGAGCATCTTGATGTCTTACATAAAGTCCTCAATCGTCTTATTGAACATAATGTGAGACTGAACCCCAAGAAGTGTATGTTCGACATCACATCTAGAAAACTCTTGGGATTTATAGTCTCCAAAATAGGTATCAAAGTGGACCTCAACAAAGTCAAGGTAATCCTCAACATGCCTCCCCCAACTACCATCAAGCAGTTATGAAACCTGTAGGGTAAGGTCGCATTCATCAAGCACTTTAGAGTGTAATTATCGGATAAATTCTGACCCATGAACAAGCTACTACATAAGGGGATTGTATTCTATTGGGATGACGAATTTCAAGTTGCCTTTGATGCAATAAAAAATATCTAGCTTCATTGCTAGTATTGGCTCCACCCCGATCAGGAGTGTCATTCCACTTATACATCTCAGCCACTAAGATTGCATTGGGCACCATGTTAGCCCAAAACAATAAATTGCATAAGGAATAGGCTACTTACTACCTTAGTCGCACCTTGGTCAATTATAAAATAAAATATGCATACATTGAAAAGCTATGACTAGCGATGGTTTTTGCTACCAAAAAGTTATGCCATTACATGCTTAGTCATATCATGTATGTTGTATCAAAATAGAATCCATTGCGATACATGATGAGTCGTACTTATCACAATAGTCACACGATGAAATGGATCATGTTTTTTATAGAGTTTGACCTAGAATCTATTAAAAAAAATCAATTAAGAGTTAGGTCATCACCTATCAACTCGTAGAGGATCCTCTCCAGGACGATCAACCTCCTAGGATGGATATACCCAACGATGGAGTCTTCCACATTTTATAATCACTTGATTCTGATAAGGTTGAGTCATAGGCTGGTATGACTTTATTATTTGATGGCTCCAAATGTGAGCAAGGGGGTGGTGAAGGAATTATGTTTTTCACACATCAAGGGGCTCCTATACCCCTATCTTTCAAACTCGATTTCCCATGCACCAAAAATAATTCCAAGTATGAAGCCTTGCTCATAGGCCTTCAAACGAATGTCACCATGAAAATAACCAAGCTCAATATTTTTTATGACTCCTTGCTCATCGTAAAGTAGGTCAAAGGGATTTTCTAATGCAAGTGTCCAGCTCTACAAGCCTATAAATCCCTTATGGAGAAACTTATGGTAAATTTTGAATGGTACAATATCGAGGCACTCCCTCACTCATAAAATCATTTTTTTTTATACAATGGCCTCCTTGTGGTCCTTGATCCCGTAGAACCCTCCTGATGATATGACAACCATTCATATTAAAATGCTATCATAATCCATGATCAAGTGTGAGAACACTTAAACCATACCAAAAGTCCACATGATTCAGATGGAACCTCATCAAGAAAGGTTCTCACAAATTCACAAGTGCTTGAATCATATCACTTGGGGGACTCTATTCCCTCAAACTCTATTTTATAGCAGCACAATGCTATTCTTATAGGTTCTCTCCTAATCAACATTTTCTCGAGATGAAATTCAAAAGGGATAGGAAATTCATGCAATCGAGACTTCCTCACAACAAGAATGGTCTACCCAAATCAAGGATTACCTAAAGCTTGGTAATCTCCCTTCTAGGATGTCACATACTACCAAAAGGACATTTAAAAAAAGTGGTAAAGTATGTCTTACTAGGAGATATTTTATATCATCAAAGCTACAAAGGTATCCTCCTTCATTTCTTAGAGCATCAAGAGTCAGTTTGGGTAATCGCCCAAGCACACAATGGTACATGTGGTGGCCATTTTAGCGGTATGGCCATCACAAAGCACATTCCTTGCATGGGCTATTATTGGCCAACTTTAGAGCGAGATTGTTGCACTTATATTAATAAGTGCATAAAGTGTCAACACCATGCTAGCTTGACATGCATACCTTCTCAAGCATTGCAACCGATTCAATTGGCTTGGTCATTTTTGCAATGGGAGTTTGATTTAATTAGAAAAATATCACCTGCCTCCTCAGGCCATCACATGTTCATAATTACAGCTATCAAGTATTTTACAAAATGGATAGAAGCAATTCCCCTCACCACTATGAAAAGACCCCGCATCGTAGAGTTAATATTGCACAATATCATTTATCATTTTGGTATTCTATCCAAGATAATTTTAGATAATGGGATATCGTTCAAGAACAAATATGTGCACACTTTAACAACACAGTATAATATCCAACACAACTTTTATATGCCCTATTATCCACAAGTAAACGAGAAAGCAGAGGCATCGAACAAAATGTTGATTGCCATTCTGAAGAAAATAATTAAATATAATCACATCGATTGGCACACATAAATACCCCTTGCTTTATGGCCCTATTGCACTAGTATTCAAATTCCTAATGGGGCCACTCTATTTTCACTAGTGTACAGTGTCGACGTAGTCATACCTCTAGAGCTAGAAATCCCATTGTTGTGCATATCTATGCAAGATTTCATCGATGATGATACTGCATGGCAGGCTCACTTAGACCAACTTACGTTGCTTGATGAACAATGCGTCAATGCTCTCGATCACTTGTGCATTTATGAAGAGTGAATTAAAAGAGCCTATAATATGAAAGTCCATCTTAGATACTTTCAGGTTGATGACCTCATTCTGGAAGAGAACTAGCAAAATTTTAATTTATCGCCCATATGTGAGATAAGTTTACGATAAAATGGTTACATCCTTTCATCATCACTAGTTATATTGGACCCAAAAATTATCACCTAGCCTCCCTTGAAGGAATGGATGATACTAAACCCTTGAATATCCTTCACTTGCAGCCTTTACATGCTTAAAGTGCCATAACCCCAAAATGCTCATAGGCGGTCTATGGTTGTCTAGGTCACTCCAAAAATCTCTAAGAGTATCTGCAAACTGCTTGGTCAACCCAAATTGCTCTCAGGTGCTCTATGACCATCTAGGTCATCCCAAAATTCTCAAAGGGTATCTACAAACTACTTGGTCAACCTAAAATGCTCCTAGACAATCTATGATTGTCTAGGTCATCCCAAAATGATCCAAGGATATCTAAAAACTACTTTGTTAACCGAAAATGCTCCTAGGTGATCTATCACCATCTAGGTCATCCCAAATTGCTCCAAGACTATCTAAAAATTGCTTGTTCAATCTAAAATTCTTCTAGGTGGTCTATGACCATCAAGGTCACCCCAAAATGCTCCAAGGGTATCTACAAACCACTTGGTAAATCTAAAATGCTCCTAGGTGATCTATGACCATCTAGGTCACCCCAAAATGCTCCAAGGGTATCTACAAACCACTTGGTCAACCCAAAATTCTCCTATGTGGTCTATGACCATCTAGGTCACCCTAAAATGCTCCAAGGGTATCTACAAATCACTTGGTCAACCCAAAAATGCTCGTAGGCAGTCCATGACTGTCTAGGTCACCCCCAAATGCTCTAAGGGTATCTACAAATCACTTGGTCAACCCAAAATGCTCATAGGTAATCTATGACCATTTAGGTCACCCCAAAATGCTCCAAGAATATCTACAAATTGCTTTGTCAACCCAAAACACTCCTAGGTGATCTATGACCATCCAGGTCACCCTAAAATTCTCCAAGGTATCTACAAACTACCTGGTCAATCCAAAATTCTTCTTGATGGTCTTTGACCATCTAGGTCACCCCAAAATACTCCAAGGGTATCTACAAAATTCTTAGTGAACCCAAAATTCTCCTAGATGGTCTATGACCATCTAGGTCACCCAAAAATGCTCCAATGGTATCTACAAACTACTTGGTCAACCCAAAATGCTCCTAGGCGGTATATGACCATCTAGGTCACCCCAAAATGCTCCAAGGGTATCTACAAATTTCTTGGTCAATCCAAAATTCTCCTAGGTGGTCTATGACCATCTATATCATCCCAAAATACTCCAAGAGTATCTACAAATTGCTTGGTCAACCCAAAACACTTCAAGGGTTTGTACAAAACTGATTGGTCAACCCCAAAAGCCCCAGAGGTACCCATAAACTCTTTGGTAACCCAAAATGCTCCAATAGCCCGCAATAAGCCCGTTGGTCACATGTATATACATATATAGCAATCAAAATTTTAAAAAATCATCAAAACATTAAAAATTACAAAAATATTGCATCACATCACATTGCAGCCCATTGCATTTTATAATCACTTACATTATGCATACTCATCATTGCACTTTGCATTTTAGAGTTGCTCATACATGTCTAAGCACCAAGGCTGTACATTACTCATAATTCAAAATCAACTTTGCTAAATTCATCATTCCATATATCACCTATCATATCCACTTACATTTTCCACTAGTCATAGTAGTGTTTGTTACCTTCACCTAGTCATTTTTTCTAGCATGTCGTTAGGGTTTTTCAGTCACTCAACAATCTCTAGTTTTCTTTTCAAATTTTATAGAAATTTATCCAAATTTTTATAAGGTAGATTCTTGCTTTATTTTACCTTATATAGGTCAAATCCCAACACATTTTACACTAATAAATCCAAGTTTTGCACACAGAAAGATGAAACCTACAATGTGGTATAGGTTACCTCAAGCGAAAAGTTTTTCTTGCTCATCCCCCTATGCGAATGGTTCAAGAATATTGAGAATTGAAAAAAGGATAAGCTCCTCCTTACCCAATTCCCCAAAATAAACATTGGTTTTCACCACTATCAAAAGAAAAATCTAAAAAAATACAAAATCAAAAGCAAAATAAATAGTGATTTTTATCACTAAACAAATCCCTTGCTCAAAGAACACAAAACACCAAACAAACAGTTATTTTTATCACTACATATGAGCAAGTATACCAAAGAAAATAAAAGAAAAGAAGGAAGTATTGAACTTGAATCCTTGGAATTCTCAGCATTTGACAAACCATACGGTGATCCTCATTATAGGTTAGGTGGCATCAAGCCTACCTGGAAATGGCAGTATCCTTACACATGATGATATTTCTATCACATTAGCATTTTTGCATGTGTATAGACCAATGTTTGTATTTGAATGAGCTAACTTTTGGTAGCCTGTATTACCTAGTGGTCAAATCCAACTATATAAAAAACCTAGGATCGTTCTACTCATAGGGTGATATTCAGTACAGATGGGCTGCATCAATCCTGTTTGGAACTGGGGTTATTTTATGTGTATCACAAAATGAGCTCACTTGCAAGCATAGGTATATTGAGTATATTGGTCTTCCTAGAAGACACTTACCTTGTCAAAAAGTATTGCATGGTTAGTATATAATTTTTAGACCAATTGACTAGAGTGTTTGAATCTCATGAAAACCTCAAGGACATCCTATAACATCTTATTATTCATTCCATTTTATATTCACAAGTATATTAGTATACATCATCACAAATCCATTACACAATATCATGATAAAATTAAACATGAATTAAGGAATTTTTTTATAGTCTATGGTGCTAACATAGTGTGTCAAATCATATTTCATCATACAAGGCAATAAATCATCCATTTCATTATGCATCCATGCATATTCATATCATAAAAAATATCAAATTACAAAAACATGTGCATACATGATAAAACATCCATCACAATATCATAAAGCAAGTAGATACATTGCATACATATCATAGATATATTATATACATCCCATAAAGTAGTAAGAAAACACATGATACAAATGAAACAAATTATATATATATATATATATATATATATATATATATATATGTGTGTGTGTGTGTGTGTGTGTGTGTGTGTGTGTGTGTGTGTGTGTGTGTGTGTGGGATAAAAAGATACATCATAATCCTAGAGATGTTCATAGGCTATAATAAAGTGGGTCCTCATACCTCACACTTCCAAAAATCTAAAACAAAAAGAGCCATAAGAGTCTCAATAACCATGGTCACGTAGGACTGGTACTATGACTCTCACTCCCACCTGAAGGATGAGTCCACCACAAACTATTTGCTCTACTACCACATGCCCTATCTGTCCTATGTATAGTTATAGGAACCACCATCCTTGTCAAAGACTATCCTATCCCACTCTATCAACTCTGGTGTGACCCACTAGCAGATGGACAATCTGGTAAGCACCCCCTAAGACACACTATCTCATCCTCTAAATCATCATTGTAAGTCTACTCATATCGGCATCAAATCTTGTAAGTCTTGACTAAGGCTTGGAGATGTGCCACCTCCACTCGTAGCCTAGACATATCCCAACTGCCAAGTCCCTCTCGACTAGGGCTTTGGAATCTCACCTATGCTTGTAGAGCTGCTATATTTATCTAGATATCCTATACCTGCATCTAAAGGAGATATATCTCCCACTTGAACCTACTCATCTCATCTCATAGCTTAATATTTATCTTACCTCATGTGACTTGCTATGGCCACACTCCTTAATCCTATACATCATCCTCCTCAAATCCATCTTGATATTCTAATTCAAAGAGGTCCACCTGCTCATCTGCCATGTGATGATGCCCATATAGCTCACCTACCTCTACCTGGACCTCATCAAGAGCATCCTACTAAGCCTTCTCTGCTATCCCTACTGCATCACCCCCTAGGGACACCTCACCCCACCACTGGTGAATCACCCACCATGAGTCATACTCTTGGGTAGTCCCAATATCATCCACATAAGGAATATCTACTATAGGATCTACCTCCTCCACTACCTCCACTATCAACCAAATCAGTGTCCTCTCATCCCCATAAAATTGGTCGACCATTGGCTCATTGGGTAACCCTTGATGTAGTCCAAACTACCACATGACCCAAACATATAAAAAATACTTTTGCTCTATCCAATGCCATCCAACCAGCTACCTGCCTTGCCTCACCCTACGAAGCTATACCCCAACATCATACCATGCTATGAAATCTCTGTAAGGTCTCCATAACACCTATGATACCATGATTTATGAATATGACTCTACATAGTGGTCCACATCATGTATAAAGTGATGAATTTGTCCTACCTCCTAATATTGTGGCCATAGGATTCCATATCCTATCTCCCTATCTACTAGCTATGCTCAGGTTGTCCATGGTAGTCCCTACGATCGATTTGCAGCTATGTGTTGCAACCCCTAATTTTGTAGTAGAAAATTGCATCCCAAGCCCTTCTACACATGGTATCATATCTCTAATAGCTCATTGTACAACTTCTATGATAATGTAGTGCCCCACATCATCACTAGCGGTTGTACCATAGTGTACTCCACCAAATCAAACACTAGCTCCAATAGGTTCCACGAAAACCTGGCTCCTAATGAGTCTGGAAGTAGCATATTAGATATTAGTGGTATCATCAAAGCATGCCTAGTTTCCAATATCCTTACCTCATACCAAAACCCCACTAGTATCCCTTTGCTAAGGCATTCTAGTACTGCCACATCTGAGTCCTCGCCAAAATATCTCTCCATCACTGTCTCTAAGGTCACGGTGCATAGAGACAATCAACCACACCTCTATAAAAATGTCTAAAATATGATAGAAATACTCAAGCATCACCATCATCTCCCTTTTTGGCAAGTGGAATATGTTAGTGTGTGGATCCCATAAGTCAATCAATGCAATCAAATAAGTGTGGTCGCCCACCACTGGCTCTAACCGTGTCACATGCTTTAGGCCAATGGCATCAAGCCATCCCAAGTCCTCCTATATCAATGTATCTATAGTGGAATAAAATATATTTGGAACTTGATATCGACTCTTCACCACCTGAAAGAGGTAAGCAAGTTAATAAAAAACATCAACCATGCTTCAAAATGGCCTCAAAATGGCCCCAAAACACCCAAAAACAACCTAAAAGACCTCTTTTTAAGGTCAATTTTTGGCCATCCTGACTAAGGATGGCCTCCAAATATATGACTATCCCACCTAGGGATGGCCCCTAATTATCCCACCCTAGACATCCCACCCAGGGACAGCCCCCAAAATGGGCCAAAATTGGCCTTCCAAGCCACCAAAAATAGTCAAAAAAATGCAAAATTTGACAAAGAAAAGTAATCTAATTGTATAAAATCATAAATAAAAGCATAAAACATGGTATAATTTCACTAATTAGTTTTAATTTCCTAATAATTAGTGCACTATGTCTAAAAATCAAAAACATCAAATACAAGCAAAAATTCATCTCTTAACACTAGCAAAATGAAATAATAAAGTCAGTTCATACCCGTTTCGCACCGGCTCCATCGCTGGATGAGTTTACACTTTGGCTCAAGGTGACTATAGTATTATTTCAATAGTGATCCACTATGTATTATCACTCTCCTCCTCCTTATCTCTCAAACTACCAATCTAAACATGCACAAATGAGCCTAAATCCCATAGTTTTGGCTTATATAGGCCTACAAAGGGCACCATCATCCTAGGGTGGTATGAGAACCTAATTGGACAACTTTCCCATCCTACGATGACCATAAAATGTGCCACCATCCCACATTGGGATAGCCACCACAAAATTACCTCAAAATAGCTCAAAAATGCATCAAAAGAGTCCAAAACCCACCAAAAACAGCTCGAATTTGGTCAAATTTTTACATGGATCAAAATGCAACTAAATTGCTCTTGTATGAATGTAAATGTCCTTAATTTAATCCCTAAGAAGGCCAGTATTTCCAAACCACGCCATGGGAATGAGGTTTGCCATTCCTTTCTTCCATAAAACATCAACAACATCATCAAAATCCTCTCACAGATGCTCTATTTTTCAATAAGTCAAACTGAAGGAAACCCTAACAAAGTCATATGGTTCAAGTGACTCATCACTTTTCTCACTGATTATTCCCTCATCAACTCATCGCTTGAGGGGGAAGTCATGCTTAATAAATTCATAAGCAAAATCAACATCCACACACTCAATCATGCGAATTGTGTTCGTTCAACGAATCATTGACAAAGATAATCATGCACCTGTTTGGGGTAGCAAATAAGCAATAATTTTAATTAAATAAATGATTCATATTTTGGAAGCATAAAGGATCATAGACTTTGCCTCTTCATGACTGAACACTATCCAATATCAAGTAAGCCTTACTAGAAATTTTAGACTTGAAGCAAGTTCCTTAGCTCGTCAAAAGCAAGGATTCAAGAACACATGCTCTTTCCATGATTGGGGCATTTAAAGTTGGTTAGGTTACTAAATAACCATAATCATTTAATATTTTAGTCATCTATATTTTCTCAACGTTGTGTTGCACACAACACATCTCAAAAAGGGGCATATGTAGACTAAAATCATGTCAATCTGATTACGCGACCAAGGCATTGTCTAATTTAACACTATATGGCCCCCTTAGGCAACCCTCAAAGGTTTTACCCCACTTTTAGGAATTTTTGGTGCATGTAGGTGTTGGAAATTTTGAGTCCCTAAGTCAAAGTTGTCATTGATGTCACATTGATGTCACATTGATGCCACCAAATGAAGTCATCATTAATATCAAAGGTTTTAGCAAGAAATAAAGGAGACAAATATGGTTAGTTGATATTTAAGAAGAAGGCCAAAGTTCAAGTGAAACAATGCAAAAGACATAAGTTAAAAAGGGATTATAATATTTATTTTATTTAAATTTAGTGGAATTTAAATTTCATAAATAAATATTAAAGGGTACTTTATTGAAGGTTAAAAATATTATAATGGTTATTATAATATTTATCAAAGTGGTAAAAGTCTAATTAAATATTATAATTTTTAATTATAATATAATTAGATTTGAGAAGAAAAGGTTAAATAATTTAAAACCCTAAGGTTGGGTTTTAAGAAAATCGAGAGCAATTTTAATAATGTGAAAAAATCAAGGGTTTATTAAAGGCTTTCAAAGCCTCAAGTAGTGCCGACGTATATTAATGCATGTGAGCATCGACATTTTCAAGTGAAGGGAAAGGCATATAAATATGCCACTAAAGTTTTTAAATAATTATCCTTGCTCGTTGATAATCTTGTGGTGTATGCGAAAGAGAAATAACTTGTGTTATTTATTTTGTGCGAAGCAACGAATGGATAAGACAGACAACGACCACTCTCCAAATCACATTGGGTAGCGTGACCTAGTGGCAACTTGGATTGTGCAAAGTTTTTGTTAGCACAGAGGTCGTGCATTAGATTCCCGTGAGCATCGTTTAGCATTGTTTGGTTGAGGCATCCAAGGTGCATGTTTTGCTTGGTGGAAGGGAAAGAAGAAAAAGAATCACATGGTGCTTATATTATCACCAACGAGCCTGCAACTCGTGCGATAGCTTGGTTGCGGCTAGGGCGTTAGCATTGGGGAAATACAGGGTTTTGATTCCCCTCGAGGCAGGTACTAAGGTTTTTAATTAATATTTTAATTAAATTGCCTAAGGTAGGGTTATAAGGGGTAAAGGTGCATTGTTAATTATTTTTTTAAATGACCTTAGGGAATAAGGTTATGGTGGTTATTTAGTTGAGAATTAATTTCTGAATTGTGATTTTTAAATTGAATCTTTAGGAGCAATAAGGGTTGTAATAAAGTTCTTTTAGTGAAATTTATTATGAGTAAGGGTTTTGTTATAAAAATAACTTTGGTGGATGTTAAAATAAAGTAGGAGTAATAAGGTGTTATTTGGATATTATTTTATTGTTGTGTTATTACTCAAGATCTCTAAACCTTATTGAGATTGTAAAAAGAAAATGTGTTGAGTGTGGCAGATTTAGTGGATAAATCATAAGGCATCAAAAAGGTATGGGCAATATTATTCATTGACTTATATGGGTGATTGATTTCTAAAAATATATTTGGAGATAAAATTATTGATTGTGGTTTCCTTTTTGAGGAGTTGTTGATTTAATGCTTCAAGGTTTTCTGGTTTGAGAGTTGTGATTAAACCTTATTTTATAAGCATTATTGTTGAAGCAAATTGGTCATGCAAAGAACTTGAAATTGAGCTAGAAAATATGTGATTTCAAGGCAATATGTATAAATATCATTGTCAAAGTTCATTTGGAAATAAGGAATGTGATCGTGATTTTTTCGTTCAAAAGGAAAGTAGAGGTATTTTAGCGCATTCGAAACGTGTGAAAAGAGGGAGTAATAGAAGGAAGGAAGGATCCTTCCAATACATTGTAGGCGCTCATGGTCTAGTGACAAGAGGGAGATAGTTAATTTATTGAGTAAAAGGTAGTGCACCTTTTGGTACACGTGTCTTATGAAGCATGATTGGAGTGAATAAAGTTTGTGGTTGCACTCACCATTTTATGTGAGTGGTTGGCTCACGTGGTTAGTAGCACCACGGTTAGAGTGGTGCATGGTCAACGATAGGGGATTGAATCCGACTGAGAGGCAAAAGGTAAGTTAATTTTTATTTTTAATATTTGTGAGAATAGCATTAAGGAGTAATAAGGGTTATGGTTTTTTTTTTTAAATGCGGAAATTACTATTGCTTTTAATTTTGGAAGGGTGGCATATTATATATCATTGGAAAGCATTTTTCAAGAGCTATTTGATTAACTTACTTAAAAGGAGAAATTGGAAAATGGTTGTGGTGATATTCATTCTATGCTTAATTAAATAAGGAAATAATTATTTTTAATTATTTTCTAGTGGTGGATGTGATTTTGACTAGGAGAAATAAGGTATAAAAGGTTATGATAATTGTTTTGTAATTTCTCTTAACCCTCATGAATATTGTCAAAAGAATATTGTGATTGTGGCATATTTCCAAAGAGTTTTCTTCATATTCATAAAAGGTATGGACACATTCTCCTATTGATTGTTTATGGTGGTTGATTTCTGAAATATCATTGGAGAGAAAAGGATTGATTTTGGTTTCCTTTTCGAAAGTGGTTGGTTGAATGCTTCAAGGTTTTTTGGTTTGAGATTTGTAATTAAACCTTATTTTATAAGCATTGTTGTTGAAGCCCATTGATTGTGAAATGAGCTTGATCTTGAGTTAGAGAAGAACATGAGTATCATTGTTATGTGAGATTTGTTGTTGACCATTGTTGGAAACATTTTGAGTTGGTTGATGCATGCTTGGACTAGGGTTTGTGAGAAAGGATTGATCCTTGAGGTGATTGGTTGAGTTGATTTTATTGAGCCTAGTCAAGTGATTATGTGAAGCGGTTGTTCAAGTTCTTAGAAACAAACTATTCTATATTATGATTTGAGTTGAGATTGAGATTTGATAATAGAACATATAGAGTCTCTAACAATTCTCTTTATGGTTCTATGAGATTGATTTGATTTGATATTGGGATTTGAGAATAGAACATATAGAGTCTCTAAAAATTCTCTTTATGGTTCTATGAGATTGATTTGAGTTGAGATTGGGATTTGAGTTGAGATTGAGATTTGAGAATAGAACATATAGAGTCTCTAACAATTTTCTTTATGCTTCTATGATTGATTTGAGTTGAGATTGGGATTTGAGTATAGAACATATTGAGTCTCTAATAATTCTCTTTATTCTTATATGATATTGAATTGATATATTGATTTAACATTGAGCTTAGAACATATTGAGTCTCTAACAATTCTCTTTTTGATTTTATGTGATTGGACAAGTTCTATGTGAGCTTGTTAGGCAGATTTGAGACAAGTCTTTGAGAAGGCTTGTGGACTGATTTGAATAAGCTTTTGTGAAAGATTGCTATGCAAATTTTAGCAAGTACTAGAGAGGACTTATTGAGAAAATTTGGACAAGTTATGTGTGAGATTTTTGAGAAAATTTGGACAAGTTCTGTGTGAGCTTGTTGAGCAGATTTGGACAATTTTTGTGTGAGCTTGTTGAGCAGATTTGGACAAGTTATGTGTGAGCTTGTTGAGTAGATTTGTACAGGTTCTATTTGGACCTATTAAGTAGATCTGAGAAGGTTCTGTGTGGACCTATTGAGAAGATTTGATTTGTGTGGACCTGTTGAGCAGATTTTATTAGGTTTTGTGTGGACCTATTGAGAAAATTTGAGAAGGTTATGAGTGGACCTATTGAGCAAGTTTGTGCTAGATAGAATAAACTATGTTTAGTGCATATTTAAGTGGACTTTTGCTATACCGAATGTATTATTTTTAGTACAATATATAGTAGATTTGTGCTATATAGAATGAACTATGTTTAGTGCAAGATATTGAGCAGAGTTGTGCTAGATCGAATGAACTGTGTTTAGTATAGTATTGAGAAAGAGCTTTAGAGGTGATAGAGTACAGAGGATAGAGTCTCAGTGGATAGAGATCCAATAGCCAGGATAATTGAAGATATATATGAGTGAGGAGTATTCAAGTGGAGAGAGATCCACCAGTCAGTGCAACATAGAGATAAAGTCTTCTAGAAGATCACTAGCCAGAGAATAAGGGGAAAGAGTTCTCCTATGGAAGATATTTACGAATTTGAAATTAGGGGATCAACATCTCCTTTGGATAGAAGTCCATAAACTTTATAATTTGGGAAGGATTCCCAATATATTATTTGAGAAATATTTAGAAGAAATATTTTCTCTATGGAGGTAGCCCACATTGGGTGAACCACGTTAAAATATGTGTATCTATTGTGTATGGTATTATGTGCATTGCTTTGATTACTGCTATTGATATTTCTATCTCTATACTGTATAATACTAATTTTAAAAGAGAAGTAAAAAGTGGTCTTATACTTTTCACCCCCCTCTCAGTATAATATTATGTTCTTCAATTGGTATCATAGAGGGTTCCTTCAGAAGAGTTTGACAGCTTGAAGGAAAAGTTGTCTAAGAACACAATGGATCAAAAGAATGAGTTCTTCAATAATGTGGTACTAGTATTTTAAGGAAGTTACTTCTTATATTGGTGTGTGCTAATGAGATTTCACCTGATGACACTTGGAAATTATGTTTGGGATGTAGTGGAATTTGGATATGATTCAAAATTTAATCCTCCTACAGATAAGGAAGGTAGGTTTTTCATGCATGCAAATTCAAGAGCTATGAATGCAATTATAAAATGTTTGCATAGATTAGAATCCATGAAGGTTATATATTGTAAAAAATCAAAATATATGTGGGAACTATTGCATACCATATATGAAGGAGATAAAAGTATTAGGAAAGCTAAGATCAGAAATATCAAAGGAGAATTTGGGAATCTAAGAATAAGGGATGATGAAAGCATTCATGACTATCTCAACAAGGTTGATGAACTTATAGATGAGATGAAAGTTCTTGAAATGAAGGTTTATGAATCTGATGCTTGTGATAAAATCTTGAGAACTCTTCCAAAAAGGTATAGTGAAAATGTTTTTACCATAGAAACATAAATTGATAGTGACAGTCTAACAAGAAATTTTTTGCTTGGTATGCCTACAACTTTTGAGATAAGAACAAAAGATACTATTCCTCCAAAATAAGTTGCATTCAAAGTGGACAGTAATAAAAAGGGTAAGAAGATAGAATCAAGCAATGAATTTTCTAGTTATGAAGAAGCTAACTATGGTAGAAGAGATAGAGGTTCTAGAAGAAGCTAATATTCTGAGTGAGGAATCTTCAAGTGGATAGAGATACACTAGTAAGTGAAGCATAGAGATAAAATATTCTAGAAGATCACTAGCCATAGCAGAAGGGAAAATAGTTCTCCTATGTAAGATATCCATGAACTTGAGATTAGGATATCAGCATCTCCTTTGGATAGAGGTCCATAAACATTGTAATTGGGAAGGATTACCAAGAGATTATTTGAGAAATATTTAGAAAAAATATTTTCTTTGTGGAGGTAGCCCACATTTGGTGAACCACATTAAAATATGTCTCTATTGTGTATGGTATTATGTGCATTGCTTTAATTAATTCTATTGATACTGCTATCTATACACTGCATAATATTAAATTGAAAATAAAAGTAAAAAGTGGTCTTATACTATTCACCCCCCAAGTATAAACTTGTGTTCTTCAATTGGTATCAGAGCAGGTTCCTTTAGAAGAGTTTGACAACTTTAAGGAAAAGTAGTCTAAGAACACAATGGATCAAAAGAATGAGTTCTTCAATAATGCAGTACTAATATTTGATGGAAGTGACTTATTGTATTGGTGTGTGCTGATGAGATTTCACCTGATGGCACTTGGCAATGAAGTTTGGAATGTAATGGAACTTGGATATGATTCAACAGTTAATCCTCCTATAGATAAGGAAGTAGGTTTCTCATGCATGCAAATTCAAGAGCTATAAATGCAATTATAAAATGATTGCATAGATCAAAATCTATGAAGATTATGGAGTGTGAAACAACAAAAGATATGTGGACACTCTTGCATACCATATATGAAGGAGATAAAAGTGTCAAGAAATCTAAGATCAAAAATCTCAAAGGAGAATTTGAGAATCTAAGAATGAGGGATGATGAAAATATTCATGACTATCTCAACAAGGTTGATGAACTTATACATTGGATGAAAGTTCTTGGAATGAAGGTTGATGAATATGATGCTTGCGATAATATCTTGATAACTCTTCCAAAAAGGTATAGTGAAAAGGTGTCTGCTATAGAAACAGCAATTGATAGTGATAGTATAACAAGAAATTTTTTCTTGGTATGCTCACGAATTTTGAGATAAGAACAAAATATCATATTCCTCCAAAAGAAGCTACATTCAAAGTGGACAAAAATAAAAATGGTAAGAAGTCATAATCAAGTAGTGGATCTTCCAGTCATGAAGAAGCTAACTATGGTAGAAGAGATAAAGGTTCCAGAAGACCCATAGATATAAGATCTATTAAGTGCTTTAATTATGGAAAGTATGGATATTTTGTAACAAAGTGCAACGAGCCAAAGAATAATAATGATGAAGAAAAACAAGATTACATGTACAGAGAATCTAAAAAATACAGGTACCAAAAGAAAAGTTGGTATGGACAAAACATACAAGGAAATAAGTTCTTCCAAAGGCAAAAGAGAAGCTACTATGCAAATAATGCAAGTAAGTACTCAATTGATAGTGATGCTAGTTTTTCATACAATGATAGAGATGAAGTCTTGTTTATGGTTGAAGAAAAAGATCCAGTTAAGAAAAAGACTCCAGTTATTCTCAAGTATTTTAGATGTGGTAAATTTGGACATCTTGAAGATGATTGTACAAGCGATGTCTATAGTTTTAATGATGATGATTTTGAATATGCACTTGGTATACCAGATGAAAATCTTCTAATGGCATTAGAATAAGAAATGAGTGATCCTAAAGAATATAATTCAAAAGAAATAAATGATATGGACAAAGGCAAACAACTAGAGGAATATTCAATAGAGAATTATTATGATCTCAAGGGAGAACTTATATATGCTCTTGACACAGTAAAGAAGGTAAGAAAGCAACATTCTAAGCTTGAAAGTCAGTTTCAATAATGTGATGAAGAAATATTATTACTCATAGAGGATTTAGAGAAGTCAAAATCTAAGGTAAGCAAGTTCAAAGATAAGTTAGAAGCAAATATTCTAGAATGTGAAAGGTTAACACAGGAAGTGGTACTACTAAAAGAAGATTTATAGGATTCCAAGAATAAGCTACACAAGTATGTAGATAGTACAAAGAATGTGGACAAAATAGTCAAGATACAAAGAGGAGCCTCAAACAAAATAGTTGTTGGTTCTAAACTGGTTCAAAAGAAATGGGAAGAAAAATCTACTTCAAGTCTTGAAGAAGAAGGAACTTCAGAAGATGGATTCCCAGATGTAACCGAAAGTGAAAGTGAAACTTCTAAAGATGAGTGAGATTGCAGTGAGTCCAACAGGAAAATATACAATGGGCAAAGAAGATATAGATGAAATAACAATCAGAACAAGAGACCAATGAGGTCAAGACAAGTAAGCTTTAATGGAAGATGTTTTTCATGTCACAGGTTTGGGTACATGGCTTCATAGTGCAAGACACATCAAATATAGGAATATGGAAAAGTACAACCTTTCCAAGGATATTGTTATTCATTTAATGATTTTGGTCACAAGGCAATAAATTGCGGGGTTCATGACAGAAGAGGATATGGCTTCACTAGGAGAAATTCTAAGATAGTTGCACATTCAAGGAATAATAACATTAAGTGTTATAAGTGCAATAATGATGATCACATAGCAATATTGTGTAGAGAAAATATTCCAAAAATAGGCATGAATAGGAACAAGAATATGAATAGAAACAGGAACATGAATAGAAACAAGAAGATGAACAGGAATTGAGACTCAGAAAAGAACAAAAATAGAGACTCAAGAAAGAATAGAGACTCAAAAAATAATGATAACAGGAATAGGTACAATAATAGGAACATGTATGAGAACAAGAATATGAATAGGAACAAAAGTGATGTTAGGAACAAGGATGATTACTTGGAAAGAAATAGTGAGAGGATTTAGCAAACTCAGAAAAGAAGAGGGAAATATAAAAGCAGAGAAAAGTGATTTCAGGGAATAGAAATACTTCCACCCCATAATTAACCATATCATGTGGAGGTGGAGGAGGGGCTAAGCTAAGAGGCTCATTTTCAGCCCCGAGCCCCAAAGGTGACCCTTTGCCATTGATGTCAAAGGGGGAGATATTTGTGTATATTGGGGAGAGTTTTTGATATGTGGAGAGATTTGATATTTGAGAGAGAATTGAGCCAAGGAGAGCATAAAAGAAGGTCAGATTTTAGTAAAAGGATATGGGTTGCCATCAATGACAAAATGTTATTTGATGTCAAAAGGATCTATGATGGCATGCACTATGTTTTGTGAAAAGTGCAAGGAAGGGTTTTTGTGAAAACCAAGGAAATAAAATTAAAAGGTTTTATTTAAAACCATGGATGGAATATTTGAAATGGGTTTTTCTTAAAATTCAAGTTGGATTTTTTTTTCATCGAAAAAGGAGTCCCGGTGACAAATTTATTCAACTTTGAAGTTTAAGTTTAAATTTTAATATTTTAAAATTTAAATTTCCAAATTGGAAATTCCCACCGATGCCATCAAATTCAATTAAGGGCCGATGTATGTGATTTCAAGGAAATATGTATAAATATCATTGCCAAAGTTCATTTGATAATAAGGAATGCAATCGTGAGTTTTTCGTTCGAAAGGAAAGTAGAGGTATTTTAGTGCATTCGAAATGTGTGAAAAGAGGGAGTAATAGAAGGAAGGAAGGATACTTCCAATACACCATAGGCGCTCGTGGCCTAGTGGAAATAGGGAGGTAGTTAATTTGTTGAGTGCAAAGAGATCTGAATATCAAATCCCATCGATGCTGGTTTTTATGAACTGTAAAAGATAGTGCACCTTTTGACACACGTGTCTTGTGGGGAACAATTGGAGCGCATAACATTTGTGGTTGCGCTCACTGTTTCATGTGAGCAATCGGCTCACGTGGTTAGTAGCACTGTGGTTAGAGTGGTGCATGGTCAGCGACATGGTATCGAATTCCGCTAAGAGGCAAAAGGTAAGTTAATTTTTATTTTTAATATTTGTGAGAATAGCATTAAAGAGTAATAAGGTTTATGGTTTGTTTTTGAAAATGCAGAAATTACTATTGCTTTTAATTTTGGAAAGGTAGCATATTATATACCTTTGGAAAACATTTTTCAAGAGCTATTTTATTAACTTGCTTAAAAGGAGAAATAAGGGAATAGCAAATGGTTGTGGTGATATTCATGCTATGCTTAATTAAATAAGGAAATAATTATTTTTAATTATTTTCTAGTGGTGGATGTGATTTTTGACTAGGAGAAATAAGGTGTAAAAGGTTATGATATTTTGTTTTATAATTTCTCCTAGCCTCATGAATATTAGCAAAAGAATATTGTGATTGTGGAAGATTTCCAAAGAGGTTTTCTTCATATTCATAAAAGGTATGGGCACATTCTCCTATTGATTGTTTATGGTGGCTGATTTCTGAAATATCATTGGAGAGAAAAGTATTGATTGTGGTTTCCTTTTTGAAAGCGGTTGGTTGAATGCTACATGTTTTTATGGTTTGAGAGTTGTAATTAAACCTTGTTTTATAATAATTGTTGTTGAAGCCCATTGATTGTGAAATTAACTTGATCTTGAGTTAGAGAAGAACATGAGTATCATTGTTATGTGAGATTTGTGGTTGAGAATTGTTGGAAACATTTTGAGTTGGTTGATGTATGCTTGGACTAGGGTTTGTGAGAAAGGATTTATCCTTGAGGTGATTGGTTGAGTTGAGTTTATTGAGCCTAGTCAAGTGATTGTGTGAAGTGGTTGTTCAAGTTCCTAGAAATAAACTATTCTATATTCTGATTTGAGTTGAGATTGGGATTTGAGAATAGAACATATAGAGTCTCTAACAATTCTCTTTATGGTTCTATGAGATTGATTTGAGTTGAGATTGGTATTTGAGAATAGAACATATAGAGTACCTAAAAATTCTCTTTATGGTTCTATGAGATTGATTTGAGTTGATATTGGGATTTGAGAATAGAACATATATAGTCTCTAAAATTTTTATTTAAGCTTCTATGATATTGAATTGAGTTGAGATTGGTATATGAGTATAGAATATATTAAGTCTCTAACAATTCTCTTTATGCTTCTATGAGATTGAATTGAAATATTGATTGAGCATTGATTTTAGAACATATCGAGTCTCTAATAATTCTCTTTATGATTCTATGTGATTGGACAAGTTCTATGTGAGCTTGTTAAGCACATTTAAGACAAGTCTTTGAGAAGGCTTGTGGACTGATTTGAGTAAGCTTTTGTGAAAGCTTGCTAGGCAGATTTAAGAAAGTCCTAGAGAGGACTTATTGAGCATATTTGGACAAGTTTCGTGTGGTCTTGTTGAGAATATTTAGACAAGTTATGTGTGAGCTTGTTGAGCAGATTTGGACAAGTTTTGTGTGAGCTTGTTGAGTAGATTTGGACAAGTTCTTTGTGGACCTGTTGAGCATATTTGAGCAGGTTATATGTGGATCTATTGAGCAGATTTGAGAAGGTTCTATATGGACCTATTGAGAATATTTGATCAGGTTCTGTGTGGACCTATTGAGCAGATTTGATCAGGTTTTGTGTGGACCTGTTGAGAAAATTTGAGAAGGTTCTGAGTGGACCTATTGAGCAAGTTTGTGCTAGACCAAATGAACTTTTTTTAGTGTAGATTTGAGTGGAATTGTGCTAGACCAAATGTACTGTGTTTAGTACAAGAGATTGAGTAGATTTGTGCTAGACCGAATAAACTATGTTTAGTGTAAGATATTGAGAAGAGCTATGCTAGACCGACTAAACTTCATTTAGTACAGTATTTAGAAAGAGCTTTGGAGGTGACAGAGTACAAAGGATAGAGTCTCAGTGGATAGATATTCAGTAGCCAAAACAATTGAATACAAATATGAGTGAGGAGTTTTCAAGAGGAGAGAGATCCACCAATCAGTGCAGCATAGAGACATAGTCTTCTAGAAGATCACTAGCCAGAGCAAAAGGGGAAAACATTCTCCAATGGAAGATATCAAAAAACTTGAGATTAGAGGATCAAAATCTTCTTTGGATAGAAGTCCATAAACATTGTAATTGGGGAAGGATTCCCAAGATATTATTTGAAAAATATTTAGAAGAAATATTTTCTCTATGGAGGTAGCCCACATTGGGTGAACCACGTTAAAATATGTGTCTATATTGTGTATGATATTTTGTGATTTTCTTTGATTACTACTATTGATATTGCTATCTATACAATGCATAATATTGATTTGAAAAGAGAATTAAAAAGTGGTCTTATACCGTTCACCCTCATCTTAGTATAATATTATGTTCTTTAGTTGAAAATATTTTGAGTTGAATGATACATGCTTGGACTAGGGTTTTGTGAGAAAGTATTGATCCTTGTGGTGATTGGTTGAGTAGAGTTGATTGAGCCTATTCAAGTGATTGTGTGAAGTGGTTGTTCAAGTTCCTTCAAACAAACTATTATAAATTCTGATTTGAGTTGAGATTGAAATTTGAGAATAGAACATATAGAGTCTCTAACAATTCTCTTTATGCTTCTATGAGATTGATTTTAGTTGATATTGGGAATTTGAGTATAGAACATATTGAGTCTCTAAAAATTCTCTTTATGATTCTATGAGATTGATTTGATTTGAGATTGGGATTTGAGTATAGAACATATTGAGTCTCTAACAATTCTCTTTATGCTTCTATGATATTGATTTGAGTTGAGATTGGGATTTGAGTATAGAACATATTGAGTCTCTAACAATTCTCTTTATGATTCTATGTGATTGAACAAGTTTTGTGTGAGATTGTTAAGCAGATTTGAGGTAAGTCTTTGAGAAGGCTTGTGGACTAATTTTGTGTAAGCCTTTGTGGAAGATTGTAATGCATATTTGAGAAAGTTCTAGATAGGACTTATTGAGTAGATTTGGAAAATTTCTATGTGGACCTATTGAGCAGATTTGAGTAGGTTCTATGTGGACCTATTAAGCAGATTTAGACAGGTTCTATGTGGACCTATTAAGAAAATTTTAGCAAGTTTCGAGTGAACCTATTGAGCATATTTGATCAGGTTATGAGTGAACCTATTGAGAAGATTTGATAAGGTTCTGATTGAACCTATTGATAGAGCTTTGGAGGTGACATAGTATAGAGGATAGAGTCTCAGTGGATAGAGATCTCATAGCCAGGACAATTGAATATATATCTTCTGAGTGAGGAGTCTTCAAGTGGAGAGATATCCATCATTTAGTGTAGCATAGAGATAAATTCTTCTAGAAGATCACTAGCCAGAGCAAAAGGGAAAAGAGTTATCTTGTGGAAGATATCCATGAACTTGAGATTAGGGTATCAACATCTCCTTTGGACAGAGGTCCATAAAAATTGTAATTCGGAAGGATTCCCAAGATATTATTTGAGAAATATTTAGAAAAAATATTTTCTTTGGGGAGGTAGCCCACATTGGGTGAACCACGTTAAAATTTGTGTCTCTATTGTGTATGGTATTATGTGCATTGCTTTGATTAGTGCTATTTATACTTTTATCTATACATTGCATAATATTGAATTGAAAATAAAAGTAAAAAGTGGTCTTATATTGTTCACCCCCCCATCAGTATAAACTTGATTTCTTCAATTAGTATCAGAGCGAGTTCCTTCAGAAGAGTTTGACATATTTAAGTAAAAGTGGTCTAAGAACACAATGGATCAAATTAATGAGTTCTTTAATAATGTAGTACTAGTATTTTATGGAAGTGACTTTTTGTATTGGTGTGTGCTGATGAGATTTCACCTGATGGCACTTGAAAATAAAATTTGGAATGTAGTGGATCTTGGATATGATTCAACAATTAATCCTCCTATAGATAAGGAAGGTAGGTTTCTCATGCATGCAAATTCAAGAGCTATGAATGCAATTATAAAAGGATTGCATAGATCAGAATCTATGAAGGTTATGGAATGTGAAACAACAAAAGATATGTGGACACTCTTGCATACCATATATGAAGGAGATAAAAGTGTTAAGAAAGCTAAGATCAAAAATATCAAATGAGAATTTGAGAATCTAGGAATGAGGGATGATGAAAACAATCGTGACTATCTCAACAAGGTTTATGAACTTATACATGAGATGAAATGTCTTGGAATGAAGGTTTATGAATCTTATGCTTGTGATAAGATCTTGATAACTCTTCCAAAAAGGTACAGTGAAAAGGTTTCTTCTATAGAAACATCAATTGATAGTGATATTCTAACAAGAAATGTTTTTCTTGGTATGCTCATGACTTTTGAGATAAGAACAAAATATCCTATTCCTCCAAAATAAGTTGCATTCAAAGTGGACAAAAATAAAAAGGGTAAGAAGTCAAAATCAAGCAGTGAATCTTCCAGTGATGAAGAAGCTAACTATGGTAGAAGAGATAAAGGTTCCAGAAGACCCATAGATATAATATCTATTAAGTGCTTCAATTGTGGAAAGTATGGACATTATGCAATAGAGTGCAAAGATCCAAAGAACAACAATGATGAAGAAAAACAAGATCACAGGTACAAAGAATCTGAAAGATACAGGTACCATAAGAAAAGCAGGGATGGACAAAATAGAAAAGGGAAGAAGTTCTTCCAAAGGCAAAATAGAAGCTACTATGTGGATAATACAAGTAAGTACTCAATTGATAGTGATGCTAGTTTTTTAGACAATGATAGAGATGAAGTCTTATTTATGGTTGAAGAAAAAGATCCAGTTAAGAAAAAAACTCCAGTTATTCTCAAGTGTTTTAGATGTGGTAAATTTGGACATCTTGAAGATGATTGCACAAAGGATGGTTATAGTTTTAATAATGATGATTTTTAAGATGCACTTGGTAGACCAGATGAGAATCTTCTAATGGCATTAAAAGAAAAAGTGAGTGATCCTATAGAAGACAATTCAAAAGAAATAAATGATATCAACAAAGGCAAACCAATAGAGGATTATTTAGTAGATAATGGTTATTATCTCAAGGGATAACTTATCTATGCCCTTGAAATAGTAAAAAATGTAAGAAAGCAACACTCTAAGCTTGAAAGTCATTTTAAAGAATGTGATGAAGAAATATTATTGCTCATAGAGGATTTAGAGAAATCAAAAGCTAAGGCAAGCAAGTTCAAAGATAAGTTAGAAGCGAAGATTCTGGAATGTGAAAAATTAACACAAGAAGTGACACTACTAAAGGAATATTTAGAGGATTCCAAGAATAATCTATAAAAGTATGTAACTAGTGCAAATAATGTGGACAAAATAGTCAAGATACAAATGGGAGCATCAAACAAGACAGGTCTTGGTTCCAAACATATTCAAAAGAAATGGGTAGAAAATTCTACTTCAAATATTGAAGAATAAGGACCTTAAAAATAAGACACTTCAAAATAGGGATTCTTAGATGAAAGCATAAGTGAAAGTGAAACTTCTAAGGATGAGTTAGATTACAATGAGTCCAATAGGAAAAGAAACAATGGGCAAAGAAGATACATATGGAACAACAATAAGAATAGGAGACCAATGAGGTCAAGACAAGGAAGCTTCAATGGAAGATGTTTTTCATGTCACAGGTTTGGGCACATGGATTCATAGTGCAGGACACATCAAAGACAATAATATGGAAAGGATAGCTTTTCAAAGGATATTATTATTCATGTAATGAGTTTGGTCACAAGGCAATGAATTGCAGGGTTCATGACAGAAGAGGATATGGCTTCACTAGGAGAAATCCTAAGACAATTGCACATCCAAGGAATAATAACATTAAGTGTTATAAGTGCAATAATTATGGTCACATAGTAAGGTGGTGTAGAGAAAATATTCTAGAGATAGGCATGAACAGATACAGGAATATGAATAGGAACAATAATATGAATAGAAACAGGAACATGAATAGAAACAAGAAAATAAACAGGAATAGAGACTCAAAAAAGAATAAGAATAGGAACAAGGATGAGAACATGAAAAAGAATAGGAATAGGAATAGGAACAGGAACATGGATGAGAACAGGAACATGAACAAGAATATAAGTGATGAAAGAAACAGGGATGATGACTTGGAAAGAAATAGTGAGAAGATTCAAAAAACTCAGAAAATAAGAGAGAAAGATAAATGCAGAGAACAATGCTTTTGGGGAGTAGAAATACTCCCACCCTAGAATTAACCACCTCATGTGGAGGTGGGGGAGGGGCTAAGCTAAGAGGCTCATTCTTAGCCCCGAGCCCCAAAGGTGACCCTTTTCCATTGATGTCAAAGGGGGAGAGATTTGTGTATTGGGGAGATATTTGATAGTTGAGAGAGCATTAAGCTAGGGGGAGCAAAAAATAAGGTCAAGTTTTAGTAAAAGGATAAGGGTTGCCATTAATTATAAAGGGGGAGATTGTTGGACATTTTGAGTCCCTAAGTCAATGTTGTCATTGATGTCACCATTGATGCCACCAGATGAAGTCATCATTAATATCAAAGGTTTCAGCAGGAAATAAAGGGGACAAAGATAGTTAGTTGATATTCAATAAGAAGGCCAAACTTCAAGTGAAACAGTGTAAAAGACAGAAGTTAAAAAGGGATTATAGTATTTATTTTATTTAAATTCACCGAAATTTAAATTTCATAAATAAATATTAAAAGGTACTTTATCGAAGGTTAAAAATATTATAATTTTTATTATAATATTTATCGAAGTGGTAAAATTCTAATTAAATATTATAATTTTTAATTATAATATAATTAGATTTCAGGAGAAAATATTAAATAATTTAAAACCCTAAGGTTGGGTTTTAAGAAAATCAAGAGCAATTTTAATAATGTGAAAAACCCAAGGTAAGGGTTTATTAAAGGCTTTCGAATCCTCAAGTAGCACCGACGTATATTAATGCATGTAAGCACCAAAATTTCCAAGAAAATGGAAATGCATATAAATATGCCACTGAAGTTTTTAAGGCATATAATATTGTGGTGTATGCGAAAGAGAAAGACCTCGTCTTATTTATTTTGTGTGAAGTAGCGAACGGATAAGATAGACAACAACCACTCCCAAAATCACATTGCGTAGCATGGCCTAGTGGCATCTTGGATTTTGTTAGTACGGAGGTCGTGTGTTCGATTCCCACGAGCATCATTTTGCATTGTTTGGTTGAGGCACCCAAGGTGCACATTTTGCTTGGCAAAAGTGAAAGAAGGACAAGAAGCACATGGTGCTTCTATTATCACCAACGATCCTGTAGTTCATGCAAAAGCTTAGCCGCGGCTAGGGCATTCACGTTGGGGCAATACGGGGGTTCGATTCCCCTCGAGGCAGGTATTAAGGTTTTTAATTAATATTTTAATTAAATTGCCTAAGGTGGAGTTATAAGGGGTAAAGGTGCTTTGTTAATTATTTTTTTAAATGACCTTAGAGAATAAGGTTATGATGGTTATTGATTTCAATATTGAATTGTGATTTTTAAATTGAATCTTTAGGAGAAATAAGGGTTGTAATAAAGTTCTTTTAGTGAATGTTGTTGTGAGTAAGGGTTTTGTTCTAAAAATAACTTTGGTGGATGTTAAAATAAAGTAGGAGTAATAAGGTGTTATTTGGATATTATTTTATTGTTGTGTTATTACTCAAGATCTCTAACCCTTGTTGAGATTGGAAAAAGAAAATGTGTTGAGTGTGGCAGATTTAGTGGACAACTCATAAGGTATAAAAAAGGTATGGGCAATATTCTTCATTGAATTATATGGGTGATTGATTTCTGAAAATATCTTTGGAGAGAAAAGGATTGATTATGGTTTCCTTTTTGAGGAGTTGTTGGTTTAATGCTTCAAGGTTTTCTAGTTTGAGAGTTGTGATTAAACCTTGTTTTATAAGCATTATTGTTGAAGCCAATTGGTCATGCAAAGAACTTGAACTTGAGCTAGAAAAGAACATGAGTATCATTGTTATGTGAGATTTGTTGTTGAGCATTGTTGGAAACATTTTGAGTTGAATGATACATGCTTGGACTAGGGTTTTGTGAGAATAATTGATCCTTGTGGTGATTGGTTGAGTAGATTTGATTGAGCCTAGTCAAGTGATTGTGTGAAGTGGTTGTTCAAGTTCCTTGAAACAAACTATTCTATATTATGATTTGAGTTGAGATTGAGATTTGAGAATAGAGCATATAGAGTCTCTAAAAATTCTCTTTATGCTTCTATGAGATTTATTTGAGTTGATATTGGGATTTGAGTATAGAAAATATTGAGTCTCTAACAATTCTCTTTATGCTTCTATGAGATTGATTTTATTTGATATTTGGATTTGAGTATAGAACATATTGAGTTTCTAACAATTATCTTTATGCTTCTATGATATTGAATTGATTTAAGATTGGGATTTGAGTATATAATATATTGAGTCTCTAACAATTATGTTTATGCTTCTATGAGATTTATTTGAGTTGAGATTGGGATTTGAGTATAGAACATATTGAGTCTCTAACAATTTTCTTTATGCTTCTATGAGATTGATTTGAATTGAGATTGGTATTTGATTATAGAACATATTGAGTCTCTAATAATTCTCTTTATGTTTCTATGAGATTGATTTGAGTTGAGATTGGGATTTGAGTATATAACATATTGAGTCTTTAACAATTCTCTTTATGATTCTATGTGATTAAACAAGTTCTTTGTGAGCTTGTTAAGCAAATTTGAGGTAAGTCTTTGAGAAGGCTTGTGGACTGATTTTGTGTAAGTTTTTGTGGAAGTTTGCAATATAGATTTGAGCAAGTCCTAGAGAGGACTTATTGAGCAGATTTGTCCAGGTTCTATGTGGACTTGTTGAACAGATTTGAGCAGGTTTTGTGTGGACCTATTGAGCATATTTGAATAGGTTCTATGTGGACCTGTTGAGAATATTTGAGCAGGTTTTGAGTGAACCTATTGAGCAGATTTTATCAGGTTCTGAGTGAACCTATTGAGCATATTTGATAATGTTTTGAGTAAACCTATTGATAGAGCTTTGGAGGTGACAAAGTATAGAGGAAATAGTCTTGGTGGATATAGATCCAGAAGCCAGGATAATTGAAGATAGATATTATGAGTGAGGAGTCTTCAAGTGGAGAGAGATCCACCAGTCAGTGTAGCATAGAGACAGAGTCTTCTAGAAGATCACTATCCAGAGAAGAAGGGGAAAGAGTTCTCCTGTGGAAGAGATCCATGAACTTGATATTAGGGTATCAACATCTCCTTTGGATAGAGGTCCATAAATATTGTAATTTGGAAGGATTCCCAAGAGATTATTTGAGAAATATTTAGAAGAAATATTTTATCTATGGAGTTAGCCCACATTGGGTGAACCACGTTAAAATTTGTGTCTCTATTGTGTATTGTGTTCTATGCATTGATTTTATTACTATTATCTATACACTGCATAATATTGAATTGAAAAGAAACGTAAAAAGTGGTCTTATACTTTTCACCCTCCCTCTCAGTATAAGCTTGTGTTCTTTAGTAGGCATAGTCATCCCACCTAGGGATGGTCATAGTTCATGGTTGTACCACCCCGGTATGACCATGTGTGGTTGTCCTTGGGTGGGACGACCATCAACTTTGACTCCCAAAAAGTTACAATACGAAAAAATGGCACCTAAAAACTACTATTTATCATGCCTATTCAAGCATGTAGATATGAGGGTGCAAAATACTTATGAAATGCTATATGAGGAGGCCAATAAGGGAGATTCTCTTCCCCCTCCAATGCATTCTAAGTTTTGTATAAATGGTGCCTCCTGCCCTGTGCGTCCTTGCATGCCCATTTTTCCATGAGACTCCTTTGGCCATAAAGTGGATTCATTTTCCATGCAAAATAGAGAGATAATTTTTGAGACATAGCAACAAAGTGCTGCCAAGATTTCCCCTCACCCTTTGTTCCCTTTTCTCTCAAAATCTGTACCTAGCGAAGGAGGTTTGTGAGTGATTCAAGAGGCATAATTTAATTACAAAACCAAACCAATTGAGTAAATTGCACCACCAAATTTAATGAAAATATCCTTGAGAGTGTTTTGGACCAATTCACAGAGGAATTGGTGACAAAAGGTCATTAGAGATGGTGGTCATCCCACCCTAGGATAGTCCCTAGACTATGACAGTCCTGGCCATCCCTGTAATGAATGGTGGTATATTCAAGCATTATTTTTCTACTATTTTTAAATAGGTCTACTCTAGGTTATAATATGAAGAAAATTTCCAAATTTCATGCAATTTAGAGCTATATTGAGTGAGATATTGTATTTTTAAGTTTTTGCAGGTTTCTGGGGACCATATAAAGATGCACATGGATGTGTGATTTATTTTGCAAATATTATCACATGGATCCTCTTATAATATCATTTTATTGATTCTATAAAAGTTCCATCAGATTTTAATATGTTTAGGGTTATAAATTGCTCGTTTTGGATTTTGTAGGCTTAAAAAGCGCACTGCGAATGTGCCACGTAATCGAATGCAATTTATATTTTTTTTGTGATTATATCTTCCAAAAATAATATATTATGCATGTCTGTATGATTTCAGATCATTTGTATTTTTTTTACATAGGTGTATTACATATTTACACTTTCTAGTCTATGGTTGCATATATTGCTTTGCATATTTCACATTCCACACTTGCTATTTAATGAATCTGGTTTTCTTGTGTGTAGGTGCAGGTTTTACAGCACATAAGGAAGGATAATAGGACCATAATATCAAAGGAAAAATTTGCAGCATCAAAGGTTCACCCACCTCAATTGTGGGTATGAGGAAGAACATTGGAAGTGCACCCGAATCACTACAAGGATTTGATCCTTGGGCACCATATTTTTGTAAACAAGTGTATCAATCTAGAGCTCTCAAGGGGAAATTTATGTAACCATGGTTTGATCCATCAAAATAATAAAATAAAACTTCATTTCTCACATTTTTCTTATCTTATCACGTTTTACTTGAATGCTTCTCTTTTAATGCTTATCATACATTAGCGATAGATGCATCTTGTTTAGCATCTTTAGGTGCACCATTTTTCCCATACTTAAAGAAAAAGGAAGGTATTATTCTAATATTTCAACAACTTACTAGATTCATGGGCTTCTTGGATTGCATTGACTACATATTCTCCAACAATATCCCAATGATGTTGAAAAAAATCTAGTGGGAAACCATCCGGTCCTGGAGCCTTGGATGCTCCCATAGAGAACACAACTCTTTTAATTTCCTCCTTAGATATTACATTGCATAGATTTTCATTCATGCTATCATTAACTCCTTTGGAAAAATTGTTAATTATGCTTTCTATTTGCATTGCTAAAAAGGTTTTGAAAGAAAGTAATGCCCAAACTTTTAATATCATTTAAATCATCATACTTTCTTTCATATTCCCCCATAAGTTAGAGGATTTTGTTGTTGTTCCTATGTTTCATAGTCGAAACATGGTAGAATTTAGTGTTTCTATCACCTTCCTTGAGCGAAAATATTTTGGATTTTTGTTTCTAATGAATTTCCTCGTGGGAAATGGTATTATGATATTTTATGAGTTGTTTTTCCCTTTTGTGCCACTTTGATTTTCTACCTTCCCTCTCCATTTTTTCTTCTATATCTTGGATATCCTTTTTAAGATGTTTTATTAAATTAATGTTACCAAAAATCTTTGTATTCCAAATTTTGATTTGATACTTGATGTTTTTTAATTTATGGGTAACTTTGTACATAGTTGATACTTGAACCTCCTCTTGCCACCAAGCATTAATTTTATTTGTAATATTTGGATGCATATTCCACGTGAGCTCATATATAAAGGGTGCTCCTCCCTGGTTCTCCTCCTTTTACATATCTAGCAAAAGGGGATTGTGATTTGCTATTATAGTCATACACATAAGTCTATGAATATTGATTATACTTAGCCAATTTTCAGAAATAAGAACTCTATCCAAGTGCCTTTGAATGTGATTATCCTTTCTCCTTTTGTTTATCCACTTAAAATTATCTTTACACATATCCAGGTCAATCAACTTATTATTCTAAATAAAATAATTGAAATCTTGCATACCTTGAGTGATGTTAATCCTCCCTCCACTTTTATCAATTTGATAGAGTCTAACGGCAATCATGCAATATATTTTGTCTAGATTTTTCTTAAATCTTTAAATATTCTCCAACTATTTTTTTTACAAAAATTCATGATGCTATAAATTCCTAAGGCTCCTCCTTCAATATTATTTTCTTTGCAATCCCTATATCACTTACATAAAATAAACCTAAAGTTTTCCCCACATCCTTTCCAAACAAAATAGTTTTTGAATTCTATCAAATTCAAATGTTATAAGTATACATCATATATGTAAATATAGAATGTGTGGATGCAAAGACACGACACTTGAAAATAAAATGGTAGAATCAAATAAAGCAATGAGACAAAATAGATTGCACAAAAGAAATATGTATTCAATGGGGGGGCCAATAGACTCCTTTGTTACAATCAGTATCCAATGCGGATATTTGATACAATAATTTACAATGGAACTAGGGTTCTCCAAAACCCTAGTTAGATATAACATAAGTGTCTTCAGATCTGAGTGTGTCCTTGATCCCAACAGGTTGAGTGGGCTTTGAATATCCAATGTGGGGCCACTCCAGCTTCAACAACCATCAAAGAATATGTTGAATTCATAGATCTACATGCAAAACAAAACACAAGAGCATCAGTAATACCTATGAGGGCTCCACAGTGTGATACCCTCGGACATTAACAAAACCCTAGCTTAAGAATCAATTTAAAATGCATGCCAAACCAATGAATAAATGAAATAAAATAATACTAAATATACCTTGCTTCGTTGTTGTAGATTTCATGGTGTAGCAGATTCAGATCTTCGTTTCAGTGTCGCAGCAAGCTCTGACGTGAGCTTCGCAAGCTCTGGTTCGCACCTGGGACTATCGTAGGCTCTAGAAGGCACTAGGTAGGCTCTACAGTGAGCTTGGCAAGCTCTGGTGTGCACTTGCAGATAGGGCAAGCTCTGGTGGGTGCTTGGCAAGCTCTATAGTGAGCTTCACAAGCTCGACACAATGCTCGTAGGGTAGGGCAGATCTGCAAAAATAGATCAGGAAGGATGGCGACGGAGGCGATGGATGGAATATGGCTATGGCGGTGAGCGAGGATGGATGGACGATGGCTGGAATGGTAGAAGTATTGTTGGCTTAGCTAGGGCATCAAATCTTCAATTCTCTCTATCTCCGCTTCACTAGGGCATCAACAAATGCTTCTCCAAGTATATCTCTTAATCTCCAGGTTCTAGGGTTTGGGCATTTGCAAAATACCCTATTTATAATCCAACCTAGGGTTTTCTTAGGGTTTTAGCCTTGCACTTTTGATCGTGTGGCTAAGATTAAGTCATATCCTAGGGTTGAGATTACTTTTTGAATGTGACATGGATTAATGAAAATGGATGGTGGAGATTAAATGAAATCGGACGGCTAAGGTTAATTGAGTTTATTTATATATATTTTATAATAAATATATTAAAATATAATAAAATATTATATAAAATATAAAATATTATAAAATAATATTAAAATAACCCCAATTAGGCTAGGAAATGGCGGGAAGGTGGATTTGGGCCAAATAATTGGCGGGAAGGTGGAATGGAAGACAAGTGGGTGGTGGGATGGTTAGGATGGAGGTTTAGTGGCTATGATTTGGTGTCTACAGATGCCCCTTTTTGTACCATGTTGTGTGAAACACAATGTGGTGCAAAAATACGAGACACCTGCTTGGGCTATGGGCACAGAAGCAACTTCTCTCTGTTGTTGGATTTGCACACTGATGTTGAAGACAAAAGAATAAAGAAATTTTTTTGGAGTTTTTGTAGCTTACCCCCTCAATTGGCGAATGAGTTACGAATGTATCTCACAAGCCAATTGAAAATGAATGATGTAGTGAATTTGTGCAATTGATGAATGAATGATGTGAAATGCAAATGATTGTGGATGATATGAATGATGTAAAATGTGATACCATTTTTGCCCCAACGGTGGGAAGGGGTTGGTGTATGATACCATGTGAATGTAGACGATATGAATGATGTAAAATGTGATACCATTTTTGCCCCAACGGTTGAGAGGGGTATTTGTCCAGTGTAGATGTTATGATCACGTGAGATGTATCCCGTCATGGGAAAATCATAATGTAACGTGGTTGCCCCAAATTTTGGGATGATTCGATGCTTGTTGAATAAGCTGCCACAATGGCATCATTGAGTATGCAATGTATGAAATATGCATGATGACTAAGTCAATCGTAGGGGTGGGGTAGTGACTATAGAAATTTCTTCATCAATTCCATCATGGAACCAATCAACCTACCGACATGTCCTATACTTTGACTGTTGTCGAATGAATGAGTGTTTGAGATTTTGATTTATCTGTGTTTTCTTGCCCCATAGACAAGGACATCAATGATTGATTGTGAGCAAATTGTTCTTGGCAAGGTTGCATTCAAAATGTGAGGTGCCAAATGTGATTGTGATTTTTGATGATGAGATAATTGATTATGATCATGAGCAAGTGTCCTTATTGTACATTATTCATCTTACCGAATTGCATGGATTATCATCGCTGCAATCGCCAAGTTTATAGAATAACATACTAGATACGAGGTTCGCTTGGATGGCCTGGACAAAATAAAAATGATGAATGATATATGCATAATGATGATGGAAGAATGTGATGACGTAGATGATGAAGAATTGTGGGATGTTGATTTTGCAAAAATGTGACCTTGGTTGGCATGTTTCTGCAATGCAATATGTATTTGTGAAGAATTTTGCTTTTTCTCGAAAAATATGCATGCAAAACTATTTGTAATTTCACAAAATCAACTTTTATGATGTACATGATGTATGGATGAATTTTGGTTCAGATTTGATGATGGGAGCTACCATTTTAGGAGTTTTTGTCCTCATTCTCTTTTGCTGCCAGGCACGCACCTGTGCCTGGCATGTTCTGCAGGCGCCCGCGTGCGCCTGCATGCGCCCGCAATGTTCAGGCGCAGCTCTGCGCCTGAATGCGCTAGTTAAAGCTATAAAAAGCTTTTTGAGGAATTTTTAGGCTCATTTGTGCGCTGTAAACTTTGAGAAGCTGCGTCTGAGGAGGGAAGTGACTTAGTGAGCTAAGTGAGGCTTGCGAGTGTGCGGAGGCGATGGTGGCGGAGGGCCTTGGTGCTGCTGGTGGAGCGGAGGTGACATTTGTCCCGGTAATACCCTTTGTTTCCTTTGTGCAAAAATTTATTTTTAGTTTGTTTTTGAATTTTTTTTTGAATTTTTTTAATTTTAAAACTAACAAAGTGTTTTTGTTTGTTGCAGTTGAGGGATATTGAGCCTCGACATCGCTTCTCTCCTCTCATTTTGGGGATGAGGAAGAAGATTTCAGAGGAGGATTGGGGGCTGCTGAGTAGGGTAGGCCTAGATGGTGTGGCCCGATTGGATGTGGTGAGGGCTAATGAGGGCTACCTCTCGGCTTTGATCGAGAGGTGGGACCCGGATAGAGGGACTTTCCAGCTGTCGACTAGAGAGGTTACTGTCACTCTTGAGGATGTTTATCACATTCTCAAGGTGCCAATAGAGGGAGAGAAGGTGATGGTGGGGAGGGATAAGAAGGTGGAGATGGAGAAGATGCTTGGGGATCAGTGGTGGGAGGCCTGGATAGGGGATGGAGGGATACTGTACCTAAGCATGTACAAGGCGAAGGAGTTAGATGCACTCCCTACCTTGATCATGTTCGTGTTGGCCAACATAGTGCTACCTAATAGCACTGGGTGTAGGTTCCCTTGGAACCTATTGGGCTTAGTGAGTGATCTACTGATGGATCCTCGGGAGTACGCATGGGCACCTACTTTATTGGTGCAGCTATATTGGGAGCTATATGAGGTGGCATAGAGGGGGAGAAAGGGGATTGGGTGCAACTTTCTCCTTCAGTGTTGGGATTGGGAGCATTTTGTGGTAGCTCGGCCCGAGGGGTTGCCATGTGAGTCATGGTGGATGGATGAGCCGTATGCGAGGCGATGGGCTATGGCTGAGGAGGTTCAGCCTAGTCGAGAGGTACACATTGGGCAGTGGTACCGAGACATGTGGTCAGGCTTGGCTCGAGCGGACGTGCGGTGGAGGCCATGGTGAGGAGCTAGGTGGGATGGAGATGGGAGACAACTACGACGGGTGCGGTAGGGTCGATGGATAGTTGGGCGGAGGGATGAGGAGGTGGAGTACTTCTAGTACTCATGGGTGCTGAGGTAGTTTGGTTTACCTCAAGGAGTTCCTGATGAGCCGATGTTGTATCGATGGGTGAAGGATGAGGTGACACTACCTTGTCCCGAACCATGGCGGGTGCCATTGGAGGATGATGAGCAGTTGGAGGTGGTTGATGTGGATGATGTCGGTGTGACTCCAGAGTATGCGGAGTGGTTTGGTGCCTAGCCAGTATGGGTACCAAAGGTGGCAGGTGAGGATGCGATAGCGAGGTCGAGGTCGACTTCGAAGAGGATGAGGCCTCAATGATCGATGGGATGGAGATGGTCGAGGGTAGCGGCCCAACAGGCTTCGGAGGTGGGTTTGGCGGTAGGGGAGAGGGAGGATGATGAGGATATGGGTAAGATATCTGAGGTGGCTAGGCTACGGGCTGAGCTTGAGCAGCTATGGGAGGAGCGAGAGACTATGCTAGAGTCTCAGAGGGAGGCCAGGGCGACTATAGCTCGGGAGCAGGAGACAATTATGAGGCTACAAGTAGAGATTTTGGTGAAGGAGCGATGACATCAGAAGGACTTGTGGTGACTTCGAGCTAGTGAGGCATACGCACATTCCTTGGAGGATGTGTGTATGCAGCATCACATCACCTTGCTAGATCCTCCTTCTTCATCTATGGCCGAGCCATCGAGGTAGACGAAGTCGAGGCAGAGTACTAGGCCGAGGGCTCCTACCGGGTCTCAGGGGTCTTCTCATGGATAGTTGATGTAGTGCTTATATGCACTCTTTTGTACATGTGAGCCTTGGTGCTCCCTTTTGTAGCCTTCTTGGCACTCTATTGTATATTGGACGCTTATATATATATATATATATACATGGCCTTTTCATATATGCGTGTTGTCTTTTTGTGTGGATGTTTTTATGTGTTATGCAATGCTTTATTTAATGTTTATGATGATGTATGCAAGCTAATGACTATGATGTATATGCCTAATGTTTATTTGATTTGATGTATGCAAGCTAATGATGAGTTATTATTGTAAGTAAATGCATGACGATTGTAAACTATATGCAATCTTATGAGAATTTGATATGATTAATGCAAGTTAATGCTAAATGAATGCAGACTTACATGATAGGAATGCATGTTGTTCATATGATCTATTATAGTTCAGAAATACTATTGGCCATTTTTGTTGTCCATTGTTTGACAATCGGGAGTACCCAGTTTTGTTATGTTTTGCAACTCGACTTACCATGAAGACATGAATGTGGACATGTCAGAAAATATGGACGTTGATGTGGAAGAAAATATGGAATTTGACATGGAAGAAGATATGGATGTTGATATGGAATGAGTATGACAGAATTTTCAAAGACTCAAACATACTAGTGTTATCAACCAAACTCACTTGGGTTGTCTAACTTTCTTTAGGACCAATGTGTGTGCAAGTGAGGTTCAATTACCAAATATTTGAGTGTGACAATGACCCTATCAATCAAGAACTAGTGTGTGTGAATGTGAAGTTCATTGACCCACTATGAGTAAATTGGGCATGACCTGTTATGAAGATTACCTAAAGCTAGCTTGCCCTTATGTGCGGTCAGAGGTCTTCTTGTTTGCCAAGGAGACATGTCGCCCCGCATGAGCTTACTCCACTGCCAGTCAGGCATCTATAGCCCCGGTGAAGATTCACTCCATAGTCCAATGGGATTTGATCTTTTAGGCCTTGGGGATGACTACCCATCCTTGTCAGGGGCGTGTAGTATGAATCCTTACGACTTTAGGGATCAAGGGTATTTGGGAGTTTTTATTTGTTAATTTTGTATAGAGCTTTGGGGAATCGGATTCTCAACCGAAGTGTGATGAGAATTGTGACCCTATCCTTACTACTCTATGTTTTTATGCTTATATTTGAAGAGTAATTGAGGTAGTGGTGAAAACCACTATTTTTGCTTTGGACTATGTTGCATGATGGGACAAGCGAGGATTATCCCTTTTCGCTTCAAGGTACTACCCAAGTATGGCACTAACCCTCCTTGACTCATAATGTTTTTAAGATGTGATGGAATGTGATTGGTTCAAGATTGCGTTTGGAATCAATTGACATCGCTCAAGACTTTCTTAGTGTGTAAATTGTGCTTTTGGTCCTAAAGAAAATTGGACATCCACTTGGAGGTTGCTTTCGACACTAGTAATGGCTGAGTGACTAAAAATTTTAGGCTTTTGTGATTTTGACATGTGATGTTGTTGGCTTATGAAAGTTGCATGATTGTTTCAAACTAGGTACCCCAATTTCTATAACTTTGACTTTTTGTTTGTGGCCATATCATCATTACTATGCCAGATCATTGAGCATGGGATGGGATGAATGCAAATGTGTATGCCTAGTGTAATGACTGTTAATATGCAAATGGAAATTGTACAATGTAATAGAATATGTATGATTGAATGTAAATGCCTAAATGCAAATGAAATGTATGCAATGTGGAAATACCTATGTAAGAGCATGCAATTTGTTTTTTTTTTTTTTTAGCCATGTATATATACATATAGTGTGTCACGTTTAACAATGGAATGCTTTTAAATGAAGAACATTAAGTGGTTCAGGATCCTCTTTACCCTCTAAATCGGCAAGCCTATAAGTACCATTACCCACTTTTTGAGTGATCACAATGGACCTAACCAATTTAATTATGAATTTGTCTTGTGTAAGGGGAATGATGTTTTGATATTTACAACTCACAAGGGTGAAGGTGGGGGTGAAGGAGGAATGTAATAGGCTGAAGCCCTTAACAATTCCTCGGATAGGATGAACTCCGAGAGGGAGGGTGGGGAGGAAATCCGGTCCAAGTCAATGAGGCTATTGTCAATTGGAATTGGCTTAGCCAAATCGTATGGATTGCGGAGCGGGGTGAATAAGTCAATAGGATTCATATTGACTTAGGGGAATGGAAGGTGGTTGGGATGGATGCACGGATGGAACAATTGAATCGGAACCGATGTCGAGGCGTGGTATCCCTGTAATAGTGAACGTGAAACATCAGAGCAACATTTTTCTCTTTTTTTTATGTTTTTTTTTTTGTTTTTTGTATGTACATATGTTACAATTCTTGGCTTATGTGGGGCTCAAGGTGGATTTCTAGGTGGATCATCTTGCTCTTGTGGAAGAAGCAAGCAGAAAATGGGATGTTGGATGGGAAACATTCGGAGGTAAAACTCTTCTTGTTGGGTGATGGGGACAATGGGGAGTGATTCCTCTTCAGAATCATCAGAAGCATTTGACATGACTTCAAATTCTTCATAACTTTCATCATCGGAATCAAAGACCGGATAGGAGAAATTGATGGGATCATCCTCGTCTACTTCATCAATGCGAAGTTCTTGAAGGGCTTGTTCAAGAGAGGATGTTGATGGCAATGGATGCATGGAGGGCTCTTCATCATTGAGGCTAAGATTTTTGAAGGCTTGCTCAAGAGAAGCGATGGAGGACAATGGGGTATAACCTAATCTGGAATGATCATGAGCACCTCTATATGGGACATCTAGGATATCATGCATTCCTTGTTCATGGGAACCTAAACCTTGACCTTGCCAATGGAACATGTTGAAGTATCTGGCTAGAAACTCTTCCATGTGAGGTATATTGGCGCGCCTAGGCTCTTTTAGTTCTTTGGGTGGGTTTGCCCTAGTTGAGCAATCCAACCCTCCATAAACAAAGTTAATGCTATTTGGAGTGGTACTCATGTCGTAGATAGAACCTATGGATAGAGAACGGTCTTTGGGATGTCCAAAATCCTTGGCTGTTGGAATGGCTAAGGGGGTGATGGTGACGTCTTGGACCACATACTCACCTATACTAGGATTGGTGATGTGGACTTCGACTTGGGTTGATGAGGTGGATGGTGAAGGCTCGGATGGCTCTGGATTGGTTGTGGATGGCGAGGAATTAAATATGTCACAATCAAAAAGTTTGACTTGTGACACATCGGCTGATGGAGTTGGATTGGATGGTGGCGGGGCATGATGAGATGGTGGTGTGGAATGATGAGATGGCCTAGAAGAAGTGGTTGTAGTGGAAGAAGTTTTTGTGATGTACGATGTGCTAACGGAAGCTTGTCCACAATTACATGTACAAGAAGAAATGGATGATTGAGAAGATGATGTGATGGGTAGCTCCTCTATGATGGGAGCCTTAGAAGAAGATGAAGGTGGATTAGAGGAAGAAGACGGATTGGAAGATGACGTTGATGGATCTGATGATGGTGCCAAGAAAAAATGTGTGGAAGGTAACATGGATTCATAGGGATTTGAAATGAAGTTACAATACTTAAAGGGTTCAACATCCATGGGGATGCAATGGACTTGTCCATCATGAACATATTTTAAGCATTGATGAAGAATTGATGGGACACATTTCATTTCCCTCATCCAAGGTCTACCAAGGAGTATATTATATGCCATGGCACCTTCCAAGATGTGAAACATGGTGTGCAACATTTTGGCCCCTACTTCTATAGGTAAAATGATAGTGCCAACTGTGGTACACAAAGCATCGTTAAATGCTTTGAGGGTGAGTGATGACTTGGTAATGTGGGATGGCGGTAAGTTGAGATGGATAAGGGCAGTGGTAGTAATGATGTTGATTGATGAGCCGGTATCGATTAACACTCTTTTGAAGGGCTTTCTGTCTATTAAGGCCATTATATGCAATGGAGGGTCCACCGATTCTGAACTCATTGGTTTTATCTCAAAGTCATAAAAGGTGATTGATGGGTCCATGCATGTTCTAACACTCCCTACAAAATTGTTGAAGGCATTGGAGTCTTGGGATTCTAACTCAATTGACTTGAGTATTTCCATAAAAGCTTCTCTATGCCTAGGGGATTGTTGAATGAGCTCATAGACAAAAATTTTGGTCGATGCCATCTTCAAACTAGTGGTTAACCGGCTAGTTAAGGTTACCGCTGGCCTAATCGGATGAAGGATAGGTGGATGGGATGGGTTGGACAGATTGATGGGAGGAGATGGATTTGGCGATGTTTGGATGGGTGGTCTATTTGAAGGTTGTTGATCATGTTGTTGATTTTGCCTTTGCCCTCTAGTGACCACATTGACTGCTCCGACAAAGTTTTGATATTGTTGGACATGATTTACTTGATTAGGAGGTTGTTGTTGATTGTTACCTCCTTCATTGTGTTGAACCTCCCCATGGTTAGGTAGAGGTGTCTGATATATGCCCAAATTTTGATTTTGTGGAGCTAAGGGGTTATCCACGTTGATGGCCCCTAAGTCTATGAGGTCTTGCACTATGTTTTTGAACACATTACATGAATTGATATCATGCCCATTTTGTCGATGGTATGGACAAAACAAGTGCTCTCTATAAGTCCTAGGCCTTTTGGTGGGATCAAGGGGCCTAATGTCTAGCAAGGCTAATTTGTTGGTTTCATACAACCTTCTAAACAGGGATGAATACGACTCATTTAACGGAGTGTATTGTCTTTGTGGGCGATTGAATTGGTGATGGATAGGTTGTTCCATAGTTGGCGCTATGTTTTGAACCATTGGTGCTTGGGTAACTGATGGGACCACATGATATGAAATTTGTTGTTGCACCAATTTTTGAGCCACTACGGGCTGGCTCATCACCACTTGATTAACTTGGTTTGTTGTGTTAGCCGTTGAGGCTTGTGTGGATTTGTTTTGGCCAGATTGGTTATTTTGGTATTGGCCCTTATTTTGCCATTCTTTCCTTTTAGGCTTAATGACACCCTCTTGGATTTTGATCTCCTCAATGACACTAGCCTATGCTAAAGCTTCTTCAAATGTTCTATAAGTGTTTAGTTGTAGCATCCAAGAGATGGGTTTTAAGCAACTCTTGGTAAAAAGCTTTATAATCTCTTCCATTGGTAGGGAGAATGGCAATTTAGTTATGACTTCCCTCCAATGGTTTCCAAAGTCATAGATAGGTTCCTCATCCCATTGTTTCAAATAATAAATATCTGATAAGGATACCTTCTTTTTAATATTTAGGGTGAAGCGCTCTAAGAATAGATCTATCAATTGATCAAAAGTGTATATACTATGTGTGGTCAATTGATTGTACCATTCTATGGCATCCCCCCTAGCGTTTGAGGAAACATTCAGAGCATGAGAGCGTTATCATCGCTAATCCAAAAACATACATGGACAAATGAGCTCACATGCTCTTTGGGATCCTCAGTTCCCCTGAACTTGTCAAATTTTGGTATCGTAAAATCTGTCGGATATGGCGGTGATGGTACCGATGGATGAATTGGTTGATGGATCAGTTGGCTTAATGTGAGCTTTTGGCTCATTGTTCCTGATGAATTTTGCATCAACTGATCGATTTGATTTTGCATTGCTTGAAGTCTAAGGTCTTCTGCTGGAATGTGAGGACCCTAGATTAGGTGGTGGTTGGTTGATGGGCTTGATGATGGATGTTGGGGTGTGACCAACATGGTGTTGTGGAATGGATTGGGTTGGGTGTGTGGAGAAGATGGATGATTGAAGGATGGGGATGATTGATGAGGATGATGGAGGAAAGGATTGGATTGTTGATTGGTGGTAATGTTGATTGGTATGGTGGATGTGTGGAGTGGTGGTGGGTTAGGGATGGTCACTATGGAGGATTGAGGGACCCATGAGGAATTTTGATTGATGAGTGGAGGTTGAGTTGGAACTCCTTGAGTCATAGGGTTTGTGTTAACCGATTGCTTTCCTTTTGTTCATTGTGAAAGCAATCTATTGATGAGCCCTAATGTATTCGTGAGTTCCTGATTTGACCATGTGTCGAATGATGGGGTTGAGGTTGGATGAGATGATGGTTGGGCTGATGATGATGGAATATTAGGCATGGTCATGTTGGCTAAGTGAGATGATGGAGGGATGGATGACATGGTCATGTTGGCTAAATGAGATGATGGAGGTGTGGATGACATGGTCATGTTGGCTAAATGTGATGTATTGATGACATGGTCATGTTGGCTAAATGTGATGATGGAGGTGTGGATGACATGGTCATGTTGGCTAAATGTGATGATGGAGGTGTGGATGATAGATGAGAGGTCATGGGTATGGTGCAAGTTGCATTTGATGTTACAACTTGAAGGTTGGGGACTTGCGAGGTGGCATTGACATGCTCCTCATACAAGGGGTTGGTGTAGGTGGATGTGAAGTAAGTGTTTTGAACACTTGGGCTTTGTGGTGGTTGGCTTGCGGTGGAAGGCATACCATATTCATATCTTGAATTAGGATATCCTTGGGTAAGGTAGGTGGTAGCCAATTCAGGTTCTTCAAAATCATCTTGGCTAAGGGGCTCCATGACATAGTTAGAGGCCTTGTAGATGGCCTGCACTCTATCCATGTCTATGTAGGTGGTGGCGGCTTCCACATTAAGTGGATGGGACTCCTCTTGAGAGCGGGATGGATGGGCTGATCCAAACAAAGTAGTCTGAATCATAGTGGATGGGGCTACCAAAGTAGCAGGCTCATGGGAATTATTTTCCATTAAATTATTTTGGTTCATTACCTTCTTTTGTTGACGTGTTAACACCATAAAGCAATTAAACCAAAAATTCAAGATTAATCTAGATCACACAAATTAACAATTTCCTTTCTAAAGAAATAAAGCAAATAAAACAACCAATCCTAGGTTTCACCTTGTGTGGCTTACCTCGATTCATTAATTATTTTCTTCCTTTAATGTGAAGTTCCTTTTAAAATTGTTGGGTTTGTGTGTTTCGGTGTAGCCTAATCTTGTTTAATGAAAAACAAAGGTAAAAACTATGGTTGGCCAAGGCAACGAGATTCTTGTTGGTAATGACCTCCAACAAGTTTGCTCGAGGGTATTCCTATGGTGTCTAGGGGCAGATATTTGATGGATGGAGATGAAAGCCACCGTCACCAAACCTCAAGCAATAGTTGGTGATGAAATCCAACTATTACTGTTAAAAAGTGCAGCGTGCAAGTGTGTGATTGATTAATTTTATGTTCCTTGTTCTTTATAGTGTGCAAAAAATATTAAAAATTACCAACCTCACTAATCTAAATCAGAATCCAACATAAAGACGCAAATTTCATCGATAGAGCGCAGAGTACACCCTTAAAACCCCTGCCTACAAGTGATAAAAATCACAAGAGCACCGGAGGGTTCGTCCACCTCTCTACCAAAGGGGCCAACCTAGGGAAGGATTACTTTATGCTTCTAAATGTTGTTCCTATTTAGATATGCAAGTTTGAAATAATTTTTAACCCTAAAATGCAACTCTAAGATGCTTTTGCGTTTTATATGCACTCAAAAATGCAGACAAATCACCTAGACTTGCAATTTCAGAACAAGAAGTATATTTTATATCCTAAATCACACAAAAACCCTAGATGTAACTTACTACTAATTCTTTCCCCGATTTCTTAATGTGAACACAGAAATAATGAAAAATAGCAGCAAGAAACAAAATACGTAAATTGTTGAATGGCAAACTAGGGTTACGTAACTCACTTGGAAGCCTCAGCTCTGCTTCAAATTAATGCCAGGCATAGTTGTGTGCCTACTCAGGCATAGGAGAGCACCTACGAAGCATGGAAGGGCGCCTACGCGATCCCTAGAACTGCTACAGAATGCTTCAAAAACCCTAGCAACGAATGCGATAGTTTTTACGCTTTCTAAAAAACCTGCAACAACAACAACAACAAAAAATTAGCAAGGTAGATCTATCAAATTATGAAACCCTTGTGGGGTCCCACCGTGATCGCCATTTGTGGATGCAAAGACACGACACTTGAAAATAAAATGGTAGAATCAAATAAAGCAATGAGACAAAACAGATTGCACAAAAGAAATATGTATTCAATGGGGGGGCCAATAGACTCCTTTGTTACAATCAGTATCCAATGCGGATATTTGATACAATAATTTATAGTGGAACTAGGGTTCTCCAAAACCCTAGTTAGATATAACAGAAGTGTCTTCAGATCTGAGTGTGTCCTTGATCCCAACAAGTTGAGTGGGCTTTGAATATCCAATGTGGGGCCACTCCAGCTTCAACAACCATCAAAGAATATGTTGAATTCGTAGATCTACATGCAAAAAAAAACACAAGAGCATCAATAATACCTATGAGGGCTCCATAGTGTGAGACCCTCAGACATTAACAAAACCCTAGCTTAAGAATCAATTTAAAATGCATGCCAAACCAACAAATAAATGAAATAAAACAATACTAAATATACCTTGCTTTGTTGTTGCATATTTCGTGGTGTAGCAGATTTAGATCTTCGTTTTAGTGTCGCAACAAGCTCTAATGCGAGCTTCGCAAGCTCTGGTTCACACCTGGGACTGTCATAGGCTCTGGAAGGCGCTAGGTAGGCTCTGTAGTGAGCTTGGCAAGCTCTGGTGTGCACTTGCAGATAGGGCAAGCTCTGGTGGGCGCTTGGCAAGCTCTACAATGAGCTTCGCAAGCTCGACACAATGCTCGTAGGGTAGGGTAGATCTGCAGAAATAGATCAGGAAGGATGGCGATGGAGGCGATGGATGGAATATGGCTATGGTGGTGAGCGAGGATGGATGGATGATGGATGGAATGGTAGAAGTATTGTTGGCTTAGCTAGGGCATCAGATCTTCAATTCTCTCTATCTCCGCTTCACTAGGGCATCAACAAATGCTTCTCCAAGTATAGTCTCTTAATCTCCAGGTTCCAAGGTTTGGGCATTTGCAAAATACCCTATTTATAATCCAACCTAGGGTTTTCTTAGGGTTTTAGCCTTGCACTTTTGATCGTGTGGCTAAGATTAAGTCATATCCTAGGGTTGAGATTACTTTTTGAATGTGACATGGATTAATGAAAATGGATGGTGGAGATTAAATGAAATCGGACGGCTAAGGTTAATTGAGTTTATTTATATATATTTTATAATAAATATATTAAAATATAATAAAATATTATATAAAATATAAAATATTATAAAATAATATTAAAATAACCCCAATTAGGCTAGGAAATGGCGGGAAGGTGGATTTGGGCCAAATAATTGGTGGGAAGGTGGAATGGAAGACAAGTGGGTGGTGGGATGGTTAGGATGGAGGTTTAGTGGCTGTGATTTGGTGTCTACACAATGCAATGTGATAATTACGAGTTGTAGCCTTCCAACCATCATTAAGTTTAACCCTTTCCAACATTCTAATAAAAAACTCATTCTATTCAAAAATTGATTCTTAGAACTCCTCCTCATTTACTTTGTTAGGCAAAGGAATACTTAGATATGCCCATGAAAATTTTACAAATTGAAGCCTTAAAATCTCCCTAGTAATCCATTGTAAATATAGGATATTATTAATAATAAAGTTAGAAAAATGTCCACAAACCTTCTCATAACATGATAAATATTGATTTAATTTTCATGGCCTTCTTGTTTAAGAGATGACCCAAAATAAAAGTATTATCAACAAATTGGAGATAATATTCAAAGGGATCATTGTATTTTTAAAATGAGCACTAATGATTGACTTTATAGTTGGTGGAGAATCATGTTATCCTACATATGATACAATGGTGGAATAACTTTATGAGTCCTTAGGTAGGATGATAACAAGCAATGTTAGAAAATACTCTTGGTTCACTTTTGTCACCCAGTTGTCACCTTGTACTCACCTTTTCTTGTTATTTTTGTTTGTTAACTTTTACAAAATTATAATATAAGGATAGAGTCATGATTAGGGGACGTGTTTACATGTGTTCCCCAAATCATGTATTCTTAAGATCAATGGTGCCATCATCATGATCATTGTTTTTTTAGGGGTTTTGATGTATGATCATGATCCTAGCATATTTTTATGCCTAGGGTGAAAATGACATGTCGTTTGGAACTCAAAGACGTAATTTAGTTATTGGCCTCAAAATGGAAAGTTATCCTTCTCATTTTCTATAAATACCCACTTCAATTGCTCACCATACTATTATCATATATTTAGTTAGTTCAAAAATTCACACATGCTCTTGATCATTGCTACTAATAACATTGCTCTCAAGCTTTTTATCTTTATTGCTATTTCCATATGTGACCTTCTCTCTTCTTTATTTCAAAGATTAATCTCAAGTGGAAAGTCAATTTTACCAATTCCCAATTGAAGTCTCTTTCTACTCAAATTTGAAAAGACATTGTTGAATCCAAAAATCAGCAACAAAAACTTCCAACTTTTGAAAGTCTAGCTTTGGTTTTACATATTTCTCCTCAATGGAAATTTTGTAATGATTCAAAAGCCATTATTATTATTTTTTTTGTGACATGGCTAAATTTTTAATAAAGCTTATGATAGAATGGATTGGACCTTTATTTTTAATATGTTGCAATGGCTTGGATTTAATAGGACAATAGTTCATAAAATACAAATGCTTTTCTCTTCAGCCTCGGCTAGAGTGGTGGTTAATGGCAAAATGTCAGAAGACATTCAGTTGTTCAGATCTATCAGACAGGGCTGCCCATTGGCTCCTCCTATTGGCCGGGCCTCCAACCCGAAGTTTATTGACCCAATCAATTCAAGAGTTGCTTGAAATGGAAGGTGCATCCATCCCTAAGAAAAGTTGCCTTCCCGACTCCTCTTTCTCGAATTGGAGGCTCTCTATAGAAATAAGATGCCCTCAATAAATCCACTCTCGTAGTAGATAGCTAATGGTAGATAGGCCACTTTCAATTAATGTGAATATAAGCTTGCAGTTGAAACTTTAATATCTATATATATATATATATATATATATATATATATATATATATATATATATATATATATGTATATATATATATGTATATGTATATATATGTATGTATATATATATATATATATATATGTATGTATATATATATGTATGTATATGTATATATATGTATATGTATATGTATGTATATATATATATATATATATATGTGTGTGTATATGTATATATATGTATGTATATATATATATATGTATGTATATATATATATATATATATATATATATATATATATATATATATATATATATATATATATATTATTTGGTGGAAGAAGGGGTTTTGAAAGGAACCCCAAACCTTTTACAAAATGGATCCACACAACTTCGAGAGATTAAGGGAGGCCCATAGGCCACCAAAAGAGAAACCAGGATCCAGAGATCCAATAGGATCAAACCCAAACAAAGCTACCAAAACAGTTCCATACATACTCCTAAAATTTTGAGATAGCCTAAGGCAGCTCAATCCCACGCAAGGGAGAGCAAACACCTTGGCCGAGCTAACTAGACTAACAAAACAAAAAGGATAGGACAAAAAACATTCCCAACAAACCACCCAGAACCGGAACCTAGTTCTTGGTTCCGTTGGGTCCAGCTTCCTTCCCCAGCTCTTCATCCTTTGGTTCCCACTCTTCCCACCCCATCAGGGCCAGGATCTCCTCTTGTTTGAATTAAAAAAAGATGGTTCCTAAAATTTAAAAAGTACCACGAAATCCCCCTTGAATAGAGCCGAACTCTGGCCACCAAATAAGCAACAAGCAAATTACCTTCTTCTGACATCATTAGCTAGTTGGATTAAGCCTTCCGGAAACTCCCTGTTCCAAACTGTGATGCCATTTTGAGAGGTGCCTAGGTTAGCCAAAAAATCGACCGAATTGTTACCCTCCCTAAACACATGTTGGTACTGGACAATTTCAAATGTTTGGGCCAATTTATGCACTTCCTCCAATAGGTTTGAGATTGTCCAAGTTGGAGTCTGCATCCCTCTAACCATATTAATGATATTGAGTGAGTCACCTTCGATTATGACTTTTCTAAAGCCCAGATATTTTAACTACAAGACTCCTTGAAAGAGAGCTCTAGCCTCAGTTGCATGGCTAGTTTGGGTTTCGATGTTTTTAGCAAATACCAACAAAATTTACCCCTTCGCATCCTTGATGACACCACTTGCTCTAGCCCAACCCGGATTACCCTTAGATGCACCATCAAAGTTTAATTTTATCCACCCAGGAGGGGGTGGTTCCCAAACAGTGTCTGCTCTTACTAGGTGATGGATTCTCGGGACCGAAGCAAGAGAAGATTTAAAACCCAAATTCTTTTCTATCCCAGCTTTTCGTACCAATGTTCCCCGCATCCAAGGATAGGAGATCAACATTCTCCACCGTGGCAAGGATAGTCTTAACAAAAATTGACTCTGGGTGATGAGAAGTGTTCTTAAAAGCTCTAGAATTTCTTTCCTTCCATATCCACCACCACAGATGAGGGAGGACAAAGGATGTGAATGATCGAATCTGAGGCGACAAATAGGGAGTGCTCCATTGCTCCACATGGGCATTTAGCTCTTTAGGGGGAACCCAATCCATTCCCACTAGATGAAGCAACATCCCAAAAATTTCTTTAGAATAGGAACACAGGGAGAACAGATGCTTGGGATATTCTTCTACCAACCCACATAGATAACATCTGTTGGGTAAACTAAGACCTCTCTTCTATAAATTATCCAGCGTTAAGCACTTTCCCTACATAACCAACCAAAAAAATATATTCACTTTGGGCGTGAGACCTTTGCACCAAATTTTCTTAGCTAGGAACCAAGGCTCTTCATGATCATCAAGGAGTGCATACGCCGATTTGATCGAGAAACATCCATTATTTTTAGCTCCCCAAACCAACTTATCTTGTTTATCTTCAGAGACTATAACAATGTATTTTAGCAATTTTGAAAGGGCTTTACAAGCAGATTCCTCATCTTGAGACCAATTAGGGAAGGAAAGAGGTTTCCAATATTTTTTTCCATTCACCATCTCAAAGTAATCATAGACCCTTGATCCAAAAGCCTGTGTTGTGATAAATTCAGCTTGAGAGAAGGTAGGAATGGAGTTTAAAGGTCTATCTGCTACCCACCTATCTCTCCAAAAATTGATCCTATGACCAGTACCCAGAAGCCAACAACCACCCTTCAGAACATCTGCTCGACTTTTAACCATGCTTTTCCAGAATGCAGATCCTTGGTATGGGTTGGGATCAGAAAAAATAAAATCCCCGTTCCCCAAGTATTTGGATTTTAAAATTTTTACCCAGTTTGTATTAGCATTTTGGGCCAACTTCCACCCTTGCTTAGCTATAAGGGCCTTGTTCATTAAACTCATTTTCCTCAGACCAAGTCCTCCCATATCCTTACAACTGCAAACTTGATCCCAAGCTACTAAGGAAAACTTCTTTTTGTCCTGAGATCCAGACCAAAGAAAGGAGCGTTGAATCTACTCTAATTTTCTAAGAACTATCCCTGGCACCTTGAATAGAGAAAGGAAATAAATATGAATGCTTTGTAAAGTAGTTTTAACTAGAAGGGCCTTACCATCTTGGCTCAAGAGCACCCCTTTCCACCCCGCTAGCTTCCTCTGGACTCTCTCCACCATCGATTCCCACAAAGAAGCTTTGACTCCACCTTTGAAGAGTGACATTCCTAGGTAAATAGATGGAAGGGAATCAATCGCACACCCCAGGATTTCAATAATTTTTCTCTACCTTCTAACTGGTGTGTTGAAAAAATAAATCTTACTTTTTCTGAAGCTAATCTTCTACCCAACAACTTGCTCATAGTAAAAAAGAATGGCTTTAATCACTCGAGCTTGCGAAATCAAAGCTAGGAAGGATAACAATGTATCATCCATGAACTAACGGTGTGAAATTGGATCAGAATCACTTGCAGGGTTGATGCCTACTATAGAAGGTTCAACTTTGATAGCTCTTCCCAAGGATTCTACCAGTAGGATGAATAAATAAGGAGATAAGGGATCCCCTTGTCGGAGACCCCTACAACTACCAAAATAACCTATCGGGGATCCATTAACAATGATAGAAAACTTCACTGATGAAATGCAGGCTTTAATCAAACTCAACCATTCTTGATTAAATCCAAATTTCTCCATAACTTTTAATAGAAATTCCTAGGAAACCCGATCATAGGCCTTATCCATGTCAAGTTTCAGAAGGGTACCTGGTCTGCCACTCTTATCCAGAGAGTGTATCAGTTCATGAATTTCAATGATGCCATCAAGAATTTGTCTTCCAACCACAAACCCACTTTGGGGTAAATCAATAATACCTAGAAGGTGGACTTTCAATCTATTTGCTAAAGTTTTTGTGAGAATTTTTAGTAGCATGTTGTAGAGGCTGATGGGCCTGAAATCCTTGAATTCCTTAGCACCTTTCATCTTAGGAATAAGGACAAGGAAAGTAGAGTTGATGTCAGGTGGAATAAAATTTGATGCTTGGATTTCCTTCATGGCATTACAAATATCTTCTCCCAAAATGTGCCAAAACCTCTAGAAAAAATGGGTGGGAATCCATCCGGGCCTGGAGCTTTGAGGCCCCCCATCGAGAACACTGCCTCCCTAATTTCCTCATCATTGAATGGGGCACACAAAGCAGAGTTTATTTCTACCAAAACCAAAGCAGGTATATTTTGGAGAAGTCTCTCTTCCATGAGTGGGTCCCTGTCTTCAATGACACACAAGAGATCTCTGAAATACCTAACTGCTTCATTCCTAATGTCCTCAATATCTGTGAATACCATCCCATTGGCACAATGAATTTCTCTAATCCTGTTATTGCTTCTATGCCTCAAGGTAGAGGCATGAAATTTTTTGTGTTTCTATCTCCTTCTCGAAGCCAGAGAGATCTGGATTTTTGCCACCATAGCATTTCCTCCTCGACCAACGAGTTATGATATTTTGATAACAATTCCTTTTCTCTGATTTGGTCCCTTTCCTCTACTTCCCTTGATGCTACATCAACTTCAAACTCCTTTAATTGCTCGGATATCTCCTTTTTCCTTCGAAATATGTCTCCAAAGATAAATTTATTCCAAGTTTTAAGATTAGCCTTGACAAATCTTAACTTAGATGCCACTTGGGAAATCAAAGGACCGGAGAAATTTCATGGCCACCAGGTTTTAATTCTGGCCTCCAGATCCGAGTGTTGCAGCCACATCACCTCAAATCTGAATGGCCTAGGGAAATTTTTTTGATTTTGAACTTTTTCCAAGACTAATGGGTTGTGATCAGACCCGATTTTAGGCAAGGAGCAAAGGAGAGCATCACCAAAAAAGGGGAGACCTTCCTTCGAAACTAGAACTCTATCTAGTCTGATTTGAATGTTCTAGCTTCCCACCCGCCTATTAGTCCAGGTAAATTTGGATCCTTTCAACTCTACGTCCATCAACTCCTGGTTGTTCACGAAAGAAGCAAACTCTTCCATGCTTCTAGAATTTACATCAGAGCCCCCTTTCTTATCAGAGGGATAGAGTGGGGTATTAAAATCCCCTACAAGAACCCAGGCCTCATCCTTGAACAAGCCCCTCATGGTGCTCAATGAATCCCAGAGAATCACCCTATTCGGACCAGTGTTAGGAGCATAAATGTTAGAGGAGATCCACTTAAATCCTGAATTTTTGTAGCAAAAAATAATATTTATCACCCTTTCAGATATAAGAAGTACAAAACCATCCAATTTTGTGGGATCCCAAAGGCATAGAAGACCTCCCGAAGCCCCAATAGCAGAATTTACTATGAACTCAGCTTCCTTCCAGATGATGTCCTTGGTAATTTCCACATTGGTCCTATCCATTTTGGTTTCCTGGATAAATATAATGTCTGGACGAACTTCTGTTTTGATAAATGCCAAAATCCTCTTCTTTGCAGGCCCATTTAGGCCTCTTATATTCCAAGAGAGCATCTTCATTTGTATGGTTTGGGAGATTTTCCCCCGTTCGAGGATTGGGGGGTCCACAAAATGATTCCAGCTTGAGTTGTTTATTTTTATTCTCCTTCTCTTTCTCAAATTTAAGTTGAGTTTGAATTCCATCAGCGATATCTGATTCTGCTCCTTTGAACCTTACCATCTTGTTTGAGGGTTTACCAGGATTTTGACTAGTCCCCACATCCATTTGAATTTTTTTGAACTTCTGGTTTTTGGCTTGGACTTTGAAGTTCTTGAAGATCCTGCTCCCGTACATGAGGATTTTTTCAAGTCAAGCAGAGTTGGAGACTCTGGTTCCTAGACCGCAAGTTCAGAAGCCTTTCGAGGAGAACTGAGTTCCTCCTGGACCGCAAGTTCAGTAGCCTTCTGGGGAGAACTAAGTTCCTCCAAAACCGGATCTTGAGAAGCCAAACATTGGTAGGAATTGTGAATAAGTTTTGATGGAATATAGGTCTCGATTTCTAGGGCCATCAACTTGATAGGGCTACCCTCTGGGGCCTGGACCACCACCTCACCAGACTTAGACACATTAACTGGGATGATTTGATCCACAATCTTATCTCCCATTTCCAGCTCATTCAGGCTCGGCTCAGATTGTCCTATTCCAGAAGGAACCATTTGTTCCTGGGTCTTTTCAACTAGCTTTTTTGGCCCATTCTTCTATGGAGCTCCACTACCATAAGCTTTATGAGGGCAAGACCCCATCGCATGCCCAAATCTCTGACATGAAGAACACCTAATGGGTCGATTCTCATAGACTATCTACTACAGCCAAGGACCCTACTTGGAGATAAGTTCAATGTGGCTCGGTAGCTCAGCCTCCAGGTCTACCATTATGCACATCCTAGAAAATATCATCCTAGACTTGGCTCTGGTGGCTGAGTCAATAAGAACCAGTTCCCCAATGGCTTTGGCTATACCCCTTAGGATATCTTCATGCCATAAATGAAATGATAAATCAGGTAGGCGAACCCAAAGGGGTGCTAGATTAATATTTTGAGTCTTGGGGTTGAAGTTCGGACCCCATTTCCACAAAAAAATCCCTTGTTTACCAAAAAACCATGGGCCTCCCCCAAGAATCCATTTTGAGTCCTCCTCACAGCTCAACTTGATAAGGAAGAAAGCATTGGATAGAGCCACAATATCAAGGGAGCCCAAGGGTTTCCATTTAAATAGAGCCCACCATCGAATGGAATCGAGGTCTAGTCGGGTTCCCTGAAACTTCCCAACCAGGTTCCATGAGCCTTCAACCATGGTAGCATCCACCAACTAATCTAGAATGACAAGTTTGTTGCTGATCGAAGAAAGGTCAAAAAGAGGTTTTGAGGCCCAAGAAAATAAACTCCTAGTGGTAACCGTAGTGAAAGAAGACTCACCTAGGTCAATTGGATGACCACTTCTCAGGGACCCCTTCATGGGTTCACCACAGGACACTGCCAGACCCACTGACTCCGCAGCTCTAGAAATCCCATGGGAGGGCCCCCCAAGGACCACTTGCTCTAGATGATTGCTAACTTTCCCAAGCTCACCACCCACTTGCAAATCACCCCCGTAACTACCACCAAAATCGTCATCTTGACTACCAACCTTCCCAAGCACCCCATCTGCTTGTGAACTGACACTAAGACCACCAACGAGACCACCATCGAGACTGCCACCCTGATCGGTACCATCACAAATCGGATTCTGCAGGCCACCCTCCACCTTGCTCTCAGACACCCGACCACCCTGCACACTCACCTTCCCACCCGCACTCATGTTCAAAACCCTCAAGTTTTATATGTTCAACAAAGTATATTGAAAGTGTTTATAATTTTCATGTTCGCTATGAAATCTTGCAGAAACCCTAGTCTTCAACCTGTAAATGAAATCCTACAAAAACCCTAGTCTTCAACCTATAACTTCCTCCTGCAAAAACCTTAGTCTTCAACCCATAAATGAAATCCTACAAAAACCCTAGTCTTCAACCCAAAAATGAAATCCTGCAAAAGCCCTATTCTTCAGCCTGCAACTTCCTCCTATTGTTCACTGTAAAACCTTGCAAAACCCTAGTCTTCAGCCTGTAAATGTTGTTCACTCTGAAATCCTGTAGAAACCCTAGTCTTCAACCCGTAAATGAAATCCTACAAAAACCGTAGTCTTCAACCTGTAACTTCCTCCTGCAAAAACCTTCCATTTCATCCTGAGAATTTTAATCTGCAACTTCCTCCTATTGTTCACTGTAAAACCCTTATCCAATAATTTAAACTACAACTTCCTCCTTGCAAAATCCTAGTCTTCAGCCTGTAAATGTTGTTCACTCTGAAATCCTACAAAAACCCTAGTCTTCAACCCGTAAATGAAATCCTACAAAAACCGTAGTCTTCAACCTATAACTTCCTCCTGCAAAAACCTTCCATTTCATCCTATTTTTTTTTTACTTAGAATTATTACTATTATTTATTTTCTTTTCAATTTAACATATATAGTATTTATAATTAAATTAAATTGTATAATATGAAATAAAATGACAATAAAGTTATGTAATATAATGAAAAATATTTAATAGAGAGGTTTAAGATTTAATTTTTTAAAGGTTAGGATTGTAGACTATGTGCTGGTAACTAAAGTATATGTATACTTTCAGTTGAGCTGCATGCATTAGGATTTTGAGTTCTTGATGCCATTCTGCCTCTTCACTCTGGAGTGTGTATGGGACACCTCTTAGGGCATTTTTTTCTACTTTCACTGACTTTACTCCACCGTTTGGTGGATTGAACCTCTTTTTTATGGATAGATCTCGGTCAACAGCTTCAACTTTTGTTGAAGTTGCAAAAGGGAGCAATGATGCTAAAGGTGAAAAAGAAACCATGAAAGTTCATTCCCAAAGTTTATCACAAGGTAATATTTCTCCTTTGAATGTTGTTATCTCGTTGAGTGATTTAATACTACTTGTTCTTGACTAGAAAGCCATACATTGGTAGGGTATTTTCTAGGTTGTATCCCTAGCGAGACCCTCCTTCAAAACTAGGTCCAACAAGCTTGGCATGGTGTCAAGGTAGATGGTATCCATAACTCACCAAAGGATTTTTTTTGTTTCATTTTGCTGATCCTACTCAGGACAAAACGGTCCTCAATCATGGGTCTTGGTATGTTTGTAGCTTCCTATTGATTTTTTAGCCTTGAACCAAGGATTTTTTTGTTACTAATGATGTTTCCTTGTAGGTTTCAATTTGGATTGAATTCCCTGGTATTCCTCTATTGCTTTGGCCTTATTATCAAAACCTTGTGGCCCCCATTGGTGAATTTATCTATTGTGAAATGGATAAATTTTATGCCTCATACCCTCAAAAGCATTTTTGTATCAAATTTGATCTTTCTAAAGACCTCAGGGATACTGTTGATTTCCAAGTTGGTGATTATAGGTTCAAACAATGTGTTGTCTACATAAACCTACCCAACACATGTTACCGTTGCCAATCAATTGTCCATAAGATACAATATTATCCTTTAATGGTGGGTAAGATTAAATTTAAGGAGATGATTATGGGCTCATGTTACTATTAGCTCTATCCTTGCTTCCAAAGGAGGGTAATATTAATGGAAGGTAGTCCAGAAGAAGGGTAAAAATAGAAAAATATAAACCCTACGGTTGCTTCCAGTAGTTTGCCTCAACCCCTTTGTCTTCTGTGATAGTTGGGCATGGTGTGGTGGCATAGAAGCATATCACACAAGTGGTGGCACCCAGTTCTAGGGCTTCATATATGGTTGCTAATGTACCAACTGACTAATGCTTCCTTTCCCAAAATTGTTACTTCTTATCCTCCTACTCAGTCTTCATATTCTCCAGTTTTGCATATCAATGAGTAGTATTTATCAAGCTTCATGGAACCTGAATAGGCTTATGTCAGTGGCTAAATATCTCATAGCCAACCACAAGGATAATACTTGGTTCACCTAGACAAAAGACATAAAACATAGTTTTGGAAAGCAGGTCAAGAGTGTTTTCTTAGTAATATTTATGATTCTCTTTCAAACCTCGAAGACATTGAAGATGTAGCTGGACATATGAGTCTTGATCAATCTTCATGATTTTTTTATCATGGAATGTTAGAGGGATGAAGGACCTAGTCTGCAAATACTTGGTCCAATATGATATTACTTCATGCTCTAGGTTTTATGGTAATTTTGACTTTTTTTGTCTTCAAGAGATTAAGATTTATGACTTTATTTGGAAATGTACTTACCATTTTTTTTAGCCAGGTTACTTTTTTATGCCACCAATCATTCTCCTAGTAGGGTGGGAGTTGTCATTATTTTGGTTGCTAGGTGGAAAGATAATTTTATCTCATGGGGTGTGGACCCTTCCAATCATACAATTTGTGTTTTACTTAAGGTTTGTGGGCTATATTTTGGTATTATTAATGTATATGCCTTCAATGATGCTCAAGAGTGTTGTAGCCTCTAGCAGTGGTATGATTTTTCTTTACCACCTGTTGTTTGGTTTATGTGCGAAGATTTTAATATATCTAAAAATCCTACAGATAATATAGTATAATTTCCCATGTGATGGACTACTGGGGAAAGAGAGGCTTGGTACTTCATGAAAAATAATTTGGGTTTGTCAGGCCCCATTTCTTGTTTTTCTCCTGAGTATTTTCCTACAATATTTTGGTATACGTGGTCCAATTTTCAAGCTGGATATGCAAGAAATTATTGGAAATTTTGAGTAATAATGTTGTCATTGATGTCAAGTGTTTGGTTCAAGGCAATATCATTTTGGTACAAGCAAAGTGGCAAAAGTATTGATTATAATATCTTATATTATAAGCCAAAAGGATTGGCTAATAGGGTTGAGGACAAAGGATTATGCCCATGGTTTTAGAGAGAAGATGAGATATTATAATATTTTAAAAATTATAATAATTAAGCCAATAGGGTTTAATAAAAGAATGAAAAATATTTGGTGACAATCCCATGCGAAAGTATTATTTAACCTAAAAGGGTTTAATAAATATAATATTTAACCTAAGGTTAAAATATTATATTAATTAATTAATTAAATTTTGAATTTGGCTAAGGTGCCAAAAATTTAAAATTCCATTGGAGGCATATCCACCGATGTTTTAAATACCACCTTGGAGCATATAAAAGGAGGTAACAAAATCATATTTTCGGGGGAATGATTGATGAAAAAATATATGTGAACGAATTTCAAAGGAAGTGCATGCAAAGGAAACCCAACAAAGGAGAGAGTAGAAACATGGGTGTTTCTCATTTGCTGACAGTCACAAGAAATAAATTGAGGGTGGTAGTGGTGTAAACTCAGCTACAAGAGACCAACAAAATGGACTCCAATCACATAACACAAATGCAATAATGGAAGAAAACTGCCAATTGATATTCTTCTCATTCCTGAATTCGCACCCCTTATACAAAATATTACAATCCATCATATAGCAATCGAAAACCAAAGAAACCCTAAAGAAACCCTAAAAATGTCTTTTTTTCTAAAAACTGCTAAAAATAGATCTTTTTCCTAAAAACTGCTAAAAATAGAAATGAGTTGGATTGCACCCAAATTTGGTGCACACATCCCTCTTACAATAATGAATCTTAATCTAAAATATTAGGTCTCAAATTATGGTATAACAGAATATAATAAACTTCTAACAACCAAAAAAATCCAAAAAACCCAGGAACCTATTCTAAAAGCTAATTTTGGGGTACTAGATGTCGGAGTTAGGTCCCGAAAACATGATTTTTGGAGGGTTGGCGACAAAGCAGGTTTGTATGCAATAGGCCTTATCTTACCCACAATTTCAAATGGACCCACATATCTTGAGTCAAGTTTAGAAAATTTTATGAATATTTTAGTTGACTTCACCCTTAAGAACACTTTTTCTCCCACAAAATATTCTCTTGGTGTCTTTTTGAGGTCCACGTAGCTCTTTAGGTGGTCTGTGACCTCCTTCAACTTATGCTGATTTTTTTCAATTTATTTTCTTTTACAATTTTATGTTTGATCACTACCCAATATTACAAAATATCCCAATGTAAGGGAGTTTTGAACCTTCTTCCATATAGGGTTTCAAAATGTGCCATACCTAGTGATGCATGATAATTGTTATTGTATGTAAACTCAACTAGGTATGAATAGTCTTTCCACTTTATATGTTGATTTATGCAATACATTCTTAGCATATCCTCTAATATCCGATTCACTCTCTCGGTCTATCCATATGTATTAGGGTGATAGGTAGTACTAATATTCAATTTTATTTCCAAAGCTTCATGTAAAGCCTACCAAAATGTAGAGGTAAATAAAGAATATCTATCATATATTATTATTTCTAGAAATTTGTGCAGTCTTATCACTTCCCTGACAAACTCGGTCACTATTGCAGGTGCATCATCTTGCACATTGCTTGGTCTAAAATATGTAACCTTGGTTAACTTATCCACAACAACAAGGATTGCATCATGCCTAAAACCTATTTTATGCAAGCCCACTATAAAGTCCATTGAAACCATCTACCATTTTTGCATAGGTATATCATGTGGGTAGATCCTACCCGCTAGATGCAAATGTTTGGCTTTCACTTTCTAGCACTCTAAGCATGTAGCCACATAATTCATGATGTCTTTATTTATACCTAGTCGATAGTAGACCTTTCTCAATATTTTGTTCATATTTTTCCCTCCAAGATGTATCAAATAAGGAGTTTTATGTGCCTCCTTAAGGATTGTTTCTTTAAATCCTCCTATATTTAGAACTACCAACCTGATGTATAACATGCACATGGAACCACCTATTAAATTTCAAGGCAAACGGGCCTACAGTTCACAAGTTATGGCTCCAAAGAAGGTGCATCATTCTCCTTTGGTGAAAAAGAACTCAGCTCCTACGAGTTTATCTGAATTGAAATCCTATAGCTTCTGGTTATCAATTTTCTTTAGCTCTGTCTCTAAAACCCAAGTGTTATCTAACTGTGGTAATTCTTCCCATTGAACGAGGAATTTGTTGTAGCTCCCATGTCTGGTGGTGATCACCTTCTTATCGAGCACCTGTGCAACTCTATCATTTTTCTTCTTAGGCATCTGTCATGCCCACTTTACTGTCTCCTATAATTTGCCATCCTCGGTAGTACCAAGATACAAAAATAAATCAAAAACATTAAAAATTGGTGAAATATCAAATTCATCAGGCAGCTCCGCTTTATAGGCATTATCATTGATCTTCTTTAAAATCTTCCATGGCCCAATTTTATTAAGTTTCAGCTTGTTATATGTCCCCTTAGGAAATATTTCTTTCCTAAGATGAACCATGACCATATCATCCTCTTAAAACACTTTCACCCTTTTGTGTGCATCAACAGACTCTTTGTAGTGAGCATTACTACTCTGCAATTTTTCCCTCACTATCTCTTGCACTTTCTGGATATGCTCAGGAAATGCTTCTGCATCATCACTAACTTGTTCCTCAATTGGTAACTCAACCAAATCTAATACACCTCTAGGATTTTGACCATAAATAATTTGAAAAGGAGATTTACCTATTGACATGTTTACTGAACTGTTGTATGCAAATTCAACTTGTGAAAAGGCTAAATTCCATTGTTTTGGTTTTTCTCCAACTATGCATTGTAAGAGGTTTCCCAAGCTTCTATTCACTACCTTTTTTTACCCATCGGTTTGTGGGTGGTAAGCACTACTAAACTGCAACCTAGTATTCAAATTTTTCCACAATATCCTCCAAAAGTGACTCAATAACTTAGTATCTCGATCAGAAGTAGTATTCTTTGAAACACCATGCAACCACACAATCTAATCAAAGAATAAGACTGCAGTCCTAGTTGCATCATTAGTCTTTTGACAAGCAATAAAATGCACCATTTTGGAAAATCTGTCTACCACAACAAAAACTGAATCCTTACCCTCTGTGTCTTGGGCAACCCCAACACAAAATCCATACTCAGATCGGTCCATGGTCCTGTAGCAACTGGAAGTGGCATATACAACCCTGTATTTTGTGCATGGCCCTTAGCCATTTGATATACTTTGCATCTAAAGATAAACTTGATTATATCTCTATTCATTTTTTACCAATAGTAGTTCTCCTCTACAAGAGTGGTAGTTTTGGCTACTCCAAAATGACCAGCCAAACCCCCACTATGTAATTCCCTTAAGATGTTATCTATCATAGAGCCATTGGGAATGGATAATAGACTACCCTTAAAAAAGTAACCATTATGTAAAAAATACTCTTCAAAAATGGTACGGTACTCGCCCCCTACTGCACTTTTGCAGTGTTGCACAATATTCCCAAAATCCGCATCAGATTCATACAGATCTTTAATACCCTCAAATCCTACCACTTCATTCTCCATAGTGGTCAACAACAAGACTCTCCTACTCAATGCATCAACAACCTTATTCTATTTTCCTAACTTGTGTTTTAGGATAAATGTATATTGTTGCAAAAATGAAACCCATTTGGCATGCCTGCTATTTAATTTTTTTTTGAGAATTGACATACCTCAAAGCTTAATGATCAGTAAAAATCACAAACTCCTTTGATATTAAGTAGTTCCTCAAATTTTGCAATGCTTGCACAATTGCATAAAATTCCACATCATATGTAGAATAATTCTTCCTTGCATCATTTAGCTTCTTACTAAAAAATGCTACAGTTCGGCCCTCTTGACTTAAGACACCACTAATTCCAAAAAATGAGGCATCACAATCAACATCAAATACCTTACTAAAATCTGGTAACACTAGAACACGGGCTTCTAACACCTTCTTCTTCAAGATTTCAAAACTCTATTGTTGTCGTAGTCCATACAAACTCTTTTCCCTTTATGCACTCGGTTATAGGGGCAACTATACTACTGAAGTTCCTGATGAACTTCCTGTAAAAGGTAGCTAGTCCATGAAAGCTCCTTACTTCTATTATATATCATGGAAGAGGCCATTCCAGAATCACCTTCACTTTCTCATCATCCATCCTCATGCCATCTAAATTATTATTTTCTTTATTTCCACTTTATCAATCTAAAGCTCTCATGGGGGTATTAAAATACAAGTATCAAAAGACTTATAATTCCCTAATTGGATCCCATTCTCTTGGCATCTTCATTGCCACCTACAATCACATATTCCAAAAAACAAGCTCATTCATGCAAAAAAAAATTGATGCACCTATATGATATTAAAAGTGCAATATTTCATGCATTCATGAGCCAATCACCACTTTTCTCTTACATTTTCCATTTACCAACTTCATCCGTTGATTGCATATATCTAGTCCTACATGCACAACATAAATTAGTAGTACCCCAAAAAGTTGTGGGGGGAGGATCATTACATGCTCTGCCACTAGAAATAAATATAGTCACTATGTTTAGTGCATGATCAAATAGGTCAAATACTTTGTACATATAGTTTTTTTCACATATTCAATATGAATCATGCCATTTTACTATTCATACATTGTTCATTATGACATAAATCATCATTGAATCATAAATCATTTAAACTTGGGCACTCAATTAAAAAACTTAATATTTCATATTGCAACTAACCAAATGTCTATTCGTAAACCAAAACATACATCATATTACAAATAAAGTTACTCTACTCAGTAACTAAAACATACACAAAACTACTCTACTTAGTGGTCAATCACATATCCATATACATATATATTTACATAAAATCATATAAAATGATTTTTTTAAATATTTTTATCTACTCAAACATATAAGGAAACTGTTGTTACCTATATACCATGTTCTCCCATGTGACATTTCTATTCAAGTAGAGGTCCCATTGGATTCGATATTTCTCTATATCTCTCTTCCTCAAGTTCTTGGTTCAAAAACCAAGTATACAAACATGTCAAATTTCAATTTTGAGTGGATAAGTAATTTGTAATTTGGAAACATCTAAAACATGAGTACGATCATAAATGTATTTCCTAAAGAGGAACACATGGAAGACATTATGGATTTTGGATAAGCTTGGCGACAAAGTAGGTTTGTATGCAATAGGGCTTATCTTACCCACAATTTCAAATGGACCCACATATCTTGAGTCAAATTTAGAAACTTTTATGAATATTTTAGTTGACTTCACCCTGAAGAACACTTCTTCTCCCACAAAATATTCTCTTGGTGTCTTTTTGAGGTCGACGTAGCTCTTTTTGTGGTCTGTGACCTCCTTCAGCTTATGTTGATTTTTTTCAATTGATTTTCTTTTACAATTTTTGGTCTAATCGCTACCCGATCTTACAGATTATCCCAATATAAGGGATTTTTGCACCTTATTCCATATAGGGTTTCAAAATGTACCATACCTAGTGATGCATGATTATTTTTATTATATGTAAACTCAACTAGGTATGAATAGTCTTCCCACTTTGTATGTTGATTTATACAATACATTCTGAGCATATTTGCTAATACCTGATTCACTCTATCGGTCTATCCATATGTCTTAGGGTGATAGGTAGTACTAATATTCAATTTTATTTCCAAAGCTTCATGCAAAGCCTACCAAAATGTAGAGGTAAATAAAGAATCTCTATCATATATTATGATTTCTATAAATCTGTGCAGTCTTATCACTTCCCTGATGAATTCGCTCACTATTGCAGGTGCATCATCTTGCATATTGCTTGGTATAAAATGTGCAACCTTGGTTAACTTATCCACAACAACAAGGATTGCATCATGGCTAAACCTTATTTTATGCAAGCCCACTATAAAGTCCATTGAAACCATCTACCATTTTTTGCATAGGTATATCATGTGGGTAGATCCTACCCGCTAGATAAAAACATTTGGCTTTCCCTTTCTAGCACTCTAAAAATGTAGCCACATAATTCATGATGTCTTTTTTCATACCTGGTCGATAGTAGACCTTTCTCAATATTTTGTGCATCTTTTTCCCTCCAAGATGTGTCGAATAAGGAATTTTATGTGCCTCCTTAAGTATTTTTTCTTTCAATCCTCTTGTATTTAAAACTACCAAACTTATGCAAAACATGGACGTAGAACCACCTATTAAATTTCAAGGAAAACGAGCATACGGTTCACAAGTTATGGCTCCGACAACGTCCATCATTCTCCTTTGGTGAAAAAGAGCTCAGCTCCTACGAATTCAGCTGAATTGAAATCTTGTAGCTTCTAGTTATCAATTTTCTTTACCTCTAACTTTGAAACCCAAGTATTATCTAACTATGGTAATCCTTCCCACTTAACCAAGAATTTGTTGTAGCTCCCATGTCTGGTGGTGATCACCTTCTTATCGAGCACCTGTGCAGCTCTATATTTTTTCTTCTTAGGCATCTGTCATGCCCAATTTACTTTCTCCTATAATTCACCATCCTCAGCAATACTAGGATACTGAAATAAATTAGAAAAATTAAAAATGGGTGAAATATCAAATTCATCAGGCAACTCCAATTTATAGGCATTATCATTGATGTTCTTCAAAATCTTGCATGGCCCAATTTTCTTAAGTTTCAGTTTTTTATATGTCCCCTTAGTAAATATTTATTTTCTAAGATGAAACATGACCATATCACCCTCTTAAAACACTTTCACCCTTCTGTGTGCATCAACAGACTCTTTGTAGTGAGCATTACTACTCTATAGTTTTTCCCTCACTGACTCTTGCACTTTTTGAATATGCTCAGCAAATGTTTCTGCATCATCACTAATTTGTTCCTCAATTGGTAATTCAACCAAATCTAATACACCTCTAGGATTTTGACCATAAATAATTTGAAAAGGAGATTTACATGTTGACCTGTTCACTGAACTGTTGTATGCAAATTCAGCTTGTGACAAGGTTAAATCCCATTGTTTTGGTTTTTCTTCAACTATGCATCGTAAGAGGTTTCCCAAGATTCTGTTCAATACCTCTATTTGCCTATCGGTCTATGGGTGGTAAGCACTACTGAACTGCAACCTGGTATTCAAATTTTTCCACAACGTCATCTAAAAGTGACTCAAGAACTTCGTATCCTGATCAAAAGTAATATTCTTTGGAACACCATGCAATCACACAATCTAATCAAAGAATAAGAGTATAGTCTTAGTTGCATCATTAGTCTTTTGACAAGAAATAAAATGCACCATTTTGGAAAATCTATCTACCACAACAAAAACAGAATCCTTACCCCTCTATGTCTTGGGCAACCCCAACACGAAATCCATACTCAGATCAGTCCATGGTCCTATAGCAAATGGCAGTGGCATATACAACCCTATATTTTGCACATGGCCCTTAGCAATTTGATATACTTTGCATCTAGATATAAACTTGATTATATCTCTATTCATTTTTGGCCAATAGTAGTTCTCCTCTACAAGAGTGGTAGTTTTGGCTACTCCAAAATGACCAGCCAAACCCCCACTATGTAATTCCCTCAAGATGTTCTCTCTCATAGAGCCATTGGGAATGGATAATAGACTACTCTTAAACAAGTAATCATTCTATAAAAAATACTCTTCAAAAATGGTATGGGACTCGCCCCCTACCGCACTTTTGCACTGTTGCACAATATTCCCAAAATCCGCATCAGATTCATACAGATCTTTAATCCCCTCAAATCCTACCACTTCTTTCTCCATAGTGGTAAACAACAAGACTCTCCTACTCAATGCATTAGCAACATTATTCTATTTTCCAGACTTGTGTTTTAGAACAAATGTATACTGTTACAAAATGAAACCCATTTGGCATGCCTGCTATTTAACTTTTTTTGAGAATTGACATACCTCAATGCTTCACAATCAGTAAACAAAAAAAACTCCTTTGATATTAAGTAGTGCCTCCAATGTTGCAATGCTTGCACAATTGGATAAAATTCCATATCATATGTAGAATAATTCTTCCTTGCATCAATCAACTTCTTACTAAAAAATGCTACAGTTTGGCCCTCTTGACTTAAGACACCACCAATTCCAACAAATGAGGCATCACAATCAACCTCAAATACCTTACCGAAATCTAGAAATACTAGAACAGGGGCTTTTGACACCTTCTTCTTCAAGAGTTCAAAACTCTCTGTTGCTATCGTAGTCCATACAAACTATTTCGCCTTCGTGCACTTAGTTATAGGGGTAGCTATACTACTGAAGTTCCTGATGAACTTCCTGTAAAAGTTAGCTAGCCAATGAAAGCTCCTTACTTCTATTATAGATCATGGAAGAGGCCATTCCAGAATCACCTTCACTTTCTCATCATCCATCCTCATGCCATCTATATTATTATTTTGTTTATTTCCACTTTATCAATCTAAAGTTATCATGGGGGTATTAAAATAACAAGTATCAAAAGACTTATAATTCTCTAATTGGATGCCATGCTCTTGGCATATGCATTGCCACCTACAATCACACATTCCAAAAAACAAGCTCATTCATGCAAAAAAAAATGATGCACCTATATGATATTCAAAATGCAAACTTTTGTGCATTCACGAGCCAATCACCACTTTTCTCTTACCTTTTCCATTTACCAACTTCATCCGTCGATTGCATATATCTAGTCCTACATGCACAACATAAATTAGTAGTACCCCAAAAAGTTGTGCGAGGAGGATCATTACATGCTGTCCCACTAGAAACAAATATAGTCATTGTGTTTAGTGCATGATAAAATAGATCAAATACTTTGTACATATAGCTTTTTTCACATATGCAATATGAACCATGCCGTTTTATTATTCATACATTGTTCATTATGACATAAATCATCATTGAATCATAAATCATTCAAAATTGGGCACTCAATTAAAAAACTTAATATTTCATATTGCAACTAACCAAATGTCTATTCATAAATTAAAACATACATCATCTCACAAATAAAGTTACTCTACTCAGTAACTAAAAAATACACAAAACTACTCTACTTAGTGTTCAATCACATATCCATATACATATATATTTACACGAAATCATATCAAATGCTTTTTTTAAACGTTTTTATCTACTCAAACATATAAGGAAAATTTTGTTACCTATCTACCATGTTCTCCCATGTGACATTTCTATTCGAGTAGAGGTCCCATTCGATCCGATATTTCTCTACATCTATCTTCATCAAGTTCTTGGTTCGAAAACCAAGTATACAAACATGTCAAATTTCAATTTTTAGTGGATCAGTAATTTGCAATTTGGAAACATCAAAAAATGAGTAGGATCATAAATGTATTTCCTAAAGAGGAACACATGGAAGACATTATGGACTTTGGATAAGCTTGGTGACAAAGGAGGTTTGTATACAACAGGGCTTATCTTACCCACAATTTCAAATGGACCCACATATCTTGAGTCAAGTTTAGAAAATTTTATGAATATTTTAGTTGACTCCACCCTTTGGAACGCTTTTCATCCCACAAAATATTCTCTTGGTATCTTTTTGAGGTCCACGTAGCTCTTTTGGTGGTCTGTGACCTCCTTTAGCTTATGCTATTTTTTTTCAATTGATTTTATTTTACAATTTTCGGTCTGATCACTACCCGATCTTACATATTATCCCAATATAAGGGAATTTTGCACCTTCTTCCGTATAGGGTTTCAAAATGTGCCATACCTAGTGATGCATGATAATTGTTATTGTATGTAAACTCAACTAGGTATGAATAGTCTTCTCACTTTGTATGTTGATTTACGCAATACATTCTTAGCATATCCTCTAATACCATATTCACTCTCTCGGTCTATCCATATGTCTTAGGGTGATATGTAGTACTAATATTCAATTTTATTTCAAAATCTTCATGCAAAGCCTACCAAAATGTAGAGGTAAATAAAGAATCTCTATCATATATTATGATTTCTAGAAATCTGTGCAGTCTTATCATTGTTGGCAATTTTGGGTACCTTGGGTACATTGCCCTTGCTCAAGTGTTGATGTTGTCATTGATGTCAAAGAGCGGAAGGGTTTTTGAGAAAACCAAGGCAGACTAAATTATAGGTTTTGTTAAATACATGGTCATTAGTTTTGAAATGGGTTTTTCTTAAAACCCAAGTTAGCTCTTCGTTTTTTTGAAAAAGGTGCTCCGATGATGAATATATTTAATTTTAAATATCCAGTTTAAATTTTATTTATTTATTTAAAATTTAAATTAATATTTTAAAATTAAATTAAAGCTGTTCACCGGCTTGTTTTCAAATCCGACGTTGCTAGGGTTTTGCAACGGATCAATTAGGGTTTCCTACTGACAAAGCAAGGTTAAGCAACCAAAAAATTCTAGGGTTTCATGTTGACCTAATTAGGGTTGCAACCGACGTGTTTGAGAATGTTTTGATGGGATATTCTCTTCTATAAAAAGGTGGGACTATTACAAGGTTGTAGTGTGGGCATGATGCGATATATGCGAATGAAGTTCATGTGCAGCAGAGTGTAAGTCGGTGATAGTTCTTTGGAGTTAAAGAAAAGAGATCGCAGCGATGAGATAGTGAGTGAGTGTGTATCGACTGATCGAGAACAAAGAGAGTGATATGCAGACGGTGTGTTTAAATTCCGAGGCAAAAATACGCAGATGGTAGAAGTGAGATTTCATGGAAGGTGTAGCAGAGTGAGTGGTGCAAAGAGAAGATAAGAACGCGGTATGTAGAAGTCGTGTTCCGAGTGTGAAATGACAGTGTGCTGGCTGTAGAAGTAATATTTATGTGAAGTTGTAGCAGAGAACGTGGAGAGATATAGAGGAGTGGTTGAAAAAGTGTGAATCATTTTTCACAGCAGCATTCGAATGCCGACAAGCAGCAGAACGCAAGAAAAATAGCAGATCGTGCAAATTGAGGTGACAGTTTAATTCTGCAATTTTTATTACTATCTCCAAGTTGTAGCTTGGTAAAAGGGGTTGGTGCCTCTTTCTAGTTGGAGCTGGAAAAATTGGAGTTGGTGCTCCATTCTGTTGTAGTAGATAAAATTTAGAGGTTGGTGCCTCTTACCGGTTGGTCCTTGGTGAATGATTATGTAAAGTTGTAGCTTTGCATTTGATTGGATTTGGATGGTAGTCCAAGCAGTCTTTTTGAGGAGTAGCCACATCGGTGAACCTCGTTAAAATGCCATGTTATGTGTGATGCTCTTAGTACTTTTATTATTTTTGTTTTAATTTGCTGCAGTTTATTTAAAAGTCTAAATTGCTTTTAAGTTTTTAAAGAACACACTGATTCACCCCCCCTCTCAGTGTCATGTGATTATAACAATTGGTATCAGAGCAAAGTTCCAAATTTTTTCTAAATCAGTCAGGGTTGATCTTGGATTAGTACACAATGGCTAAGAAGAATAGATCATCATCCAAAAATGCATCCCAGCCAGTTTCAGTTCCTATGGTTGAGAAAATTGAACCAAAAATGGTAGAAAGAATGAACTCTGAAGTTGAAGAAGTTGAGGCTGAAGTTGATTTAGAGGGTGAGCTAGTGTCTACCCTTACGAAATGGGAATCAGAGAAAAATAAGAATGAAAAATTGTCAAGGAAACTTAAGGATGCAAACAACATTATTGCCAGTTTAAAAATACAGACTGAAGAATACAAGAAAATGTTTGAAGATCTGGAAATACAGGTATCCATGAAGATAGACCACTGCAGCAAATTGGAAGAAGAAAATGTGAGTCTTCGAATACAGATACAAGAGCTGGATCGAAAAATCAACTATCATGTAAAACGTGAAGAAAGCTCGATGAAATTGGACAAAATTCTGAGCGATCAAAGATCCACAGGTATCAAATTTGGTCTCGGATTTTCTGAAGGAGAATCATCAACTGGACCAAAAGCAAGCAATGTTGAAAGTGAAAAGAACAAAGACAAGAATCAGGCAAAATAAAGATATAATGCCAGACCTAAAATAACAGCTGACAATGATGGCTTTACTAAGGTCACACATCAAAAGAATAGAAGATCCAAGGCTCCAGCAATATCCTGGCCAAGACCATATTTCAGGTTTAATCATTATTTCTATGGTTTTTGTTTCAAGTGTAATGTTTATGGGCATAAAATTGTTGACTGCAAATACAATGTAGGTCCAAGAAGTTTCACTAGTAGAAATGTGTTTGCTCCTTTAATGAGTTATGTAGTAGAGTGTTTTAAGTGTCACAACTTTGGTCATATTGCCAAAAATTGTCGTAGTATGTCTGTTTCATATCAACCTCATGAAAGCAGATTTCAACTGTATAGAGAAAAACAAAATAGAATTTATACTGAAGGATGTGTGCAAAATTCTAAAAGGGGGAAGTCACAGCTAGAACCCAATACCATAGTTAAAATAGAATGGAAACAAAAAGAACAGCTCAGGAAAGAACAAGATTCTTTAATAGTGCAAACAACTTTTAGAGCTCAGAATAAACATGTTCCTTGGATTCTTGATAGTGGTTTCTCAAGTCATATGACAGGTGACAAACAAAAATTCGAAAATCTACAAAAGTATGAGGGTGGTTCTATAAAATTTGGCAACAATGACGGAGCCAAAATAATAGGTAAAGGAACGGTCAAAATTAGTGAAGGAAAGATCAAGTCAGAGGAAGTTTTATATGTGGATGGTTTGAAACATAATCTATTGAGTGTGAGTCAAATATGTGACAAAGGACATGAAGTAGTTTTCAAGAAGCATGGTTATGAAGTCAGAAAAATAAACAGCAGGAAATTAATAGCAACCGGCTCAAGGACGTCTGGCAATCTGTACACACTCTCAGATTTTTCAGAAGGTATGTGCTTCATTGGACAAGAAGAAGAGAACTGGTTGTGGCATAAGAGGCTTGGAAACAGAAGTTTTGATAATCTGGTAAGAATTAGCGCTAAAAAAGCAGTGAGAGATATTCCAATCATTAAAAAACCTGCAAATAGTATGTGTGCTTCATGTCAGAAGGGTAAATAGACCAGAGTTTCGTTTAAAACAAAAGAACATCACACTAACAGGCTTGGTCAAAATAGGTTTAGTCAGAACTGGCTTAGTCAGAACATGTGGATTCAAAGAACAGGTATGCCTAAAAGAAACAACACTATTACTTGTTATAAGTGCAACAATAAAATTCACACTGTCAGACAGTGCAGAGTTGAAATTCCAGGATATAGGAACAGGAACAGTGGCATGATCAGGTCCAAGGATCAGAACAATGACGGGAACAAGAATATGGTCAAAGAGTTCAAGAGAAGACCCGACAAGGAAGTTATAGACGTTGATGTTGATCAGTGCCTAATGGGAGTTTTACTCCCACCCCAAAATTAATCACCTCATCAGGAGGTGGGGGAGGGACTAAGCTAAGAGGCTCATTCTTAGTTTTGAGCCCCAAAGGTGGCCCTTTGCCATTGATGACAAATGGGGAGAGATATGAGTAAGGGGGAGAGCTTCAAGTGAAGAGGAAAGCTTCAAGTCAGGGGGAGCAAAACTTCAAAGAGATTGATTTCAGTTTTGGCTCTTGAAGATGTGTTTTTAGTAAAGGGTTGCCATCAATGACAAAGGGGGAGATTGTTGGCAATTTTGGATACCTTGGGTACATTGCCCTTGCTCAAGTGTTGATGTTGTCATTGATGTCAAAGAGCGGAAGGGTTTTTGTGAAAACCAAGGCAGACTAAATTATAGGTTTTGTTTAAATCCATGGTCAGTAGTTTTGAAATGGGTTTTTCTTAAAACCCAAGTTAGCTCTTCGTTTTGTTGAAAAAGGTGCTCCGATGATGAAAATATTTAATTTTAAATATCCAATTTAAATTTTATTTATTTATTTAAAATTTAAATTAATATTTTAAAATTAAATTAAAGTCGTTCACCGGCTTGTTTTCAAAGCCGACGTTGCTAGGGTTTTGCAACGGATCAATTAGGGTTTCCTATCGACAAAGCAAGGTTAAGCAACCAAAAAATTCTAGGGTTTCATGTTGACCTAATTAGGGTTGCAACCGACGTGTTTGAGAATGTTTTGATGGGATATTCTCTTCTATAAAAATGCGGGACTGTTGCAAGGTTGTAGTGTGGGCGTGATGCGATATATGCGAATGAAGTTCATGTGCAGCAGAGTGTAAGTCGGTGATAGTTCTTTGGAGTTAAAGAAAAGATATTGCAGCGATGAGATAGTGAGTGAGTGCATATCGACTGATCGAGAACAAAGAGAGCGATATGCAAATGACGTGTTTAAAGTCCGAGGCAAAAATACGCAGATGGTAGAAGTGAGATTTCATGGAAGGTGCAGCAGAGTGAGTGGTGCAAAGAGAAGATAAGAACGTGATATGCAAAAGTCATGTTTCGAGTGTGAAATGACAGTGTGCTGTCTGTAGAAGTAATATTTCTGTGAAGTTGCAGCAGAGAACGCAGAGAGATATAGAGGAGTGGTTGAAAAAGTGTGAATCATTTTTCACAGCAGCAGCCGAATGCCGACAAGCAGCAGAACGCAAGAAAAATAGCAGATCGTGCAAATTGAGGTGACAGTTTAATTCTGCAATTTTTATTACTATCTCCAAGTTGTAGCTTGGTAAAAGGGGTTGGTGCCTCTTTCCAGTTGGAGCTGGAAAAATTGGAGTTGGTGCTCCATTCTGTTGTAGCAGATAAAATTTAGAGGTTGGTGCCTCTTACCGGTTGGTCTTTGGTGAATGATTATGTAAAGTTGTAGCTTTGCATTTGACTGGATTTGGATGGTAGTCCAAGCAGTCTTTTTGAGGAGTAGCCACATCGGTGAACCTCGTTAAAATTTCGTGTTATGTGTGATGCTCTTAGTACTTTTATTATTTCTATTTTAATCTGCTAGAGTTTATTTAAAAGTCTAAATTGCTTTTAAGTTTTTAAAGAACACACTGATTCACCCCCCCTCTCAGTGTCATTGTGATTATAACAATCACTTCCCTAACAAATTTTCTCACTATTGCAGGTGCATCATCTTACACATTGCTTGGTATAAAATGTGCAACCTTGGTTAACTTATCCATAACAACAAGGATTGCGTCATGCCTAAACCCTATTTTATGCAAGCCCACTATAATTTCCATGGAAACCATCTACCATTTTTGCATAAGTATATCATGTGGGTAGATCCTACCCGCTAAATGCAAATTTTTAGATTTCACTTTCTAGCACTCTAAACATGTAGCCACATAATTCATTATTTCTTTTTTCATACCTGGTCGATAGTAGACCTCTCTCAATATTTTGTGCATATTTTTCCCTCCAAGATGTGTCAAATAAGGAGTTTTATGTGCCTCATTAAGGATTGTTTCTTTCAATCCTCCTATATTTAGAACTACCAACCTGATGCAAAATGTGCACGTGAAACCACCTGTTAGATTTCAAGGCAAACGGGCATACGGTTCACAAGTTATGTCTCTGGAAGGTGCATCATTCTCCTCTGGTGAAAAATAACTGAGCTCCTGCGAGTTCATCTGAATTGAAATCCTGTAGCTTCTGGTTATCAATTTTCTTTAGCTCTAAATATGAAACCAAAGTGTTATCTGATTGTGGTAATCCTTCCCATTGAACTAGGAATTTGTTGTTGCTAACATGTCTAGTGGTGATCACCTTCTTATCGAGCACCTATGCAACTCTATATTTTTTCTTATTAAGCATCTGTCATGCCTAATTTACTGTCTCCTATAATTTGCCATCCTCGGTAGTACCAGGATACTCAAATAAATCAAAAACATTAAAAATGGGTGAAATATCAAATTCATCAGGCAACTACACTTTATAGGCATTATCATTGATTTTATTCAAAATCCTGCATGGCCCAATTTTCTTAAGTTTTAGTTTGTTATATGTCCCCTTAAGAAATATTTTTTTCCTAAGATGAACCATGACCATATCACCCTCTTAAAACACTTTCACCCTTTTGTGTGCATCAGAAGACTCTTTGTAGTGAGCATTACTACTTTGCAATTTCCCCTCACTGACTCTTGCACTTTTTGGATATTCTCAGCTAATGCTTCTACATCATCACTAACTTGTTCTCCAATTTGTAACTCAACCAAATCTAATACACCTCTAGTATTTTGATCATAAATAATTTGAAAGAGATATTTACCTATTGACTTGTTCACTAAACTATTGTATGCAAATTCAGCTTGTGACAAGGCTAAATCCCATTGTTTTGGTTTTTCTCCAACTATGCATCATAAGAGGTTTCCCAAGCTTCTATTCACTACCTTTGTTTGCCCATCGGTCTGTGGGTGGTAAGAACTACTGAACTGCAACCTGGTATTCAACTTTTTCCACAACGTCCTCCAAAAGTGACTCAAGAACTTAGTATCCTGATCAGAAGTAGTAGTCTTTGGAACACCATGCAATCACACAATCTAACCAAAGAATAATACTGCAGTCATAGTTGCATCATTAGTCTTTTCACAAGAAATAAAATGCACCATTTTGGAAAATATGTCTACCACAACAAAAATTGAATCCTTACCCCTCTATGTCTTGGGCAACCCCAACACGAAATCCATACTTAGATCGGTCCATGGTCCTGGAGGAACTGGCAGTGCCTTATATAAACCTTTATTTTGTGCATGGTCCTTATCCATTTGATATACTTTGCATCTAAATATAAACTTGATTATATCTCTATTCATTTTTGGCTAATAGTACTTCTCCTCTACAAGAGTGGTAGTTTTGGCTACCCCAAAATGACTAGCCAAACCCCCACTATGTAATTCCCTCAAGATGTTCTCACTCATAGAGCCATTGGGAATGGATAATAGATTACCCTTAAGCAAGTAACCATTCTATTAAAAATACTCTTCAAAAATAGTAAGGAACTTGCCCCCTAACGCACTTTTACATTGTTGCACAATATTCCCAAAATTCGCATCAGATTCATATAGATCTTTAATCCCATCAAATCCTACCACTTCATTATCCATAGTGGTCAACAACAATACTCTCCTACTCAACGCATCAAAAACCTTATTCTATTTTCCTAACTTGTGTTTTAGGACAAATGTATACTGTTGCAAAAATGAAACCCATTTGGCATGCTTGCTATTTAATTTTTTTTTAGAATTGACATACCTCAATGCTTCATGATCAGTAAACAACACAAACTCCTTTGAGATTAAGTAGTGCCTCCAATGTTGCAATGCTTGCACAATTGCATAAAATTCCACATCATATGTAGAATAATTCTTCCTTGCATCATTCAACTTCTCACTAAAAAAAGCTATAGTTCGACCCTCTTGACTTAAGACACCACCAATTCCATCAAATGAGGCATCACAATCAACCTCAAACACCTTACTAAAATTTGGTAACACTAGAATAGGGGCTTTCGACACCTTCTTCTTCAAGAGTTCAAAACTCTCTGTTGTTGTCGTAGTCCATACAAACTCTTTCCCCTTTGTGCACTTAGTTATAGGGGCAGCTATACTATTGAAGTTCCTGATGAACTTCATGTAAAAGGTAGCTAGTCAATGAAAGCTCATTACTTCTATTATAGATTGTGGAAGAGGCCATTCTAGAATCGCCTTCACTTTCTCATCATCCATCCTCATGCCATCTAAAATATTAGTTTGTTTATTTCCACTTTATCAATCTAAAGTTCTCATGGGGGTATTAAAATAACAAGTATCAAAAGACTTATAATTCTCTAATTGGATCCCATAATCTTGGCATCTTCATTGCCACTTACAATCACACATTCCAAAAAACAAGCTCATTCATGCAAAAAAAATTGATGCACCTATATGATATTAAAAGTGCAAACTTTCGTGCATTCACGAGCCAATCACCACTTTTCTCTTACCATTTTCATTTACCAACTTCATCTGTCAATTGCATATATCTAGTCCTACATGCACAACATAAATTAGTAGTACTGCAAAAAGTTGTGCGAGGAGGATCATTACATGCTATCCCACTAGAAATAAATATAGTCATTGTGTTTAGTGCATGATCAAATAGATCAAATACTTTGTACATATAGTTTTTTTCACATATGCAATATGAATCATGTCATTTTATTATTCATACATTTTTCATTATGACATAAATCATCATTGAATCATAAATCATTCAAAATTGGGCACTCAATTAAAAAACTTAATATTTCATATTGCAACTAACCAAATGTCTATTCATAAACCAAAACATACCTCATCTCACAAATAAAGTTACTCTACTTAGTAACTAAAACATACACAAAACTACTCTACTTAGTGGTCAATCACATATCCATATACATATATATTTACATAAAATCATATAAAATGCTTTTTTAAATGTTTTTATCTACTCAAAAATATAAGGAAACTTTTTTTATCTATCTACCATGTTCTCCCATGTGACATTTCTATTCGAGTAGAGGTCCCATTGGATCTGATATTTCTCTATATCTCTCTTCCTCAAGTTCTTGGTTCGAAAACCAAGTATACAAACATGTCAAATTTCAATTTTGAGTGGATAAGTAATTTGCAATTTGGAAACATCTAAAACATGAGTAGTATCATAAATGTATTTCCTAAAGAGGAACACATGGAAGACATTATGAATTTTGGATAAGCTTTGCGACAAAGCTGGTTTGTATGCAACAGGGCTTATCTTACCCACAATTTCAAATGGACCCACATATCTTGAGTCAAATTTAGAAAATTTTATGAAGATTTTAGTTGACTTCACCCTTAAGAACACTTTTTCTCCCACAAAATATTCTCTTGGTGTCTTTTTCAGGTCCACGTAGCTCTTTTGGTGGTCTGTGACCTCCTTCAGCTTATGCTGATTTTTTCAATTGATTTTCTTTTACAATTTTTGGTCTGATCACTACCCGATCTTACAGATTATCCCAATATAAGGGATTTTTGCACCTTCTTCCATATAGGGTTTCAAAATATGCCATACCTAGTGATGCATGATAATTTTTATTGTATGTAAACTCAACTAGGTATGAATAGTCTTCCCACTTTGTATGTTGATTTATGAAATACATTCTTAGCAAATCCGCTAATACCTTATTCACTCTCTCGGTCTATCCATATGTCTTAGGGTGATAGGTAGTACTAATATTCAATTTTATTTTCAAATATTAATGCAAAGCCTACCAAAATATAGATGTAAATAAAGGATCTCTATCATATATTATGATTTTTAGAAATATGTGCAGTCTTATCACTCCCCTAAAAAATTTGCTCACTATTCCAGGTGCATCATCTTGCACATTGCTCGGTATAAAATGTGCAACCTTGGTTAACTTATCCATAACAACAAGGATTGCATCATGCTTAAACCCTATTTTATGCAAGCCCACTATAAAGTCCATTGAAACCATCTATCATTTTTGTATAGGTATATCATGTGGGTAGATCCTACCCGCTAGATTCAAATTTTTGGCTTTCACTTTCTAGCACTCTAAGCATGTAGCTACATAATTCATGATTTCTTTTTCATACCTGGTGGATAGTATATCTTTCTCAATATTTTTTTCATATTTTTCCCTCCAAGATGTGTCGAATAAGGAGATTTATGTACCTCATTAGGGAATGCTTCTTTCAATCCTCCTATATTTAGAACTACCAACCTGATGCATAACATGGATGCAGAACCACCTATTAAATATCAATGCAAACGGGTGTACGGTTCACAAGCTATGGCTCTCGTAACGTCCATAGGTCTCCTATAGTGAAAAAGAACTCAACTCCTACGTATTCGACTGAATTGAAATCCTGTAGCTTCTGGTTATCAATTTTCTTTAGCTCTGACTTTGAAACCCAAGTATTATCTGACTGAGGTAATCCTTCCCAATGAACTAGGAATTTGTTGTAGCTCCCATGTCTAGTGGTAATCACCTTCTTATTGAGCACCTCAAGCACCTGTGCAGCTCTATATGTTTTCTTCTTAGGCATCTGTCATGCCCAATTTACTGTCTCCTATAATTCGCCATCCTCGACAGTACTAGGATTACTGAAATAAATAAAAAACATTCAAAATGGGCAAAATATCAAATTCATCAGGCAACTCCACTTTATAGGCATTATCATTGATGTTCTTCAAAATCTTGCATGGCCCAATTTTCTTATGTTTTAGTTTGTTATATGTCCCCTTAGGAAATATTTATTTTCTAAGATGAACCATGACCATATCACCCTCTTAAAACACTTTAACCCTTCTGTGTGCATCAACAGACTCTTTGTAGTAAGCATTACTACTCTGTAGTTTTTCCCTCACTGACTCTTGCACTTTTTGGATATGCTCAGCAAATGCTTCTGCATCATCACTAACATGTTCCTCAATTGGTAACTCAACCAAATCTAATACACCTCTAAGATTTTTACTATAAATAATTTTAAAAGGAGATTTACATGTTGACATGTTCACTAAACTGTTGTATGTAAATTTAGCTTGTGACAAGGTCAAATCCCATTGTTTTGGTTTTTCCCTAACTATGCATCATAATAGGTTTCCCAATCTTCTGTTCAATACCTCTGTTTGCCCATCGGTCTATTGGTGGTAAGCACTACTGAACTGCAACTTGGTATTCAAAATTTTCCAAAATGTCCTCTAAAAGTGACTCAAGAACTTAGTATCCCGATCAGAAGTAATAGTCCTTGGAACACTATGCAATCACACAATATAATCAAAGAATAATACTACAGTCCTAGTTGCATCATTAGTCTTTTGACAAGATATAAAATGCACCATTTTGGAAAATCTGTCTACCACAACAAAAATAGAATCCTTACCCCTCTGTGTCTTGGGCAACCCCAACACAAAATCCATACTCAGATCAGTCCATGGTCCTGTAGCAAATGGCAGTGGTATATAAAACCTTGTATTTTGCACATGGCCCTTAGCCATTTGATATACTTTCCATCTAGAGATAAACTTGATTATATCTCTATTAATTTTTGGCCAATAGTACTCCTCTAAAATAGTGGTAGTTTTGGCTACTCGAAAATGATCAGCCAAACCCCCACTATGTAATTCCATCAAGATATTATCTCTCATAGAGCCATTGGGAATGGATAATAGACTACCCTTAAACAAGTAACCATTCTATAAAAAATACTCTTCAAAAATGGTACGGGACTCGCCCCCTACCGCACTTTTGCACTGTTGCACAATATTCCCAAAATCCGCATTAGATTCATACAGATATTTAATCCCATAAAATCCTTCCACTTCATTCTCCATAGTGGTCAACAACAAGACACTCCTACTCAATGCATCAGCAACCTTATTCTATTTTCCTGACTTTTGTTTTAGGACAAGTGTATACTGTTGCAAAAATGAAACCCATTTGGTATGCCTGCTATTTAACTTTTTCTGAGAATTGACATACCTCAATGCTTCATGATCAGTAAACAACACAAACTCCTTTGAGATTAAGTAGTGCCTTCAATGTTGCAATGCTTGGACAATTGCATAAAATTTCATATAATATTTAGAATAATTCTTCCTTGCATCATTTAGCTTCTTACTAAAAAATGCTACAATTTGACCCTCTTGAATTAAGACACCATCAATTCCAACAAATGAGGCATCACAATCAACCTCAAATACCTTACTAAAATCTGGTAACACTAGAACAGGGGCTTCTGACACCTTCTTCTTCAAGAGTTCAAAACTCTCTGTTGCTGTCGTAGTCCATAAAAACTCTTTCCCCTTTGTGCACTCAGTTATAGGGGCAAATATACTACTGAAGTTCCTAATGAACTTCCTGTAAAAGGTAGCTAGTCCATGAAAGCTCCTTACTTCTGTTATGGATCGTGGAAGAGGCCATTCTAGAATCGCCTTCACTTTCTCATCATCCATCCTCATGCCATCTAAATTATTATTTTCTTTATTTCCACTTTATCAATCTAAAGTTCTCATGGGGGTATTAAAATAACAAGTATCAAAAGACTCATAATTCTATAATTGGATCCCATGCTCTTGGCATCTTCATTGCCACCTACAATCACACATTCCAAAAAACAAGCTCATTCATGCAAAAAAAAATGATGCACCTATATGATATTCAAAGTGCAAACTTTTGTGCATTCACGAGCCAATCACCACTTTTCTCTTACCTTTTCTATTTACCAACTTCATCCGTCGATTGCATATATCTAGTCCTACATGCACAACATAAATTAGTAGCACCCCAAAAAGTTGTGTGAGGAGGATCATTACATGCTCTCCCACTAGAAACAAATATAGTCATTGTGTTAGTGCATGATCAAATAGATCAAATACTTTGTACATATAGCTTTTTTGACATATGCAATATGAACCATGCCGTTTTATTATTCATACATTGTTCATTATGACATAAATCATCATTGAATCATAAATCATTCAAACTTGGGCACTCAATTGAAAAACTTAATATTTCATATTGCAACTAACCAAATGTCTATTCATAAACCAAAACATACATCATCTCACAAATAAAGTTACCCTACTTAGTAACTAAAACATACACAAAACTACTCTACTTAGTGGTCAATCACATATCCATATACATATATATTTACACAAAATCATATAAAATGTTTTTTTTAAATGTTTTTATCTACTCAAACATATAAGGAAAATTTTGTTACCTATCTACCATGTTATCCCATGTGACATTTATATTTGAGTAGAGGTTCCATTGGATCCAATATTTCTCTACATCTCTCTTTCTCAAGTTCTTGGTTCGAAAACCAAGTGTAAAAACATGTCAAATTTCAATATTCAGTGGATCAGTAATTTGCAATTTGGAAACATCTAAAACATGGGTAGGATAGGAAATGTATTTCCTAAAGAGAAACACATGGAAGAAATTATGGATTTTGGATAAGTTTGGCGACAAACAAGGTTTGTATGCAACAAGGCTTATCTTACCCTCAATTTCAAATGGACCCACATATCTTGAGTCAAGTTTAGAAAAATTTATGAATATTTTAGTTGACTTCACCCTAAAGAATGCTTTTTCTCCCACAAAATATTCTCTTGGTGTCTTTTTGAGGTCCACGTAGCTCTTTTGGTGGTTTGTGACCTCCTTCAGCTTATGTTGATTTTTTCAATTGATTTTATTTTACAATTTTCGGTCTGATCACTACCCGATCTTACAGATTATCCCAATATAAGGGAGTTTTGCACCTTCTTCCGTATAGGGTTTGAAAATGTAACATACCTAGTGATGCATGATAATTGTTATTGTATGTAAACTCAACTAGGTATGAATAGTCTTCCCACTTTGTATGTTGATTTATGAAATACATTCTTAGCATATCCTCTAATACCTAATTCACTCTCTTGGTCTATCCATATGTCTTAGGGTGATAGGTAGTACTAATATTCAATTTTATTTCCAAAGCTTCATGCAAAGCCTACAAAAATGTAGATGTAAATAAAGAATATCCATCATATATTATGATTTCTATAAATCTGTGTAGTCTTATCACTTCCCTGACAAATTCTCTCACTATTGCAGGTGCATCATTTATTATACAATTTCAAAAATGAAACCCATTTGGCATGCCTATTATTTAAATTTTTCCAAGAATTGACATACCTCAATGCTTCATGATCAGTAAACAACACAAACTCCTTTGAGATTAAGTAGTGCCTCCAATGTTTCAATGCTTGCACAATTGCATAAATTTCCACATCATATGTAGAACAATTCTTCCTTGCATCATTCAGCTTCTCACTAAAAAATGCTATAGTTCGGACCTCTTGACTTAAGACACCACCAATTCCATCAAATGAGGCATCACAATCAACCTCAAACACCTTACTGAAATCTGGTAAAACTATAATAGGGGCTTTCGACACCTTCTTCTTCAAGAGTTCGAAAGTCTCTATTGTTGTCATAGTCCATACAATATCTTTCCCCTTTCTACACTCAGTTATAGGGGCAGCTATACTACTGAAGTTCATGATGAAATTCCTGTAAAAGGGAGCTAGTTATTGAAAGCTCCTTACTTCTGTTATAGATCGTGGAAGAGACCATTTCAAAATTGCCTTCACTTTCTTATAATCCATCCCCATGCCATCTAAATTATTAATTTGATTATTTCCACTTTTCAATCTAAAGTTCTCATGGGGGTATTAAAATAACAAGTATCAAAAGACTTATAATTCTCTAATTGGATCCCATGCTCTTGGCATCTTCATTGCCACCTACAATCACACATTCCAAAAAACAAGCTCATTCATGCAAAAAAAAATTGATACACCGATATGATATTCAAAGTGTAAACTTTCATGCATTCACGAGCCAATCACCACTTTTATCTTACCTTTTCCATTTACCAACTTCATTCGTCGATTGCATATATCTAGTCCTACATGCACAACATAAATTAGTAGTACCCCAAAAAGTTGTGCTATGAGGATCATTACATGCTCTCCCAATAGAAATAAATATAGTCACTGTGTTTTGTGCATGATCAAATAGATCAAATACTTTGTACATATAGTTTTTTTCACATATGCAATATGAATCATGCTATTTTATTATTCATACATTGTTCATTATGACATAAATCATCATTGAATCATAAATAATTCAAACTTGGGCACTCAATTAAAAAACTTAATATTTCATATTGTAACCAACCAAATGTCTATTCATAAACCAAAACATACATCATCTCACAAATAAAGTTACTCTACTCAGTAACTAAAACATACACAAAACTACTCTACTGAGTGTTCAATCACATATCCATATACATATATATTTACATAAAATCATATAAAATGCATTTTTTAAATGTTTTTATCTACTCAAACATATAAGGAAATTGTTGTTACCTATCTACCATTTTCTCCCGTGTGATATTTCTATTCGAGTAGAGGTCACATTGGGTCCGATATTTCTCTATATCTCTCTTCCTCAAGTTCTTGGTTCGAAAACCAAGTATGCAAACATGTCAAATTTCAATTTTGAGTGGATCAGTAATTTGCAATTTGGAAACATCTAAAAGATGAGTAGGATCATAAATGTATTTCCTAAATAGGAACACATGGAAGACATTATGGATTTTGGATAAGCTTGGTGACAAAGCAGGTTTGTATGCAACAGGGATTATCTTACCCACAATTTCAAATGGACCCACATATCTTGAGTCAAGTTTAGAAAATGTTATGAATATTTTAGTTGACTTCACCCTTAAGAACATTTTTTCTCCCACAAAATATTCTCTTGGTGTCTTTTTGAGGTCCACGTAGCTCTTTTGGTGGTCTGTGACTTCCTTCATCTTATGCTAATTTTTTTCAATTGATTCTCTTTTAAAAAATTATTTCTGGTCACTACCTGATCTTACAAATTATCCAAATATAATGGAGTTTTGCACCTTCTTCCATATAGGGTTTCAAATTTGCCATACCTAGTGATGCATGATAATGTTTATTGTATGTAAACTCAACTAGGTATGAATAGTCTTCCCACTTTGTATGTTGATTTATGCAATACATTCTTAGCATATCCTCTAATACCTGATTCACTCTCTCGATATATCCATATGTCTTAGGGTGATAGGTAGTACTAATATTCAATTTTATTTCCAAAACTTCATACAAAGCCTACCAAAATGTAGAGGTAAATAAAAAATCTCTGTCATATATTATGATTTCTAGAAATATGTGCAGTATTATCACTTCCCTAAAAAATTCTCTCACTATTGTAGGTGCATCATCTTGCACATTGCTCTATATAAAATGTGCAACCTTGGTTAACTTATCCAAAAAACAATGATTGCATCATGCCTAAACCCTATTTTATGCAATCCCACTATAAAGTCCATTGAAACCATCTACCATTTTTGCATAGGTATATCATGTGGGTAGATCATACCCGCTAGATGCAAATGTTTGGCTTTCACTTTCTAGCACTCTAAGCATGTAGCCACATAATTCATGATGTCTTTTTTATTTTTGGTCGATAGTAGACCTTTCTAAATATTTTATGCATCTTTTTCCCTCCAAGATGTGTCGAATAAGGAGATTTATGTACCTCATTAAGGAATGCTTCTTTCAATCCTCCTATATTTAGAACTACCAACCTGATGTAGAACATGCACATGGAACCACCTATTAAATTTCAAAGCAAACGGGCGTACGGTTCACAAGTTATGGCTCCGGCAAGGTGCATCATTCTCCTTTGGTGAAAAATAACTCAGCTCCTATGAGTTCAGCTGAATTGAAATCATGTAGCTTCTGGTTATCATTTTTCTTTAGCTCTGACTCTGAAACCCAAGTTTTATCTGACTATGGTAATCCTTCCCACTGAACTAGGAGTTTGTTGTAGCTCCCATGTCTAGTGGTGATCACCTTCTTATCAAGCACCTGTGCAACACTATATTTTTTCTTCTTAGGCATTTGTCGTGCCCAATTTACTGTCTCCTATAATTCTCCATCCTCGCTAGTACCAGGATACTCAAATAAATCAAAAACATTAAAAATGGGTGAAATATCAAATTCATCAGGTAGGTCCACTTTATAGGCATTATCATTGATTTTCTTCAAAATCCTGCATGGCCTAATTTTCTTAAGTTTCAGTTTGTTATATGTCCCCTTAGGAAATATTTCTTTCATAAGATGAACCATGACCATATCACCCTCTTAAAACACTTTCACCCTTCTATGTGTATTAGTAGACTCTTTATAGTGAGCATTACTACTCTGTAATTTTTCCCTCACCGACTCTTGCACTTTCTAGATATGCTCAGCAAATGCTTCTGCATCATCACTATCTTGTTCCCCAATTGGTAACTCAACCAAATCTAATACACCTCTAGGATTTTGAACATAAATAATTTGAAAAGGATATTTACCTGTTGACCTGTTCACTAAACTGTTGTATTTAAATTCAGCTTGTGACAAGGCTAAATCCCATTGTTTTGGTTTTTCTCCAACTATGCATCGTAAGAGGTTTCCCAAGATTCTATTCACTACCTCTATTTGCTCATCGGTCTGTGGGTGGTAAGCACTACTGAACTACAACCTGGTATTAAAATTTTTCCACGACGTCCTCCAAAAGTGACTCAAGAACTTAGTATCCCGATCAGAAGTAATAGTCTTTGGAACACCATGCAACCGCACAATCTAATCAAAGAATAAGACTGCAATCCTAGTTGCATCATTAGTATTTTGAGAAGAAATAAAATGCACCATTCTATAAAATATGTCTACCACAACAAAAATTGAATCCTTACCCCTTTGTGTCTTGGGCAACCCCAACACGAAATCCATACTCAAATCGTTCCATGGTCCTGTAGGAACTGGCAGTGGCATATACAACCCTGTATTTTGTGCATGGTCCTTAGCCATTTGGTATAATTTGCATCTAGAGATAAACTTGATTATATCTCTATTCATTTTTGGCCAATAGCACTTCTCCTCTACAAGAGTGGTAGTTTTGGCTACTCCAAAATTACCAGCCAAACCCCGACTATGTAATTCCCTCAAGATGTTATCTCTCATAGAGCCATTGGGAATGGATAATCGATTACCCTTAAACAAGTAATCATTCGATAAAAAATACTCTTCAAAAATGGTACGGACTCGCCCCCTACTGCACTTTTGCACTATTGCACAATATTCCAAAAATCCGCATCATATTCATACAGATATTTAATCCCCTCAAATCCTACCACTTCATTCTCCATAGTGGTAAAAAACAAGACTCTCCTACTCAATGCATCATCAACCTTATTTTTTTTTCCTGACTTGTGTTTTAGGACAAATGTATACTATTGCAAAAATGAAACCCATTTGGCATGCCTGCTATTTAACTTTTTCTGAGAATTGACATACCTCAATGCTTCATGATCAGTAAACAACACAAACTCCTTTGAGATTAAGTAGTACCTCCAATGTTGCAATGCTTGCACAATTACGTAAAATTCCACATAATATGTAGAATAATTTTTCCTTGCATCATTCCGCTTCTCACTAAAAAATGCTACAGTTCAGCCCTTTTGACTTAAGACACCACCAATTACAACAAATGAGGCATCACAATCAAACTCAAACACCTTACTAAAATTCGGTAACACTAGAACAAGGGCTTCCGACACCTTCTTATTCAAGATTTCGAAACTCTCTGTTACAATTGCAGTTCATAAAAACTCTTTCCCCTTTGTGCACTCAGTTATAGGGGTAGCTATACTACTGAACTTCCTGATGAATTTCCTGTAAAATGTATCTAGTCCATGAAAGCTCCTTAGTTCTGTTACAGATCGTGGAAGAGGTCATTCCAAAATTTCCTTCACTTTCTCATCATCCATCCTCATGCCATCTAAATTATTTTTTTGTTTATTTCCACTTTATCAATCTGAAGTTCTCATGGGGGTATTAAGATAACAAGTATCAAAAGACTTATAATTCTCTAATTGGATCCCATGCTCTTGCAATATTCATTCCCACCTACAATCACACATTCCAAATAACAAGTTCATTCATGCAAAAAAAAATTGATGCACCTATATGATATTCAAAGTGTAAACTTTCGTGCATTCATGAGCCAATCACCACTTTTCTCTTACGTTTTCTATTTACCAACTTCATCCATAGATTGCATATATCTAGTCCTACATGCACAACATAAATTAGTAGTTCCCCAAAAAGTTGTGCGAGGAGGATCATTACATGCTCTCCCACTAGAAATAAATATAGTCACTATGTTTAGTGCATGATCAAATAGATCAAATACTTTTTACATATAGTTTTTTTCACATATGCAATATGAATCATGCCATTTTATTATTCATACATTGTTCATTATGACATAAATCATTATTGAATCATACATCATTCAAAATTGAGCACTCAATTAAAAAACTTAATATTTCATATTTCAACTAACCAAATGTCTATTCATAAACCAAAACATACATCTTCTCACAAATAAAGTTACTCTACTCAGTAACTAAAACATACACAAAAATACTCTACTTAGTGTTCAATCACATATCCATATACATATTTATTTACATAAAATCATATAAAATGCTTTTTTTAAATGTTTTTATCTACTCAAACATATAAGGAAACTGTTGTTACCTATATACCATGTTCTCCCATGTGAAATTTCTATTCGAGTAGAGGTCCCATTGGATCCGATATTTCTCAATATCTCTCTTCCTCAAGTTCTTGGTTCGAAAACCAAGTATACAAACATGTCAAATTTCAATTTTGAGTGGATCAATAATTTGTAATTTGGAAACATCTAAAACATGAGTATGATCAGAAATGTATTTGCTAAAGAGGAACACATGGAAGACATTATGGATTTTGGATAAGCTTTGCGACAAAGCAGGTTTGTATGCAACAGGGCTTATCTTACCCACAATTTCAAATGGAACCACATATCTTGAGTCAAGTTTAGAAAATTTTATGAATATTTTAGTTGACTTCACCCTTAAGAACACTTTTTCTCCCACAAAATATTCTCTTGGTGTTTTTTTGAGGTCCACGTAGTTCTTTTGGTGGTCTGTGACCTCCTTCAGCTTATGCTAATTTTTTTCAATTGATTTTCTTTTACATTTTTCGGTCTAATCACTACCCGATATTACAAATTATCCCAATATAACGAAGTTTTGCACCTTCTTCTGTATAGGGTTTCAAAATCTGCCATACCTAGTGATGCATGATAATTTTTATTGTATGTAAACTCAACTAGGTATGAATAGTCTTCCCACTTTGTATGTTGATTTATGCAATATATTCTTAGCATATCCTCTAATACCTTATTCACTCTCTCGGTCTATCCATATGTCTTAGGGTGATATGTAGTACTAATATTCAATTTTATTTCCAAAACTTCATGTAAATCCTACCAAAATTTAGAGGTAAATAAAGAATCTCTATCATATATTATGATTTCTAGAAATTGTTGCAGTCTTATCACTTCCCTGAAAAATTCGCTCATTATTGCAGGTGCATCATATTGCACATTGCTCTGTATAAAATGTGCAACCTTGGTTAACTTATCCACAACAACAAGGATTGTGTCACGCCTAAACCCTATTTTATGCAAGCCTACTATAAATTCCATTATAACCATCTACCATTTTTGCATAGGGATATCATGTGGGTAGATCCTACCCGCTAGATGCAAATGTTTAGCTCTCACTTTCTAGCACTCTAAGCATGTGGCCACATAATTCATGATGTCTTTTTTCATACCTGGTTGATAGTGGACCTTTCTTAATATTTTATGCATCTTTTTCCCTCCAAGATGTGTCGAATAAGGATTTTTATGTGCCTCCTTAAGGATTGTTTCTTTCAATCCTCATGTATTTAAAACTACCAACCTGATGTAGAACATGCACGCAGAACCACCAGTTAAATTTCAAGGAAACGGGAATACGGTTCACAAGTTATGGCTCCAACAAGGTGCATCATTCTCCTTTGGTGAAAAAGAACTTGTTCCCCAATTGGTAACTCAACCAAATCCAATACACATCTAGGATTTTGACCATAAATAATTTGCAAAGGATATTTACCTGTTGTCCTATTCACTGAACTGTTGCTTAAGACAAGGCTAAATCCCATTATTTTGGTTTTTCTCCAACTATGCATCATAAGAGGTTTCCCAAGATTCTATTCACTACCTCTGTTTGCCCATCGGTATGTGGATGGTAAGCACTACTGAACTGCAACCTAGTATTCATATTTTTCCACAACGTCCTTCAAAAGTGAGTCAAGAACTTAGTATCCCGATCAGAAGTAATAGTCTTTGGAACACCATGCAACCACACAATATAATAAAAGAATAAGACTGCAGTTCTAGTTGCATCATTAGTCTTTTAACAAGGAGTAAAATGCACCATTTTGGAAAATTTGTCTACCACAACAAAAATTGAATCCTTACCCCTCTGTGTCTTAGGAAACCCCAACATGAAATCCATACTCAGATCAGTCCATGGTCCTATAGGAACTAGCAGTGGCATATACAACCCTGTATTTTGCACATGGCCCTTAGCCATTTGATATAATTTGCATCTAGAGATAAACTTGATTACATCTCTCTTCATTTTTGGCCAATAGTACTTCTCCTCTACAAGTGTGGTAGTTTTGGCTACTCCAAAATGACCAGCCAAACCCCCACTATGTAATTCCCTCAAGATGTTCTCTCTCATAGAGTCATTGGGAATGGATAATCGATTATCATTAAACAAGTAACCATTATGTAAAAAATACTCTTCAAAAATAGTAAGAAACTCGCCCCCTACCGCACTTTTGCACTGTTGCACAATATTCCCAAAATCCGCATCAGATTCATATAGATCTTTAATTCCCTCAAATCCTACAACTTAATTCTCCATGGTGGTCAACAACAAGACTCTCCTACTCAATGCATCAAAAACCTTATTCTAGTTTCCTAACTTGTGTTTTAGGAAAAATGTATACTGTTGCAAAAATAAAACCTATTTGGCATGCCTGTTATTTAACTTTTTCTGAGAATTGGCATACCTCAATGCTTCATGATGAGTAAACAACACAAACTCCTTTGAGATTAAGTAGTGCCTCCAATTTTGCAATGCTTGCACAATTGCATAAAATTCCACATCATATGTAGAATAATTCTTCCGTGCATCATTCAGCTTCTCACTAAAAAATGCTACAGTTCGGCCCTCTCTGCTTAAGACACCACCAATTCCAACAAATGAGGCATCACAATCAACCTCAAACACCTTACTGAAATATAGTAACACTAAAACAGGGGCTTTTGACACCTTCTTCTTCAAGAGTTCAAAACTCTCTATTGTTGTCGCAGTCCATACAAACTCTTTCCCCTTTGTGCACTCAGTTATGGGGGCAACTATACTACTAATGTTCCTGATGAACTTCCTGTAAAAGGTAGCTAGTCCATGAAAGCTCCTTACTTCTGTTAAAGATTGTGGAAGAGGCCATTCCAAAATCACCTTCAATTTCTCATCATCCATCCTCATGCCATCTAAATTATTATTTTGTTTATTTCCACTTTATCAATCTAAATTTCTCATGGGGGTATTAAAATAACAAGTATCAAAAGACTTATAATTCTCTAATTGGATCTCATGCTCTTGGCATCTTCATTGCCACCTACAATCACACATTCAAAAAAAAAAGCTCATTCATGCAAAAAAAGTTGATGCACCTATATGATATTCAAAGTGCAAATTTTTGTGCATTCACGAGCCAATAACCACTTTTCTATTACCTTTTCTTTTTACTACATGCACAACATAAATTAGTAGTACCCCAAAAAGTTGTATGAGGAGGATCATTACAAGCTCTCCCACTAGATATAAATATAGTCATTGTGTTTAGTGCATGATCAAATAGATCAAATACTTTGTACACATAGTTTTTTTCACATATGCAATATGAATCATGCCATTTTATTATTCATACATTGTTCATTATGACATAAATCATCATTGAATCATAAATCATTCAAACTTGGGCACTCAATTAAAAAAATTAATATTTCATATTGCAACTAACCAAATTTCTATTCATAAACTAAAACATACATCATATCACAAATAAATTTACTCTACTCGGTAACTAAAAAATACACAAAACTACTCTACTTAGTGTTCAATCACATATCCATATACATATATATTTACATAAATTCATATAAAATGCTTTTTTTAAATGGTTTTATCTACTCAAACATATAAGGAAACTGTTGTTACCTATCTACCATGTTCATCCATGTGACATTTCTATTCGAGTAGAGGTCCCATTGGATTCGATATTTCTCTATATCTCTCTTCCTCAAGTTCTTGGTTTGAAAACCAAGTATACAAACATGTTAAATTTCAATTTTGAGTGGATCAGCAATTTACAGTTTGGAAACATCTAAAACATGAGTAGGATCATAAATTTATTTCCTAAATAGGAACACATGGAAGACATTATGGATTTTGGATAAGCTTGGCGACAACGCAAGTTTGTATGCAACAGGTTTTATCTTACCCACAATTTCAAATGGACCCACATATCTTGAGTTAAGTTTAGAAAATTTTATGAAGATTTTAGTTGACTTAACCCTTAAGAGAAAATTTTCTCCCACAAAATATTCTCTTGGTGTCTTTTTTAGGCCCACGTAGCTCTTTTGGTGGTTTGTGACCTCCTTCAACTTATGCTGATTTTTTTCAATTGATTTTCTTTTACAATTTTTGGTCTGATCACTACCCGATCTTACAGATTATCCCAATATAAGGGATTTTTGTACCTTCTTCCATATAGGGTTTAAAAATGTGCCATACCAACCCAGGTGTTGTATGTGAGTTGGAGAGGAGAGGGAAATCCTACAAGGGAGGTCCTAGGTTCGAATCTCTGCCCTACCAAAAAGCTAAATTGGGTACTCAAAATCCAATTGATAATGTTGGTGCGGGTAGGGCTGGGTGCAACTCCCGGGTGAATTTTACGGTGTAGAACCCCCTGTTCATGGTATCTTAGACCAAGGCGGCCCCGCAAGGGGTATTTTGCTTTAAAAAAAAAAAATGTGCCATACCTAGTGATCCATGATAATTGTTATTGTATGTAAACTCAACTAGGTATGAATAGTCTTCCCACTTTGTATGTTGATTTATGCAATACATTCTTATCATATCCTCTAATATCTGATTCACTCTCTCGGTCTATCCATATGTCTTAGGGTGATAGGTAGTATTAATATTCAATTTTATTTCCAAAGCTTCATGCAAAGCCTACCATAATGTAGAGGTAAATAAAGAATCTCTATCATATATTATTATTTCCAGAAATATGTGCAGTCTTATCACTTCCCTGAAGAATTCGCTCACTATTGCAGGTGCATCATCTTGTACATTGCTTGGTATAAAATGCGCAACCTTGGTTAACTTATCCACAACAACAAGGATTGCATCATGCCTAAACCCTATTATATGCAAGCCCACTATAAATTCCATTCAAACCATCTACCATTTTTGCATAGGTATATCATATGGGTAGATCCTACCCGCTAGATGCAAATGTTTGGATTTCACTGTCTAGCACTCTAAGCATGTAGCCACATAATTCATGATGTATTTTTTCATACCTGATCGATAGTAGACCTTTCTCAATATTTTGTGCATATTTTTCCCTCCAATATGTGTCGAATAAGGAGTTTTATATGCCTCATTAAGGATTGTTTCTTTCAGTCCTCCTGTATTTAGAAATACCAACCTGATGCAGAACATTCATGTGGAACCACCTGTTAAATTTCAAGGAAAACGGGCGTACGGTTCACAAGTTATGGCTTCGACAAGGTGCATCATTCTCCTCTAGTGAAAAATAACTCAGCTCCTATGAGTTTAGTTGAATTGAAATCTTGTAGATTCTGGTTATCAATTTTCTTTAGTTCTGACTCAGAAACCCAAGAGTTATCTGACTATGGTAATCCTTCCCACTGAACCAAGAATTTTTTGTAGCTCCCATGTCTGGTGGTGATCACCTTCTTATCGAGCACCTATGGAACTCTATATTTTTCCTTCTTAGGCATCTGTCATGCCCAATTTATTGTCTCCTATAATTTGCCATCTTCAACAGTACCAGGATACTCAAATAAATCAAAAACATTAAAAAATAGTGAAATATCAAATTCATCAGGTAGCTCCACTTTATAGGCATTATCATTGATCTTCTTAAAAATCCTCCATGGCCCAATTTTCTTAAGTTTTAGTTTTTTATATGTCCCATTAGGAAAAATTTCTTTCCTAAGATGAACCATAACCATATCACCCTCTTAAAACACTTTCACCCTTCTGTGTGCATCAGAAGACTCTTTGTAGTGAGCATTACTACTCTGCAATTTTTCCCTCATTGACTCTTGCACTTTCTGGATATGCTTAGCAAATGCTTCTCCATCATCACTAACTTGTTCCCAAATTGGTAACTCAACCAAATCTAATACACCTCTAGGATTTTGACCATAAATAATTTGAAAAGGAGATTTACCTGTTGACCTGTTCATTGAACTGTTGTATGCAAATTCAGCTCATTGGTAAATCCCATTGTTTTGGTTTTTCTCCAACTATGCATCGTAAGAGGTTTCCTAAGATTCTATTCACTACCTCTATTTGCTCATCGATCTATGGGTGGTAAGCACTACTGAACTGCATCCTAGTATTCAACTTTTTCCACAACGTCCTCCAAAAGTGACTCAAGAACTTAGTATCTCGATCAGAAGTAATAGTCTTTGGAACACCATGCAACCGCACAATCTCATAAAAGAATAATACTACAGTCCTAGTTGCATCATTAGTATTTTGACAAGCAATAAAATGCACCATTTTGGAAAATCTGTCTACCACAACAAAAACTGAATCCTTACTCCTTTGTGTCTTGGGCAACCCCAACACGAAATCTATACTCAGATCGGTCCATGGTCCTGTAGGAACTGGCAGTCGCATATACAACCCTGTATTTTGTGCATGGACCTTAGCCATTTTACATGCTCTGCATCTAGATACAAACTTGATTATATATCTCTTCATTTTTGGCCAATAGTACTTCTCCTCTACAAGAGTGGTAGTTTTGGCTACTCCAAAATGACCGGCCAAATCCCCACTATGTAATTACCTCAAGATGTTCTCTCTCATAGAGCCATTGGGAATGGATAATAGATTATCCTTAAACAAGTAACCATTCTATAAAAAATACTCTTCAAAAATGGTATGGGACTCGCCCCTACCGCACTTTTGCACTGTTGCACAATATTCCCAAAATCCACATCAGATTCATATAGATCTTTAATCCCCTCAAATCCTACCACTTCATTCTCCATAGTCATCAACAACAAGACTCTCATCCTCAATGCATCAACAACCTTATTCTATTTTCCTGACTTGTGTTTTAGGACAAATGTATACTTTTGAAAAAATGAAACCCATTTGGCATGCCTGCTATTTAACTTTTTCTGATAATTGACATACCTCAATGCTTCATGATTAGTAAACAACACAAAATCATTTGAGATTAAGTAGTACCTCCAATGTTTCAATGCTTGCACAATTGCATAAAATTCCACATCATATGTAGAATAATTCTTCTTTGCATCATTCAGCTTCTCACTAAAAATGCTACAGTTCGACCCTCTTGACTTAAGACACCACAAATTCCATCAAATGAGGCATCACAATCAACCTCAAACACCTTACTAAAATATGGTAACACTAGAACAGGGGCTTCCGACACCTTCTTCAAGAGTTCAAAACTCTTTGTTGTTGTCATAGTCCATACAAACTCTTTCCCCTTTGTACACTTAGTTATAGGGGTAGCTATACTATTGAAGTTCCTGATGAACTTCCTGTAAAAGCTAGCTAGTCCGTGAAAGCTCCTGAGTTCTGTTATATATCGTGGAAGATGCCATTCCAAAATTTCTTTCACTTTCTCATCATCCATCCTTATGCCATCTAAATTATTATTATTTTTATTTCCACTTTATCAATCTAACGTTCTCATGGGGGTATTAAAATAACAAGTATCAAAAGACTTATAATTCTCTAATTGGATCCCATGCTCTTGGCATCTTCATTGCCACCTACAATCACACATTCCAAAAAGCAAGCTCATTCATTCAACAAAAATTGATGCACCTATATGATATTCAAAGTGTAAACTTTCATGCATTCACGAGCCAATCACCACTTTTCTCTTACCTTTTCCATTTACCAAATTCATATGTCGATTGCATATATCTAGTCCTACATGCACAACATAAATTAGTAGTACCCCAAAAAGTTGTGCGAGGACGATCATTACATTATCTCCCACTAGAAATAAATAAAGTCACAATGTTTATTGCATGATCAAATAGATCAAATACTTTGTACATATAGTTTTTTTCACATATGCAATATGAATCATGCCATTTTATTATTCATACATTGTTCATTATGACATAAATCATCATTGAATCATAAATCATTCAAATTTGGGCACTCAATTAAAAAACTTAATATTTCATATTGCAACTAACCAAATGTCTATTCATAAACTAAAATATACATCATCTCACAAATAAAGTTACTCTACTCAGTAACTAAAACATACACAAAACTACTCTACTTAGTGTTCAATCACATATCCATATACATATATATTTACATAAAATCACATAAAATGCTTTTTTTAAATGTTTTTATCTACTCAAACATTTAAGGAAACTGTTATTACCTATCTACCTTGTTCTCCCATGTGACATTTATATTCAAGTAGAGGTCCCATTGGATCCGATATTTCTCTATATCTCTCTTCCTCAAGTTCTTGGTTCGAAAACCAAGTATATAAACATGTCAAATTTCAATTTTGAGTGGATCAATAATTTGCAATTTGGAAACATCTAAAACATGAGTAGGATCATAAATGTATTTCCTAAAGAGGAACACATGTAAGACATTATGGATTTTGGATAAGATTGGTGATAAAGCAGGTTTGTATGCAACAGGGCTTATCTTACCCACAATTTCAAATGGACCCACATAACTTGAGTCAAGTTTAGAAAATTTTATGAAGATTTTAGTTGACTTCACCCTTAAGAACACTTTTTCTCCCATAAAATATTCTCTTGGTGTCTTTTTGAGGTCCACGTAGCTCTTTTGGTGGTATGTGACCTCCTTCAGCTTATGGTGATTTTTTTCAATTGATTCTCTTTTACAATTTTTGGTCTGATCACTACCTGATCTTACATATTATCCCAATATAAGGGATTTTTGCACCTTCTTCCATATAGGGTTTCAAAATGTGTCATACCTGGTGATGCATGATAATTGTTATTGTATTTAAACTCAACTAGGTATGAATAGTATTCCTACTTTGTATGTTGATTTATGCAATACATTCTTAGCATATCCTCTAATACCTGATTCACTCTCTCGGTCTATCCATATGTCTTAGGGTGATAGGTAGTACTAATATTTAAATTTATTTCCAAAGCTTCATGCAAAGCCTACCAAAATGTAGAGGTAAATAAAGAATCTATATCATATATTATGATTTCTAGAAATCTGTGCAGTATTATCACTTCCCTAACAAATTCGCTCACTATTGCAAGTGCATCATCTTGCACATTGCTCGGTATAAAATGTGCAACCTTGGTTAACTTATCCACAACAACAAGGATTGCATCATGCCTAAACCCTATTTTATGCAAGCCCACTATAAAGTCCATTCAGACCATCTACCATTTTTGCATAGGTATATCATGTGGGCAGATCCTACCCGCTAGATGCAAATTTTTGGCTTTCACTTTCTAGCACTCTAAGAATGTAGCCACATAATTCATTATGTCTTTTCTCATACCTGGTCGATAGTAGACCTTTCTCAATATTTTATGTATCTTTTTCTCCCCAAGATGTGTCGAATAAGGAGTTTTATGTGTCTCCTTAAGGATTGTTTCTTTCAATCCTCCTATATTTAGAACTACCAAGCTGATGCAAAACATGCACGCGAAACAACCTATTAAATTTCAAGGCAAACGGGAGTATGGTTCACAAGTTATGGCTCCGACAAGGTGCATAATTCTCCTACTGTTGCAAAAATGAAACCCATTTGGCATGTCTGTTATTTAAGTTTTTCTGAGAATTGACATACCTCAATGCTTCATGATAAGTAAACAACACAAACTCCTTTGAGATTAAGTAGTGCCTCCAATGTTGCAATGCTTGCACAATTGCATAAAATTCCACATCATATGTAGAATAATTCTTCCTTGCATCATTCAGCTTCTCACTAAAAAATGCTACAGTTCGGCCCTCTTGACTTAAGACACCACCAATAACTTAAGACACCACCAATAACTTAAGACACCACCAATTTCAACAAATGAGGCATCACAATCAACCTCAAACACCTTACTAAAATTTGGTAACACTAGAATAGTGGCTTCTGACACCTTCTTCTTCAAGAGTTCAAAACTCTTTGTTGTTGTCGTAGTCCATACAAACTCTTTTCCCTTTGTGCACTCAGTTATAGGGGCATCTATACTACTGAAGTTTCTGATGAACATCCTGTAAAAGGTAGTTAGTCCATTAAAGCTCATTACTTATGTTATAGATCATGGAAGAGGCCATTCCATAATCACCTTCACTTTGTCATCATCCATCCTCATGCCATCTAAATTATTATTTTGTTTATTTCCATTTTATCAATCTAAAGTTTTCATGGGGGTATTAAAATAACAAGTATCAAAAGACTTATAATTCTCTAATTGGACCCCATGCTCTTGGTATCTTCATTGCCACCTACAATCACAATTCCCAACAACAAGCTCTATCATGCAAAAAAAAATTGATGCACCTATATGATATTCAAAGTGCAAACTTTCGTGCATTCACGAGCCAATCACCACTTTTCTCTTAACTTTTCCATTTACCAACTTCATCCGTCGATTGCATATATCTAGTCCTACATGCACAACATAAATTAGTAGTACCCCAAAAAGATGTGTGAGGAGGATCATTACATGCTCTCCCACTAAAAATAAATATAGTCACTATGTTTAGTGCATGATCAAATAGATCAAATACTTTGTACATATAGTTTTTTCACATATGCAATATGAATCATGCCATTTTATTATTCATACATTGTTCATTATGACATAAATCATCATTGAATCATAAATCATTCAAACTTGGGCACTCAATTAAAAAACTTAATATTTCATATTGCAACTAACCAAATGTCTATTCATAAATTAAAACATACATCATCTCACAAATAAAGTTACTCTACTCAGTAACTAAAACATACACAAAACTACTCTACTTAGTGTTCAATCACATATCCATATACATATATATTTACATAAAATCATATAAAATGCTTTTTTTAAATGTTTTTATCTACTCAAACATATAAGGAAACTATTGTTACCTATCTACCTTGTTCTCCCATGTGACATTTCTATTCGAGTAGAGGTCCCATTGGATCCGATATTTCTCTATATCTCTCTTCCTCAAGTTCTTGGTTCGAAAAACAAGTATACAAAAATGTCAAATTTCAATTTTGAGTGGATCAATCATTTGCAATTTGGAAACATCTAAAACATGAGTAGGATCATAAATGTATTTCCTAAAGAGGAACACATGGAAGACATTATGAATTTTGGATAAGCTTGGCGACAAAGCAAGTTTGTATGCAACAGGGCTTATCTTACCCACAATTTCAAATGGACCCACATATCTTGAGTCAAGTTTAGAAAATTTTATGAAGATTTTAGTTGACTTCACCCTTAAGAACACTTTTTCTCCCACAAAATATTCTCTTGGTGTCTTTTTCAGGTCCACATAGCTCTTTTGGTGGTTTGTGACCTCCTTCAGCTTATGCTAATTTTTTCAATTGATTTTCTTTTACAATTTTTGGTATGATCACTACTCGATCTTACATATTATCCAAATATAAGGGAGTTTTGGACCTTATTCCGTATAGGGTTTCAAAATGTGCCATACCTAGTGATGCATGATAATTTTTATTGTATGTAAAATCAACTAGGTATGAATAGTCTTCCCACTTTGTATGTTGATTTATGCAATACATTCTTAGCATATCCTCTAATACCTTATTCACTCTCTCAATCTATCCATATGCCTTAGGGTGATAGGTAGTACTAATATTCAATTTTATTTCCAAAGCTCCATTCAAAGCCTACGAAAATATAGAGGTAAATAAAGAATCTCTATCATATATTATTATTTCTAGAAATTTGTGCAGTCTTATCACTTCCCTAAAAAATTTGCTCACTATTATAGGTGCATCATCTTGAACATTGCTTGGTATAAAATGTGCAACCTTGGTTAACTTATCCACAACAACAAGGATTGCATCATGCCTAAACCCTATTTTATGCAAGCCCCCTATAAAGTCCATTGAAACCATCTACCATTTTTGCATAGGTATGTCATGTGGGTAAATCCTACCAGCTAGATGCATATGTTTGGCTTTCACTTTCTAGCACTCTAAGCATGTAGCCACATAATTCATGATTTTTTTTTTCATACCTGGTTGATAGTAGACCTTTCTCAATATTTTGTGCATCTTTTTCCCTCCAAGATGTGTCGAATAAGGAGTTTTATATGCCTCCTTAAGGATTATTTCTTTCAATCCTCTTGTATTTGGAACTACCAACTTGATGCAGAACATGCACGTGGAACCACCTATTAAATTTCAAGGCAAACGGGTGTACAATTCACAAGTTATGGCTCCGATAAGGTGTATCATTCTCCTCTGGTGAAAAAGAACTCAGCTACTGCGAGTTCAGCTGAATTGAAATCATGTAGCTTCTGGTTATATATTTTATTTAACTCTGACTCTAAAACCCAATTGTTATCTTACTGTGGTAATCCTTCCCACTGAACTTGGAATTTGTTGTAGCTCCCATGTCTGGTGGTGATCACCTTCTTATTGAGCACCTGTGCAACTCTATATTTTTTCTTCTTAGGCATCTGTTGTGCCCAATTTATTGTCTCCTATAATTCACCATCCTCGGTAGTACCAGGATACTGAAATAAATTAGAAACATTAAAAATGGGTGAAATATCAAATTCATCAAGAAGCTCCACTTTATAGGCATTATCATTGATCTTCTTCAAAATCCTACATGGCCCAATTTTCTTAATTTTCAGTTTGTTATATGTCCCCTTAGGAAATATTTTTTTCCTAAGATGAACCATGACCATATCACCCTCATTGACTCTTGCACTTTATGGATATGCTCAGCAAATGCTTTTGCATCATCACTAACTTGTTCCCCAATTGGTAACTCAACCAAATCTAATACACCTCTAGGATTTTGACCATAAATAATTTGAAAAGGAGATTTACTTGTTGACCTGTTCACTGAACTGTTGTATGCAAATTCATCTTGTGACAAGGCTAAATCCCATTGTTTTGGTTTTTCTCCAACTATGCATCGTAAGAGGTTTCTCAAGCTTCTGTTCACTACCTCTATTTTCCCATCGGTCTATGGGTGGTAAGCACTACTGAACTGCAACCTGGTATTCAAATTTTTCCACAATGTCCTCCAAAAGTGACTCAAGAACTTAGTATCCCGATCAGAAGTAATAGTATTTGTAACACCATGCAACCGCACAATCTCATCAAAGAAAAATATTGCAGTCCTAGTTGCATCATCATTCTTTTGACAAGCAATAAAATGCACCATTTTGGAAAATTTGTCTACCACTACAAAAATTGAATCCTTACCCCTCTATGTCTTGGGCAACCCCAACACAAAATCCATACTCAGATCAGTCCATGGTCTTGTAGGAAATGGTAGTGGCATATACAACCCTGTATTTTATGCATGGCCCTTAGCCATTTGACATACTCTACATCTAGAGACAAACTTGATTATATCTCTCTTCATTTTTGGCCAATAGTACTTCTCCTCTACAAGAGTGGTAGTTTTGGCTACTCCAAAATGATCAGCCAAACCCCCACTGTGTAATTCCCTAAAGATGTTCTCTCTCATAGAGCCATTAGGAATGGATAATCATTTACCCTTAAACAAGTAACCATTCTCTAAAATATACTCTTCAAAAATGGTATGGGACTCACCCCCTACCACACTTTTGTACTGTTGCACAATATTCCCAAAATTCGCATTAGATTCATACAAATATTTAATCCCCTCAAATCCTACCACTTCATTCTCCATAGTGGTCAACAACAAGACTATCCTACTCAATGCATCAAAAACCTTATTCTATTTTCCTAACTTGTATTTTAGGAAAAATGTATACTGTTGTAAAAATGAAACCCATTTGGCATGTCTGCTATTTAAATTTTTCTAAGAATTGACATACCTCAATGCTTCATGATCAGTAAACAACACAAACTCCTTTGATATTAAGTAGTGCCTTAAATATTGCAATGCTTGCACAATTGCATAAAATTCCACATCATATCTAGAATAATTCTTCCTTGCATCATTTAGCTTCTCACTAAAAAATGCTACAGTTCGACCCTCTTGACTTAAGACACCACCAATTCCAACAAATGAGGCATCATAATAAACCTCAAACACCTTACTGAAATCTGGTAACACTAGAACAGGGGCTTCCAACACCTTCTTCTTCAAGAGTTCAAAACTCTCTGTTGTTGTCGTAGTCCATACAAACTCTTTCCCCTTTGTGCACTCAGTTATAGGGGCAACTATACTACTGAAGTTCCCGATGACCTTCCTATAAAAGGTAGCTAGTCCATGAAAGCTCCTTACTTTTGTTATAGATTGTGGAAGAGGCCATTCCAGAATTGCCTTCACTTTCTCATCATCCATCCTCCTTCCATCTAAATTATAAATTTGATTATTTCCACTTTATCAATCTAAATTTCTCATGGGGGTATTAAAATAACAAGTATCAAAAGACTTATAATTATCTAATTGGATCCCATGCTCTTAGCATCTTCCTTGCCACCTACAATCACACATTCCAAACAACAAGCTCATTCATGCAAAAAAATTGATGCACCTATATGATATTCAAAGTGCAAACTTTCGTGCATTCATGAACCAATCACCAATTTTCTCTTAACTTTTACATTTACCAACTTCATCCATCGATTGCATATATCTAGTCCTACATGCACCACATAAATTAGTAGTACCCAAAAAAGTTATGTGATGAGGATAATTACATGCTCTCCCACTAGAAATAAATATAGTCACTGTGTTTAGTGCATGATCAAATAGATCAAATACTTTGTACATATAGTTTTTTTCACATATGTAATATGAATCATGCCATTTTATTATAATTACATTGTTCATTATAACATAAATCATCATTGAATCATAAATCATTCAAACTTGGGCACTCAATTAAAAAACTTAATATTTCATACTGCAACTAACCAAATGTCTATTCATAAACTAAAACATACATCATCTCACAAATAAAGTTACTCTACTCAGTAACTAAAACATACACAAAACTACTCTACTTAGTGTTCAATCACATATCCATATACATATATTTACATAAAATCATATAAAATGCATTTTTTAAATGTTTTTATCTACTCAAAAATATAAGGAAACTGTTGTTACCTATCTACCATGTTCTCCCATGTGACATTTCTATTCGAGTAGAGGTCCCATTCGATCCGATATTTTTCTATATATCTCTTCCTCAAGTTCTTGGTTCGAAAACCAAGTATACAAACATGTCAAATTGTAATTTTGAGTGGATCTGTCATTTGCAATTTGGAAACATCTAAAACGTGAGTAGTATCATAAATGTATTTCCTAAATAGGAACACATGGAAGACATTATGAATTTTGGATAAGCTTGGCGACAAAGCAGGTTTGTATGCAACAGGGCTTATCTTACACACAATTTCAAATGGACCCACATATCTTGAGTCAAGTTTAGAAAATTTTATGAATATTTTGGTTGACTTCACCCTTAAGAACACTTTTTCTCCCACAAAATATTCTCTTGGTGTCTTTTTGAGGTCCACGTAGCTCTTTTGGTGGTTTGTGACCTCCTTCAACTTATGCTGATTTTCTTCAATTGATTTTCTTTTACAATTTTTGGTCTGATCACTACCCGATCTTACAGGTTATCCCAATATAAGGGATTTTTGCACCTTCTTCCATATAGGGTTTCAAAATGTGCCATACCTAGTGATGCATGATAATTGTTATTGTATGTAAACTCAACTAGGTATGAATAGTATTCCCACTTTGTATGTTGATTTATGCAATACATTCTTAGCATATCCTCTAATACCTGATTCACTCTCTCGATCTATCCATATGTCTTAGGGTTATAGGTAGTGCTAATATTCAATTTTATTTCCAAAGCTGCATGTAAAGCCTACCAAAATGTAGAGGTAAATAAAGAATCTCTATCATATATTATGATTTCTAGAAATTTGTGCAGTCTTATCACTTCCTTGACAAATTCACTCACTATTGCAGGTGCATCATCTTACATATTTCTTGGTATAAAATGTTCAACCTTGGTTAAGATATCCACAACAACAAGGATTGCATCATGCCTAAACCCTATTTTATGCAAGCCCACTATAAAGTCCATTCAAAACATCTACCATTTTTGCATAGGTATATCATATGGGTAGATCCTACCCGCTAGATGCAAATGTTTGGCTTTCACTGTCTAGCACTCTAAGCATGTAGCCACATAATTCATGATGTCTTTTTTCATACCTGATCGATAGTAGACCTTTCTCAATATTTTGTGCATCTTTTTCCCTCCAAGATGTGTCAAATAAGGAGTTTTATGTGCCTCATTAAGGATTTTTTCTTTCAATACTCCTGTATTTAGAACTACCAACCTGATGCAGAACATTCATGTGGAACCACCTATTAAATTTCAAGGAAAATGGGCATACGGTTCACAAGTTATCGCTTCGACATTGTGCATCATTCTCCTCTAGTGAAAAAGAACTCAGCTCCTACGAGTTTAGTTGAATTGAAATCTTGTAGCTTCTGGTTATCAATTTTCTTTAGCTTTGACTTTGAAACCCAAGTGTTATCTGACTATGGTATTCCCACTGAACGAGGAATTTTTTGTAGCTCCCATGTCTGGTGGTGATCACCTTCTTATCGAGCACCTGTGCAACTCTATATTTTTCCTTCTTAGGCATTTGTTGTGCCCAATTTAATGTCTCTTGTAATTCGCCATCTTCAATAGTACCAGGATACTCAAATAAATCAGAAACATTAAAAAAGAGCGAAATATCAAATTCATCAGGCAGCTCCACTTTATAGGCATTATCATTGATCTTCTTCAAAATCCTCCATGGCCCAATTTTCTTAAGTTTTTGTTTTTTATGTCCCCTTAGGAAATATTTCTTTCCTAAGATGAACCATGACCATATCACCCTCTTAAAACACGTTCACCCTTCTGTGTGCATCATAATACTCTTCGTAGTGAGCATTACTACTCTGCAATTTTTCCCTCATTGACTCTTGCACTTTCTGGATATGCTCAGCAAATGCTTTTGCATCATCACTAACTTGTTCCCCAATTTGTAACTCAACCAAATCTAATACACCTCTAGGATTTTGACCATAAATAATTTGAAAAGGAGATTTACTCGTTGACTTTGTTCACTGAACTATTGTATGCAAATTCAGCTTGTGACAAGGCTAAATCCCATTATTTTGGTTTTTCTCCAACTATGCATCGTAAGAGGTTTCCCAAGATTTTGTTCACTACCTCTATTTTCTCATCAGTCTGTGGGTGGTAAGCACTACTGAACTGCATCCTGGTATTCAACTTTTTCCACAACGTCCTCCAAAAGTGACTCAAGAACTTAGTATCTCAATCAGAAGTAATAGTCTTTGGAACACCATGCAACCGCACAATCTCATCAAAGAATAAGACTGCAGTCCTAGTTGCATCATTAGTATTTTGACAAGCAATAAAATGCACCATTTTGGAAAATCTGTCTACCACAACAAAAATTGAATCCTTACCCCTCTATGTCTTGGGCAACCCCAACACGAAATCTATACTCAGATCGGTCCATGGTCCTGTAGGAACTGGCAGTCGCATATACAACCCTGTATTTTTTTCATGGCCCTTAGCCATTTGACATACTCTACATCTAGAGACAAACTTTATTATATATCTCTTCATTTTTGGCCAATAGTACTTCTCTACAAGAGTGGTAGTTTTGGCTACTCCAAAATGACCAGCCAAACCCCCACTATGTAATTTCATCAAGATGTTCTCTCTCTTAGAGCCATTGGAAATGGATAATCGATTATCCTTAAAAAATTAACCTTTCTATAAAAAATACTCTTCAAATATGGTACGGGACTCGCCCCCTATTGCAATTTTGCATTGTTGCACAATATTCCCAAAATTTGCATCAGATTCATACAGATATTTAATCCCCTCAAATCCTACCACTTCATTCTCCATAGTGGTCAACAACAAGACTCTCCTACTCAATGCATCAACAACCTTATTTTGTTTTCCTGACTTGTGTTTTAGGACAAATGTATACTGTTGAAAAAATGAAACCCATTTGGCATGCCTACTATTTAACTTTTTCTGAGAATTGACATACCTCAATGGTTCATGATCAGTAAGCAACACAAAATCCTTTGAGATTAAGTAGTGCCTCCAATGTTGCAATTCTTGCATAATTGCATAAAATTCCACATCATATGTAGAATAATTCTTCCTTGCATCATTCAGCTTCTCACTAAAGAATGCTACAGTTCGGCCCTCTTGACTTAAGACACCACCAATTCCAACAAATGAGGCATCACAATCAACCTCAAACACCTTACTAAAATTTTGTAACACTAGAACAGGGGCTTTCGACACCTTCTTCTTCAAGAGTTCAAAACTCTCTGTTGTTGTCGTAGTCCATACAAACTCTTTTCCCTTTGTGCACTCGGTTATAGGGGTAGTTATACTACTAAAGTTCCTGATGAACTTCCTGTAAAAGGTAGCTAGTCCATGAAATCTCCTTAGTTATTTTATAGATCATGGAAGAGGCCATTCCAGAATTGCCTTCACTTTCTCATCATCCATCCTCATGCCATATCTCAAGATTACAAATCCCAAAAACACTAAACTATCTTGAAGAAATCTACATTTCTTCAGGTTGACATACAATTTCTCCTTCCTGAGCACGTCTAACACTAATTTTAGGTGTAATAAATGGTCTTATTCACTTTTACTATAAATCAAAATATCATCAAAATACACAACCACAAACTTACCATTATATTCCCGTAGTACTTTGTTCATCAACCGCATAAATGTACTAGGTGCATTAGACAACCCAAATGGCATCACCATCCACTCGTACAATCCATATTTTGTCTTAAAAATTGTCTTCCATTCATCCCTTCTCGAATTCTGATCTGGTAGTAGCCACTCCATAGATTAATTTTACTAAAGTATTTAGCTCTACCCAATCCATCCATCATGCAATCCACTCTCGACATAGGATACCGATACTTTATTATGATTTTTTTTATGGCTCTACTGTCTACACACATTCATCAGTCACCATATTTCTTTAGGGTTAGTAATGCTGGAGTCGTACATGGACTCATACTCTCCCTAACGAATCCCTTCTTTATCAACTCTGTCACTTGCCTACTCAGCTCTACATTCTATGTCGGGTTCTATTGATAAGCTGCCTGATTTGGGAGCGTTGATCCTGGAATAAAATCTATGTGATGTTGGATATCCATTTTTGGTGGTAGCCCATCTGGTAAATCCTCTGGTGTGATATCTTTATATTCACTTAGAAACTTAGATGCTATTGTAAGCATAACCACTTCCTCTATTTCTAGCGTCCCTGATCTCTGCAAGAAACTCCTTCATCGTCAACAAGCTCTCACTCGGCCCATCCTCCTTCAAAGGTACAAGAACAACATTTACACCATCCTTCCATAATATATAAGTATTCTTTATCCCATTATGGTTAGTATCCCTATCGTACTGCCAAGGTCTTCCCAATAGAATGTGACATGCATCCATCGAGATCACTTCACACCACACTTCATCCTTGTAAGTGCTCCCAATTGAAAATTTAATTAAACACACCTGATCTACTGTTAGCTCATTCCCCTTTTTAACCCATGAGATGTGATATGGATAAGGATGTTTTTCACATTTCAGGTTCCTTTTATCAACCATGACATTTGACAGCATATTCTCACAACTACCACCATCAATGACAATATTACATACCTTCCCTCTTGATGTACACCTTGTTCGAAATATGTTCCTTCGCAGCCAAGAATCTTCACCATCTATGGTCTGCCCCTTTGCTTTGCTCTACACCATCTCTTTCTTAGGAGCAATCAATGTCCTCCTTATCATAAGTGCTTCCCCCATGTCAGCAACAACTTCATCCTCATGTTGCTCTTCCATATCAACTAGATTGACCCTTCCTTATCCTCCTTGACCCATTTCTTGGACATCACGTTGGGGACACTCAAATGCTCTATGCCCCTCCTCACCACATCCATAACATGTATACGACCTCCTTGAATCATTCCCATTTTCTCCACCATCATAACCTCTACCTCATTGGTATCCTCTTCCTCTCAGATTATGTCCATCTTCATGTTTAGCAGGTATTGAGGATTTTCCCTTGAGAAAATTAGATCCACTTCGACCCCAACCTGAAGAGGGTTTGAATCCTTCTTACTTATTCTATTAATAATTTTTAATTTCTCCTCCGTCTTGAGGGCCATTTGATACGTATCCTCCATTGTAAGAGTGCGATGCATGCTCATCTCATCTTGAATAGCAAAACTTAGGCCATTTACATACCTGGCAGCCTTTTGGTCCTCCGTCTCATTGTGCTCCACTTGAATGGATAGCTTGTAGAATTCATTAGTATAGTCCTCAATGATTTGATCCTTCTATCGAATATTTTGAAATCTATGAAATAGGGTTTGGGAGTAGTCTACAGGTCTAATTTTTTCCTGTAACTTCTTCTTCATCTTTGTCCAATCCTTGATATTTTCCTTTCCATTCCTCTATCATGTAGTCTGTAAATGATCCCACCAAATCAATGCATGTCCCTTCAACTTTGTACGTGCGAGCTTAACCTTCTTCTCTTCAACAAGATTACTCCATTCAAAATATTTTTCTAGGCTATTGATTCAACCGATCAACTCCTCTAGTTTCAACCCACCAGCATACTCGAGAACCTCGATGTTAATCCCATCTCGATTCCCCTTAAGCCCCTATAGAGCTTGTATCAGTCAATTTTCAAAAATGTGTCCTTCTTCCTCTAGGCCCTCTGGTTCTACTTCTACATGGACCTCAGATCCATGTTCCTCAGGTATATTTTCATCATCAGATCCTTGATCTACACATGCCCTAGGATGTCTCTCTCCCATGCGATCAATCATACTAGTTAGTCGTGTTATTTCTACATTTAGATCCTCGATCTGCCTATTCATATGGACATATCTTCTAGGTGGCATATTTCCTTCACTAGCGAGATCACACTCGCTCTGATACCAAATGGTGTAAACTCAGCTACAAGAGACCAATAAAATGGACTCCAATCACATAACACAAATGCAATAATGGAAGAAAACTGCCAATTGATATTATTCTCATTCCTGAATTCACACCCCTTCTACAAAAGATTACAATCAATCATATAACAATCAAAAACCAAAAAAACCCTAAAGAAACCCTAAATGTTTTTTTTCTAAAAACTGCTAAAAATAGATCTTTTTCCTAAAAATTGCTAAAAATAGAAATGAGTCGGATTGTGCCCAAATTTGGTGCACACATCCCTCTTACAATAATGAACCTTAATTACAAATATTAGGTCTCAAATTATGGTATAACAAAATATAATAAGCTTCTAACAGCCAAAAAAACCCAAAAAACCCGGGAACCTATTCTAAAAGCTAATTTTGGGGCACTAGATGTCGGAGTTAGGTCTTGAAAACATGATTTTTGGAGGGTCAGGCGCATCAGAGATGGTATTGATGCAGAACATGCACGTGGAACCACTTGTTAAATTTCAAGGCAAACGAGCATACGGTTCACAAGTTTTGGCTCCGGTAAGGTGCATCAGGTGGATAATTCCAAGAACCAAGGTATGGTAGCCCAAGAGACAGGTGGGTCTTGCTCTAAGTCATTGACATAAGGGAGGTATGAGATTCGATTCCCCCCAACACTGGTTTGATTATTTATTTTTGTTTTTCAAGTGGTAGCAGGTATTTAGGGTGGGAGGCTAACTCTTAGTCTCAACCGCTTGGCTAGTGCAAGTGGTTGAAGCCCTACGCTTTGTGGGTGGATGTCAGAGGGTCGATTCCTATCCGCGATGAAGCTAATTAAATTTTTTGTATAAGGTATGCACGTGGTTGGTTTATGATATATGTGCTTAATTGTTAATTATTGACTATGGTATATATTAGTGGATGATTAATTTGGCCTATGGTTTGAAAACTTAGGAGATATAAGGTGAAATATTTTTTCTATAATTTGTTAGGGTTTAAATACAATTTATTTAAATCTATTAAGTTTGGAGTGATAATTTTGTGAAAGGTAAAATCATTGTAATGTTTTATTTTTGATATGAAAATGGAGTGAAAATTTGCTTTGAAAGTGTGGAGATAAAAGGTGTAAAAGATATTTTATTTGATTGTAAATTGTGCTTTATGAAAGGGAAATTATTGAGAGAATTTTGAAATCTTTAATGAAGTGTCTTTGATAACTAAGGAAGAGCCCTAGAGTATTATTTTTAGAAATTATTGAAGAAAATTTATGAGGACATTTTGAAATATAAATTTGCTATCTAACTTGTGAAGTGGCACATAGAAAAGTGGTTGATTATAAGACAGGTTTTGAAGACATATCTCCATCAAAGCAAAAAGGTATGGGTACATCATCCTTTGTTTGAAGTATTTGTTGGATTGAATATTGTGAAACATAAGGTGGAGTGAAAAGGATTTTTTGACAAGCATTGTTGAAAATATTTGAGTGAGTTCCATATGCCTCATGGTTGAATGTTTAGAGAACATTTGAGATAGAAAGTGGAAATTATTTAAGTTAGGGTTTGAGACCCATATTGTGCTTTTTGTTGGAAGTAGTGTGAAACACTTGGTTAGGGTTTGTAAGCAAGTTGTGCTTCATTGGTTGAATGACTAAGTGAAATTATTGAGTATTGATTTTGAGTGATATTGAAAGTGAATGTGTAAGCATTAGAAATAATATTTGTGAAATCAATAAACTTAATTATTGAGTAGAACATATTGAGTTTTTGATAGAGTACATCATTCTCGATATGTTCCAGAGGTTAAAAAAATTCATAGAATATGTCTAAATTACTTCAAGAGGAATTACTTTGAATATTAGACAAAGCATTTGATAGCATTGTGTGCAATATTTGATATTGATTGTGCATATCTTGTGATTTTTTTTGAGCATGTATTAGAGAAAATTTGAGCAAGTCTTGGTGAAGACTTGAAGGTAGATTTAAGTAAGTCTTGTAAATACTTGAGACAACATTGAAAGCAGGTTTGATTTTTTCAAGCCTTGTGTTAAGGCTTGGGCTAGATCTAAGCAAAGTTGATCAAGATTTGTGTTAAGGCTTGGAGATAGAGTTGAGACAAAAATTTATGAGCAGATTTGTGAGAAGAGTTAGAGCAGATTTGTACTACACTTGGTACAGAGTTTGGTATAGATATAAGACAGAGTTGAGAGCAATATTTGGAGGTAATAGAGTAGAGGACAACAATCTCCAGTGGATAGATATCCATTATCCAGGGTAGTGAGCATAGAGGTCTTCTGTGGAGAAATATCCACAAGCCATAGCAGTGGTGGCAAAAGTCTTCTAGAAGATCATCAACTAGAGTAGAGGGGAAAGAGTTCTCCTATGGATAGAGATCCACAAACTAGAGCAAGGGTAAAGAGTTCTCTTGTGGAGTGTGATCCACGAACCAGTTGGGAAGATAGAGTTATTCTATGGAGAGAGATCCACAAACCAGTTGAGGAGATAAAGGTCTCCTGGATCAAGTTCCACGAAGTAGATAAAAAGGAAAGGAGTTCTCCTATGGAGAGATATCCACAAATCAGAGCATAGGGTATTGTTGTATCCTTTGGACAATGTTCCATAAACATTGTAATAGATAATTGATTCCCAAGATATTTGTTAACAAAATTTTAGTAGAAATATTTTCTTCGTGGAGTAGCCCACATTGGGTGAACCACAATAAATTGATGTCTCTATTGTGTGTGATGATTTGTGCATAGCTTTAATTACTGCTATTGATATTATCATTGATAATATTGGATAATATTGTTTGGTAAAGGAAAGTGAAAGTTGATCTTATACTATTCACCCCCCTCTCAGTATAAACTTGTGTTCTTCAGAATTCTGAGAAGGCTAGACAGAGCTATGATTTCATATCTTGTGCAGTTTTTCTTTTATAGGAGAAATGCTTTAGTTCCTCTTGTGGAAACCATTCCTGGTAATACTACTTACGACCATTCACCCATCATATTTAATGTGCTGATGAAATCCTTGCCTTAGAGACACTACAAGTCACAATTATTTTTCAATACTTCCTTTCTTCAGTACCCTTCCATGGTTTGTCATATTAGTAGAGTCTTCAATCTAGTTCCTAGACCTAATGGAGAGTTGGGTTAGATAGAATGGTGGAATGATACCATTTTCATACAATTATCTTACTTTGTACTTTAAATAAAATGTGGTGTAGTTCAAAAGATATTCTAATGGTGTCCTTCATAATGAGCTTGCCAAAGCTTCTCTTAGGCTTGAGGCTTGTCCATTTAATCTTGAACTTCAGTCTCATGTTGCCCAGCTGAGGCATGAACTTAAACTTGCTAAACTTTATGATGCCCGAGGAGCTCAAATTAAATCTCATATTCATTGGCTTAAAGTTGGTGATAGGGTCACCAAAGCATTTCTTCAAAGGTTCCACCCTCCTAGGCAAGCTACTCAATTCAATGTCATTCAAGACAATGTAATAAGTCTTACCTCTCTTCCTGAGATGATTAATGTTTTTTTCAAGAACTATACTAATGTTTTTATCACTCAAGCTTATTCCCCCGAGTAGGAGCAAGCACTGGAATCTTGTATGGTAGTTTTACTAGTTAAGGTTTCAGAGTCTCAAAGAGTAGGGTGTGATAAACTACTCTCCCTTATAGATATGGAGGATGCATTATCTCAAATTGCAAATGACAAAGCACCATGTTTGTATGGATTTCCTTGTGAGTTCTACAATGGTGTTTAGGACTTAGTTGGTCCTGATCTGCATAAAGTTTATTTAGAGGCTCTTAGAGTAGCCTCTTTGGAAGCAATTATTAATAGGAGCAGTATCAAATGCATACCCAAGCAAGGGTACCTAGAGTTAATTACTAATTGGAGGCCTATTACTTTGTTGAATGCTAGTTACAAGATCATTTTCAAAGCTTTAGCTCTTCACCTTAGGCCTCTTCTTCCTTTGATAGTTAGATAAGAGAAAACTGGCTTTATTCAAGGAAGGTACATCCTCGACAATGTTCTAGCTGTCTAGGAGGGCATGGAATGGGCCTAGATGTCAAACAAGAACATGTTTTTTATTAAAATTTATTTTGAGAAAGCTTATGACCGTATTGAATGGAGATTCATTCTTGCTATGCTCAAAGCTTTAGGATTCGGTTAGTTTTCATTCAGACTATTGCTATGTTATTCAAAGATGCTTCGACTATTCTCAATCTAAATAATTCACATTCTAAAGCAGTGGGTCTATTTAGGTTTGTTCGACAAGGGTATCCTATTGCTCCTTCTTTATATGTGCTTACTATGGAAGCCTTCGACTATATTTTAGTTGCTTAAGCTCCTGTAGGTCTTATTAAAGGGATTGATCTCCCAAATGATCAGGGATAACTTATTAATGGTCACTTTGCTTATGACTCCTTTCTTACTATAAGGGAAGAGGAGAAATCTGTTTCTAATGCTCTATTTTGTCTAAACACCTTTTGCACAACCTCTAGTTCTAGCATACAATGGAGGAAGACCTCCTGCTTCAGACAACCCCCCTTGCATAAGTTGCCTTGGCTTCAAGGGTATCATTGGAATTGGATCCCTCTTGGAGAAGTTTTTAATTTTCTTGGTATTCCTTTTGCCTTTCAAGGCTCCCCTAATCAGCTTTGAAATTATGTGCTTCAAAGAGTTGAAAAGAAACTTGATTTTTGGCTTACTAATAAGTTGTCATTAGCAAGTAAATTTTAGATTTTCTCTAAAGTTTTAGTTGTAACTCATGTTTATTATTCCTCTTGTTGGGTTCCTTCAAAAGCTTGCTATAAGAATCTTGAGAAACTCCTTCGAGTTTTTCTTTGGAATAATTCTTCTAAAAAAAAAGGATTTCATAGAGTTTCTTGAAATATTTGTTGTCTTCCTAGAGAATCTGGTAGAATGGGTCTGTTAGACTGTAGATGGCAAGGTATTGCTCTGTGTGCTAAGTGGGTGATTAGGGCTCTGAGGGGAGCTAAAGCTTGGAAAGTTTTGGTTCAACATTTTATTTCCTCTGGTCTTCCTAAAAACCATAGAGCATGGAGAGGGTTGGATTTTCCCTCTCTCATTGTTCCTATGGTTTTTGTTAATATTTTTAACTCCTTTGTTATTAAAAATATATGGAAAGGCTTGCAAAAGCTCACTCCTTGGATCTGTTGGAGAGGATATGGCTTTCGTAAATGCTTATCCATCAATTCTATGAATATTTGGTGGTCCCTCGTGTTTCTTCATCAAGGTTCTCCCTTAGCTCGGGTGCAATGGATTCATGCTCAATGGTTTTTCAAAAAAGGGTATTATTACAATAACTGATTTCTTTTCTCACCAAACCAGGGATTGGATCCCACGTAATGAGTTCAAACGCACCTTTAGGCTAAATGGTGCGGACAAAGATACATATGATGTTGTTATTGCTCTCACTCCTTTTTCTATGTTGCATAAGATTGGTGTGTGCTCAAATCATCCTTGGTGGTCAGACTAGAGATGGCATGTTAACATTCCTTAACCTAATTATAAGGCTTTTTTGGGGTATAAATGGCATGTTGACACTCCTTTGCTTAATTTTAAGGCTCGTTTGGGGTATTAATGGTTATCTCCTCATGTTCCTTTGGTCCCTAAGCTCAATAAACATTGAGACTTATTTTCTACAAGGACTAGATGGAATTCTAGATTTCAAAATGTTTGGGCTACTTATGTTAAGCCCAAGCAATTTATTTTTGCATGGAGCTTTTTGTGTCAAGGCCTTCCCTTAGGGGAACGCTTGAAGCACCTTGTAAATCCTGATTCGAAATGTCCTTTTTGTGGTGTTCCCGAGTCTTTTATATACCTCTTTTGGAATTGTAAAATATCTAGACAAGCTTGGGAATGGGTTCTTTCTTTTTTTCCCATTTACAACTACAAGAGTTTCTTGGCCCCAAGTTGTTCTTGGGGACTCTTTAAATTTGTATCTCTCGCTTTTTGAAGTGTGATAGATTTTCAGGATTAGCCTACTCTTTCAAATTTGGAAGGCCTGCAACAAAATTATTTTTAAACAGTGTACACCTTCTGTCACATTTACTCATGCTGACAAATTAGAAGTTTTTAATGACATGTGGCTACAAATATGTACTCAAGCCAACAAATTTTCTATGGATTTGGATCATTTGCATGTTCTTATGGCACACTAGGCCAATGCTCCATGTATAGTCAACCGGATCCCCACAGAGCGCTCTTCTCAGGAGCATTTTCAATCCCGCTCTCATCGTCGACCTCCGTCATAAGCAAGAAGTGCTCTCGTAGATAGGCACTGGTCCTAACCCTCACTAGTCAGGAAGCATCCTAATGTTGACATTGCTTGTTCATCTCGCCAGGTTGGGGGGTGGGATGATGTTCAACCAGTTTCTCCTAAGTCTGTTGTTGGTTGGAGCGATGTGGGTACTAAAGACCTTAATCGTGATGTAGAGGGATGGATTTCCATCCCATAATCACTAGCAGTTTATGCAAGACAACACGCCAGGGCACATTACTCCATATGATATGTTTTCTTTGATGTAATGATCATCAATGATCATGATTAGTAAACTTGTGTTTTGTTGGCGGCTTTGTTTACTAACCCTTGTCAATGAGGGTTAGTTTGATTCCCCATGGGATGTGTTAACCCACCCACTTTTTTTAATTATTATTGTAAAAGTTGTTATCTTAAATTAATATAAATTTACTTTTTTCAAAAAAAAAAAAAACTATTTAATAAAATTAATAAAAATCCAAGCTTAGATTCTTATAAGTTATTAAAAATTACCATGTAAAACATTCAACTATTTTAAATATTTTTATTAAAAAAAATTATTTGATAATATTATAAGTAAAAATTTCTAAATTTAATGCCGTGTGAATGAAAAATGTGAAAACATACACAATCTCATCTTTGTACCAGCGACCTATATTTATGCTAAAGGGTCGACATCGCTTCTATGTAACTTCACATTTTTTAAAGAAAGCATGGGAAACACATACAATTTGTATCGATCGATAATGAGTTGGTACTTCTACGGATGCTGAGCTGTAGCGCAAACGAGAAGTTAAAAACAAAGCATTGAGTGAGAAACTGGCTTTTACAGTTGTTCGCGGTCCCACAAGTGCCGTCAAGTCGCTTTAAAGGACACGTTAATAACGACAAGAAGAAATCCAAAGATAGATTCTACTTTCGACTGCTACGTGATCAAGACAGAAAAGACAATATGACGGTTAAATAGCTATGATTGCCAATTTACTTGTTACAATATATAGATTAGTTTACTTTTAGTTTACTCAAAGTAAACATTGAGATACTCTGGCATTTCGTCAGATAAACGTCTATAATTTAGTATATGTCAAGTTGCTTTGAAGGATAGGAAGAAATCCAACGATAGATTCTTCTTTCCACTGCTACGTGATCAAGACAGAAAAGACCACATATACGTTTAAAATTTGACTATTAAATAGCTATGATTGCCAATTTACTTAGATTAGTATACTCAAAGTAAACATTGAGATGCTCTCGCATACCGTCAAATAAACGTGTATAATTTAAAATTATCGTATATGTCAAGTCGCTTTAAAGAACACGAAGAAATCCAAAGATTGATTATACATTCCACTGCTACGTGATCAAGACAGAAAAGACAATAACGGTTAAATAGCTATGATTGCCAATTTATTTGTAGTATACTTGAAGTAAACATTCGGATACTCTCTCAAATTATCGTATATGTCAAGTCGCTAAAGAACACGAAGAAATCCAAAGATAGATTCCAGTCGAATTAGATTCCACTAGTTTCGACCGATCAAGACAAGAAAAGACCATATACGTTTAAAATTTGACGGTTAAATAGATTATGATTGACAATTTACTTCTTTATTGATTAGTTTACTGAAAGTAAACATTGAGATACTCTCGCATTCCGTGAAATAAACGTGTATGGTTTAAAATTATCGTATATGTCAAGTCGCTTTAAAGGACACTAATAAATCTAAAGATAGATTCTACTTTCTACTGCTACGTGATCAGGACAGAAAAGACCACATACGTTTAAAATTTGACGGTTATGGCTATGATTGCCAATTTACTTATATATAGATTAGTTTACTGAAAGTAAACATTGAGATACTCTTGCATTCCGTAAAATAATTAAAAAAATTTATAACAACCTACTACACCAAGATTCAAAACAAAGAACCTTTCATCAGTACTCTCTTATTTTTCTGAGTCGGCGCAAGTCCATACAATGAGAGCCCGCGGCGGAGCACTGACTATCGGATAACATATGGATGGTTGAGATTTTTACTACAAATGCTCACGGTTCTGTCACATAAAGTTTGGGTCCCCATTGCCTATACGGTACGTTGCATTCTTCTTCACCGAAAAGCATAAATAAGTGAGCAATAATTGAGATGGCATGTGTGCATTTGAATTTGAATTTTTATTAATGTTCATTGGTGACCAAAAGAGGTCAATAGGACTGTAAAGTAGGACATATACAAAACAACGGGAGTGCCTAATGCAGCTCCAGAGAAAATAAAGTAAAAAAAACTGTAAACAGGATGACATTTGATATACAAGATCTGTGGATAAGGATTACTCCCAACATTCAAGGTTGAAGAGAAGTGAGAGAAGTGAGTGATGTGAGAGTTGGATGTGATCGTAGATGTTTTTTTTGTTGGAGGCGACGACGAATTGATCTTGTTGTATCTCTGTGATCACCTTGGCGCTTCTTGGTCGTGGCCTTTGGAGGTTGAAAGAATGAAGTGATAAGTCGAGATCTTGTTATCTTCTACAAATTGTTACTAAGTAGTTATTTCCTGAGATTAAATAATTCCTGATGAAAATGGCAATGCATCTCTGATCTTCATAATTAATCCAAGATTTTAGTGTATGGGTGTCTCTGAATAAACAATAATATTTACCTCATATCTCATAGTAGACAGGACAGGTGAAAATGAAATGCTCCTCGGATTCCACATCAAGACTGCACAATCTACAAATATGTTGATCTCTGGGGAGGTGATGATCTGTCTCAATACACAGTTGGTGGAAGCAAACTCGTAGCTGAGCTAGAGGAAACCTGAGGTTGTGTGACATCTATATCAAGTTATAATTTGGAGTAGTGATCAATCCATGCTCTAGTTGGAGATAAAAGTGAGAGTAATGGAGCAGTTTTGGTGAAAGAGGTTCCTTTGGATCAATCCAAGTAGTTTTTATATATGCTGAGTAAATCTCATCTCGAATATTATTATTGGAGTATGGTGCGTTGATTGATGCTTTAGTAGGAGGAGGTCTCATGATGTCTAGGCCAAGAGATTGAAGTAGAGTTGTAGTCTGAGCTTACTAGCAATTCCTGACCCCTTGATTTGCCAACTGTCTTGAGGATTGTAGTGCTAAATATGGATATCTTCTCATGTCCGACATACAATGAAATCTATGCAGTAAAAAGACAACAAGAAATATTGTTGATGTAAGCAATGGACGAGCACCAAACTCAGCTAGAATGATGGGATGTGGAACAGTTCTTTTGGAACGAATGAACTTTGACAACATTGAGATGAGGACCCTTTCAATACGAGACCAACCCAACTGTCTAAGGCTAGGGCCCCAAACTTCATAGCCATAGAGCAGTGTAGGGGTAACAAGAGTGTGGAAGAGTCTAATATTTGTACTGATGTCCTAAAATTGGAGCTGAAAGCATTACTTATCCGGAGAGGCTAGGGCAGCATAACCTTTGTTTAACCTTGCTTGAGATGCAGGGATCAAGTTAAAGGTAGGTCATGTGAAAATAACTCCCAATTATGTGTACGATGTGACAATCTCAACAACCTTCCCTTTATATGTGATATGAACAAAAGAAAGATCTTTCTTGGGTAGGTTTAATGTTATGATTTTTGTTTTTTGGAGATTAACTTCTAATCCATGCAAGTCATAGTATGTGCCAAGTATGTCCAATTGTTGTTGAAGTCCTCCTATTGTATGTGACATTAGGATAATGTCATCAACAAATAACAAAATGGCAATAACACTACCAAAAAGTAGGCAACCTGTATTCTTAGCCAGAGAGTCCATAATGAGCACCTCCAATTCATCAATATATAATCCAAAGAGTGTAGGTGAAAGTGGGCAGCCCTGTTTAACCCCAATAGTACTATGAACATCTTTTATTCTAAGAGATCCAATTTTAACCTGTCTAGTGACTTTTTCATATAAGGTCATAACCAACAGAATAACCTCCTCTGGAATTCCTAGATCCTTCAACCTCTGAAGTAGTAACTTTTTGGGAACAATATCAAATCCTTTCCTGTAGTCAACAAAACAACAATAGACCCTACGTATATTGGCTTTGGCTTCTTCAATGATAGCTTTGAGAGTTAGAATGTGATCATAGGTACGATGATTTCTTCTGAAACCTGCCTACCCCTTTGCATGAAGTTTCTTAGCCTTAACAAAATCAAAGATAAAAACATCAAGAACTATTGCAAAATGTTTTACAAGAGTATGACCAACCATAATAGTTTTGTAATTGTTTGGATTTAGCGGATCTCCAGATTTATGGATGGGATGTATGATATTCAAGGACCAAGAGGGTGGGAACCCATGAGTAACTATATGATTGAAGAGTTTGGCAATATGGACCGCCAAGACTCTAGGGCTATGATTAAGAAATTTTGCCTTCAAATTTTTAATATCAGTTGCTTTCCCAGTCTGTAGTTTACGGATAGCATGAAAAATCATTTCATCAGTAAAGAAGTTACAATATGATGGTCGTGGGTTGGGGATAATTGAGGCATTAATGCAGGAGCATCCAATGGTGTAAAAATGATCTTGCATCACCCAAAAAATATTGTAATTGTTTAATTTTGTAAAAACTAGTAAAACTAGTTTTTCTTTTAGGATATTTTTAAAGGTCTTAGAGGTCAAATTTGAGGATTTTGAGCTAGACATGAGCCTTATTATGAAGATCTAAGGTTCACTTAGCTTAGATCATTTCATGCCATTTCCGAAAATATGTTGTAATAGTCAATCGGGTCAATGAGCGCGAAGTTATGACCTCCGCAAGTTGCCCCAAATTTCAAATTTGAAATTTCAAGTTTTAGGTGGGAAAAAAGGGGAAAATAGGGCATAAGTAGGAATTTTCAAAATTGTAAAAGGGATCTTCTTTTGGGATCCTCATTATTAGCATGAAATTAATGGAAAGCTTTGGCTCCTTTTAGCATTTCTGGTTTTTAGTGGATTGTATGTGTTTTTTTTAATGCAACTCTGCTTCAAGTGGTATCAGAGCGAGAGTTCCTGAGTGTGTAAATAGAGCGCCAAACATGAGGCAGTTTACACCAGGATCTGTGGTTAGGGTTTGTGGGAGAAGTGAGCAGAATGCCTCCACAAAGAAACCGTGGTGGTGGGAGAAATATGGTGCCAGAAGAAGATTTTAGATCTTTGTAGAGGCAAGTTCAAGCTCTACAAGAGGAGCTGCGTAGAGGGTTTGAGCCAAGGAGAGAAGAAGGGAGTGAATATGAAGCTAAAGAAGAAGAGGCCTAGTTCAAAGAAGAAGAAGAGGCAGTAGATCCTGCACAAGCTAGATTGTATAAGGCCATATCACAGATTGGAAAGAGACCGAAGTTTGATGTCTCCACGTATTCTAGAAATCTCAACCCAAAAGAGTTGATCGACTGGATCAATGACATGGAGGAATACTTCGAGTATGAGGAGGTAGAAGATCCTGAGAGGGTCAAGTTTGCTAAGACCAAGCTGAAGGGTCATGCTAGCATATGGTGGAAGGGAGTACAACTAGATAGAAATAAAAGAGGAAAATAAAGGATAACAAGGTGGGAGCGAATGGTGGAGAAGTTGAAGAGACAATTTATTCCAGCTGATTACGAGTTGGATCTGCTCAAGAAAATGCAGGGTTTGAGACAATCGAGTAAGTCTATAAAATAATATATAGAGGAGTTCTATAAGATCCTGATTAGAACAGGCCATTCTGAGGCCAACAAGGAGAAGGTAGCTCGTTATATTAATGGGTTAAGAGCAAGTATTCAAGAAGAGTTGAGTCTAGTCAGGATGACCACCATTGAAGATGCTTACCAATTTGCCTTGAAGGTAGAAGAGAAGTTGAACAAGAGGTTTGAAAGAAAACAAAGAGGAAGAGGTCGTGGTGGAAGAACTAGTGGGAGAAAAAATGGAGGATGGAATGAGGACCAAAAGAAAACTAGGGATACAAGCAACAATCAAGACCAGAAGGGAGAAAATGCTTACCACCCCCATGAGAAGAATAATAACTACCAAAATAATGGTTACCAAAGAGGAAGAGGAAGGTCTGGACGAGGGTTTGGAAGAGGAGGATTTCATGGAACCTGTTTCCACTATGGAGAAGAAGGACATCGAGCATACGAGTGTCCACAAAACCAAGGAGGAACAAATAGGAGGCTTGAAGGTAATGCTCGAGCTACTATTGTTGATGAAGGTGTTGAATCTGAGCACTCTGAAGAAGCAGAAAGAGGAGAAGTACTGATAACAAGGAGAGCCTTGCTAAATGAGGAGAAAGATCCAGATCAGAGGAAGAGCTTATTTCACACAAGGTGTAAATGTGCAAGTAAGGTTTGTAATGTTATCATAGATAATGGTAGCATGGATAACCTAGTTGTAGAAGGAATGGTTACCAAACTGCAGTTAGAGAGGAAGAGACACCCGCATCCATATCGGATTGTGTGGTTGCAAAAGGACCATAGGGCTTTGGTCAGTGAGCAGTGCTTGGTAAAATTTAATATTGGGAATTACTGTGATGAGGTCCTATGTGACATCCTGCCTATGGATGCTTGCCATTTGCTATTGGGAAGGTCGTGGTAGTTTGATCGGTGTGCAATGCATGATGGGCGTGCCAACACTTACTCCCTAACAAAGAATGGAGTGCACCATAAGTTGAAGCCCCTAAAGGAGGTGGACGAAAAGGTATGTAGTAGTGCTAAAATCTGTTTAGTTGAAGGTAGAAGGTTTTTGGATGGTTTGAAACATGAGCATATGTGCTATGCATTAATTCCTAGAGTTAGGGAAGAAGAATGCAAAGATACCCCATTAGAAGTCTCAGGTCTGTTAGAAGAAGTCTTAGGTCTATTAGAAGAATTTCTAGATATTATATCAGATAATGTACCAAAGGGTTTGCCACCAGTGAGGAAGATCAGTCACCATATAGATTTGGTACCAGGATCTAGTTTACCCAATAAGGCAGCCCATAGAATGACTCCTGTAGAAAGTGAGGAGCTAAACAGACAAGTCCAAGAGTTGTTGAAAAAGGGACTAATTTGGGAGAGCCTGAGTCCATGTGCAGTACCTACAGTACTAGCACCAAATAAATATGGAGAGTGGAGAATGTGTACAGACTCTCGAGCTATTAACAAGATCACCATAAAATATAGGTTCCCATTGCCAAGGATGGATGACATTATGGACTGTTTGAGTGGAGCCAAGTACTTCACAAAGATTGACCTGAAGAGTGGGTACCATCAAATTCGTGTTAGAGAAGGGGATGAGTGGAAGACAACCTTCAAGACCAGAGAGGGTTTGTATGAGTGGTTGGTCATGCCATTTGGGCTAACCAATGCACCAAGCACATTCATGCGGCTGATGAATGAGGTATTGAAGGAGTTTTTAGGAAAATTCATCATTGTATATTTGGATGACATTTTAATATTTAGCAAGACCCTAGAAGAGCATCTGATGCATATCAGAAGAGTTTTTGAGAAGTTGAAGGAGGAGCAATTGCTGATTAATTTGAAGAAGTGTAGTTTTGTGAAGGAGTTAGTGTATCTGGGATTTGTTATCTCAGCTGAAGGTCTAAAAATGGACCCAAAAAATGTGAGGGCTATCATTGAATGGCCTACTCCAAGGAGCATAACTAAGGTAAGATCATTTCATGGTCTAGCAAGTTTTTACAAAAAAATTATTAGAAATTTCAACAGTATTTGTGCACCCTTAACAGAAAAAATGAGAGGGGATAAGAAAGAATTTAAGTGGACCTTAGGAGCAGATAAGATCTTTGATATGTTGAAAAAGAAGGTCATAGAACAACCTGTTTTAGCACTTCCAGATTTCAATAAGGTATTTCAGGTAGACTGTGATGCTAGTGGTAGTGCCATAGGAGCTATGTTGAGTCAAGAAAGTAAACCTGTTGCTTATTTTAGTGAGAAACTCAATGATGCTAGGAAGAAGTATTTTGTATATGATCAAGAGTTTTATGCTATAGTTCAGGCTCTAAAGAAGTGGAGGCATTATTTGTTGTCAAAAGAGTTTGTTCTATATACTGATCATCAGGCCTTACAGTATATTAATAGCCAAGGGAAGCTAAATCAGAGGCACTTAAAGTGGGTTGAGTTTCTACAGAGTTATACCTTTGTGTTGAAGCATAGGAGTGGGAAGTCAAACAGAGTTGTAGATGCCTTAAGTAGAAGGCAGTGTTTGTTGACAGAAATGAAGGTGGAAGTTGTAGGGTTTGACGAACTTAAGGGTTTGTACCCTAAAGATCCTAATTTTGTAGAGGCTTGGAGGGCTTGCTTAGCACCTGTTACTTTAGACATGACTAAGTGGTTGGATTTTCTAATCCAATATGGGATGTTGTTTAGAGGAAATCAATTATGCATTCCAAGGAGTTCAATGAGGGAGAATCTGGTCAAGGAGAAGCACAGTGGAGGGTTGGCTGGACACTTTGGTCGAGATAAGACCATTGCCCTCGTTAGTGAGAACTACTATTGGCCATAGTTGCAGCAAGATGTGAAGAAGTTTGTATAGAGTTGCAGAGTATGCCAGATGGCCAAGGGTGTGAGACAGAACACTGGATTATATCAGCCGTTACCTATACCAGATAGGCCATGGGAGGACATCAACATGGATTTTGTTCTTGGCTTACCAAGGACACAAAGGAGGAATGACTCCATATTTGTGGTGGTTGATAGGTTTTCGAAGATGGCACATTTTATTCCCTGCTAGAAAACTAATGATGCAGTTCATGTTGTAGGGTTGTTTTTCAAAGAGGTGGTACGCCTACATGGTCTACCAAAGAGTATCATTTTCGATAGGGATACCAAGTTTGTTGGGTATTTTTGGAGGACCTTATGGAAGAAATTGAAGACAAACCTAAAATTTAGTTCTGCATACCACCCACAGATTGACGGACAAACAGAGGTGGTGAACAGAAGTTTGGGCAATCTACTGAGGTGCTTGGTAGGAGATAAGCCCAAGGGATGGGATTTGGTTTTGCCACAGGCATAATTTGCATACAATAATTTTGTCAATAGGAGTACTAATAAATCCCCATTCCATATTGTGTATGGGAGCAGCCCAAGGAATGCTTTCGAGTTGAGAAATATGGACAGAGGGGAAAAGAGTAGTGTTGAGGCTGAGGACTTTGCAGAGCACCTGAAGAGCCTGCATGATGAAGTGAAGCAACATATCAACAAGATGAACACTCAGTACAAGACAAGAGCAGACCAGAAGCGATGACTTAAGGAGTTCCAAGTGGGAGATCAAGTTATGGTTCACTTGAGAAAGGAAAGATTTCCTGCTAAAACCTACAACAAGTTAAAAATGAAGAATTTTGGACCATGCAGGGTCATAGGGAAATGAGATTCAGGGAATGCCTATGAGGTAGAATTGCCAAGTGGGTTGAATATATCACCTGTGTTCAACATTTTAGATTTGGCAGAATATCATGAAGGTGACAATAATGGTGGACCAATCACAAAATTATGGAGTATTCCCACATCTACTCCAGATATAGAAGAGATAGAAGAGGTCCTAGATACCCGTGTAGGCAAAAGCACAAGAAACAGGCAGTATGTAGAATATCTAGTTAAGTGGAAGGGCAGGCCTATTGAAGATTCATCTTGGTTGTCGAAGGCTGAGGTTGAACACCTTGGTTTTCTTCCAACAACAAAGAAGTGAAGGTCACTTCTCAATTTACCCTGGGTGTCTAATGTAGGAGCATCCAATGGTGTAAAAGTGATCTTGCATCACCCAAAAAATATTGTAATTGTTTAATTTTGTAAAAACTAGTAAAAACTAGTAAAACTAGTAAAACTAGTTTTTCTTGCAGGAGATTTTTAAAGGTCTTAGAGGTCGAATTTGAGGATTTTTGGCTAGACACGAGCCTTGGTGTGAAGATACAAGGTTTGTCTATCTTAGCTCGTTTCATGCCATTTTCAAAAATATGTTGTAATAGTCAATCGGGTCAACGAGCGTGAAGTTATGACCTCCACAAGTTGCCCCAAATTTCAAATTTGAAATTTCAAGTTTTAGGTGGGAAAAAAGGGGAAAATAGGGCATAAGTAGGAATTTTTGAAATTGTAAAATGGATCTTCTTTTGGGATCCTCATTATTAGCATGAAAGTAATGGAAATATTTGGCTCCTTTTAGCATTTCTAGTTTTTAGTGGATTGTATGTGTTTTTTTAATGCAACTCTACTTCAGGCATGGTTTGGGATATCATAAAGTGAGTCAGCATGGTTTGGGCCACTCCAACTTTAGCAGTTGTCCAACAATAGATAGAATCTACATATCTACATATGCACAAATAGAAAGAGAGATTAATAATACTCATGAGGGCTCCACAGTGATAGACCCTCAGATATCAGTAAACCTTAGCTAACAATAGATTAAATGGCATATGAAAATTTATAGATCATGTAATAGAATAACATAATAATGATTTACCTTGCTCGTGGTGATATTTTACTTCATTGTTGCAGATCTAACGATAGATGGCGTGATGCAACAGACTTTGGTTCACGCTTTTATGATTATGGCAGGCGCGGGTGCGTACTTGGTGATTATGACAGGTTCGAGCGCACACTTGGTAGGCTCTGGTGTGAGCTTCGTAGGCTCTAGAGTGAGCCTGTGATACGACAGGCTTTGGTGTGCACCTGGAAAGCTTTGTAGTGAGCTTAGAAAGCTTCTGCAATGATATTGGTAAGCTCTGGAGAGCACCTGCGAGTGAGGGTTAAATCTATAGAAGCAGATCATGGGAATGTGAAGGATACGACGGATGGGGGATGATGGCGACGATGGCAAAAAATGGTTGGGGGATGGATGTAAGGGTGGCTAGAATGGTTGAAGTCCTATGGCAAGCTAGGGTTTTGGATCTTCAGGGCTCTATAACCTTATGCTTCACAGGGGCTTCTTCACTGATTTCTCTATGTGTGAATATCTTCCAGGGTATTCCAGTTCTAGGGTCCAAGGGTTTGAGCATTTGCAAATGCCCTTACTTATAATCCAACCTAGGGTTTTCTTAGGGTTTTAGCCTTACACTTTTAATCGTGTGGCTAAGATTAAATCAGATCCTAAGGTTGAGATTACACTTTAGATGTGGCATGGATTAATGAATATGGACGGTGGAGATTAGATTGGATCGGACGATTGTGGTTAATTGGGTTTATAAATACATATTTTATAATAAATATATTATAATATAATATAAAATATTATATTAAATATAAAATAATATTAAAATAAGCCCAATTGGGTTAGGAAATGGCGAGGAAAGGGCTAAAGTGGGCCTTTTGAAGGTGGGAAAGGTGTATGGTGGACAAGTGGGTGGTGGGATGGTTAGGATGGAGGATTAATGGCTGCAATTTGGTGTCTACAGATGCCCCTTTTTGTACCATGTTGCGTGAAACACAATATGGTGCAAAAATACGAGACACTTGCTTGGGCTATGGGCGCAGAAGCAACTTCTCTCTATTGTTGGATTTGAGCACTGATGTTGAAGACCAAAGAATAAAGAATTTTTGAATTTTTTGTAGCTTACCCCCTCAATTGACGAATGAGAATATTCTCACGAGCCAATTGAAAATGAACTTGTGCAAGTGATGAATGATGTAGTGAATTTGTGCAAGTGATGCATGAATGATGTAACATACGATGTGATTGTAGATGATATGAATGATGTAAAATGTGAGACCGTTTTGCCCCAACGGTGAAAAAGGGGTTGGTGTGAAGTACCATGATGCTTGTGGATGACATGGATGATGAATGATGTGATACCATTTTTACCCCAATGGTGGAAAAGGGGTCTTTGTCAAGTGTAGATGTCATGATCATGTAAGATGTATCCCGTCATAGGAAAATCATAATCAAATTGTGGTTGCCCCAAATTTGGGGGTGATTCGATGTTGTTGAATAGTGTGCTCTCTGATGCCATTGATATGCAAGTATGATGATGCAGATAAAAAGAAAAAGGAACCGTGGATAGCCTGTTGGTGACTATTCTCACAATTGGAACTAATCATCCTAGCTAGTGCCGATCATTAGGTTTTTGAAGAAAAATGATGAAATTTGAGTTTTTGTTCATGTGTTAAGCCTCACGAACTAGGCCATCAATGACAGCAGTTGTGCAAATTGTTCTTGGTAAGGTTTCACTCCAAAATGTGAAGTGCCCAATGTGATTGTGATCTTGGACAATGAGATAATTGATGATGATCATGGTCAAGTGTCCTTATGGTGGTTTGTTCATCTTACCGAATTACATGGATGCAAATCGCTGCAATCACCAAGGAGATAGAATAGACCACTAGATACGAGGTTCGCTTGAATGAACTGGACAAATGGTGGATGAAATGATTGATGGATTGAAAGATGGTGACATGAAGACATGGTGATGAAAAATGTGTTGATGGATGCAATGTATGTGGATTCAATGATTGATTCTATTTTTGCCCCAACAGATGAAGGGATTTTTGCAATTTGGAAATGTGATGAAATGTATCTGTTCTTGCCCTAATAGATGAAGGGGTTTTTGAAATGAAATTATTTGTGTCTGTTCATTGCCCTTAATAGATAAAGGGGTTTTTGATGATGTAAGTGTCCTTATGGTGATCTATCCATCCTACTGGATTGCATGGATAACCAGTCGCTACAACTGCTAGGTAAAATAGGGTAAACCACTAAATACAAGGCTCACTTGTACTTGTGTCTGTTCTTTGCCCTTAACAGATAAAGGGGTTTTTGATGATGAAAAAAATGAAATGTGTCTGTTCTTTGCCCTTAATAGATAAAGGGGTTTTTGATGATTAAAAAAATGAAAAGTGTCTGTTCATTGCCCTTAATAGATAAAGGGGTTTTTGATGATGAAAAAAAATGAAAAAGTGTTTGTTCATTGCCCTTAATAGATAAAGGGGTTTTTGATGATGAAAAAAATGAAAAAGTGTCTGTTCATTGCCCTTAATAGATAAAGGGGTTTTTGATGATGAAAAAAATGAAAAAGTGTCTGTTCATTGCCCTTAACAGATAAAGGGGTTTTTGAAATGAAATGATTTGTGTCTGTTCATTGCCCTTAATAGATAAAGGGGTTTTGATGATGAATGATGGTGTGAATGCAAGGCAAAGGGCACAACCTTTGACAAAAGGATGTAACCTTTTGAACCTAGAAATTGATGTGGATGATGTGAATGCAAGGCAAAGGGTGCAACCTTTGACAAAAGGATGTAACATTTTGAACCTAGCAATTGAATTGTTGATGATGTGATGTGATTGAATGATTGAATTGTATATTGAATTGGTGGGGAAGGTGTGATACCTTGAGCACCCCAAGTTTGTGTTGTTGTTTGTTTGATTGGAGGAAAAAGTGTGATACCTTGAACACCTCCAACTTATGATGTTGTTTGAAATTTCTAGCAATCTTTGCATATGTGAATTATATATATACATATACATGGCTTATACTTTTTGTGTTATGATTGTGTGAATGCTTGTTGTGGATGCAATGCATGTTTAAGAATGTTTTTATGGATGCCTAATGCAAGCTAAATGATATATGGATGACTGACATGATGTATGTATGCATGAAAATGTAATCTATATGGATGATTAATGCAACTAAATGAAATGTGTTATGGTATAAGATGATATGAAAGTAAGATGGATGATTAATGTCAACTAAATGATGTGGATATGCATGATATACTAGTGATCATTTATAGTTCAGAAATTTTATTGGCCATTTTTGTTGTCCATTGTTTAGTAATTGGGGGTACTAAATTTGGTGGTGTTATGCAACTTTACTTACGATGGAGATATGGATGTTGACATGGAAGAAGATATGGATGTTGATATGGAATACTGAAAGATTTTCAAAGACTCAAACATACTAGTGTCCTCAACCAAACTCACTAAGGTTGTCTAACTTTCTTTAGGACCAATGTGTGTGCAAGTGAGGTTCATGTACCAAATCTTGAGTATGACAATGACCCTATCCAATCAAGAACCAGTGTGTGTGCATGTGAAGTTCATTAACCCATTATGAGTAAATTAGGCATGACCTATTATGGAGATGACCCAAAGGCTAGCCTATCCTTATGTGCGGTCAGAGGTCTCTCTTTTTGCGAGAGAGACATGTCGCCTCGCATGAGCTTACTCCACTGCCAGTCAAGCGTCTATAGCCCCGATGGAGATTCACTCCATAGTCCAATGGGATTGATCTTTTAGGCCTTGGGGATGACTACCCATCCTTGTCAGGGATATGTAGTACGAATCCTTACGACTTTAGGGATCAAGGGTGTTTGGGATTTTATTTGTTAATTTTGTATAGAGCTTTGGGGAATCGGATTCTCAACCGAAGTATGATGAGAATTTTGACCCTATCCTTACTACTCTATGTTTTTATGTTTATGTTTGGAGAGTAATTGTGGTAGTGGTGAAAACCACTATTTTTGCTTTGGACTATGTTGCATGATAGGACAAGTGAGGAATATCTCCTTTTTGCCTCAAGGTGCTACCCAAGTATGGTACTAACCCTCCTTGACTCAAAATGTTCTTAAGATGTGATGGAATGTGATTGGTTCAAGATTGTATTTGGGATCAATCGACAATGCTCAAGACTTTCTTAGTGTGTAAAGTGTGTTTTTGGTCCTAAAGAAAATCGGACATCCGTTTGGAGGTTGCTTGCTATACTAGTAATGGCTGAGTGATTGAAAATCTAGGCTTTGTGATTTTTGACATATGGTATTGTTGGCTTATGTCTTTTGTTAGAGTTGCATGATTGTTTCAAACTAGGTACCCCCAATTGTTATAACTTGACTTTTTGTTTATGGCCATATCATCATTACTATAAATGATCTTTGAACATGGGATGGGATGGATGCAAATGTATATGCCTAATGCAATGGAGTGTTGATATGCAAATGGAAATTGTACAATGCAATGGAATATGTATGATTTAATGTATGCGAATGAAACAATGCATGAATGCAAAAATGAAAATGCATGTCAAATGCCTAAATGTAAATGCAAATGGAATGTATGCAATGTGGGAATGCCTATGTGAATGATTTGTTTTTTTTTTTTTTAAAATCCATGTATATATACACATATATCAATCACATTAAGCATGGAATGCTTTTCAAGTGTATGATGCTTAGTGGTTCAGGGTGTTTTACTCCCCCTAGCCTGATAAGTTGATGACCAAAGGGGTTAAATGCCTTTGGAGCTTTTTGGAAATGAAATGTGACCAAAGGGATTAGGTACCTTTGGAACTTTTTGAAATTGGAATGTGACCAAAGGGATTGAGTACCTTTGGAGCTTTTTGATTTTGAATTTTGATGTGACCAAAGGGATTGAGTACCTTTGGGGCTTTTTGATTTTGGAATTTGATGTGACCAAAGGGATTGAGTACCTTTGGGGCTTTTTGATTTTGGAATTTGATGTGACCAAAGGGATTGAGTACCTTTGGGGATTTTTTATTTTGGAATTTGATGTGACCAAAGGGATTGAGTACCTTTGGGGCTTTTTGGAAATGAAATGAAATTGGAATGTGACCAAAGGGATTGAGTTCCCTTTGAGGGTTTTTTTATTTTTATTTTGAACTCTTACCAAAGGGGTTGAGTACCCTTCCAATTCTGTCCAACCTAGCTTGTCTAGCCAACCTTACCCATCTCTGTTAATGATGAAATGGCTAAGGATTGAGCCATGTTAGTGATGAATATGGCTAAGGTTGAGCCATGTTAGTGATGAAATGGCTAAGGTTGAGCCATGTTAGTGATGAAATGGCTAAGGTTGAGCCATGTTAATGATGAAATGGCTAAGGTTGAGCCATGTTAATGATGAAATGGCTAAGGTTAGATTATATTTTAATGATGAATAGGTTTTTTTGTGTTAAGCATGTTAATGATGAAATGGCTAAGGTTAGAGTTAATGATGATATGGCTAAGGTTGAGCCATGTTAATGATGATATGGCTAAGGTTGAGCCATGTTAATGATGAAATGGCTAAGGTTGAGCCATGTTAATGATGAAATGGCTAAGGTTGAGCCATGTTAATGATGAAATGGCTATTGGTTAAGCCATGTTAATGATGAAATGGCTAAGGTTAAGCCATGTTAATGATGAAATGGCTAAGGTTGAGCCATGTTAATGATGAGATGGCTAAGGTTGAGCCATGTTAATGATGAAATGGCTAAGGTTAAGCCATGTTAATGATGAAATGGCTAAGGTTGAGCCATGTTAATGATGAGATGGCTAAGGTTGAGCCATGTTAATGATGAAATGGCTAAGGTTAAGCCATGTTAATGATGAAATGGCTAAGGTTGAGCCATGTTAATGATGATATGGCTAAGGTTGAGCCATGTTAATGATGAAATGGCTAAGGTTAAGCCATGTTAATGATGAAATGGCTAAGGTTAAGCCATGTTAATGATGAAATGGCTAAGGTTAAGCCATGTTAATGATGAAATGGCTAAGGTTAAGCCATGTTAATGATGAAATGTCTAAGGTTAAGCCATGTTAATGATGAAATGGCTAAGGTTGAGCCATGTTAATGATGAAATGGCTAAGGTTAAGCCATGTTAATGATGAAATGGCTAAGGTTAAGCCATGTTAATGATGAGAATGGCTAAGGTTAAACTATGTTAATGATGAAATGGCTAAGGTTAAGCCATGTTAATGATGAATGTATGTAATGATGATAATGCTAAGGTTAAGACCATGTTAATGATGAAATGGCTAAGGTTGAGCATGTTAATGATAATGGTAAGCATGTTAATGATGAAATGGCTAAGGTTAAGCCATGTTAATGATGAAATGGCTATGGTTAAGCCATGTTAATGATGAAATGGCTATTAGCATGTTAATGATGAAATGACTAAGGTTAAGCCATGTTAATGATGAATGGCTAAGGTTAAGGCATGTTAATGATGAAATGGCTATTAATGTATTCCATGTTAATGATGAAATGGCTAAGGTTGAGCCATGTTAATGATGAAATGGCTAAGGTTGAGCCATGTTAATGATGAAATGGCTAAGGTTGAGCCATGTTAATGATGAAATGGCTAAGGTTGAGCCATGTTAATGATGAAATGGCTAAGGATTGTCTAGGCAAGCTAGGTTGGATAGAATTGGAAGGGTTGGCTACTGAAGTAGCAAGTGGGTTTGTTTTATTTTCCATTAAACTGTTCTGATCTAATGAAAATCAAAACTACTAAAGATATGCCAAAGTAAACACAAAACTTAACACTTGTGCATAATTTAAATTACTGAAAGAAAATAAACAAATAGTCCTAAGTTTGAACCATGTGGCTTACCTCAGGTTTTGTTATTTTTCTTTATTAATGTGAGATTCCTTTTAAGTGATAGTTTCATGTGTTTTGATGATTACTTAATCTTGTTTAATGTAAAATAAAGGTAAAAACTAAGGTTGGCTGGGGCAACGAGATTCTTGTTGGTAATGACCTCCAACAAGTTTGCTCGGGGGTATGTCCTAAGGTTTCTAGGGGTAGAGATTTGGTGGATGGATATGAATGCCACCATCACCAAACCTCAAGCAATAGTTGGTGATGAAATCCAACTATTACTGTTTAAAAGTGCAACGTGCAGTGTGTGATGTTAATTTTATATTTCTTGTTGTTTATTGTGTTCCAAGCAATATTAAAAGCAACAAGATTCCTAAGTTTAAACTAGAAGCTAACATAAAGATACAAATTTCGTCAATGGAAGTGAAGTACACCACTTGAAACCCCTACCTACAAATGATACCAAATGATATCAAAAGAGCACCGGAGGGTTCGTCCACTTCCCCGCTAAAGGTGCCACCCTAGAGCAGGACTACTTTTTGTATGTTCATGTTATTCCAGCTTAAACAAATAAAGCAAGTAGCTTTTAACCCTAAGAATGCAACTAGGTATGATATTTTTGATTTCAATGCAAACAAGGATGCAAACAGTCACACCATTAAACAAGAAACCTAAAACTAAATGTTTTAACATGCAAGATGTAACTTGAAAATGCAACTTATGATGATTGTTTTTCTAGATTTCTTTAATGTGGTTAATTTTTAGCCCAAAACTAGAAATTACACATAGAAAACCAAATAAGTAAATAAATAAATAACACAAAAATTTAAGCTGAATGGATGTAGGGCTTACCAGGGAAGCCTACATTTTGGTGAAGTTATTATGAGATCTCTGCTACTCTTATTGACCTAAAAATTTTTGGAGATATGCTATGGCATGTCAGGAACCTACCCTCAAAATTTCAGCCCAATACGACTTCGGATGAGTGAGATATGGCCAAAACCGTGAGGGTAGTTTGTGCAGGAAAACGCAGTCGAACGCCTCTAGTCAACACCAGGCACAGCAGGGCACCTACCAGGCATAGTAGGGCACCTGTGTAGGCACATAAGGGCACCTGTGATGGTCAATAGTCACCGTAGAATGCCTGCACAACTTCTGAAATTGTTGCAGAATTCTTCAGAAACCCTAATCGATGAAATCGACAAATTTTTCACTTCTGAAAAACCCTGCAATAGACAGAAATAAAATCAAGTTAGCAAAGTAAATAAATTTAAATAATGAAACCCTTGTGGGGTCCCACCGTGATCACCATTTGTGAAGCATAAAAACATGACACTAAATGACAACATAAAATAAACAAATATGATAAGACAAATGTAATTGCACAAGATATATTTTTATTAAATAATGGGGGGAGCTGAAAATCTCCTTTGTACAATTAATTCTACATGGACCAGAAATTTTGTGATACAATTAATACAAATTTCTAGGGTTCTCCAAAACCCTAGCTACAATAATGAAAAGGTGTCTTCAATATGCTTCGCTCCCAACAGAATGAGTGGGCTTCAGGTATCCGATTTCGGGCCACTCTAGCTTCAACAACTGTCCAATAATAGATAGAACCTACAGATCTGCATATACACAAATAGAAAGAGATATTAGTAATACCTATGAGGGCTCCACAGTGTGAGACCCTCAGATATCAATAAACCCTAGCTATCAATAAATCAAATGGCATATGAAAGTCTACATATCATGTAATAAAATAACAACTAAGATGATTTACCTTGCTCGTGGTGATATTTTACTTCATTATTGTAGATCTGATGATAGATGGCATGATGCACCAGAATATAACTCATGCTTTGATGATTATGGCATGCTTGGATGTGCACTTGGTGATTACAACAAGCTCGAGCGTGCAGTTGGCAGGCTCTGGTGTGAGCTTCACAGGCTTTGGAGTGAGCCTACAATATGACAGGCTCTAGCGTGTGCTTGGCAAGCTCTACAATGAGCTTGGTAAGATCAGTGAGCTTGGCAAGCTCTAGAGAGCACCTATAGGTGAGGGTTAAATCTATAGAAGCAGATCATGGGGATGTGAAGGATACGATGGGTGGTGGATGATGGTGATGGCAAAAAATGGCTAGGGATGGATGCATGGGTGGATGGAATGGTTGAAGTCCTATGGCAAGCTAGGGTTTTGGATCTTCAGGGCTCTATAACCTTATGCTTCACAGGGGCTTCTTCATTGATCTCTCTATGTGTGAATATCTTCCAGGGCATTCTAGTTCTAGGGTTTTAGGGTTTGAGCATTTGCAAATGCCCTTACTTATAATCCAACCTAGGGTTTTCTTAGGGTTTTAGCCTTACACTTTTAATCATGTGGCTAAGATTAAATCAGATCCTAAGGTTGAGATTACACTTTAGATGTGGCATGGATTAATGAATATGGACAGTGGAGATTAGATTGGATCAGACGGCTGTGGTTAATTAGGTTTATAAATACATATTTTATAATAAATATATTATAATATAATATAAAATATTATATTAAATATAAAATAATATTAAAATAAGCCCAATTGGGTTAGGAAATGGCAGGAAAGGGCTAAAGTGGGCCTTTTGAAGGCGGGAAAGGTGTATGGTGGACAAGTGGGTGGTGGGATGGTTAGGATGGAGGATTAATGGCTGCAATTTGGTGTCTACAAGGACATAATATTATATTGTACATCTTACAAAATATTCAAATTAATATAGTTTTGTTAAGTGCATTTATAAAATACCACTTGGACCACTTAGGATGTTTACTGAGTCCAGGAACTACATTATTTTAGATTATTCTTGTTAGTGCATAGTTGTCACATTATCAAGTCCACAACTCCACATGGCAAAATACATGGAAGAGTGTTATTCAAAAATTTCCAAGTCATATTATATATTACATAGGGAGACCTTTGAAAATGTCTAATGTCCAATAGTCTAATGTTGATAATTTTAAGGGAGAAATAACAAATGCTCAATGTGTCTATACAATTATGAAGAATTGCACCAGCATGTACATTTGAATTTCCAAAAATAGAAGTAGAACTTCATTCTTCGTAAATGGTAACTATGTCATTTTTATTTGCTACTTGATTTATTTTATGTAGTTGTAACTATAAATTTCTTGCATTCATAGAATAGAATAATGTTAGTAGTAATTATGCATCTTAGTTACTAAGATAATGTAGTTTAGGGGATAAAGACTTACACTGTCCTTTAGGAGGTAGGACCCACTCCTACAACCAGTCCCTAATCTCTTGCCCCTACAATAGGTTATAAATAGTTAATTAACCTTAGAATATAAAATAAATTAAATTATATTTTCATAAAAATATCAAGTGAGAATAGATAAATAGCATAACCACATAAGGATCCTCACTAATAGATCATCTCATAAATATACAATTAATATTAGTTATCCTCATTAATAGATTAATTCATTAATAGGTAATTATCATATTTACTACATAAATCATAAATTGTATTTTATTTTCATTCATGCACAATTTAATTTTTGTTTATTACTTTTTTGCAAACATCTAAAATTGAAAGAGATCTGAATTAAGCTTAGCATTGATCCCCATGATACAATATATGCTAGATTCCTACTCTTTAAATATAACCTTGATTACCATTAGATTGATAAATTAAATGTAAGTTATACAGTCGATCATCATATTTTATTCCTCCACCTTTGTACCTAGTAAGTTTTTAGTATCTTTCATAACGAAATGAATGTTTAGTGGGTGTTCCCTAGTAATTTGGAGGATTTGAGGATGAATGGAATTTACCTTTTTATCCTTGATCCTGCATTGCTTCTAGAAGTTTGGTTTACCCCATGTCTGGTGGTGAGTGTGGAAAAAGAGAAATTATAGGGATTTTAAAAATTATTGTCACTCGACCAAATTGATTGCAATGAATACCATAATATACTCTATGGAAAATACTAAAATATTTGAGCTAGAGATTTTTTCTACTAAAATGGATATACCTATAGTAATATCACTTGGTTTTAGTAGCTATCCACATTTGCCAAATCCTTGAGTCCCTCTAGATAGATCCAGGACAAGGTGGGAACCTCCTCTGCCTAGTTGGTTGATGTTGAACTTTGAAAAAGTGTCAAAGGAAACCCTAGCCTTCTGGAGTAGGAGGGATCTTTAAAAATCATAATGGAGATACCATATTAGCTTATGTCGAGAAACTAAGGTCATAGACAAGCCATTTCATGGAGGTAAGGGATTTTTATCAAGGGGCTTCTTATATTGAATCTTTAGAGTGTAGGAAATTAATTGTTGAGGGGGACTCTCTCAAGATTACAAATATGATTAAAGGAACCTAAAATCATATATGTACCATTTTGAACCTTCTCCAGGAAGCTTAGAGATTACTTCAACACTTGGATATTGTTCATTTCAAGCACACATTTAGAGAGGGAAACTAGGTAGCAAATTTCATGGCTATTTAGGGTGTCGAACAAGAAGGTTTAAATGTGTGGTAGGGAAACTTCCTAGCGAGGCTTGATTCCAATGATAAAGATGTCATACAAGGATAAGGTATTCAAATTCATGGAATGGTTTTCTCTAGAACCCTTTGTCCTAGAACTTGCTTGCATTTTTATGAATTCTTTACCTTGCCAAGTTTTAATTTCAAAAGATCCTTTTCTCATCGTCTAGAGTTTAATGTTTTTAGTAGTGTAGCAACAAAACTCTTATCACCTAGTTGTACCACAAAACTTAACCAAATAAAATTTCAAAATGTTTTTTTTCTAATTTTAAAGTTTCAAATCCAAAAATGGTTTTCATGCTCATAAGAAATGCTTTTAGGTTCATAGAAATTTGTTTACCCAATGTATATTTAACATACAATTTTTAATTAGTACAAGCATATCAAACCACTTTTGGATTTATGACTACTGCATGTAGCCATCCAAGTGGATGAGATTGTCCAAATCCCATAAAAATGTGCCATTATGTGGAAATGATTTGACTTATTTAATGTCCTCTTGTTTTGGCATGAAAGTCAAACCACGATTGGAATTATCCTCTAGGGTCCATAACACCTATAAGGTGGATGCACACTTCCTCATCCCTTAACATACTAAATCTTTGACTAACCGGTTGACTTGTTCTATTATGTGTATGAAAGAGGTTAGCGTACATATACCTAGTGTCTAGATTGTTTTCCATTTCCTGGAGTCAGATAGAGCCATGTCAATACCCTAACCTTGGAATTAATCACACATGCCCATTATGACTCACAATCATTTATCCCAACCAAACATCATGGCTTAACTAGATAATTCAAATTAACATGGGACTTATCACATTACTATCTGAGCAACAACCTAGAGGTGACATTCTATACTGCCCCTCATTATAAGTTTTGACCATGTCATAAGTTTTGACCAATTCCATCGGACTACGGTTGCTATCAAGACTTATTGTGTGCATACTCGCACCTCAACAACATTGGGTGTTTAAGACATTCATTTTTATTGGCACTAACTTTTGTTTATCCTTATCGATAAACAATTATTTGGATTTTAGGTTGTTTGTTATGGTTTAATGGTTCTCCTAAAGTTATGTATGTTTAATTGAACCAACTTTCAATACTAGAGTTACCATTCATCATGTCACTATACTTACCCTTCACTAATGTAAATCCCATTATCCAAGAAAAATGAGCCTATAGCATTAAAGCAAATATAAACAACTATTTGAAACATATATAATAACAAGGGTTCCTCCCAATAAAGCATTCCTTTAAATAAAACAATAACATTCTTCTAGGAAAACAATATGTCTAGTGTTTTTCAAATATAAACTTACAGGAAAAACATTTAAGACTAAGATATCACACAAAATATAACATTCGATAATTTTTTAGCTACAAGAAATCACATATCGACTTAACAAAGTCAACATTTAAATGACTTTGTTAAAATAAAAGTATCTTGTTTAATAATTGCGTATAGACTCCGATAGAATCTAGTATTTTCACATTTTTATTTGTGTGGGGAAAAAAGCTCGGTCCTCTTGAGATCGCATGACTATATAGCAATCTAAGACCCATGCTTAAATTAGAGGTTAGCTTTATTTAGTTAAACCCTTAACATTATACTAATGGATTTTGTACTCTTTCTAGAGCTTTGTTTGAGTGGATGGTTCAATTTCATATGTATTGATTTCCAGTAACTACTTCTCAATAAAAAATCTTCTTTTTTTTATATCAACAAGGAAATAAAATCTTAGTTAAATTAAGTGGACATGGATTATAAAAAGGATGGATTTAAATATCACAGTGTTTCACTAAACTGTCTAATTAACTTATTTAACACAAGACCTCATGTCATATTCCAAAGGAGGGTTATGTGGTGATAAAGCACCATAGTGTCATTACGACATTAGGGAATGATTTTCACATATAATTTTGTTTACACCAACTAGTTTTCAAAATGAGTTTCTCCTACCCAATTATTTTTGAGTCAAAGCATCATACACTTTTAGAGAAAGCTCTATATATTCTACAAGATACATAAAATACAAGTTTTCTATAGTCTAATAATATATTCTCCAATTAGATACTATTAATCATTCTAGCAAAGAGATGATACTGAAGAATGTCCATTTACCACAATAAATCATTAAAATACATTTTAAAAAAAGGTTGTCTAATAATTCATAATGCTATGAGGACATTTACAAGCTTATAGATAAAGGTACAATATATTATTTTCTAGAGATACATCTGAAAATAATAAATAATAATTTGATTGGTCAATACTTCCAATTCAATGCTACACAAAAGACAAGAGTGTTTCTATTGCATGCTCTGTTCTTCAATTTTAACTACATTGCTTTATCAAATCAGTTATATATATATATTGATTTCTTTCTTCATATTTTGAGTTAATCAATACCGGACATGGTTTATTGTAAGTTTAGGTTACTTTTACAAGTATACCTTCAGCTTAGTGATAACTCTAATAGAAAATTGTGCCTGAGTAACATTATTATTGATATTCAATTTTATTTTATGTCTAGCAATGTTGGTATTCAACAAATATTTGAGCTTTTATGGACAATTTTATCACTCGATAACTATTTCCCTTCGATATCGACATCTTTTTCATCACCAAATCAAACTTAGAAAAGTATAGCATACTTCTTTTGAGTCAAAAAAAGGTCACTGCCTAGCTTACATGTGACCTCTCTACTCTTTATTTGAGGTCTGGAAAACTAGTGTCGTTGTGTGGGATCAGATTTGGATCAATAAAAAATATGCATGCATGTTCCTATATGCATTTTATTTTACTTCTATCCATTGTGCACTGCATTATCTCACCAGGTACAAGTAACAATCATCCATTCTTAGAAACTTTAACCATTTTATAGAAACACACAAGCAAAGTATGAGATGTGTATTGAAACCTACAACCATAACATCTAACATGCAACATCTGGTCATCTACTATGATGATATAGTACCTTCACACATGTAGGTAGGAAAACAACATTCAACTAGTCTATATTCATTTTCTTTTCCAACAATCAAATTAACGTATTTTTCTAGAAAGCAATTGAATAAAGAGAAAATATAAGACTATGCATATTTTTATAATAGTCACCAATTGACGTATAAAAACTCTTATGTTTTAGAAAAATAAATAAAACTTCTTCCTTGCATAATCTAGCATACAATAATTTGCCATGTTACATTTTCCAAAGCATAAGCAAAATAAGACAAAGAACAATAGTAATATTGACCTGTATTCTAGCTTTCCAAACTAAAACCATCCTGTTTCCCATCAACACTCTACTCAGATGTATTATCTTTTGATGCTCATCTAGCATACAATTACATACCCTTTCCAATACACCTAAGGTGAAATATAGCCCTTACCATCACTACTTTCAGCAACGAGACCATGAGGAGGTTTTCCAAAAATAATCATGATTGATTACACATGGTTCTCCCCACTTCCTGCGACCGTCTCCTCTCTAATAACACTCATTTAATATTTCTTATGTAAAGAAAAATAAAGTGTCTTTATTTAATGGTACTATTATTAGTTCTAATTTTATTTTAAATTATTATTTTGTTTATTTCCACTTTATCAATTTAAATTTCTCATGGGGTATTAAAATAACAACTATCAAAAGACTTATAATTCTCTATTTGGATCCCATGCTCTTGGCATCTTCATTGCCACCTACAGTCACACATTCCAAACAACAAGCTCATTCATGCAAAAAAAATTTGATGCACCTATATGATATTCAAAGTGCAAACTTTCATGTATTCACGAGCCAATCATGAGTGCAAACTTTCTCTTACCTTTTCCATTTACCAAATTCATCTGTTGATTGCATATATCTAGTCCTACATGCGCAACATAAATTAGTAGTACCCAAAAAAGTTATGCGAGGAGGGTCATTACATCCTCCTCCTACTAGAAATAAACATAGTCCCTGTGTTTAGTGCATGGTCAAATAAATCAAATACATTTTACATATAGCTTTTCACATATGCAATATTAATCATGCCATTTCATTATTCATACATCATTCATTATGTCACAAATCATCTTTGAATCATAAATCATTCAAATTTGGACATGCAATTAAATCATTTAATATGTCATATTGCATTCAACCAAATGTCCATGCATAAACCAAAACATACATCATCACATAAGCAAAGCTACTCTACTCAGTAACTCAAAACATACACAAAACTACTCTACTCAGTGTCCAATCTCATATCCATATGCATATATATATATCATCAAATCATATAAAATATTTTAAAATGTCTATATCTACTCAAATAGATAAGGAAATTATTGTTGCATATCTACCATGTTCTCCCACATGGTATTTCTATCCGAGTAGAGGTCCCATTGGACCCGACATTGCTCTATACTCCTCTTCCTCAGGTTCTTGGTCCTAAAACCAAGTATACGAATAGGTCAAACTTCAATTTTTAGTGGATCGATCATCTGCAATTTGGAAACATCTAAAACATGAGTAGGATCAAAAATGTACTTCCTAAAGAGGGACACATGGAAGACATTATGGATTTTGGATAAGCTTGGCGGCAGAGCAAGTTTGTATGCAATAGGGCTTATCTTACCCACAATTTCAAATGGACCCACATATCTTGAGTCAAGTTTAGAAGATTTTATGGAAATTTTAGTTGGTTTCACCCTTAAGAACACTCTATCTCCCACAAAATATTCTCTCAGTGTCCTTTTGAGGTCCATGTAGCTCTTTTGGTGATCTATGACCTCCTTCAACTTCTGCTGAATTCTTTTCAATTGATCTTCCATTTCTTTTATAGTTTTCGGTCTGATCACTACCCGATCTTCCAGATTATCCCAAGATAAGGGAGTTCTACATCTTCTTCCATATAGGGCTTCAAAATGTGCCATACCTAGTGATGCATGATAATTATTATTGTATGCAAACTCCACTAGGTATAAATAGTCTTCCCACTTTGTATGTTGATCCATGCAATACATTCTTAACATATCCTCTAATACCTGATTCACCCTCTCAGTCTACCCATCTATCTCAGGGTGATAGGTGGTACTAATATTCAATTTGGTTCCCAATACTTCATGCAAAGCCTACCAAAATTTAGAGGTAAAGCGAGAATCTCTATCAGATATTATGACTTCTAGAAATCCATGTAGTCTTACCACTTCCCTGGTAAACTTGCTCACTATTGCAGGTGCATCATCTTGCACATTACCTAGTATAAAATGTGCAACCTTGGTTAACTTATCCACAACTACCAAGATTACATCATGCCTAAACCTTGTTTTAGGCAAACCCACTATAAAGTCCATTGATACCACCTACCATTTTTGTATAGGTATCTCATGTGGGTACAACCTACCCATTGGATGCAAATGTTCCACTTTCACTTTCTAGCACTCTAAGCACCTAGCCACATAATCAGTGATATCCTTTTTCATACCTGGCCAATAGTAGGCCTTTCTCAAGCTCTCATGCATCTTTACCCCTCTAGGATGCATCGAATAAGGAGTATTGTGTGCCTCCTTAAGGATTGTTTCTCTCAATCCACCTGTATTTGGAACTACCAACCTATTCTTATAATACAACAAGTCATCTTTATATACAAATCTTGTATCCTTTCCAAGTTCTTGCTCCATTTGAGCATTACAAGACTAGAAAAATTCATCTTTTTGTTGTTGATTTTTAATTTGATCTAACAAATCATATTGATATTTTGTCAATGCAACAATACACCCTCTCCTACTTAGAGCATCAACAACCTTGTTCTCCTTACCCTTAATATACTCGATGCCAAAATCATACTCAGCTAGAAACTCCATCCAATATCATTGCCTGGCATTCAATAAGGGTTGAGTAAATATGTATCTTAAACTCTGGTGATCTATCTTCAGTTCAAATGGTTTTCCCAATAAATAGTGCCTCCAAATCTTAAGGGCATGTACAATAGCTACCAACTCCAAGTCATGAGTGGCATAATTCACCTCATGCCTCTTAAGTTTCCTTGATTCAAAGGCAATAACCACATCATCTTGGGTCAAAACCCCTCCTAATCCTTCAATTGATGCATCAGTACACACTATAAACTACTTATTAGGATCAGGTAATTGTAAAATTGGTGTGGTTGTCAACCTTTCTTTCAAAATTTGAAAAGCCTCTTCACACTACTCTATCCATTTGAAGGCTTTACCTTTCCTTTGAAGGTTTGTAATAGGTTGGGAAATTCTTGAGAACCCTCTGATAAATCACCTATAATAGCCTATAATTCCCATAAAAATTTGCACCTCAATCACATTAGTAGGTGCAGGCCAATCAATAATTGCTTCTATTTTCTTGGGATCGACTGCAATCCCTTCAGTAGAGATAATATGTCCCAAATATTGTACTTGTGGAGTGTAGAATTCACACTTTGATAGTTTTCCATATAATTGATTCTTTCTAAGAATCTCAAGTATAGTTCTCATATGTTGATCATGTTCCTCCTTGTTCTTGGAATAGATCAATATGTCATCCAAAAACATGAGCACAAATCTATCCAATTGCTCTCTAAAAATGCTATTCATGAGATTCATGAATGCATCTGGGGTATTAGTTAGCCCAAAAGGTAGGACTGTAAACTCAAAATATCCATACCTTGTTCTAAAAGTTGTTTTAGAAGTGTCTTCTTCTCGAATCCTTAACTGATGATAACCAGACCTTAGGTCAATCTTCGAGAAGATGGTTGCTCCTTTTAATTGATCAAAGAGATCATCAATTCTAGGTAATGAATACCTATTTTTGATAGTAACCTTATTCAACATCTGATAATCTATGCACATCCTCAAGGTACCATATTTCTTCTTAACAAACAAGATAGGAGCTCCCCATGGTGACACACTGGGCTTGATTAGCCCTTTTTCCAACAAATCTTGAAGTTGTATTTTGAGCTCTTGTAGCTCAATAGGAGTCATCCTATACGGTGCCCTTGCAATGGGTGCAACTCCAGGTAACAACTCAATAGAAAAATCAAACTCTCTCTGAGGAGGTAACCCTAGAAGGTCCTCCAAAAACACATCCTTGAATTCTCCCAAGATAGGATGCTTTTGGAAGAGGTCAGATTCCACTTCAGTCTCCTCTTTCTTATTCATTTTAACTATAAAAATCATTCCTCTCTTCCTAATGACTTTCTTTATCTACATTGTAGATAATAGATGTGGCTTAATTTCACCATGATCACAATGAATTCTAATCCTTTGATTAGACTCATCCATAAACTCCACCCATATTTCCTCAAAATTTAGAAGAGCCTTATGGGATTTTAACCAGTCAACACCAAGAATGATGTCGAAAGCATGCAAAGGTGCCACATACAAATGCCAATTAGTTTTTCCTTATGGTAAAATGATGTGAGGGTCAAATAGACATTGGTTGACTTGGTAGGTTTACCTTGACCCATACTCTACCTTCCAACCATTAGCCAAAACCCTAGGTCTTTCAGGTATGTCCCTCACTAATCTAGTGGAAATAAAGCTATCAGTTGATCCACTATCTATCAAAATATGCACATATTTATCAAAAATTTTACCATTTAATAAGAAATGGAGTAACTTGACCATCAAGTATGGGACTACCTATCATTACAAAGATCCTGTGGGTGGCTTCTTCTAGAGCTTTTTGATGAAGATCAGCTCTGTGGGGGCACTTGTTGGCATAATGAGCTCCTTGGCATATATAACATCTACTTGGAGGAGCTCTATTTCCTCTATTATTATTCTCATTCCTACCTTGAGGTATAGTTTCCCTAGTCTTCTCTTGATTTGCTGGTCTCTGATCATATCTTTTGGGAAACTCTTTGCCATCCCTCCTGAACTTATTACTTTGAAAGTTAGCTCTATTTCTGCCTCCTTATCTATTATGATCTCCTCCTTTAGGTTTCTTGTTTTTCTCTTTTTCCCATTTCATAAACCCAACACTCTTCCACTTCTTGAGCTCATATTTCTCCTTTTTAGATAGCTTTTGATAATTAAAGTATGTTTTTCTAGTCTCTTGGTTTGCTTCTTCTTTTCGTTGCTAAATCAAAAGTTGTAGGAAGATCTATAGGGTTGTGCATATTCACCACTATCATGATTCTAGGATGCAATCCTAGAATGAATTTTTGAACCTTCATCTCTTCGTTACTTTCATATTGGGATGCATATTTTAGTAGTTGAATATACTTTTGGTGGTAATCTCGTACTGACATAGTTTCTTGTCGTAGATTAGAAAACTCCCCAAATTTCTCCACATAATATTGCTTGGTTAAAAATCTATCCCTAAATTCCTTAATGAAATCCTCCCACTTGAGGTCTACAGCTTCAATATTATGCCCTTTCTTATAGGACTTCCACCAATCTAGGGCTACTTCAATCATGTTCATAACTACCAATGCAGTTTTAGATATAGATGATAAAACTACCAAGGAAAAGTATGACTCTAGTTCACTTAGCCAATTTTCTACTACATCACCATCACCTTTCCCATTAAACTTGGATATTACAACCTTCTTTAGGTTCCTATCCAACTCTTTACTCACTCTGGCCCTACTAGTACTGGATCCTACAGGTTCACTAGGTACTTCCTCTACCCTACCTATTCTAGTTTCTCTTCCCCTAGCTAAGTCTTCTATGACTTTCTATTGTTGAACAATCAACTCCTGTTGTTGGGCCATGTGAGTTTTCTATTGGGCCATTTCTTCTCTTTGTTGCTCCATATGAGTTTGTAATAATTGCACAACCTTTGCAAGGTTTCCTTCCTCCCTACCAGGCTCATTTGGAGGAGGCTCATTCAACCATTTCATCCTTCTTTCACGTTGAGGACCTTCTCTCCTTATTCCTATCCTTGGTCCCCTTATAGGTCTTTTGGTGGCTTCTTCCTCCCTACCTCCCATAGGATTTCCTGAAGACCCACCTCACAACATTCGTGCCATTTGACCTGTAGGTGAAAGAAGTAAGTTAATATACATGTTTACATTGATCTAAACAAAATTATTTAATCAAAGTTCTACAACTTAAGATCTCTTCTACTCTGATACCATATGTAACAACCCAAGTCTACTCACCTGGTTGCACCACAAAAAAAGCCAAGCAAATTCTGGGTAGGGATTTTTTTCTAAGTTTAATGTTTCAAATCCTAAAAGTGCTTTCATGTTCATAGCAAATGCTTTCATGTTCATAGCATTTTGTTTCACCCAATGAATCTTTAACATATAATTTTTAATCAGTACAGGCATATCAAACCACTTTTGGGTTTAGGACTACTACAGATAGCCACCCAAGTGGATGAGATTGGCCAAATCCCATAAAATATGCCATTATGTGGAAACTACTTGCCTCATTTAATGTCCTCTTATTTTGAGGGGTTGCATCCTATGGGGTTATCCTCTAGGGCCCATAACACCTAGAGGGTGGATGCATACTTCCCCATCCCTTATCATATTGAACCTTCGACTAACCGGTCGACTTGTTCCAATAATTGTATGTAAGGGGGTTAGCGTACATATACCTAGTGTCTAGCTGATTGTCCACTACCTAGAGTCAGCTAGAGCCATGTCAATACCCTGACCTTGGACTTGATCACTCATGCCCATTATGACTCATGATCATTTATCCCATACCAAACATCGTGGCTGAACTAGCTAAGTCAAATGAACATGGGACTTATCATAGTACTACCCGAGTAGCAACCTAGAGGTGGCATCCCATACCACCCCTCGTTACCAGTTCTGACCAAGTCACATGTTTCGACCAATTTTATCAGACTACGATTGCTCTCGAGACTTGTTGTGTGCATACCCACACCTCAACAACATTGGGTGTTTAAGCCATTCATTTTCATTGGCAATAACTTTTGTTTATCCTTCTTGATAAACTATTATTTGGGTTTTAGGTTGTTTCTCATGGTTTAATGTTTTTCCTAAGGTTATGTAGGTTTAGTTGAACCAAATCTCAATACTAGATTTACCATTCATCATGGCACTATACTTACCCTTCACTAATGTAAATCCAATTATCCAAGAAAAATCAACCTATAGCATTAAAGCAAATAGAAACAACTATTTGAAACATATATAATAACAAGGGTTCCTCCCAATAACGCATTCCTTTAATTAAAATAATAACATTCTTCTAGGAAAATAGTATGTCTAGTGTTTTTCGAATACAAACTTACAAGAAAATCATTTAATATTCTAAGTTGCTTCTTTTTAAAGTAAGACTAAGATCTCACACAAAATATAACATTTGATAAAATTTTAACTACAAGAAACCGCCTATTGACTTAACAAATTCAACATTTAAATGACTTTGTTAAACTAAAATTATCTTGTTTAATAATTACGTATAGACTCTGATAGAATCTAGTCTTTTCATATTTTTATTTGTGTGGAGAACAAAGCTTGGTCCTCTTGACCTCACATGACTATATAGTAGCCTACGATCCATTCTTAAATTAGAGGTTAGCTTTATTTAGTTAAACCCTTAACATTATACTAATGGATTTTGTACTCTTTATAGAGCTTTTTTTGAGTAGACGATTCAATTTCATATATTGTTGATTTCCAATAACTACTTATCAATAAAAAGTCTTCTTGTTTTTTTATATCAACAAGGAAATAAACTCTTAGTTAAATTAAGTGGGCATGGATTATAAAACTTATGGAGTTAAATATCACAACATTTCACTAAACTATCTAATTAACTTATTTGACACAAGACCTCATGTCATATTTCAAAGGAAGGTTCTGCGGTGAGAAAGCACCATGGTGTCATTGTGATGTTAGGAAATGATTTTCACACAGAATTTTGTTTACACCAATTGGTTGTAAAAATGAGTATCTCCTACCCAATTATTTTTGAGTCAAAGCATGGTATGTGTATCGCTCCAAATTTTTTGCATCCCTACCTTCAGGCTATTGGATCCGTGCCCGAAAGGAGGATGGGAAAAGGATGTCGCGGTACCTCGGATTGAGAGGACTTTGCGAAGGTCCCGCCTCTCAAGGGAGGTGTATTTTGATGATTTTTCGATGGATGGTGGGTTCACCAGGAAACATTTAAGGGCAGTTTCCACGCCTAGGTTTTGGAATGTGTTTAAATGTGTTCGTTTTTAACCTTAAGCATTCATATCCTAGGTTTGGCCGAATGAATCTAGATTTAATCTACATGAAAATGCAAATTCCATGAATACAAAAAACAAATTTAAAGACAAAAAACAGAGAGATTACAGAATGCAAATGAGGAATACCTGATCCGGATGTCTGAAGAAGATTCTGATGTTGAAGCAGTCTGGATCGTCTGAAATTTGACAGAATCATCTGCAATCAGACAAGATCAGTCCGAGATCAGACTCGCAAAACCGAAAACAGATGCAAAATACAAAAAGTACTACAGTGCTAAAAGAGGGAAATGATATAAAATGGCAGCAATGTTATCAAACTGAAACTTAAACACAGAGACAGAAATGAATCGTGCTAATTAGATGATAATTAGGATTTAATTATGCACTTAATCTAAATGGGTGAACTCCAAATGCAAAATAACATAAAACACTGAATAGACTATCTAATTTGCAGAATAAAATGACAGAGAAAAGGTTGAGAAATGCAAACTTTAGGCACTGATTGCCTTAATATGGATTGCAGTCGAGATCGTCTCGCATCAGTACGAAATCGCCTCGAATTCGCCAGGTTCGCCTCCGATCTGAACAGGGTTCAGTCGGCAACGATAGGTGCTAGCTCCGGCTGAAAAATAGTGATGTACCTGCAACAAAATTGGTATGGGACCAGTGCAAATGAAGAATAGGGATGATTTAACGTAGATGGAGTTAATTTGCAGATAATTTTCAGCCAGGGGGGTGCTAAGGGAATAGTTTAGGATTAAATAGGCTTTAGGGGAGTAGTTAGGAGGTTGGAGATCATCCCAATTTGGGAGATCTCCAATGGGGGAGGGTCCCAACGGCGCAGACACGCTTCTACCCAGATTGGAGACCCGTTGGAACAGATTCCAACTTTGCAAAATCAGTTTTGCGACAAGATCGTCTGGACGTCCTAGTCCAGACGAAATCGTCAAATCTGGGGCGATATCGTCTGATCGGCGACGATATCGTCAAACGGTCAAAACAACCTCTAAAAATGGCGCGAAAAAGGGGGAAACGGATTTCTCGGCGGTTAACGGGCGGTTTGGGAGGTTAAATTTGATTTTTAAATTATTTACTAAGGTGAATGTAATTATTGTAATTTTACTGCGCCAATTTTAGGGTGCTACATTTTGCCCCCTCTTTAGCGAATTTTTCGAAGAAAATGCGTTAAAGATGAGTTCTTCTCGATCTACGAGAAAGCAAAAATTATTCCCATTTTTAGGCGACGATTCTTGGTCGAATCGTACGACAACTTACTATGGTGCCCCCTCCGTGTTTTTACCCAAATCGAACGTTTGAGGTAAAAACGCGGAAAAGCAAAAAATTATTTTTGAATAAAATTAAGAAAAATAGGGTAAAACCCTAATTCATTTTTACTGTTCATTTTCTCGGTTTTAGAGCTCGAAGCAAAAATGGTGGAGACGACGCACGGATCGACGAGAGGTCCGACGCGGTCTACGGGTAAGAGTCTAGACTTAACTAGGATGCTTTAATTTAACTTTACATGCTTTGTAGGTAATTTTTAGATGATTTTTGAGCATCGCGGCCATTTTTGGGCCGTCGACGTCGTCGGGACGAAATCGTCCCGATTTCGACGAAATCGTCCCGATTTCGACGAAATCGTCTCAATTTCGGCAATTTCGCCCGAGGGCGAAATCGTCGAAAGGGGGACGATTTCGTCAAATTAGGGACGATTTCGAACTGCGAAATCAGAGACGATTATGCTCAAATTTGGGACGATATCGTCCAATAGTGGGCGATATCATCAATTGCACAAAATTAAATTTTTAACTTGCATTATTGTTTACTTGAATTATTGATTAATGATTGTTTATTGTTTTGTTGTTTATGTTTGCAGAGAGGATTACTAAAGAGCAGGGAGTGGAAATACGGAGGGTTGAGAGACGACTTGGCCGCTCTCACACAGGCAGAGCGGGATCAGCTGGCACAGGCCGACTTACTGCATGTGGCAGAGATGCCACAAGTATCCACAGATATGGGGCTACTGACGGCCCTAGCAGAGAGGTGGTATCCGGGCTCTTCATGTTTTTGGCTACCTACAGGGGAGATGACTCCCACTTTGGAGGATGTATGGAGGATTCTGAGAATCCCCATACAAGGATGGCTCATTACTCCTACGGCCAATCAGGGCCGCGCTATGGGATGGCTGTGCGGTGACCCGAGCTTCGCCCTGGAGAAGGGCGGAGTTAACATCGAGGCACTACGCCAGATGCCTGGGGCATCTACACTCACACGGGTTCTGGCTGGAGTAGTTGGTGGACTTCTGTTGTGCCACCAGAGCGGGTGCAAGGTGCCATGGATGCTGGCAGATGTGGTCTGTGACATGAGAGACCACGGCTACAGGTTTGCTTGGGGCAGTTTTGTTTTATGCCGATTGTACAGGATCCTGTATGGGGTCGTGTACAAGGGCGGCCGATGTCTGGTTATGACATCGCTACTACAGGTTTGGTGCTGGGAGCACATTGCGGTGCGGAGGCCGGTAGGGCTTCCTCTGATAGGGGTTGACGGGGAGAGGCCCCGAGTCTTCTACTGGTGGCTCCGGAGAGGGGCACAGTGACGGATAGATCTGTCGATGTCCCGGAGGCTACTAGATGACTTAGTCCCGGACCAGATCACCTGGAGGCCATGGAGGGAGCATCCAGGGTGGGCCGAGGATGGACAGGAGCTGGCTCGCATCAGGCGAGTTTGCTGGCTGAGGATGGAGAGGGGAGAGGTGGAGCTCCACAGGTACGACCGAGTTTTGAGACAGTTCGGTCTGTAGCAGGGGATCCCATCTCTGAGGGACTACGAGTTTTCCCGGACTATCCGGGATAACACTACGGTTAGCGGGGCTCCCGACATGCAGCGGTTCTAGAGCCAGGACACGGATGATGCCCCCATCCAGCCAGTGGATGGGGACGACGTAGGAGTAGCCGATGGCTACGATGCCTGGTACGCAGGCATCCGCCCTCCTCGGATGACGAGGGCACAGGGTCCGATCCACGCAGTTGTGCGTCGGATAGGGAGGCGGCGCCAGGCGGCGATGGAGGCAGCCCAGGGTCACGACGGGAGAGAGGCGAGGAGGCCACAGGCACAGGAGCGGCCATGGCAGAGAGAGAGGGAGAGGAGGGAGGCGAGACCCCCATCTCCACAGAGGCCACCATCGCCCGATAAGGGCAAGGGTGTGGACACAGGAGAGAGTAGCGAGATGGCTACTCTTCTGGTAGAGAGAGATCATCTGTAGGCCCAGGTGCAGACGCTACAGGATGAGGCTGCACGCCATCGGGCTGAGGTGTCATAGCTACAGGATGAGATTGCATGCATTAGGGCATGGGGCGGAGGGGCAAGCTCTGGGGAGTTGACACGGGCTATCGCCCAGCTGACCTTCTATCAGACTTTATACTTCCAGTTGGTGCCAGAGGCAGATAGACTACCCCTGCCAGCTAACATCGCAGATCCGATCAGGATCGGGTCGTCGAGGACCACGTCCCGATCGAGGACGAGGACTACACAGACTGCGATGGGGCCACCTCGTCCACCTCAGGGCGGGGGAGGAGATGAGGCAGAGAGCTCGAGGGGCTCTCGAGGCTAGAGGGTGGGATTGACATTGTATTATATATATATTTTTGTTTGATAGAGGATTGAGTATGCCGAGGTACAGATTGTGGCATACCAATCCAGTTTTGATGATGTACATATATTTGTGATATATATAGATGAGATATTTTTGATCATATGACTTGTCTTATGTATTTTTATGATGCTTTTAATGTTTTGATTGATTGATTTGATAATTGGATGTAATTATGTCGTTGGAGATATTATAATTTGAATGTCATGCGGTGATATTTTAAATGAAATAATCTGATGTAACAAATTGATTTGTTGTAATGAAATGTAAAAATAAAAAGAGACTTCTAACAATAATTTCAAAGGACATTGTCGCTATTATAGACCATTTCATGGAGTCGCTGCTCACTCGGTCGTCAAGCTAGTCCCATTTATAGAAATATTGTTAAAAAGTAAAAGAGTGCTTAAGAAACTGTCTTAAGACTTTGGTGCAATAGTGCAAATGATAATGATGATGATGGTTTGTTTTCAGATTTTCATAAAAAATGTTTGTGCATGAAATGATGTTCAAATGATTTTTGCTAGGCATAAATTCCTAAGGGTGATAAAATTTTTGGATAATTCTTTAGGAATTATACCATCATTGCAAAATTAAAGGTTGACATAATGACATGAAATAATGAAAATGTGTTTGCTTTTGAAAAGCATAATTTGTGTAACGTAATGAATTAAGTCATATGGTTTTCATGATTTTTAATAAATGGGGAATAAAAATTGTTACAATGGTTTGCGCTAGGCATAGAATATGTAGGTATAGACTTATACCATCATCGCGAAAATCCAAAAAAAGATAGTTTTATTGCATGGTTGATTTTTGATGAACAGAAAATATGAAAATGAGGACTTGCGCTAGGCATAAAATTCCAATTTTGGTTTTGAAACTATACCATCGTCGCGAAAGTCAACCAGATATATATATATATATGTATATGTTTTGTGTAGTTTGAAAGAAATTTTTGATTTTTCTATTATATAGTTGTCTTTGTGGTAAACAACTGTACTTGATTTATTCCCAAACAAGTTGCAAAAATAATATTTCAAATTATTTTGAAGACAAAAGTTAGATTTATAAGGAATCCCATGTGCATATGTGAATTCATTTCCGATCTTGATTTATCATAATGATACACAAAATCTCTCAAATACAAATGTGTGTGCAATTGCATTGTTCATTTACCAGTTTTGAGCAAGATAATATGATACAAGTGATTTGAAGAAACCAAATAAGTGTTCATTAACCATGATGTAGATGCATATAACCATACTAGACTACTATGTAGGTCGGATTATCAAGAGCTAGCTAATCCATAAGCAGACATAGGTCTGTACAAAAGAAGGTCGCTAATGTGACAGACATATCACCACGCTAGGAGTTACCCAAGGCCAAGCGAGTTGGGCACAAACCACCTGTTATGGGGCTTACCTCACGGTTTTCGAATAATTGAGAATTCCAAGGATTCAAGCTCATCAACCCTTCTTTTCTTTTCAAAGGGTAGGGAAAGGGATTTTATTGCTTTCTTGCTTTCTTTTGAACTTTGCTTATTTTTCTTTTTGTATTTCTTTTGCTTGATAATGCTTGGAACATTGCTGAAATAACATTTTTCTTTTCTCTTTTTTTCTTTCTTGAACTTTTCTTTTTTTCTTTTTCTGTGCTAGGGATACTTGCTCAGATTAGCTGTAGAGCAAGGGATTTTTATTCTGGGTAGGGGTGAGCTTGTCCTTTTGCCAATTCTCAAAGATTCTAGACCATGTGCATGATAGGATAGCAGGGGAAACTTTTCGCTCAAGAAATCAGTTCTACTATGTAGCAAAACATGGAAATTACAAATATAATCATTTTATTGTGAAAAGATGTGCTTGGTTTAAGTAAATAACAAGATCAATTCTCTATGCTCAAACTTTATTTAATTGAATTTTGTGGACTTTGATATAAGAGAGATTAGTAATCATGCCAGATAAAATCAAGATATTTATTGTTGTGAGTGTGCAAGTGAGGGATTCAAAATAAATGCTAATTTATCCCAAAATAATTTGAAACATACAACTGCAATGATTGTAAGAAAATATATATATAAATGATTTTTGAGAAAGTTTTGAGAATATTGACTCTCTCTTTCTTCTTTATTTTATTTGGTTTCGAAAGAGTCAAGCATATAGCTGTTATTATATTTTTATCATTATTTTGATTTTTGTTTTTGAGCAAAAAGAACTTAACAAGTGCTTTAAATAAATGCAATAGATAGTTTTGAAGATTTTGGATGATTATGAATATTTTTGATGTTTTTGGATTTTTATAAATTTGAAAGAAATATAAGATAATTTTTTTTTGAAAACAATTATATATAAGGATGAAACGACCAAATTTATGCATAGTAACGTTTAAGATGCAAAATATTCATGGGTTCTTTAAGTTCTTTACCATCTAAGGTAGATAATTTATATGCTCCTGATTCAAATTTAGCAGTAATAATGTATGGTCCAAGCCAATTGGGCTCGAATTTACCTTTAAGTTCCTTAGTTGCATTTGTATTTTTTTTATTTTCTTTTAAAACAAGGTCGCCGATCTCAAAGGATCGATGACGAACTTTCTTAGCATATGATCTTTTAAGCTTGTTTTGGTAAGCACGGAGATGCTCCAAAGCATTGATGCATTTTTCATCTAGGAGTTCCAGTCGATCGAGTCTACCAACACGATATTCATCTCCTACTTCGGTATCTTGAAGTAGCAGAGCCAAAGAAGGAACTTCCAATTCAAATGGAAAAACTGCTTCAGCACCATACACCAAAACAAATGGTGAAGTTCCAGTGGGGGTTCGAACACTAGTTCGATAGGCCCACAAGGCTGGATATAATTGAATGTGCCAGTCACGGCCAGTTTTATTGACCAATATTTTGAGAATTTTGATTAAGGTTTTGTTAGATGCTTCTGCTTGACCATTACCCCGAGGATAATAGGGAGTGGACCAGCGATGTTGAATCTTATATTTTTGACATAATTTTTTAACATCTTTATTTTTGAAACAAGTTCCATTGTCAGAGATGAGATTGGCAGGAATTCCGAACCCGCAAATGATTTGATTAAAAATAAATTTAGAAACTTGTGTGCCAAGTGCAGGAAGCTAAAGGCATAGCTTCGACCCACTTCGTGAAATACTCGATGGCGAGTTATGATGAACTTGTGTCCATCGGATGACACAGGATTGATTTTGCCAATAATATCCAAGCCCCATTTAGAAAAGGGCCATGGAGATGAAATAGCCTCGCAGCTCTTGTGCAGGCGCATGGACAAGGTCAGCATGTTTTTGACACTTGTCGCAATGGCGCACATACTCATGTGCATCCGTTTCCATGGTAGGCCAAAAGTATCCTATCCGAAGGAGCTTTTTAGCAATAACACTACCACTAAAGTGTCCTCCACAAGATCCATCGTGGGCTTCACTCAAGGCTGATTTAGACTCTTCTAAGTTTAAACATCTTAATAGGATACCTTCAAAAGATCTCCTATATAAAGTATTGCCAATTATTACGAATCGACTTGCTCGTCGACGTAATAACCGACGTTGGTTTCTATTAGAATTGGCAAGGAAAGTCCCATTTTGAAGAAAATCAAATATGTCTGTATACCAAGGTTCGGGAGTAGTTTCATTGATTAGAAACACATCCAAAGGCTCTAAGCATGACTTATTTGAGGCGGGTTCCTGGAGTCGACGAATAATGATAGTGGCATATTCGTCATCTAACTCCAAGGGCAAGAGAGATGCAGCTGCGGCCATAGCATCAGCTGCACGGTTGCTAGTTCGAGGAATAGCTTCCAAGGTGACTTGATCAAATAAAGACATTAATTGTAAAACATAGGCCTTATATGGGCGCAGTTTATCATCTCGGGTTTGATAAACTTCATTAATTTGGTTTATAACCAGTTGGGAATCACCAAAAACTAAAAGGTGTTTAATTTTTAGCGCTAGGGCAGCTCGTAATCCAAGGATTAGAGCTTCATACTCAGCAGTATTGTTGGTGCAAGCAAATGTCAATTTGAAGGACAGAGGAATAAGATGTTTTTGCGGAGATATTAAAATAATACCCGCACCAGCCCCACTCATGCATCGGGCTCCATCAAAGTATAAGGACCATTGTTCATTATGGTCTGCCTCTAATTGAAGGCATTCATCTGGAAACTCGATGATGAGGGGATGGGTAGACTCTAAGGGTGCAACAGCTAATTGATCTGCTATGATTTGACCCTTAACAGACTTTTGTCCTATGAATGTGAGATCAAACTCGCTTAGAGCAAGAACCCACTTGGTTGTGCGACCCGATAAATAAGGTCGACTCATGAGATACCTTAAGGGATCATATTTAGCAATGACATAAGTTTTTTGGCTAAGCATATAATGTCATAATTTTTGCGTAGCAAACATGACTGCTAGACATAGTTTTTCCAATGCTGTGTAGCGGGTTTCATAACTGATGAAGGTTCGGCTAATATAATAATTAGCACGTTCTCGCTTTTCATCATCAAGTTGGGCTAACATAGCCCCTAAGGCAGAATCTGAAGCTGAAATATATAGGAGAAATGGGCGATCGGATTTAGGTGGTGAAAGCACAGGTGGATTAAGGAGGTATTGTTTGAGAAGTTCAAAAGCTTCTCTACATTCCGTATCCCAATTAAAGGGGACATCCTTCTTAAGGAGTTTAAGAAAGGGACCGGTTTTATCCGCCAACTTATCGATGAAGCGACGGATGGCTTGAAGCTTACCTTGTAAACTTCGTAACTCAGATATATTAGTCGGTGCGGGCATATCAGTGATGGCCGCAATCTTGAGAGGGTCGATTTCAATACCACGTAAAGAAACTAAAACCCCTAATAGTTTGCCGGATTTAACTCCGAATATGCATTTTGCTTGGATTTAATCGAATGAGATATTCTCGTAATCGATTAAAAACTTTTCTTAAATCATCTAAATGATTATTTTCAATAATAGAGCGAGCTATAATATCATCCACATAATCATGTAGGATATCATGCATCATATCATGAAAAATGTAGGTCATAGCTCGTTGATAAGTTGCACCGGCGTTCTTTAAGCCAAATGGCATCACTTTCCAGCAAAAGGTACCCCAGGGGGTAATAAAGGCTGTTTTAGCCTGGTCTTCAGGAGCTATCCGAATTTGATTATAACCGGAGAATCCATCCATTAAGGACATCATCCCACTTTCGACAGTGAAGTCAATGATTTGGTCCATGTTTGGAAGAGGAAAATCATCTTTAGGGCATGCAGCGTTAATATCTCTAAAATCTGTGCAAACCCTAACTTTGGTAGCTTCTTTCTTGGTGACTGGAACTACATTTGAGATCCATTCAGACATAATCAATAGCTTGTATAAAGATAACATTCAGGAGTTTTTCTAACTCCCCTTTGACTAGCAGAGCCACTTTGGGATGCATTTTTCTAAGTTTTTGTTTAACAGGTTTAGCATCCGGATGGACCACTAGATGATGCATGACTACGGAAGGGTCTAGACCTGGCATATCTTCGTATGTCCAAGCGAAGACATCTTCATACTCTTTAAGGAATGCGATGTATTGTTCTTGTTTTTCTTGGCTTAATTCTGATCCAATATTGATTATGTGAGGATTATCCTCAGTTCCAATATTAATTTTAATGACGTTTTCTACCTCCATGTGTAGATCTCTTTCAAAATTAGGTGGGGCGGGTGAAACGCCCAATTCTTGTAATTCTTGTAAGGTTAATTTAGATAATTCATTTTGAGGATCAGTGGCCTCAAGTTGGGCTATAGTTGGTATAGAACCATCAAAATAAAATCCATTGTGTAACATCTCTTCAACAGAGACATCATGGAAGATATCTCCTTCCAACTCTTCATCGGGGTCAACAATCATTTCAGGGTATGCTATGGACAGCATGTTGCATGAAAACGACTGATTTTTAAGAGGCAAATCAACATGCCTATCCAAATAATCTTGATAGCATATGAGATGATCATCATCCTCAAAAGGAAAGGGTTGACCCTTACTAGGAAATAGGCCCACACCACAGCGGGCAGGCCACGGTTCTACCTCGAAAGGTTCTTTCATGCCATTTTGGAAAGGTCCCAAGCCTTTCCCTTCATATCCCATTTTAAGCATCATGGGTTTAGCTTTAATATAATCATTGGTAAAATAACACCGAGCGTATCCTTGATGATGAGTTTTGATATTCCGAGGGATTCTTCCCCAGTCATATCCTTTATAAATGAAGGCACAACTCCCGACTTGGTAAGTACTTCCCATAGGTTGTGGGAGGCCCAAAGTACGAGGAGATGGCGGCAAGTTATTTAAAAGGTTTGAATCTTGCATGAAAGCATTCATTTTTTCTGATATTAAGGTTGTAGATAAGTCTGGTAAAAGTTCATCAAAAAGGGCATAAGATGTAGAAGGCTTATTACCTATATCTTTAGATGTGGAAGGTATGATAGATGTGTCTATAGGTTTTGAATTTATAAGGATAGAACTTGAAGGATTGGTTGTAGACTTAAGATCTGTTTGAGGTTCTAAAATGATTTGTTTAGAGGATTGTTGGTCTATATAGGAGGATGAAGTTAATGGAGGGGAAATAGGTGAAGTTATGGGTTTATGTTTCACAGTTTTAGATGAAAAATAAGAACTAGGATGTGTGGATGACAGAGCAGGGCAAAATTGCACTCCAACGGGTTCTGCCAAAGCACACATATCAAAGGGTCTAGGGTCACCATGGATAGTGACCAACTGATTTTTAAATTCAAATTTAACACATTGGTGTAAGGTTGATGGGACCGCTCGCATGGCGTTGATCCAAGGGCGACCCAAAAGTATATTGTACGATGCTGGGCAATGTACAATAAACACGGTTGTTTCTAGGGTTCTAGGACCAACTTGCAATGGGAGGGTAATAACTCCACACGTTTCTTGTGTTTCGTCATTAAAAGCTTTGATAATCATATCGGTTTTCTTCATTTCATCACTTCTAAAGCCAAATCGTTGGTAGAAGTCAAAAGTGCAAATGTTTAGAGATGAGCCATTATCAATCAAAACTCTTTTGACAGCTACATCTCCAATTAAAGCAGTAATGTATAAGGGATTGTCCTTATGTAAACTGTGTTGTGGGATATCTTTATCCCGAAAGTCAATACAATCAATCTCTCGAGTGATGATAGTATTGGCCATAGCTGCAGGTTGAATGTTTTGAGGTACCATCATTTGGCTCAATGTAAGCATCAACTCATCCCTATGGGTGGGAGAGGATCTTAATAAATCTAAGAGGGAAATTCTGGCCGTAGTATTGGACAATTGCTCATTAATATTGTAAGGGGGTTTAGATTGAACAGTAGGAACATGATTCCCTTTATTGGGGTTTTTCAAAATGAATGGAGCTGATCCATCGTTCTGGTTTGGTTCTTGTTGAGAGTTTTGAGCTTGTTGTCGAGTAACGACTCCAATGGTACCTACAATGTTATAGTGAAGACGCTGAACTGGTCTCGGTTGAGCATTAATGGCTTGTTCATTAGAAAGGAATATATTAGAAGAAGGTCGAGTAGTGACTCTTCTAGGGAATGGTTCTTCTGGAACCATAGCATCTCGTGACGGGTTGAATAGGGTCCGATTCATTTTCAGAACTATTCGATTGGTTTGAAGTAATGTCTAGTTCACTTTCACTATCCGATTCTATATCACTAGAATTCGAAGTTTGAAAATTATGTAAGGGCCTGGTCGTAACTAGGGATAAGGTCGTGTCAAATATTTGAGGATCCCGAATAGGTAATTGTCCGCTAATGGTTCCTACATATCGGGTAGGAGGGGGAACATTATGATGTTCGATTTGATTGGCTACCTCTTTACCATGTCTTGGTAAAGGGTGTTGAAATATGTCTAGAGTTTGATTGGCATTTTGATTTTGATTTTGGGGAATGGTCTTTTGAGTATTATTAGGAGGGTTTTGTTTAGGTTGGAAGGCTTGTACTTCCATTTCATTATTGTCAATCAAATCTTGTATTTTATGTTTCAACCTTTTACAAGCGTTGGTAGAATGTCCAGGTCCTCTATGGAAATCACAGTGCAAGTCAGCTCTGTATCCGGGTATAGTTGGGTCAGGTTCCCGGATAGCTGGTAATTGGATCAAACCTCTTTCGAGCAATTGAGGTAAAATAGTTGATAAGGGTTGGTTTAATCTAGTGAATTCTCGAGGAGGCTTGTCAGGAGGTTTCAATATGAATTTTTCTGTTGTCTTCGTTGTATTAACATTAGCAATATTTCTGCTGTCAGTGACTCCGTCACCAACAACTTGTTTGTTTTTATATTGATTTCTAGATGTTTTCTCATCATCCTTCTTCCTAAGTTGGCCTCTCCTAATGAGGGCATCTTCTACTCTTCGAGCTAAATCTATAGCTTGATCGAAGGTAGTTAAAGTAGCAGTTGATAGCTCATAAGATATTTGTTCTTGTAAATTGTTGATGAAAATGTCCAACATTTCCCTATAAGGCAACACAAAGTGCAGTTTTCCTGTCAATTGCCTCCATCTAGCTAAGAAATCGGCAAAACATTCATCCTTGTCTTGTTTTAAATTGTATAGGTCTTTAATAGTTACATGCCTCTCGATGTAGGCACTAAATTGATGGACAAATGATTCTGTTGTTTCTTCGAAGTTTCTCAAAGAATGAGTGGGCAATTGATAGTACCACTCTAATGCCATTCCACCTAAACTTTTTGGGAACATTTTTAGTAATAGCAAGTCGTCATGCGATATGTCGTGACATGCTATCCTAAACATGCGAAGATGCTCTATGGGATCTTCGGTTCCTTTATATATAGGCAGGACAGGCATGGGAAAATGCTTAGGGTATGGTTGAGCTACAACTATGGGGTCCAAAGGTTGACTACAGATCTCTCGATAATTATACGAGGGACGGTAGGGATCTATCTGGTCCATACGTGAAGCTAATTGTTTCACCATGGCTTCCAGATTACTAGTTTGCCCCCCATATTGGTTTGGTAGGGCATTGACATGGGTTTTATGGGCGTAGGATGGAGGAACATGCAGATTAGATGCCATGTTACTGTTGTGTAAAGTATTGGTAGGAAAAGTATTATGGAGGAATTTTGAAGTTGGATTATGTTGTATTCCGGATTGTTGAAAGTTTGTATTTGGCTTTGTTTTAGGTTTTTGTTTACTTGAAGCATATTGCTCAATAGTTTGACGGAATAAAGTAGTGAAGGAAGGTTTCTTTTGTGTGGGAGTGATTTTAGGTTGAATAACAGGTTCCTTAGGAGGTTGGGTAACCTGTTGTTTTGACATGTTTTGAGCCATAGTGACCATATCCGTATTGGATGGCCCAGCCTTGTCACTTTCTTGATCAATGAAAGACAAGGGATTAGTGCGCATATTGCACATATATTCCATGGCTGCTTGAGTGTTACTGATTTGCCCTTTATCAAGGCGAATTGCCACATTAAGGTCATCAATGTTATCCATGAGAAATTTCTTGAAATGCTCTGCATTGTCAAAGGCAATAGTTCCATTTGGAGCTACTCTAGGGGATGAGGATCCATCCTCTTTAACACTTCCTTCTTGTTCCTTATCTTCACCTAAGTCTTCGTCTGATTGACCTAGAGTTTCTCCTTCCGGATTTGTATCTCCAAGAAGGACATTTTGGTTTCTAGTTGTGTCTTGTAACCAATCTTCTTCTTCTCCTAAAGTTTCTTTACCATTCCTAAGTTTAGGCATGGTGCTAAGTTTTGATTTCAGCAAATATATATATATATTATATATATATATATATATATATATATATATATATATGCAACAAATTAAGAGGTATATATCTACTATATACCTACTACAATATTTTAAAAATGAAATGTTTAAGTTTTTGCTAAGTTTTTGATTTTTAGTTTTTAGCTTTTCTTTGTTCTCTTTTTTTTTTTTGAAATAATATAATAAAGACAACAAATAACACAATAAATGCTAGAAATAATACTGAAGTAATAATCTAGTTTTCTATAAACAATTTATGAATATCATTAATAGGTTCGAGTTGTTCAGGAGTCATGAAGTGTTCTTCTTCAAATTGAAAGTTTTCTTTTAAAAATTTGATGAAAAGAGCTATAGTGATGTTGTCCTGTTTCAGATGCTGGTTGATAAAAGTAAAGCTCATGGCAATACTCTCGATATAACACAGCTCGCGGAACTCTATTCCATATTTCCCTATCTGTAAGAACAACCTCTTGGTCTTCTACACAACCTAGGAACTGGTGCACAATGGCTGCGTTCTCGAGGTATTCCTCGAAGGTGAACAACTCTGAAGATACTAAAGCTCTCCTATAGGCTAACCATCTATGGCAGGCTCTCTGAAGTTCATGATAAAAAACTAATTGATGAGGATCCAGGATTCTATCTAGGACTAGCCTCTTGATTTGCTTAAGTTGTGTGGACCTAGATGAAATGAGACTAAGTCTTCTATCAAGTTCGTTCCACAGGAATTGATTTCTGCTTGTTTCAGGCACACTAAGGACATAATTGACTTCTATGGCTGCCAATTGATTTTCTACGTTTATAGTAATCGCTAACCTTTTCTTAGGAGCTACCATCTAAACATGTTTTCAAACTTAAATGTTTTAAAATGCATCTATGTTTTAGTTGTTCTATATATGTTTTTGTTTTTGTTTTTGTTTTTCAAAAGGTTATGATGCATTCACGTCGGGTTCACCAAAATGTATCGCTCCAAATTTTTCGCATCCCTACCTTCAGGCTATTGGATCCATGCCCGAAAGGAGGATGGGAAAAGGATGTCACGGTACCTCGGACTGAGAGGACTTTGCGAAGGTCCCGCCTCTCAAGGGAGGTGTATTTTGATGATTTTTCGACGGATGGTGGGTTCACCAGGAAACATTTAAGGGCAGCTTCCACGCCTAGGTTTTGGAATGTGTTTAAATGTGTTCATTTTTAACCTTAAGCATTCATATCCTAGGTTTGGCCGAATGAATCTAGATTTAATCTACATGAAAATGCAAATTCCATGAATACAAAAAACAAATTTAAAGATAGAAAATAGAGAGATTACAGAATGCAAATGAGGAATACCTGATCCGGATGTCTGAAGAAGATTCTGATGTTGAAGCAGTCTGGATCATCTAAAATTTGACAGAATCATCTGCAATCAGACAAGATCGTCTGAGATCTGACGAATTCGTCAGAGACCTGCAAAACCGAAAACAGATGCAAAATACAAAAAGTACTACAGTGCTAACAGAGGGAAATGATATAAAATGGCAGCAATGTTATCAAACTGAAACTTAAACACAGAGACAGAAATGAATCATGCTAATTAGATGATAATTAGGATTTAATTATGCACTTAATCTAAATGGGTGAACTCCAAATGCAAAATAACATAAAACACTGAATAGACTATCTAATTTGTAGAATAAAATGACAGAGAAAAGGTTGAGAAATGCAAACTTCAGGCACTGATTGCCTTAATATGGATTGCAGTCGAGATCGTCTCGCATCAGTACGAAATCGCCTCGAATTCGACAGGTTCACCTCCGATCTGAACAGGTTCATCGACAACGATAGGTGCTAGCTCCGGCTGAAAAATAGTGATGTACCTGCAACAAAATTGGTATGGGACCAGTGCAAATGAAGAATAGGGATGATTTAACGTAGATGGAGTTAATTTGCAGATAATTTTCAGCCAGGGGGGTGCTAAGGGAATAGTTTAGGATTAAATAGGCTTTAGGGGAGTAGTTAGGAGGTTGGAGATCATCCCAATTTGGGAGATCTCCAACGGGGGAGGGTCCCAACGACGCAGACACGCTTCTGCCCAGATTGGAGACCCGTTGGAACAGATTCCAACTTTGCAAAATCAGTTTTGCGACAAGATCGTCTGGACGTCCTAGTCCAGACGAAATCGTCAAATCTGGGGCGATATCGTCTGATCGGCGACGATATCGTCAAACGGTCAAAACAACCTCTAAAAATGGCACGAAAAAGGGGGAAACGGATTTCTCGACGGTTAACGGGCGGTTTGGGAGGTTAAATTTGATTTTTAAATTATTTACTAAGGTGAATGTAATTATTGTAATTTTATTGCGCCAATTTTAGGGTGCTATAGTATGCTTTCAAAGAAAGCTCTATATATTCTATAGGATATATAACATAGACATCTAAAATCCACAATTTTGCTAATATAATAAATTTTCTAAGAATACCTAATAAAACCTTATAAACACTACAAGTATTAAAAATATTAGCAAAATCATTCCCTAACATTTTCCTTAGCCTACTTGCTACTACCTGCAACATATAACCACTCGAGATCTCTCACACCCATTAACATTATTTAGAGTTGTTTTAGGCTTGTAATTTTTAGTTTATAATAGTTACTTTGAGGTTGCCTTAGGCAGTCTTAACTTACTACGTCCTTAGAGAAGATCTCGTCTCTAGTATGAAATAACGACTTCAACAACATCTCTGACGATAGTTCAATACATAAAGAGGTATATCTTGGTTTTCCTTGAATTCCTCTTGACACGACAACAATTATCTTTGATTTTACCAAGGTTTATATTACACATGAACAAAGGCCCAACTTAGGTGGGCCCATTTAACTACTAACACCTTCTTTTTTTGTTGTGTGCAGGTATTTTATCCATATACAATAGCACTTGGAAGATCTTGAACCCCCCACACACACTCTCATAGTTTCTCTTAATCACAATCAATTGTGGAAGAGAAGCATATATGCAATCCTTGTTGTAAAATCCCTCTTGGGATAATTTCTAATTGTAAAAGATAAATAATTGCATCTTATGTTGTAAAAGTCTTATATTTACAATTAAATTTATCACATATATTACTCTCTCTTTGTCTCTGTGTTTCATTTTTGATGGTGGCTTCTTATCTTCACAAAGTGGTATTCCCAGTGTGACCATTCCCTTAACTTGCACTTTATTTTTACTTTATTTCATCTCATATCATTAATAAGAATAATGTACAATCTTAATTTTATGCTATTATTATTGTTTCTCAACCATAGTTGTGAAGATTTACTAACTGCTTATATTTTTTAAGGTAAAAATTTGAGTTTTCTTGGTTGGAGATGATCACAACTTTACTGCCTGGTTATATGTAGTCACAACTAGACTGCCTAGTTGGAGGTGGTCATAACTTTATTGCCTATGTAGAGATGCTTCCACATTAGAAGACACAAACCTACAAATTCTTGCGTAGGATTTCAAGTAAGTTTACTTTTCCTACTCCCATCTCTATTGGAAATTTGAGTTAATATGAGGTAATTTATATTTTCATTTATGTCACATGGATAATTTATATCACATTGAGTTTTGGTGGAAAAATCACTTCATAGATAATCATCTATGATATTTCGGAGAGCATGGATATATACAAGGTTTTTATGAAAACCAAGGCAGGCAAAATAAAAGGTTTTATTTAAAACCATGGTGGGCTTATGTGGAAAGGGCTTTTCTTAAAAGCCAAGGTGGAATTTTTTTTCATTGAAAAAGGACCTCCGGTGATGAAGATATTAAAGTTTAAAGTTTAAGTTTAAATTAATGGAGGGCCAACCTATGTGCAATTAATGGAGGTTGGCATATATATATATATATATATATATATATATATATATATATATATATATATATATATATAAAGGTTTCAATTTATTTCGAAAATGTGTCATATTATATATCATCGGAAAGCTTATTTTGAAGGCTATTTGACTAAATTATTTAGAAGGATAAATAAGGTGTGTGTAGAGAGATTTTTCTGATTTTTCAAAGGGGTTCCAAAAGTGAAGTTTGCCTCGTTCTTTTTCAAGAGGATTATTTCTTTCATGAGGTGACAAGGTATGCAATATTGTGATTTATTTTATTTTATGGTATAAGGGGTTTTGGGAGTGAAAATTTTATGCAATGTTTTGATTTATTTTATTTCATGGTACAAGTGGTTTTAGGAGAGATAAGGAAGTTGTGCAATTAAAGGCCTTGGTGATGATTATTGAAAAGTGGAGTAATGTTGATTATTTTATGATCTACTAACCCTTGTGAATATTGGCAAAATAATTTTGTGATTGTGGTAGATTTACAAAGAGGTTTTTTCATCTTCATAAAAGGTATGGGCACATTCTCCTATTGATTTTTTATGGTGGTTGATTTCTTAAATATCATTGGAGGGAAAAGGATTGTTTGTTGTTTCCTTTTCGAAAGTGGTTGGTTGAATGCTTCAAGGTTTTTTGAATTGAGAGTTGTGTCTAAACCTTGTTTGATAAGCATAGTTGTTGAAGCCCATTGGTTGTGAAAGAACTTGAGTTAGAAAATAACATGAGTATCATTGTTATGTGAGATTTGTGGTTGAGCATTATTGGAAATATTTGAGTTGGTTGATACATACTTGGACTAGGGTTGTGTGAGAAAGAGTTGTTCCTTGTGATGATTAGTTAAGTTGAGTCAAGTGAGCCTAGTCAAGTGATGTGTGAAGTGATTATTCAAGTTCTATGAAATAGACTATTCCATAATTCAATGTTGATTTGAGATTAAAATTAGAACATATTGAGTCTCTAACAATTCTATTTATGGTTCTATAAGACTTAAATTGATCTAAGGTTGATTTGGGTTGAGAGTGAGATTAGAACATATTGAGTCTCTAACAATTCTCTTTATACTTCTATGAGTTGATTTGAGTTGATTTGAGATTGATTTGGGTTGAGAGTGATTTTAGAACATATTGAGTCTCTAAAAATTCTCTTTATGCTTCTATGAGTTGAGTTGAGATTGATTTGGGTTGAGAGTGAGATTAGAACATATTGAGTCTCTAAAAATTCTCTTTATGCTTCTATGAAGTTAATTTGAGTTGAGATTGCCATTCATTGTTGAGTTAATTTTGAGTACTACTTGAGCATGATTGATTGAGCCTTTGAGAATGTTGGCAATTTTGGGTACCTTGGGTACATTGACTTTGCTCAAGTGTAGAAGTTGTCATTGATGTCAAGAAGCTCTTGAAGGAATTTGATTTAATGTTAGATTGTTCAGAGCATTGACAATGAGTTTCCAAGAAGATCTAGTAGCCCATTTGCAAAATATCAAAGAAAAAGACAAGTTAGAAAAAGTATGCAGTAGGCTGGAAAAACTGTCACGATTTCGCGACATGTTAGAGGAGAGAGAAAGTGCTGGCAAAACTGTCATGATTTCGCGACATGTTAGAGGAGAGAGAAAGTGCTGACAAAACTATCACGATTTTGCGACATGTTAGAGGAGAGAGAAAGTGCTGGAAAAACTGTCATGATTTCGTGACATGTTAGAGGAGAGAGAAAGTGCTGGCAAAACTGTCATGATTTTGCGACATGTTAGAGGAGAGAGAAAGTGCTGGAAAAACTATCACGATTTCGTGACATGTTAGAGGAGAGAGAAAGTGCTGGCAAAACTATCACGATTTCGTGACATGTTGGAAGAGAGAGAAGAAGCAAGAAAAACTGTCACGATTTTGTGACATGTTGGCAGAGAAAAAGGCAAGTGGAAAAACTGTCGTGATTTCATGACATGTTGGCAAAGAAGGAGAGAAATATGGAAAGTGTCATGATTTCGTGACATGTTGCATTTTTGCGACTCGAAAAGTGCAGGAAGGCAAAGAAAGAAAAGTGTCACGATTTCGTGACATATTGCAAAGAAGGTTGTACGGACGAAAAAGTGTCACGATTTTGTGACATGTTGTAGGAGAGAGAGTCCGAAAGGAAAAGTGTCACGATTTCATGACATAATGCAGAAGAGAGAGTCCGAAAGAAAAAGTGTCACGATTTCATGACATAATGCAGAAGAGAGAGTCCGAAAGAAAAAGTGTCGTGATTTTGTGACATGCTGCAAAAGATGAAGTGAGGACTGTCATGATTTTGCGACATGCTACAGAACTCGAAGTGAGAACTATCACAATTTCATGACATGCAGCAAAGGGAAGAGTCTAAAATGAGAAGCATCGTGATTTCGTGACAGGCTACAAAGAAAGCGTATGGAAGTTGAAAGCGTCACGATTTCACGACAGGATGAAAGAAAAGCATACGGATGTAGAAAGTGTCGTGATTTCATGACAGGCAAAAAAGATAGCATCCGGATGCAGAAAGTGTTGTGATTTTGCGACAGGCAGAAAAGATAGCACACGAGCAATAGAAGTGTCACGATTTCATGACAGAAACTGAAAGCATGTCTTCCATAGGTGAAGTGTCACGATTTCATGACAAAAGCAGAAAGGAAGGCTATGAAGACAAAAGTGTCATGATTTTGCAACATGTTCCAGTTCGTGGGTGTAAGGTAGAAAGAATATCAAGGCAACGAAAGTGTTATAATTTCGTGACAAAAGTAGAGAGGAAGGCCATGAAGATAGAAGGGTTGCGATTTCACCACAGAATTAAAGATGATGTCAGCAAAGGCAAAAGTGTCACAATTTTGCGACAAAAGCAGAGAAGAAGGCCATGAAAACAGAAGGGTCATGATTTCGTGACAAAAGAGAAGATGACGTCAGCAAAAGCAGAAAGTGTCACGATATCACGACAAAAGGAAAAAAAAAGTGACAGCTACAAAGGTGTCATGATATCGTGACATGATGTAGTTTCATGGGAAAAGCTACAAAACTAGAGGCGGTTGAAGCCGATAGAGTTAACTTTGAGCCGATGAAGTTCAGGGTTGTGCAGCCGATGAAGTTTAGGGTAACAACCGACTATAGTTTAAGTTTTGTTCTTGAAATTTATACTATAAAAGGAGGGTTGTTTTGAGATTGAAAATTTTGAATATGTATTGAACTTGCGCAAGTTAAGTTTGCGATGCGCAGAGAGCAAATCGAGCAAAGTGTACGAGATGCATCCATAACAGCGTAGATAGCGTAGAAGTGGCCAGTTGATGTGCAAAGTGAGAAGTTCAATCGTCGGAGAGCTGAGTACTGCTATGTTTGTGCAGACTATGCATAAGTTGGTTTTGACCAAGTGCGGCTGTAACATAATAGAGATAACTGTTGGAAAACATTGAGCAAGCTGTTGTTGAAGCTTATGGAGCAATTTGGGCAGGTTCTTCTGAGAACTTGCAAAGCATATCTGAAGCAAGTCTTGGTGAAGACTTAGGTGAAGATCAAAACAAGCGTTAGTGAAAGCTTGTGAACCTTGTTGTGAATCATATTTGAGGACCTATTGAGGACAGTGATTGATGTAGATTTGAGGATAAATTTGTACCCAGACCAGAGAAAGAGGAAGAGGACATTTGTGCCAGATCGAAGGACTGTGTTTTGGTGAAAATCAAAGAAAGAGATCGAGGACATTTGTGCTAGACCGAAGGACTATGTTTAGTGCAATTCAAGGACCAACTTTGAGGTGATAGAGTTGAGGGCAGAGGTCTCCAGCTAGAGCAGGGAAGATAAGTGTCTTATGTGGATGGAGTTCCATTTACTAAGGGTAGCGAAGGTAGAGGTCTTCTAGAGGATCACCAGTTAGAGCAAAGCTAGGGGAAGGTATCTCCTTTGGGTTTGTGCCCATAAACATTGTAATCGAGAAAGTTATTCCCAGATTTTGAGTTGATAAAATTTAGTGAGAGATTTTATCCGTGGAGTAGCCCGCATTGGGTGAACCACGTAAATTTTTGTGTCTCTATTGTGGATGGTGTTTTGTGCATTGCTTTGATTACTGCTATTAATACTGCTTTCTATACACTACATAATATTGAATTGAAATTTGATTTGAAGGAAAAAGTAAAAAGTGGTCTTATACTATTCACCCCCCCTCTCAGTATAAGCTTGTGTTCTTCAATTGGTATCATAGCGGGTGCCTTCGAAAATTTTAATAGCTTGAAGGAAAAGCTATTAAAGAACACAATGGATTACTCAAGTGGCAATGCAGCACCTATTCTTGATGGATTAGATTTTGGTCTTTGGAGTGCAAGGATGAAGGTTCATCTAATGGCACTTGGGAATGAGGTTTGGGAAGTGATTGAAGATGGGTACACTATTCCTGAACATGGTCCATATACTGAAGAAGATAGGCTCCTACATCACAACAATTCAAAAGCAATGAATGCAATCCTGAAAGGCTTATAGAAAGCATATCTCACCAAAGTGATTCACTGCAAGACAAGTAGTGAAATGTGGAATCAGCTGAAGGTGGTTCATACAGGTGATGCAAATGTCTGAAAGGCCAAGTTGAGACACTTTAAAGGTATGTTTGAACAACTCCAGATGAATTATGATGAAAATATTAGTGATTACATGCTTCGAATGGATGAGGTTGTTAACTCCATGAAAGACTTAGGTCTTGAGCTTGCTGAAAATGATATTTGTGATAAGATTTTAAGATCTCTTCCTAATAGATTTAGTGAAAATATTTTTGCTATTGAGGAAGCTAAAGATTTAGATAAGTTAAAAAAGGATGAGCTCCATAGTATACTTGCAACATTTGAGTTGAGAACTCAAGTGAAGGTTGATGTCAAGAAAGAGGCAGCTTTCAAGGCTACCAAGAAATCCAAATGTAAACATATTCAAGAGAGTGATGAGTCTTCCAGTGATGAAGAGGCATATTACAGCAAGAAAGGCAAGTTCTCTAGAAAGCACAAAAGCATGAATAATATAAGATGTTTCAATTGTGGAAAGTTTGGTCATTATGCTACTGAATGTACTATTTCCAAGTATGAAAGTGATGAAGATAAACAGGATTCTAAGAGCAAGGATTCTGAAAAGCACAAACATCACAAGAAGAACAAATATGAGTACAATAATCACGAAAAGAGGCATTCTCACAAGCACAAGAAGAGCTTCTACCTAGACAAAGCAAGTAAGTGTTCTAGCAATGATAGTGAAAGTTCTTCTAGTGGTGATGAAAATGAGATGTTGTTCATATCAGAAAAAGAGGAAGAACCGAAACATAGATCCATTATCATGAAATGTTTTAGATGTGAAAATTTTGGTCACCTTGAGGATGATTGCACAAATAATGAATTGGTTACTAGTATGTATGAGGATGCTTCAAAAAACTATAAGGAAGATGCATGTATGGTTTTTGAAAAGGGTAGCACTTCTAGTGATAAGAAATCTGTAAAAGGTTCTGATGATTCAGAAAGCAAACAAATAAAGGATATTAAAAGTGAACTTACTAATGCTCTTAGTGCTTTGAAAAAGAAAAGAAAGAAGAATGCCAGACTCAAGGATAAGTTAGATGAATGTTGTATGGAGAGAGATGATCTTACAGAAAGTCTTGACTTCTCTATGGCTAAGACACAAAAACTCAAGGACGAGTTAGAGTCTAAGATTCTTGAGCATAGTGAGTTGGAACATAAAATGGCTTCTTTGGAAGTGGAAACTAAAGAGTACAAGGATAAACTGTACAGGTTTCAAGATAGCTCCAAAAAGGTTAAGTCTCTCATCAAAGGTCAAAGAAAGACAATAGATAAAATAGGCCTCGGTTTTGTTAAGCCACACAAGGAATAGGTTGGGGAATCTAGTAAGAGATTTCAAAAAGAAGAGAGTTCTGATGAAGAGAGTATTTCAGAGAAAGAGTCCGTGAGTGATAGATGCGCAGAAACAGAAAACAAAATTCTAAATGTGAAGAAGTTTTCGAGACCCAAGAGGACAAATAAAAGAAAATTTCACGACAAATGTTTTGCGTGTCACAGGTTCGGTCACATGGCTTCGCATTGCATGACTCAAGTAAGGAAGGTAAATGACAGTTTCAAAAGTGGTAATTTATTTCATGGGTATTGCTACTCTTGTAATCAGTTTGGGCATAAGGCAATTTTTTGCAAGGCAAATAATAGGTACACCGTTAGTCAGAATAGGTAGATTCAAAGAAAAGGTATGCCTAAAAGAAATAATAATGTTACTTGTTACAAGTGCAACAATGCAGGTCACACAGCTAGACAGTGTAGAGCAAATCTTCCAAGGTACAGGAATAGGAACGGCAGTATGAACAGGTCCAAGGATTAAGGCATGGATAAGAACATGAATGATAATAGGAGCAAAAACAGTGACAAGAACAGAAATATTGACAAAGATTTCAAGAGAAGGCCCGACAAGGAAGTTATAAATGCCGATGATGATCAATGCCTAATGGGAGATTTACTCCCAACTTTATTTTAATCACCTCATCAGGAGATGGGGGAGGGACTAAGATAAGAGGCTCATTCTTAGTCCCAAGCCCCAAAGGTGACCCTTTGCCATTGATGACAAAGGGGGAGATATATGAGTAAGGGGGAGAGTTTCAAGTGAAGAGAAGAGCTTCAAGTCAGGGGGAGCAAAACTTCAAAGGTAGTTCTCAGTTTTTGGCACAGTTGGTTTTAGTTTTGGCTCCTGAGATGTGTTTCAATAAAGGTTTGCCATCAATGACAAAGGGGGAGATTGTTGGCAATTTTGGGTACCTTGGGTACATTGTCTTTGATCAAGTGTAGAAGTTGTCATTGATGTCAAGAAGCTCTTGAAGGAATTTGATTTAATGTCAGATTGCTCAGAGCATGGACAGTGAGTTTCCAAGAAGATCTAGTAGCCCATTTGTAAAAGATCAAAGAAAAAGACAAGTTAGAAAAAGTATGTAGCAGGCTGGAAAAACTGTCACGATTTGGTGACATGTTAGAGGAGAGAGAAAGTGTTGGTAAAACTATCATGATTTCATGACATATTAGAGGAGAGAGAAAGTGCTGGCAAAACTGTCACAATTTCATGACATGTTAGAGGAGAGAGAAAATGTTGGCAAAACTATCATGATTTCACGACATGTTAGAGGAGAGAGAAAGTGCTGGCAAAATTGTCGCGATTTCGCGACATGTTGGAAGAGAGAGAATAAGCAGGGAAAACTGTTGCGATTTCGCGACATGTTGGTAGAGAAAAAGGCAAGTGGAAAAACTATCGCGATTTTGCAACATGTTGGCAGAGAAGGAGAGAAAGATGGAAAGTGTCACAATTTCACGATATGTCGCATTTTCATGACTCGAAAAGTGCAGGAAGGCAAAGAAAGAAAAGTGTCACGATTTCATGACATATTGCAAGGAAGGTTGTACGGATGAAAAAGTGTCATGATTTCACGACATGTTGCAGGAGAGAGAGTCCGAAAGGAAAAGTGTCACGATTTCGTGACATAATGCAGAAGAGAGAGTCCGAAAGAAAAAGTGTCATGATTTCGTGACATAATGCAGAAGAGAGAGTCCGAAAGAAAAAGTGTCACGATTTCGTGACATGCTACAAAATACAAAGTGAGGACTGTCATGATTTTGCGACATGCTACAGAACTTGAAGTGAGAATTGTCGCGATTTTGTGACATGCAACAAAGGAAAGATTCTGAAATGAGAAGCATCACGATTTCACGATAGGCTACAAAGAAAGCGTACGAAAGCTAAAAGTGTCGTGATTTCATGACAGGATGAAAGAAAATCGTACAGATGCAGAAAGTGTCACGATTTTGTGATAGCAAAAAAGATAGCATTCGGATGCAAAAAGTGTCATGATTTCATGACAGGTAGAAAAGATAGCACACGAGCAGAAAAAGTGTCTCGATTTCATGACAGAAATTGAAAGCATGTCTTCCATAGGTGAAGTGTCGTGATTTCGCGACAAAAGCAAAAAGGAAGGCTATGAAGACAAAAGTGTCATGATTTTGCGACATGTTCCAGTTTCGCGGGTGTAAGGCAAAAAGAAGCTCAAGGTAGCAGAAGTGTCACGATTTCACGACAAAAGTAGAGAGGAAGGCCATGAATACAGAAGGGTTGCGATTTCGTGACAAAATTAAAGATGACATCAGCAGAGGAAAAAGTGTCGCGATTTCATGACAAAATCAGAGAAGGCCATGAAGATAGAAGGGTCATGATTTTGCGACAGAAGAGAATATGACATCAATAGAAGCAGAAAGTGTCACGATATCATGAAAAAAGGCAAAAGAAAGTGTACGGCTACAAAGATGTCACGATATCGTGACATGTTGTAGTTTCGTAGGAAAAACTATAGAACCAGAGGCGGTTGAAGCCGATAGAGTTAACTTTGAGCCAACAAAGTTTAGGGTTGTGCAACCGACGGAGTTTAGGGTAACAACCGACTATAGTTTAAGTTTTGTTATTGAAATTTATACTATAAAATGAGGGCTATTTTGAGATTGAAAATTTTGAATATGTATCGAACTTGCATAAGTTAAGTCCACGATGCGCAGAGAGCGAATCGAGTCGAATCAAATGAAGTGTGTGAGATGCAACCATAACAGCGTAGATAGCGCAGAAGTGGCGAGTTGATGTGCAGAGTGAGAATTTCGATCATCGAAGAGCTGAGTGCTACTGTGTTTGCACAGACTATGCATAAGTTGGTTTCGACCAAGTGTGACTGTAACAGAATAGAGATAATTGTTGGACAGCATTGAGCAAGCTGTTGTTGAAGCTTGTGGAGCAGTTTGGGCAAGTTCTTCTGAGAAATTGCAAAGCAGATCTAAAACAAGTCTTGGTGAAGACTTGGGTGAAGATCAAAACAAGCGTTAGTGAAAGCTTGTGAACCCTGTTGTGAATCAGATTTGAGGACCTGTTGAGGACAGTGATTGATGCAGATTTGAGGATAGATTTGTACCCAGACTAGAGAAAGAGGAAGAGGACATTTGTGCCAGATCGAAGGACTATGTTTTGGTGCAGATCAGAGAAAGAAATCGAGGACATTTTTGCTAGACCAAAGGACTATGTTTAGTGCAATTCGAGGACCAGGTTTGAGGTGATAGAGTTGAGGGCAGAGGTCTCCAGCCAGAGTAGAGAAGACAGGTGTCTTCTATGGATAGAGTTCCATTTTCTAAGGGTAGCAGAGGCAGAGGTCTTCTAGAGGATCACCAGTTAAAGCAGAGCTAGGGGAAGGTATCTCCTTTGGGTTGATGCCCATAAACATTGTAATCGGGAAAGTTATTCCCAGATTTTGGGTTGATAAAATTTAGTGAGAGATTTTATCCATGGAGTAGCTCGCATTGGGTGAACCACGTAAATTGCTGTGTCTCTATTGTGGATGGTGTTTTGTGCATTGCTTTGATTACTGCTATTAATACTGCTTTCTATACACTACATAATATTGAATTAAAATTTTATTTGAAGGAAAAATAAAAAGTGGTATTATACTGTTCACCCCCCTCTCAGTATAAGCTTGTGTTCTTCAGAGAAGGCTTTTGGGACAGATTTGAGGATAGTGTTGGGATAGATTTGTGGATAGTTTTGGGCAAGTTCTTGGTGAGCTTTCTAGAGCAGTTTTGAGAAAGTTTTTAGTGAGCTTGCTAGATTATATTTGGTCAAGTTCTTGGTGAGCTTGCTAGAGAATATTTGGGCAAGTTCTTGGTGAGCTTGCTAGAGCATATTTGGGCAAGTTATTGGTGAGCTTGCTAGAACATATTTGATAAGTTTTGTGTGAGCTTGTTAAGTAGGTTCTGTGTGATCCTATTGAGCATGTGCTTAGTGAGCCTATTGATAGAACTTTGGAGGTGACAGAGTATAGAGGATAGAGTATTAGTGGATACATATCCAACAACCAAAATAGTTGAATACAAATCTTAGTGAGGAGTCTTCAAGTGGAGAGAGGTCCACTAGTCAAAGCAATAGAGAGACAAAGTCTTCTAGAAGATCACATAGCCAGAGCAGAAGGGGAAAGATTTCTCCTTTAGACAGAGATCCATAAACATTTTAACTAGGAGTGATTTCCAAATAGATTGTTTGAGAAAGTTTTAGTAAAATATTTTCTCCATGGAGTAGCCCACATTGGGTGAACCACGTAAATTATTGTGTATCAATTGTGTGGTGACTTGTACTCTTGATTACTACTACTATCTGAGTTATTAATGCACACTGCTATATTTTGTTGTTTCAATTAAGGAAATTAATTTATATTGGTTTGGAAAGAAAGTAAAAAGTGGTCTTATACTATTCACTCCCCCTATCAGTATAAGATTTTGTTCTTCAATCTATGTTTGACAGCGTAAGTTAGGGCACTCACACATACCCAAGGTTCTTTAGGATTTTAATAGCATAGTTTATTTCTTTCCACTCTTTGCAAACCCCCTTTAAGCCTCCTCCTTCTCTTATTTAGCCTCCTTAGGCTTATTTTTTATCACACTTTTCTTCCTTAGTATTTGCTTACATAATTGTTAGCATAGTTAGCGCTCCTTAGGATTTTCCTTTAACTTAGATTTTACCCTCCTTGGCATCGATTTTCTCACATACACTCATAAGCCTCCTTAGGATTTTCCTTTTTTTTTTATCATATTTTTCTTCCTTATGCTTGGTTTTACACACTTAGTATAGTCAGCCCCCTTTTTACTCCTTATCCCACACACATACAAGCCTCTTTGGGCTTCCTTATTTAGCAAAATTTTCCCCCTTTTGGGATTCCTCTCTATGCACATTCACATAACAACCCTTTTAGCCTACTTTTTTTTAACTAGAATAGATAATTTTAGTTACATTTGTATTTTTTAGTACTTTTATTTGCTTTGTAGTTTTAAACAGGTTTAGCTTTTAATTAATATTTAGTTATTTTAGCTTAGACTTTATTTTTTGTTGCAAGTAGATATGTTAACAATAGTGGGTAGTTAAAATATCTTTTATTTTACTTGTTAATTGATAAATACAAACTTAAGCCTAAAATGTTATTTTTATTTTTACCCAAGACTGCCTATCCCAAGGGTATTACTACGTATTATCATCGTTTCTTCTTTTTGTCATGATTTCTTTACACTCTCTACTTTACTACCTTTCTAGAGGTAGTCTTATCTTTATTGCCTTCTTGGAGGTAGTCTCACCTATTCTATGTCTGCATTTTCTCCTTTACTACCTCCCTAGAGGTAATATTACCTTTATTGCCTCCCCAGAGGTAGTCTTGCCTTTACTACATTCCCAGAGGTAGTATTGTATTTACTACCTTCCTAGAGGTAGTTTTACCTATTATTTATCTATAATTTCTGCCTCATTGCCTCCCTAGAGGTAGTCTTGCCTTTTACTACCTCCTAAGAGGCGGTCTAGCCTATTATCTATTTTTGTGTTGTTTGCTAACTGTGTTTACATTTTTTTCTTTATTGCCTCCCCAAAGGTAGTCTTACCTTTGCTGCATCCTTAGAGGCGGTCTTCTTTATACACATTATCTTGATAAATGGTTTCATTTTTTCTTACAAACATTGTTAGAATAGCAGTAATTTTAGCATTCCCATAAATATTTTTCTTTCTGTTTGCTTTTAGAATATATTTCTCACACACATTTGCACTCTATTCTACCACACTCTATAATTATATATATATATATATATATATATATATATATATATATATATATATATATATATAAGGATAACTTCCTTGGCAATGTTGGATTTCACCACCAATCATCAGGAGCCCTTAGACAAGCGTAGCTAGTATGATAGTCTCTTGGATTTCATCACCAAGATTTTGGTTGTCCTTGGAACTAGTTTTGGGTGATCATTAGGTTAGACATCCTTTAGTCGTGAGGCTTAATAATTAGTGGAATGTATCTATTGATTTTTTTTGAGCCTGCTCAAGGGTGAAGTAAAAGCTTGTGGGTATTTTCCTTAGGTATTAGGCAAGTAGCAGGAATTAGACAATGTGGCCTCTCTCATTCAAGTATTATTTTTGTTCCCTTAGGCTACACCTACCTTCCATCTTATGGAACCATTTTAGCTATTGGTATTTTACCATTCGACAGAGTGGTAGGATGCCAAAACATATTTTTGTAAATACCACTTTGCCTCTACCTTTTGTAGCGTAAGGTTGGTTTTACATAAAATGCACTAAAAAACCCTACTTATATCTATACTTGTGTGATTATATATATATTTAGTGTGGTTTGTGTTGTTGATTGCTTATTTTGTACTTATCTATATACATATGAATAATTTTGCATGATAAATATTACCCCTTAGGGTTATGACATATTAAAATAACCTTTTTTGTGACTCACATTTGGTCATTTTATGTGTTCTATGGTTTTCATATGAAGCCAAGCTCGAGCGCAAAACCAATCTACCATGGACCCTACCCAACCATCTTCTACTACAACTAGCTTACCACATTTTAGTGGAGAGTTATTCACTCAATCCACTTCTTTCCTATGGTATAATCCATTTTCCTCTAACACACATCATAATTATGAAATTTATCCCACTATTACTATCATGGCCAATATTGAGACCATTTCTATAGATAGCTCTAGTGATGCCAACCTGACTCTACACCAACAATTCATTTCACCTTTTGACCCTACAACCTCTACCCTACCTTTGATCACCATTCCCCAATCCTCATCTACCACCACCACCATTATCGATCTTTTATCCCAATAATTTATCAATTATTCCACTTCTCAAAAAATTACACAACCTCCTACTTAAGCACCACTCCCACTCCAACAACTAATGACTCAACCCCAAATTAATGTATCTACTCATTCTATTACCCCTCCCTCCCCCTAAAATTTTAGAGCTACCAATGTTGGACCCTCTTAACCTTCCTCTTCTACACATCTTCCTCACTCCAATTATACCACTACCACACCATATACTATGGCATATGGTATGTCGATTTGTAACCCCAACATTTTTATGCCTAATATTCCACTTCCAACCAAACCTCTCTTAACTTTAGCCTTATAACCTCCTACTAACACCACTCCTCCTAATGCCCAAATTCTACCTCAAATCCAAATACCATATAACCCCTCTATTCCTAATCAAGTCCCCTCCCTTACTCAAACACACATATAAGAATGGTGCCACTTCTTCCAAGTATCCCCAAGTTAATTAGGTTTTCCTTCATACACCCCCTACCACCACCACCGTTCAAACATTTGCGCAAACCCAACTTAAAACAACACCCAAATCATCCTCCACCCAACCCTTAACCTCTACTTCCACATCCCAACCTCCAAATATACCTCGTTGAGTGCCAATATGTCAGTTTACTACCATTTTTGAGCCTCTAGCCAATATTTTCCATTGCCTCATTGAATCCTAAGCTATTATCATTACCAAAATTAAAGATATTTATGATACCAATAGGCCCCTAAACCAATATTATAAACCACATCTTCATCAACTAGACCAAAATTTTGAACATTTTATCCAATTCAAAAATGTGGTCCAATATATGATAGAAAGGGGAGAAATCTATGTAGACAATGCAGTGGATCCCCCTAATAAAAACCTAGGGATCTACCAAAACCCTTTACCTTATACCATAGCATCTACATCCTCCAAACCACCCAACCAGGTAAACCATATCGATCATAAACCTAGTTTTATTGGGATGGTGCATGTGACCACTCGAGGCCAATGCCATACCAACTGCCCACAACCATCTCAAGCTCAATACCAAGCCCAACCTTCCCATTCCCTATTTGAAACTCCCCAAATACCAACCCCTATTATTATGGTAGCTCCAAAACAAACCCCTCCTAAACCTATCATTATCCTTACCCAAAATTTAACCAACTGCCTTAAATTCACCCCTACTAAACTTTACATTTATGAACTTATCCAAAAATACCCTACCCACCGAGAGGCTTTAATGGAAATACTAAAAGAAATTGATATTACCTCTGAATAGCCATAGAATTTTACCAATTTTATTGAAACCGCTATCACTTTTATGACTATGATATTAAGACAATGTCTATGGGGCACCTAATCCCCCCATGCATATCATTGCTTCTTTTAATAGCCTAACATTTAATAGGGTCTTGGTCGATAAGATATCTTCCATTAACATCATAACATCGATGGCCCTTAAACACCCTAACATTCCCTCTTCTAACATAGTCAGTTCTGATTTTACTCTTCATGCCTTCAATGATGCCCTTAATACCACATTAGGAATTGTAGTTTTACCCATTCAAGTTGGCCCTAAAATAATTCATACCCTATTATATATCCTAAAAGGAGAAATATAGTACAATACTATTTTGGGATGGCTCTAGATCCAACATATGTGATGCATTCCATCTACCTTGCATCATTGTTTAAAGTTTGTACATGATGGCCTTATTCATTGTATACTGGTAGATGATGAACCATTCAAGTACTGCAACTTAATCATTGATCCCTCTCAACCTTCACTACCCACTACCCACTTTTTACTCACTCCTAATATCAATAAATATATCTCCTCACCTTTACCCCCAACTATTTCTCACATATTGGTACCAATGGAGGATCAATAATTTGTTAGCTTTTGATGTAGCATGTAATGGGAGATAGCAAATACAAGATGCAAAATAGAATGACATAAAGTAAATCTGGAAGATGAATAAAAATAATATATATATAGATGATGGAGTTTTTTACAAAATATCTCTAAAGGAAATGAACACTCCATGAATAGAGCTATTGCTCAGGAATGGATATTGAACATATTACAATCCACCAGATTACATCACAATGCTACATCACACCACTCTGACTTCTATATGCAACCGTATGTTGTTTTATATATATTTCTCTATCTATGATCTATACCTATGGTTATTTATATAGGAAATAGGTTCCTTGGCTAACACTCTACCTAGATATGACGGGGATAGCTTTTACATATACAACTTGCACTTTCACACTTGTGGAGTTATTACACTACATGAAGTAAGTAGATAACTTCCCCCTAAAATAATCTAATGTCCCAAGAATGTACTAAGGTAAAGGGACCATTTACATGATCCAAATGATGTAATAGACTCTATTTTTTTTTGGTAGATAATATACTATAGCATTAATACCGGGTTTTATAGTTTGACCCAAAACCTTTTACAAAAATCAGCCCAGGGATGTTGATGAACATATCCTTACTAAGGATCCTATATATGTAAAATCTACATGTCGCCAAAGACATTACATCCAGTAAGGCACATAGCCTATTATCAAAAAGAAACTTCCCATACAAAATTTTTGGTATACCCCAAGAAAACACACATGTATCATAATTACAAAAAAGAAACAGACATGGATCCCTTCCTTGATACAATGGAGAAACAAAAAGCTGCAGACACATAACAAAGTACTAAAAAAAACTTCCACAAGCTCTGTATTGACAGTTACTATTAATAATTATTTGGTAATTGCTTTCTTCTATATATGACATGCTTTGGTACCACATACTATCTTGGCCAATCAGCCTTGGAGAAGTGAACTTGCTGGCTAGATTTATGGCGGTGGCTATCTGGTGGTCCACATGGATTTGGTTTGAAGTCTTATATTTTCATTTCTTTCCTTCACTGTGATTATCAACCAACCTCAAATTACTAATATGACTAGGATCCATGTTATTTGACATGTTACTGTCCCCATTAGTATTTGTGGTATTTCCAAGAAGCATCCACGAAGACTGATAGCTCAGATAATTTTTATTATGAGTCCAATTCAAAAAAGAGACGGGAATACTCCTAGCCTTCAAACTTATAGTGCATTATCTATTGGTAAATTCGACTATAATTCTTGGCATTCTTGTTGAATAAGCTCCTCTACTTCACTCGAGACATCGTGTTCCCATTTGAAAAGTCCATCACCATCGACACCCAAATTGGCCAACTTATCAATAATTTTGTTAGCTTCTTGAAAGACATGTTGGGATTTTTTGTCCTGTCTTCCCTAGAAAAGGATCCTAGCCTCTTCAAAAATTGTTTTAATCCTCCAAGGAGGTGTTTTACAATTATTGAGGATATTTATAACATGCATAGAGTCTCCTTACAATCAAATTACCTTCTAAGTATTGATTCATTTGAAGGCCTCTCCACATAGCTCTAGCTTTAGCTTCGTTGTTCATCCTTGTTCCTAAATATTCAAAAAACACAAGCATCATATTCCCATTATGATCTCGCACAATGCCACCAGTGCCTACTCTTCCAGGATTTTCCTTAGCTACTCCATCAAAATTAAGCTTAAACCAACCCGTAGGAGGTGGAGACCACTTAATATTGGCTCTAGGATTGACTACCCTAGGCACAGACTCATCTAACAAGGTTAAGCTTAAATATTAAGCAATCGTGGTCTCATACAGATGAGGTTTACAACTATCAAAAGGTATAAGGTTCACATTCTCATTGGAAAAGGATAGGATCCTAGAAATTATAGTTTGATGATCATGGATAGACTCATTAAAGACTCTATGGTTTCTTTCTAACCACACCTACCAAAGATAGTGATTGAGACAAATTTTCCACATGTATCTAAGTATTTTTCTTGAAAAGGGGTAAGGCCACTGGATGAACAAATCAAGTGCAGTGGCTAGTATAACTCATGAAATATCGAAGGCCTAAAAAACCCCACTTAGGACAGTCAAGGAAAAGGGCACTCAAGAAAAATGTGATAAATGGTCTTCCAATTAGCCCTACACAGATAAAAATTATTAGTGATACAAATACCTTTACACATCATATTATCAGTGGTTAGAATTCTTCCTTAGATAACCAGCCATGAAAAGACTACAATTTTTGGAATTAAATTTTTTATCCAAACTAAGTCCTTTTGGAGGACAAAATCCTCATCATCAAGCAAAATCTTGTAAGCTGATTTAACAGTGAATTGCCTGTTTTCCATAGGATCCCAAGTCACTTGATCTTCCTGGGGTCTCATGGGGATAAAATATTTCTCAAGAATGTTACAAAGATCATTTTATTTCACTTGAAATCCATGAATTCTTATTTGTTTCCACTTCATTCTACCTCTATCCTCAACCATATAATCGGAGACTTTTTTGCCAATGAGTTCTTCTGTGATATCTCTAATTCGGGCTAAGTTAGGATATTGTGTCAATGGTTCATCCTTAGCCCACCTGTCATTCCAACAATTTATCCTCTCACCATTGCCTAAAACCCATATTAAACCTTTTTTTATGATTTCCTTACAATTAAGAATTGCTTTCCAAAAAGCAGAACCTCTAATTGGAACTGAGTCACTTAGAAATTCCATATTTTGAAGATACTTTCATTTGATGATAGTTGCCCATTCATTTTATTCACTAGAAATGAGATGCCATGCCTACTTAGATAGTAAAGCTAAATTTATATGAGCAATTCTCCTCAAACCTAAGCCCCCATTTTCCCTAGGTTTGCACACTTTGGTCCATCCTACAAGGTGTATCCTTTTTTTCTCCTCTGATCCAATCCATAAAAATTCTTTTTGGATTTTCTTAATTTTTTGGAAAACCTTCATAGGGGCTTTGAAAACAAAGAGGAAATATACTGGAATGCTCTGAAGAGATGCCTTAGTGAGGGTCATCTTTCCTACTTGAGATAGAATATGACCTTTCCATCTAGCAAGTTTTTTTTGAATTCTTTCAATAACCCTGTCCCACATTGACTCTCTCGGAGAACCAATGAAAATAGGGAGACCAAGATATGAAGTGGGCAGGTTTGCTATATCACACCCTAAAATTTTTGCAATCCTTTCTACCTTTTAATGGTGGTGTTCAAGAAATATAACTTGCTTTTACTAAAATTAACTTTTTGACTAGCAGCGTCCTAGTAGAGTTATAGGATGTATTTAATTATTTTGGCCTCAACCACTGATACCTTAGTCAATATAAGGGTATCATCAATGAATTGTTGGTGAGAAACAACCCTAATGAGATATGTTGCCTTGATTCTTGATATTAGCGTTGAACTACAAGCATTTTTTATGGTTTTGCCTAAAGTTTTTGCCACAATGATGAATAACATGGGGCTGATAGCATCCCCTTGCCAAATTTCTCTGCGACTTTGAAAGTAACCAGCAGTTGTTCCATTAAATAGAATCAAGAACCATGCTTTAGAAATACATTGTTTGATCAAATTAACCCATTGGTGTTGAAAACCAAACTTAAGAAGGACAACAATAAGAAATTCCCAATTTAGCCTGTCAAATGCTTTGTTCATATCAAGCTTGAGGGCAAAAATAGACCTGTTAGTCTTATGAGCAGAGTGCAGAGCTTCATGAACTGTGATAACTCCATCCAATATTGACCTAACCTAGACAGAGCTTCCCTGGCATGGATCTATGATGCGAGGCTGAATATCTCTCATTCTATTTGCAATGGCTTTAGTTAGGATCTTGTAAGAAATATTGCACAAACTGATTGGCCTGAAGTCAGCCATAGATTCAGGGGTTTGCTTAATTATAGAAATAAAAGTAGAGTTGATACCTTTTGGGATATGATTGCTTGCTTGGAATTATCTAACAGTAAAAATTACATCCTCACTTACGATGTCCCAAAAAGCTTTATAGAAACAAGGGGGAAAGTCGTCGGGTCCTGGGGCTTTATCTGGCTCCATGCTAAACAAGGCTTCCTTAATTTCCTCATCAAAAAACGGAGGTAGAAGCTTAAGGTCTATATCCTCATTTATTATGCTAGGAATGGATTGCAAGAGAATATATTTGGCCTCCTCATTGCACTGCGATTCCTGACCAAGGATAGAATTAAAATAAGTTACTGCCTCCTTTATGATTTCTGTTAAGTGTTGAGTAATAGAACCACCTGCTTTTTTAAAAAAAATTATCTTGTTATTGCTTTTGTTTCTAAGTATGGGGACGTGAAAAAACTTGGAATTTGAATCTCCATATTTCAACCAAAGAGCCCTTTATTTTTGCCTCAAATAGATTTCATCACAGGCCAAAATGTTATGAAACTCTGCTAGTTTTGTTCATTCCTCCTGCTTATTAGTTTCATTAGCATCACCATGTTGGATCCTCTGATCAATTATCTTCAAAATTTCAACAACATATTTTTTATTTTCAAAGATGTTCCCAAAGACCTATTTTTTCCAAGTTCGAAGCTTTTCCTTAACAAATTTTAATTTGCCAGTAAGTTTAAATGTTGCACTACCCTTGACAGGCTGCTGCCACCACTAACTTAAGTTATCTCTGAAACTAAAATGTTTGATCCACATAGATTGAAATCTAAAAGGTTTCTTGAAGTACAGAGAGTTAGGGATCTCCAAAAAAATGGGATTATGATTAGAGGTAATTTTAGGAAGGGCTTGCAGGGTAAAATCACCAAACAAATTTGTAGCCTCCTTGGATAGAAAAACCTATCAAGCCTTTCTTGAATGAGATGACACCCTATCTGCCAATTGCTCCAGGTATAATTCACTCCTATAATTTTTAAATCCATCAACATGTTGGAGTTCACAAAGTCATTGAAATCATCCATGCTTCTGATAGGTGGTCCATTTCCACCCATTTTGTTTGAAGGGTAAAGAGGAGTGTTAAAATTCCCAACCAAAATCTAGGGGACATTATGGAAGATTTCACTCAGATTGCCTAAGTAATCCCACAGTAGAGCTCTCCCTTGAATTGAAGTCAAGGCATAAATATTTGAAAGGATCCATGACCTATTGCTATTTATTTCCTTAAATAAAACACTAAGAACCCTATCACCTTTATGAATAATGGTGCCTTCTACTATCTAGGGATCCCACAAAGTCATAAGGCCTCCATATGCTCCTCTGGATGATTTGCAAACCATATCCCCTTGATTCTAGATTTTTTTTGCTATTTTTTTACTGAATCTCATCAGTTTTTGTTTCTTGCAACATGATAATAGTTGGATTCACTTGATTTCTTATTGCACTGACTTCCCTGTGTTTGGACAGGCCATTGAGGCCTCTCACATTCCATGAGAGGAACTTCATTTATATTATTTGGGATTTCTTCCTATTCCTCTCCCTTGAGGGGGTTTTCCTAATTTGTTGTCTTTAGAACCCAGAATAACTTGTTGAAACAAGGTTCTCTATTTTCCATTGGCAATGTCATTATCAGTTTTAATTTTTTGATGCTCAACATTTGATATTCTCCCTCTTCTTTTTTCACTACCAAAATCTATAGGAGACTTCATAGTGCTCCTAGTTTGTTTAGGACTAAACTGAGGGGAGGTAGTTTGTTGTAGAACCAAACTGCCATATTCCTTAGTCTAAAGAGTTTCACATATCTCCACCCCTACATCCAAATATTCTCCTTTTTTCTTGTATTCCCTTGGTCTACGGGATGGCCCCTCAGTAGGATTCACTTGGATCCTAGTGATGATGTTAGGGAGATGAGATTTTTTTATTTTCCAATGCCTCAAATTTCTTCCTAAGTTCCCCAGCATTAGGGTTTGGCTTTAGGATGCCCACTGGGCTTGAAGTATTTCTAGCATTGGGGTGTAAGGATCCTAACTTAGATGTGGATTCTAGAGATCATGCATTAGGGTTTAGATTTGTGATGCCCACGGGGCTTACAGTAATTTCAGCATTAGGGTTTGAGGATCCTGACTTGGATGGGGATTCGAGAGAGTCAGAAAGGTTAACCTAAAGGTGTTGGGCTTCCACATCTTCTCGATAATCCTCCTACTCCCATATTGGATAGAATTGAAAATTTATTTGAAACTAGAGGATTGGAACTTACCTGAGTATTTTGGTTGCCAAAAACCTGTTGTTTTCCTTTGTCTTGTTGGGACCCTACACCCTCTATTTTATTTTTTTGGTAGACATAGTTTTCCTAATTGAAATCACCTGTTCCAGGGAAACTCTTCAAATTTCCTCTGTCTAGCAATCCTTGTTTTAGATTTTCTCTATTCATTGCCAGGTTAGGGCACTGATTGCATAGATGTCCTTGATTTTTACATTTTGCATAGAATGTTGGTCTGTTCTCATATTCTACCGACTATTTTCTATAGTATTCTCCATACTCTAGCTCCAAAAAACTTGGAAATTTATTATTCAAATTAGCATTTACACATATTCGTGCATGAGTCATCCTTATCCTGGCCAAGGTCACATGGTCAATGGAGATCAGGTCCCCTATAGTTCTGGCTATGCCCTACAACCAATATTCATTGAATAACTAGGTAGGTAGACTCGGGAGATGAACCCAAATAGGGGTAATGTTAATATTTTGCTTTTCAGGGTCAAAATATTCACCCCATCGTATGAGAAAAAGGCTCATTTTGCCTAGAAACCAAGGACCTCCTATTAAAATATGGTTAGCATCATCCATATTGTTAAAACGGATAATGAAGAACCCTCGAGTTAGAGCTACCAACTCCAATATGCCGACCAGTGCCTACCAGTCACCATTTATCCATCGCCCAAGCCCTGATAGTCTCCATGTCCGGCCTACCTCCCAAAAACTTGCCTACTAGGGAGAATTCTTCCATTAAAAGAAAAGGGCTCATGGAACTTGTTGGGGCTAAAATTTTATTATTTACTGGAACTAGGGGCAGAAGAGAGAGAAACTCCTTTATTTTTCCTCTAAGAGTCTCAGTAAAAGACAACCACTTCTTGGGCCCCGCATTGTCCTTCGTATATTTTTTGTCAGGGTCTTTCTGAGGTGGGTCAGACCCCGTGTGATGCCTACCTCCAAATCTACCGCAGCCTGATCGCCTTCCTCTGGATCCTCGCTTGATCCATGCTTGAGGTTCCAACCCGCCCCTTTCATACTTGCTCTACGTTTATCGCCTTGGCTAAGATTCCTACCTAGAAAATTCAAACCCTCACTCCCGTCACACCTGCTAAACCTTAGCTCACTCATTACTCTTGCTATATAGTCATAAAATCTATTTATAACACCTCTCTATATTACATTATTTAGATATTGAAGACTTTAGTCTCTAATGTGAATCTTATTTTGTTGATGGCTTTGATTCTTCTATAGATTCTTCAGTATCTGGATGATACAAAAATGAGTTGAAGTTGGGGGTTCTACTTTCAATTGATCTTACACTAAATTCCTCCCTATTTAAAATTATCTTCATCTTCTTCTTCAGCTATACCTTTGGATTAAGTATTTGTGCTTTCATAGGTGGTCATGTTGCTTCTTGTTTCTTTTAGAGTGAGTCCCTCTTTCTTATATCCAATATGTACAAAATTTTCTAAACAACCACTCAAAGTAGCATGATAAGATCTTAAATTAGTATATTATGAAATGTTGCATGAGGATTGAAAAAAATTTCTAGATACGCCTCATTAATTTTGATCTTCTTTTTGAGTAGTTCTATCAATCCTATTTGTTCTACATTTTCATTATTGTAGAATTTATAGGTGAAAAATTCCATATATAAAATGCTCACAAGATATAATGAAAGTGTAATGTCACCTTTTCCCTTATCAAAATTATCTTCTAAGGCTTCACTATGGAGTACTTTTGAATTTAGATCTATCATTATTTCAGATTTCATGACCTGATTCATGATACCAAGTTTTATAGTACTGACTTTTGCTTTGCTGAAACAATAATCCTTGTTGGAGTTTGCATTAAAAGCAAACATTCTGATCATTCCCTGATTGGATATTAAAAGAATATAATATTTATTTGATAAAACATTTATTGATCCTTGTTTTGTAGACTACCTTATGACTCCCAAGTAATGTGATTATTTACTCCTAAGAATATTTAGGTTTTTGAGGAAAGCTTATATTTTATAACTTGATAATATTTGATATTAGTTGATGTTACCAAGTTTGTAGAATGCCTTATGACTCCCTAGTATGCTATGGATAAGGTATAGCATTTTTTGTAAATTATAGTTCAATATTTGATTGATTTTGTAAAGGTTTTGTAAATGCCAAAATCAATTCTTATTAGCCCTTATTACCCTTATTGAACTAAGCATTGATTCCAAATTTTAAAGAGGTAATAATATTGGATCTTTTGTTTCCTTTTGATAGATTTGAGACAGTAATATTATGTATATCCAACATTTGAAAAAAGCTTTGATAAATATCTCTTTATAAATAATATATTGGGAAATAGGTTTAGTCTATCTAATTTTTCAATTAATTAATTTGATGTAGTAGCCCTTATGACTCCCTAATATTTGGATAAATTAGATCACAATAATATTTGCAAATAATTATTATTTATTCTAGTAGAAATCCTTATTGCTCCTAGGATTTATATTGCAAATATTGTATTTATATGATAAAGTTTTCCCTTTGATAAATTGCTTTCAATTAATTAAATTCCTTTAATTACAACCTTATGAATCCCAAGGAAAGAAAGCATATGATAATGGGAATTAAAATTTACCTTTCACCAAGCAATATACGATGTTTTTATTTCTAAGAAGCTAGGGATGCATGCAATTTATGTAGATGTCTTGAAACTGTGACCACACCCTCCAATGGAATTGCTTGGGGCTATACACATTCCAAAACCAATACTGCTTGGACTCTTGCTTTGACCTCACTTAGATTGAGCATTGAAGGCTCTAGCGCCTTATTTCCATGCTATAATTTTACACTGTGGATGTATATGATGAAGTGTAAATACTAAGATGAGAATTTACTTACCTTTTATTTGACCTCAATCATTGACATCCTTAATATGGAGAAGCTTATTGTCTAAGGTGCCAAGTGGCATGTTTATTTCATGTCAAGAGCTTGAGGGGATTTTGGTGAAAATGATACATTTTTCTTCCTTCTTGTAACATCCTGGAATTACACTCTTTAGCAAAACATTTGATCTTCCAAGGGACAAGTGTATCCCATACATTCAATGCACTAGCCTGTTTATGTTACTCTTTTCTTGAATATGAGTGCTCTCTTGACTTGAGCATTAGGGTTCTCCTTTGGCGACAATTTTCACATTATTATTTGCATGGATGGCCTTCCTTTTGTTGGTTCAAATGGATCTTTTTGGAGATCCTTTAAGCTTAAAAAATCTCCAACTCCTATTTTTTTACTTGCACTTGATTTCAGTTGGGATATGGAGCAACAATATGGATATTTTGAGCATTGATTTCTTCTAATGATTGTGAAGAATGTGATACTCCAATGGTGATTTGTTTTCCTTTCTTCTTTGCTTGCTTATATCCTCCTTCCATAGATACTATTACTCTTGATTATCGTTGTTATACCTTTGATTTGCATGTTGTATCTTGCAATTTTTTCATATTTTATGCAAGGAGTATGAGCCCATTGATTGGCTTCTTGAGCAAATCTTGATTGCTGCTGGCATACGACCGCTTTTGGCTGATTTTTCCAGCAAGTGTAGTGCCTCTAGAGCACTTTTAAATATGAATTTTTCTCCCTATATAACCATATTAGGATTTGCACAATATAATATAAAATAGGTTTACATAAAATATATTTATTGCACCTTCTTTTGCACTCTTCTTTTCACATCTAAATTTTTGGTTTTGAGGTAGAATATTTGCATGCAATATAGGGATTTTGAGGTTGTCCTTTAGAATGGGAACCTTTCCATTTTAGCTAGGATGTTTCATGAATAGATCCAAGATTGTAACTATAGTAATGGAAAAATGGTGCACCTCAACTGAAGCAACAAAACGTAAATGCATAATAAGTCCTACACAAGTGCAAAACAAAGCATGCAAGCAAGAGGCAATGCATGACAAGTAATATAGCAAATGGGACATTATCCTTATTAAATAAATTCAAATTGAATTAAAATAATTCCATTTGAGGACTTGAATCATCTTGATACAATCCATTACAATAAAGGGGTTCCAAGAGATATCAATCTCTCAAAGAACATGGTGCACATCCACTGTTCTTTCGCATGCCCACACTCGATGTGGGTGGGCTCAAAGTCATCACCACTTACGTCAATATGATACTTGTACTTCAATGTTTCTTATCATGTTTTGGCACCTGAATCTACACACAGGAAAGCAAAATAGAATCAAAAGCATATGTGTATGATATTAAAATATGCAATCCCCATAGCCTAAAATGGCGCATGTAAGGTATAGATATAAAATGAATCCCAAATGGAGCAAAACTCAAGAATGATGTAAAATAGATGGTTTTGGGATGATATCACCTAGTTTTGTAAAATATTGGTGCCTGATCACTGTGTTATGTCGCACTTAGTGAACTTGCAAAAAGTAAGCAAATGATTATCCTACCAAAACATGTTATAAAACTACAAAATTTGGTGAGTAAGCATAAAATGACATTTTTAGAGAATCCATGTGACCAGATTATAGATATCCTACCCAAATCTTCCTGCATGCAAAAGTGGGACCCATATACATACAAATCATAAAATGGCAATATCTTAGTCAATATATGTCAGAAAGTAATGAAATTTGAACTGAAGCATCTCATAGACATATAAAAAATATCAATTAAAAATAGTCCTAAAATTGTGCATGAATTTCTATTCATATGGGGTGGGACGAATTCGACTGTCATAAATTGGGGGGCACACGGGGGTGGGACGCCTGCCAATATATCCTAAATTTTCACACCAATCCAATGAATATTGATGCAAAACTATAGGGGATGTGTTTTAGGTAAATTTGGTGTGGGTATTTGAACTATAAAATCATTTTTGGAGTTAAATTTTGCCTTCTCGTACCACCTGATAACATCTCTCGCTAAGGAGAAATTATGGATGAAAAAGGAGCAATAGGGGTGAGGTAATAACTCGGTAGCAATTCATCACAAATCCTAGAAATAACCTCTCTCTCTTGGATGAGAATGTCATCCAATTTATAGACCTAGGAGGTCAAATGTGCAAAGGGCATGCAAGGGCATGCAAGGCCCAAGGAGCCACTTTTCCATTAGGGAGACATGCAGAGGAGGAGAAAAGAATCTCCCCAAAATGGCCTCATTGATGAGGGCTATTATAGGCATGCCCTGGGTTCTGACGTGAATGCATTGAGGAGTATCACAAGTGGTATTTTACGGTGGCCACTTGTCTAGATTTGCCTTTTTGCCAGTCAAACCTGCTATTTTCTCGACCTCGAGATGAATGCTGCTATTCGCTCCGGGGTGGGATGAATAGAAACTGCTATTCATCCCAGGGTGGGACAAATAGTAACTAGGCCTCAAAATGTCCCCAAATGACCTAGGAACCTTCCAAAACTACTTTGGGAGTGGTTAGAACCACTACTTGACCTCTGAGGGCTGCCCTAAGGGCTTTGTGCATCAATTTTGTCAATGCCTTGGTAGCATAATTGGATTGGCACTATTTTGGTGTCTACAAATGCCTCTAGTTAAGAAGCGCTATGTGCAACATAGCACTAAGAAAAAATAGATGACCAAAGTGCTCAATGATTAAGGTTATTTCATAACCTAACCAACTCTGAATGCCCCAATCATGGATAGAGCATGCGTTCTTGAATCCTTACTTTTGATGAGCTAAGGAGTCTACTTTATCTTGGATGCCATTTAGTAATGAATAGGGTTCTCCCTAGTGTTACACATGCTTACTAGATGCCAAGGATTTTAATTTAATAATTTTTGTTCTTGTTTGTTGCCCCAAGCAGGAGCATGATTGTCTATGTCAAATATTCGTTGGACGAACACAATTTACATGATTGAGTGTTTAATTGTTGAATAAAATTATGAGTATGACTACCCCCTCAAGTGACGAGTCGATGAGGGAATGACTTAGCAAGAAAAGTGATCACTTGACCTAGATGAATTTTTTTGGGTTACCTTTAGGTGTACTCATGAAGATTATGGCAATTTTGGAAGGATATTGTCGATCCGATAGATGTTGCATGAAGGAGAGAGTCAAAAAATTCATTCACGTGGAGCGGTATAGCCATCAGGGATTTCTTAGGGACTAAATGAGTAACTATCGAATCTACATGGTAATTTTGAATTGTATCTTGAGGTCGAATAAATTCCATAAAATTTTACTTGTTTTTGGTGGGTTTTAAACCATTTTTGGCGCATTGTTTTTTTGGAGTAAGAGAGAGAGAAAAACCTTGTTCCTATGGAGTGGTCCAGATATGCTAACCTTATTTGGGAGTAAATTTGAGTCTCTAAATGAACCTGGTGGTAGCTTATTATGCCATTATTCTTGGGTGCAAAATCAACCAAGTTTAGGCAGTTTTATGCTATTTTTGGAGCCTATTTGGAGCTATTTTGGGTTGTTTTGAAAATTGTGAGCTGTATTCGTCCCAAGGTGGGATGAATGCAAATTTTGTATTCGTCCTAGGGTGGTACGATTGCAAATTAATGCATTCATCCCACCCTAGGATGAGTACAACCCATAGTAGGCTATAAAGCCCCTAAAAATTGCGATGTGGGGCCATTATTGTAAGTTTTCTTTGGCGATTCGAGTGGTGAGGAGGAGGAGAGTGATTATGCATAGTGAAGTGATGTTGAACTTGATATAGTATACCATGAGATAGCAAACCAAAGCATACAGTGTAGGAGCCAGTGCGACATGGGTATGTAGTGACTCCTCGATCATGCTTAGTGCTATTTTTGAATTTTGTTGTTTTTGCTTTGTTTTTTTTTTTTGTTTTTGCTTTTAAGGCCTCTAAAAAGGCTGTTTTGGTGAATCATAGGAATGCTTACTGATATTTATTTTGTGTTTTTTATTAGGGGGTGAGGGTTCGGTATCATAATCTAAATCTTTTTGAGACCGCACAAGATGCTTTGAGTGAGGCGGATTGGGAGTGGTCGGATGACTTGGGCCTTAAGAAAGTGATACGGTTGGAGCATGTGATAGGTGATTGTGTCTACTTGAAGGATTTTCTTAATTTATGGTACCCCATACCAATACCTTTCACCTCCTGAAAAGGGATATGATGGTGACTTTATATGATGTCTATCATATTCTGAGGATTTCGATAGAGGGGTGACCCATCAGGACTATGCACTACGACCTAAGAGGTGTAGTGTTGACTCGACACTTTTGTGGTTAGGTAGAGGATGTGGAGGATTACTGCCTGAAGGATGGGATATTGATTGGTTATTGATATGGGGACAAGGTATTGAAGGTGAGGCATGCATTACTCATGACCCTCATCTCAAATATGTTTCTATCCAACTCCTCTAAAGCAAGGTTCCCATGGAACTTGCTGAAGCTAGTGTTTGCCTTGGAAGTAAGCACTAAGAAGAAGCCATTTGTGATGGCATGGGGGATGGCACTACTGGAAAAACTATATGATTATTTGTATGATATTTGATGTTGGAGGTGGAAGGGGTTAGGGTGCAGCTATTTATTATAGTGTTGGGAATTGGAGGACATAGCTATGGAGTGATCACAAGGACTACCATGGATGACCTGGGGTGAGATGGTAGATTGAGATATCAGGTATGCCATATTATAGCAGAGGACACAAGAGGTTGGGTAGATTAGGCACTAGGGCGATGATGTGGGTCACTATGCCAAGGCTTTTTCTAAGTTGACGATGGGTGATGTGAGCTGGTGGCCTTACAGAGACTGCCCAACATGGCCTAAGGTTGGGGAGTGGCTACAGAGGAGAAGGCAAGGCAGATGGCTGATAGGGAGACATGGCATAAAGAAGGAGTTATTCCCCTATGAGCAGGTGACATGATATTTCAGGGTACGCCAAGGTATGCTTGGGGTACCCATGATATATAGGCATCATGGGGATGAGACGACCCTAACTTGACCCACAATGGTGGAGATGGATGAGGTGGTAGACTCATATATAGTGATCCTTGATATGGATGATTTTAGGATGATAGCTGATTATGACACATGGTGGGTGATGCAGTGATAGAAGATAAGGATATGCCTCAGGATGCACCTGAGGAGGATCAAGCGGAGGCTCCCTACCATATGGATGAGCAGGCGGACCTCCTAATAATTTATGATCAGGGTGATGATGAGGATGTGGATGCAAGGGATAAGGGGTTGCCTGAGCAGTAGGATGTGCCAGTGGATTGGTATACCGAGCTGTAGACTAAGATGGCCATGGTTAGGCAAGAGAGGGATCTCCTACAGGCATAGGTGTAGGGGTAGGGTGACTTGACAGAGGTTATGACTTTGTGGGCACAAGTGCAAGAGTTGGAGGCTGAGGTAGGGTCATTATGGGCCCAAGTGCTATGGATGGCAGATACATACTAGGCTCGTGAGGCTTAGGATCAACTCTACATGAGTGATCTAGAGTGAGAGGTGATCCAGATCAGAGGGTAGCTACTAGAGTTGGATGGTAGCAGTACCTCACACCGGACCTGACAGAGCGAGACAGATTAGTATGCTTCATCTAGGCATAGGATTGAGGTGGCTTGGGGGAGCCAACAAGAGGCTAGGGTGGGCAGCAGTAAACCGGAGGGATCTCAATAGTCGCACACAGTAGGTGGTAGTACTAGTCGCAACATCGATCCTACATGATCATGGTGGCCTCCATGGATAGGGTTTTCTTTTTTATATTGGTGAGGTCGAAGGACCCACTTTATTGTAGTCTTCGGGTATTTTGGAAACTATGATGTACTATTTTTACCCTATATATATATATATATGAGATTTTGTTGTTATCATCATGTGTTTCGTTTATTATTTTATTGTATGAATGGAATGTGTGTATGGATTTATTGATGATGTGTTATATGCTTAATATGTATTCATATGGATGTGATGAGATGGTGATAGATAGATATCATGTATGCATGTGTATTTTGACTTGATTTGAATTTGCAGCTATCTATATGCATGGATGCATAGTGATATGAGCTATTTGAATGATTGATAAAAGTGAATGTGGTTACTAATTTTATCTACCATGTTGTAGCACTATAGAATCTAAAACACATTAACACTCTTTATGTTTGCTTATTTTATTTGTTTTTGTAATGGAAAATGTGAAACTATGATTGCGATGTAGTGAAATGGAGTGGATGACATGTTTTAAATAATGTAGATGAGATTTTTATGAGACTAAAAAACTCTAGATGATTTGATAAAAGGTTGTATATTGACTATGCAAGACTTTATGACAACGTATGAATCTGCTAGGAAGACCAAGGTACTTCATATCCCTGTGTGTGCAAGTGAGTTCATTCCTATGATATGCCAAAGGATATTGCTAGTGCCAAGTAGGCTCTCAACCAAACCTGTATTGAGGATCACCAAATGAATGCCACTATCTTAGGTTTTGTAATAAGTATGACTAGACCAATAGGCAATATAGGTTACCAAAGCTATCTCATCCACATGCAAACATTGGTCAGCATACACATCGAAGCTAATGTGACAGACATATCGTCATCCATAAGGATACTGCCAGTGCCAAGTAGGCTATCAACCAAACCTATACTAAGGATCACCTTATGGTTTTCCAAATACTGAGAGTTCCAAGGATTCAAGTTTGACTCCCTACCTTATTTCAATTTTATTGGGATACTTGCTCTCATATATATAGTGATAAAAATCACTATTTATTGTTCTATTTTTAGTGACAATAATCACTATTTATTTTGAGTTTTTCTTTTTCTCTTGAGTAAGGGATTTAGATTTTGAGTGATGGGGATCACTGTTTCTTGTGTTTTTTTATTTGTGCACTTTTGATTTTGTACTTCAGAATTTGTACTTTGAATTTTTGCTTTGTGGGGGTTTGCAAATTTAGACTGTTGCAAATATGTGGGAGTGTGGGATTTTGATGAGACAAAAAAGGGGGAAAACTACTTATTGTTGTGGGGGAATTGGGTAGGAGAGAACTTGTCCTTTTCCAACTCTCAACATTCTTGAACCATTCGCACAGGGGGATGAGCAGGATGACCTTTTCACATAAGGTAACCTAGACCACTTGATGGATTTCATATGTCTTTATGCAAAAATTGGATTGTTAATTTGTAAATGTTTTTGGGATATGATGTACACAAGGCATAATATAAGCAAGACTCTACCTCCTAAAAATCAAGATAGCTTTCTACCAAACCTGAAGAGAAGCTATAAATGGTTGAGTGACCAAACCCCTAATGGCATTCTAACAAGTGACTAGGTGTAGTGGTGGACACAAATATGGAATATGGAAAATGTGGGTGAAAATGATAAGTGAAACATTGAACTATGATTACTTTCACAACATTGATTTTGAATGGTAAGTGATGTACCTTCTTGATGCTAGACATGTATGAGCAAATCTAAAATGTAAAGTACTAATGATGGATTGAAGAACACAAGCTTATACTGAGAGGGGGGGTGAACAATATAAGTCCTCTTTTTACTTTTTCCTTTATACTTCAAAATAGTAAAGCAATATACCCAAAGCAATATCAAAGCAATGCACAATATCATCCACAAAGTGACACCAATTTTAACGTGGTTCACCCAAAATGGTTGGGCTACGTCCACAAAAATTTTCTCTAAAAGTTATCTCAAAGTTTTTTGGGAATCCTTCCCAATTACAATGTTTATGAGCATCGGCCCAAAGGAGATACCTTCCCCCAATCAGAATTTATGAGCCTGCTCAAAGGAGATACCTTCCCCCAATCAAAATTTATGAGCCTCTACTCAAAGGAGATACCTTCCCCTCTGCTCTGGAAATGATCCCTCAGAAGATCAACTGCCTCTACCTCTTGCCAGCACATGGAACTCCTTTCCACCGAAGACCTCCTATCCTCAATGCTTAGCCTAAGATACATCTACCTTCTATGATCATGTCCACAATAGATTAGCAACCTGTACCAAACACAGTCAGTAGGTCTAGTACAAGTCTTTCTATGTCTGTCATATCTGTCCAACTCTTGAACAAATCAATCCTCTACATACAAGCCTTCTCAAAGACTTGCCAAATCTGTCCTCAGGTTCTTCTCATAGAACCAGTACACCTCTGTCCTCAAGTTCTCTAATAGAACTAACAAACTCAACTCACAAGTCCTCTGCTAGGACCTGTCCAAATCTGCTCACAAGTCCCCACCAAAACTTGTCCAAAAATTGCTCACAAGTCCCCACTGGAACCTGTCCAAAAACTACTCACAAGTCCCCACTGGAACCTATCCAAAAATTGCTCACAAGTCCCCACTGGAACCTATCCAAAAATTGCTCACAAGTCCCCACTAAAACCTTTCCAAAAACTGCTCACAAGTCCCCACTGGAACCTATCCAAAAACTTAGCAAGCTCACCAAGAAAAAATTTCTTAGTAGGAAATCACAAAGTGAATTGTTAAAGACCCAATGTGATTTTTCAAACTCATAGAAGCATAAAGAGAATTTTTAGAGACCCAATATGTTCTATACTCAAATTCCAATCTCAAAACTCAACTCAAATCAACTCAGCTCAATCTCAATATCAAAACTCAACTCAAATCAGCTCAGCTCAATCTCAATCTCAAAACTCAACTCAAATCAACTCAGCTCAATCTCAATCTAAAAACTCAACTCAAATCAACTCAGCTCAATCTCAATCTCAAATCTAAAAACTCAACTCAATATATGAAATGGATAGGATAGAATGCTTTCTTTCAATAACATGAAACCCCAACAATTTCCAACTATGCCAAGAATCACATAACAATGATACTCATGTTCTTTTCACCATCAATTAGGGTTTCAACAACAATGCTCATCAAACAAGGTTCAATCAACACCATTCAACTCAAAACACAACCTTGAAGCATTTCACAATCAACATCAGAAAAGGAAAAAAGTATAACTCCTTTTCTCTCCAATATTGTTTGAACAAAAAGCATCCACCAACTCAAATCTCAATAGCTCAAAACAAATTTTCAAATCATCAAAAAAGAAGTAATCCCAACACTTTAACCAAGTAAAGAATAGCTTGATTATAACCAATTTAATGAAAGCTCATGTCAATCTCAAAGCTGCCCACTTAGGGTTTCACAACTTCACACAAGAAGCAATTCTAACCTTAAAACATCATGCTTTCATTTCCATAATCAGCCAAAAACACTCTCAACATTACAAGAAATATTTATCCCTTATACACCTTATTTCTCCCTTATAGTCTTATCAAACAATAAACTTTATCTCTCATAAGAATGCAATAAGATAATGCAAAACAACACTTTCAAAAGAATCTTATATCACAATAAATCAAGCATCAAACTCCTTATAACTCCTAAGCTGTTTTTCTCTCTAATAAGCTTCCTCCATCCGCAAAATATACTAGCAAAAATAAATTTTGAAAATACCTTGGCCAACACCAAAAATCACACTATGGAGAATTACGCACGAACTCTAACATCACCTATTGCATCCACCTCAACGAAGAAAAACCCTTTCGCATTATTCGAACATGGAACCTCCCGTTCAAGTAGCGCGCCAACAGCCTAGCCGCTACCGATGCGCCAAAGGCATCCGGTGAAGTTTGAATCTCACTCTATTTCCCTTGTACCTTCTACGCCAAGGCTAAAGTAAACAACATACCTCCATGTCTTCTATCGTGAACGATGATGATTAACTCTTACGGTGGATGTAGAAAATGAATGGCGGATACAGAAAATGAATGGCAGATATCTGAAATCACAGCGAGGAAGAAACGAACATCAAATTGCGAATGCACAGCGAGCAATACTTTCAAAAATGTGGATGACATCTACTTTGATCTTCATCGTGGGAGTTTTATATGCATACTTCCCATAAACTCTTGACGTCGACGAGGAGTTTAACATGTTGGAGGAGGAGTTTAACATGACGACGGAGGTCTTGGCTAGCACCCACAAACTTAGAACATAGCGCCATCAAAGTTAAGATATTTGTGCCATGGGTTAGGAGAACCCAATGCAAACAAATATTTATTTAAAAATAATTAAAAGGAACCTTAACAAGGTTTTTAATTATTTAAATAAATACTTCCTCTTGGACCCAAATGCATTAAACTAATGCATCCACTTGAAATCTTTAAACCTGCCAACTTGGGGTTTATAAAAGACCTTTGAAACTTTCATGCTGTAACCTTCATCAAAACAAGTTATTTGACATAAAATCAAATTCCTTCAAGAGCTTCTTGACATCAATGACAACTTATACACTTGAGCAAAGGCAATGTACCCAAAGTACCCAAAATTTCCAACATGGATATGCCTAAATGCAAGTGACGATAGAATGCAATGGGATGCAATGTGATGCGATGTAATATTTTTGTATTTTTGATGTTTTGATGATGTTTTTGAATTTTTTATTGATATATATGCATGAAAATGCAATGCGATGCAATGCTTTTGTATTTTTATGTTTTGATAATTTATTTAAAATTTTTATTGATAAATATGTATGTATATGTGACCAACGAGCTTATTGGGGGTCATTAGGGCTTTTGGGGGGACCAAAGAACTTATGGATACCTTTGGGGCTTTTTGGTTGACCTAGATGGTGTTGGACCACCTAAGGGCATTTTAGGTTGACCAAGCGAGTTAGGGCACCCTTGGAGCATTTTGGGTTACCTAGACGGTTCTAGACCACCTAGGAGCATTTTAGTTTAACCAATGGGCTTAAGTCACCATTGTAATATTTTGGGGTGACCTAGATGTTTCTAGACCACCTAGGAGCGTTGTAGGTTGACCAAGTGGGTTAAGGAACCCTTGGAGCATTTTGGGGTGACCTAGACGGTTCTAGACTACCTAGGAGCATTTTAGATTGATCAAGCAGGATGGTAGGCACCCTTGGAGAATTTTGGGGCACTATGGTGCTCTAAGCATGAAAAAACCTCAAATGGATGATGTTCAAGGGCTTAGGATCTTTGAATCCTTTGAGAGAGGCCAGTCGATATGTTCCAGGTCTTATATGAATGGTGATGACAAAAGGACCTAACTAGTTTATTTTAAACTTATCCTTTATGTGGGATGGAAAATTAGAATTTTGCTAGTTCTCTTTCAGGACAAGGTCACCAACCTGAAAGTCCCTGAGATGGACTTTCATATTGTAGGCTCTCTTTAGTCACTCTTGATAAACGCATAAATGCTCCAGGGCATGAACGCGTCACTCATCAAACAACGTAAGTTGGTCTAGTCGAGGCTACCATGCAATATCATCATTAATGAATTCTTGCATTGATATGTGCAGTGAGGGGATTTCTAGCTCTAGAGGTATGACTGCCTCTGCACCATACACTAGTGATAATGGGGTTGCCCCAGTGGGCATTCGAATACTAGTGTAGTAAGCCCATAGGGAAAGAGAGATTTGTGTGTGCCAATCCTTATGATTACCATTGACTTTCTTTTTAAGGATGGCAATTAATATCTTGTTCAAATCCTCTACTTGCCCATTTGCTTGCGGATAATATGGTGTCAAAAAACTATGTTTGATTTTGTACTTATTCATTAAAGCATGCACAAATTTGTTTTTGAACGACATTCCATTATCCAAAATGATTTTGGATGGAATACCAAAATGATAAATGATATGATTTTTTATGAACTCCACTATGTGGGGTCCTATCATTGAGGTAAGGGGAACTGCTTCCACTCACTTGGTAAAGTATTCAATTTCCATGATGATGAACGTGTGATGGCCCAAGGATGCAGGGGAGATATTCCTGATTAGATCGAGTCCCCACTACAAAAATAGCCAAACTGATTGAATCAGTTGCACGACCTAGGAAGTTATGTGTGTCAAATTAGCATGGTGTTGACACTTCATGCACTTCCTAACATATTTATAACAATATCACTCTAATGATGGCCTGTAATAGCCCATGCAAAGAATGTGATTTGTGATGGCCATGCCGCTAAAGTGGCCACCACATGTACCATCGTGTGCTTGGGAAATGGCCCAAGTAGATTCCTTTTGTTCTAAGCAATGCAGGAGAATTCCTTCATAGCTTCGACAATATAAAATTTCTCCTAAAAAGACATGCTTTGTCACTTTTTGCTTGAGTTTCATTTTGGTGGCAAGCGAAAATCTAAGTGGGAGGCTACCAAGCTTGAGGTAGTCTAGAATGGGAGTATACTAGTCCTGCTATGTAGAAGCTTCGATGGAATGAATGACCTAGCCCTTTAAAAATTCATCCCTAGTGAATGTTGATTGTGGGAGGACTTGTACAAATATCATGGTGCTGCTATCAAAAGGGGTTTGGGGGAATAAGGACCCCAATCGGCACGATTCAAGAAATCATGAATTTGTGAGATCCTATCATGAGATGGTTCAATTTGAATCATGTGGATGCCTGGTGTGGCTTTAGAGCTCTCACACTTCATCATAGGTTGTGATAGCATTTTAACATGAATGGTGGTGATGTCATCTAAAGGGTTCTATGGTATGAGTGACCCCAAGGAGGCCATAGTATCCGTAAAATGATTCTAAGATCAAGGGATTGCCTTGATATTGTACCACTCAAAATTTACCAGGAATTCATCCACAAGAGCTTTATAAGCTTGAAGCACTGGACATTTGAACTGAAAAATCCCTTTGACCTGGTTAACAATTAGCAGGGAGTCACCAAAAATGTTGAGCTTTCTTATTTTCATGGTGACGACTGCTTGAAGACCTATGAGCAAGGCTTTGTATTCTACGCTGTTGTTAGTACATAGGAAATCAAGTTTAAACGACAAAGGAAATGGATCCCATTGTGGAATAAAGAAAATGACTCCCGTGCCACCCCCTTGCTCGCACTTGGAGCCATCGAAGAATAGGGTCATATTAGCCTGGATCTCAGGCTTGTCAGAATCTAGCGATTTTGATATATGGAAAACCTTGTCATCGAGAAACTCCATGTTGAGAGGCTGATTGTCCTCAAGAGAAGCCTTCGCAAGATAATCATAAATGACCTAACCTTTGATATAGTTTTGTCTGATGAATTCTATGTCAAACTCCATCAACAACATGATCCATTTCATCATATGACTACTATGATAAGTGTGACTCATCATGTATCGCAATGGATTCTCTTTTGACACATGTGGTATGCCCTAGCATATAATGGCATAGCTTCCTAGTGGTAAAAATCACTGCTAAGCACAAGTTCTTGACATATGTGTATCAAACCTCGTAACTGACCAAGGTGTTGCTAAGATAGTAAGTAGTCTGCTCTTTGAAAAACTCATTCTTCTGGGCTAGCATGGCTCCCAGTGCGATCTCAATGGCTAAGATGTATAAGTAGAATGATATTCTTGATCGAGGTGGTTCTAAGACTAGTGGCAAAACCAGGTATTTCTTTATTTCATCAAAGGCTTCTTGGAAATCATCATCTCAGTGGATTGCAACTCCCTTATGCAATAATCTGTTCATTGGCAAACATTTATATAATAACTATGCTATGAAGCAGTTGATAGATAGGATTTTGCCTTGCAGGCTTTGCACTTGCTTAACAGTAGTCAGGGGAGGTATTTCTAGGATAGGCTTAATTTTGTTAGGATCCACCTCGATGCCTCACTTAGAGACTATAAAACCCAAGAGTTTTCTAGATGTGACACTAAAGACGCACTTCTTGGGGTTCAACCTAACATTGTGCTCAATGAGGCGATCAAGGACTTTGCATAAGATATCAGGATGCTCATGACATAATAAAGACTTAGCCAATAAGTCACCCATGTAGTCTTATAGAATCTTGTGCATATAATAACGGAAGATGTATGTCATGGCTCGCTGATAGGTGGCACCAACATTCTTGAGGCCAAAGGGCATGACCCTATAACAAAATTTTCCCCAAGGTATTGTAAATGCCATTTTGATCTGGTTTTCTAGGTTGATACAAATCTTATTATACCCAGATAAACCATCCATGAGGGAAATAATTTTGTGGCCTGCTATGGTGTCTACTAGTGCATCGATGCTAGGCAAACAAAAATAATCCTTAGGACTCGAATTGTTTAGATATTTGAAGTCTATGCATATGCGAATCCTCCCATCAGGCTTATTGATGGGAACCATGTTGGACAATCATGGCAGATAATCTATGGGGATAATGAATCGGGCATCCAAGAGCTTCTATATCTCATCTTTCATCGTCAAGGCTACTATTGGATGTATCTTTCACAAATTTTGCTTTACTGGCTTGACTGCTAGGTTGAGTGTTAAATTATGCATGACCAAATGTGGGTCTAGTCTCGGCATATCCTTATAGGACCATGCAAAAGCCTGCTTTCTCTCCATGATAATTTGAATTTACATGACTTGCTCTTCAAGGTATAAGCCTTCCCCTAGCTTGATACTATGGATTATCTATATCTAAGCCTTTATCTCAGTCAATTGTTGGCTCTACTGACATATGCAATCCGTCCTCCAACTGATGTTGAGTAGGAATCAGGTGGATGTCGTATGTTGATTTAATATCATAGATAGGAATTTTAGGTTCATATTTAGCATGAAAGACATCCTAAGTAGATATTGGGGTAAAATGAAACATCTCATCACATGCACAGTACTCAGAAGGTGATGGGGGTGAATCAGCGTAATCCCAATCGATAGAATCTAGGTCAAGATGCAATGGCTTGGAAGTATCAATTGGATTACAAAGTGGTGTGGTCAAATAAATGGAGATCATGTTGATGGAGTGGGTTTTTTCACCAGGTCCATGGGTGAAAGAATTCTCATTAGTATCACTTCCTACCTCCAAGTGTGGAGGTGAGGGAATATGGATCACTAGATCCTGTCTATGAATAGACTGTAGTATGGGATCATTGGGCTCAAGGAGCTCCATGTATGTTGGTGGGTCTGGAAAGACTACATGATAGATTTGATCCATATTGACTGGTCTTGTCCTTAAGTGTGGACCAACATGCAGCTGACGATACACCTCATCTATGTCAATGGGCTCACGATGATGATGCAAATAAGGAGGACCAAGATAGACCCTCTCTATCTCATTTTCATCATCACTATCGTATATGAATCCCTCACCTCTACCCATAGGAATTGGGTGATCTGGTTGATGAGGTCCCATATATGCTCACTTCTCACAATCATCATGATGGATGATGAATTCTTCACTCTCACATCATGGTGCCATTGGCACATGAGGATCGAGTAGTTCGATCAAATGAATGGCGCCCTCACCAGGTGGTCTAAATTCTTGAGGGTGGACCAAATATTCATGAGGTAGGAATTGCTGCTAGATAGGGCCATCTATGGGGAACATGCACATGAAGTTCTCCTACTCATCATCAATTGGGATGACCTATGAATGATCGTTGTCTAACTTAAATGGGTCGTATGATGTTACCTCATAATTGGACTCGTATCTCGAGGTCCACTCATAAGAGGGTCCATCATAAAAAATGTGAGGACACACTTGTGGGCTCTTGTATCTCTCAAAATGTGGGATAATGTCGCAAAGGATCATAGGGATCCCATATGACATAGAAAAATAGTCCCAATGAATAGATGGTATGCAGGTTGGTGTAAGGGTCTCTAGCCAACTCATCTCTCTAACCTATGCATAGGCGATTGAGGCCATCTATGAGGACATCCAGAGACAATGGGTTGTTGCACCCTAATCCTGAATTATCATATGACATCTGATATTATGATTGAAATGGGGCACACATGCCTTGCTCATATTGACCTAACCCATAAACATGCCAATTGCATAGGTCAAAATACTTTTAACACAAATTTCGGGTTAGACAAATAATCAATTTATTTCTTCAAAGGCTCCTCATCCCCCTCATCCTATTGGTAGGGTCCTATGCCATAGTCAAGACCCCCATATATGAAATTTTTCTAATCAGGAGGGAGACCTAAAGGCATGGGGGTGTCTCTCGAAAGGAGAGGTCTGCCCATGTTCTGTACGGACTCAACTACAGGTGTAGCCATGACATTCTGGACTATGTACTCCTCTAGACCTATATTAACCATCTCAACTGTGATCAATAATCATGGTGAAGGGGGAAATAAGAGTACATATTGGACCCATTCTATGATGGGCTCGTTGACTGAGTGTTCCTCCATCATGCTAGGCATCTCTTCAGAGGAGATTATGGAAATTGTTGGGGAGATTTATTCAATGATTCCCTTCCCTATGTCCTTCGACGACAGGGTTGTGGATGACGACGATGCCTACAAAGGAGTTGATAATGAATTTGGGATGGAATGCGATGAAGACAACTCTATGGAAGGGGCTAATGCTGAAATCAAACCCAAATGGGACTTATTCAACTAAAATTCTAAATGAGGTGATGGTAGGGTCGATTCAGGCAGCTACTACACCAGGTTGTAGTATTTAAAGGGTTTTAGGTTCACCGAGACAACGTGAACCTGTCCTTCATACATGTATTTTAGACACTGGTGCACTATTGAAGGGACACACTTCATGTTCCTGATATAAGGTCTGACTAGTAGGATGTTGTATGCCATCTCACCCTCTAGTATGTGACACAATGTCGAAATTGTATTTTTTTGACTTGAATGGGTAGGACAATTGTGCCAACTGTCAAGAACATAACATTGTTGAATGCTCGAAGGGTGTATGTGGATGCAACAATGTGTGATGCTTGTAGTTTAAGATGATTTAGTACCATTGTGAAATGATATTACTAAATGAACCAATGTCTATTAGAAATCTCTTAAATGGGGTCCCATTCACACATGCGATGATGTGCAAAGGTGGGTCCACTATGTCAGCGAGGAAAGAACTTAGTTCATCTTCCATAAATGTAATGACTGGCTTAGTTCATTGGTGTACATGCCTCACAAAATTTTTGAATGAATTTACTTATTGGGGTTGCAGCTCAATGACTTTTAGAATCTCCATCAGGGCCTCCCTGTGAGGCTGTGATTGCTGGATTAGCTCATAGATGGAGAGCCTAGCCGATGTGGTCCTCAAAATTTGAGCGAGTTTGGTCTGGATCGTGGCCATAGGCCTAGGCAGGGGAGTTTGTACTAGAGGTGGTGTAGCTCGTGAAGTCGACGAAATGTCACTTGGAGCTATAGGAACTATGTCTGGACTTGGGTACTTCTTGTTCCGTGTCACAATGCTCACAATGCCCACAAATCCATGCTTGGGATAGGCCAGATGGACATCATTTAATTGTGTTGTGGGATTTGCCTAACCCCCATGGGCTGGAAAGAGGTCTTTTTAAACCTTCATCTATTGGTTTTTTTGTGCCACGATGTTGTCTACCATGAGATATTTGCTATCGATTAGATCCTGCACCAAGTTCTTGATGTCTACCATGAGATATTTGCTATCGATTAGATCCTGCACCAAGTTCTTGAGCTTGTAACATCCAAAGATGTCATGACCCTTTTTCTAGTGGTACTTGCAATAGAAGTCTTCCCGGTAGCCTTTAGGCTTTGGTGCATTAGGATACATAGGTCTACTCTAAGGTAGGTGGTCTAAACTGGCTGTATAGAGGCGATCAAACAAGGAATCCATAGATTCCATTATGGGTGTAAACTACCACTTGGGACGACATTGTTGATTCTACCCTTGTTTCTAATTTTCCTTCTCATAGTTCCCAGGGGGTGCAGCATGATATTCTACCTTTTGAGGCTACTATGCTTGTGCCAGACCTGGGACACTAATGGCGATCTAATTGACCATAGTGGGTTTTGGTTGACTGTGTTGGTCTTAGTGGTCTTAGTCCACTCCTTCTTGCGAGGCTTTACAATCTCACCATATTGGATCTTAATTTCTTTGATGGTCCTGGTCTGTGCCAAGGCATCCTCAAGAGTGGCATACTGCTAGAGTTTTAGTAGCAAGGGATGGGTCTCCTGTAGATCTTAGTAAACATCTAGGTCAACTCCGATGTGGGGAGTAGATAAGGCACCTTTGAAACCATAGATCTCCATCTGTTTCTATAGTTTTTGACTGACTCATTGTCATACTACTTAAGACCATAGATCAGGAAGTGTCACCTTCCTCTTGGTATTAAAGGCAAAACATTCTAGGAATGCATCCACGAGCTGATATAAGTTATGGAAGCTATGCTTTGGGAGCTGTGTGAACCAATCGGAGGTAGGGCCTACGAGGGTGGTCACAAAAGTCCTTAGAAGCAAGGCATCATTGTCTTGGATACCAAAACATTGGCTCAAGAAATGGGTGACATGCTCCTGCACATCCTCTTCCCCCTTAAATGTGGCCAACTGGGGCATCTTGAATTTTTTGAGGTAGGGAGGCGTAGGAACCAATGGATGTATAGGGTGACTGTAGATCTAACATAACATAGGATTTTGGGACCTAGAGATTTTATTCTCGACTAACATGAGATACTCTAGTAGTGCCTTGTAGGCATCAAAGGATTTGATCTCTTCTTCTTTATCCTGTTCTTGTGTTGGATTGCGAGGAATGTGAGACCTATTACGGGGTGGCTATGGAACCTTGATATGCATTTCTATGCATTCTTCTTCTAGCTTGTATCCATCATATTCCTCGTAAGTCATATCTGAATCCGGTCTATAAAATTGGGTGACCACCCATGGGAGGTGCCCTACATCAGTCCTAGGACTTAGATCCTTATCAAACCTAGGAGACCTAGGAGGTGATCCTCTATAAGGTCTAGGCAAACTCTCTTTTTTTGGGGGCTGTTACCTCTGATAGTTCTCTGCCCTATGAGTGCTCGAGGTTGGAACCCACTCATGTAGGATCTTTTGGAACAACCCATTGGTTAAAAATTGAATACATTCTTTCTCAAGCTGATACAGGTGGTTTAGCTGCTCCTTGTCATGCTAAATCTCTAGATGGTTTCCTTCAATTTCTCTCTCGATCATGGTGATCCGAGACATCTATAATGTGCTTCCCTCTATCGAGGTTGGCTGCATTCACTTGCAACTCTGGTCCAGGAAGGTTCTCCTGATACTCAGCTAGTGCGAAGGTGCAATGCCTTCGTACAATAACTTACTCTTGAGGAACATCATGGAATTACTCATACCTTCCCTCATGAATGAAGAAAGTCAGGGCTGAATTAGCTCACCCTGTATGATAAGCCTCATACTCATATTGATATCTAGGATCCCTAGTCCTAATTGGGTGACGTAGAGGTAAGACATGATCATCATGCCCCGTCCAATGACCATTGAGGGAATCTGGCCCTTGAGTGGGTGCTTCTGCTCTGACAAGCATGCAAATGTGTGGCACTATCCCATATCCATGTGCCTCTTCTCATACTAGCCAATCATCATTAAAATGAGTGTTTGATGTGTCCATATAATGGGAGCATTCTCCCTGAGTTTGCTCTTAATACATGGGGGAATCCCTTTTGGTGGTCTCTTGGAGACCCTGTTCTGTCCTAGCTATCCTAGCAGTCCATGAACCAAGGTGAGTGTTAGTCCTCCAAGGTGGTATAACCAGATCTCGGGGGCTATAATGGAGGCAACTTGTGTCTCCATGTGCACTCTCCATAGCATTCGCCCTTGTTTGAGCTTGGCTATGGTTGAAAACCATTCCAATAATGTTCTATCAAATGTTTAATGTTTATATTTACAAATTTCATGAAACAATATACCAAAGGAAAATACACAATAAAATAGATGTTTATCTTTGTTAATGTATTATATGTGTATCCTAAAACTGGTTTTAGTGTGTTTCAAATTTGTTGTTAAGAGACCTTGTGTCACGTGTTTGATAATTATTGGATGATATTCTCAAGTTTAATGGATTTCACATGTATACTCATAGCTTGACAACCTGGCTATGAACTCTAGGTTGCATTATCCCACCTATGATGTGTGGTTATGAAGCCCACACATGGCCAAGGAGCATAGGTCCTATCAGTTCCTCATCCAGTTCACCCGCAGTCTGTGTTACACCTCCCCGAAGAGTGATGTGTGCTATAAACCACAGGCTATGATGGATCTTGGATCTGACCTTGGCAAGATGGATTGGTTTCATGGGATTTGAGCCAAGTGGATGGAGATGAAACCCACCGTCACTTGCGCTCTACCAATGGTTGGGGATGAAGTCCAACTCGTTAGCGTTTAAGTGTATCATGGTGTGTGTGATTCCTTTTAATATAAAAGAAAGCAAGCAATAGATCATTCAATGATTTTTAATTAAATGCAAGCTTTGAAGCAACGTTTTACTTTTAGAAGATTGAAATATGAGATATGGAAGTCACTACACTAAACATAGGAAAGCAACCCTAAATGAAGACTCACCAATGGGTGAGCAACAAGCAATCAGGCCAAAGAAGATGCAGTCCTAATTAAGATTTCCTACTTTATGTATGTTTTTGTAATTTTTTGCTTTTCAAAAAAGAAATTGCGATAGTTTCTAATTTTTCTACTTAAGCACACAAAGCGAAAATCAATAGAAAACAAGGTTCTATAACTAAAAATAGGAAGAAAATAACTCAGACCCTACTTCTTCTCTGCCATTGTCTGTTGGTTCTGAAATATAGCTAAAAAAACCTACTATTTTCTATTCACTCTAGGGTGGGATAAACTACAGGTTTGCATTCATCCTAGGGGAGGATGAATTTTAATCCATCCCAAGGCAGCACAAATAGTAGTCCAAAGTTCGCCTGGGTTTGGAGTGACTAAAAACTACAACAAAAAAAGGTGAAAAATCAAGTTAGAAGATAACCTAAAGCAAAAGGGACTAGGTCCCACCATGATAACCATTGTAGCAATGGAAAAATGGTGCACCTCAACCAAATCAAAAGAATTTAAATGCGTAATAAGTCCTACACAAGCACAAAACAAAGCATGCAAGCAAGAGGCAATGTATGACAAGTAATAATTCAAATGGGGTGTTCCCCTTATTAAATAAATTCAAATTGAATTATAATGCATCCCTTTGAGTACTTGAATCATATTTATATAATCCATTACAATAAATAGGTTCCAAGAGATAACAATCTCTCAAAGAACATGGTGCACATCCATTGTTCTTCTGTATGCCCACACTCGAGGTGGGCAGGATCAAAGTCGTTGCCACTTACGTCAATGTGATCCTTGTCCTCCAATTTTTCCTATCACATTTTAGCACCTGAATCTACAAACAAGAAAGTAAAAGAGAATCAAAAACATATGTGTATAATATTAAAACATGCAATCCCCATAGCCTACAAAGGCGTATGTGAGGTATAGATATCAAATAAATCCCAAATAGAGTGAAACTCAAGAGTGATGTAAAATATATGGTTTTGGGATGATATCACCTAGTTTTGTAAAATATTAATGCTTGATCGTTGTGTTATGTTGGCAATTTTGGGTTTGAGATCCTAGCTTCTTGTCTGTGAGTTGTCATTGATGTCAAAAGGAAATGGCATTAATGTTAAGAGGATGTGTTGGCTTCAAAGGTGGAAGATTCCAAGAGAATCCAGAGAGATTCCATTGGCAAGGGTTTTTCATTAAAACCAAGTTAAATGGTTTTTATTAAAACCAATGGAGGTTCTCTTTATTATTTATTTAATTATTATTTAAAACCCTTCAAGGTTTTAATTAATTAATTATTTAATTAATTAAGGGAGAAATTATTTTTAATTTATTAAAAATACTGAAGGGTTTTTTAAACCCTTTAGAAAGCAAATTTTGATTAAATTCGAAATTACTTTTCTTTGCAGCCGACGTGTTCTAAACTCCACGTATGGACTATAAATATGAGAAGGTTCCTAAGGTTAAATCTACTTGGAAAATCGAAGGCCATTAATTGGTTTGGTTGCGATCGAATGTTCTGTTTACGTTGCAAAAGAGGAGAGCTCGTGGTTTGAAAAGCTTTCGGAAAGCTTGACCATTTATGTGGAAGGAAGTCCGTATTGGACTTCGTAAGCCCCTTGTGGGCTAGTGGCAGCGAAGGCTGCGTTTGGGCCTTGCGTAGGCAGAGGTCTATGTTTCGATCCCTGTGGAGGGAGCTGTGCATGGATTAGTCACGTTTTTATTAAAACGTGTTTTGTGCCACAAATTTCGGATTCTTCAAGGGCAACCATTATAAGGTGTGATTATTTTCTTGATATGATTTTTGGCATTGTTTAGCATTTTTTAAAAGACATAGGAGAAATAAGGGGATATTTCTTTGGTTGTATTTTTGAGATTAGTATTTTGCTATGCTAAATTTAAAAATGGAGATATAAGGTGTAAGTTTTGGTTGTTGTGTTTTTGGCTTCTTTGGTGGTTGTTTTTAAAGAAGAGAAGCTAAAAGGTGTATTAAGGAAAGTTTTTATATATGCTAATTTTGTTGAGCAAGGTGTTGCAAGAGTTTTGTCATTGTTGTCAACACAGGCAGTTAGATCTAATGATGCAGTGGACGAGCGGTTCGAAGTCATTCAGATGCAGAGGACAAAAGTTCAAAGGTTATTAAGAGCATGGACAGTGAGTTTCCAAGAAGATCATAGTTGCCTATTTGCAAAAGATCAAAGAAAAAGTTAAGTAAGAAAAGTGTCACGATATCGTGACATTTTCAGCAGGAAAGAAAAATTGTCATGATTTCGCAACATGTTAGAGGAGAGAGAGAAAGCGCAAACAAGATTGTTGCAATTTCACGACATGGCCAAGGAGAGAGAAGGCACTAAGAAAACTGTCACGATTTCGTGACATGTTTAGAGAAAAAGTGCTAAGGAAGAAAACTGTCATGATTTCACGACATGTTTGGAGAAAAAGCGCTAAGGAAAAAAACTGTCACGATTTCGTGACATGTTTGGTGAAAAAGCGCTAAGGAAGAAAAGCATCACGATTTCATGACATGTTTGGAGAAAAAGTGCTAAGGAAGAAAAATGACGTGATTTCGTGACATGTTTGGTGAAAAATCACTAAGGAAGAAAACTGTCGTGATTTCACGACATGTTTGGAGAAAAAAGCGTTAAGGAAGAAAACTATCGCGATTTTGTAACATGTTTGGTGAAAAAGTGCTAAGGAAGAAAACTATCACAATTTCATGACATGTTCGGAGAAAAAGCACTAAGGAAGAAAACTATCACAATTTCGTGACATGTTTGGTGAAAAAGCGCTAAGGAAGAAAACTGTCACGATTTCATGACATGTTCGGAGAAAAAGTGCTAAGGAAGAAAACAGTCACGATTTCGTGACATGTTCAGAGAAAAAGCACCAAGGAGGAAAAGTGTCGTGATATCGCGACATGTCGGGTTTTCATGACCCGAAGAGAAGAAAAGTGCCAAGGAGGAAAAGTGTCATGATATTGCGACACGTCAGGTTTTCGCGACCCGAAGAGGAGAGAGAAAGCTTGGAGGCAAAAGTGTCACGATTTCGTGACATGTTTTGGTTTTGATGGTGCAAGCCAAGAAAAGTTTGAGAAGGCGAGGAACGTCATGATTTCATGATAGAAGTAAGGATGATGTTAGCAATAGTTAGAAGTGTCGCGATTTCACGACAAAAACATTGTCAAAGCTAACAAAGGCCAAAAGTGTCACAATTTTGCAATAGCAGGGACAAGAAGGCGTACGGCTGCAAAAGGTGTCATGTTATCATGATATGTAGTTTCACGGTAGAAGCTACAAGAAAGTGACAGAGGCGAGAGAGGCGGTTGAAGCCGACAAAGTTGAATTTGGGCTAACGAAGATTAGGGTTTTGCAGTCGACGATCTCTAGGGTTTGCAACCGACTAAAATTAGGGTTTTTTAGCTGACTAAGATTAGATCCTTGCTCATGAATTTATGTTATAAAAGGAGGGAGGTTTTTGAGTTTGAGAGTATTGAATGCGTATCGAACTTGCACAAGTAAAGTCTGTGTTGAGTAGAGAGTGAGTCATATCGATTCGAACTGAGTGCGAAGAAAAAGCACACAGGAGCAGAAGCAACAATTCATTTGTATCGAAACAAAGTGTGAGTATTGAATTTGTGCAAATTAAGTGTGTGGGGTGCAAACATTGAGTCGTGTCGATATAAGTGTGAAGTGAGAGCGAACTGAGGGCAGTAAAAAATAAAATATCAGAGGCGATTAGTTGTTGGTGCGCGGTACTATTACACAGAAGCAAACTGGTGGTGTGAAGAAATTGCGCAAAAGTAGTAGAGTGTACAGAACTAGCAGACAGTTTGCAAAATGTTGAAGGTATTTTTCTATTATTTTCTTTGAATTCCAAGTTGTAGCTTAGCATAAGGGGTTGGTGCTCCTTCTAGTAGGTTCTAGTGAATTAGGGGTTGGTGCTCCTTTCTGTTGGTGTAGAAAAATTGAGGGGTTGGTGCTCCTTCCAGTTGGTGCTAGTAAATAAGTTGTAAAGTAGTTGCTTTGCAAAGGCTGGATTTGGATGGTAGTCCAAGCAATCATTTTTGAGGAGTAGCCACATTGGTGAACCTCGTTAAATCTGTGTTGTGTGCGATGCTCTCTTGTTATATTTGATTTAAATTCACTTTATTTCTGCATTAAGTATTGCAAGTTTAAAATTTTAAAAGATTACACTGATTCACCCCCCCTCTTAGTGTCACTGTAAGTGTAACAATTGGTATTAGAGCAAGGTTCCTGAATAGGCTCAATCAGCTAGGGTGATCTTGGAAGTGATGCAATGGCAAGTGGTGAAGGTTTCTCCTCAAACAAAGCACCATTGTTTGATGGAACTAACTATGCTTTCTAGAAAATAAGGATGCAGACATATCTTTATGCTTTGGGTTTTGACATCTGGGGTGTAGTAGTTAATGGTTACAAAGCTCCCGCCACTGCTTCAATAGAAACTAGCGGTAAAAAGGCATTTAAAAATGATTTGAAAGCAAAAAATGCCATCATATGTGGATTAGTGGACAGTGAGCTAGTCAAAATCATAAACTATGAATCCGTGAAAGATGTATGGGATAAACTAGAGAACATTCATGAAGGAGACAATAGGATAAAGGAGGCCAAGCTTCAAACACATCGAGCTCAATTCGAATCCTTAAATATGGACAATTATGAGAACATAGAGGCTTTCATGCTAAGAGTCAATGGAATCACTAATTTAATCAGAGGTCTCGACGAAGATATGGATGATGCTACGATCGTAAAAAAGGTATTAAGATCTCTCCCTCCAAGGTTTGATTCTAAAGTCTCAGCCATAGAAGAAGCTAAATCACTTTAGTATGGATGAGATGCATGGTTCTTTGACTACTTTTGAAATGAGAATAGGAAGGTCTAATCCCACAGATAGAGAAGCAGCCTTCAAAGCCCTAAAATGCAAAGACACAAAACAAGAGTCTGAAGAAGAGGATGTATCAGATGAAATGGAAGCAAATTTTGTCAGAAAACTAAGAAAAGGAAAAAGAAAATACAAAGGAAAGCTACCATTTAGATGCTTTAACTATGGAGGCATTGGGAACTTTGTGATAAAATTTCCACTCAATGAGAAGAACCAGGGTGAGGAAACTTCACACCAAGAAAGAAGTGACTAGAAGAAGAAATCAAACTTCAGGAAAGGCAACTTCAAAAAGAAAAGCTTCATCTCCAGGAATACAAATTCTTCAAAGGACAGCTCTAATGAGGATTCTAAAGAAGGAACGGGTGAAGCTCTATTCATGGCATTTGAAGTAGAAAAATTAGAAGAGGTAGAAAAATCAAAGAAGAGAGAAGGAATGAACTCTAAAGCATGTGTTGAAAAACCTGAGGCAAAAGTTGATCTAGAAGGTGAACTGGTCTCTGCTCTTGTAGAATGGAAATCTATGAAAAGAAAAAATTATAAACTTTCAAGAAAGCTTGAGGATGCAAATGACATCATAACCAGTTTGAAAATATAGATAGAGGAATACAAGAAAATATCTAAGGATATCGAAGTTCAGATAACCGTGAAGATAGATTACTGCTATAAACTAGAAGAAGAAAATGTCAGTCTATGAATGCAGATGCAAGAACTGGATCGAAAAATCAGTTGAAAGCGTGAAGAAAGTTTGATGAAGCTGGATAAAATTTTAAGTGACCAAAGACCTGCTGGCATCAAATTTGGTCTAGGCTTCATGGAAGGAGAATCGTCAAATGGACCAAAAGCCAAAAATGTAGAAACTATGAGGAATGAAGAGAAGAAATAGACTGATGAAAGAAAAAAAACTCAGGAAAATAAAAGCAGTAATGCTAGGCCCAAAAGGAGAACTGACAATGATGGTTTTACCAAGGTCACAAATCAAAGAAAAAGAATATCTATGGTTCCTACCACAACCTTACAAAGACCATATTTCAGGTTCAATCATTACTTTTTTGGTTTCTGTTTCAAATGTAATGGTTATGGGCATAAAATTGTAGACTGCAAGTATATTGTAGGACCAAGAAGCTTTATTAGTAGAAATGCTTTTGCTCCTCTAACAAATTATGCAGTAGAATGTTTTAACTGTCACAACTATGGGCATATTGCAAGAAATTGTTGTAGTACCTCTGTTTCAAATCAACCTCAGAAAAGAAAATTTCAACCATAGAGGCCAAGAAAAAATGGAAATTTTTTTGAAAGATATGCAAAAGATATTGAAAAGGAAAGTCCAAACTAGAACCCAATACCGCAGTCAAATCAGAATGGAAGCAGAAAGAACAGCTTAGGGAAGAAAAGGAATCCTTAATAGTTCAAACATCTTTCAAGGCATAGAGTAAAAGGGTAACATGGATACATGATAGCGGATGCTCAAGTCATATGACAGGTGATAAACAGAAGTTTGTAAAATTACAAAAATATGAGGGTGGTTCTGTAAAATTTGAAAATAATGATGGAGCTAAGATAATCGGAAAAGGATCAGTTAAAATTAGTGATGGGAAGATCAAGTCAGAAGAAGTTTTGTTTGTTGATGGTTTGAAGCACAACCTGTTGAGTGTCAGTCAGATCTATGATAAAGGACATGAAGTTGTTTTCAAGAAGCAGGGTTGTGAATTCAGGAAATCAAACAGTGGAAAATTGATAGCTACTGGATCAAGGACATTTGGAAACCTGTACACACTCTCAGAAACCTTAGAATGTAATTGTTTCATTGGACAGGAAGAAGAAAACTGGCTATGGCACAAGAGACTTGGACACATTAGTTTTGATAATCTAGAGAAAATCAGCTTGAATCAAGCGGTAAGAGACATTCCAACCATTAGAAAACCTTCAAATAGCATTTGTGCTTTGTGTCAAAAAGGAAAGCAAACCAGAACCTCATTCAAAACAAAAGAGTACTACACCAGCAAACCTTTGGATCTTATACATACAGACTTGTGTGGACCGATGAGAACTCAAAGCATAAATGGTGATAAATACTTTATGTTGTGTATTGATGATTATTCCAGAATGACATGGATATTTTTCTTAAAGAATAAAATAGAAGCTTTTGAAATGTTCAGATCTTTCAAACATCTAGTTGAGAATGAAATAGGAAAAAGGATCAAATGCTTATGATCAGATAGAGGAGGAGAATTCATTTCAGATGAATTTAAAGAATACTGTGAAAAACATGGGATCAGGAGACAATATTTAGCATCTAGAACTCCCTAGTAGAATGGTGTAGCAGAAAGAAAGAACAAAATAGTACAAGAAATGGCACGTACTATGCTGGCTGAGAACAAAATAGCAGACAGATTTTGTAAAGAAGTAGTCCACACAGCAGTATACATTCAAAAAAGGTACATGCTGAGAACTCATGAAAGTAAAACTCCTTATGAGATGTGGTTTGGAAGAAAGGCAATAACAAAACACCTCAAAGTTTTTGGTTGTAAGTGTTACATTAGAAACACTGAAGACAATCTTGGGAAGTTTGAAAATAGAGCAGATGAAGGTGTCTTTGTTGGGTATTCGATAAAAAGAAAATATTATAAATGCTACAACAAGAGACTCAAGAAAATTGTGGATAGTGCTGATGTTAAATTTGATGAAGGAAGGGAAAGAACAGTTAACTATGAAGAAAATTACCCAATTTATGAAGAAGCCATTGAAGGTGATGAGGAAAATGAAACAGAAAAAAAATCAACATTTGAATTAGATGACTTATTTGATGACTCGGAGGTGGAAGAAAACAAGAAATTCAAAATAGGCAGCTGGAAGAAGAATCATCCCAAAGATCAAATAATTGGAGATCCCACAGCTGGTGTTCAGACAAGAAAGAAAGTAGTAAGCAATTATTCTCTTTTATCCTGCATTGAGCCCAAAAGTATAGCTGAGGCAAGCAAAGATGATAGTTGGATGAAGGCAATAAATGAAGAGTTAGATTAGATTGAAAAGAACAGAACTTGGGAATTAGTTCCTAGACTAGCAGATAAGAATGTAATCGACACCAAATGGATATTTCAAAATAAATTGAATGAAGACGGATAGGTAGTTAGAAATAAAGCGATATTGGTATGTAAAGGGTATGCACAAGTTGAAGGCGTTGATTTTGAAGAGACTTTTGCACCTGTGGCCAGATTAGAAGTAATCAGAATGTTTCTGGCCTTAGTAGTTCATAATAATTTCAGAGTTTACCAAATGGATGTAAAATCAGCTTTCTTAAATGGGAAACTTGAAGAAGTTTACATTGAACAACCATATGGTTTCCAAATTGGTGAAGATCCCAATCTTGTCTGCAAATTAAAGAAAGCTTTATATGGCTTAAAACAGGCACCCCGAGCATGGTATGCACAACTAGATAACTATCTCTCTCAACAGGGGTTTAAAAAGGGTATGGTGGACGATGATCTGTATGTCAAAATAGAAAATGGGCATCTCATTGTTCTTGTTGTTTATGTAGATGATATCATATTTGGCAGCAGCAAAGATGAATCATGTAAAGACTTAGCAAATAAAATCCAGAAAGAATTTAAAATTTCTATGATTGGTGAACTGTCTTACTTTCTTGGGTTACAAGTTAATCAAAATGAGAAAGGCATATTTATTTCACAAGTCAAATATGTGAAAGAGATGCTAAAAATATTCACAATGGAGGACTGTAAGCCAGTTAGCACTCCTATGGTGACAGGCTGCAAGTTGAGTAAAGATGACAAATCTCCACCTATAGATCAAACCATGTATAGATCAATGATTGGAAGCTTACTTTATTTAACAACTACCAGACCAGATATTCTGTAGGCAGTTTGCATAGTAGCAATATTTCAGGCCAGTCCCAAAGAGACTCATGTGACAGTAGTAAAAAGGATTCTCAAATATCTCAAGGGTACTATGGAGAATGGGTTATGGTATCCGAAAGGTAAAGACTTCACCCTTATATCTTATTCAGATGCAGATTGGGCAGGATGTGTTGATGATAGGAAGAGTACAAGTGGAGGTGCCTTTTATCTCGGTGACAAGTTGGTTGCTTGGCACAACAAGAAACAAGAGTCAGTTTCCTTATCAACAGTTGAGGCAGAATATATTGCAACAACAACTTCCTATACACAAGTTTTGTGGATGAATCAAACTCTGAAAGATCTTGGTATTAATTTTAGTGAACCAATATTAGTTAAGTGTGATAACACCAGTGCAATTAACATCTCCAAGAATCCAGTAATGCATTCACGAACAAAACACATTGCCATCAGGTATCATTTTTGAAGGAGAAAGTTGCAGAAGGAGAAGTTAAATTGGATTTTGTCCCAACCATAGAACAAGTAGCAGATATTTTTACAAAACCATTGCCCAAGGAAGTGTTTGAGTATCTTCGAAACAAATTAGGAGTAGTCAAACTTCCCAAGAAGTGACTAGCTACAGGGATCACTTTCTCAGGGGGAGCATTTGAGTATTTGACTATTCTTTTGCTCATGATCATAATTTGTGCTAAGTGCAAAAAATTGTGCCTGAGAATTGTGTGTATGTATTCAGGGGGAGTCTACAATAGCCCTTTGGTATTATTGACAAAGGGGGAGAAGAGTTACAGGAATTTACACAGGTGTTGTCAACAATTCCAAAGGGGGAGATTGTTGAGCAAGGTGTTGCAAGAGTTTTGTCATTGTTGTCAACACAGGCAGTTAGATCTAATGATGTAGTGGACAGCAGTTCAGAAGTCATTCAGATGCAGAGGATAGAAGTTCAAAGGTTATTCAGAGCATGGACAGTGAGTTTCCAAGAAGATCATAGTTGCCTATTTGCAAAAGATCAAAGAAAAAGACAAGTAAGAAAAGTGTCACGATATCGTGACATTTTCAGCAGGCAAGAAAAACTGTCGTGATTTCATGACATGTTAGAGGAGAGAGAGAAAGCGCAAACAAGATTGTCACGATTTCACGACATGGCCGAGGACAGAGAAGGCACGAAGAAAACTGTCATGATTTTGTGACATGTTTGGAGAAAAAGTGCTAAGGAAGAAAACTATCACGATTTCGTGACATGTTTGGAGAAAAAGTGCTAAGGAAGAAAACTGTCGTGATTTCGCAACATGTTTGGTGAAAAAGCGCTAAGGAAGAAAACTGTCGTGATTTTGTGACATGTTTGGCGAAAAAGCGCTAAGGAAGAAAACTGTCATGATTTCATGACATGTTTGGAGAAAAAAGCGTTAAGGAAGAAAACTGTCACGATTTTGTGACATGTTTGGTGAAAAAGTGCTAAGGAAGAAAACTGTCGCGATTTCATGACATGTTCGGAGAAAAAGCGCTAAGGAAGAAAACTGTCATGATTTTGTGACATGTTTGGTGAAAAAAGTTCTAAGGAATAAAACTGTCGCAATTTCACGACATGTTCGGAGAAAAAGCGCTAAGGAAGAAAACAGTCGCGATTTCGCGACATGTTCAGAGAAAAAGCACCAAGGAGGAAAAGTGTCGTGATATCACGACATGTTGGGTTTTCACGACCTGAAGGGAAGAAAAGTTCCAAGGAGTAAAAGTGTCACGATATCGTGACATGTTGGGTTTTCGCAACCTGAATAGGAGAGAGAAAGCTTGGAGGCAAAAGTGTCACGATTTTGTGACATGTTTTGGTTTCACTAGTGCAAGCCGAGAAAAGGTTGAGAAAGTGAGGAACGTCGCGATTTCATGATAGAAGTAAGGATGATGTCAGCAATAGTTAGAAGTGTTGCGATTTCATGACAAAAACGTTGTCAAAGCTAACAAAGGCCAAAAGTGTCACGATTTCACGACAGCAGGGACAAGAAGGCGTACGGCTGCAAAAGGTGTCGCGATATCGTGACATGTAGTTTTGCAACAGAAGCTACAGGAAAGTGACAGAGGCGGTAGAGGCATTTGAAGTCGACAAAGTTGAATCTAGGACGACAGAGATTAGGGTTTTACAATCGACGATCTCTAGGGTTTGCAGTCAACTAAAATTAGGGTTTTTTAGTCGACTAAGATTAGATCCTTGCTCATTAGTTTATGCTATAAAATGAGGGCAGTTTTTGAGTTTGAAAGTATCAAATGCATATTGAACTTGCGCAAGTAAAGTCCACATTGAGCAGAGAGCGAGTCATATCGATTCAAACTAAGTGCGAAGCAAAAGCGCATAGGAGCAGAAGCAGTAATTCATTTGTATCAAAACAAAGTGTGAGTATCGAATTTGCACAAATTAAGTGCACAAGGTGTAGAAATTGAGTCATGTCGATCTAAGTGCAAAGTGAGAGAAATATGAGAGTAGTAAAGAGCAAAATAGCAGAGGCAATCAGTTGTTGGTGCATGGGACTATTGCGCAGAAGCAAACTGGTGGTGTGAAGAAATTGCGCAGAAGCAGCAGAGTGTATAGAAATAGCAGACAATTTGCAAAAGGTTGAAGGTATTTTTCTATTATTTTCTTTGAAGTCCAAGTTGCAGCTTGGCATAAGGGGTTGATGCTCCTTCTAGTAGGTGTTGGTGAATTAGGGGTTGTGCTTCTTTCTGTTGGTGCAAAAAAATTGAGGGGTTGGTGCTCCTTCCAGTTGGTGTTGGTAAATAAGTTGTAAAGTAGTTGCTTTGCAAAGGTTGGATTTGGATGGTAGTCCAAGCAGTCATTTTTGAGGAGTAGCCACATTGGTGAACCTCGTTAAATCTGTGTTGTGTGTGATGCTCTCTTGTTATATCTAATTTAAATTCGCTTTATTTCTGCATTAAGTATTGCAAGTTTAAAATTTTAAAAGATCACACTGATTCACCCCCCCTCTCAGTGTCACTGTAAGTGTAACACATTTATCTTGGTTCTAACCCTAACTTGGTTGGAAGTTTGAGGGTTGTGTGTGGTGACAGCTTTAAGGATCAATTTTCTTCTACTCCAAAAAGGTATGGGCACATTTTTCTTATGAGTATGATTGGTGTATGTTTTTTTGAAATAAGGTTGGAGTGAAAAGGTTTTCAACTAGGTTTCCTTTGGTTGGGTGTAAATCCTATTTTATGGTTTGTTGAAGACTACTTATGCATTGTTATCCTTAAGGAGAGTTTTTGGTGAATGCATAATTTTTGGTTTGAGATAGTGGAAGCTTTGTGCACTAGGGTTTATATTTGTGAGTCTAGCTACTTGCATTGAGTTGGTGGAACCCTTGGTTGGCTATTTTGAGTTTGATGGTTGAGTTGCTTCCATAGAGGTTGTTTGATCAAGTTATTGCTTTACTTGATTCATGATATTGGGCTTACCCCATTGAGTTGATTTGAGCAAGTTATTATTTACATTTGGTGATATTGTGTTGGTGGCTATTTTGTTCAAATATCTTTGGAGGGAAAAGGATTTCTACTTGTTTCCTTTTCTTGTGATGATTGGTTGAATGCTTCAAGATGGATGTTGAGTTGAATGGTGTTGGTTGACTAAACCTTGTTTGATGAGCATTGTTGTTGAAACCCTAATTTATGGTGAAAATAACATGAGTATCATTGTTATGTGATTCTTTGCATAGTTGGCAATTGTTGGGGTTTCATGTTCTTGAAAGAAAACATTCTATCCTATCCATTTCAGATATTGAGTTGAGTTTTAAGATTTGAGATTAAGATTGAGCTGAGTTGATTTGAGTTGAGTTTTGAGATTGGGATTTGAGTATAGAACATATTGAGTCTCTAACAATTCTTTTTATGCTTCTATGAGTTTGACAAATCACATTGGGTCTCTAAAAATTCACTTTGTGATTTCCTACTAAGAAATTTTTTCTTGGTGAGCTTGCTGAGTTTTTGGACAAGTTCCGGTGGGGACTTGTGAGCAATTTTGGACAGGTTTCGGTGGGGACTTGTGAGCAATTTTGGACAGGTTTCGGTGGGGACTTGTGAGCAGATTTGGATAGGTCCTAGAAGAGGACTTGTGAGCTGAGTTTGATAGTTCTAGTAGAGAACTTGAGGACAGAGGTGCATTGGTTCTATGAGAAGAACTTGAGGATAGTTGACAAGTCTTTGAGAAGGCTTGTATGCAGAGGATTGATTTTTTCAAGAGTTGGACAAATATGACAGACAGAGGAAGACTTATACTAGACCGACTGACTGTGTTTGGTAAAATTTGCTGAGCTACTGTGGACGTGATCATAAAAGGCAGAGGTCTCTTAGGCTAAACATTGAGGACATGAGGTCTTTAGTGGAAAGGAGTTCCACATGCTAGAAAGAGGTAGAGGCAGTTGATCTTCTGAGGGGTCATTTCCAGAGCAGAGGGGAAGGTATCTCCTTTGAGCAGAGGGTCATAAATATTGATTGGGGGAAGGTATCTCCTTTGAGCAGAGGCTCATAAATTCTGATTGGGGGAAGGTATCTCCTTTGGTCCGAGGCTCATAAACATTGTAATTGGGAAGGATTCCCAGAGAACTTTGAGATAACTTTTACATAAAAGTTTTGTGGACGTAGCCCAGCCATTCTGGGTGAACTATGTTAAAATTGGTGTCACTTTGTGGATGATATTGTGCATTGCTTTGTTATTGCTTTGGGTATATTGCTTTACTATTTTGAAGTATAAAGGAAAAATTAAAAAGAGGTCTTATATTGTTCACCCCCCCTCTCAGTATAAGATTGTGTTCTTCATGTTAGGTCCCGTCGCACTTAGTAAACTTGCAAAAATTAAGCAAACGATTCTCCTACCAAAACATGTCAAAAAATTGCAAAATTTGGTGAGTAAGCATAAAATGATATTTTTAGAGAACCCATGTGATCATATTCTAGATATCCTACCCAAGTCCTCCTACATGCAAAAGTGGGACCCGCATATATACAAATGATAAAATGGCAATATCTCAGCCAATATATGTCAGAAAGCAATGAAATTTGAACTTAAGCATCTCATAGACATATACAAAATGATTAATTAAAAATAGTCCTAAAATTATGTATGAATTTCTATTCATCCAGGGGTGGGATGAATTTGACTGTCATAAATTGGGGGGCACCCGGGGGTGGGACGCCAACCAAGATCTCCTAAATTTTCACACCAATCCAATGAATATTGATGAAAAACTATAGGAGAAGTGTTTTAGGTAAATTTTGTGTGGGTATTCGAATTGAAAATTCGGTTATGGAGTCAAATTGTGCCTTATTGTACCAATCGATAACCTCTCTCGCTAAGGAGAAATTATGGATGAAAAAGGAGCAATAGAGGTGAGGCAATAACTCGGTAGCACTTCGTCGCAAATCCTAGCAATAACCTCTCTCTCTTGGATGAGAATGTCATCCAATTTATAGACCTAGGAGGTCAAATGTAAAAAGGGCATGCAAGGTCATGCAAGGCCCAAGGGGCCACTTGTCCATCAGGGCAACATGCATAGGAGGGGGAAGATAATCTTCCCAAAATGGCCTCATTGATGAGGTATGTCATAGGCATGCCCTGGGTTCTGATGTGCATGCCTCGAGGAGTAGGGCAAGTGGTATTTTACGGTGGCCACTTGGCCAGATTTGCATTTTTTCTAGTCAAACCTGCTATTCGCTCCACCCTAGGATGAATGCTGCTATTTGCTCTGGGGTGGGATGAATAGAAACTACTATTCATCCCAATGTGGTACGAACAGGAATTGGACCTCAAAAAGTCCCAAAATGACCTAGGAAACTTCCAAAACTTCTTTGGGAGTGGTTATAACCACTACTCGACCTCTGAGGGCTGCCCTAAGGGCTTTGTGTGTCAATTTTGTCAATGCCTTGGTAGCATAATCAGATTGATGATGTTTTGGTGTCTATAGTAATCACATGATGGAAGCTTTATTTTGCTCTATTTTTCTACACTATTATTGTGCCTTGAACTTGAAACCCACCAAGTCTTGTTTCATGCTTCCTTTGATGCTATTTTTTGTGGTTACTTTCTTCTACAAAACATGGAGGATAGAACTTATTTTGTGGCTTCCTCAGGCCATAAAAAGTTGTAGATATCTATGCAATAATAGTGTCTTTAGACACTTTGATTAATTCTATTTTTATGCTCTTCTCAAGAACACAAGCAATACTATTTTTGAGAGCAATATAAAATTATAAATCTAATAATATTTTAGTGCACTAATAATATTACCTTCTTAATCCAATTAACTCTCAAACACTAATGCACTTAATCAATCTACTAAAACTAATCAAGAATAATCGAAAATGAATCTTCAAGAATTATTCTAAAATTTCTTTAACAACAAGGTATAGGAGCTAGTATTTATTTTATTTTCCAAAGTAGATAATAGGTATTTGATAGATAGTTTAAGATTTTAAAATCTAATAAAATCCAAAAATGCAAATGAATCTTAAATAATCCTTTCTTTTTGCATATTTTTAAGACTCTAATTAAATTATCCTTTTTGCAACTTCAATCTAGTTAAGGTGCTTAAAACAATCTAATAAGCAGTCCACTTAACAAATCTACTTACACCAAAAGTTGCTTACCTTTTTTTGAAAGCCCTTTTCACCACTTTTGTAGAGGATGTAGATATTGGTTTATATGATCACCAAGTTGTTGTCTTAGATGATATCTTGCAGCTCCTTCTGTAGGCTATCTTGAACAACTTTGTCTTCACCAAAATATGGTCTCCCTTTCATGAGCCTAGAATTTATGGTGGCTTGTTCTCCTATTGTAGTTTCCTCCTTTTTATTGTATATGGGAAGATATATTTGATTCTAAAGTGGTACATTCTTGTTGTGAGAGGCAATATCAAGGTCTCCTATATTTGGTAGGCTTATTATCAAGATTATGTATGTCTTGAGGTCTTCTGAGATTTGTCACTCCTTGCCAAATTCTTCTTCTTGGTATTGTTGTCGAATGGTGATAATTGTCCCCAATATTTCAATATCTCCAATAGTGAATTTATCCAATGAGTTCTCCTTGGAACTAGTTTTATGAATTATTCAGCAAGGCTCACCAAGCATTTTACTGGATGCTCATAGAGACCTATCCAAGACCTTTGATTATGTAGCTTCTTCTTGTCTTTCTTGAGACCTTATCTTCAATAATATGCTTTTGGAAGTGTTGGTGGTGAGATCTTCTCCAAGATATATGAATATACTACCTCTATATTCAAGCAGGACTCTCCTAATCCTTCTTCATCAATGAAATCTTCTCCTGATATCTTTTTATTCAAGTTTTGAATTGATTCTGAAGAAGATACTCCTCCTAACCTTCTTGTAGAAAGCTTTCCCAACTCACTAAATCTTCTTATTCCTGCAACAAAATATTAGTACTGAAATATTCTTATGAATTAAATAATTTCTTTTTAAGTCTTATTTAGGATCAAGGCTTTTGATGCCTTTTTTAGTATCAAGGATTCTATAGCCTTTTTTGGGATCAAGATTTCTGTGGATTTTTTTAGTACCAAGGCTTATGTGGCATTTTCAAAGCTTCTATGGCCTTTCCTTCAAGTCTACTATGGAATTTTCTTCTGGATCAAGGCTTATATGTCCTTTTATTCTAGATCAAGTCTACTATGGCATTTTAAATCTTATATGGCCTTTTATACTTATAAAATTTCCAATCTAGCAATGGAGAATTCCCGTCTCCCAACTTCACCATAATTCTACTATAGAAGTTTCTTCTGTAGTATTCTTCTCTTTCAGTAACTAATATTTGCACTATGAATGCACTTTAAAAGTCAAAAAACAAAGTTGAAATATCCTAGATTTCTATTGTAGGAGGTGTCCCAATCATCTGAGAATCAATTCTCTACAAGAAAGGAAACTTTAGGTCAATTTCTCTAGGTCTCTTAGATGAGATTTAGTAGTTGAATCATAAAACTAGTGGATAAAATATTGTATTCTAGTCTTCATAAGTTTTCTTTTGAAACTCTATGGAAAGACTCCAACTATATACAATCTCATTATTCTAGAATATGATATTTATTTTATTCCTAATATTGTGGCTCTCCTTTATTCTACTACATAGACTCTCTTGAGTATTTTTTTACAGTGACTGATCCAATGGCGTATCATGTTGACAAAAACTCAAGGTCAATGATAATGGTGGTTTTCCTATTGACCTATTGTAGCTCTTATACCACAGTTATATTTTGATGCAGCATGTAATGGGAGATAGTAAACACAAGATGCAAAATAAAATTATATAAAGTAAATCCACGAGATGACTTAAAATAATATATATATATATATATATAAATTATGGATATATTTAAAAAATAGTTCTAGAGTAAATGAATACTCCATGAATAGAGCTACTGCTCGAGAATGGGTATTAAGCATATTACACTCCACCAAATTACATCACAATGATACATCACACCACTTTGAATCCTATATGCACTTGTATGATATTTTAACTATATTGATCTATCTATGATCTATACCTATGATTATTTATATAGGAAATAGGTTCCTTGGCCAAAAATCTACCTAGATGTGCAAGGGATAGATTGCACATATATATCTTGCGCTTTGACACTTGTGCAGTTATTACATTACATGAAGTAACAAGATAACAAATCCCTAAAGTAATATAATGTCCTAAGAATGTACCAAGGTAAAGGTACATTTACATGATCTAAATGATGTAATAGACTCTATTTCTAACATTATCCACCCCCTCACAAATATTGGATCCTACACTAATCCAAACACCTCTTCATTTACCTAAAATTTTATACCATCATCCTAATATCCTTACCAATACTACCCTAGATTTTACCACTCCTAATTCCTAACAAGAGGATCCCCATACCTCACATCCTACATCAATTAGCCTTAGATCTGTAGCAATAGATATTTCTTCTAACATTTCCTCTCCATTGACCTTATCTGACTCTATCCCAGTCACTTTACCCCAAACCACCTCTCCTCCTTCCACAGCTCCTACCTCACCTCATCATAACATCACACATGTCACTCTACGTATGACCAATCCGACCATAGGTGAATACCTTTTACATAATGTACATATTAAAAACTTACCGAATGTAGAGTCTATTAAATATTTTGGTAGGCCTCATGATGTACCTTTTACCATTGGTGCTATTATACCCATAGGTTGTCCGCCTAAACACACCAATTTTATTCATGGGTAAACCACCTCTCCCACATCATCATCCAACCCTCCCCTTCCCAAGATAATTTTTGTGCCAACATTAGCTACCTCTCTGACCCATCTTTTGTCATGCACTATTTCCAAAAATGCCATTAGCAGGGCTTTGGCCTAGGATGATATGAATAGGGTATCCACACTCCTATTGACCTTCCATACCAATTACCCCATACACGAGTGGGCCTTGGCTACACTGATATGCCCTCCCTTATATCTTTAACTAATGATCTTTCCATTCACAAGGAAAATGAGGAAGGGCAAGACCACCCTAATCTTCCATCTTCGCCTGCATCCACATCCCCATATTCTCATGGTATTTTTTGACATTTTTACGCCACTCCAACTCCCTAGTAAATTAGATCACTTACTACCTATCCAACCTGAGGCTATCAAATGAGCCTCATTTCCACACCTCCCACTCATGAGGATTTATTCCCCATCCAACAACTCATTTCATATATCCTTGACCATATTTCATCCTCTCTCGCTACCATGTACACTATTGATACCATTGACAACCCTCCTACACTTGCATCAACCAATGACCCACTCCTTATACCTACACCACACCAATTGGAGGAGGGTTCCCACATGTTAATTGAAGAAACCATACACATTGACCTTAGTTTCAATCCACCACTTCACAGATAGTTAAAATAGGAAAAATCCTTTCTAAGGAGAAGTGAGAGCAATTCATTGCACTCCTAAAATAATATAAGCAAGTATTTTCTTGTTCCTATAAAGATATGCCTGGTCTCTATCCTAACCTAGTGGTCCACAATCTTATGCTAAGTCCTAATTCTCGGCCTGTTAAACAAAATTTTCAAAAATTACATCCTACCATCGCGCTCATGGTAAAAGATGAATTACAAAAAGTACTTGATGTGGGTTTTATACAACCCATCAACTATCCTGAGTGGGTTGCTAATATGGTACCCATTGCTAAACCCAATGGGGGGATACACGTATGCACTGACTTTCGAGATCTTAATAAAGCATATCCCAAAGATGATTTTTCACTACCTAATATAGATACCCTCATAGACACTATAGTGGAACATGAAATGTTGTCCCTCATGGATGGTTTCTTGGGTTATAAACAAATTTAATTTAACCCTGTTGATCAACACAAGATCTCTTTTACTACTACCTGGGGGACCTTTTGTTATAAAGTAATGCCCTTTGGAATCAAGAATGTTTGTGCCACTTATTAATAAGCCATGAATTACATTTTTCATGACTATATGCACAAACTTATGGATGATTATATCGATGAACTTATCACAAAATCTCAACACCGACATGATCACATTGATGTTCTACGCAAAGTCATTGATTGTCTTTTATAACATAATGTCAGGCTCAATCCTAAGAAGTGTGTCTTTAGCATCATTTCAAGAAAGTTACTTAGTTTTATCATTTCTAAAGAGGGCATTCAAGTGGACCCTAATAAAGTTAAAACAATAACAATATACCTCCCCCTAGAAAACTTAAAGAATTTAGGAGCTTGCAAGGCAAGATCTAGGTCATTCGATGATTTATAGCTCAATTGTCAGATAAATGCAAGCCCTTTAATAACATTTTATAAAAGGGGGTTACTTTTGAATGGACACCTGAATACCAATATGGTTTCGATAGTATCAAGTGATACCTTGCTTCTCCTCCTATTCTTGCTCCTTCTAAAATTGACACTCCCTTCCTTTTGTACATATTTACTAATGCTTTTTTCCTAGGGACCATGTTTACCCAAAAGAAAAATTTAAACTATGATCAAGCCATCCATTACTTGAGCCGTACACTTGTCAGTTATGAGAAGCACTATCCTTATGTTGAAAAATTATGCCTTGTTGTAGTATTTACCACCAAGAAATTATGACACTGTATGTTAAATCATATATGTGTGGTGGCCAAGAAAATCCCCTACGCTAAATTATGAGTTGCACGTACATGAATAGCATAACTGCCAAATGGATTATGCTCCTCAATGAGTTTGACCTAGAATTTATTAACCAAAAATCCATAAAATTTCAAGTTATTGCTGACCAACTCATAGAAACTCCTTTGCCCAATACTGAACCTCTTAACATCAAGCTTCTTGATGATTCTATTTTTACTGTTGATACCACAAATGAACTCACACCACTTGATGATGATAATGATGACATTACTCTTTTCTTTGACGATTCTAAATGTGAACAAGGGGGTGGTGCATGAGTTGTCTTGCTTACCCTACAAGGGATTCCCATCCCTTTCTCCTTTAAATTAGGCTTTCCTTACACCAATAATAATGTCGAGTATGAGGTTATAATTATTGGGCTTCATAATGTTTTAGCTATGTGTGTCAAGTGTCTACATAATTTGGTGACTCCATTTTAGTAATTAATTAAATTAAGGGAGTTTATTAATGTCAAGATCCAATTCTGAAGTCCTATAAAGATATTGCTGATAATATATTGGCTCAACTTGATTCATATGAGATTGGTTTTATTCCTAGCTTATCCAATCGATTTGCAAACACTATGGCTTCCTTAGGATCCCTTATCCCCCAAAACCCCTTTTATGACATCACTACTCTCCACGTTAAAACTTTGGTCCAATCTGTTCTTTGCTCACCTACACCTAATACCGAGCGTGACGTAAATTTTATTACTATCGAATCCCCTTCTCTCAAAACCTTACAAATTTGAACCCTCCTTCATTCCCTCATTCACATGAAATCTTCCTACTCTAACGAGCCTCCAACCCATCCATATCCCTCCATCACGTCCCACTCCTTAAAACCTTGACCCAAAAAATAGCCCAACCTACAACCTCCACCTTCACCATTGCAGGGGACTATCATGCCACAATTGCTTCCACCAAATTCTATTCTACATTATTTGCTCAATTGCAAGAATACCTTCAAATAGAAACTTTTCCACTAGATTTTCCCTCCATCTCAAAGTGCGCATTCAAACAAAAGGTAACATGATATGTTCTACTATGGGATATCCTCTATAAACAAGGCTATGATGGTATCCTAGTCCGTTGTTTGGAACCCCCAAAACTCAATGGAAAATATCTCAAGCACATGATAGTACATGTGGGGGTCACTTCAGTGGATTAGCCATTGCTAAAATGTTTTTACAAATGAGATATTACTGGCCCACAATGGAGTATGATTGCTATGAATACATCAAATAATGTGTTAAATGCCAAACTCATGCTCATTTAACCCATGTGTCTTCCCAAGCTTTTCAGCCCATATAGGCCTATTGACCCTTTTCACAATGGGGGTTAGAATTGATTGGTAAAATTCCCCCCCTTATTCTAGACAACATAAATTTATTATAAACGCCACCAAATATTTTACCAAGTAGGTGGAAGCCATTCCCCTTCTACTACTGGGGCTAAAATTGTAGAATTTATTCTCCACCATATTATATGTCATTTTGGGATGCCATCCAATATTATTTCGGACAATGGTCCCCCATTTAAGAATAAGAATGTTCACACCATATGTCAAAAATATCACATCCACCATAGTTTCTCCACTCTGTATTACCCACACGCTAATGGGTAGGCTAAGGCTACTAATAAAACCATCCGTTCTATCTTGAAAAATATTGTTAAATAAAACCATAGGGACTAGCACCTCCAATTATCCCTCACACTATGGGCTTATCACACTAGCATCCGCACCCCTACTGGGGCAACCCATTTTTCATTAGTCTATGGCGCTAAGGTGGTGATGCCTTTAGAGCTTGAAATCCCATCCCATTGTATCTCTTTATAGGAATTCATGGATGATGATACCACTCACCAAGCATAGCTCAATCGATTAAATCTTCTTTATGAACATCAAATCAATGCCTTGGAGTATCTTCACATTTATCATGATTGTATCAAACAAGACTATGATCACAAGGTTCATCCTGTTAAATTTCAAGTAGGTGACCTCGTCTTAAAAGCAAATCAACAACAATATAACATCCCCCCTCACTTGCGGGACAAGTTTGCAGCTAATTTGTTGGGGCCTTACATTATTAAGTAAAAATTTTACATAGGAGCATACATACTTGCTACCCTTGAGGGAGATGAGGAACCTGAGCCTATAAATATTTTGCACATATAGGCCTTTTATGCATAAATATATCTCTTGTACATACATTTTCTCTTATCGATAACTAAATATTTCTTTTGCACATTTTTGTACCATTTTTCTTGCACATTTTTATATCCTACATTTTGTGTCATCCTATCCCTATCATATAGCTCTATTTTCACCTTTTTATTTGATCTTTATCTTCACCATGTCACTCTACAACATCCTTTGTATGTGAGGATAGTATAGCACAATCACTATTCATGTAGGGAGTGATATTTCTTTTGGATTGCATAGGCTGATTTGGTGAGGATAAATATCCTATAATTATTGTGACTCTATCCTCCATATTTCCTCTTTCACATCGCCACTTTTTGATCCTTTATAGAATATGTTTACCTCATTAACCATTCATATTTCATTTCATATGCAAGGGTATATACATGTTATTCCCAATTTCCTTCTTCTTGCATCCATTTTCTCCTTTTCCATTTCTTCATATCCTAAGGACTTTTCCATCACTCAACCATACCTAATATCTTCTTCAAGGGCACAAATACCATAGTCAAAGTCATGATAATTTGGAGCCTCCCTTCGTGACTTATTGAGGCATCCTAGAACCCACACATTACACACATAATTAATATCATTTTTATTAGGTGAGTATGACATCATGATTAGTCCTAATACCTATATTAGCTCATCGTGCATCCTTTAGTGGTCCAAAACCCAAGGATTCGGTTTATTTAAAAAAAAAAAAATTAAAAATGAATAAAATGAAATGAAATAATAATATAACCTAAATCCTTGGGCGTATTAGATGACTCCACCAAGGCTATAGATGCCTCTGCAAAAATGGTGCAACATTGTTATGGACCATGTGCTATATCCAATGGGGCTATAGATACTTGACTAGCAGTGGAGTATGCCTTCACGATGAGCTCACTCTCTTCCATTAGGGCTATGATAGGTTAAGTCCAAACCTATTCAAAATCAGGTTAATGAACTCACTACACATAGTGGTTCTAGGACATTTTGGTATGCCTTGAGGGACTTTAATCTTAATGGCCTTGCCTAGGCATCTTCTTACTTGAGAGGAGCACTAGGGTGTTTGAGTCTCACAAAATATCCTTAGGGTATTTTCCCCCTTTTATCAACCATCTTTTCCATTGACTACTTCTCTTTCTCACTTTCTTTTTCCTAGGACATTATATACCCTTGTATATCTAAAGAAATATTTTTGGTTAATAAAATAAAGTGTTTCACTTACCCATCCATTTTTATTTATTACATATTATACCTTCATGCTTAATTTTCTCCCCCATAAATCTATTATTATCCTACTCTATCCAATGCCATCCATATGTCATCCATATACTAATATTTAGCATACACAAACACATATACATTCATACATAGAGACACAATGAAATCTAAATCCATGAAAATATATATAACTATATATATATATCACAAAATGATATGCCAACTATATTATGACCATAATCTATCTATGCATATCAAAATATACATGCAATAGATGACAAAAAAATATAATAAAACCTATAAACACTCAAGGATCTTGATCATTACTTGTTGAGGACTGCTTGCCTCTATATCCATCTCCATTTATCTAGGATCATCATTTATCTTGCTCACTCTTGTCCCCTCCACTAAACTATAAATGTATCCCCTCATGAAAGCGAGGCACTCGTGGACCTATATATGGTTCCCCCAAAGCTATGCTCCTTCTCCTAATCCTAATTTATGACCGTGATCATAAAGGATCCTCAGACACTAGAATATGATACCTCAAGAGCTCCATATATATCTTCTCACTTCATGATTGTGCCCCCTCATAGGCTACCAAAAGCATTGAGTCTGCCTAAATCTAAGTCATCCTCAATCGCTCCACCTCACCTACAAATTTTGGACCTAATGACAAAACTTTGTATGCTCTCTCCTCAGATGCTCTTAATATTCCACATACTGCATCTACCCCACCTCCAATATTCCCATATCGTATCAAAATTAATCTTGCTCCATTGCTAAATCCTATCGTTCACTCACTATGATATCCCATTGGCACCTCATCTCCTTGAGTTGAGCTTCCATCCTCTTCCTCGTGATCTCCCACTTCTGTAGCTGCATAGCCTACTGATATCTCTACCTCTTCAATAACATTTGGATATTGACTATGCCCTCTCATATGTCTAGAAAAGGCTAGCCACATCTGTCAAATTCTCACCTTCCAATATCCTCATATCCTCTCATAGGTGATACCTCTCATACAATACCTACTGTATGTCCCCATCCAAAGCATACACATACCTCCTAAATTTATCCACATCATCATCATTGATATACCCTCCAATTTTTTTTGGGATGCCATGATACTGTCACCAAATATCATACTCTATTGTAACCCTTGCATCCTCCACTCCATCTACGTATAAAATTATATCATCATCCTCTATAATAATCACCTCTCTATAAGGTAGGTATCTCTATGAATCCCTCATTTGATATATCATAGGCACTAGAGGAACACCCTGCTAAATCCTACACTATCTCAACACCCTCTCAAAATGAAAGAGATCATAATCATCTATGTGTTATCCACAACACTATCTCCTCCTCCTCAATCTCCTCAAATGTACTCTATGTATTTTCCACCATGACCCTGCTAGCTAAGGTCTCCATCTCATAATCTCTGGTTGTAACTATTGAAACCTACCTTGGTAGTACTCTAGGTCACTTGACTTGTTGTCAAGGTTATGCATAAGGGCAAATTTTTGTAATTTAGAGCAAATTTTAGGATTTTAAAATTTTTTATTTTGCTAGTTTTGGGACCCTAGAGGCTGGCCCATTCGCCCAAAATTATGGGATCAAATTTTTTAGGGTAAATTCACCCCGGTACAATAAGTTTTCCCATATAATTTTCAACTTAAAATTATTAAAAAAATTATCCCACCTAATTCACCTCTTGTACCCCACTATATATAGGTAACCTTGAAAATGACACTCATAGTCTCATACATTTAAAATAGGGTGACTGACACAAGGCGACCACCAAAAGCAACTGGTAGAAGTGATTGACACAAGGTGACCGATAGAAGCGATTTATAAAATATGACTAAAAAATGTGACTAACGCAATGCAACTGACATAAGGTGACTTACATGAGGTGACTATCACAAGGTGACTGAAAAAACATGACTGACACAAGGTGACTATCATAAGGCAACTATGACAAGGCAACTGACATACAATGACAACCATGTATTAGTAAGTTTTTATTACCATTTATATTCCCTTTTATACATTTTTGTTCATTGAAACTCAATAAGGAGGTTTTCCTATTTTTTGGACATCAATCTCAAGCTTGCTTGGGTCAGATATTTTGTTGTCTTGATTAGTAGTTCTCTCTTTTACCAGTTATTTCTATTTTTCAAAATGATGTTCTTGTTACTTTTATGTTTATATAGGTAAACCATCATTTGTTGGTAGTGGAAATAAGGGAGGTCAGTATTTCAATTTCAATAAAAGGAGTATCCTCAAATACTTTTATAATATTTTGAAATATTGTTAGCCATCAACATTTGCACAAATTGAAGGTATGAACGCCTTTACTTACTAACTAGTATATTTTTATACATTGTTAATTTTATATATAATGTCTTCATTCATTAAGAAGGGTGATTTTTGGTGGATGGATTTCTCCAATGTTTATTTGTATTTTTTAAAATAAGGTATGATTTTAAAAATAATAATGATAATAACCCTGGTATTGACCCTAGTATTATCTCTACAAAAAACACTATTGACCCTAGTATGACTCCACTTCCATATATCCATGATAATGAAAAGTCCACAAATGAAAATTTTCTTAAAGAAATGGAACAACAACATGAAGAGATTCCTAAAACTAACACACCAAATGGAAATGGAAATAATAGTTCTTATGCAGTCCCTACTTTCAAATAATCTTCTTGTAAAAAACATGTGTAAGGTCATCTAGATGAACAATTAACATATCATTTCAACCTGATTGAGTTTCAAATTTACTATTTATTGAGCCAGTGTTGCAATATAATAGTAATGAGGTAATAATAGAATTTAGATGCGTAATTTGTAGTTGGAAATACGAAAAGGATCATAGATTGCAAGTTAAGAAAGATACAATAGAAAAACATTATGGAAATGTTTATATAAAAACAAAAGAAAGTGATGGACCAATACAAAAAATTTATGGGTGGAAGGATGCATCAGAGTGTGCCTATATCAGATATGCACAAGAATATGATAAATAAATGAAACAAAAGAAAACTTTCGCTGATAAAGGTGCAATGATTCAAGCCCAATTTCAAAAAATGGAAAATTTCACTTTAGCTTCGAAAAGTTTATAGTTTTTTGTTGTACTCACTATTCTTAAAAGGGTACACCTATGTCTGATTTCATTGATTATAAATATCTATTTCGACTAGATGATGTGTAGAACTTACCCAACATCCATTGGTCATATCAAAGTGGTTTGGAAATGGCAAAATATCTGTCATTGGTTGAGCAGGATGACCTCAAAGAGAAAATAAAAAAGGCCAAATTTATTTTACTTTCAATTTATGGGGTGACTACTTTTGACAACACATCTTGGATTTGCATGTATGTTTACACATTAGAAAATCATTTAAGGAAACCTCGTTTACTTGGACTATGTAAGATGGTGGAAAATTACAATGCAAAAAACATTTATAATGTTGTTGTTTCTAGTTTAAAGGAAATAGCCACTAATTTAATATGTGTTGGAGTTGATGGTTCTGTTATAATGAAAGGACACATGAATGGTCTTTATGTTAGACTACAAACATACGTTATCCCATATTTGATCCCTATTCATTGCATGACTCATAAAATTAATATTGCATACAAAATTGTGGATACATTTATAAATGTAGTGAGAGTGGGAGAGCTTGTTTGTGAAATTCATGATTATTTTTTACATAGTCCAAAAATATTTTTAGAGTTTCAGCAGTTTGTACTAGGAATTACTTAAGGTAAAAAACTCTTAAAATATGTCGATACTAGGTGGATTTTGATGTATCAATCATTATATAGAGTTTTCAAATAATACCAATCCTTGGTAGGGTTTATGTAAGCAAATCGTAGGGTAATTAATAAGGCTAAGAATTTACTATTTAAAATTAGTAACTTTGAAACTCTTATCACATTGTGTGGTATTATTCCAATGTTGGAAGAAATGAATACTTTGATCAAAATTGCACAAGAAATATCAATTTATATTGTGGATTTCATCAGGGTGAGAAAACAAATTTGCTTACATATTGATATGATGTACGAATTTGGTCAAAGTTTTATGGATCCAATGTTTGATATTGGGAGGGTATTGATAAATATGAATGATACTAAAAGATTTTTGAAGTTCAATATAAATGATAATCTATGTATTAATGTCCACATAAATAAAATTCTTTTATATTATTTTGGTCAATGAATGGATATAGCTACAAATGAAGTTGAACGAATATCCATAACATACAATAGATTTCATGTAATTTTAATAGATACAAAAATTAAACTGAAACAAATAGCCGAATCATTGACAAAAGAAATCAGAGATCGTTTTCAAAGAGTTGAATTTCTTGAGGCTATGAGTGTGGTTAACTTGATATTTTGGAATCCTTGTAGTTAATACCATAATATAAATGGTTTGTTTCTCAAATACATGGGCACTCTTGCTAGCCATTTCACTTAATGTGTGGTAGTCAATGGTACTGAAATCAATGACATTATTAACAAAGATCTTTTGATAAAACAATCAAACTATTTTGGAATAACAATGTTTGCTCAAGTTTCACAATTCACTAGTCATCATCAAAGGTGTTCTATTTCACGTTTGTGGAAATAATTATATCCCAGTAGTATCCTGCAACATGCTATGAGTAAATATTTTATTTTATATGAATTATGTCAAATGATGATTTTAGGATCTGTGGAGGATGAAAGAGTATTTACTGAATTATCATATGTAAAATCTAAATTTCAAAATAGGTTGGACAAAAATTTGAAAAATTGTTTGAGAGTATATGTGTTGACCTAAGAGGTTGAGAAGTTTCCTTATGAAAGAATTTTGCCATATTGTAAATATCTGGGAGAGAGAAGAGGTGTCATGAATACTCAGGATAATGAGGATAATGGTAACACTAATGACACTGTGATGACATAAATTTTTGGTATGAGTGCAAAATATTTTACACAATTTGAATAGAGTTTGTTCTAGATTCCAACATTATGATGCAAAGATGATTTTATTTGATTGATTTTATGTATTAAACTATCATTTTTCAATAGAATATTGATATTTGATTTCACATATTAAGCCATCTGTTTTCAACAAAATATTAAGATTTGATTATATTTTGAGACATGTTTTCATGTATTTTGGAAGAGAATACAGATTACAGAATAACATATATTATTCTACCCGTTTCCTCATTTTCCATGCCATTTTTAGAGTTTGTTTTGACCGTTTGACGATATCGTCGCCGATCAGACGATATCGCCTCAGATCGGACGAATTTGTTTGGAGAAGAACGTCCAGACGATCTTGTCCCAAAACTGATTTTTCATAATTAGCTTATGTTTCAACGACGTCTCTAAGTTGGGCAGAAGCGTGTCTGCGCTGCTAGAGACCTCCCCTATTGGAGATCTTCCAAATTAGGATGATCTCCAACCTCCCAACTTCCCTCCTAAGCCTATTTAAACCTTAGGACCCCCCTTGACATTCCCCTGGCTGAATTTTCCTGTAACTTGACCTTTACATGCATTAGAATACCCTGGATTACCATCTGCATTTGTGCTTTCCAAGTTTTCTTGCAGGAACCTTGTCATTCTTTAGTCGGAGCAAGCTCAGATCGTCGCAGATGATCCTGTCCAATTCGAGACGATTTCATACCAATCCGAGATGATTTCGACTGCAGTCTGCATTGGGGGCAATCAGTGCCCAGAGTTTGCGCTTTTCCTATACTTTGCTGCTATTTTATTCTGCATTTAGTTAGTTTTATTATTATTTCCTGTTATCCTGCATCTTGGAGTTCACCCATGTAGTTTAATTGCATAATAAAATCATGATTAGCTATTAAAGTATCATAATTTACTTGCATTTCTATTCGGGATTATCTTATTAACATCCTTATTATTATTTCACATCATTTTCCTTTATCAGAATAGTTGCATTTCTGGTATTTTGTATCTATTTCTCTATTTGCAGGTCTCTGACGAATTCGTCTAACGAATTCGTCAGATCTCAGACGATCTTGTCAGATAGGAGACGATCCTGTCAAATTCTAGACGATCTTGACTGCTTCAAAAATTAGAACCTCCATCAGACATCCGAAACCAGGTATGGATTTCTTCACTTAATTTATTCTTTGTGTCTTTTGTTAATTCTATTTTTTGTATTCATTTAAATCTGCATTTCATATAGAACAACTTAGATTCATTTGGCCAAACCTAGGATTTGAATGTTTAAAGATAAAATTGAACACATAAAACACATTCCCAACCTAGGCGTGGAAACTGCCACTAAACGTTTCCTGGTGAACCCCACCATCCATCGAAAAATCACCTTAATACACCTCCCCTGAGAGGCGGGACCTTCGCAAGGCCTCTCAGTCCGAGGTATTGTCCCATCCTTCCCGCATCCCCCTTCCGGGCGTGGATCCTTTAGCCTGAAGGTAAGGGTGCAGAAAATTTGGAACGATACATTTTGGTGAACCCGACGTGAAACTAAAACCTTTTGAAAACAAAAACAAAAAAAACAAAAACATAGATGCATTTAAAATCATTAGAAAACTACTAAGTTGCATATCATGTTTAGATGGTAGCTCCTAAGAAAAGACAAGCAGTTACTATAAATGTTGAAAATCAATTAATAGCCATAGAGGTTGATTCTTTGTTTAGAACATCTCAAACATACAGAGTCCCACCTTTGTGGGACGAACTTAATAGGAGACTAGGTATCATTTCATCTAGGTCAACAGAACTTAAACAAATCAAGAGGCTTGTCCTAGATAGAATCTTGGATCCTCATCAACTCATTTTTTATCATGAACTTCGAGAGAGCTTGCCATAGGTGGTTAGCTTATAGGAGAGCTCTTGTGTCTTCAGAATTGTTCACCTTCGAGGAATACCTCGAGAACGCAGCCACTATACACCAATTCCTAGGTCGTGTAGAAGATCAAGAGGTCGTTCTTATGGATAGGGAAATATGGAGGAGAGTTCCTAGAGCTGTGTTATATCGAGAGTATTGCCACGAGCTTTACTTCTACCAACCAGAGTCTGAAACAGATAATATCACTATAGCACTTTTTGTCAAATTCTTGAAAGAAAATTTTCAATTTGAAGAAGAACATTTCATGACTCCTGAAGAACTTGAGCCCATTAATGATATTTATAAATTGTTTATAGAAAACTAGATCATTGCTTTCATTATTATTATTTCTTGCATTTTGTGTGCTGTTTGTTATCTTTATAATATTGTTATAAAAAAAAAAAAAGAAAAACCAAAAAACATAATCAAAACCAAAACATTTTATTTTAAATATTATAGTAGGTATATAATTAAAATATATACCTCTTAAGCTTGTTGCATATATATATATATATATATATATATATATAATATATATATATATATATTTGCTGAAATCTAAGTTTAAGCACAATGACTAAACTTAGGAATGGTAAACAAACTGAAGAAGAAGAAGAAGAAGATTGGTTAGGCAAGAAAAATAAAAAATTAAATACCCTTCCTGAGGATTCAATTCCAGAAGAAGAAACTCTAGAACAACCAGAAGATGACCTGGCTGAAGAAAATGAACAACAAGAAAATGTTAGAGAGGAAGGATCCTCATCCCCTAGAATGGCTCTGGGTGGAACTATTGCTTTTGATAACTTAGATCTTTTTTGGAAATTCTTCAATAATAATATTGGTGCTCTTAATATGGCAGTTCGTATTGATAGGGGACAAATTAGTGACACTCAAGCAGCCATGGAACATATGTTTGACATACACACTAATCCCTTGTCTTTCATTGATCAAGAAAGTGATAAAGCTGGACCATCCAATATGGATATGGCCGCTATAATTCAGAACATGCAAAAACAACAGGTTACCCAACCTCCTAAGGAACCTGTTATTGAGCCTAAAATCATGCCCACACAAAAGAGACCTTCATTCACTGCTTTATTTTGCCAAACTATTAATCAATATGCTTCAAATCGACAAAAACCTAAAATGAAGCCAAACACCAATTTCCAACAATCTGGGATACAACATAATACAACTTCAAAACTTCTTCATAACACCCTTCCTACCAACAATTTACACAATAGCAATATAGCATCTAATCTTCATGTCCCTCCATCATATGCTCACAAATCTCATATTAATGCCCTACCGAACCAATATGGTGGGCAAACCGATGATCTGGAAGCCATGGTGAAACAGTTAGCTTCCCGCATGGACCGGATAGATCCCTACCGTCCCTCGTACAATTATCGAGAGATGTGTAGTCAACCTCTAGATCCTATGGTTGTAGCACAACCATACCCTAAACATTTTCCCATGCCCGTTCTGCCTATATATAAAGGAACCGAAGATCCCATAGAGCATCTTCGCATGTTTAGGATAGCATGTCATGATATATCACATGATGACTTGTTATTACTAAAAATGTTCCCAAAAAGTTTAGGAGGAATGGCATTAGAGTGGTACTATCAATTGCCCACTCATTCTTTGAGAAATTTTGAAGAGACCTCTGAATCTTTTGTGCATCAATTTAGTGCCTATATCGAGAGGCATGTAACCATTAAAGATTTGTACAACTTAAAACAAGACAAAGATGAATGTTTTGCTGATTTCTTAGCTAGATGGAGGGAGTTGATAGGAAAACTGCACTTTGTGCTACCTTATAGGGAAATGTTGGACATTTTTATTAATAATTTGCAAGAACAAATATCTTATGAGTTATCAATTGCTACTTTGACTACCTTCGATCAGGCTATAGACTTAGCTCGAAGAGTAGAAGATGCTCTCATTAGGAGAGGCCAGCTTAGGAAGAAAGATGATGAGAAAACATCCAGAAATCAATATAAAAACAAACAAGTTGTGGGTGACGGAGTCACTGACAGTAAAAATGTTGCTAATATCAATGCAACGAAGACAACAGAAAAATTTATATTGAAACCTCTTGATAAACCTCCTCGAGAGTTTACTAGATTGAACCAACCATTATCAACTATTCTACCCCAATTACTCGAAAGAGGTTTGATTCAATTACCAGCTATCCAGGAACCTGATCCAACCATACCTGGATACAGAGCTGATTTACACTGTGATTTCCATAGAGGACCTGGACACTCTACCAACTCTTGTAAAAGGTTGAAACATAAAATACAAGATCTGATTGATAATAATGAGATGGAGGTGCAAGCCTTCCAACCTAAACAAAATGCTCCTAATAATGCTCAAAAGAACATTCCCCAAAATCAAAATCAAAATGCTAATCAATCATTAGATATATTTCAACATCCTTTACCAAGACATGGTAAAGAGGTGGCCAATCAAATTGAGCATCATAATGTTCCTCCTCCTACCCGATATGTAGGAACTATTAGCGGACATTTACCTAATCATGATTTACAAAAATTTGACACAACTTTATCCATGGTCACGACCAGGCCCCTACATAATATTCAAACACCGGATCTCGAGTGATGTAGAATCAGATACTGAAAGTGAAATAGACATCACCTCAAACCAATCGAATAGTTCTAAAAATGAATCAGATCCTATTCAACCTATCACAGATGCTATGGTTCTAGAAGAACCATTTCCTAGAAGAGTTACTACTCGACCCTCTTCTAATCAGTTCCTTTCTAATGAACAAGCTATAAATGCTAGACCAAGACCTATTCAACATCCTCAATATAACATTGTAGGTACCATCGGAGCCATTACCAGACAACAAGCTCAAAATTCTCAACAAGAACCAAATCAGAATGATGGATCAACTCCATTTGTTTTGAGAAATCCCAATAAAGGGAATCATGCTCCTAATGTTCAACCTAAACCTCCTTACAATATTAATGAACAATTATCCAATACTATAGCCAGAATTTCCCTTTTGGATTTATTAAGATCTTCTCCTACACATAGAGATGAATTGATGCTTACATTAAGCCAAATGATGGTACCACAAAACATTCAACTTGAAGCCATGGCCAATACTATCATCACTAGAGAAGTTGATTGTATTGACTTTCGAGATAAAGATATACCGCAACATAGTTTACATAAGGATAACCCCTTATATATTACTGCTCTAATAGGAGATGTAGTCGTTAAAAGGGTCTTGATTGATAATGGTTCATCTCTAAATATTTGCACTTTTGACTTCTACCAAAGATTTGGGTTTAGAAGTGATGAAATGAAGAAAACTGACATGATCATAAAAGCTTTCAATGACGAAACACAAGAAACGTGTGGAGTTATCACCATCCCATTGCAAGTTGGTCCTAGAACCTTAGATACGACCGTGTTTATTGTACATTGCCCCGCATCATACAATATACTCTTGGGTCATCCTTGGATCAATGCAATGCGGGTTGTCCCATCAACTTTACACCAATGTGTTAAATTCGAATTTAAAAATCAGTTGGTCACTATCCATGGTGATCCTAGACCCTTTGATATGTGTGCTTTGGCAGAACCTGTTGGAGTTCAATTTTGCCCTTCTCTGTCATCCACACATCCTAATTCTTATTTTTCATCTAAAACTGTGAAACACACACCCATAACTTCATCTATTTCTCCTCCATTAATTTCACCCTCATATATATCTCAACAATCTTCTAAACAAACCACTCTAGAACCTCAAAAAGATCTTAAATCCACAACCAATCCTTCATGTTCCATCCCTATAATTTCAAAACCTATAGACCCATCTATTAACACCTCCACATTATCTACATCTATCATACCTTCCACATCTAAAGATATAGGGAATGATCCTTCTACATCTTATGCTCTTTCTGATGAACTCTTACCCGATTTATCTAAAATTCTTATATCAGAAAAAACAAATGCTTCTATGCAAAATTCCATTATCTTAAGTAATTTGCCGCCATCTCCTCATACTTTGGGCCTCCCACAACCTATGGGAAGTACTTACCAAGTCGGGAGTTGTGCCTTCATTTATAAGGGATATGACTGGGGAAGAATACCCAGGAACATCAAAACTCATCATGATGGATATGCTCGATGTTATTTTACTAATGAGTATATTAAAGCTAAACCTATAATGCTTAAAATGGGATATAAAGGGAAAGGCTTGGGACCTTTCCAAAATGGTATGAAAGAACCTTTCGAGGTAGAACCATGGCCTGCCCGTTGTGGTGTGGGCCTATTTCCTAGTAAGGGTCAGCCCTTCCCTTTTGAAGATGATGATCAACTCATATGTTATCAAGATTATTTGGATGGGCGTGATGATTTGCCTCTAAAAAATCAGCCATTTACATGCAATATGCTATCCATAGCTTATCCTGAAATGATTGTTGAATCCGATGATGAGTTGGAAGGAGATATTTTCCATGATGTCTCCGTTGAAGAAATGTTACACAATGGTTTTTATTTTGATGGTTCTATACCTACTATAGCCCAACTTGAGGCCACGACTCCTCAAGATGAATTATCCAAGTTAACCTTAAAAGAATTACAAGAATTGGGCGTTTCACCCGCCCCACCTAATTTTGAAAGAGATCTACACATGGAAGTAGAAAACGTCATTAAAGTTAACATTGGAACTGAGGATAATCCCCACATAATCAATATTGGATCAGAATTAAGTCAAGAAAAACAAGAGCAATACATTGCATTCCTTAAAGAATATGAAGATGTCTTCGCTTGGACATATGAAGATATGCCGAGGTTTAGACCCTTACTGTAGTCATGCATCACCTAGTAGTCCATCCGGATGCTAAACCTGTTAAACAGAAACTTAGAAAAATGCATCCCAAAGTGGCCTTGCTAGTCAAAGGGGAGTTAGAAAAACTCTTGAATGTTGTTTTTATACAAGCTATTGATTATGCTTGAATGGATCTCGAATGTAGTTCCAGTCACCAAGAAAGAAGCTACCAAAGTTAGGGTTTGCACAGACTTTAGAGATATTAACGTTGCATGCCCTAAAGATGATTTTCCTCTTCCAAACATGGATCAAATCATTGATTTTACTATTGGGAGTGGGATGATGTCCCTAATGGATGGATTCTCCGGCTATAATCAGATCAGGATAGCTCCTGAAGATCAGGCTAAAACAACCTTTATTACCCCCTGGGGTACCTTTTGTTGGAAAGTGATGCCATTCGGCCTAAAGAATGCAAGTGCAACCTATCAACGAGCTATGACTTATATTTTTCATGATATGATGCATGATATCCTACATGATTATGTAGATGATATTATAGCTCGCTCTATTAATGAAGATGATCATTTAGATGATTTGAGAAAAGTTTTTAATCGGTTAAGAGAATATCTTATCCGATTAAATCCAGCTAAATGCATATTCGGAGTTAAGTCCGATAAACTATTAGGGGTTATAGTTTCTTTACGTGGCATCAAAATTGACCCTCTCAAGATTGCGGCTATCATTGATATGCCCGCACCTACCAATATATCTGAGTTACGAAGTTTACAAGGTAAACTTCAAGCTATCCGTCGCTTCATCGATAAGTTGGCGGACAAAACCGGTCCCTTTCTTAAGCTCCTTAAGAAGGATGTCCCTTTTAATTGGGACGACGAATGTAAGGAAGCTTTTGAACTTCTCAAACAATACCTCCTTAACCCACCTGTGCTTTCACCGCCTAGACCTGATCGCCCATTTATCCTGTATATTTCAGCTTCAGATTTTGCTTTAGGAGCTATGTTAGCTCAACTTGATGATGAGAAAAGAGAACGTGCTAATTATTATATTAGCCAAACTTTAATTAGTTATGAAACCCGCTACACAGCATTAGAAAAACTATGTCTAGCAGTCGTATTTTCTACGCAGAAATTATGCCATTATATGCTCAGTCAGAAAACGTATGTCATTGCTAAATATGATCCCTTGCGGTATCTTATGAGTCGACCTTATTTATCGGGTCGCACAACAAAGTGGGTTCTTGCTCTAAGCGAGTTTGAACTCACGTTTATAGGACAGAAGTCTGTTAAGGGTCAAATCATAGCAGATCAATTAGCTGCTGCACCCTTAGAGTCTACCCATCCCCTCATCATTGAGTTTCCTGATGAATGCCTTCAATTAGAGGCAGACCATGTTGAACAATGGTCCTTATACTTTGATGGAGCCCGATGCATGAGTGGGGCTGGTGCGGGTATTATTTTAATATCTCCACAAAAGCACATTATACCTTTGTCCTTTAAATTAACATTTGCTTGCACTAATAATACTACTGAATATGAAGCTCTAATCCTTGGATTACGAGCTGCCTTGGCGCTAAAAATTAAACATCTGCTAGTTTTTGGTGATTCTCAACTTGTTATAAACCAAATTAATGAAGTTTATCAGACCAGAGATGATAAATTATGCCCATATAAAGCCTATGTTTTACAATTAATATCTCTATTTGATCAAGTTACCTTGGAAGCTATTCCTCGAACTAGCAACCGTGCAACTGATGCTATGGCCGCAGTTGCATCTCTTCTGCCCTTGGAGTTAGATGACGAATATGCCACCATCATTATTCGTCGACTCCAGGAACCCGCTTCAAATAAGTCATGCTTAGAACCTTTGGATGTGTTTCTAATCAATGAAACTACTCCTGAACCTTGGTATATGGATATATTTGATTTTCTTCACAATGGGACTTTCCTTGCCAATTCTAATAGAAACCAGCGTCGGTTATTACGTAGACGAGCAAGTCGATTTGTAATAATTGGCAATACTTTATATAGGAGATCTTTTGAAGGTATCCTATTGAGATGTTTGAATTTAGAAGAATCCAGATCAGCTTTGAGTGAAGCCCATGATGGATCTTGTGGAGGACACTTCAGTGGTAGTGTCATTGCTAAAAAGCTCCTTAGGATAGGATACTTTTGGCCTACCATGGAGAATGATGCACATGATTATGTGCGCCATTGCGACAAGTGCCAGAAACATGCTGACCTTGTCCATGCCCCTGCACAAGAACTGCAGGCTATTTCATCTCCTTGGCCCTTTTCAAAATGGGGCTTAGACATTATTGGCAAAATTAATCCTGTGTCATCTGATGGACACAAATTCATCATAACTGCCACTGAGTATTTCACGAAGTGGGTTGAAGCTATGCCTTTAGCTTCCTGCCTTGGAACACAAGTCTCTAAATTTATTTTTAATCAAATCATTTGTAGGTTCGGAATTCTTGCAAATCTCATCTCGGACAATGGAACTTGTTTCAAAAATAAAGATGTTAAGAAATTATGCCAAAAATATAAGATTCAACATCGTTGGTCCACTCCCTATTATCCTCAGGGTAATGGCCAAGCAAAAGCTTCTAACAAAACCTTAATCAAAATTCTCAAAATATTGGTCAATAAATCCGGCCATGATCGGCACATTCAATTATATCCAACTTTGTGGGCTTATCGAACTAGTGTTCGAAACCCCACTTGGAACTTCACCTTTTGTTTTGGTTTATGGCGCTGAAGCTGTTTTTCCCTTTGAATTAGAAGTTCCTTCTTTGGCTCTACTACTTCAAGATACCGAAGTAGGAGATGAATATCGAAGTTTGCAGACTCGATCGATTGGAACTCCTAGATGAAAAGCGCATCAATGCTTTGGAGCATCTTCGTGCCTACCAAAACAAGCTTAAAAGATCATATGCTAAGAAAGTTCGTCATCGATCCTTTGAGGTCGGCGATCTTGTTTTAAAAGAAAATCAAAAAAATACTAATGCAACTAAAGACCTTAAAGGTAAATTTGAGCCCAAGCTGGCTTGGACCATATATTATCAACTGCTAAATTTGAATCGGGAGCATACAAATTATCTACCTTAGATGGTAAAGAACTTAAAGAACCCATGAACATTTTGCATCTTAAACGTTACTATGCATAACAAAATTGGTCATTTCATCATTGTATATATTTGTTTAAAATATTTCAAAAAACCACTATCTTGTATTTCTTTCAATTTATAAACTTAAAAATCTAAAAAAACATTCAAAATCATCAAAATCTTCAAAAACATCTTTTATTTTTGTACTTCTCAAATTGTGACATATTGCAGTTATATTTTCAAATTATTTTGGATAAATTAGCATTTATTTGGAATCCCGCACTTTCACATTCACATGAATAAATATCTTGATTTATTTGGCATGATTACTAATCTCTCTTATATCAAAGTCCACAAAATTCAATTAAATAAAGTTTGAGCATAGAGAATTGATCTTGTTATTTACTTAAACCAAGCATATCCTTTCACAATAAAATGATTATATTTGTAATGTCCATGCTATGCTACATAGTAGAAGTGGTTTCTTGAGCGAAAAGTTTCCCCTGCTATCCTATCATGCACATGGTCTAGAATCTTTGAGAATTGGCAAAAGGACAAGCTCACCCCTACCCGAAATAAAAATCCCTTGCTCTACAGCTAATCCGAGCAAGTATCCCTAGAATAGGAAGAAAAGCAAAGTTCAAGAAAAAGAGAAAAAGAAAAAGAGTTATTTCAGCATTATCTCAAATATCAAAGCAAAAGATACAAAAAAAAAAAAGAAAGAAAGAAAGAAAGAAAGCAAAATGAGCAAAAGCAAAAGCAATAAAATCCCTTTCCCTACCCCTTGAAAAGAAAAGAAGGGTTGATGAGCTTGAATCCCTGGAATTCTCAATTATTCAAAAACTGTGAGGTAAGCCCCATAACAGGTGGTTTGTGCCCAACCCGCTTGGCCTTGGGTAACTCCTAGCGTGGTGATATGTCTGTCACATTAGCGACCTTCTTTTGTATAGACCTATGTCTGCTTATGGATTAGCTAGCTCTTGATAACCCGACTTACATAGTAGTCTGGTATGGTTATATGCATCTAAATCATGGTTAATGAACACTTATTTGGTTAATTCAAATCACTTGTATCATAGTATCTTGCTCAAACCTGGTAAATGAACAATACAATCGCACACACATTTGTATTTGAGAGATTTTGTGTATCATTATGATAAATCAAGATTGGAAATGAACTCACATATGCACATGGGATTCCTTATAAATCTAACTTTTGTCTTTAAGATACTTTGAAATATTTTTGCAAATTGTCTGGAATAATTTCATTTTCTTCTCTGAGAACAGTTGTTTAGTATAAAGACAACCACATGCATTACCAACAAATCAAAATCATTTTCAAAAACATGCAATAAAGTTACATATAACTTTTGACTTTTGCGACGATGGTATAGTTCCAAAACCAAAATTGGAATTTTATGCCTAGCACAAGTCCTCATCTTCATATTTTCTGTTTATTTTCAAAAATTAAAAATCAACCATGCAATAAAACTATTTATTTTCTTCTTTTGGATTTCGCGATGATGGTATAAGTCTATACCTAAATATTCTATGCCTAGCGCAAACCATTGTTTTAATTTTATTTTCCCATTTATTCCAAATCATAAAAACCATATGACTTAAATCATTATGTTACACAATTATGCTTTCAAACAGACTGAATACTTATTCTATTTCATGTCATTATGTTCAAATTCAATTTTGCAACCATGGTATAATTTCTAAGGAATTATTCAAAATTTTATCACACTTAGGAATTTATGCCTAGCAAAAATCATTTTAAAATATTTCATGCATACTATTTTTATGAAAATCTGAAAACAAATCATCACCATCATCATTTGCATCATCACAACAAAGTCTTAAGACAGTCTCTTAAGCACTCTTTTACTTTTAACAATATTTCTATACTAGGATTAGCTTGACGACCGAGTGAGCGGCGACTCCATGAAATGGTCTATAATAGCGACAATGTCCTTTGAAATTATTGTTAGAAGTCCCTTTTCTTTTTATCAAATTATCATCACAAACAACCAATTTGTTTACATCAGATTATTTCATTTAAATTTTAAAAGCATGACATTCAAACCATAATATTTTCAAACGACATAATTACATGAATCATCAAATCAATCACACCAAAACATTAAAGCATCATAACAAACACATAAGACAAGTCATATGATCAAAAATATCTCATCTATATATATATATCAACAATATATACATCATCTCAAAACTGGATCGGTATGCCACAATCTGTACCTCGGCATACTCAATCCTCTATCAAAAAATAATCAACACTATGTATCAATCTGTATGTGTAGTCTGTAGCAACTAGCCTCGAGAAGCCCTCGAGCTCTCAGCCTCATCTCCTCCCTCGCCCTGAGGTGGAGGAGGTGGCCCCATCGTAGTCCGTGTGGTGCCATGAGTCTTGGACGCCGATCGTGATGATGTCCTAGATGACCCCATCACGACAGGCTCTACAATATGAGCTGGTAATGGCACCCTCTGCTCTGCTGGCACCGCCTGGTAATATAGAGCCTGATAGAATGTAACCTGGGCAATAGCTCATGCTAAATCCTGAGTGCTCGCCCCTCCGCCTCGAGCCCTGAGTCATGCAGCCTCATCCTGCAAGGACTGCACCTGAGCTCGGAGATGAACAGTCTCCGCCCGAAGAGTAGCCATCTCGCTACTCTCTCCTACCTCGACACCCTTGCCCTTGTCGGGCGATGGTGGCCTCTCTCTCTATGGAGAAGGGGGTCTCTCCTCCCTCCTCTCCCACTGTCATGGCCTCTACTGAGCCTGTGGCCTCCTCTGCTCTCTCCCGTCGTGACCCTGTGCCGCCTCAATGGCCACCTGGCATCGCCTCCCCATCCGATGCACAACTACATGAATCGGACCCTGAGCCCTCGTCATCCGAGGAGGGTGGATGCCTACGTACCAGGCATCATAGCCGTCTGCAACCCCTACATCGTCCCCATCCATTGGCTGGATGGGGGCATCATCTGCATCTTGACTCTAGAAGCGTTGCATATCTGGAGCCCCGCTAACTGTAGTGTTATCTCAGACGGTCCGAGAAAACTCGTAGTCTCTGAGAGATGGGATCCCCTACTGTAGACCGAACTGCCTCAAAACTCGGTCATACCGGTGGAGCTCCACCTCTCCCCTCTCCATCCTCAGCCAACAGACTCGCCTAACGCGAGCCAGCTCCTGTCCATCCTCGGCCCACCCTGGATGATCTCTCCAAGGCCTCCAGGTGATCTGGTCGGAGACAAGGTCATCAAGTAGTCTCCGGGACACTGGCAGATCTACCCGTCACTGTGACCCTCTCCGGAGCCACCAGTAGAAAACTCGGGGCCTCTCCCCATCAATCCCTATCAGTGGGAGCCCTACCGGCCTCCGCACCATGATGTGCTCCCAGCACCAAACTTGTAGTAGTGATGTCATGACTAGACATCGGCCGCCCTTGTATACGACCCCATGCAGGATCCTATACAATCGGCATAGTACAAAGCTCCCCCAAGCAAACCTGTATCCGTGGTCTCTCATGTCGTAGACCACATCTATCAGTAGCCATGGTAGTCTGCATCCACTCTGATGGCATAGTAGCAGACCACCTACCACCCCAGCCAAAACTTGTGTCAGTCTAGATGCCCCAGGCATCTGGCGTAGCGACTCGATGTTCACTCCGCCCTTCTCCAGGGTGAAGCTCGGATCTCCGCATAGTCGCATCATCGCGTGGCCCTGATTGGCCGTGGGAGTGATTAGCCATCCTTGTATGGGGATCCTCAAAATCCTCCATACATCCTCTAGTGTGGGAGTCATCTCCCCTATCGGTAACCAGAAACAAGAAGAACCCGGATACCACCTCTCTGCTAGGGTTGTCAATAGCCCCATGTCTGTAGACACTTGTGGCATATCTGCCACATGCTGCAAGCCGACCTGTGCCAACTGATCTCGCTCTGCCTGAGATAGAGCGGCCAAGTCATCCCTTAGTCCATCGTATTTCCATTCTCGGCTCTTTAGTAATCCTCTCTGCAACATAAACAACAAAACAATAAAAATCATTAATAAATCATTAATTAAAAATGCAAGTAAAATAAGTTCACTTTCATACAAATGATGATATCGTCCACTATTGGATGATATCGTCCCAAATTTGAGCAAATTCATCTCCGATTTTGCATGAGGGAATCGTCCCTTATTGGACGAAATCGTCCCCATATCACCGATTTCGCCCTTGGACGAAATCGACGATATCGAGACGATTTTGATGAAATCGAGACGATTTCGTCTCGACGACGTCGACGGCCCAAAAATGGCCGCGATGCTCAAAAATCAGTCAAAATTGATCTAAAAAGCATGAAATTCTAAATTAAAGCATTCTAAACTAAGTTTAGACCCTTACCCGTAGCCCGCGTCGGACCTCTGTCGATCTGTGCACTGTCTCGACCATCTTGTCTGCAGAGCTCTAAAAACCAATGAAAATGAACAGTAAAAATGAATTAGGGTTTTCCCTATTTTTCTTAATTTTATTCAAAAACAATTAACAACATTTTTAAAATTTTGCTTTTCGCGTTTTTACCTCAAACGTTCGATTTGGGTAAAAACACGGAGGGGGCACCATAGTAAGTTGTCGTACGATTCGACCTAGAATCATCACCTAAAAATGGGAATAATTTTTTCTTTCTCGTAGATCGAGAAGAACTCATCTTTAACGCATTTTCTTCAGAAAATTCGCTAAAGAGGGGGCAAAATGTAGCACCCTAAAATTGGCATAGTAAAACTTAGCAAATAATTAAAATTACCTTAGTAATAATTCAAATTCAAATTTCAACCCCAAAACCGCTCCAAAATTGCCTGCTACCCGTTTCCTCATTTTCCATGCCATTTTTAGAGTTTGTTTTGACCGTTGGACGATATCGTCGCCGATCAGACGATATCGCCTCAGATCGGACGAATTCGTCTGGACTAGGACGTCTAGACGATCTTGTCCCAAAACTAATTTTTCATAATTAGCTTCTGTTTCAACGACGTCTCTAAGTTGGGCAGAAGCGTGTCTGCACCGCTAGAGACCTCCCCCATTGGAGATCTTCCAAATTAGGATGATCTCCAACCTCCCAACTTCCCTCCTAAGCCTATTTAAACCTTAGGACCCCCCTTGACATTCCCCTGGCTGAATTTTCCTGTAACTTGACCTTTACATGCATTAGAATACCCTGGATTACCATCTGCATTTGTGCTTTCCAAGTTTTCTTGCAGGAACCTTGTCATTCTTCAGTCGGAGCAAGCTCAGATCGTCGCAGACGATCCTGTCCAATTCGAGACGATTTCGTACCAATCCGAGACGATTTCGACTGCAGTCTGCATTGGGGGCAATCAGTGCCCAGAGTTTGCGCTTTTCCTATACTTTACTTGCTATTTTATTCTGCATTTAGTCAGTTTTATTATTATTTCCTTGTTATCCTGCATCTTGGAGTTCACCCATGTAGTTTAATTGCATAATAAAATCATGATTAGCTATTAAAGTATCGTAATTTACTTGCATTTCTATTCGGGATTATCTTATTAACATCCTTATTATTATTTCACATCATTTTCCTTTATCAGAATAGTTGCATTTTTGGTATTTTGTATCTATTTCTCTGTTTGCAGGTCTCTGACGAATTCGTCTGACGAATTCGTCAGATCTCAGACGATCCTGTCAGATAGGAGACGATCCTGTCAAATTCCAGACGATCTTGACTGCTTCAAAAATCAGAACCTCCATCAGACATCCGAAACCAGGTATGGATTTCTTCACTTAATTTATTCTCTGTGTTTTTTGTTAATTCTATTTTCTGTATTCATTTAAATCTGCATTTCATATAGAACAACTTAGATTCATTTGGCCAAACCTAGGATTTGAATGTTTAAAGATAAAATTGAACACATAAAACACATTCCCAACCTAGGCGTGGAAACTGCCACTAAACGTTTCCTGGTGAACCCCACCATCCGTCGAAAAATCACCTTAATACACCTCCCCCAAGAGGCGGGACCTTCGCAAGGCCTCTTAGTCCGAGGTATTGTCCCATCCTTCCCGCATCCCCCTTCCGGGCGCGGATCCTTTAGCCTGAAGGTAAGGGTGCGAAAAATTTGGAACGATACAATTATACTATTAGTTTTCAATAGAATATTGATTACATATTATTGATTTTCACATGTATTTTGATTTCATATATTATGCTATCATTTTTCAACAGAATATTAATTATAAATATTATTTATTTTCACATGTATTTTGAAAACTATGTATAGAAAATCATGTATTGAATAAAGTATAAACTATGTATTAAATAAACCATGTACTGAAAACTTTGTATGGCAAACCATGTATTGAAAACATTGTATGGAAAACCACGTATTGAAAACTATGTATTGAAAATAATGTATGGCAAACCATGTATTCAATAAACTATGTATTAAAAAAAATGTATGGCAAACCATGAATTCAATAAACCATGTATTAAAAACCATGTATTATGTATGGAAAAACATATATTGAAAACCATGTATTGAAAACAATGTATGGCAAACCATGTATTGAAAACAATGTATGGCAAACCATGTATTGAAAACAATGTATGGCAAACCATGTATTGAATAAACCATATATTGAAAACCACATATTAAAAACAATGTATGGCAATCCATGTATTGAATAAACCATGTATTGAAAACCATGTATTGAATAAACCATGTACGGAAAACTAAATATTTGTGCTCCATTTCATTCATTTCAAATTATTTCATAAAAAATAAAAGAATATTTTTTTGCATCCACATAATTCAGAATTATTTATTCCATCCACACAACTGATCAAAAAATCACAATATTAAAAATAAAATATCAAAAAGTAATACAAAATTTATGGAAATTGTCTCTTTGATTCATTTAAAAACTATACCAGTCTTTGAAAACATGTAAAAAATACGATTCTTGGTAAAAAAATATATGCAACATATTTCTTTCCACCACATTCTAGAATCCACATATAAAAAAACAATAGTTATACTTTTCTTCCTCCAAAGTACCTGAAGTTTCAGATGCATCTATCTCAATATCCTTTTCTTCCAATGCACCAGCACTTACCAAACTTTTAGTTGTAGTGTTTATCCCTGATAGCAATAGACCTTCTTCATTCGTGGGATATTCTCTAAATGGTGCATTCAGTATTTCTCATTTTCTTTTACTACAACCTCCACATCTAGGCCCTTATATTTGATAAGCTTCTTCAACCAATTGTTTTCTCAAACCGTGTATTGTAGTATCTTCTTCACTTCGATAATATTATTCACATTGATTTTTGCTATCCTGATGAATTTTTTTGTGGCTATCACCAGTTGCTTTAAATGTTGATAATTAGACTACAAAATACAAGAGAAAAAGATTAATATTTATTAAAAAAATATAAAAAAAAAAAGAAAAAATGATTTTTACATATATGTAAAACTTAGATATTCTATAAGTCTTGTAGTTTTTGCTACTGCTACTTTCTTACTATCTAGTTCCCATTCATTGAAATATGCTTGGGCTTCAACATTCAGGTTCTCTATTCGATCTAATATAATGACTAGAACTTTGTCACTATTTTAAAAATCGACCTTCACGATTCCAGATTTAGCTTTTTATAACAAATAATCGAGCTTTTTTGCCTCATCCTCTACCTTTGAAAACAACTCCTTTCTATGTGTAAATTTCTTGTATCAACCATTTATTGCTTTGATCATAACCTTGGCTTGATATTCTTCTTCTCTTAATGTATCAATATCTACAAGAAGATTATTGGTAATAGTAGCCTTACAGCTGTTTGCTAATAATTTTTTTTTTTTAAAGTTTACTTTAACATCATCGATCAGATTATAATGGGTGTTGACTTGTTGGTGGGAGTAAGAGGAAATAATGGTGGCATATAATTCAATATTATCCTTTGCTTTATCATCAATCCCTAGACCATTAGTCATATCTTGATACATAAAATCATCATCAAGATTCATAGCAATAGAGGGCATCTAAGATGTGCTTTCTACATTTGATAAATTATTGAGTGTTAAAATTGGGAATGACGTCCCTGAAATAAGATATTAACACACAGTTTGAGTGTTTGTTTGAAACTAACTGCTAGTCCCTTGATGTGACTGATGCAATGATGTGAGGAATTATTTCCTACGTATGCAAGATTGGTTCCTCACCAGTGGTGCATGTTGTGGAGTTTGTTGAACTTGCTATGGACGAAATTGATGTTGATGGACTTATTGTAGGTGGAATGACTACTTTTCCTATTGTGCACCTCGTAGAGGTATTTTTTTTAAAGTCTTTTAAATATAGCTGACCCCTCTATAAAATTTCACATGAAAAATATAAATTAAAACTAGTTTTAAAAACAATACCATTAAAATAGATCAATTTTAACTAAACATACCCGACTCAGACTTTGTAGCTATTGCCATTGATGATGCAAGTATTTGCCCTTACTCTAAAATAAGTTAAAATATTTTCTCAAACTAAATATAATTTTATATTATTAAAATATGTTATTTAAAATTGTACTTTTGAAAAATAAGTTTACCTTGTAAGCTGGATGTTACATCTTCAATGTCGACTACAATAGATTCATGTCCAAAAGTAAGAGAAGTCATACGTGTATGTTGTCCATCAGGAGACCTCCTATGTTTATGAGTGAGAGTTACTAGTGATGATTATGATTGCATGTCAGAATTAGTAGATGCTTCTTGAATCCTGATGGCAACATCCCTTTTATTGGATGAGTGAGCTACTCTTCTCTATTTTCAAAAGAAAATTAGAAAATAACAATATTGATTGAAAAGAAAGAAAAGAGAGACTATTCCAATATATAATTTTACCTCTATTTCATTTTTATTTATGCCAATAGCCCAAAAACATGGGTGCAATATAGTTGAAGGATATTTTTGTTGAAGATTGTAGTATGATTCATGAAAAAGATAGAATAAATTTTCTAGAGGTAACTGTATATGTATATTGATTTTTTTGCGTAGAAAGAAGGTCCTATCATATCTGCCTCCATCAATACATCAAATAAATAATGACAATACCCAAAATGGTATTTTTTTAGCTCGGCCCTGTAGAATAAACCTTCCCAAGATAAATTCAATGTAGGCATAAAGAAAATTTATCTGCAACATTGGAAATGTTCAAACCCCTTTTTGACTTAGAAGAATTAACTAAAAAATAGATAGAATAGTATTAGAGAATGGAAACAACAATACATCAAAATTAAGGATAAACAAAATTGAAATTTTAAAAAATTACCATTTAAATAGTTTGGATTCACGACATGTTTGGATGCCAACGTTGATTTATCATCTTTAGTCAATGCATACTGGTTGTTAACAAGGAGACCATCTAAAAATGGTAGCCCTGTTAATTTTTGCACATCCAAGGGGTTCACGGTAAAAAAAATATCTTTCTTATAAAATCTGATCTGTAAAGTGGACACATCATGGTCATAGCAACTAACTATACATTTCATTAGGAAGACATTGACATCCAACTATGGCATATTCATGACTCTAGCAACTCTAGAGGTGTAAAGCCAGTTGGAATCTCTCTCAGGAGTGCTAAAAATATTTTTGATGTTTGGGTAATAGTAGGTCCTGAATGATACCTTGGAAGGGAGAGGATAACAAGTGCTAGGCATTTTTGATCACCCTTTGTAAAAGCTCTGAAGAACCTCTTAAACACTCTAAAAATGCTTGGAAAATACTAGGAAAATGCTCCAAAAACCCTCTAAAAAATCTTATAAAATACTCTAAAAATACTTGAAAAAATCTCTAAAAATACCCTAAAAATGCTAAAAATGCTCAAAAAACCATCTAAAAAAGATCTAAAACCACTGTAGAAAATGCTTTAAAAATGCTAGAAAACGCTCTGAAATTGCTCTAGAAATCCCTGTGTGAGGTAAAAATGACCTTGCTATTATTTTTATAGAATTCTACATGGCTGATGTCAATGGATGCGTGACACATGATAGAGGAGGATACGTGGCAACATCTTATTGACAATATTTGATGGCCATCTTATTCCAGTCATCACATGATAGTCACTTTGTGATAGTTGCCTTATGACAGTCGCCATGTGATAGTCTCTTTGTGACAGTCACCATGTGATAGTCGCCTTGTGAAAGTTGCCTTATGATAGTCTCCATGTGATAGTTTTCTTGTTACAATCACCTTGTGACAATCACCATGTGATAGTCACCTTTTGATAGTCATCTTTTGATAGTTGCCTTGTGACGATTGCCTTGTGACGGTTGCCTTGTGATAGTCATCATGTGATATTCACCATGCGATAGTCGCATTGTGATAGTCACTTTTGTCATTTGCCTTGTTATAGTCACCTTTTGACAGTTGCTTCTGTCAGTCACCTTGTGAAAATCATTTTTGTCAGTCACCATTTTAAAATTTGAAATATTTGGTGCACAGTTTTCAAAATCTTACCATTATTTGATAATTGTTTTGCAAAATTTTGAAACATTCACCTCGATGTTTTTACACCTTATGACTAGATTCGCCCTGATTTCATAAATACACTTTGGAGCTTACCCCTTATGCATAAACCTACTTGTTGCAACTCTTTCCCTGCACCTTCCCATGATCCCATCACATCACATACCCTATATATCTATCCACTACATGAGGGTCCTACGATAATCCTATCAGCCTCTCTATAGTAAAATACTCCCATCCCCACTCTTGTAAGAGGTAGCTAACTCCCAATCCTACTCTCCCTCTCCTTTGTACCTTGTAGAGCTCCCTATAGTTATACACCAATAATGCTAGGGCCCCTGCAAATACAATGTCAAAAAATATCATATCCATCACTACATACAGTAGGTTCTAAGGGAACTGTTCACCTGATGAATATGGGAGTATGATGTTAGACATCATACTCATAATGACCACATGATACACAATCAACATTCCCAGTGAATAATGGTAATTCATAGGTACTATTCCATGACCCACATCCCCTACCACCTCATCCATTCGATCCTCATATACCCATATCAATACCTTATTAAAATCCTTGGTCTTTGTAGCCATAATCATCTCACTCTCTACTGGTACATGAAGTATTCGATAGATGTCCTCCAATGTGATAGTATTCTCTCCTATGGGTAACACAAATGTGTTACTCTTATAGTCCCATCGCTAACCCAAAGTGGTGAAATATGCCTATTTGGAGTACACATTCTCCAACCATACCACATCCTAAAACCCTGTCTTTGTAGCCAATCCCAATCCTCTCCACTTAGCTCAATATTATGCATATCCTTGTATATGTTGCTAAAATGGTTGCTTCACTTGTAGCAAATACATTTACAATCACCATAAAGACAAAACCACACATTAGTCTATAATCACATAACAAATATAAAATAACACTAGCAACCACACATTAAAAAACTTCTCCTTCCTCTCGTAACTATCATATACCCCCCCAACCCACACCCTCCCAATTATTAAAAAATTGATTACCCCCAATGAGGTGGTATAATCGTGACCACCTCTATTGATGTAGTATCACAATTAATGCCTCGACAGAGTAGGTCACTGACCACATTAGAAGACACCCACCTTGGATTCTACCCAACCTGGCCATGACCTTAAAAAAGGAAGTAAAACTCAAAAAGCATTACTAAAATTAATTATCGACTATCTCATACCTCAATGACACACTTCAACCCCATCACATTTTTTCATGCTCATACCCTCCACCATGCCAACCCCACTCATTTTTGTTGTACCACCTTTGCCATTCCTTATTCATCATCTATGATAACCTCATTATCTTTTTCCAAAGCATCAATGGCTTATTTATGGGCCAATTACGTGACCTCCCTAGGCGATCATGTGATCGACTGAGATGGTCACCCACTATTCATTTAAAAATTTATGATTGTGAAGAACACAAGCTTATACTGAGAGGGGGGTGAACATTATAAAACTAAATTTTTACTTTCATTTTCAAATCAATATTATGCAGCATATAGATAGCAATATCAATAGCAATAATCAAAGCAATACACAAAACACCATACAAAAAAGAGACACAAATTTAACGTGGTTCACCCAATGTGGGCCACCTCCACATAGAAAATATTTTTTCTAAATATTTTTGAAATAATATCTTGGGAATCCTTCCCAATTACAATGTTTATGGACCTCTATCCAAAGGAGATGTTGATTCCCTAAATCTGGTTTGTGGATCTCTATCCACAAGAGAACTCCTTTTCCTCTACTTTGGATGGTGATCCTCTAGAAGATACTGCATCCACTGCACTAACTGTGGATCTCTCTCCACTTGAAGAGTCTTGTCCTCACTCAGAATACCTATCCTAAATGTCTTGGATGATGGATATCTATCCACTAGAGACTCTGTACTCTTTGCTCTATCACCTCCAAAGCTTTGTCTCAATAATGTACTAAATATAGTCGTTCAGTCTAGCACATCTCTGCTCAATATCTTGCACTAAACATAGTACATTTGGTCTAGCAAAAATCTTGATCAATATTTATCCTCAAATCTACACTAAACACAGTCCTTCAATCTAGCACAAATCTGCTCAACTCTTGCACTAAACATAGTCCAGTCAATCTAGCATAAGTTCACTCAAATCTGCACTAAATAAAGTTCATTCGGTTTAGCACAAATCTATTCAATAGGTCCACTCAGAACCTTCTCAAAGGTCCACTCAGAACCTACACAACTTTGCTCAATAGGTCCACTTAGAACCTCCTCAAATCTGCTCAACAAGCTCACACAAAACTTGTCCAAATTTGCTCAAAAAGCTCATGTAGAACTTGTCCAAATCTGCTCAACAAGCTCACATAGAACTTGTCCAAATATACCTTATAAGTCCTCTCTAGGACTTGCTCAAATATGCATTGCAAGCTTTCAAAAAATATCACACAAAATCAGTCCACAAGCCTTCTCAAAGACTTACCTAAAATCAGCTTAACAAGTCCACACAGAAATTGTCCAATCTCATAGAATCATAAACAGAATTGTTAGAGACTCAATATGTTTTATCACTTAATGCTCAATCACTTTCTCAACTCAATATCATAGAAGCATAAAGAGAATTTTTAGAGACTCAATATGTTCTATACTCAATTCTCAATCACTTTCTCAACTCAATCTCATAGAAGCATAAATAGAATTGTTAATTTGTTAGAGACTCAATATGTTCTATTCTCAAAGCTCAATCTCAACTCAAATCAGAATATAGAATAGTTTGTTTTATGGAACTTGAACAACCACTTCACACATTCACTTGACTAGGCTCAATAAACTCTACTAAACCAATCACCTCAAGGAACAACCCTTTCTCACAAAACCTAGTCCAAGCATGTATCACCCCACTCAAAATGTTTCCAATAATGCCCAACACAAATCTCACATAACAATGATATTCATATTCTTTTCTAACTCAAGTTCAAGTTCTTTGCATAACCAACTAGCTTCAACAACAATGCTAATAAAACAAGGTTTTAATCATAACTCTCAATTTAAAAAACCTTTAAGCATTAACTCAAAGTACTTCACTCAACCAATGGTCTAAATAACAATGCTTATCAAACAAAGTTTAATCACACTCTCAATCCAAAAAACCTTGAAGCATTAACTCAAGCACTTTCGAAAAGGAAAACCTAATCAAATCCTTTTCAATCCAAACTTAATTTTCAATTAAGCCAATCACCTAGCTCAAAAAAGAAAAAAAATTACCCATACCTTTTCTTGAAGAGTAGTTGTCCTTACAAATCCGCCACACTCACAATTACTTCTTTGCAAAACTCATAAAGGGTTAGAGGATAATTTTATTCAAAAAAACATATCACAAAAATAATATCAAACTTACACCTTATCACTCCAACTTGAATTATAATCAATATCCTCACAATAATCACAACTCTTTATTCAAAATAACATACAACCAATAAAGTCTTAACTTTTCAATATTCCACAATTGCAAGTTTTAAGACTTTAAAAATAAAAACATAAATCTCCTTATAACTCCTAATGGTGTTTCTCAACTACCAACCTTTATCACAAATAAAACCTTTCAAAATTCAACCACCAAATACCTTATACCTCCAACGTAGGCATTTAATAAAATAAAATATAAAAATGTTACCTTTTCCTTTGGAGAGTTTCGAACTCTCAATGCAGCCCACACAAATGTCTTTGCCCACGGTGCAAACCACCACAAGAGATACAAGCTCATTGGGAAGGAATAAGCACCATGTGCTTCAACACCTTATCCTTCCTTGCTTTGCAAAATGGATGCGCCTAACGATTGGCGCCTTCAACATGTCCACAAAAATGCTTCTGTCATGATTCAAACACTATCCACCATGCACACCAAAATGTAAGCTTTCAGCCCACTTGTGACTAGGCCAAGGTGACTTGTTGGCTTCCAACTAATCAAAACGCTTGGTTTTATTTCCTTTCGGCCCTAACACAAACACAAAATTTGTATTTTCATCTTACAAGCTATGCATTTAATTCGTATGCTTTCTCTTTCCAATTCAAGGATTAATTTTTTTGTCCTTTGGTATAGGTTTAAATAATGATTTTTCCTCCTTTTCTTGGAACGTCAGTGCTCCAAAACGTAAATTAACCTCATGACATCGGCAACAATTTATAAAGGCCTTTGGTCTTAAATCCAACCTTTGGGTTTATTAAATTATTTTTTGACTTTATAAAACCCACTTTTATCTTTTAAAACATTATAATAAAAATTATAAATGTTTTATTTGGGTTTTCTCCATGGCAATTTTTAATATTATAATAACCACTATTATAATATTAACCTTCGATAATGTAGCTTTAATATTTATTTATAAAATTTAAATTCATACTGAATTTAAATAATTTATAAAATAAATATTATAACTCCTTTTTAATTTCTATCTTTTGCACTGTTTCACTTGAACTTTGGCCTTCTTCTTGGATATCAAATAATCATCTTTGTCCCATTTATTTCCTACTAAAATATTTGGTATTAATTATTATTTCATCTAGTGGCATTAATGGTGACATCAATGACAAATTTGACTTAAGGATTCAAAATTTCCAACAAATTAGCTCCTAACGGCTGGCCAACCACCTCTCATCGGAGGTGGTTGACCAAATGATCACCTTGTCAAAGGTGATTGATTGATCAATCGCATATCACTAGATGCGATTAAATTCTTGTAATAAAATGTGGTTGAATGAATAATCACCACATCAGAGGTGATCATTCACTGACCATCTCCAACATTGTGGTTTCTTTTTGTATCGCTCCAAATTTTTTGCATCCTTACCCTTAGGCTATAGGATCCGCGCCCAGAAGGGGGATGCGAGAAGGATGGGACAATACCTCGGACTGAGAGGCCCTTTGAAGGTCCCGCCTCTCGGGGGAGGAGTATAAGGGTGAATTTTTGATGGATGGTGGGTTCACCAGGAAACTTTTGAGTGGCGGTTTCCATGCCTAGGTTGATAGTGGGTTTGATGTGTTCATTTTTATACTCAATCATTCAACTCCTAGGTTTGGCCAAGATGAATCTAAACTATTCTATCTACCAATGATAATTTAAATGGATACAAAAAATAGGAATGAGTGCTAATAACAGGAGAATATGCTAATTAGAATGTGTCATACCTGATTCCGGATGTTTGATGAAGATTCTGAGTTTTGTAGCAGTCCAGATCGCCTCAGTTCATACGTAATCATCTGAGATCAGACAGGATCATCTGATATCTGATGAATTCGTCAGACGAATTCGTCAAAAACCTGCAATCACAGAAATAGATGCGAAATACCAAATATGCAAGTGCAGAAGCAAAGGACAATGGTAGAAATAACAGCAAACATGCCTAAATAATGGATTCCAATAACAAATAAGGAAATGCAGTAGATTTAATGATTGATTTTAACCTTACCATGCGATTATGCTAAATGAGGTGAACTCCAAGATGCAAAAAACATAATAATTCAAGACAATGCAGAAATACAATATGAAAAATGTAGAGAAAGCTAAGGGAATGCAAACTCTGGACTCGGATTGCCCCCAATCTGGACTACAATCAGGATCGCCTCCAATCGTACGAGATCATCCGTAATCGTCCGAGATCGTTTGCGCCGATCCGAGCTATCTTCGACTGCAAAATAGTAGAGTTCCTGCAAGAAAATGCAAAATATAGAACACGAGACAGTAGTGCGAGGGAATAAGGAGTTAAATCTGTCAGCTAAGGGGTTCAGGGAAATCAGAATCAAGGGGGTCATGTAGGGTCAGGGGGGTAAACTAGAAAATCCTAGTTTATATAGGCTTAGGAAGAGGTTTAAGAGGTTGGGGATCATCCCAATCTGGGAGATCTCCAACAAGGCAATCTCCAACTGCGTAGACGTGCTTCTGCCCAAGTTGGAGAGGCTGTTGAAACAGAAGCTAATTATGAAAATTTGGTTTTGGGACAAAATCGTCTGGACGTTCTGTCCATGATGATTTCGTCAGATCTGGGATGATCTCGTCTAATCTACGACGATATCGTCCAACGGTCAAAACAAATCCTAAAAATGGCATGGAAAATGAGGAAACGGGTAGCAGGCGGTTTTGGAGCGGTTTTGGGGTTAAAATTCAAATTTTTATCTTTTATCTTTTACTAAGGTTTTTAACCGTGCCAATTTTAGGGTGCTACATTTTGCCCCCTCTTTAGCGAATTTTCGAAGAAAATGCGTTAAAGACGAGTTTTTCCCGTTTTACGAGAAAGCAAAAATGTACTCAATTTTTTAGACGACGATTCTTGGTCGAATCGTACAACTACTGACTATGGTGCCCCCTCCGTGTTTTTACCCAAATCGAACGTTTGAGGTAAAAACACGGAAAGGCAAAAATTAAAATGTTGACTTTTTAAATAAAATTAAGAAAATAGGGTAAAACCCTAATTCATTTTTACTGTTCATCTTTACTGTTCCAGAGTTCTAGAGAGAAAATGGTGGAGACAAGTGCACAGAGCGACGAGAGGTCCGACGCGGGCTACGGGTAAGGATCTAAGCCTAGTAGATTAGTTTTGATTTTGCTTTGTGCAATTTGTGGATTTAAATTTTGATTATTTGGGACATCGCGGCCGTTTTTAGGCCGTCGACGACGTCCGGACGAAATCGTCCCTATTTCGTCGAAATCGTCCCTAGATCGTCGATTTCGTCCGAGGGCAAAATCAACGAATTAGGGGCGATCTCGTTCAACAAGGGGCGATCCCCAAGTTTGCGAAATCGGAGATGAATTCGTCCTACAAAGGATGATTTTGCCAAATTTAGGACGATATCATCCGATGGTGGATGATAACATCTTTAACTTGATTTTAAAATGTGTTTAATTTGATTTTACTGATTGGTTATTAATAAATTTTGTTGTTATTGTTTGTTTTGCATAGGGGATTACTAAAGATCCAAGAATGGAAATACGATGGACTAAGAGATGACATAGCCATGCTTGACCAGGCAGAGCATGACCGACTAGGACAGGTCGGGCTACAACATGTGGTAGAGATGCCACAAGTACCGACTGACATGGGGCTACTGACAACCCTAGCAGAGAGATGGTATCCGGGGTCATCCTACTTTCGGTTATCGATAGGGGAGATGGCTCCCACACTAGAGGACGTATGGAGGATCATGAGGATCCCCATACAAGGATGGCTCATGATGCCTATGGCCAATCAAGGCCAGGTGATGATGAGGTTGATTGGAGACCCGAGCTTCACCCTGGAGAAGGGCGGGGTGAACATCGAGTCTCTACGGCAGATGCCTAGGGCATCTAGGCTGACTCAAGTTTTGGTAGGGGTGGTAGGTGGCTTACTGTTGTGCCACCAGAGCGGGTGCAGGCTACCATGGCTCCTCTTAGATATAGTCTATGACATGAGAGACCACGGGTATAGATTTGCATGGGGCAGCTTTGTACTCTGCCGCTTGTATAGGATCCTGCATGGGGTCGTATACAAGGGAGGTCGATGTCTGGTCTTGACATCATTGCTACAGGTTTGGTGTTGGGAGCACATTGCGGTACGGAGGCCGGTAGGGCTCCCACTGATAGGGGTTGACCGAGAGAGGCCCTAGGTTTTCTATTGGTGGCTACAGAGGGTCACAACGATGGATAGATCTGTCGATGTCTCGAAGGTTGCTAGACGACCTCATCCCAGACCAGATCACCTAGAGGCCATGGCGAGAGCACCCTGGTGGGCAGAGGATGGGCAGGAGCTAGCTCACATCAGGCGAGTCTACTAGCTGAGGATGGAGCGGGGAGAGGTAGAGCTCCACCGCTACGATCGGGTACTATGGTAGTTCGGTCTACAGTAGGGGATCCCTTCTCTCAGGGATTATGAGTACTCTTAGACTATTCGAGATAGTACTACACTGAGCGGGGCTCTAGACATGCAACGATTCTAGAGTCAAGACATGGATGATGCCCCCATCCAGCCAGTGGATGGTGATGATGCTGGGGTTGCAGATGGCTATGATGCCTGGTACGTAGGCATCCACCCTCCTCGGATGATGAGGGCATAGGGTCCGATGCACGTAGTTGTGCGATGGATGGGGAGGCGATGCCAGGCTACCATTGAGGCAGCGTGGGGTCACAAGGGAGAGAGCAACGGCGGTCCCCATAGGAGAGATGCCAGCGGATGGGTCAGGCTCCATAGAGGCCATGGGAGACAGGGCGAAGGGAGGAGAGACTCCCTTCAGGGGGAGAGACCACCATCACCCGATAAGGGCAAGGGTGTTGAGGTAGGGGAGAGAAGCGAGACGATGGCTCTCCGGGCTGAGGTTGCCCACCTTCGGGCTCAGGTGCAGACACTACAAGGATGAGGCTACACGGCTCAGAGCTCGGGGTGGAGGAGCGAGCACTCGGGATCTGGCATGGTCTATTGCTCAGACCACATTTTACCAGGGGTTGTACTATCAGGCGGTCCCAGAGGGATAGAGGATATCATTGCCAACCCCCATTGCAGAGCCGATCATGATGGGATCATCGAGGACATCCTCACGATCGACGACGAGGACCCGAGATACGGCCCGGACCTCTATGGGACCACCTCCTCCACGTCAGGGTGGGGGAGGAGATGAGGCTGAGAGCTCGAGGGCTTCTCGAGGCTAGCTACTATAGAGTGCAGATTTATTATATATGTATATATATATTTGTTTTTGAGGGGATTGAGTATGCCAGGGTTTTGATTGTGGCATACCAATCTAGATGATGTAGATAATTGATTGATGATATATATAGATTGTATTTTTTGATGATATGACTTGTGTATATGTTGTATTATGATGCTTGAATTGTTGATTCATGTAATTATGTCGTTGGAAGTAAATTATAATGTTATGTCATGCCATAAAATTTGTAAATGAAATAATCTGATGTGCATAAATTGGTTGTTTTGGTGTGATTTTGATGAAAAATAAAAGGGACTTCTAACAATAATTTCAAAGGACATTGTCGCTGTTATAGACCGTTTCATGGAGTCGCCGCTCGCTAGGTCGTCAAGCTAGTCCTAGTATAGAAATATTGCTAAAAGTAAAAGAGTGCTTAAGAGACTGTCTTAAGACTTTGTGTTGTGATGATGAAAATGATGATGGTGATAATTTGTTTTCAGATTTTTTTCCACAAAATTATGCATGAAATATATTTAAAAGTGATTTTTGCTAGGCATAAATTCCTAAGTGTGATAGATTTTTGAATAATTCCTTAGAAATTATACCATGGTTGCAAGATGGAATGTTTTGACATAATGACATGAAATAGAATAAGTGTTCATTCGTTTTGAAGCACAATTGTGTAATATAATGATGTAAGCCATATGTGTTTTTAAAATGGATGGGAAAATAAAATTAGAACAATGGTTTGCGCTAGGCATAGAATTATAGGTATAGACTTATACCATCATCGCGAAATCCAAAGATAAAATAAATATTTTAGTTTTATTGCATGATTGATTTTTTTATTTTTGATTTTTGATAAACAGAAAATAATAATATGATGAACATGTTGTTTGCAATCGTTTTGCAATTTTGTGACACAATGTATATAATTGTTTTTATACAAAACAAAATTCTGAAATAAGAGGATAAAATTATTCTGAAAAGAATTACAGAAATATTTTAAATTATCTCAAAAACAAATGTAGGTTTATAAGGGATCCTCATGTGCAAATGTGAGTTCATTACCGATCTTGATTTATCATAATGATACAAAATCTCTCAAATACAAATGTGTGTGCAATTGTATTGTTCATTTACCAATTTTGAGCAAGATAATTTGATACAAGCAATTTGCTTTAACCAAATGAATGTTCGTTAACCATGATTTATATGCATATAACCGTACCAGACTACTATGCAAGTTAGGTTATCAAGAGCTAGCTAATCCATAAGCCGATATAGGTCTGTACAAAAGAAGGTCGCTAATGTGACAGACATATCACCACGCTAGGAATTACCCAAGGCCAAGCGGGTTGGGCACAAACCACTTGTTATGGGGCTTACCTCACAGTTTTCGAATAATTGAGAATTCCAAGGATTCAAGCTCATTCACCCTTCTTTTCTTTTCAAGGGGTAGGGAAAGGATTTTATTGCATTTTGCTTTTGCTTTTCTCTTTTGCTCTTTTTTCTTTTTTTTTTCTTTCTTTTTTTGTATTTTTGCTTGATTTTTGAGATAATGCTGAAATATTGCTGTGATGATACAAAATAACATTTTTCTTTTTCTCTTTTTCTTGCATTTTTCTTTTCTTCCTATGCTAGGGATACTTGCTCAGATTAGTTGTAGAGCAAGGGATTTTTATTCCGGGTAGGGGTGAGCTTGTCCTTTTGTCAATTCTCAAAGATTCTAGACCATGTGCATGATAGGATAGCAGGGGAAACTTTTCGCTCAAGAAACCACGTCTACTATGTAGCATGATATTGAATTTGCAATGAAATCATTTTAATGTGAAAAGATATACTTGGTTCAAGTAAATAACAAGATCAGTTCTCTATGCTCAAAATGTTATTTAATGCCAATGTGGACTTTGATATAAGAGAGATTAATAATCATACCAAATAAAATCAAGATATTTATTCATGTGAGTGTGAAAGTGTGGGATTCCAAATAAATGCTCATTTATCTAAAATAATTGAAAATATAACTGCAAATTCCAAGAATTGACAGGTATATATAAAAAATGTTTTTGAAGATTTTGACAATTTTGATGTTTTTGTATTTGATTTTAATTGATGAATTGCAAGAAGAAATATTATTATTGTTCTTTGAAAAATATTTTGATAGAAATGGCTAAAAATGAAACAATATGCAAAATACAGTATATACAAATGATGAAATGACTCAATGTTTTATGCATAGTAGCGTTTGAGATGCATAATGTTCATAGGTTCTTTAAGTTCTTTACCATCTAAGGTAGATAATTTGTATGCTCCCGATCCAAATTTAGCAGTGATGATATATGGTCCAAGCCAGTTGGGCTCGAATTTACCTTTAAGGTCTTTAGTAGCATTAGTATTTTTTTATTTTCTTTTAAGACAAGGTCGCCGATCTCAAAGGATCGAGGATGAACTTTCTTGAGATATGCTCTCTTAAGCTTGTTTTGGTAGGCACGAAGATGCTCCAAAGCATTGATGCACTTTTCATCTAAAAGTTCCAGCTGACTAAATCTTCCAGCACGATATTCATCCCCTACTTCAGTATCTTGAAGTAGTAGAGCCAAAGAAGGAACTTCTAATTCAAATGGAAAAACAGCTTCAACGCCATAAACCAAAATGAAAGGTGAAGTTCCAGTGGGGGTGCGAACACTAGTTCGATAGGCCCATAAAGCAGGATATAATTGGATGTGCCAATCTCGACCAGATTTATTGACCAGTCTTTTGAGAATTTTAAGTAATGTTTTATTAGATGCTTCTGCTTGGCCATTACCCTGAGGATAATAGGGAGTGGACCAACGATGTTGAATTTTATACTTTTGACATAATTTTTTGACATCTTTATTTTTGAAACAAGTTCCATTATCGAAAATGAGATTGGCAGGAATGCCAAACCTACAAATAATTTGATTAAAAATAAATTTGGAAACTTGCGTTCCAGTACAAGAAGCTAAAGGCATAGCTTCAACCCATTTTGTGAAATACTCCGTAGCGGTTATGATAAATTTGTGTCCATCAGATGACACAGGGTTGATTTTCCCAATGATGTCTAAGCCCCATTTTGAAAAGGGCCAAGGAGATGAAATAGCCTGCAGCTCTTGTGCAGGCGCATGGACAAGGTCAGCATGTTTCTGGCACTTGTCGCAATGGCGCACATAATCATGTGCATCATTCTCCATGGTAGGCCAAAAATATCCTATCCGAAGGAGCTTCTTAGCAATGGCGTTACCACTAAAGTGTCCTCCACAAGATCCATCGTGGGCTTCACTCAAAGCTGATCTAGATTCTTCTAGATTCAAACATCTTAATAATATGCCTTCAAAAGATCTCCTATACAAGGTATTACCAACAATTACGAAGCGACTTGCTCGTCTACGTAATAATCGACGTTGGTTGCTAGTATAACCATCAGGGAAGGTTCCATTTTGTAAAAAATTAAATATATCAGTATACCATGGTTCAGGAGTTGTTTCATTGATTAGAAACACATCCAAAGGTTCTAAGCATGATTTTCTTGAAGCGGGTTCCTGGAGTCGATGAATAATGATGGTAGCATATTCATCATCTAACTCCAAGGGTAAAAGAGATGCAGCTGCAGCCATAGCGTCAACCGCACGATTGCTAGTTCGAGGAATAGCTTCCAAAGTAACTTGATCAAACAAGGATAATAACTACAAAACATATGCTTTATATGGGCATAATTTATCATCTCGGGTCTGATAAACATCATTGATTTGATTTATGACAAGTTGGGAATCACCAAAAACTAACAAATTTTTAATTTTCAATGCCAAAGCTGCTCGTAATCCAAGGATTAGAGCCTCATATTCAGCAGTATTATTAGTGCAAGCAAACGTTAGTTTAAAGGATAGAGGTATAAGATGTTTTTGTGGAGATATTAAGATAATACCTGCACCAGCCCCACTCATACATCGGGCTCCATCAAAGTATAGGGACCATTGTTTAGGATGGTCTGCCTCTAATTTAAGGCATTCATCGAGAAGCTCAATGATGAGGGGATGGGTAGACTCTAAGGGTGCAGCAGCTAATTGATCTGCTATGATTTGACCCTTAACAGACTTCTGTCCTATAAACATGAGTTCAAACTCGCTTAGCGCAAGAACCCACTTGGTTGTGCGACCAGATAAATACGGTCGACTCATAAGATATCGCAAAGGGTCGAATTTGGCAATAACATAGGTTTTCTGACTGAGCATATAATGTCATAGTTTCTGTGTAGAAAATATGACTGCAAGACATAACTTCTCTAATATGGTATAGCGAGTTTCATAACTGATTAGGGTTCTGCTGATGTAATAAGTAGCACGCTCTTTCTTCTCATCGTCAAGCTGAGCTAACATAGCTCCTAAGGCAAAATCGGAAGCAAAAATGTACAAAATAAATGGACGATCAGATCTAGGTGGGGAAAGCATCGGTGGTTGGAGGAGATATTGCTTAAGGAGTTCAAATGCTTCTTGGCATTCTTCATCCCAATGAAAAGAGACATCTTTCTTAAGAAGTTTAAGAAAGGGTCCGGTTTTATCTGCCAACTTATCAATAAAGCGGCGAATAGCTTGAAGCTTACCTTGTAAACTTCGTAATTCTGATATATTGGTGGGTGCGGGCATATCAGTGATAGCCATGATCTTGAGAGGGTCAATTTCAATGCCACGTAAGGAAACTATAACCCCCAATAATTTACCGGACTTAACTCCGAAGATACATTTGGTTGGATTCAATCGGATAAGATACTCCCTTAACCGATCAAATACTTTTCTCAAGTCATTTAAATGATCATCTTCTTTGATGGAACGAGCTATAATATCATCTACATAATCATGTAGAATATCATGCATCATATCGTGAAAGATATAAGTCATAGCTCGTTGATAGGTTGCACCTGCGTTCTTTAAACCAAATGGCATTACTTTCCAACAAAAGGTTCCCCAAGGGGTAATAAAGGTTGTCTTAGCCTGATCTTCAGGAGCTATCCTGATCTGATTGTAACCAAAAAATCCATCCATTAGGGATATCATTCCACTTCCAGTAGTAAAATCAATGATTTGATCCATGTTAGGAAGAGGAAAATCATCTTTAGGGCGAGGCAACATTAATGTCTCTCAAGTCTGTACAAACCCTAACTTTAGTGGCTTCTTTCTTAGTTACTTGGAACTACATTTGAGATCCATTCAGCATAATCAATGGCTTGTATAAAAATGACCTTCAACAGTTTTTCTAGTTCTGCTTTGACTAGTAAGGCCACTTTAGGATGCATTTTTCTAAGTTTCTGTTTAACAGGTTTAGCATCTGGATGGACTACTAGATGATGCATGACTACAGAAGGGTCCAGACCTGGCATGTCTTCATATGTCCAGGCAAAGACATCCTCATAGTCTTTAAGAAATGAAATGTATTTATCTTGTTTTTCTTGACTTAATTCTGATCCAATATTGATTATGTGAGGGTTATGTTCGGTTCCAATGTTAATTTTGATACCGTTTTCAACTTCCATATGTAAATCTCTCTCAAAATTAGGTGGGGTGGGTGAAACACCCAATTCTTGTAATTCTTCCAAGGTTAGCTTGGATAATTCGTCTTGAGGAGTCGAGGCCTCAAGCTGGGCTATACTAGGTATAGAGCCATCAAAATAAAATTCGTTATGCAATAAATCATCAACGGAGACATCATGGAAGATATCCCCTTCCAACTCATCGTCGGATTCGACAATCATCTCAGGGTAGGCGAGAGATAGCATATGACAGGTAAAGGGATTATTTTTTGAAAGCAAAGAATCTTGTTTATCGAGATAATCTTGATAACATGTAAGATGGTCATCCTCCTCAAATGGGAAGGGTTGACCTTTACTAGGAAATAGGCCCACACCGCATCGGGCGAGGCCATGGTTCTACCTCAATAGGTTCCTTCATACCATTTTGGAAAGGTCCCAAACCTTTCCCTTTATAGCCCAATTTAAGCATTATGGGTTTAGCTTTAATATATTCATTAGCAAAATAGCATCGAGCATATCCATCACAATGTGTCTTGATGTTTCGGGGTATTCTTCCCCAATCATATCCCTTATAAATAAAAGCACAACTTTCGACTTGGTAGATACTTCCCATAGGTTGTGGGAGGCCCAAGGTATGAGGAGAAGGTGGGAGTTTATTTAAAACAAGGGAAGCTTGCACGGCAGTGTTGATCTCTTCTGATATAAGAATTTTAGATAAATCGGGTAGGAGTTCATCAGTAAGAGCGTAAGAGGTAGAAGGAACATTTCTTAGATCTTCTGATGTGGAAAGGATGCTTGTAGTGGGTGGGGATGTTATAGGGATATCGATGGATGAGTCTATCGGTGTGGAAGTTATAGGGGTAAAACAAGAAGCATTGGTTGTAGTTCTGGGATCTTTTCGAGGTCCTAATGGGGTTTGTTCAGAAAGTGGTTGAGCTATATGTAGAGGTGTAGTTGATGGGGAAAAAGTAGGTGATGTTATGGGTGAGTGTTTCACATGTTTAGACGGTTGACGAGAATTAGGATGTGTGGATGACAAAGCAGGGCAAAATTGAACTCCAACCGGTTCTGCCAAAGCACACATATCAAAGGGTCTAGGGTCACCATGAATGGTAACCAATTGGTTTTTGAATTCGAATTTAACACACTGATGTAAAGTGGATGGAACTGCTCGCATCGCGTTGATCCAAGGGTGACCCAAAAGTATATTGTACGATGCAGGGCAATGTACAATAAACACGGTCGTATCTAGGGTTCTAGGACCAACTTGCAAGGGTATAGTAATGACTCCACACGTTTCTTGTGTCTCGTCATTGAAGGCTTTTATGATCATATCCGTTCTTTTCATTTCGTCACTCCTAAAGCCAAATCTTTGGTAGAAGTCAAAAGTGCATATGTTTAAAGATGAACCATTATCAATCAAGACGCGTTTAACGGCTACGTCCCCAATTAGGGTAGTAATATATAAAGGGTTATCCTTATGTAAACTATGTTGTGGTATATCTCTATCTCGAAAGTCAATACAATCAACTTCTCGAGTTATGATAGTATTGGTCATGGCTTCAAGCTGAATATTTTGTGGTACCATCATTTGGCTTAATGTGAGCATTAATTCATCCCTATGGGTAGGAGAAGATCTTAAAAGGTCCAAAAGGGAAATTCTAGCTGTAGTATTGGATAATTGTTCATTAATATTATACGGAGGCTTAGGTTGAACATTAGACATATGATTCCCTTTATTAGGATTTTTCAAAACAAATGGAGCTGATCCATCATTCTGAGTTTGATCCTGTTGAGAGTTTTGAGCTTGTTGTCGGGTAACAACTCCGATGGTACCTACAATATTATTTTGAGGATGATGAATTGGTCTCGGTCTAGCGTTTATGGCTTGTTCATTAGAAAGGAACTGATGAGAAGAGGGTCGAGTAGTAACTCTTCTAGGAAATGGTTCTTCCAGAACCATAGAATTTGTGATAGGTTGAATAGGATCTGATTCGTTTTCAGAACTATTCGATTGATTTGAGGTGATGTCCATGTCACTTTCAGTATCAGATTCTACATCACTAAGATCAGGTGTTTGAGTATTATATAGGGGTCTGGACGTAACCATGGATAAAGTTGTGTCAAATATTTCTAGATCGTGAATAGGTAAATGCCCACTAATGGCTCCTACATATCGGGTAGGAGGGGGAACATTATGATGTTCAATTTGATTAGCCACCTCTTTGCCATGTTTTGGTAAAGGATGTTGAAATATGTCCAATGATTGATTGGCATTCTGATTCTGACTTTGAAGGGTGTTCTTTTGAACATTACTAGTAGGATTTTGTTTAGGTTGAAAGGCTTGTACCTCCATCTCATTGTTATCAATTAAATCTTGTATTTTATGTTTTAATCATTTACAAGAGTTGGTAGCATGTCCGGGTCCTCTATGGAAATCACAATGCAAATCAGCTCTATATCCGGGTATGGTTGGATCAGGTTCCCGGATAGTTGGTAATTGGATCAATCCTCGTGCTAGTAATTGCGGGAGAATGGTTGATAAAGGTTGATTTAACCTAGTAAATTCTCGAGGTGGTTTATCAGGAGGTTTCAATATGAACTTCTCTGTTGTTTTTGCAGTATTAACATTGGCAATGTTTCTGCTATCAGTGACTCCATCACCCACAACTTGTTTATTTTTGTATTGATTTCTGGATGTTTTCTCATCATCTTTCTTTTTGAGCTGACCTCTTCTAATGAGAGCATCTTCCACTCTTCGGGCTAAGTCTATAGCTTGATCGAAGGTGGTCAAGGTAGCATTTGATAATTCATAGGATAGTTGTTCTTGTAAATTATTGATAAAAATATCCAACATTTCTCGATAAGGTAACACAAAGTGTAATTTTCCTATCAACTGCCTCCATCGAGCTAAGAAGTCAGCAAAACACTCATCTTTGTCTTGTTTTAGGTTGTACAAATCTTTAATAGTTACATGTCTTTCAATATAGGCACTAAATTGATGCACAAAAGACTCAGCGGTCTCTTCGAAATTTCTCAAAGAATGAGTGGGCAATTGATAATACCACTCCAATGCCATCCCTCCTAAACTTTTCGGGAACATTTTTAGTAATAACAAGTCATCATGTGATATATCATGACATGCTATCCTAAACATACGAAGATGCTCTATGGGATCTTCGGTTCCTTTGTATATAGGTAGGACAGGCATGGGAAAGCGTTTAGGATATGGTTGTGCTACAACTATAGGATCTAGAGGTTGACTACACATCTCTCGATAATTGTACGAGGGACGGTAGGGATCTATTTGGTCCATACGGGAGGTTAACTATTTCACCATGGCTTCCAGATTACCAGTTTGCCCACCATATTGGTTCGGTGGTACATGAGCATGGGATTTGTGAGCGTAGGAAGGCGGGACATAAGGATTAGATGCTATGTTGCTATTATGCAAATGATTGGTAGGAAGAGTATTATGAAGAAGATTTGTGGTAGCATTATGTTGTATCCCAGATTGTTGGAAATTAACATTTGGTTTTGTTTTAGGCTTTTGTTGATTTGAGGTATATTGATCGATAGCTTGGCGAAATAGAGCAGTGAATGAAGGTTTCTTTTGTGTAGGAATAACCCTTGGCTTAGTAACAAGCACTCTAGGTAGTTGGGTAACCTGTTGTTGTCGCGTGTTTTGGATTATAGTAGCCATGTCCAAATTGGACGGTCCAGCTTGATCACTCTCTTGATCAACGAAGGACAAAGGATTAGTGCGTGTGTGATATATATCTTCTAGGGTTGCTTGAGTGTCACTAATTTGATCTTTGTCCATATGAACTGCTCTATTAAGGGTGCCAATATTAGTATGGAGAAATTTCCAAAAATGTTCCATGTTTTCAAAAGTAACAGCTCCTTCTGGAGTTATTTTAGGAGATGAGGATCCTTCCTCTCTATCATTTTCCTTTTGTTCATTTGCATCAACATAATCTTCTTCTTGTTGGTCTAGAGTTCCTTCTTCCTGAATTGGGTCTTCAGGAAGGACATCTGGGTTATTTTCTGTTTTCCTTAACCAATCTTCTTCTACCTCAATTTGTTTTCCATTCCTGAGTCTAGTCATTATGTCTAAATCTTAGATTTTAGCAAATATATATATTGATATATTTGCAACAGATTTGGGAGGTATATATTTTAATTATATACCTACTATGATGCTTAAAAATAAAATGTTTTGATTTTTTTGTTATGATTTTGTTTTTATTTTTTATTTTTTTATTTTATGCTTTATAAAGACAACAAATAGCACACTAAATGCAAGAAATAACAATAATAGAATAATAGCTTAGTTTTCTAAAAATAGTTTATGAATGTCATTGATAGGATCAAGTTCATCAGGAGTCATAAAATGCTCCTCTTCAAATTGAAAATGGTTTTTCAGGAACTTGATAAAGTGTGCTATAGTGATATTATCTACTTCTAACTCTGATTTGTAAAAATAGATTTCATGGCAATACTCTCGATATAACACAGCTCTGGGGACTCTATACCATCTTTGTCTATCCGTAAGAACGACCTCCTGATCCTCTATACGAGACAAAAATTTATGTACTACAGCTGCATTATCGAGGTATTCCTCAAAGGTATACAACTCAGAAGACACAAGGGCTCTTTTATCTGCTAACCACCTATGGCAAGCTCTCTGAAGCTCATGATACAAAGTCACTTGATCGGGATCCAGGATTCTATCTAGGACAAACCTCTTGATTTGCCTAAGTTCGGTTGCTCTAGATGAAATGAGATTCAATCTCCTATTAAGTTCGTCCCACAAAGGTTGAACCCTATTTGTTTGAGGTACGCTAAGTACAGAATTAATCTCTATAGCTGCTAATTGATTTTCAACATTAATGGTGACAACTCGTCTTTTGTTATAATCTACCATCTAAATATGACATGCAATCTTTGATTCTAAATGCATTTATGTTTTTTTTTTTTTTTGAATTGTTTTCAAAAGGTTTTTAGTTTTCACGTCGGGTTCACCAAAATGTATCGCTCCAAATTTTTCGCATCCTTACCCTCAGGCTATAGGATCCGCGCCCAGAAGGGGGATGCGAGAAGGATGGGACAATACCTCGGACTGAGAGGCCCTTTGAAGGTCCCGCCTCTCGGGGGAGGAGTATAAGGGTGAATTTTCGATGGATGGTGGGTTCACCAGGAAACTTTTGAGTGGCAGTTTCCATGCCTAGGTTGATAGTGGGTTTGATGTGTTCATTTTTATACTCAATCATTCAACTCCTAGGTTTGGCCAAGATGAATCTAAACTATTCTATCTACCAATGATAATTTAAATGGATACAAAAAATAGGAATGAGTGCTAATAATAGAGAATATGCTAATTAGAATGTGTCATACCTGATTCCGGATGTTTGATGAAGATTCTGAGTTTTGTAGCAGTCCAGATCGCCTCAGTTCATACGTAATCATCTGAGATCAGACAGGATCATCTGATATCTGATGAATTCGTCAGAAACCTGCAATCACAGAAATAGATGCGAAATACCAAATATGCAAGTGCAGAAGCAAAGGACAATGGTAGAAATAACAGCAAACATGCCTAAATAATGGATTCCAATAACAAATAAGGAAATGCAGTAGATTTAATGATTGATTTTAACCTTACCATGCGATTATGCTAAATGAGGTGAACTCCAAGATGCAAAAAACATAATAATTCAAGACAATGCAGAAATACAATATGAAAAATGCAGAGAAAGCTAAGGGAATGCAAACTCTGGACTCGGATTGCCCCCAATCTGGACTACAGTCAGGATCGCCTCCAATCGTACGAGATCGTCCGTAATCATCCGAGATCGTTTGCACCGATCCGAGCTATCTTCGACTGCAAAACAGTAGAGTTCCTGCAAGAAAATGCAAAATATAGAACACAGACAGTAGTGCGAGGGAATAAGGAGTTAAATCTATCAGCTAAGGGGTTCAGGGAAATGAGAATCAAGGGGGTCATGTAGGGTCGGGGGGTAAACTAGAAAATCCTAGTTTATATAGGCTTAGGAAGAGGTTTAAGAGGTTGGGGATCATCCCAATCTGGGAGATCTCCAACAGGGCAATCTCCAACTGCGCAGACGCGCTTCTGCCCAAGTTGGAGAGGCTGTTGAAACAGAAGCTAATTATGAAAATTTGGTTTTGGGACAAAATCGTCTGGACGTTCTGTCCATGATGATTTCGTCAGATCTGGGATGATCTCGTCTAATCTACGACGATATCGTCCAACGGTCAAAACAAATCCTAAAAATGGCATGAAAAATGAGGAAACGGGTAGCAGGCGGTTTTGGAGCGGTTTTGGGGTTAAAATTCAAATTTTTATCTTTTATCTTTTACTAAGGTTTTTAACCGTGCCAATTTTAGGGTGCTACACTTTTCAACTACATCACCAAATGTGATAATTCATCAACTACCTTGCTAGAGGTATTCTACGATAGACTATCTTATGGGAGATGATCGATCCACCCAAAAAAACTCATAAACACCTACCCCCATCCTACCACCCTCATATACACTTAAATGCCCCTCACTATCATACCTCTACCTATCCTCACATTTGACCAATTTTGTCAAGTGGCTTGTATTTGGCCTCATAACCTCACATGTGCACTCGCTACATGATGGGGTTCCCAAATATATTCTACAAGGATAATCACTTCAGTGGGGCAACACAATAAAATATTGACACACATTTTTGCACTATGTTTTTTTTACAAACAACACATTGCAAAATGAGGCATCTGTAGATATCTAAAATCCATATTTTTGCTAATATAATAAATTTTCTAAGAATGCCTAAGAAAACTTTAGAAAAACTACAAGTATTAAAACTAAATGATTAATCAAATTTTGAATACAGTCCCCACATCTACAAAAATACCAAAATAAAATAATAATAATCCTTAATCTTCTCCATATGCCATTAGAAAAATTATTTAAACCCTAATTATGTTAATTAAGTAAACTTTATATCACCATCATGAAAACTATTTATTACCCCTCCTACATAGAATATGATAAATACTAATAAAATAATCAACAACCTTAATTAACACTAATTAAATATTCCACTAAAGCCACTTTTTGTAATTAATAAAGATTATCTGGATCCTAGGCGTGGCATTTATTATAAAATCTTTAGAAGCCTAGAGAATATGCCATTTTTTATATTTAAAAATTTCCCTAATTAATATGCCACCCTCCATGCACTTTCCCTCTATACCATAAATAGAAATTTTAAATTTAAAACAATGCTAAGTCAATACCTAAATTTACTTCACTTGGACCAAAGAAAACCACATCATTATCCTTTGCAATTTTAAATTACTATCCCACTCTCCCATACCCTTAGGAAACTAATTTTATATTAGTTTCCCATTCCCCTAGGATATCTCTCCCAAAGGTTTTTAATGATCCAACTCCTCAGCCCTTACACATTCATCATTTTAGTAATTTAAAAATGCCCTCACATTTCCCCATGTGCTTTAGGAAACTAATTAAAAATTAGTTTTCTCTCCCCTAGACTTCCACCCTCCCAAAGCAATTTAATGACCCCACTCATCTCCCTTCCACCTCACCACTTTCTAGACCCTTCCCCCACCTACCTTGCCCATGTGGATACCAAGTGGAGCCTATGTGGCATCCCACTCACCCAACCCTAAAACCTCTATAAATATCCTTGGCCATGGCCAAGGTAAGGGATCCTATTTTGTGCTAGGTACTTGTTGCCCTAATACTTCCCTTAGCCTAATTGCTAATATCCGCAACCTCTAACCACTCGAGATATCTCACACCCATTAACATTTTTTTAGGCTATTTAAGGCCTATAATTTTAGTTTATAACAATTTCTTTGAAACTGCCTCAGGCAGTCTTGCCTTACTGTCTCCTTAGAGATAGTATCACCTCTACTACAAAAAAATGACTTCAACAACAACTTTGATAATAATTCAGCACATAAAAAGGTATATCTTAGTTTTACTGGTATTCCTGATGAGGATTGATGTTTGATCTTTCATATGACCCCTCTAGTAGTTCCTAGCTAGGTTTGCATAGTTTATTTCTTGCAAATTAATAATTGTAAGTGAGTCTCCTTCTCACATGCACTTGTGGGCACTAGTTATCTTCTAGTTGTCATTTAGAGTGTTAGTTAGTAAGTGTGAACTCAAAGTAGGAAGTGTGTACTTCAAGATAGCTAAAATGGATCTTCTAGTTAGCATTATTCCTTTTCTCTTAACTTAGAAGTTACGTGCATTCTCCCTTGCACTTTTGTAGCTTATGGTTAAGTATATTGGATCAAATCCATGATTTGATGGGTTTGGTTATGTATTTTGGGCCATTAGTGCCTATAAATTGAATTGTAAATAATAGAACACTTAGTTGGATTTTCAATCCTTTTCATTGGTATCAGAGCCTAGTTCATGTTTGCACTAGGGCTTGTGAGGTGAGAGGATAGGAGATAATTTTGTTATGAGAAATTCTTTCTCATTGAGGACTCGGTTTAAGCTCAAGGGGAGCTTGAAAACCATTCGAAGAAGGAAGTTCCTTCGACGACAAACTCCTCGTTCCAACTTTTTGCTTATGCTCAAGAGGTATAGGAAAATTTTGCCTCAGAGTTCTTCCTATTGTGATCCTTGGAAGGGATTGGATCGTAGCTACGGTCCAATTAGGATTAGGGAGCCATTTAACCCTACTAACCCCCCCATTTTCGAGTACTGAAGAGCTCCAGGAGGTCATCAAAACTAGGTCGTGTGTCGACTTAGGTCTGGTTGCCTTTCAAACGCTGGTCGTGTGTCGACTGGATCTTGAAAGGAGAGCTACTAAAGGGATCTGGTTGCTCGTATTTTTACAATTTAAGTTTTTCAAGCTTTGGAATTAACCCTCCTGGTTAATTTTTAAAATTTTCTAGTTTGTATTAGAAAAGCTTAAATTTTTATTAATATATTATTTTCTTAATATATTGATTTGAAGCTATTGTAAAAAAAAAAAATTGAAAATTTTATTTTTATTTTTTTTAGCAGCCTAAGGCTTCTGCCTTTTCGGCTACCGCGCCAGCATCGAGGGTGCTTGGTTGGTAGTCGCAGGCTGGTCGAGCATGTCAAATAGGCCTGACGCACTCGGCTCGCTGCCCATGACCTGACAACCTGACATTCTTGTCAGGCATCAGTCCTATGGTAGACGCTGTCAGTCGACAGTGCCTGCAACACAGGCCACGACAACACAACCCGATGCCAATCCAATGGCAGACTGCACTGCCCGTCGGCCTGACAGCCTGACAACTTATCAGGTTTTAGCATCGGTGCGGTAGATCAGCCGCTGTAGCGCCTGACAATATTTTTAGGCGGCTACAGGCTTTGCTGCCTATGTCGCAGCGTCTAACAAGACTGTTAGACATCTGTAGGGCCTGTTGCCCACAGAGCCGCCACAACAGCTCCTGACAGTGCTATCAGGCATCTGTCGGGCCTGCGGTCGACAACGCCAGGGCCTGCAATAGTTTGGCTAGGGGCGGCTACGGCTGTCTAGCTGCGGGCTTGGAGCCATTGAGTTTGTGCATGGAAGTTTGTGCATGGGAAAATTTGTGCCAACTGAACTTATTCTGCATTGTAACTAAAATTTGCTATTGGTTTATTTGCTCGAGAAGCGTGCAACAGGAGTTTTGTGCCAAACTTGAGAGTGAAGTCTGCCTCGGGAAGAGTGCCACAGTAGTAGCAGAATTTCATGCAACTGAAATTAAGTTGGAGTGCAGTGTAAGTCATCTTCAAGGGTAATTTATTGTAAATTTTTAATTTTTACTATTTAAGGTTGCATGTTAAATTTTGTTTTTATTAATTTAATTTTTAATAACTTGATTAAATTCATTAATCTTTGATTAATTGAAATTTAATTTTTAATTAAGTTATTTTTAAATTAATAAATTCTAAAATGCACCTTAGATTAGTTTAAAATTTCAAAATTTTGAGCCTTAGGAGTAAATTTTCAAATTCAGAAGCACTCCATTGTAACAAGGAAAATTTTCATTGTATTTCCTTGATTTAGTGCTTTCTCATTTTTTTACTCCTGGCTTATACCCGGTTGCATATGGCTTCTGACTTGGCTGCCCAAGTGGCAGAACTTGCCCATGTTGTAAATGCTTTAGCAGATAAAGCTAATGATACTACCATGGCAGATGTTCTTGTTAACCTTGCAATGAAGGTAAATGACATTTCTGTGCATCATGCTTCCACTTCTGCTCATGATTCTCGTCTAAGAGTTCGTTGTGAAGTTCCATTGTATGATGGATCCAGGAACCCTGATGTCTTGAATAGTTGGATTCTTGACATGAGTTCTTGGTTTTCTTACTCTCAACTTGCAGATGAAGATGTGGTTCCTTATGCTAAGCTAAAACTTTCTGGTTTAGCTAAAGTACTTGTTGAACAAAAAAGAGGTCATGATGAACTCACCTCATGGGATGAGCTTGTAGATTGTCTTAAGACCAATTTTTATCCTTCCAATTATTCTAAGGAATTGGTCATTAAATGGTTTCATTTTTGACAAGGTGCTAATATGTCTGTACAGGAATATATTTTTCAGTTCAACAGGTTTAGGATACTTGTGAATGTGGAGGATGATGTTCCAGCTTTGATTATCAAATTTCAAAGTGGCTTGTTAGAGCACTTGTACAGAGAGATTATGTTTGTTTCTATGGAAACTTTGGATTCAGTTTTCAACCATGCGCAACTTGCGGAGGACAAGTTCAAAGCGCACTCGCAGGCATTCCGCACTCCTGCTCCTCAAGTGGTTGCAAACTCATCAAAAGGGAATAATTCTTTCTCACAAAAGAAGAATTTTGCTCAAAAGAAGAATGTTTCTTCTCCATCTCCTTCTTCTCCTTCCCCTTCCGCTTCTACTCCTTCTTCTTCTTCTAAACCTTCTTCTTCTTCTTCTTCTAAAAAGTTTTGTAACTATTGTAAGAAGAAAGGTCATGAAAAAGTTGATTGTTTTAAGCTTAAAAAGAAGAGTTTAGTCATTACTACTCAAGAGGAGGATGCTCCCAAAGGTCCCCTTGAGTCTGTAGGAGAGAGTAGAGTATACACAAAATTACGAGGTAAGCTCAATGAAGTTACCTTGGTAAATGTAAGTTCATCATAAGGAGCTCATGATGCTTTGTTCATCACTCGAGCTCATTTGCTTCATAATTTTGCAACAGATTGTATAGTGGATAATGGCTCGCAGAAAAATCTAATTGCGAGGTCCATTGTCGAGCGTTTGAAGTTACCTATGGAGCCTCATCCTCAACCTTATTCTTTGGGTTGGAAGGATAGTGGAAGAGGCTCAGAAATCACTCACACTTGCACATTAAAATTTGCACTTGGCCCACATTTCATAGATCAAGTCACTTGTGATGTGACTCCTATGGATTGTTGTGGGATTTTGCTTGGACAACCTTTTCAGTATGATAGGAGAGCTGTTTATGATGCTTTCAAAAGAACCTACACACTTCAAAAATATGGTAAGGTCTTTCTCATTAAAAGCACCAACACTCCTAACATCATTCTAAGTTCCAAGCAAACCAAAAGAGTAATTAAAAAAGGTGGTGATGTTGCTCTAATTTTCATTCGCTCTCAAAACACTTCTACATCCACATCCATTCCAAAGAAACACTCTTCAATGGATAAAATATTGCAAAGTTATTCACACATATTTCAGGAGCCAAAGTCTCTTCCTCCAATTCGCACAATTAATCACAACATTGAAATAATTCCTGGTTCTTCCCTTCCTAATGCTCCCATGTATAGACAATCTATTTTGCAAAATGAAGAAATAAAAAGGCAAATAGAAGATTTGTTGTCTAAGGGTTTCATTAAGGAAAGTACTTCTGCTTGTGCCTCACCTATTTTGTTGGTTCTTAAAAAAGATGGCACTTGGAGATTGTGCATTGATTTTCATGCTTTGAACAGAATTTCTATGAAGAATAGATATCCCTTACCCCGCATTGATGATTTATTAGATCAGCTTCAAGGAGCTAAGTTCTTTTCAAAAATAGATCTCAAAAGTGGATATCATCAAGTGCGTATCCAAGCTGAGGATACATGGAAGACAACTTTTAAGACGAAGATGGGCCTCTTTGAATGGTTGGTCATGCCTTTTGGTCTTACTAATGCTCCTGCAACCTTCATGAGGTTGATGAATGATGTATTTCATGATGTACTTGACAAATTTGTAATAATATATCTTGATGATATATTGATTTTCTCAAAAACTTGGGAGGAACACCTTAGGCATATCCAGAAAACCCTTGATCTTCTTGTGAAGAATCAATTATATGCCAATTCTTCCAAGTGTTCTTTTGGCAATACTTTAGTTTCTTACCTTGGCTATGTGATTAGTGAAAGTGGAATTCAGGTAGATCCCATAAAAGTTGATGTTTTACTTAAGTGGTCCCCTCCTACAACTCTCACTGAGTTAAGGAGTTTTCTAGGACTTGCGAATTTTTATCGCAAGTTCATTCCTCAATATTCCACCCTTGCAGCTCCATTGCATTATCTCACTAAGTCCAAAATTCCATTTCATTGGGAGAAAAGCCAAGAAGTTGCCTTTGAGAAACTCAAAAAGAAACTTTGTACAGCACTTGTGTTAACTTTACCCGACCTCTCTCAACCTTTTGAGATTGAAATGGATGCCTCTAAAGTTGCCTTAGGAGCTGTGCTCAAACAGAATGGTCATCCGAGTTGCTTATCATTCAGAAACTTTTTCTCTTGCTAAGTTGAACTATTCTACATATGACAAGGAGTTGTATGCATTAGTTCAAGCTATTAAGTATTGGAGACATTATATTTTGGGAAAATATACGAGTAGTACACACTGATCATATGCCTCTCAAGTTTTTACAATCTCAAAGTAAAATTGAAGAATCAAGACATATGAAGTGGGCCTCTTACCTCCAACAATTTCACTTGGTGATCAAGTACAAAAAGGGGAAGAGTAATACTGTTGTTGATTGTTTGAGTAGGCCTCCAGCCGCTCTTGCCTTAATAGTTATGTCCACTTCACACTTGGGATTTCAGACTTGGCCTAATCGGTATTCACGGGATCCTGATTTTGGAAAAATATTTGAGCAAGTGAGTAAGCCTTCTTCTTCCAATTTGCGTCCTTTCCAAGATTTCTACATCAAAGAAGGACTTCTTTACAAATTGGACAAGGTTTGTGTTCCTTGTGAGCCTAGAGTGTCACTTCTTAAGGAAGCTCATTCTACACTTTATGGTGGTCACTTTGGGAAGCATAAAACACTTCATCATTTGCAAAGATTTTTCTATTGGCCTAAAATGCAGAGGGATGTGTTGAGATTTCTCAAACAGTGTGCAGTTTGTTGTCGCTCAAAACTAGCTAATAGGAAGTTTGGCTTAGGCATGCCTTTGCCCATTCCTTCCCGTCCTTGGGAAAGCATTTCCATGGATTTGGTTAGTGGTTTTCCTATGACAGTGCACCAACATGATTGTGTGTTCGTGGTGGTTGACAGATTCAGTAAAATGGCTAAGTTTATTCCATGCCGCAAGACAAGTTCTGCATCAGACTTAGCCCAATTTTTCTTTGACAGCATTTGGCGTTCCTTTGGTCTACCTACCAACATTATCTCGGATCATGATTCACGCTTTGTGGGTCACTTTTGGCATTCTTTGTGGAAAATTTTGGGAGTTTCCCTTAACTTTTCCATCGCCTATCATCCGCAGTCCGATGGGTAGACTGAAGTGGTAAACCGTACACTTGTGCAAAGTTTATGAATCTATCATCACGCTTCACCAGCAAAGTGGGACTTGAGTCTCACTCATATTGAACATGCCTACAATAGGGCCCTACATTCTTCTACAGGTCATTCACCCTTTGAGGTTTGTATGGGATTTCAGCCCTTGGCACCTTATGAGTTACCTTTGTCTTTGCCTTCTCCTGTCACTTCACATCTTCAGAAGGAGCAAGACAAGGCACACTCATTTATTCAGCATTTGCACAATCTGCAATCAAAGGTGGTTGAGATTTTGCAAAAGACACAGCAGCAGCAGAAAAAGGCCATGGATCGACATCGAATTCCTCATCCATTTCAGGTTGGTGACAAAGTTTGGTTGCATCTTGACAAGCGACATTTTTCTGATAAGACTCATAGTAAAATCAAACCGATTCGCTATGGGCCTTATACTATTCTTCAACAGGTGTCCGAGAATGCTTTTTGCCTTGATCTTCCCACACACTTGGGAATTCATGACGTCATCAATGTAGATCTTTTGAAGTTGTATTTTGACTCTACATTGGAGACAACACCAGCTATCAGTCATCCTGTGGACGTGGTTCCTGATTCTCAGTTACCATTGGATTTTGATCAGATCTATGACACAAAGATTCGACAGACTTGCCAAGGGTCTACCACCTCATATCTTGTGGCTCGGTGAGGACATATGACGCATCAGGCTCATTGGATTTCTTTTCATCAGATGTCCCATGACTTTCCTACTCTTCTGAAAGCATTGGAGTCCAATGCTTCTATTGTGGGGAGGCATGATGAGGATTGATGTTTGATCTTTCATATGACCCCTCTAGTAGTTCCTAGCTAGGTTTGCATAGTTTATTTCTTGCAAATTAATAATTGTAAGTGAGTCTCCTTCTCACATGCACTTGTGGGCACTAGTTATCTTCTAGTTGTCATTTAGAGTGTTAGTTAGTAAGTGTGAACTCAAAGTAGGAAGTGTGTACTTCAAGATAGCTAAAATGGATCTTCTAGTTAGCATTATTCCTTTTCTCTTAACTTAGAAGTTACGTGCATTCTCCCTTGCACTTTTGTAGCTTATGGTTAAGCATATTGGATCAAATCCATGATTTGATGGGTTTGGTTATGTATTTTGGGCCATTAGTGCCTATAAATTGAATTGTAAATAATAGAACACTTAGTTGGATTTTCAATCCTTTTCAATTCCTCTAACACAAAAATAATTATATTTGATTTTTTACTGAGATTTATATTTCACATGAACAAAGACCCAACTTAGGTGGGCCCATTTAACAACTAACACCTTATTTGTTGCTTGTGTTCGGGTTTTTTATCCATATACAAAAACACTTGGAAGATATTGAAACCCCACATGCACTCTCATAGTTTCTCCTAATTACAATCATTTGTAGAAGAGAAGCATATACACCATGCTTGGTGTAAAAGCCCTCTTGGGCTATTTTGTAATTATAAAAAATAAATAATTACATCTTATGTTGTAAAATTTTTATATTTACAATTAAATTTATCACATATATTGCCCTCTATTTGTCTTTGTGTTTCATTGTTAATGGTGACTTCTTATATTCACACATAAAATGCAAATATGCTATATTTTAATAGTATATTCTCCAATTAGAGACTATTAAATCATTCCAGCAAAGAGATGATACTGAAGAATGTCTGTTTACCACAACAAATCATTCAAATGTATTAAAAAAAAGTTGTCTAATAATTCATAACACTATGAGGATATTTACAAGCTTACAGATAAAAGTAAAATACATTAATTGCTAGAGATACATCTAAAACAAAACAAATAATAATTTGACTAGTCAATACTTCTAATTCAATGCTACACAAAAGACAAGAGAGTTATTATTGCATGCTCTTTTCCTAAATTTAGCAACGTTTTCTTATCACAAAAGTCACATATTTATCGATTTATTTCTTTATATTTTGAGTTACTTGAACCCAGACATGGTTCATTGTAAGTTTAGGTTACTTTTACAAGTATGCCTTTGGTTTAGAGATAACTCTAATAGAAAATTATGCCTTAGTAATATTATTATCAATATTCAATTTTCTTTTATGTCTTCCACTACAACAATGTTGGTATTCAACAAATATTTAAGATTTTATGGATAAGTTTTGTCACTCAGCATCTATTTCCCTTTAGTCTCAATATCTTCTTCATTATCAAATCAAACTCAGCAGAGTGTAGCATACTTCTTATAAGTAAAAACAAGGCCACTACCTGGCTTACATGTTCCCTCTCTGCTCTTTATCCGGGGGCTGGGAAACTAGTGTTACTTTGTAGGATATGATTTAGATCAATGAAAAATATGCATGCATGTTACTATATGTATTTTATTTTACTTCTATCCATAGTGCACTACATTATCTTGCTAGACACAAGCAATAATCATCCATTCTCAAATAATTTAACCATTTTCTAGAATCACACAAGAAAAGTAGGAGATGTCTATTGAAATATACTTTGATGACATAGTACTTTCAGATTTGCAGGTAGAAAAACAACATGCAACCAACCAATATTCATTTTCTTTTCCAGCAATCAAATTAATGTATTTTTCTATAAATAAATTGAATAAATAGAAAATATAAGATTGTGTATATTTTTATAATAGTCACCAATTGATGTATACAATCTCTTATGTTTTAGAACAAAAACTTAAACTTCTTCCATGCATAATATAACATACAAGAATTTTCCATGTCACATTTTCCAAAGCAAAAATAAAACAAGACAAAGAACAATAGTAATCCCAACATATATTCTAGCTTTCCAAATTGAAACCAACTCGTTTCTTCTTAACACTCTAATTAGACATATTATCTTTTGATGCTCATCCAACACATAATTGTATACCCTTTCCAAGACATCGAAGGTGAAAGATAACCCTTCCCATCGCTACTCTTTCCTCTTTTTTTGCCAATGAGAGCATGAGAAGGTTTTCCAAAAATAATCATGATTGATTACACATGATTCTCCCCACTTCACACGAACATATCCTCTCTAATAATATTTACTTAACATTGCTTATGTAAAGAAAAATAAAGCGTCTTTATTTAATGGTATTATTATTAGTTCTTATTTTATTTTATATTATTATTTTATTTATTTCTCCTTTATCAATCTTAAGTGCTCATAGAGGTATTAAAAAAAAAACATCAAAGACTTATAATTTTCTAATTGGCTCCCATGCTCTTGGTATATTTATTGCCACCTACAATCACACATTCCAAACAATAATCTAATCATCACTTCCCTCTTACCTTTTCCATTGACAAAATTCATATGTTGGACACACATACCTGGTCCTGCATGCACAACATCAATTAGCAATACCACAAATGTAGGAGTGTGTTTATACAATCACAAAAGTAGCTCTACATTTGCACAAATGTAGCCTTGCATTTAGCCATTCCCAAATACAGTCCTAGTTTTTCTCAGAAGCAAGTTCAACAAGAAATAGTCACAGATAAGGTCAGGTAACAGTAAGGTATTTTCATGTATTTGTTTATGTTTTTTGCACATCATTTCCCAATATTGCAAGCATTAGGATTTTGGTTTTTGGTAGCTGCTTTCATTCATATCAACATGTTCTATTGACCAATTTTTGTTTGCAAGCTCATATGTGTAGGTGACAAGTTATTAAAGGTTGTTGGAGCAAGAGGACGACCTACAAGGATATCTGGAGCCCATCCACAAGATTGATTGTAGCAGAGAGGACTTGAGACACCACAATTCATTGGATTTTCCAAGAGGAACATCTTACCTCTTGCCTATTTAAAATTTAAAAGAGAGCAAGAAAAACTTTATAATTTGACCCTTTAATACTTCAGGATAAATATCATTATAAACGGGGAGACTTGGGCTTCATCGTACTTTAATACAAAAGAAATAAAATAAGTTGTCATTTACATATTTGTTTGTTCTCGTATTTAATTTCTTGGTGTCTTATTTTTTAGCTTACAAATGGTGATCATGGTGGGGACTCTCAAAGGGTCTTATTTTTTATTGTTTTACAATTTTCACTTGTTTATCAGTGTTTGTTTGATTATTGCAAGTTTTGTAGCTCTATCGCATGAATATTGTAGAATAAATTTCAAGAGTTTTAAGGCCTATTCAGGTTGTCCCTACACCTGCACAAATGTAGCCCTACATTTGAGAACCTAAGAAAACATAGACCTAAGTTTGGGAGCCTAAGCAAATGCAACACTGCATTTAGAAATCTAAGCAAACATAGTCCTACATTTGGGAGACCTGCACAAATGAACCCTTGCTTTGTAGGAGCTATAGGAAGAAGCGAAAGGAGTTTGAGAAATTTATCTAAGCTCCAACTCTATTTTTTTTTTTGAAAAGAAAAAGAAAAAGAATATATATATATATATATTGTATCTATTTTAGGCCTTAGATTAAATGCATTTGTAGGCATATAGGCATATAAATAATAATAATAATAATAAATAAATCAAAATCTAAGTTGCATTTTAGGACATTTCTAGCTTCTCGATCATAAAAAGCATAGTAGGTGCACTTAGGGTTATGTTTGCATCTTAAAAGGTGCATTTTAGGTCATATTAAGGTATAAGTCTGGCTCTATTTTGTTTGACACAGTAAAAAATGTAGAACTATGTTTGACTAGTCCCAAATATAGCCCTACATTTGGTCAAACATAGATCTACATTTGACTAATCCCAAACACATCTCAGTGTTTGGTTCTATATTTTACAAGCACCTCAAAACCTATATGAACCCTGTTTTCTACATTTATTTTAGGATTTTTCTCTGTTTTGCTATTTTGTTTGGTTCTATTTATATTTTATTGCATTTTAGATATTAAAATCTGAATTGCATCCTAAATTTCATTTTAGGGTTAAATTTTGTAATTTTTACAAAACCATACAAAACCAAAACAAAAACATCTCACACACATTGCGTGATTCACCATTATACACCTTTGCATGATAAGTGTGAGGAAAATCTCCTGAATGTGTTGGAATTCATTACCAACCATTAGTAGAGCCCTAGAATAAAACCTAGTTAGCATGATAGCCACTTGGACTTCATCACCATGTGACTAGTCACTCTTGAAAATAGCCCAGGTTGATCACTAGGTTAGATGCCCTTTAACTACAAGGCTAAATTATTAGTATATTGCAACTGTCATTCTTATCTGAGCACACCCAATTCCAAAGTGATCTCCTTATTAAACTAGTAGCAAGACTTAAATAGTGTAACCTCCTTTGGGGGGTAATTTTGATTTCTTAGGTTAAACCCATTGCCAAACCTTCATCTATGAAGCCTTTTTCAATCGTTTGTAATTCATCCTTTTTCAATAGGGTGGGTTCTAATACACTTTTCTAGTTTCCACTCCACCATTTACCATTTATAGTTTTAGGTCTAAGATACATAAAACACAACAAAACCTAAAAACTCCAAAAAAATCATAAATAAATAAATTAAATAAATAAATAGATAAAAAAATTCAAAATTCCAAAAAAAATCAAAAGTTACAAAACTTCAAAAAAATAGAAAATAAATAAATTAAAATAAATTAAAAAAATCATAAATGTTAGGCCTTGTCGAACTGAATGTTTGTCCCTTTCCTAGTGCTTTCAGTGACATAAAGCATTTAAAATGATTGTGGCATGGTGGTTATAGGGGCAGACTACACAAAAAATATGTGGAGGCTTCTGAGGTGGACCGCATAGAATACTGTGGCGGCCATAAAAGTCAAGAAACCTACCCGGATTCGTGGTGTCTATCATTTCCACCATGTAAATAAAAAAAATATAAAAACAACAAAAACAAAAGAAACATAGAAATCATTTTTTTGATTGTGTGTTTGTTTTATTTATATTCACATCACATTTCCACACACATACCCACCATTCGTCACCCCATATCACCCCTAGCTTATGGTAATCTTATGAAGTCAAGACAAAGCTTTAGCTTGAAACCAACCACTTGCATTCATGGACCATGTGTAGAGGAGAAAAATGGTGCACCTAGAAAAGAGAAATGAAATGCATTTATTTATCTAAGCACTAAAAAGAGACATTTAATGTAAGCATGATAACAAATAAGTAAAATAAATGGGGGTCCTCTTTATATTAATTGACTTATCAAATCCACGGTTAAAAAACATCCCCTTGATGGATCTAAGTTGATACGATCACTATAGAAGTGTCAAAGGATCCAATCCTTTCAAAGACTCAAGATATGCTTCAAGTCCTTCCTCACACTCATAAATTGAAGAGCAGGTTTTTGATACCGCTACGATGATCTATATAAATTTGAACTTGTAGATATTTCCTTGTGTACTGAGTTGTATGGATCTACACACAAAGGATTTAGATTTATTAATAACATGTGTAAATTAAAATGAAATTAGAGATATGCATATAATAGTGAATATGAAGAGCAAAATAGATGGTGCAAAACTACCCAAAATTATACCAAAACTTAGTATAATGCATATAATCTACTATAGAATTGATCTATGCTAAAATAGAAATGAAATTGGATGTAGAGGTCATGGTTGTCCCTAGGTGTTCCAATTGTGACTGTTAGAATGAAAAGCATAATAGAAGGTCCAAAACTATTCAAAATAGTACCAAAACGTAGCATAGTGCATATAATCTACTCTAGAAATGATCATGCTAAAATTGAAATGAAATTGTATGCATATTCATGGCCTTCCTTGGATGTTCCAATTGTGACTGTTGATTGTCCCAGGTTGGGATGGCTAAAAAACCTGGTGGCTTTTACCACCAATTCATTTGGGATCTGATTCAAACTATTCCTAGAGGTTTTTTCATCGCATTTTGGGATCTGATTCACTAAAATGTATAGGTTTTGGAATGGGTTTGTGTATTTGGGATCACTTATAAACCTCCTTTGATTTATGGAGATTTCAAAGGCAAACATGCGGGTGCAAGTTTGATTGAATCTAAATAACGCTTCGTTGCAAAATATTGCAAATAATCTTCTCTGAATTGGGTGGATTGACTCCATTTTATAGCTCAAAAGAGCATAAGGTCAAATGGGTAAGTTAGGGCATGTGAGGCAAGTGCCATCATTTATCAAAACCTTACCATAGAATGAGTGGGAGAAACCTCCAATTTCTAGTTTGTGATGGATTTAATGTGTACTAAATATTTCATAAATCAATGTGCAAGATAAATGGTAGAGTTTGATTACCATTTTTCCCACCCTTGAATTTTTAAGGGTCCTAGGCCATGGTCATCCCACCTAGGGATGGTTGTTGGTGGTTGTCGTTGGGTGGGATGACCATGAACTGTGGTCATCCTGGGGTGGGATGACCATGGTTGCATGGACCAAAACTTTCCAAAAGTGTGGTAGAACTTCCAAAAAGTGATTAGGACCACTATCTAACCCTTGAGGGTTTTCCAAGGGGGTTATATGGTGCTAATAAGAGTACATATTGGTAGTATAATTAGATTTATGTGCTTTTAGTGTCTATAGGTGCCCCTTTTTGGTATGCATTGTGTGAAACATAGCATAGAGCAAAAATCGATGACTAAACTATCAAATAATTAAGGTTGTTTAGTAACATAACCAACTTTATATGCCCTCATCATGGAAGAAGCATACATTCTTGGAATCCTTGCTTTTGACCTATTTGAAGGATTTGATTTTGGTATACCTTTCAAATGCACTGTAAGAACTGGTTTTTGGGCTTAGGGTATACTTAGTCTTGGTTTATTTTTTGCTTATAAGCCTATTTCAGGATTAGGGTTCCAAGGCTTCAAGGATACCAAGACTTTGTTATGTAGAATTGGTGCTAAATTATGTGCCCTAGTGTGGGTTTAAAATTATCTTTAGCAATAATTCTTTTGAATGTATGCAAGTTGCACTTTTGAGTGTTTGAGTGTTGATTTTGATTATGAATTCATAATTATGACTATCCCCTCAAGTGATGATTCGATTAGGGAATTCCCAATGATAAAAGCGAGTCACTTGATCAATATGACTTGATTAGGGTTTCTTCAGATTTACCCATTGTAAAATTTACCATTTTTATTAGGATTTTGATGGTTTTGTTGATATTTCATGGAAGAAAGGAAATGAATACCTCATTCCCATGGAGCAGTCCAACCGCAATGGCCTTCTTGGAAATTGAAGTAGAGAATTTTCAATTCATCAATAAATAATTTGGTTCAATCTTTACCCATTGTGAATTTTATTAGTTTTGTTATGTTTTTTATGGTTTTGAGGCCTTTTTATTTGTCTTTTATTCTATTTTTTGGTGTTTTCTAGTGGCCATACTAGGGTGGGATGGATGCAGAGTTCATGGCTATTCTAGGATGGTATGGTCACCAATTTTTTTGATCGTCCCACCATGGGGTGACCATGCTTATTCTAGGTATTTTTAAGCTCATAATTGGCAAAATGAGCTCAATGTGCAAGATAAATGGTAGAGTTTGATTACCATTTTTCCCACCCTTGAATTTTTAAGGGTCCTAGGCCATGGTCATCCTACCTAGGAATGGTTGTTGGTGGTTATCACTGGGTGGGACGACCATGAACTGTGGTCATCCTGGGGTGGGATGACCATGGTTGCATGGACCAAAACTTTCCAAAAGTACGGTAGAACTACCCAAAAATGATTAGGACCACTATCTAACCCTTGAGGGTTTCCCAGGGGGGTTATATGGTACTGATAAGAGTACATATTGGTAGTATAATTAGATTTATGTGATTTTAGTGTCTATAGGTACCCCTTTTTGGTATGTGTTGTGCGAAACATAGCATAGAGAAAAAATCGATGACTAAACTATAAAATAATTAAGGTTGTTTAGTAACATAACCAAATTTAGATTCCCTCATCGTGGAAGAAGCATACATTATTGGAATCCTTGCTTTTGACCTATTTGAAGGATTTGATTTTGGTATACCTTTCAAATGCACTGTAAGAATAGGTTTTGGGGCTTATGGTATACTTGGTCTTTGTTTCTTTTTTGCTTATAAGTCTATTTCGGTATTAGGGTTCCAAGGCTTCAAGGATACCAAGACTTTTTTATGTAGAATTGGTGCTAAATTATGTGCCCTAGTGTGGGTTTAAAATTATCTTTAGTAATAATTCTTTTGAATGTATGCAAGTTGCACTTTTGAGTGTTTGAGTGTTGATTTTGATTATGAATTCATAATTATGACTACCCCGTCAAGTGATGATTCGATTAGGGAATGAACAATGATAAAAGTGACAATTCACTTGACCAATATGACTTGATAGGGTTTCCTCAGATTTACCAATTGTAAAATTTACCATTTTTATTAGGATTTTGATGGTTTTGTTGATATTTCATGGAAGAAAGGAAATGAATACCTCATTCCCATGGAGCAGTCCAACCGTAATGGCCTTCTTGGAAATTGAAGTAGAGAATTTTCAATTCATCAATAAATAATTTGGTTCAATCTTTACCCATTGTGAATTTTATTAGATTTGTTATCTTTTTGGTGGTTTTGAGGCATTTTTATTTGCATTTTATTCTATTTTTGGGTGTTTTCTAGTGGCCATACCAGGGTGGGATGGATGCAAAGTTCATGGCTATTCTAGGATGGTATGGTCACCAAATTTTTTGATCGTCCCACCATGGGGTGACCATGCTTTTTCTAGGTATTTTTAAGCTCATAATTGGAAAAATGAGATTATTTGCACACTTCTGACTTGGTAGATTAATAGGTGAGTAGGAGAGTGATTTTATGGAGTGGATCACTGCTAAAACTATCCCACAATAACCATGATCCAACCTCTAGAATCGAAGAGCGGTGGAACCGATGAAAGACGGGTAAGGGCTCAATTTACTACTAGACTTTGTTAAATTTGGAAATGTAATTATTTTTGCATTTTCCAATGAAACACAATAAAATCTCACTAAATGAACCTCATTAGTGATAGCATTTATTTATTTTTTACTTTAATTTTTGTTTTTGTGCAATTTTATTTATTTTTTTTGTATTTTTATGAGGTTTCTTTACTTGTTTTTGGTGGCTAGGGAGGCCAATTTTGAGTATTTTTTGGGGTCATCCCTGGGTGGGATGGCTGCTAATTTGGGGGCCATACCTAAATGGGACAACCATAATTTTGAAAGAAAAAGGTATATTTTTTTTGTTATTTTTTTTGTTTTTTTAAGCTTGCCCCTTCTAGGTGATCAAGAGCTGGTATCAAAATTTTATGCTCTTTTAGACCACTAGGGAACTAATGACAGAGGATGACTAGAAATGGATTGACACCATTGGTCTAAATCAAGTGACACGGTTAGAGCTAGTGATATCAAACAGAGCCTACTTGATTGCTTTGATAGATTTGTGAGATCCTCGCACCAACACCTTCCACTTGTTGACTAGGGAGATAACGGTGAAGCTAGAGGACGTATACTGGATGTTGGAAATTCTGAGTATTTTGGTTGTCATTGATGTCAAAGGTAAAATGATTGAAAATGATATTCTAAGTTGAAATATTAAATTTGCAAGGAAAATATCTCCATTGAAAAAGGAAGACAAGGTAGACAAAGCTCTGTTGAAAAAGGTTTATTATTTGCAAGGTTGAAGAAGTTCCCAAGGCAAAACACGAAGGTTCTAAGAAGATTAATTATAATATTTAATTTAAAAAATTAAATATTATAATAATAATTTAAATTACTTATGGCACAAAAATTTAAATATTTTTAATTGGCAAAAGTGTCAACATCATTTTTCCTAAGTTGAACTGTATATATAAGGTGTAATATAAAAATTGTTTGGTAGTATGTGAAAATAATTTTTTGGCATTCGAATTACTGACTGCATCCTATTCGCAAATAAAAAGTGCACGATGTTCAGTGAAGGTAAGAGGAGAAAGAGACGCATGTGCTTTTAATAAAGCATACGGTGCACCAGTTTTAAATAAAAGCAGGTGCATGATTGTTTCCAACTAAACGGATAGCTCAGTTGGTAGGTAGACCCTGTGTAAGGTGTGGTATGAAGGAGGTTCTAATATCGAGTCTCAGTGGTGATAGGTTATTCATTTTATTTTGTTGATGAAATTTTTGCGATAGGTTTAAAGCAAAGGTGGTGCATTGATATTATTTTATGGGCAGTTAGCCCACATGGTGCTCTAGCAAACGCTAGAGCATGGGCTTCATGAGGTCACGTGTTTGAATCCCTATGGTAGCAAGTTGGTAAGGGAATTTTTTTATAAAACCTTTGTTTTATTTTAGGGAGTCATAAGGGTTAGGTGTTGATTAAGAGTGTCATAAGGGTTGAAATTAATGATGCATGATTTTTTCTATTAGGGAGTCATAAGGGTTAAGTTTAATAAAGTTTAAATTTGCACTTAGGGAGTTATAAGGGTGTAATTTAATAAAATATTAAGAGTGCTTTATATAGTTTTATTTTTGCAAAGTGCATAAATGAAAAATATGTTTTGCATGCAAGAATAGGAGTAATAAGGTGTAATAGTGACTTGACATTTTGTTGTAATTCTTGTATGGTGAAAAGTGATTTTGAGGGTATTTGATAAGTATTAATGCTTATATTTTGAGAATGAAGAAGAGTTATTAAGGATCATTTTTAGGTTTCTTTGAGCACATATTTTTAGGAAGAAAGTCTATGTGGATGTTTTGAGAAAATATTTTGCTATCTAACCCTTGAAGTGGCACTAGAAAAATCAGTTATTTATGAGAAAGTCTTTTGAGGACATATCTTCATCAGAGTAAATTAAGAGGTATGGGCACATAATTACTTGTTTAAGGTGTTTCATTGATTAAATGTTTCTAGAACATAATGTGGAGATAAAAGGGTTGTTTGGTATGCATTGTTGAAAATATTTGAGTTAGGGTTTGAGACCTACATGTGCATCAAGCATTGAGAGAAAGTTAAAACAATTGCATTAGAGTTTGAAATATTCCTTGTACTTGATTTTTGAATATTTTTGGAAATATTTGTGATAGATTTTGAGAACAAGTTGTGTTTTTATTGTTGAAAGAGATTGAAACATTTGTGCTAGATATTGTGAACTACTTGTGCTAGGTTTGAAGATAAGTTTTTGCATCTTTGTGAAACCTTTTTGAGCATGTGTTATGATCAATTATGATAATGTATTAGGGTAGGTTTGAGGTATAATTGTGAGAATTTTTAAGATAGTGTTGTGAGAAGATTAAATTTTACTTGTGAGTAGGTTTGAGGTAGATTTGTGAGCAGGTTTAAGATAGTGTTGTGAGCAGATTGGATCAATGTTGGGAGTAGATTGGATCATATGGGCAAATTTAATCAGGTTTGAGTAGATTTAATCAGGATAGAGTTATCCTATGAAGAGAGATCCACAAACTAGAGTAGAGGGGATAGAGTTCTCCTATGGAAAGGGATCTACAAACTAGAGTAGTGAGTACATAGGTATCCTATGGATAGAGATCCATGAACTTGAGCATAGGGGATTGACGTCTCTTTTGGATAGAGGTCCATAAACATTGTAATAGGTATTTGGTTTCCAAAATATTCATTGAGAAAATTTATAAGATATATTTTCTCCATAGACGTAACCGACATTGGGTGAACCATGTTAAATCATGTCTCTCATGTGTGTTATGATGTGTGCATTTTTTACTAATTTGATATTATTGTTTTTATCATTTGGATTGAAAAGTAAAATGTTTTATATTATACTGTTCACCCCCTCTAAGTATAATATTATGTTCTTCACTAGATTTTGTGTATTTTGATAGAGGGGTATCTAATTTTTTCTACTCATCAAGATCTTAGAGACACGATTTTGTAAAGGTATTTTAGAGAGGATTAGCACAAGGCATTACGATACTTACCTAGCAGAGACATCCTAGTAGATATATGGTATGAGGAAAATGTCTTGACTATGAGACACGCCTTGTTGATGATGCTTATCTTCAACATGTTGCTACCAGACTCATCAGAATCTAGGTTCCCCTAGAACCTTTTGGACTTGGCATTTTCATTGGTATAGTGTACCCTAAAGAGGTCGTTAGTGATGATGTGGGACACTACTTTGCTAGCACAAATTTATGATGAGTTGTATAAGATCCACTATCACGGGTAAAAAGGATTAGGCTAAAAATTTCTATTATAGGTGTGTGGATGGTAGCACATAGTCGTGGATTGACCATAGGGACTACCTTGGACAACACAAGAAAAACTCATGGATGGGAAGATAGGATATGGGATCCTATGGTAGAAAGACCAAGATAGGGATCTAAGTCATCCTAATGTAGGTATGATTGATCATTATGCAAAATTATTTGTATGGCTTAGGGTAGAGGATGTTTCTAGGAGACAATATAGAGATTTTCCAACATGGCCTAAGGTTGAGGTGTAGCTTCTATGGGTACAATGAGGGAGATGGTTATTTTATCGACATGTGACCGAGCAAGAGTATTTACCATATGCTTGAGCTATATGGTATTTTAGGCTATACCAAGGGTTTCCTAGCAAGCCAGTGATCTACCAACACTATATGGATGAAAGGATACTTACTTGGCCTATAGTGGAGGTAGTTAGATAGGAGGTTTATCCTACATAGGTCACTACTAATCTAGATGATTTAGGGACCACAACAGAGTATGACTCTTGTTGGGTGATGAACCAGTGGGAAGAGGAGGAACCGTTGGGATGTGGTACAAATGCAATGATAGAGGAGGCTTGCAAGGAGAATTTAGATTAGGGATATTATGAGACTCCTAATGAGGAGAAGTTAAAATTAGGTGAGTGACATGTACATTGTCAGATAGATGATGAGTGGATGGATATAATTGATATGGAGGGTCAGTAGGATGATTATGATGAGGATTATTTTGAGGAGCAAGGAGTGTAGGTACAGTTGGCAACATGAGATGCCACCATTACTAAGCTACAAGGTGAGCTGATTAGAGGGATAGAGGAGTGGAGGAAGTACATAGAGGAGAGTGATCTCCTAAAAACACATGTGCCAACTACTAATGTATATATTGAGAGGTAGGTAGTAGTGTTTGAGAGGCAGGCGATAGAGATAGAATCTTGTCAATCATAGGTTAGATAAATGAGCTCAATCCAAGGGGTATTGGGTAGTGATGAGGTATCTCGGCTATGGGTAGAGGTGACACAACTCTAAAAATTATTGGATGACTACCAATATCATCATCGAGAGGAGCTATCATACACATAGGATTTGGAAGATGAGGTAGCATGCCTTAGAGGGTGCTTACCAGCTTGTTCTTCTACTAATGGGTCCCAATAGAGTAGGAGGAGCGATATGGGGTAGTTATCTATGATTGTGGGAGCTTCTAGATTTATGAGGAGATCATATAGGGTAGGGGGAGCAAATATGGGAACTCTTGATGAATGATGATTGAGGGTGGCAGTGTGAGTTATGGTACTAGTCCTGCATGACCATGGCTTTTGAGACTCTATGGTTGTTTTTAGATTTTTGGGAGTGTGAGGTTTGAGGACCCACTTTATTGTAGCCTATGGGAAATTTTGGATGATGATGTAGCTTTCTACCCCATACATACATACATACATATAAATGAGTTTTTCTAATGTCATCATGTGTTTCCTTACTACTCTATTAGATGTATGAAATGTTTATGTTTACTTTATTCATGCTTTTATGAATGATTATCATGGATGCATGTATTATAATATGATGTTGGTTGATGATATGTACATTGTACGTGTGTGTATGTATAATGAAATGGATGATTTATTAATCTGTATGATGAATTATAAATACTATTTGATACACTATGCTAGCACCATAGACTGTATAAAATTCATCGATTTATTTTTAATGTTATCATAAGACTATGTGGTGGATTGTAAAATGTAAATTGACAAACATGTAATAAAGTGGTATGGAATGGAATGAATAGTAAGATGTTATATAATTTTCTTGAGGATTTTGTGAGACTCAAACACTCTAGTGAACTAGTCAAAATTTATATATTAACCATACAAGACGTTTTGGCAAGGTTTAAATTTTCTAGGATGACCAAGATATTCAATATCCTTGTGTGTGCATGTGAGTTCATTATTATGATAATGTATAAAGTTACCCAAGTGCCAAACGGGATTTATGCAGCCCCTATGTACTTAATATCACTCTATGAGTATCATGAAACTAAGTTTTATACATAGTTGGATTAGACCATTAGGCAATATAGGCTACCAAAAGCTAGCTCATCCTCAAGCAAACATTGGTCTGTATAAAATATCACTAATGTGATAGATATATCATCATGTGTAAGGATACCTCCATTGCTAGGTAAGCTTGATGCCACCAAATCTATAATTAGGATCACCTCATAGTTGTCAAATGCTAAGAATTCTAGAGATTCAAGTTCAATCCATCCTTTTTTTATTTTATTTTTAAATTTCTCTAGGGATTTGCTTATTTTTGTTTTTGTGAGCAAGGGATTTTGGTAGTGGTGAGAACCACTGTTTATTTTGCTTTTTGCTTTTTTTAGTTGTGAAAACCATGTTTTCATTTTTTTTTTTTTTAGTGGTAAAAAGCACTTTTTCATTTGGGGAATTTTGCTTTTGTATTTGTTGTTCTTTAGATACTTGCCTATATTTGGCATGGGACAAGGGATTTTTATTGCTTTGGATAGGTAGGAGCTTGTCCTTTTGTCAATTTTCAATATTTTTAAATCATGCACATAGGGGAATGAGTAAGGTAAACTTTTTTCTTTAAGATAGCAAGGACCACTTTGTAGGTTTCATATTTCCTTGTGCCAAAATTAGATTTATTAATGTGTGAATGTATTGGGATTATGATGTATACAAGGTATAATCAAAGAAAACCTCTACCTTATAAAAATTAGGATATATTTTTATAAAATTTGAAAAGAAAACTAGAGATGGTTGAGTGACCAAAAACCCTAATGATGCCTTATAAAAAATGACTAGGTGAAGGGAAACATACACAAATACGAAAGGTGGGGAATGTTGATGGAAATGATAATTGTAATGTAGACAGGTGTTAATAATGACCTTTGAAATTTTTTATTTTGAAGAATGGCTAGTGTACAAAATTGGTGCCAGGCATGTATGAGCAACTCTAGAATACAAAATGTCATGATGGGTATGCTTAATGCAAGTGATTGTATAATGCAACAATATGAAATGTAATGCAATATTTTTGTATTATTGTTATTTTAATGATATTTTTTGATATATATGTATATATATATATATATATATATATATATATATATATATATATATATATATATATATATATATATATATATACATTTGACCAATGGGCTTCATGGATGCAATTGGGGCTTTTTGGGTGACCAAAGGGTTTATGGGTACCTCTAAGGCTTTTTGGGTGACCAACGAATTTATGGATACATTTGGGACTTTTTGGGTGACCAAAGAGTTTATGGATACCTTTGGGACTTTTTAGGGTGATCGAAGGGTTTATGGGTACCTTTGGATATTTTTGGGTGACTAAAGGGTTTATAGGCACCTTTGGGTATTTTTGGTGACCAAAGGATTTATGGGTACTTTTGGGGATTTTTGGATGACCAAAGAGTTTATGGATACCTTTGGGTGACCAAAGGGTTTATGGGTACCTATAAGGCTTTTTGGGTGACCAAAGAGTTTGTGGGTACCTTTGGGATTTTTTGGGTGACCAAAGGGTTTATGGGTACCTTTGGATCTTTTTGGTTAACCAAAGGATTTATTGGCACTTTTGGGGCTTTTAGGTGACCAAAGGGTTTATGGATACCTTTAGGGATTTTTGGTAGGGCATGATGAGATCTATGGAAATCATATGAATGGATGAAGGATATCTATTGGATGGGCTATTAGGTCTATTAACAAGAGGTTATCGCAAGACTTGCAAAGGTGGTTGTAGTGGATGTGGAAGGATCGAATGTGGTCGATATGGAAGGGGGTAAGCTTGCTTATTGAGTTGTAAAAGATATTTCCAAATAGGATGTGGTAATGGGAACACATGCAATTAGAACCATTATTTATCATCCAATGGGACAATTTATTTGTATTCCTCATCTAAACTAGGGGATTTAATAGGTGTTACATTGTAATATGATCCATCATTAGTTGTCCATTCATAAGGATGATCTTAATCCTATTTCTCATTGTCATATGGAAGAGTATACAAACATTCACCTTGTTCATAGGATCATGTGAAATCACAAGATATCTTTTGATCTATCATATTTATGGGAAAATAATCCCCTAAATAGTGAACATGATTAGGATTAGTATAAGGATTGCGTGCAAGCTCATATCTATAGTTCAGGCCTAGGCACTCTAAACTATCTATGAGGATGTAAAGAGGTATAGGTTTGTTGTTTACTAATCCAGATTTATCATATGGTATTTGATATTGCAATTGGAAAGGAATGTGAGTACCTTATTCGTACAACCCCAAACCATATCCATGCTAATGGAAGCGATGGAGGGTTATTCATATTATTTTTTCTTAGGATATGATTTTATGCCATATTAAATACCCCCATATATGAAGTTCATTTTATTGAGAGGTATGCCTAGAGGTACGATGGTACCTATGGGAAGACAAGGTCATATCATATTCTGTATTTTCTCAATGGTTGAAATTGTTGTAATATTCCTTACTAAATATTCTCCTAATCCCATGGTAGCCATATGGACTATGAATTGTGAAGGTGAGGATGGAGGAGATGAAAGTGAGGCTTGAGATAAATTAATGCTTGTCTCATGAGGTGGTTCCTTGTCTTCTAGAATAGGAATATCTTCTATGGAAATGGTAGATATGATTGGAGAGATCTCATCAATAGGTATCTTTGACATGTTCCTCTTTGGAGTATTTGATGATGACAAATGTGTATCTAAAGGTTCCAATGATGATGATGGTATAGAAGAATATGGTAATGGATTAATGGAAGGTGATAATGAAGGAGCTAAACCTTGAATGGATGTATTTGGTTGCTAGTCCAAATGAATTGATGGCAAGATCGACTCGGGGATGAGTTGTACCAAGTTAGAGTATTTGAAGGGTTCAAGGTCTAAGAAGACATGTACTTGTCATTTGTGATTGTACTTTAAACATTGGTGAGCTATGGATGGCACACACTTCATGTCCCTAATATAGGGTCTTCCCAAAAAGATATTATAAGCCATTACACCCTCTAATATGTGACACAATGTTGGTATGGTTTTGAATCCCACTTGAATAGGTAAGACTATAATGCCAACCATTGAGTATATAGTATCATTGAATGCTCAGAGGTATACGTGGATGCAACAATATGGGATGTTGGAAGACCTAGATGTTGGAGAGCATTTGTGGTGATGATATTGCTTGAAGAACCAGTATCAATTAGAACTCTTTTGTAATGTGTTCCATTTACACATGCAATTATGTGTAAGGGAGGATCAACCCCATCATTTGATATTGGTTTGAGTTTATGTTCATGAAATGTGATTATTGTATCTTTGTACTACTAAATGTGCCCCATAAAATTGATAAAGGAGTTAGACTCTTGGGACTGTAGTTTGATCGACTTAAGGATATCCATAAGAGCTTCTCAATGAGGTGGAGACTATTGTATAAGCTCATAGATAGAGATTCGTGTCGACGTTGTTTGTAAGATTTGATCAAGTTTACTTTTTACGGTGATTAGTGGATGATGTGGAAGGCTTTTACACTGGAGGTGGTAGAGGCTATGACATGGATGGAATGTTATTTGGAGCTACAAGTGGTGCAAATTTATTTGAATAACGCATATTACTTATCATGATGCTAACGACCCTAATGAACCCTTATTGAGGGGGTGTCGTATGGACCTTGTTTACCTATTTTTCTTGATTTTACTATACCTCATGAGTGGGAAAAGGGTCTTTAAAGATACCCATCTAATGATTACTTGTTGCAAGAGGCTTATCAACTTGAAGATAATTCCTATCAAATGTCTTGTACTAGTTGTTTGAATGAGTAGCATATTTGTACATCATGCCCATTTTGCCTATGGTACTTACAATACAAACTTTGGTTTATTCATATCTATAGGTTGGATCTCAGGTAGAGTAATTGCTTTGGTTGCACATAATGCTCAAATAGGGAATCCATAGACTCAATAAAGGGTGTAAATTGTTACAGAGGGTGACGTTGTTGGTTTTGACCTTAATGAGTGTTGTTATTGTAATTTTTAGGAGGAGGTTGGGCTTGATAATTTACCTTTTAAGGTGGCATTGGTTGCATAGGACCTGAAATGCTAATGGTAAATTGATTAACTACTATAATCTTTGGTTGTGTTGGATTACCTTTTGTTTTCTTATTCCACTCCTTATAGGGTTTTGCAATCTCCCCCTCTTGAATTTTTATTTCTTTGATTTTTCTATCCTACACTAGAGCATCTTTCAGAGTTTGGTATTGTTAGAGTTGTAGCAATAATAAAATTGTCTTTAAATAACTCTTGGAAAACATGCGAGTCAACTAAAAAACTAGTAGTAGATATGGTATCTTAGTGAGTAGCATTCACCACCTATTACCATAATCCATGATTGACTCATCATCATATTGGTTCAACTTTGTGAGGTCTATCAAAGTTATATTTTTCTTAGTGTTAAAATTGAAATATTCCAGGAATGTATCTACAAATTTTTCAAATATATGGATGATATGCCTTGGGAGTTGATTGTACCACTCTATGACTAGGCCCGAGAGGGTGATCATAAATATTCTTAGAAGTAAGGTATCATTATCCTGGATATAGAAGCATTGATTCATAAACCTAGTAACATGCTCCTATGCATCTTCCTCTCCTTTGAATCTATCCATATTGGGAATTTTGAAATGCTTTAGGTATGAAGGGGAAGGTATTGATGTATGAAGTGGTTGATTTTGAAGCTGGTGCAAAGTAGGCTTTTGAAGCCCAAACCCAGAGGTCTTGTTTTCTATTATTTCAATGTGTTCAACCAAAGATTCACATGCATCAAAGGATTTGATCTCCTTTTATTTTCTTTGGCCTCATGAGGGATCATGAGGAATGTCAAGCATATGGTATGGTGGTTGAGTATCATCAACCATGACTCCATAAGGTGCTTCCAAATATTCCTCTTCTAGTTCAAAATAATCATAGGCTCCATAAGGTGTTTCCTAAATTGACCTACAAGGAGGAACAAATACCTGCGAAAGGAGATCTATGTTTGGCCAAGGAGGCAAGTCCTAATTGGGACGAGGAGGTTGAGGAGGTAAAGTTTGGTTAGGCCTAGGAAGCCTATTTTGATTAAATGTAGGTTACCTTTGATGAACCCCCTATATATGAGTACTTGGGGTAGAGACCCTATTGCATAATATCTTTTGAAATAGCTCATGGTTTTGTTGTTCAATTATTTGCTTTTATAACTAATGCTAGTGATTCAAGTGTTGTTTATCCAACCAAATTTGATTGAATTGAGCTTGGTGGTCAACATATTTTTGAACAACTTGATTTATCTGATACACTATGCAAGGTCTATTAGCCCTAGTAGTATATCCATGGGGTCTATCCTATTTAGGAGGATTTAAAATATTGACTATGAGATTACCTTGATTGAGAGAGGTCATGTTAACTTGAGGCTAAAACTTAAATAGATGTTATTTATACTCATTTGGCATAGAAGCACATCGTGCTTGCATGGAATAATTAAATTGAGGATAATCAAGACCCTCCTTGTGTCTTCCTTCATCACTAAGGAAGGGAAGGGCTGTATTTTCTCACATAGGGTGATGAGTATCATACTCATCTCAGTACTTATATTACTAATATATATTAGGGTAGTTTAAGGGCATAGTTTGATCATTTGGCCATGACCATGGTGCATAATCATGATCTTGCACATAGGTGTACAAGGTAGATCGAGAACAAAAATATGTGGTATTTCTCTATTTATTGGTACCTCAATGCGTAGTTGTCATTCTTGATAGAAGGCATGTGAAGTGTCTATATCTAGAAAGTATGTTCCATGATTAGGACCAAGACCTATAGGGGTGTCCCACATAGGGGTCCCTTGTAGGTTAGGTTCTTGATTTGAAATTCTAAGACTTGGGCGAGTAGGAGGCTACAAAGGAGGTATAATCATATCCTTAGGTTCAAATCAGATATGGTCTATGTATCCTTGCCTACTCTCTATAATTTCATCCCTTAAATGGGCTTGGTTGTGGGTGCATACCATAGATACTTTATTCCAAACCCTAAGTTATTATATCTTTTACAAATGTTAATGATGCAACACACAAGAATGAAAACACACAATAATACAAGTGTTTATCTCTTTTAAAAGATTTTATATGTATTACCTACAATATTTTGGTGTGTTTTTGATTTTTTGTTTTGCAAAGAGATCTATTTTCACATGTTTTTCTTTTGTTGGATGATATTATCAATGTTAAAAGTATTTCACTTGTATACTCGTAGCGACAAAACCTAGCGATGAAGTCCAAGAAGTCATACCCATTAAAATATGGAGATGAAATTCATATCTAATTAGGGAGCATAGGTCCTACCAGTCCTCATCCATATTGACCATGGGTAGCGATACACCCTCTAAAGAGGAATGCATGCTATTTTCCATGGCTAAGATAGTTCTTGGAGCTAGCTTTGGCCAAAAAATAGGGTTTGTATCATGTGAGCCAATGGGTGGAGATGAAGCCCATCATTTTTGGTCTCTATTAGTGGTTGGGGATGAAGTTCCAATTCACTAATGTTCAAATATGACATGGTGTGTGCGGTTCCTTTTATACTTAAAAAATTAAAACCAAAGATCACACAATGATAACTTCACTAAATGCAAAACAATGTTTCAACTTTAGAAGTATTCAATAAATGATGGAACCTACAAAATGCATACCTTATATAGCAACCTAACCATTATGTAGATCGCAAGCAATCAAACCACACAAATGCATTCCTACTTGGTTATTTTCCTATTTTTTCTTCTTTTTGTTATTTTTGAGATTAATAAAAAGTGAAATCTACTTTTCAAGCAAACAAGGGAAAGAAATAAAAGCTAAATCTAACTTTCTTTAAATAGTAATAATGTAAAGTAAGGTCCAAATACTCATCTTGAAAGCCTAATATGTTGATGTTTTTGTCAATTCGAGCTATAGGCTCCCTATTTGACGGCCATCCTAGGGTGGGATGGTTGCCAATTTGGAGGTCATCCCTGGGTGGGATGGCTGCCATGGCCATCCCTAGGTGTTCCAATTAGAAAATCAAGGGTCGTTTCATGCTAAAATGACCAAAACCTACAAAATTGTAGAGTCAAAACAATGTTAAAACTTGCCTAAATTAAATAGGATAGGGGTCCCACTGTGATCACCACTATAGAGGGAAAAATTGGTGCACCTAGAAAAGGTAAATGAAATACATCTATTTATCTAAGCACAAAAAATAGACATTTAATGTAAGCATGATAATAAATAAGTAAAATAAATGGGGGTCCTCTTTATATTAATTGATTTATCAAATCCATGATTACAAAATATCCCCTTGAGGGATCTGAGTTGATACAATCATTACAAAAGTGTCAAAGGATCTAATCCTTTCAAAGACTTAAGATGCACTTCAAGGTCTTCCTCGCACTCATGAATTGAAGATCAGGTTTTTGATATCACTATGATGATCTATCTATATTCAAACTTGTAGCTTCTTCCTTACGTGCTGAGATACCTGGATCTACACAAAGGATTTAGATTTGTTAATAGCATGTGTGTATTGAAATGAAATCAAATATATGCATATAATAGTGAATATGAAGAGTGAAATAGATGGTGCAAAACTACCCAAAATTACACCAAAACTTAGTATAATGCATATAATCTACTCTAGAATTGATCTATGCTAAAAAAAAATAAAATTGGATGTAGAGGTCATGGTCATCCTTGGGTGTTCCAATTGTGACTATTAGAATGAAAAGCATAATAGAAGGTGCAAAACTATTCAAAATGGCACAAAAAATTAGCATAGTACATATAATCTACTCTAGAAATGATCTATGTTGAAATTTAAATGAAACTATATGCAGATCCATGGCTAGCTCTAGGTGTTGCAATTATGACTATTAACCATCCCAGATGGGGATGACAACCAAACCTGGTGGTTTTTGCCACCAATTTATTTGGGATATGGTTCAAACTATTCCTAGGGGTGTTGTCATCAAATTTTAGGATTTTATTCACTAAAATGGATAGGTTTTAGAATGGGTTTATGTATTTGGTATCACTTAGAAGCCTCCTTCAATTGATGGAGATTTCAAAGTCAAATACGTAGGTGCAAGTTTGATTGAATCTTAGTAGCACTTCATTGCAAAATATTGTGAAGAATCTTCTCTAAATTTTGTGGATTGACTCCATTTTATATCTCAAGAGAGCACAAGGTCAAATTGACAAGTTAGGGCATGCGAGGCAAGTGCCACAATTTGTCAAAACCTTACCATGCATTGAGTGGGGAAATTCTCAAATTTGGGCCTCTAATTTGCATTTTGTGATGGATTTGATGCATCCTAAATCTATGATAAATCAATGGATGGGATATATGGTAGAATTTTATTGTCATTTATCCTACCCTTGAATTTTTAAGGATCCTAGAACATGTCCATCCCACCTAAGGATAGTTATTGGTGGCAATCCTTGGATGGGATGACGATGAAACGTGGTTGTCCTAGGGTGAGACAACCGTGGTTGCATGGCACAAAAATTCATAAAAGTGGGGTAGAACTTCCCAAAAGTGGTTACTACATAGATATTGATGTTCTCAAGAGTTACTTAAGTGTGGTTCTTCCATTATTACCTCCCCTTAACAATCTACATCAAACCATTCCCATATTTCATCAAGATCCTATTCATTATCATAAATATAAAACTAACCACATCATCACTAATTCACTTTTCAAATCAACAGCTGCAACTACTCAAAATATCATCTATTCTAATCCACTTTACAAAGAACAAGTCAATATAATTTTTTAGGTATCAACATCCATCCCATCTACATCATATGTTGATCCCACTCAATAAAACATCCCTCATTTGGTTATAATACACTTTACCACCTACCTGCCATTAACATCCACTCATATTAGCAAAACTGATCAGATTAAATCATCCACCCCATTCAACCATACCCTCTACATCTATGATAGTCATACATCAAGGTTTTCAACATCTACAATAATTTCTTATGGATAATGCTAATCAAAGAACCCATCATATATCATAGAAACAATCATAGATGATAGACTTTAATCATACCCACTAACCCAATTAAAAATATCTATGTAAATTCATCATAACACCATACCTTCATCCCTGCATCACCCTATAAAAAACATCATAAAAAATAATTATTTCACAATAATATTCAACATAACATGTAAAATAATCACATTCCAATTAACAAAACACAATACAATACACATAAAGCAAACCAAAGTTTTCAATCACCATTTGAAGACTCCAAATATCAATTTTTGCATAATCAAATTGATAATCTAGCCATGCAAATTCTTGGAATGCTCTATTAGAATTCAACCTTAAGGTAGAGGTTCAATCATTCAATTCATTCTTCGATACCATCACTGCCCTGTCTGGTAGATTTTACATTACCAAAGTTTTCTAAGTTTAAGAGGGATGAGGATCCTTGAGATCACGTAACTGGGTTTATCAATGCATGTTTTAGGATACAAGATAATGATACCCTAATGCTTTGAAACTTTCCTCAAAAATTTGATGGAGATACTCTAGAATGGTACAACTATTTACTGCACCAAAGTATATTTACTTTTGAGTAACTAGAAAACCAATTCTTAGAGAATTTCTCTCTAAATGTTAGAAATAAAATAACATTAACTGATGTGTTCAACCTATGATAATTTTAAGATGATTTAGCTTATGACTTTGGAAACTGTTGGAGAATAATCATTACTACATTACCATTATCACTCCCCATGGTACAATTAACAAGAATGTTCACAAGGAGTTGTTCTAAACCCATATCCTTGTTACTACAATTGCAACAATATATAACATTCAAAGAAGCTCTCACCTAGGCTTGAGTCATCGAAGAAATAAAGATACAAGAAGGTGAGATAAAGCTTTACAAGAAATAATCAAAGGGAAAATACTCTAGAATGGTACAACCATTTACCACACCAAAGTATATTTAATTTTAAATAATTATAAAACCAATTATTATAGTGTTTCTATCTAAATGTTAGAAAGAAAACAACATTAACTGATGTGTTCAAATTATGATAATTTTAATATGAGTTAGTTTATGACTTTGGAAACTGTTGGAGGGTAATCATTACTAAATTGCCATTCTACCTCCCCATGGTGGAATTAACAAGAATGTTCACAAGGAATTGTTCTAAACCTATCTCATTATTATTACAATTGCAAAAGTATAGAACATTAGAAGAAAATATCACCCAGGCCTAAGTCATCGAAGAAATCAAGATACAAGAATGCAAGATAAAGCTTAAAAAGAAAGAATCAAAGGTAAAATAATCAAAGTAAATCAAAATCTGGTCAAGTGAATCAAGTGGTATTGAGCCAACCTCAACTGCAAACACAACATGCTCAAGTCAAATTCCAAAAAACCCCACAATAATAACAACCGTAACAATAGATATATCAAGTGGTACAACCCCCACATTAGGTTCAAAATCATGTAAACACAATAGATAATTGAAAAATACAACAATACAATAGGCCAACTCACAACTACACCCCATTACTTGAGTCACTTGCCAACATTTTCCAATGGTTGTATGAGGTAAAATGATCACATTGCTAGAAATTAAACCAAATGACCCAAACAAACCATAGGGTAAGAACTATAAGGTGTACCAATATTGCACCTATCATCATCAAAAAGGTCATGATATTAGTAATTTCTGTGTTTTAAGATATAGTCCAATATATGATAGACAAGGATACTATTAATATTGATAACCCTTTGGCACAACAAAACCAAAACCTTAGTATTTATCAGACATCACTACCTAATCATGATGTAGAACAATTAACAACAGGGGCATCAACTTCCATAGTTACCCCTAACCAAGTCAATAATATACACAATGCACAAAAATAAAGTTTTTGTGGGTTCTATCCACATAGTAACCCAAAGTCAAAGGAATACCAATCAAAGATAACAAGTAAATGAGACAACACCAATAGTACTCCCTCCCATGGAAGCATCATCCACCATGCCTATACAACTGGATCACACCAATCCACCACCACAAATTCAACTCCAAAAAGAAATTATGGTTAGTTTTTAACACAATGGGAGTAAGAGGAATGAGTGAGCTAAGTTTTAGCGGGTGTAGTGGGAGTGAGGGTTTCAATTTTTTGGGCAAGAATATTAGCCAAGGTGGTAGAGGTATATTGGTATGGAAGGGGTGGGTGGGAACCTCGAGCATGGATCAAGTGAGGATCCAAAGGAATGTAGTCAGGCTATGGCAGATTTGGAGGCGGGCATCACACAAGGGCCCGACCCTCCTTAGAAAGACCTCAACAAAAAAGATACTAAGGACAATGCGGGGCCCAAGAAGTGGCTATCTTTTGTTGAGACTCTTAGAGGAAAAAGAAAGGAGGTTCTCTCTCTTCCACCCCTAGTTCCAATAAATAATAAAATTTCAGCCCTGACAAGTTCCATGAGCCCTTTTCTTTTAATGGAAAAATTCTCCCTGGTAGGCAAGTTTTTGGGAGGTAGGCTAGACATGGAGATTATCAGGTCTTGGACGACGGGTAAATGGTGACTGGTAGGTAGCTTGGAGTTAGTAGCTCTAACTTGAGGGTTCTTCATTATCCATTTTAATAATATGGAGGATGCTAACCGCATTTTAACATGAGGTCCTTGGTTTCTAGGCAAAAGGAGCCTTTTTCTCAGATAATCGGGTGAGGATTTCGACCTTGAAAAGCAAAATATTAACATTGCACCTATTTGGGTTCATCTCCCGAGTCTACCTGCACAATTCTTCAATGAATATTGGCTGCAGGGCATAGCCAGAACTATAGGGGACCTGATCTCCATTGACCATGCGACCTTGGCCAGGACAAGGATGACTCATACATGAATCTGCGTAAATGCTAATTGGAATAATGAATTGCCAAGGTTTTTGGAGCTAGAGTATGGATAATACTATAGAAAAAAACTGATAGAATACTAGAGCAGACCGACATTCTATGCAGAATGTAAAAATAAAGGACATGTATGCAATCAGTGCCCTAACCTAGAATTGAATAGAGAAAATTAGAAGCAGGGAATGCTAGACAGAGGAAATTTGAGGAGTTTCCCTGGCAGAGGCAATTTCAATCAAGAAAACTATGTCTACCAAAAAAATAAAAGAGAGGGTACAGGGTCCCAGCAAGACAAAGGAAAACAACAGGTTGTTGTTAACCAAAATTCTCAGGTAAGTTCCAATCCTCTAGCTTTAAATAAATTTTCAATTCTATCCAATATGGGAGTAGGAGGATTATCAGAAGACATGGAAGCCCAACACCTTCAGGCTAATATTTATGACTCTCTTGAATCCCTGTACAAGTCAAGATCCTCAAATCCTAATGCTGAAATTACTGTAAGCCCCGTGGACATCACAAATCCAAAACCTAATGCACGATCTCTAGAATCCACATCCAAGCCAGGATACTTAAACCCTAATGTTGGAAATACTTCAAGCCTAGTGAGCATCCCAAAGCCAAACCCTAATCTTGAAGAACTTAGGAAGAAATTTGAGGCATTGGAAAATAAAAAATCTCATCTCCCTAACATCATCACTAGGATCCAAGTGAATCCTACTGAGGAGCCATACCACAGACCAAGGGAATATAGTAAAATAGGAGAATATTTGGATGTAGGGGTGGAGATATGTGAAACTCTTCAGACTGAGGAATATGGCAGTCTAGTTCTACAACAAATTACCTCCCCTCAAATTAGTCCTAAATAAACTAGGAGCACTATGAAGTCTCCTATAGATTTTGGCAGTGAAAAAAGAAGAGGGAGAATATCAAATGCTGAGCATAAAAAAATTAAAACTAATAATGAAATTGCCAATGGAAAATAGAGAACCTTGTTTCAATAGGTTATTCTAGGTTCTAAAGACAACAAATTAGGAAAACCCCCTCAAGGGATGGGGAGAGGAAGAAATACCAAACAATCTAAATGAAGTTCCTCTCATGGAATGTGAGAGGCCTCAATGGCCTATCCAAACACAGGGAAGTCAGTGCAATAAGAAATCAAGTGAATCCAACTATTATCATGTTGCAAGAAACAAAAACTGATGAGATCCAGTAAAAAATAGCAAAAAAAATATAGAATCAAGGGGAGATGGTTTGCAAATCATCCAGAGGAGCATATGGAGGCCTTGGGACTTTGTGGGATCCCTAGATAGTAGAAGGCACCATTATTCAGAAATGTGATAGGGTTCTTAGTGTTTTATTTAAGGAAATAAACAACAATAGGTCATGGATCCTTTCAAATATTTATGCCTCGACTTCAATTCAAGGGAGAGATCTAATGTGGGAGTACTTAGGCAATCTGAGTGAAATCATCCATAATGTCCCCTGGATTATGGTTGGGGATTTTTACAGTCCTCTTTACCCTTTAGACAAAATGGGTGGAAATGGACCACCTATCAGGAGCATGGATGAGTTCAATGACTTTGTGAAATCCAACATGTTGATGGATGTAAAACTTAGAGGAGCGAATTATACCTGGAGCAATCGACGGATAGGGTGTCATCTCATTCAAGAAAGGCTTGATAGGTTTTTTCTATCAAAGGAGGCTACAACTTTGTTCGATGATTCTACCCTACAAGCCCTTCCTAAAATTACCTCTAATCATAATCCCATTTTTTTGGAGATCCCTAACTCTCTGTCCTTCAAGAAACCTTTCATATTTCAATCTATGTGGATCAAACATTCCAGTTTTAGAGATAATTTAGTGGTGGCAACAACCTATTAGGGGTAGTGCAGCTTTTAAACTTGCTGGAAAATTAAAGTTTGTTAAGGAAAAGCTTTGAACTTGGAACAAAGAGGTCTTTGGGAACCTCTTTGAAAATAGAAAATAGGTTGTTTAAAGTTTGAATATAATTGATCAGAGGATCCAACATGGTGATGCTAATGAAACTACTAGGTAGGAGGAACGAACAAAACTAGTAGAGTTTCATAACATTTTGGCCTGTGAGGAAATCTATTGGAGGTAAAAATCAAGGGATATTTGGTTGAAATATGGAGATTCAAATTCCAAGTTTTTTCACATCACCATGCTTAGAAACAAAAGCAATAACAAGATAATTTTTTAAAAAAAATCATATGGTTCTATTACTCAAGACTTAATAGAAATTAGAAAGGAGGTCGTAACTTATTTCAATTTTATCCTTGGTCAGGAACCACAGTACAATGAAGAGGCCAAAGATATTCTATTGCAATCCATTCCTAGCATAATAAATGAGTATATAAACCTTAAGCTTCTAGCTCCCTTTTCTGATGAGGAAATTAAGGAAGCCTTGTTTAGCATGGAGCCAGACAAAGCCCCGGGACCCGATGACTTTCCCCCTTGTTTCTATCAATATTTTTGGGACATCGTAAGTGAGGATGTAATTTTTGCTATCATAGAATTCCAAGAAAGCAATCATATCCCAAAAGGTATCAAATCTACTTTTATTTCTCTAATTCCTAATAAGCAAACCCCTGAATCTATGGCCGACTTCAGGCCAATCAGTCTGTGCAATATTTCTTACAATATCCTAACTAAAGCCATTGTAAATAGAATGAGAGATATTCAGCCCCGCATCATAGATCCATGCCAGGGAAGCTCTATCTAGGCTTGGCAATCTTGGATGGAGTTATCATAGTTCATGAAGCTTTGCACTCTACTCATAAGACTAACAGGTCTATTTTTTCCCTCAAGCTTGATATGAACAAAGCATTTGACACTAAATTGGGAGTTTTTGATTGTTGTCCTCCTTAAGTTTGGTTTTCACCACCAATGGGTTAATTTGATCAAATAATGTATTTCTAAAGCATGGTTCTCAATTCTAGTTAATGGAACAACTGCTGGTTACTTTCAAAGTCATAGAGGAATTTGACAAGGGGACCCTATCATCCCCATGTTATTCATAATTGTCGTAGAAGATTTAGGCAGAACCATAAAAAATGCTTGTAGTTCACGTCTAATATTGGGAATCAAGGCAACATATCTCACTAGGGATGTTTCTCACAAAAAATTCATCGATGATACCCTTATATTGACTAAGGCATCAGTGGTTGAGGCCAAAATAATTAAATACATCCTCCAAATCTACGAGGACTCTGCTAGTTAGAAAGTTAATTTTAGTAAAAGAAAGTTATATTTCTTGAACACCCCCATTCAGAGGTAAGGAAGGATTGCAAAAATTTTAGGGTGTGATATAACAAACCTCCCCATTTCGTATCTTGGTCTCCCCCTTTTCATTGGTTCTCCGAGAGAGTCAATGTGGGACAGGGTTATTGAAAGAATTAAAAAAAAACTTGTTGGATGGAAAGGTCATCTTCTATCTCAAGCAAGAAAGCTAACCCTCACTAAGGCCTCTCTTCAAAGCATTCCAGTCTATTTCCTCTTCGTTTTCAAAGCCCCTATGAAGGTTTTCCAAAAAATTGAGAAACTCCAAAAAGAATTTTTATGGACTGGATCAGAGGAGAAAAAAAAGATACACCTTGTAGGATGGACCAAAGTGTGCAAACCCAAGGAAAATGGGGGCTTAGGTCTGAGGATAATTGCTCATATAAATTTAGCTTTACTAGCTAAGTAGGCGTGGCATCTCATTTTTGGTGAAGAAAATGAATGGACAGTTATCATCAAATGAAAGTATATTGAAAATATGGAATTTCTAAGTGACTCGATTCCAATCAGAGGTTATGCTTTCTAGAAAGCAATTCTTAATTGTAAGGAAATCATAAAAAATGATTTAAGATGGGTTTTAGGCAATGGTGAGAGGATAAATTTCTAGAATGATAGGTGGTCTAAGGATGAACCACTGATGCAATATCCTAACTTAGCCCGAATCAGAGATATCATAGAAGAACTCATTGGCAGAAAAGTCTCCGATTATATGGTTGAGGACAGAGGTAGAATGAAGTGGAAACAAATAAGAATTTAGGGATTTCAAGCAGAATCAAATGATCTTTGTAAAATTCTCGGGCAACAGTTTATCCCCATGAGACCCAAGGAAGATCAAGTGACTTGGGCTCCTACGAAAAATGGGTAGTTCACTGTTAAATCAGCTTACAAGCTTCTGCTTGATGATGAGGATTTTGTCGCCCAAAAGGACTTATTTTGGATAAAAAATTTAATTCCAAAAATTACTGTCTTTTCATGGCTGGTTATCCAAGGAAGAATTCTAACCATTGATAATATGATGCATAAAGGTATTTGTATCACTAATCGTTGTTATCTGTGCAGGGCTAATTGGGAGACCATTTATCACATTTTCCTTGAGTGCCCTTTTTCCTTGACTATCCTAAGTGGGATTTTTAGGCCTTCAATATTTCATGGGTTAAACCAGCCATCGTACTTGATTTGTTCGTCCAGTGGCCTTGCCCCTTTTCAAGCCAAAGACTTAGATACATGTGGAAAATTTGTCTCAATCACTATATTTGGTAGGTGTGGTTAAAAAAGAACCATAGAGTCTAATGATTCTATCCATGATAATCAAACTATCATTGCCAGGATCCTATCCTTTGCCAATGAGAATGTGAACCTTATCCCTTTTGATAGTTGTAAACCTCATATGTAGGAGACCAAAATTGCTCAATATTTAAGCTTAACCTTGTTATATGAGTTTGTGCCTAGGGTAGTCAACCCCAAAGCCAATGTTAAGTGGTCTCCACCTCCTACGGGTTGGTTTAAAATTAATTTTTATGGAGCAGCTAAGGACAATCTTGGTAGAGCAAGCGCTGGTGGCATTTTGTGAGATCATAATGGGAATATGATTCTTGCATTTTCCAAATATTTGGGAACAAGGACAAACAATGAAGCTAAATCTAGAGCTATGTGGAGAGGCCTTCAAATGACTCAAGACTTAGAAGGCAATTTGATCATAGAAGGAGACTCTATGCATGCTATAAATCTCCTCAATAATTGGAAAACACATCCTTGGAGGATTAAAATAATTTTTGAAGAGGCTAGGATCCTTTTCCAGGGAAGACATGACATAAAAGCCCAACATGTCTTTCAAGAAGCTAACAAAATTGCTGATAAGATAGCCAATTTGTGTGTCAATGGTGACAAAATTTTCAAATGGGAACACGATGTCCCGAGTGAAGTAGAGGAGCTTATTCAACAATAATGCCAAGAATGATAGTCGAATTTACCAACAGGGAAGGCACTATAAGTTTGAAGGCTAGGAGTATTCCCGTATATTTTTTGAATTGGACTCACAATAAAAATTATCTGAGCTATCAGTATTCATGGATGCTACTTGGAAATACCAAAAATACTAATGGGGATATTCACATGTTATATAACATGGCTCCTAGTCATCTTAGTAATTTGAGGTTGGTTGATAATCATATTGAAGGAAAGAAATGGCAATATAATACTTCGAACCAAAGCCACGTGGATCACTAGATAGCCACCGCCATAAATATAGCCAGCAGGTTCACTTCTCCAAGAGTGATTGGACAATATAGTATGTGGTACCAAAGCATGTCATATATGAAAGAAAGTAATTACCAAATAATTATTAAGAGTAACTGTCAATACAGAGCTTGTGGGAGTTTTTTTCAGTACTCTACTATGTGTGTCTGTAGCTTTTTGTTTCTCCATTGTCTCAAGGAAGGGATCCGTGTCTATTTATTTTTTGTAATTATGATGCATGTGTGTTTTCTCGGGGTATACCCAAAATGTTGTATGGGAAGTTTCTTTTTGATAACAGGCTATGTGCCTTATCGGATGTAATGGCTTTGGTGGCATGTAGATTTTACATATATAGGATCCTTAGTAAGGATATGTTCATCAACAACCCTGGGCTGATTTTTGTAAAAGGTTTTGGGTCAACCTGTAAAACCTGGTATTAATGCTATAGTATCTTATCTACCAAAAAAAAACCATCCATCAAGACCAACCATCACACTAAGAAGTTAGTTTATGGATAGCCTAAAGTTGGCATCAACCAAACTATCAATGTATGAGCTTATACAAAAATCCCCCCCACATAGAGAGGAATTGATGGAGATCCTAAAATCTATTGAAATTCAAACCCAAGATCCAAATAACTTTAAAAAATTTGTGGGAAATTTCCAAGCATGTATGGAACCTGCAATATCATTTTATGATTTTGAGATAAAAATAGTGCCATTAGAGTTACTTGATCCTACATTGCATATAATAGCTCATATTGACCAAAAATATTTCAAAAGAGTGCTAATCGACACTTACTCCTCTATCAGTATCATCACCACCATAACATTTCAAAATATTAACCTTCCACCTTCACATATTATCACCTCCACCTTTACCTTGTGAGTTTTTAATGATACCCTATGTTCTATAGTTGAAATAGTAGTCTTACTTGTAAGAGTGGGAGTTAAGACAATCCACACTATGTTCCATAATCTAGAAGGAGCCATGTCTTATAAAATAGTTCTTGGGTGTCCCTAGATTAGGGAAATGAAGAGTATTCCCTCAATGTTACACCAATGCTTAAAATACATGCATGAGGGATAGATCCATTGCATACCAACCGACACAGATCCATTCAAGTACTATAAATTCATCTCCAATCCATATGAACCATAACTCCCAAAACATTTAGCCCTCACTCCCATAACCACTCAATAAATCCCACACTAAAGCACATCATCAACAACACCCATCCTAGAGGATATTCCCATAATTAATCAACCATCCACATATCAAACCATTCACCCAAATCATACCTCCACATCAACCTCATTTTACTTTTTCATCACATAAAATCATCCTACAAATCAAATCGTACCTTCACCAAACCATATCTCATAACATCAATAAATCAATCAAATTGTCACCCCTATAACCATCACATAGGAGGGACAAGGCTCCACATCATAGAGTCAACCACCCAATCCAAGTCAACCAACACTCATCATCACCCCACCTTGTCCTGAGCCTCAACCTATTAGCCACACCATTTAGTTAGATCTAAATCCATCTACACCATTTGAGCCACAAGTTTTTCTTGAAACCTCTACCCTAGCATCCACATCATCCATGTCAGCACCCACCCAAGTCGTAGTCCATCTCACCAATCCAAGCATTATCAAGTACATAGTTCAAAATATCGTAATCAACCCACCTAGCATTAATACTGGTAGAGACTATGGTCACCCATGCAAACCACCTTTATCTATAGATACAGTATATAACATGGGTTCAACTCCAAACTAGATTTATTTTGTGTATAGAGGAGTAGATTCATCATATGATCTACCTCCTCACTATGAATCCAAACAAGAAGCTTATGCTAATATTGAAAATATATCCAACCTAGATTCCTTGATGAGATATTTTCATTGGGTTAACTAGCAAGAATATGGTTTAGGATAATATAAATAGGGTATTTGTGATATCATTGAATCTCAATATGGTACATGATCACTCTGGCTTAGGATACAAACCACTCCCCTCCATCATATCCTTCAAACAATAATTTCATCAACTCACTATAGGTCCTAAAGAGGACGATGAGAAGGATGAAGAGAGTGAGGATAGTGAGGATGAATACATAGAACTTGAGTTTATACCTCTTCTATATGAGGCTTTTATAGAAATACGACCACACATTATCATGATAAACACTATTTCTTATGATGACTCTAACGAAGATTTTGATGAGGAATATGACGTAATGTCAATCACCTTTGATAGTTATATAGAAGAGTCAACACCTATTTCACCCTTAACTAATTATGATGAGTCTTAACTTCACATGTTTCCCATGTATAGGCCCATATTTCATCTCCTCCTCCCATATGAGAGATCAAATGCACCAGTTGAGAAACCAAATGCATCAATTGACATGTCGGATCCACCTTGGTGAACTTAGAGACATAATGACTGTCCACCAATCCTAGGATAGTTGTTACCTTGAGAGTAGGAATGAGAAATATCACCCTCCACAATACAACCACAACACATCCATCAAGTTAATTTGATTTTTGTTGATTTTTTTTCCCCACTCCGTAACCCATAGGATTTGGAAAAACCAATTCCTATTGATTTAAGCCTTATCAATATGAATTTAATTTCATCACCACCATCCATATTCGAGTTCATTTTATTCAAAGAGTTTCTAAGAGCCTCCAAAAATGATATCCTTGTGCAACCTTCACCATATACAACAACTTTGTATCATATAAAAGTAGAAGAAACCCTCTTAGAATCATTTGAAAATGTGGAGGATGACATTCATCTCATCCCTACTCCACATTAGTTGGAAGAAGGTTCACATATGCTTATCAAAGAAGCAATTTATGTGAACATCAATGTAGATGCGGATAATCCACAAATTGTAAAATTAGCAAAAGGTCTATTCATAGAATAAAATGAGAAACTAACACAAAGTATTAATAAAGAAGAAGGATGCTTTTGCATGGACTTACAAATACATGCCTAGCCTTGACCCCAACTTGGTGGTCCATAATATCACCTTAGCTCTAGAAGCAAAACCATTTAAACAAAAGTTGAGAAAGCTTCATCCTACCATTGCCCTCATGGTCAAAGAACTTCAAAAATTATTAGATGTGGGTTTCATACAACCCATTGATTATCCTAAGTGGCTATCAAACATGGTACCTATTCGTAAACCAAATAAGGGGATTCAAATATGCATAGATTTTTGATAACTAAACAAAATGTGTTCCAAATATGACTTCCCTCTACCAAATATTTGTCAACTTTTAGACTCTTGTGTGAGCTATGAAATACTCTCCCTAATGGATGATTCCTTAAGATATAATCAAATCTGAATTAATCATGATGACGAACACAAAACAACTTGGAGGAATTTTTGTTACAAAGTGATGTCATTCAGCCTAAGGATCTACATATCAACGTGCCTTTATATATATATTCCATGACTATATGCATAAAATCATTAAATATTATAAGTATGATTTAATAGTAAAATCTAAAAGATGTCAAAACCATATTGATATACTAGAAAAAGTGTTTGATCAATTACTTGAACATAAGGCGAGGTTAAATCCTAATAAGGGTGTATTTGGAGTTACATCAGGTAAAATGTAAGGCTTCATTATCTCCAAGTGAGGTATTGAAGTGAATCCCAACAAGGTTAAGGCCATCATGAAAATGCCATCCCTAAGAAACCTTAAAGAGTTGCATAGTTTACAAGGAAAAATCCAATCAATTTGTTGCTTACCAGACAACTATTAGATAAATGCAAGCCTTTCAATCATTTGCTACAAAATGGGGTTACATTCTCATGGATAGAAGAGTGTTAAGAGGATTTTGAGAACATAAAGCAATATCTATCCTTAATACCACTATTAATACAATCTTGCCAAGGAGTCTGATTTCATATTTATATTTCTACAAGAAATTTTGTATTAGGGACAATGATTGCACAAAAGAAATTAAATAAAAAAGAGCAAGCAATTTATTATATTAGTCAAACACTGATAAACTATGAAACAAGATACACATATATGAAAAAGTTATATCTAGTATCAGTTTTTACCACTAAGGAACTTTGACATTACATGCTAAGTCATACCACCTATGCCATAGCTCAATAAAATTCTCTGTGATACATGATGAATCTCACATACAAAACCCGTACCACAAAATGGATAATGCTACTAATGAAATTTAATCTTGAATTCATCACTCAAAAATCCATTAAAGGTTAGGTAATAGCCAATCAAATCGTGGAAGCTTCACTTCTTGATGATAAACCTTTATTGATTGAGCTGCTAGATCATTTGGTATTTAACATCATTGAACAGGAGGAGCCAATAGCTCCCAAATATGATATCAACATTTCAATGTTCTTTGATGGTTCAAAGTGCAAAAAAGGACAAGGTTTTGGAGTCATGTTACACACCAGAAGGGATACCTATCCATTCATCATTCAAACTTGATTTTCCATGCACAAATAACAATACAAATTATGAAGCCCTAATTATATGAATTCAAATAGCTATCGCTATGGTAATTAAATGTATAAGAATCTATGGTGATTTCAAACTTGTAGTTTATCAAGTAAAGGGAACTTACCAATGGATAGAACCAGTCTTAAAACTTTACAATGAAATAGCAATAAAATTGCTAGCAATGTTTTATTAGTATGATATCAACAAATTACATTGTTTGACTAATAGATTTTTAGATGTGATGGTCTCTCTAGGATCATTGACTCCAAATAATCCTACATGAGATATCCAACCGCTAGTCATCAAAACAATATCAAAATCTACAATTGCATGTGCATAGTCTAAATATGAAAAGTATGTGATCTTCATTCATGTAGATCCACATGAGTTGTGGCTTAGTCAAAGAAAGGAATTTCTAAAATTTGGTACTTTCCCAACATATTTTTCATGAGCTACCGAACACATGTTCAAACAAAGAGAAACTTATTACACTATTTTGGGAGATGTGTTGCATAGATGTGGCTATGATAGGATTTTACTATGATGTTTAGAGCCTACAAAAGCACAATGGGCTATATCATAGGTCCACGATGGTAATTATGGTGGTCATTTTAGTGGAATGGACATTGCAAAGAGCATCTTGCACATGGGTTACTATTTTACCACAATGGAAAGTGATTGTTGCAAGTACATCAAGAAATGCCAAAAATATCAACAACATGCCAACCTAACTCATGTACCATCATAGGCATTACAATCCATTCAAATTATTTGGCCCTTTTCATAATGGAGCCTTAATTTGATTGGAAAAATATTATCTACCTCTTTGGGACAACATAAATTTATCATCATAGCTACAAAATATTTTACAAAGTGGGTCGAGGTAATTCCAATGACCAGTATGTGAGGAACTAATATTTCAAAGTTCATACTCCAGCACATTATCTATCACTTTGGCATACCTAAAAAATTATATTTGACAATGGAAAGCCATTTAAAAGTAAGGATATTAAAAAAATTTCAAAAAATATAATATCCAACATAGTTTTTAGACTTCATCGGACTGAACACTTGTCCCTTTCCTGGTGCTTTTAGTGACATAAAAGGTTTAAAATGATTGTGGAATTGTGGTTATAGGGGTGGAATACACGAAGATCTATGTGGCGGCTTTAGGGGTGGACAATGCAGAATACTATGGTGGCCATAAAAGCTGGACAGCCTACCCGGATTCGTGGTGGCTATCGATTCCACCATGTTAAAAAAAAAAAAACATAGTTTTTAGAATCCTTACTATCCATAGGCAAATGGACAAGCTGAGGTGACCAATAAGACATTGATAGCCATTCTAAATAAACTAGTCAAAGAAAATCATAGAGATTGGCATACTCAAATCCCCTTGGCATTATGGGCTTACCGAACAAGCATTCAAACATCTATAAGGGCAACTCCATTTTCATTGGTATACGATGCCAAATTAGTTATGATTCTTGAGCTCGAGATCTCCTCATTATGCATTTCATTACAAGAATTTATGGATGACAATACTACTCAACAAGCACATCTTGATCAACTTACACTCCTATATTAAAGGTGATTCAATGCCTTAGAACATCTATGAGTATATCAAGAATGTATCGAACATGTTTAAAACATAAACGCTCATCTACATGAATTATTTATTGGACATATTATTCTTAAAGAGAATCAATAGAATACCAATGTATTTTTTGCACCTTTGTGATAAATTTATGGCTAATTGGTTGGGTCTATTTATCATCAAGCAAAAGTTGGATCTTAGAACGTATATAATTACCAGTATAAAAGGAATAAATGAGCCCAAACCATTTAATATCATTCACCTAAAATAATTCTATACCTAATACAGTTTATACAGATGTACATATACATGGTTAAAAAAACACACACACAAAATACAAAGTTTTGCTTGATCATTCACATTGCACTTCATATATCCATCCATCCATCCATGAATAATAAAGCATTTGTATCAATTGCATATCTAGTTCATATATATTATAAATTTATTATCATTCAGTTAGCTTGGATAATTATTAGTCTACTACATCTTGTTGCCTTAATCAGGGGTACCTTTGGTCTAGTATTAGTCTAATTTTACCATTAACAAATCATGTCATCATTTGAAGTTTTCCCTATGATATTTTGATTATTAATATGTCCTCATAATATAGGATGGATACCGTATGATCATTAACAATGGTGTTCATACGACCACTAATTTTTTTATGCACACCTCTTAGTTTTCAAAATTTTATAAGGAAAAAACACACATCCCATAGATCATGGATAAAAAAGTAGAAAAATATAGCAAAAAATATCATACTGATTTATTTCTTTTGTAGTCTCTGGTTTGAGGAATCTTTAGGTGTTTTCATCTGCTCAACCACTCCTAGTGTTTCAAGCAACCTCTATTGAAAACCAATCAATCCTTAGGTGCTACATGTTGTACCTAGTTAAATCAGGTTTCTTCTTGGACCAAAACATACTTCTCACTAAGAAAATTTTGAGTTTAACGAATTAAACCTACCATTTTGAACCAAACACATATCACATCTATTAATAATATCTTGCATCAAAGAATGATGATGCCATGATTGGCTTGAAACTTGAAGCAAAATGTTCTTACTTGTCCCATTATGCACATAGTCCAAAAAAACAATGAAAATCATGGTTTTAACCACTTTAAAAAAATAAATAATTGATGGAACGAGTAGTAAGGATAAGGGTAAAATTATCATTAGGACTCAATTCGAGTGGTTGAGAATCCAATTTCCCAAATCTCTAATTTTTTTCATAACAACAATATTAAAATAGAGTGAGTAGTAAGGATAAGGATAAAATTATCATCAAGACTCAGTTCGAGTGGTTGAGAATTTGATTCCCCAAAACTTTAATTTTTGTCATAAAAAAAATCTCATAATAGAGTGAGTAGTAAGGATAGGATAAAATTCTCATCAAGAATCGATTTGAGTGGTTGAGAATATAATTTCCCAAAGCTCTCTCTTTACAAAAACAAAATAATAATAGGCCTTTAAGCAGTAAGGATAGGGTAAAATTTTCATTAGGACTTGATTCGAGTGGTTGATAATTTGATTCCCCAAAGCTTGGAAACCCTAATATTGGACTATGCTCATGCATGATGATACTCCTATCTTGAAGAGACCTCTAAATGCACATAAGGACAAGCTATATTTTTGGTTCTTTCCATGAATGGTTTAATCTTGAATTACTCAATATCGATAAATAAATTCATTATTGCACACACAATGGTTCTTGTTTGAATTGGGTAATTACCTTAATAAAAATAGAAAATGAACATTCATTGCAAACACAATTAGTCCTTGAAGATATTTGATTCTAGAAGGACATATTTAGCATTGTATATATTAGCGAGATGAATAAATGAGGTTGTTTGAGGTCACTAGGATTTCTAAGTCTTTAAAAAACAACTCTAAATTCTTTATCCCTAAGGCAAACAATGTCAAAATAAAATCCATTCCATATTATCACCATATTGTTATATTATAGTCCACATCAGTGTTAGATGCTGGTGTCCTTGTTTAACCAATAAAGAAAAATTGATCAAACAATAATTAAAACTTAATCAATCATTTTCTCCTATCATCATTAGCACTTTTCTTTGCTATATTTTGATTATTAAAAGGTACTCGTGAGATAGTCTAGATACCGTAAGACCATCAACAATGAAGATCATACAAGCATGAACTATTTTATGTACACCTTTTAGTTTTAAAAATTTTACGAAGAAAAATATTAACAATAAAAATACACATGTTAGTCATAATGCATCTATTCTATCAAATACATATGTATTCATCCGTAAATCCACAGTAAAACAAAAGCATATACAAAATGATACAAAAAAAAAAACCATATATATATAATTAAAAAGGTACATAGTTTACTTGAAGGTTGTATACAATGAAGTAGTAAGGCTCATATATAACAAAAATGAAAACTAGAAAAGAAGTAATAAAGCACTACTAGCTAGTTCCACCATAGCACCTAGGTTGTCTATGGGAGGACCCATCACCGAATCCCTGAGATGCTGAAGAATTCATAAATAATGGAAATTAAGAGCGAGAATTGCTTAGCCTAGACTCACGCTATTGGCTAGATCTAAATACTAAAGAAGAAGACCACAAAGTTAGTGTGATGCTCATTGCACAAGTTGATAATCCAACAATTAAATATAGCTATCCCATGATCAGATTTGAGCCAAATATTGTATTTTATATGCATCCTTCTTCACCATATATGATTAGAGGGTAGCTATCAAAACTATGTGATTACCTCCACCATAGGTACCCTATAGCTCTACAATATTAGTAGCTAGTCAATCTTTCTCAGTTTCTAGTCGATCTTGCTCAGTTGTAAGTCAATATTGCTCCTCAGCTAGGCTATCTCACTCTACCTATAGTACAACCCTCTCCTCCTCACTTCACATTGAAGGTCTCTTAGGAAACTCACCCATGGATCCCATGTCTCCACCACCATCTCCATTATGACCTACATCAACCCCAATACCACCATTGGGAGGTCAATTTGCATAGTACCTTGAGTACCTCCCACCATCGTTGGATCAATGACATTGTTGAGCAAGGTGCAACACCAGTATTGTCATTATTGTCAACACAGTCAGATAGATTTGTTGATGCAGTGGACAGGAAGTTCAAAAGCTATTCAGATGCAAAAGATAGGAGTTCAAAGGTTATTCAGAGTATGTACAGTGATTTTCCAAGAATACCGAAGTGGCCCATTTGCAAAAGATCAAAGAAAAAAACAAGTAAGAAAAGTGTCGCGATATCGTGACATATACAGTAGGCAAGAAAAATTGTCGCGATTTCGTGACATGTTGGAAGAGAGAGAAAAAGTAGGAAAAACTGTCATTATTTCATGACATTTTGGAAGAGAGAAAAAGCAGGAAAAACTGTCACGATTTCGTGACATGTTGGAAGAGAGAAAAAGCAAGAAAAACTATCGTGATTTCATGACATGTTGGAAGAGAGAAAAAGCAGTAAAAACTATCACGATTTCACGACATGTTGGAAGAGAGAAAAAACAGGAAAAAATATCGTGATTTCATGACATGTTGGAAGAGAGAGAAAAAGTAGGAAAAACACAATTTCATGACATATTGGACGAGAAAAAGGCAAGTGGAAAAATTTTCGTGATTTTGCGACATGTTGGAAGAGAAAGAGAAAGTAAGAAAAAGTGTCACGATTTCACGACAAGTTCGAAGAAAGAGAAAAAGTAAGAAAAGTGTCACGATTTCGTGACATGTCGAATTTTCGCGACTAAAATAGAAGAGAGAAAGTAAGTTTGAAAAGTGTCGCGATATCACGACATGTCACATTTTCACGACAAAAGAAAGAGAGGAAGCGTACAAAAGCAGAACTATTGCGATTTCATGACAAGTTCGAAGAAAGAGAACAAGTAAGAAAAGTGTCATGATTTCGTGACATGTTGCATTTTTGCGACTAAAATAGGAGAGATAAAGTAAGTTTGAAAAGTGTCACGATATTGCGACATGTCACTTTTTTGCGACAAAAGAAAGAGAGGAAGCATACGAAAATAGAACTATCATGATTTCATGACAAAAGCAGAAAGCAAGACTTCAAAAGTAGAAGTGTCAAGATTTTGCAACAAAAGCAGAGAAGAAGACTTCGAAGGCAGAAGTGTCATGATTTCATGACAAAAGCAAAGAATCTAAGTACGAAAGCAGAAGTGTCACGATTTTGTGACAAAAGTGAAGTTGAAGACTACGGAGGCAGAAGTGTTGGGATATCGCGACAAGAGCAAAGTTGAAGTCTATGGAAGCAAAAGTGTTGCAATATCGTGACAAAAGCAAAGATGAAGTATACAAAGGCAAAAATGTCATGATATCATGACAAAAGAAAAGACAAAGTCTGCAGAGGTATATATGTCGTGATATCACTACAAAAGAATAGAGAAAGCGTATGGAGGTGAAAATTTTGTGATATCGTGACATGTATTTTCACAGCAACAACAACTAAAGAAGCAACAAAGGCAGAAATGTCACGATTTCGTGACAGGTTGTAAATGCGCAAGTCAATAAGGAGAACCCGACTGAAATGAGAAGTATGACAGTGGATCAACATCACTACGACATTTACAGGGGTAGTTATAGAGTGATTTCATACTTTTGAAATACGAAGAGTGATCAAAAGTCAATATGGTGGTTACAGGGTCTGTCTAGAATGAAATCATCAAGCAATGGATAAATCGAACATCTTCTTGAGTTGAAGCCAACGAAGACCGATGACAACCAACTAAAATTAGGGTTTACATTTTTTATGAAAGTCGACTAATATTAGGATTTACAACCGACTAAGATTAGGGTTTTCATCATAAAAAATATTGCTACAAAAGGAGGGCTATTTGGAGAATTGAGAACATGGTGGAATGTGTGTGAAGTATGGTCTTAGTGCACAGAGAGCAAGTCATGTCGAATCATGCTAAGTAAAAAATTCACAAAGAGAGCAGAGTACGCAAAAGGGAGAATACGATCGTGAAGTTTGACTGTAATGAAGCAGAGTGTGCGAAGTGATTGCACAGAGAGAGCAGAGTGCGCAGAGAATGCAAAGGTGAAGAAGACTAGTCAGGGTCTTGCAAAAGCAAAGGTATCTTACTGTCAAACTTATAGATTCAAATTGAAGTCTAGGTTGTAGCTTGGGATCATGGGTAGGTGCTCCTTTCTATTAGTGCAGATAAATAAGGGTTTGGTGCTCCTTCTAGTTGGTGCTGGTAAATCAGGGGTTGGTGCAGATAAATCAAGGGTTGGTGCTCCTTCCAGTTGGTGCTAGTAAATTGATTGTAAATTTGGTGCTTTACAAAGGTTGGATTTGGATGGTAGTCCAAGAAATCAATTTTTGAGGAGTAGCCACATTGGTGAACCTCGTTAAATCTTGTGTTGTGTGATGCTCTTTTGTTATACTTGTATCTAGTAATAAGTTTTAATTGTTGCAGTATTAAGAGCTATAAATTTAAGTTTATAGAGCTACACTAATTCACCCCCCTCTCAGTGTCATTGTAAGACTAACAATTGGTATCAGAGCTAAATTCCTGTACAAGCTTGACTAGCTAGGGTGATCTTGGAAGTAACACAATGGCAGGTGGTGAAGGCTTCTCATCAAACAAAGCACCATTTTTTGATGGATCTAATTACGCATTCTAGAGAATCAAGATGCATACATATCTCTATGCTTTAGGATACGACATCTGGGATTTAGTAGTTAGTGGATACACAATACCCATCACTCCTCCAAAAGAGGCTGACGAAAATAAACTGTTTGAAAATAACTCAAAAGCAAAGAATGCTATCATGTGTGGATTAGCATACAGTGAACTAGTAAAGATCATGAGCTGTAAAATGGCAAAAGAAATATGGGACAAACTAAGGAGTATTCATGAAGGAGACAATAAGATCAAGGAGGCCAAGTTACATACACATCAAGCTTAGTTCGAAGCATTAAATATGAATGACGATGAAAACATTGAGGCATATATGCTGAGAGTTAATGGAATCATTAATGCGATCAGAGGACTCGATGAGGATACGAAGACTCTACCATCATGAAAAAGGTATTAAGATCTCTTCCTCAAAGGTTTGTGATGTAGGAACAATAGTATGAAATGTGTGCAATGGTGGGAGTGGGCAAATCCAAAGGTAACTTCTGTGGAAAAAGTGGTTCAATAGTTGTAGGTGTACCCAAAATTATACCAATGGAATCAATGGTATATTTCTCATGAGTGAGAATGGTGGGTTCCTTAACCACTTGCTCTTGTGATTTTTCATCATGTGGGAGTGAAAATTCTTCCTTTACATGTTTATTAGGTGGTGCTTTTTCTTCATTTTGTGTGGGACAAATGCTAGTAGGAGCCAAAATGAGTGCTCGAATTAATGGCTTCCATACTTGCCTACAACTTAACATCAAATTGGAAGTAGGTGTAGTGCTTTGTATCAAGTAGTTTTTACCATGCAACTCCAATGTGTAGGTGTTATTTTTAGCATGATAAATAGCATTCCTATCAAATTGATAGGGTTTACCTAGCAAGAGTCCACAACAATCCATATCTGTGACATCACACCTAACTTTGTCCACAAACTTGTCACCAAAAGCAAAATTCAAGGTGCAAGTATGGGTGATGTTGGATGTGGAGTCTACATCTTTCCACCCAAGTGCATAAGGTTGGTGATGTGGTTTGATGGGAAGTTTCAACTTCTCCACAATAAACTTCGCAATGAGGTTCTTTTGCGATCCATTATCAATGATACAATCAACATAGAAATCATGTGTCAAGTGGGCTCTAGTGAGAAACAAATGATCACGCCCCCCTTGAGCAAATGCATTAGACATTAGGGTAACTTTGTTCAGTTTACCCTTTAAAGCAGGATATTCTTCTTCTTGTCCCTATAGCCAAAATGGGACCATCTTGTGGTTCCTCATGTGTAGGCTGTACAATTAGGGATTTCTTCTTCTTAAACTTCTCAAAAGTATAGCATTTGGATTTTACATGTCCATGCTTTTTACAAAAGTCACAATACAATGAAGAAGAAGAATATTTAGCATTAAAGGAAGAAGAATGTGCTTTAGGAGAAGTGGGAGGAGAAGAAGAATGAGGGGAAGATTTAGAATTGTTCTTCACCTTTTGTTGATGCTGATTCCCGCATTTGGAATAGCCCTCCTGTGATGAACGATACTTCTGATATGCACCAACTTTCTCCTCTGCGAGAATGGCATGATTGAATGCCACATATAAGGTGAGGAAGACATTGAATTTTATCTCCCTAAAAATATGATCTTGCAAGCCACGAGTGAATTTATTAATCAGTTCATCTTCTGAATCTTTCACACCAAGCAATACCCTTAACCTATTAAATTGGAATATGAAATCAGAAACTGACATTCCATAGGTTTGCCTCAATATATACCACTTGGTAGTGAGGTCACATTGGTAGTTTGGTGGAAAGAAGGTGTTTTTCAGAATTTGAGTTAATTCTTTCCAAGTCATGGTGGCATTATGACTCTGTATTTCTACAATGAGAACTTTTGCTAAACCTGTGAGTTTTAGTGTAGCAAATGTGGCTTTTTCATCCTCCGAAATTTTAGCATAAGCAAACCAAGTTTGCATATCCAAAATCCATGCAGATAAGACATCGGGATCCCTAGATCCATCATACATTTTAAACTCACATTTGGCTTTGTTTGTATGATTATGGTGGATTTTGATTTCACCAGGATTAAACTGCACAACAATGTCTCTCACTTTTTTTTCCAAAATGTCTACTGCTTCAGTGAGGTTTTCCATGTTTTTTCTGAGATCATGAGCCATATTTTGCCTAGTATATGCCAGACTAGGAGGATTACAAAATGGATGCAAGAACTAATCTAGGCTTAGGAACAATTTCAGTTTCCTATGCAGCCAACTTGCCTAGATTTTACAAATTTTGCTCTAAAAAATAACAAAAATGGGCTATTTAGTGCTTTTACAAAATTAAAAATTTCAATTTTGCAATTACAAAGGTGCACTAAAAATGCTGAAAAATTAGCCCTTTTACAATGCCAAAATTTGGTTAGGAGCAAAAATTATCAATCTTCGAAAAATTTGCAAGAGAACGCAAAAAATTTCGTCAAAAACGGACTGAAAACGGAGAAGATATCACCTTTTGAAGTTTGGGTGCCAATTTTCAAAATTTGAATTTTTAAATTTGAAAATTCTTTTTCCTCCTTGTTTTCCTGCCAAAAATCTGGTTTTAAGTCCAAAAATAAAACAAATTGTTTTAATTTCAGTCCCGATCAACTGGGATGTGCTTTCAGTCCCGATCAACTGCCTGCACTGGAGTCCGGTGGTGGGTCAACAGTCACCGAAGTGCTGCCACGTGGCAGCCTGCACCTGCGACTGGCGCCCTCTGTGTGTTCCACCATATAATGGCCTCGACGCTGTCGGTTGCTCTGACGGCAAAAAGTTTTCGGCGGTTGGCAAATTTTTTTTTTTTTTTTTTTCGGCAAATAAAAACCTTCGAGATATTTAATTTTTCTTGCAATTTTCTTCCGCCTGCACACTGCGATCGCTGCCTGTCATCGGGTTTCGACTGCCGGGTTGGGTGACTGCGTCCTGTGCAGTCAGTCTGCCTAGTATGGCTGCCGCCTGCCAGCTGTGGCCTGTCATCGGGCGGGCGACAGAGCTGCCTGGTTGATTGGCCCAGTGGGCGACTTTGTCGGGGGTGATTCCGGGTTCTATCGGGATGGTAGCTATGGTCCGTCGATAGGTGGTCTGCCAGAGGTGGCCAATGGTCGATCACCGGCTACTTGGGTGCCCGTCGCGTCGATGCTACCATCGGCTAGCCCGATGGGTAGCCTAGCTGGTGTTGCCGCTGCGTGCTGGTGGCTGGCACCAACGCTGGCCTGTGGTGGCTGGCCGAGGGTGGGGGGGTTGGCTGGCTGGCTGCCAGTAATTCGCCGCCGCTCGCGGCGAGCGTTTTTTTTTTTAATAAAATATTCAAGATTATGAATATTTAAAAAAAATATTTTCATGCATATAATTTTTTTTTTTTTTTTTTAAATAAAATATTAATAATGAATTAATATTTTATATAAAAAAATATCTTTATGCATTAAAATAATGCAATATTTGAGTTGAGTAAGAGTGAACTCAACTCTTTTTTTCCTTCTACAAGAAGAATACTACGAGGAACTTTGTCTTTCAACTGCAACTCTTTTGTTGCTTCTCTGCAAATGCCTTTTCTTGGCCACAACTTGGCCTCAACTGATGCTTAACACCTGGTGTAGGGGTAATTTCTCCCTCTATCACCTCAGCTTCACTTGTGTTGTGGGTGACTTCAAGCCAACTCCAAACAACACCTCCTAGGATCTGCAATGAAGTGGTAGCTCTCTCCTCCTTCTTGCAATTCTCCTGAAGCTAACTGATACCAATGATGTAGGAACAATAGTATGAAGCTATTTTATTCATCAAATGCACATAATATATAGGCATACATAGGAATCTTACGTAGGTTAAGTGGTTGCAACAATCTACCACATATGGCCAACCACTTAACTAATGGTTAACAACATGCTAACCTAGGATGCCAACTAACTACTAGAAGACAAGAGAGATCTCTAACAGCTAACAACACACCCAACAACTAAACAACCTATTTCCAACATGGGCATACTATGCCTCACATGAATACAAAGTGCAAGAAATAGGAAATATAAATAATAATAAAAATATTAACTTAGGCTTAAGTGGATAAGCCTAAGTTATCCTCAACAGATTTGATTCTAAAGTCTTAGCAATAGAAGAAGCTAAAAATCTAAATTATTTTAGTATAGATGAAATGCATGGTTTTTTGAATGCATATGAGATGAGGATAGGAAGATCTAAACCCATAGATAGAGAAGTGGCTTTTAAGGAACTTAAAAATAAAAATGCAAAACAAGAGTTCGAGGAAGAAGAGACATCAAATTAAATGGAAGCAAACTTTGTTAGAAAACTAAAAAGGGGAAAAGGAAAATACGGAGGAAAGCTACCGTTTAAATGTTTCAACTGTGGAGGCGTTGGGAATTTTGTGACTAAATGTCCAATTAATGAGAAGAACAAAAATGATGAAGGATAGCACCAAGAAAGAAGTGACTGGAAGAAGAAAATGAATTTCAGAAAAGGTAACTTTAAGAAGAAAAGTTTCATCTCTAGGAATGCCAGTTCATCAGAAGATAGCTTCGGTGAGGATTCTAAAGAGGAAATAGGTGAAGATCTTTTTATGGCATTTGAAGAAGTAAAATCATAAAGGAAGGAGTGAACTCTGAAGTATGTGGTGAAAACCCTGATTCTGAAGTAGATCTAGAAGGTGAGTTGATCTCTGCACTTGAATAATGGAAAATAGAGAGGAAAAAGAATAAGAAAATTTCAAAAAATCTTGAGGATGTAAATGAAATCATAATCAGTCTGAAATTACAAATAGAAGAATCCAAGAAAATATCTGAAGATCTCGAAGTGCAAATAACCATGAAAATAGATTATTGCAACAAGCTAGAAGAAGAGACTGTTGGTTTAAGGATGCAGATAGAAGAGATGAATTGTAAAATTAGTTGCTATCACAAATGCGAAGAAATTTCTATGAAGCTGGATAAGATTATAAATGACCAAAGGCCTGTAGGCATCAAATTTGGTCTAGGTTTCATCGAAGGAGAATCATCAAATGGATCAAAGGCCAGAAATGTAGAATCCATAAAGAATGAAGATAAGAAATAGTTCGATCAAGGAAAAATGTCTCATGCAAAATAAAGCAATAATGACAGGCACGAAAGGAGAATTGACAATGATGGATTCACCAATGTCACACATCAAAGAAGAAGAATACCTATGGCTCCTACGACAACATGGAAAATACCATCACCTAGGTTCAATTATCCCTTTTTTGGTTTCTGTTTTAAATGCAATGGCTATGGACATAAAATATTAGACTGCAAATATAATGTAAGACCAAGGAATTTCACCAGTAGAAATGCTTTTTCTCCTTTGATGAATTATATAGTAGAATGTTATAATTGTCATAATTTTGGGCACATTGCAAGAAACTGTAGAAGTACATTTGCATCAAATTAGTTTCAGGGAAGAAAATTTCAACAAAATAGGATGAGACAAAATAGAAAACTTCCCAAAAAATATGTACAAGCTATTGATAAGGGAAAGGCAAAACAAGAGCCCAAAACTACTATCAAAATGGAGTGGAAATAAAAAGAGTGACTTAAGGAAGAAAAGGAATCCTTAATCGTAAAAACAACATTTAAAGCACAGAATAAATATGTACCATTGATACTTGCTAGTCGATGCTCCAGTCACATGATAGGTGACAAACAAAAATTTTAGAAGTTATAGAAATATGAAGGTGGTTCAATAAAGTTTGAAAATAATTATGGAGCTAAGATAGTTGGCAAAGGTTCAGTTAAAATTAGTGACGAAAAAATTAAGTTAGAAGAAGTCTTGTTTGTGGATGGTTTGAAACATAACTTATTGAGCATAAGTCAGATCTGTGATAAAGGTCAAGAAGTAGTTTTTATGAAGCAGGGTTGTGAAGTCAAAAAAATAAACAGAGGAAAATTGATAGCAACTGGATCAAGGACATCTGGTAACCTGTACATGCTCTCAGATACTTCAGAAGGAGCTTATTTTATTGTACAGGAAGAAGAAAATTGGTTGTGGCACAAGAGACTCGATCATATCAGTTTTGATAATCTAGTAAAAATCAACTCAAAAATCGTAGTGAGAGATATTCCCACCATCAGCAAACCCGCAAACAACATTTGTGCTTCATGCCAAAAGGGGAAGCAAACTAGAGTCACATTCAAAACAAAATAGTACTACACAAGCAAACCTTTGGAACTAATACACACTGATTTATGTGGACCCATGAGAACACAACATAAATGGTGATAAATATTTTATGTTGTGCATTGATGACTATTCCAGAATGACATGGATATTTTTCTTGAAGCATAAATTAGAAGCTTTTGATATGTTCAAGACTTTCAAAAACCATGTTGAGAATGAAACAAGAAAGAGGATCAAATGTTTAAGATCATATAGAGGAGGAGAATTCATTTTAGAGGAGTTTATAGAGTACTATGAAAAATACGGTATTAGGAGACAGTTTTCAGCAGCTAGGACACCTTAGCAGAATGGAGTGTTAGAAAGAAAGAACAAGATAGTATAGGAAATGGCACAAAATATGTTGGCTGAAAGCAGAGTAGCAGATAGATTTTGGAAAGAAGCAGTCCATACTGCGGTGTATATCCAAAATAGGTACATGCAAAGAACACATGAAAGAAAAATTCCTTATGAGTTGTGGTTCGGTAAAATGGCAACAACAAAATACCTCAAAGTTTTTTGCAGCAAGTGCTACATCAAAAGAACTGAAGATAATCTTGGTAAGTTTGAAGATAGAGCGGATGAAGGTATTTTGTTGGTTATTCATAAAAAAGCAAAGCTTACAAATGCTACAACAAGAGGCTAAAGAAAATTATGGACAATGCCGATGTTAAAATTGATGAAGGTAGAGAACTAGTAATTAGCTATGAAAAGAACTACCCAATGTATGAAGAGGTTATTGAAGGAGATGAGAAAAAAGAAATGGAAAAGATACAAAAAACTGACTCAGATGATTTAATTTGTGATTCAGAAGTGGAAGAAAATATGAAATTCAAAACAGGTAGCTGGAATAAAAATCATCCTAGAGAGCAAATAATTGGAGACCCCAAAGCTGGTGTTCAAACAAGAAGAAGAGTAGTAAGTAACTACTCTCTATTATCCAGCATTGAGCCCAAAATTGTTGCTGACGCAAGCAAAGATGAAAGTTGGATGAAGGAAATAAATGAAGAATTAGATCAGATCGAGAAAAACAAAACTTGGGAGTTAGTACTTAGACCTACAAATAAAAATATAATCGAGACTAAATGGATTTTTTGAAACAAATTGAATGAAGATGGACAGGTAGTCAGAAATAAAGCAAGATTGGTATGTAAGGGTTATGCACAAGTTGAAGGCATTAGCTTTGAGGAAACTTTTGCACCAGTAGCTAGACTAGAGGCAATTAGAATGTTTTTGGCTTTAGCAGTCTACAAGAATTTCAAATTTTATCAAATGGATGTGAAATCAATGTTTTTGAATGGAAAACTTGAAGAAGAGGTTTATATTGAGCAACCAGATGGTTTCCAACTTGGTGATGATCCAAAATTGGTTTGGAAGTTGAAGAAAGCATTATATGGCTTAAAATAGGCACCCCGAGTATGGTATGCAAGGCTAGACAACTATCTCACCCAACAAAGTTTTAAGAAAGGTATGGTGGATAGTAATTTGTATTTCAAAACAAAACATGGGCATCTTATTGTTCTTGTTGTATACGTAGATGATATCATATTTGGCAGCAAAAAATATGAGTCGTGTAAATATTAAGCAAATAATATGCAGAAAGAATTTGAAATGTCAATGATTGGTGAACTTTCGTATTTCCTCGAGTTGCAAGTTAATCAAAATAAGAAGGGCATATTTATTTCTCAAGTTAAATATGTGAAAGAGATGTTAAAAAGTTCACAATGGAGGATTGTAAGCCAATTAGCACTCCCATGACGACAGGTTGCAAGTTGAGCAAGGATGACAAATCTCCACCTATTGATCAAACCATGTACGGATCTATGATTGGAAGCTTATTGTACCTGACAGCTACTAGACCAGATATTTTGCAAGCAGTATGCATGGTAGCATGATTTTAGGCTAATCCCAAGGAGACTCATGTGACAATAGTGAAGAGGATTCTTCGGTACCTCAAGGGTACTATGGAGTATAGGTTATGGTATCCAAAAGGTAAATATTTCACCCTTATTTCATATTCAGATGCAGATTGGGCAGGATGTGTCGATGACAGAAAGAGTACCAGTGGAGGTGCATTCTATCTTGGAGACAGATTGGTCACGTGGCATAATAAGAAACAAGAGTCAGTTTCTTTATCAATAGCAGAGGCAAAATATATTGCAATGACAACATGTTGTACGTAGGTATTGTGGATGAAAAAAACCTTGAAAGATCTTGGTATTAGCTTTAGTGAGCCAATATCAGTTAAGTGTGATAACACCAGTGCCATTAACATCTCCAAGAATCCGATTATGCATTCACATACAAAACACATTGCTATCAGGTATCACTTTTTGAAGGAGAAAGTTGCAAAAGGTGAGGTTAAGTTGGATTTTGTTCCAAATACAGAGCAAGTAGTAGATATCTTCACAAAACCATTGCCCAAGGAATTTTTTGAGTACCTTCACAATAAATTGGGAGTGGTCACACTTCTCAAGAATTGACTAGCTACAGGGATCACATTCTCAGGGGGAGCATTTAAGTATTTGATTATCTTTTTTCTCATGTTCATGATTTTTGCTAAGTGTAATAAATTGTTCCTGAGAATGTTGTGCATGGACTCAGGGGGAGTCTACAGTAGCCCTTTGGTATTATTGTCAAAGGGGGAGAAGATTTACAATAAATTGCACGTGTTGCCAATAATTCCAAAGGGGGAAATTATTGAGCAAGGTGCAGCAACAGTATTGTCAATGTTGTCAACACAGTCAGATAGATCTATTGATGTAGTGGACAGGAAGTTCAAAAGCTATTCAGATGCAGAAGACAGGAGTTCAAAGGTTATTTAGAGTATGTACAGTGATTTTCCAAGAAGACTGAAGTAGCCCATTTGCAAAAGATCAAAGAAAAAGACAAGTAAGAAAAGTGTTGCGATATCACGACATATACAACAGGCAATAAAAACTGTCATGATTTTGTGACATGTTGGAAGAGAGAGAAAAAGTAGGAAAAACTGTCGTGATTTCATGACATGTTGGAAGAGAGAGAAAAAGCAGGAAAAACTGTCGTGATTTCATGACATGTTGGAAGAGAGAGAAAAAGCAGGAAAAACTATCACAATTTCACGACATGTTGGAAGAGAGAGAAAAAGCAAGAAAAACTATCACGATTTCATGACATGTTGGAAGAGAAAAAGGCAAGTGGAAAAACTGTCATGATTTTACGACATGTTGGAAGAGAAAGAGAAAGCAAGAAAAAGAACTGTCATGATTTCGCAACAAGTTCGAAGAAAGAGAACAAGTAAGAAAAGCGTCGCAATTTCGCAACATGTCGCATTTTTGTGACTAAAATAGGAGAGAGAAAGTAAGTTTGAAAAGTGACACGATATCGTGACATGTCGCATTTTCACGACAAAATAAATAGAGGAAGCATATGGAAATAGAACTGTCATGATTTCACAACAAAAGCAAAAAGAAAGACTTCGAAAGTAGAAGTGTTGCAATTTCATGACAAAAGCAGAGAAGAAGACTTCAAAGGCAAAAGTGTCACAATTTTGTAACAAAAGCAAAGAAGCTAAGTGATGAGCACCAAAAATGCTCATATTTTGTACATATTTTTTGGATCAATATGCGGCTGTATAATAAGGATTGTATACTTTTATGAATGATTATATAGATATTTGATATAATTATGCGTGTTATCTAGTTTGTGTGCTTTTAGTATGTTTTGTGGAATTGCAGTTGATTTAGTTAGATTTGGAATGGTCGAGGTCTTTTGATGGACTTGGCACTTTATTTCACCAGAGGTCAATGTAGAGAACATAGGCGTCTCCCTGCAACCGAAAGGCACCAAGGGAGCAAGCACCTCCCTGTAATCGAAAGGCGCCAATTGAATACGAGCGCCTCCCTACAGTCGAAAGGCACCAACTGAATACAAGCGCCTCCCTGTAGTCAAAAGGCACTGACTGAATACAAGCACCTCCCTGCAGTCAGAAGGTGCCAACTGAATATGAGCACCTCCCTGCAGTCAGAAGGTGCCAACCAAAGACAAGCGCCTCCATACAATCGAAAGGTTCCAACCAAAGACAAGCGCCTCCCTGCAATCGAAAGGCACCAACCAAAGACAAGCGCCTCCCTACAATCGAAAGGCACCAATAGAAGGCAAGCACCTCCCTACAACCAAAAGGTGCCACTAATTCTTTGCCCGTTGACCAGAGTTGAACGACGTGGATGACAGTGGCTGGTGTAGTTCTAGATTTGCATGATGCAGAGCTAAATTGGAGATAGCACCAACGTATCCAACCATATTATTGATTCCAGGCAAAGCACGAACTAAAATGAACACACCGCCATCAGAATAGAATGCCAGACGTCGATTGCATTCGCTAGACTGTTCTAAATTTAGTCTGGGAAGAATCGACTATTGTAACCACTTCTATAATAGAAGTTCTATGGGTGTGTTATATAAACACATAGATCATTCTGAAAGATATATAGAATTAATTAATAAATATCTATTTTGAATTACATAAGATAGATTGTACTACGTTGATAAATATATTCCAGTTCCAGAAGTTCTAAGCGCGTGTTCGATCGGGAAGAAGCTGTTGGAGCCTAGGCCCACTCCAAGCCAGTATTTCTTCCACATTTCATTTTTTTTTATTTATTTTAATTAGTTTATTGCTTTCATAGGAACGTTCATTAGTTTACTAATTCCAGTATTTATAGTAGGTTTATTTCATGATTTATTTTTGTAGATTTAATTATGTTCTTCTTACGTAATTTATTAAGGAGTGCGGGAATGATTGACAACCATTTCAAGAACACCCCCCAAATGTAGGATTAGCAGATTCACCTCCAGTGGTATTGTAGTAACCTAATTTTGACTCTTCACAAGTTTACAAAGCTCCCTGGGTTGATAATTAAATGCATAGGCATGTGACAAAAATAGGAAACCATTCACCTTGTTTGGCCCACAACATTTTGGCACCGTTGCTAGGGAAGCATCTTAATTAGATTACTTACAATACCCTAAAACCTTCATCTGACCTTGCATGAGTTCTTCAAGAAGAAGAGGACCTGACAGTTGCTTTATAAGAACTAATCCATTAGGACCTGAGTCAGCCAAGCATTTTGGATTTGAGTTAGACTCGCTTGACCTACCAGCAGTCCATTGGAGTGAGGAACCGAACTTTGTGCAAAGTGTCGCCTCATCCCATCAACAAGGGGACAAACGAATCATCATAAATCCCCTGTTTAATAGGACTCATCTAGAGGAAGCCCTATTGTGGAAGGCTATGGAGGATCAGACGATATTGCCAGACAACCTTAGAGCATTGACTCAAAAAGTTTTAAATGACCAAAAGGCCATAAACGCTGCATTAGAAACCACATTTCCTTAAAAAATGATAGATAATGATGAAGTCTCATTTGGATTTAGTTTCCCAATAGAGGAGGGAGTAGGAGATACCAAAATGAAAAACATATCCCCTACTCACCTCCCGTCCTTCAGAGGACACCCGACTGAGGACCCTGACATGTTTTTATTCAAGTTTGATGTTTTGTGTAGGTCTATGGATTACAAATCAAACACGCAAAAGTTGAAATTATTTCCTTCTACATTAGATGATCCAATTCTGTGATGGTTCATCAGTCTAGGAGACAAACACATCACCACCTGGGACCAAATGAAGATGCTCTTTCTAGAGCAATATCAAGATTTTGGGAGAGCAAGAGACTCTAGGGAGGAGGTCCTGAGCATGACACAAAGAGAAGATGAGTCTCTCGAGGAGTATTGGGAGAGATTCACCTTTAATATTCAATGGTCCCCTCACTCGAAGCTATCTGATAAGTCCATCAAAAGCATCTTCTTGAGGGGACTTACCAATGAGTCACTAGAGGCTCTCAACATGATCTATGGAGGTGATGTCTATCAGCATGCTATGGATGACATCCAAAAATTATGCTGGAACTACTCAAGAAGGCAAGGCAAAATCACCACCAAGACCATGAAGGCGACTGCTTCAGTCACAAAAATAGAAATAGGCAACATGTTGGAGGATTTGAAGAGCAAAATGATCTCATCTCTAGCACTGCAGATGGATACACTACTGTTAGAAAATAAGAAACAAGAAAATGATGCAACATTAGCCTATTTCTGCCCAAAATGCAGAGGAAGGCACGCAAAGAATGCATGCCCAAAAAACAAGGTCAGAGTATGCAAAGTTTATAGACTAAATCATAAAAATTGATTGTGCCCACAACTACCCAGTAACCAAGAAGCGACTAGGAGCATGAAGCCCTACTTCATAGGCAATAGGAAGAGTTTGCCATAACCCCCTATGGGGAATATACCAACCGAAATGCCATCATATGGGGGAGGGTCATACATGCACCAAGGACCCCCTCAACCACCTAATATGGGGTGGTGGGGACCATCACCCTGGACGAACACACCCCCAGCAGCATTCTCGAATCAGAAGCCATGGATGCCATATCCATATCCTGGGTAGTAGTGGAGAGGCCACAATGCATGGAATTAGACTCCATAGAATGCAGCTCCTACTCACATCCAATAGAACTTACCAGCATTGTCAGCAGTGAGGCCTGCATAGCTACCAGCACAACCGATAGCAAACTCAAACAACAAAGTAAATCAGTCAACATACAAAATAGAAGGTGAGATGTACCATATGTACAATATTCAACTTAGATTAGGTAGGCAGCTAGGAGTAGAGACACCGCCTCTGGTAGAAGATGAGGAAGAAATAGTAGAGATACCTCCACTGGTAGAAGAGGAGGCAGAAATAGAGGAGACACCTCTGGTAGAAGAGGGAAAAACACTTGAGAGAGCGGAGGCTCCATTTCCTACCCAGCTGCAAGAACAAAGAAAAACAACACAGTCAAAATTTGACATCTTGTCGAGCTTGAAGAATCTCACAATGACAATCCCATTATTTTAAGCAATTTGAGATGTCCCCATTTACACCAAGGCAATTAGAGAAATGTGTCTAAGGAGACTAGGATGAAAAGCTACCCAGACTATCAACATTGTGGGTAAATTGGCAGATCTAATGATGGGTAGAACACGTCATCCGAAGTATGCAGATCCAGGTAGCCCAGTGCTAACCGTAAAAATTGGAGGACATTCCCTGTCCAACACATTGGTTGACCTCGGGGCAGCCATCAATGTGATGCCTCAAGAGACCATGCAGAGGTTACGGCTCACGAACCTAAAGCCAACCATGATAGTGTTGCAGTTAGCTGATCTATCAACCATGTCACTGAAAGGGACGCTGGAATATGTGATCGTAACAGTTAGTGCATGGGAATATCCAACTAATTTTTTAGTTTTGCAAACCAAGACTAGGTTGGGTGGTTACCCTCTCATTTTGGGGAGGCCATGGCTGGCAACAGTTGATGCTTACATCAACTGTCGAGATGGGCTAATGACCATCTCCAATGGGAAAAATGTCAAAAGGCTGACCATTTCACCACCAACTCAGTCTATGGACTCGGTAGAAGAACCCAGGATCATCGAGCATGGAACTATGGAGTTGTCCATAATCCAGCCGATGATGACCTTGGAGGAGGTGGCAGAAGAGGACGAGGATGGTGCTATCATGGAGTTTCTCCATGGAGAATCATCCACCCCCACACCTGGATCATCGTTGACTGGCGCCCAAGATCAGCACATCCAAAAAATACACGTTGGGCCAGGGAGGACATTAAAGGTCAACAGCAGGTTGATGCCCACATAGGTAGAAAAATTGGAAGAGCTTCTGGTAAAAAACCAGCAAGCATTTGCATGGGACTACGTAGATATGCATGACATCAGCCCAGAAATATGTACCCATCAGATTTTTTTATATGACCAGGCAACTCCTAGTCGACAGCCACAAAGAAGGATGAACCCAGCAATGAAAGACATTGTCAGAGAAGAACTACACAAACTTCTGGCTGCCGAATTCATATATCCAATTTTTGACAGTGAATGGGTATCACCATTAGTGGTGGTACCCAAAAAGAACAAGAAATGGTGGATTTGTGTGGACTACCAGGAATTGAACAATGCGACTAAGAAAGACCACTTCCCGCTCCCATTCATCGATCAGGTATTGGACACACTCTCAGGAAGAAAATACTTCTCCTTTCTGGACGGTTTCAGTAGTTACAACCAGATCCATATAGGGGAAGAAGATCAAGATAAAACAACATTCACCTATCCATGGGGAACGATTGCCTATAAGGTATTGCCTTTTGGACTGTGCAATGCACTGGCCACATTTCAAAGGGCAGTGCTTAGCATATTATTTGATATGATAGGATACGGGGTGGAAGTATACATGGACAACTTCACCGCCTATGGAGAAACCTTCGAGGAGGAAATGACAAATCTGGAAAGAGTGCTCGACAGGAGCAAGGAATCATTTGTCACTAAGTAACGAAAAATATTTTATGATGATGAAGGAAGGCATCATGTTGGGACACCACCTCTCTATAGAAGGAATAAAAGTAGACAAGAGGAAGATCGAGGTCATCAAAGACCTACCTAGTCCTAGAACGTAGAAGGAGGTAAGAAGTTTCCTTGGATCAGTTGGGTACTACCGGCGATTTATCACGGAATTTAGTAAGATTGCCAAACCACTGCACACCCTAATTTCTAAGGACATAGAGTTCAACTGGACAGGAGATTGCAAAGAAGCGTTCTAGTTACTAAAAGAAAAATTGATATCTGCATCGATCTTGAGAGGAACGAATTGGGCCATACCATTCCATATTTACTGTGATGCATCTAACAGTGCGATAAGAGCAGTCCTCATGCAGAAATACGATGAAGAATTCTATGCCATCTATTATGTCAGTAAAAACTTGGCAGGATCAGAGCTCAACTATATATTGACAAAAAAAATTCCTCGCAGTTGTCCATGCAATAAACAAATTCTGCCACTATATAACGGGATATAAGGTCTTCGTCCATACGGACCATGTGGCTATCAGGTATCTGATGAGCAAGTCGGCCATTGGTGGTAGAATTATCAGATGGTTGTTGCTATTGTAGGAATTCGACATCACTATAGTTGATAAACCAAGCAAGGACAATGTCGTGGCAGATTTTTTGTCCAGATTGATACCAGCAGATCATCAAGCAGTGGAAGATCAGTTTTTGGACGAACATCTATTCGCTATTAGTGAACAAACTCCGTGGTATGCAGACATAGCCAATTACTTGGCCACTAGAAGGACCTCACCTGCTCTCTCCTATAGAGAAAAGCAGGCAGTCATAGAGAAGAGTGCATCATTCCTTTGGATGGATGGTCTCCTATTTAAAATAGGATGGGACTAAATTATAAGAAGATGCGTAGTAGAATATGAGTTTTTAGAAGTGCTCAAGGCATGTCACGATGAGCCATGTGGAGGTCACTTTGCAGGGAAATGAATTGCCTACAAAATCTTGCAGGTTGGGTATTTTTGGCCCACTCTGTTCAAGGATGTGGCAGCTTATACCAGCAAGTGTGACGAGTGCTAGAGGATGGGTAGAGCAACCCACCAAGATGAAATGCCCCTGCAGCCCCAGGTACACCTAGAACATTTTGATAAATGGGGAATGGACTTCATGGGACCATTTAATCCACCTTCGATGGGAAGGAGGTTTATTATGTTCTGCATAGATTACGTCACCAAATGGGTGGAAGTGCAGGCATTAAGGGACTCAAATGAAATAACGGTCGTCGATTTCTTATTTGCCCATATTTTCACATGATTTCAGGTTCCTCAGGAGATAACAATAGACCAAGGGCCCCAATTCACCTCTAAATTGATTGAGGATCTAATGGAGCAGTATAGAGTTTGGCACAATAAAACCATGCCCTACCATACGCAGGTGAACGGGCAAGTAGAAGTGACAAATAGGGAGATAGAAAACATCTTGACCAAAATCGTGTAGCAACACAAGAAATATTGTGCCACACATTTGCCAGAGGTAGTTTGGGCATACAACACAACATGGAAATCCACCACAGGATGCACACCTTTCCAACTGGTCTATGGAAAAAATGCGATGATGCCCATCGAGTTCAAAATCAAAACTCTGAGGACGGCTTCAAAATTAAATTTGAGCTTGGATGAAGCTCAAAAATAGAGGATTCACCAGCTAGATCAGCTGGACGAAATCCGACTGGATGCTTTGTAGAGGACAGAGATTATACAAAAGTAGAGAAAGAAGTGGCATGATAACCACATCAAGCTGAAGAAGTTCCAGGTAGGGGAATGGGTACTGTTGTATGATTCTCAATTCCAGGAAAGGAAGGGCAAACTTATGCAAAGGTGGATGGGGCCGTATGAGGTGGTAGAGCTCATTAGGAATGGGGCGGTGTGTGTTAAGACAATTGACGGTAGCAACACCATGTTCACAGTCAATGGCCATCGACTACGCCCCTATAATATGTCTAAAATGTTACAAGTGGAATCTAGAGTAGGTGTGGGGGAGACCCCATCTTGCTAGATCTAGAACAAACTCTCACAGGTGAAATGGTGGGCATGAGAGTGCTCACCCAAATTTTTAGTTAGTTAATATAGTTTTTTATGTGTGTTTTTACAGGACGACGCTTGCATGCAAGCTGCAAGCATCCTAATCCAGGGCCTAACAGGAACAAAATGCATCTAACTACCTTTATTTTCCCTTATTTTTTGATTGTTTTTTGTAGGTGGAGGACCTGATAGCACGAGGGATAGGTATCTGGGAAACCAAGCCTAATTCGGCTCAGCATTCTGACACCAGCTTGTAGGTAGAATCTGGGCAGTGTGAAAAATTGGGAAGGCTTGAACACCCTTTTTTCCAGTCAAATCACCATCCATAAGAAGGCACCAAGTCTAGAAGAAGATGCCTTACTGCATCCAGAAGAAGGTTCCAAGACTAGAAGAAGGCGCCTTACTGCACCTAGAAGGTGCCAAGTTCAGAAGAAGGTGCCTTACTACATCTAGAAGAATGTGCCAAGACAAGAAGAAGGCACCTTACAGTAGTCGAAAGGTGCCAAGTCCAAAAGAAGGCACCTTACTGCACCCAGAAGGTGCTAAGACCAGAAGAAGGTGCCTTACTGCACCCAAAAGGTGCCAATCCTAGAAGAAGGCACCTTACTACACCCGAAAGGCGCCTATCCAGAAGAAGGTGCCTTACTGCATCCGAAAGGCACCCATCCAGAAGAAGGTGCCTTACTGCATTCGAAAGGCACCCATCCAGAAGAAGGCACCTTACTACATCCGAAAGGCACCCATCCAGAAGAAGGCATACAAAAAAAAATATAATATATATATATATATATATATATATATATATATATATATATATATATATATATAGATGCCTTCCATGGCAGGAAGGCACCAGAAAAAAAAATATATATATATAGGCGCCTTCCGTGGCAGGAAGGCACCAGAAAAAAAAAAAAAAGCTAGCCGAATACGCCTTCCAACATCAGGAAGGTGCATTCATCCAGCTGAATACGCCTTCCAACATCAGGAAGGCACATTCATCAAGACGAACGCCTTCCAACATCGGGAAGGCATGAACCAGAAGGAGGCGCCCCCCACATTAGGAAGATGCATGTAGGCAAAAGTGCCTCCCACAAATCAGAGGCACCTCGTAGCACCGAAAGGCGCATTCATTTGAAGAAGAGCACCGACAACATTGGAAAGGCACTACAAGGGCACCATCCACATGGGGAAGGTACCAAAGAATGCCTCTCGTGTGCAACATTTACATCTATCGGATGCCTCGAGCGGAATGAAGCATCACATGAATAAGCGACATTAAATGACCATACCCCTCCCTCGTGTCACAAGTCAGCAAATTAGCGGCTACCACGACAACTGGAACACCAAATCAGGTATATGCATACTAAATCAAATATTTTATATGATTATTTATAAATACACAGTACCAAAAAATACAGCTGTCATAGAGATCGTACCCCTCACCATAGCCAGAATCGCATGCCAATTATAGGGCGCCTTCCATAACTGCTAGGGTTAGGCATCTTTTCTATAAGAAGGTGCCTTCCTAAAGAAGGAAAGACAGAAAAAAATACAGCAGAAGGCGCCATGGGAGGAAGGTCTAAGAACCACGCGATCAAGAAGAATGAACCCAGTGACACTGATGGAATTAGAGGGGCAGTAAAGACCCAATTCAAAGCCGAGGGGTGGCTTGAATACTGCACCCTGGTCAATCAAAGCTAGGATGTGGAGGCAGCTAGAGAATTCACCACCTCTTTGAGGGGCGATGTGGCCCAAGTACAAGGGATGGAAATTCTAGTCACCCTTGAGTTCATCTCACAGGCGACTGGATTGCCTCTCATGGGGGAATGTATATACAAGGGCGGAGTGTTAAAACTATACACCGAAATACTACTGTCAAGAGGAAATGTGTAGATAAATAGGGAGGGGTTACTCAAAAATAGTCTCCCCATGAATATGCGAAAGATGTTCGAGCAGATTGCTCGATTCTTCACATGCACAGGGAAGTATACCCATCTACACCTTAATCATGTGCACTTCCTCAATCACCTAGTGCATGGGAGGAAATTAAATATACCTTTCTACTTGGCGAGTGCTCTAAAAGATGAAGGGGCTCGGTACCAGAAAGGGGTACCGTCTACCTTGGCCCACCATGGGCTGATATTGGCATTGGTCTATCATGTAGAAGTACAAGGATAGAACCACGATGCAGATGGAGATGGAAGCCAAATAGAGCAACACAATGCGGTTTATGAATTAGGGCAAGATGAAGCATCCCTTGCAGAGGATATAGCAAACATTGGGCAATTTGAGTTGCCCTATTTTCTAGGAGGAGCAGAGCAGTCATCGATTCCCAAAGAAATAGAGGATAGAGGGCATTCCCTAGTGCCCGAGTATGAGGAGGAAGGAGCGCCACTCGCTGGTGGTGAGGATGAACCAATTCCTAGGAGGAAACATCTACGGTGATTCCTATCGATAAAGGAAGGACAGAGTGACATAGAGATAGATGTTGCCACCCAAACCCTTCGAGAACTAACAAACCAGAGCCCACAAAATGAAGGAACTTCTGGGAGTAACGACCAAATCGATGCGGCCTTAGAGGAGGCGCTCGACTGGCAAACCGATTACTGGATGGCATAGCAGATTCTGGAAGAGTGCCAAAACTAGCATAAAAGGAAGTTGAAGGAAAGGGATAGAAGAATCACTCAGCTCGAGCAGCAGGTTCGATAGTTGTAAGAGGAAAATCAAATACTTCAGGACAAAGGAACAACAAGATAGGAGGCGTCCACTCAGACTGATTGGGTAGAAGAAGTGTTGATGAACTCTCCCACATCCATCGAACGAGTATTCTCTTTGGGGGAGATTCGATCGGACGCCCGATAGAGCAGCCCGAAGGCAAGGGAGGATTCCTCTATTTTCAAGGGTGAAAAGGAAAGAAGTCCTACAATGCCCCCTATCATTGTCCTGAGTGACATACAGTAGGACGAAGGTCTCCAGTAGCAGATTAGACAAGACGATACAGAGGACCTCCCTAGGCCTGAAGAAGGAGAAGAGCCTAAGGGGTCGACACCAGGTAGATAGGAGAATGAAGGATCACCTCCTGAGATAGCAGCATAGCTGATCCTTCAGAGTAAAGAGAAGTCCCCAAAGGAGAAAGAAGAGACCTTGATCCGAACCACCAAATTTTTTGCAGAAACCAAGGCAAAGAGGCCCAGGACGGCTCAACAGAAGGCAAAAGTGACCTTCACCGAGTCAGAGGAGGATGAATGGGACATGCAGTCGTTCGTCGAAAGGCAAAAATATTTCGAGTAGCTGCACAACAAAATGAAAGCAGCCAAGGAGGTGAAGAAGGCATCCTCGAGGATAAAAGGATATTATGGCATCTGCATCAATCCGATAGAAGACAACCAGTTTTGGGACATCTATGGTTCATCCCGAGGGCAGCCTTCCATGATGAGGAGGTACTTGGAATGGTGGGGAGTTTATGGCCCACAATTGGAGGCCACTGCAATTGCAAAGGAGAATGCAGGGCTTACCCCTAAAGTGGTCACATTATACAAGGCCCAAGTAGTGCCTTCTAGAGAGGATAACTCGGATATCCCTCTGGCAGTGGTCAAACCTCTAGACGTCGACCTCTACCAAGCTATCGAAGCTACATTTCAATTGGCAGGAACAACACTGGCTAGACAACCACCAGTAGCGGCTAGAACAAGAAGGGGACAATTAACAGCCATAGTTTCCCATAGGCAAAGGCGAACCACACCTTCACATGCCAACACAAAAAGATAGACTCAGGTCGTAGGGGTAGCCGAATCTTCCAAGAGATGGCGATGATGAAAAGTCAGAGGGCTACCTGCAATTTGGATGCCACGAGGGCGTGGCATATGTTAGGCATGGGGGGATGATGAGCACCAGAAATGCTCATATTTTGTACATATTTCTTGGATCAATATGCGACTGTATAATAAGGATTGCATACTTTTATGAATGATTATATAGATATTTGATATAATTATGCATGTTATCTAATTTCTGTGCTTTTAGTATGTTTTGTGGAATTGTAGTTGATTTAGTTAGATTTATAATGGTCGAGGTCTTTTGATGGACCTGGCACTTTATTTCACCGGGGGTCAATGTAGAGAACATAGCCGCCTCCCTGCAACCGAAAGGCACCAAGGGAACAAGTGCATCCCTACAATCGAAAGGTGCCAATTGAATATGAGTGCCTCCTTGCAGTCAAAAGGTGCCAACTGAATACAAGCACCTCCTTGCAGTCGAAAGGTGTCGATTGAATACAAGCACCTCCCTGCAGTTAGAAGGCACCAACTGAATACGAGTGCCTCCCTGCAGTCAGAAGGTACCAACCAAAAACAAGCACCTCCCTGCAACCAGAAGGCACCAACCAAATACAAGTGCCTCCATGCAACCGAAAGGCGCCAACCAAAGAAAAGCGCCTCCCTATGACCAAAAGGTGCCAACAGAATGCAAGCGCCTCCCCATAGCCGAAAGGTGCTAATAGAATGTAAGCACCTCCCCACAACCAGAAGGTGCTAGTAGAAGGAAAGCACCTCCTTACAACTGGAAGGTGCCACTAATTCTTTGCCCATTGATCAGAGTTGAATGATGTGGACGGTAGTGGCTGGTGCAGTTCCAACTCTATGTCATGCATAGCTAAATTAGAGATAGCACCAATGTATCCAACCATCTTACTAATGCCAGGTAAAGCACAAACCAAAACGAACACACCGCCATCAGAACAGAATGCCAGACGTCGATTGCATTCGCCAGACTGTTCTAAATTTAGTCTAGGAAGAATCGACTGTTGTAACCACTTTTGTAATAGAAGTTCTACGGGTGTGTTATATAAACACACAGATCGTTCTGAAAGATATATAGAATTAATTAATAAAGATCTATTTTGAATTACAGAAGGTAGATTGTACTACGTTGATAAATATATTCCAGTTCCAAAAGTTCTAAGCATGTGTTCGATCGAGAAGAAGCTGTTGGAGCCTGGGCCCACTCCAAGCCAGTATTTCTTCCCCATTTCCTTTTTGTTTATTTATTTTAATTAGTTTATTGCTTTCATAGGAACGTTCATTAGTTTGCTAATTCCAGTATTTGTAGTAAGTTTATTTCATGATTTATTTCTGTAGATTTAATTTTTTTCTTCTTATGTAATCTATTGAGGAGTGCGGGAATGATTGACAACCATTTCAAGAACACCCCCAAAATGTAGGATTAGCAGATTCACCTCCAGTGGTATTGTAGTAACCTAATTCTAACTCTTTGCAATTTTACGAAGCTCCCTGGGTTGATAATTAAATGCACAGGCATGTGACAAAAGTAGGAAACCATTCACCTTGTTTGGCCTGCAACACTAAGTATGAAAGTAGAAGTGTCACGATTTCATGACAAAATCTATGTTGAAGACTATAGAGGTAGAAGTGTCGCGATATCTAGACAAAAGCAAAGTCAAAGTCTATGGAAGCAGAAGTGTTGCGATATCACAACAAAAGCAAAGACGAAGTATATGGAGGCAAAAATGTCACGATAGCGTGACAAAAGAAAATATGAAGTCTACGGAGGTAGAAATGTCACGATATCATGACAAAAGAATAGAGAAAGCGTACAGAGGTGAAATTGTCACGATATCATGACATGTATTTTCGTGGCAACAACAACCAAAGAAGCAACAGAGGTAGAAATGTCACGATTTCGTGACAGGTCGTAAATGCGCAAGTCAAGAAGGAGAACCCGACTGAAATGAGAAGTATGACAGTGGACCGACATGACTACGGCATTTGCAGGGGCAGTTATAGAGTGATTTCATACCGCTAAAATACGAAGAGTGATCAAAAGTTAGTATGGCGGTTACAGGGTCTATCCAGAATGAAATCATCAAGCGATGGATAAATCAAACATCTTCTTGAGTTGAATCCGACGAAGACCGATGACAACCAACTAAAATTAGGGTTTACAGTTGTTATGAAAGTTGACTAAGATTAGGATTTACAGTCAACTAATATTAGGGTTTTCATCATTAAAAATATTGCTACAAAAGGAGGGCTGTTTGGAGAATTGAGAACATGGTGGAATGTGTGTGAAATACGGTCGTAGTGCACAGAGAGCAAGTCGTGTCGAATTGTGCTAAGTGCAAAATTTTCAAAGAGAGCAGAGTGCACAAAAGGGACAAGATGATTGTGAAGTTTGACTGTAATGAAGTAGAGTGTGCAAAGTGATTGTGCAGAGAGAGCAGAGTGCACAGAGAACACAAAGGTGAAGAAGACCAGTCAGGGTCTTACAAAAGCAAAGGTATCTTATTGTCAAACTTATATATTCAAATTTAAGTCCAGGTTGCAGCTTAGGATCAGGGGTAGGTGCTCATTTTTGTTGGTGCAGATAAATAATGGGTTGGTTCTCCTTCTAGTTGGTGTTGGTAAATTAGGAGTTGGTGCTCCTTTCTATTGGTGCAAATAAATCAAGGGTTGGTGCTCCTTCTAGTTGATGCTGGTAAATTGATTGTAAAGTTGGTGCTTTGCAAAGGCTATATTTGGATGGTAGTCCAAGCAGTCCATTTTTGAGAAGTAGCCACATTGGTGAACCTCATTAAATCTTGTGTTGTGTGATGCTCTTTTGTTATACTTGCTGTATCTAGTAATAAGTTTTAATTGTTGTGGTATTAAGATCTGTAAATTTAAGTTTATAGAGCTACATTGATTCACCCCCCCTATCAGTGTCATTGTAAGACTAACAAATATCTCCATCATAAGGGAGTCTCCTCAGCTTCTATCACTCCATATCCATCATCAATGGCCTAACTAGGTTCCCAAGGGGACTAAGAAGTAAACTAGATATCAAACTTTTCTATTGTTCCAATATTATCCATGACTAGGATATATAAAACCTCATCATCCTCATCCTCCACTACCCAATATTTAGCATAAGGAAGGTTGATATTGTTGCACTAATACCTATATATAATTGGGGTAACCAAAACCCTCTATGGTTGTTTTAACTATCAAATAATTTGAGAAAACTAGATAATATCTAACTCTTACCCATGATATCCAACCAACCATCTTACCCACCTAGTCCACCATATTGCTCCTCGTTAGTCCATCAAAAAAGAGCACAAGGGTTTGAGCTATCCCACTCGTAAGGCAACCCCAATGGATGAGCCACTCTAAAGTGCTCCCAAACCCAGATTTCAAGGAGCAAGATGCAACCCAAACTCTTTTTCTTTTGCCTCTTCACCCCATACAACTCCATTTATAGGTGGAAAATCAAACTCAATGCCCAAGTGTATAAATGAGACTATTAATCATATCTATCACCAACCTGATTTGGTTCTAGGGGAACCTAGTTCTTATGTTTTTTGGCAATAGCATAGTCGCTAAGATGTACATCACAAAGGTAGGAAATACCTCTAGCTCACCCCTATAGAACATATCCAAATATTGGATTCCACCCTTTGTAACATCTACTCCTTCCCATCCATCACCAAACAGAGCCCTCAACTTATGCTCCTTGTTATAGCTAGCCTGAACTACTAACCCATCCAAAAGAGCATGGAATATGTGATAAAAATCCTCAAAGGTAATGGTGATCTTCCATATCGAGAGCTAAAATATGCCCCTATAAATATCCTATCTCTATACCAATGTAAAGAGATACCCCTCATCCACCCTAACCAGATCTATCCTATCACTGTTGGCCAACCCTACATTCTCCAACCACTTCTAGTGATAAATAGTCAATGCTTTCCTCACATGAGTCAGAATAGGTAAAAAATGGTGTCATGTATCAAGCATATTCACCTACAAAAAAATAGAAATAAAAATAACATCAATGCATCACGTAATTTTTTTTTTTCCCCACTCTATTATGGTCATAAAAATAAAAACTAAACTAAAAAAAACAACAAAACAAAAAATAAACACAATAAAATAAACTAACCTACAAGAGGGTAGAAGGACCTACCTTAGTCATGTGAATTATTTCTCAATATGTGCCACCAAATCCAACCATCACTCTTGCCATTGCAATCAAATTCTCCTCTCTCTCAACTACAAACAAAAAGTTCAATAGCAAGAATGAATAAAAAATACTCCTCAAGGCCCTTTATAGCAAGAAAAATCACTCCCAAATGCAGGCCTACATTTTGTGAACTCCATTTGTATAGGAAAAAACACACGATTACATTTGTCCCAAAAAGGTAAGAAATAAAAAGGAGTCTTCAAAACAACCGAATATTTCACAAAACTCTACAAAATCTTGATAGAATCATCAAATCCATCCATCAATGCATCTAATATTCATTTTCAACACAAATAAGAACAATTTTTTAGCTAAAATTTGGAAGGCAACTTTCACCCCAAAAAGCTCTAAAGGGTCCCAAAATGCTCCAGAAGTTCACAAAATCATCACAAAATCTCACCCATGCATCCATCACATCATCATATTTTATCTAGTCCCAAATAAGATCAATTTTATAGCTAAAATTTGGAAGGTGACTTTCACCCCAAAAAGCTCCAAAAAATTTATAAAATCATCACAAAATCTCACCCATTCATCCATTACATCATCCCATTTAATATTGTTCCAAATTAGATCAATTTTATAACTTGACATTGGAATGAAACCATGTTCAATAAAATTTGCTCAAGGCTATCATAAAACTCTCTTCGTAACCTTTCACAAATTATAAATCAGTACGCACTAAGTTATTTTGAAATGGGTCTAACATGTAGTGATTGCAATCGAGGTAAAATAATATCTGAATAATTTTAGTATCATATGCATACTTTTAATGGTATTTTATTTACCACAGTGAAATTTTATTCATTCTACCCGAAACCAAAGTTCTAACAATAAATGCCCAAACAAAACATGGGGTAATCAACGCTGATATTGATTTAGATATTTGCATCCATAAAATTGCATCCACCTATGATGATTTTCATCTTACACTAATTCATCGCTTTAAGGGATAACCCAAAATCAAAATTTATAAAGGTCATCCAATTCTTACACCGAGATAACCAAAGCCTATTGCTCCATCCAATAAATCTAGGTGTCTCTTTTTTTATGTTGCATTGCGCTTGGCACACCATAGTACAAAAAGGGACATCTATAGACACAAAAACCTAGTCATTCACAAAACCCTATCCACCCCCATAATCCTACATAATAATATATGTCTAAGTGTTGACGTAGGCATATAAATCTTGCACATATTCCTATTTAAAGACTATAAAATACCCCTAGGATACCTTGTGACTCTACATGATTCATGTCCTAGCCATCGTTACCCCTCCCCTTACCACATATCACACACCTCACTCTACTCTCACCTACCCATAAGCCACATCTCCCTAGTTAAGTGAGACACTCTTGATGACTCACTATAACTACCTAGGATAGGCGGTTATTTAATCCCTACCACTTGGTAGCCCTGGCTTGCCACCTATCCTTCCCTCCAAAACCCTCAAAGGTCTATAAAAGAATCATCACTTCATCACCCAAAATATGCTGAAAAATATATCATAACACTACTAAAATTATAATATGAGGTCATCAATAGTCTTGGAGATTGAGCCACTAGAGCCTCAGATTGAACCCTAGTAGTTGTACAACTCAACCACAAACGTAGGAGTGCATTTTCATAGTCATAAACATAGATTTGTATTTGGAAAAATGTATCCCTACATTTTCATAGATATAGCACTAAATTTAGCCATTCCTAAATGTAGCCTTGCATTTTCCTAGGAGCAGGTTTAGCCGAAAACAAACATAGATTGAATCTGGGTAACATCAAGGTATTTTGATTTCTTTTTTTATGCTCTCTACACATCATTTCTCGATATTGCAAGCATTAGGATTTTTATTTTTAGTAGCTTATTTCATTCATATTAATAGGTGCTACTGACCATTTTTTATTTATAAGAACATGTGTCTAGGTTACATATTATTAAAGGCTATTGGAGTAATAGGATGGCCCACAAGGATATCTGAAACCCATCCACAAGATTGATTGTATAAGAGAGAACTCGGTATACCACCATCCATTGGATTTTCCAAATGGAACATACCCCTTATTTCCTATTTGTAATGTAAAAGAGAGCAAGAAGAAATTTGTAATCTAATCGTTGAATACTTTGGGGTAAATATCATTGTAAAAGGGGAGACTCAGGTTCCACTATACTTTAATACAAAGGAATGAAAATCAATTATCATTTGTATATTTTTTTGTTCTCATATTTCATTGCTTGGTATCATATTATTGGGCTTACATCTTGTTTTATCATATAAACATATTTTATGGTTACATTATTTTCAACATATAATTCATATATATCTGCAAAAATCCTCAAAGAATGGTTGGGAAATTAATTATACCATTATAATTTCATACCACCAATGCTCTTACGGAACATATTTAGCAACAACATGTCATCATATATGATATCATGACAAGTCTCAAACATTCTTAAATGCTCAATTGGATCTTTAGTTTCCTTATATATAGGTAAAATTGGCATGGAAAAATGTTTATGATAGGGTCTAGCAGTGATAATAGGGTCTAAGGGCCGATTGCACATTTATCTATAATTGTAGGTAAAACTAGGGGGTTGAATCATGTACACTCTTGAAACCAATTTTTTCACCATATTAGTTAGACTTTGCACATGAGCATTGTTGCTATGCAAGTCCCCTAGATTCCCTAAGGGAGGGGTATAGGTAGGTTGTTGAAATGTTACTTGGCCTATGTTGGAGGTATTGACATTGTTATGATATGGGTCATGACCTATATTACCTTGTTGGGAAGGATGACTAACAGTTAGTGGAATATAAACAAGAATGTTGAGTTTAGTAGAATGAGAAGGAAATTGAAAAAAAATCTTGAATGATACTACTTGTTGGAAGAACTTGTGAACTCCTTTCAATATTTGTGGCTACAATAGTGACATAAGTTGGTTGATGATTAGGATTGCCATAATTTAAATATTTAAACAAAAAGTTATCATGAACATGCCTAGGAGAGACTACTGAAGGAGGAGGAGTCTCACCTCTTTTGAGTTAAGCTTCCCACTCCACAACCTTAATAAAGCATTCCTTATGTCATTTCATGAAACCCCAAACATGATGAAATGATTTAAAAAGGTAGCCACCATTGGGTCCTTAAAGGGGATCATAGTTTATTTTAGTTTCAATATATATTTTTTCTTTTGTATCAAGGTTAGAATTATCTCTATCAATATGATCACCTTCTCGGTGAACATGATTAGATTTAAGACACCTTTGCTAACTTCTAAGGAATGGATTCATTAGAAGAAGCAAAATGATAGAAGATAAAACTATTTAAAAACATAAAATAAGGTTTTTAAGATGTTATTAATGTTCTTATAAATCTAGGTAAAAAAATTAGTGGTATTATTAAAAGTTTTGAAAATAAAAGGAAAAGAGGTTTTCTATCTTGGCCACTAAGATGTGTCTTCAACATCGTATACAATTTTTTTTTGGATTCACTGGGAGCCGAGATGACCGCGATGGCTGTTATAAATCTATACTCGATGGGCAAGGGGAAGGGTTCACCAAGATTAATTTTAGAACTTTCTCCAATTTTGGTATATAAATGTTTAAATGTGACAATTAAGCATAAACCTATGTTTGGTCTTTCTAAACTAAGCTATGAAAATGAAAGAACAATGCAGAACACACAAAATGCAAGAAGACAAGAGCTAACCCTAGAATGATTATTTAATTGAATGATCTCTAACCCTAGGTTGCATATTAAAATTTTTAAGCAAATATCCAATAGACTACACAATCAATATTAAAACCCTAGATGCACACTATATGATTTTGCTCTTTCAAATGCCTAGAATTTCAATTAAGTATTTTTCTTATTTATGATCTAGGATTTTGATAAAAGTAAATAGAAAGAAAAAAATAGCCTAAATATATTTTAGGATACTTATATAATATGGTGGTTGATCCAAAATTTATCTTGCGTCTCTAAACCTACAAAATAGCTACACAAAACCCTAGAAATTTGATCAACATTTGAAGGTTTGCATAGGCCGCTATATGACTAAGCTTGGAGGTACAATAGTCAATCCCCCTTGGTACTTTTATTTGACAATTCAAAAGCAAAATTATATTTGAACTTTGGAACATGCGCAAGCATAGTAAAATACATATACAATAGTCACATAAAATAGAGACTAGATGAGTACAACAATATGCTAAGATGCAGAATGTAAATTAGGATTTTGGAGTGTCAAACTTATTCCCAAGCTCTAATTTTACCATATTCACATCCGGTAAATGGGGATCATAAATTTGGTTTAAAAAATTTGTTCCTTGTACAAGTAGGTTGTGAATATGGTTCAGATGCCCTATTTGGGGTCTAAAATAATAAAAAATAGAGTGCAAAACATCAAAAATAGAGTTAAAAGCCTAATAATACAAACGTAAAACCTGATGAGCTAATGGATAAGGCAAGAAGAAATGAAAATTTGGAATAAGGAGTCCAATATTTTTTATCTATCCAATCATCAAGACTCCTCTACTCAATCCCCAAGGGAAGCAATCACCAAAGCACAAAAAAACAAAAACAACTTATAGTAGAAGAGCACTTGAAAGCATGAGAAAATGAGTGAATCAATAGTTAGAATCCTCAAAGAAATTTTTGGGAATTTTAGGAAACAATAGATATTTATAAGAGGTATGGAGGGAAAAATGGTTGGGAAAGTAAAATTCCACCGTAGGCCAAGGTCGAACCCAATACAAGCCAATGAGGGGAGGGGTTTTAGTGAGAAAAACCCCTAGAATGTCAAATTAACATCTAGTAATTACAAGGCATAAATATGGCAGGCCAAATTCATATCCCATATGAATCAGGTATGAATTTGGTAAATTAGGGAAACAAGGCAAAGGGAGAGGAGAAAAGAACCCCAAATTTGCACTTGGTAAGTTTGGGTGGCTTGCTAAGGATCTAAGGAATAATTGACCTATTTTGATGGCTCAATTTTTCATGTTTAATATAAATTATTTATGAATGTAATTGAAACAATATCTAAGATTAATGATATATAGTTTGTTTAGCATGACAATTTCCTCCTTGGAATATTGCTTCATTTGGTTCAACTTATTTTCCTTGCATTATCCTACCTTGTCTATTTTTGAAGATGAAATTAATACCAAAGCATAATGATCTCAATTCATTGTGAGCATGACGACTAGATAAGTGTTCAATATGATTACATTTTAAAATAATTTAGAGTATTTGAATTTTTTACTAGTTGGATTGAGTCACTTGTTTTCAAGTCATTAATTATTTTTAGAGAGAGTAACTCCAAACTAAACTATTTTACATAAGTGGTCCACATAACCATATACAAAAGTCGATCATTTAAAATTAATATTACATGTGAAATAATAAATGATACCAAATATTTATTTACTCATATATGTCTGATATTTAATTTTATAAAATTTTATTAAATGTTAATAACATCATGGATAAGAAATTTTAAATTAAACATTTGCTTAGAGAGAAGATAAATATAGGTATAATCTCCTCTTGGTACTCTTTGACATAAATTTTATACTAAAGGTTGTTCATGGTATCTATATCATGCTTTGCATTCTTTATATAAAATAGAGAGTAAATATACAGTTTTTATAAATCAATAATGAGATGTTATTTCTTTAAATGGTGAGTTATTTTGACAATAAAATGAAAGTATAGAATTGATAAAAGAAAAGGAAGGTTGAGAAAATAGCCACAATTCATCTTATTTGATTTATAATAGATTATCATTTGTCTTCATAGCCACATGATGACAAAAATTATCAAAATTTTGAAGTTAAGGGTCAAGGTCATGGTTGTGGGAATAAAATAAAGCAGTTTTAATCACTACATAACAAAACAATTTATTATATCATTGGAAAAACAAAATTCACATGGATTTAATTGCCATGATAACCTAATAGCTTATTAAAAGTGTATAACTTGATTTTATTGTCCGAGGTGAATATTGTATGGTGTAATCATGTTCAATCCTAAGGGAATTTCTTACATAATGTTAGATATTGATTTGTGTGTTTAGCCTATCGGTCCATGGATTAACTTTATCATAGTAAACCTCAACAAACATTATAAGCCCAAATTTATATCTAGTAAAGGTTAAGTAATGTATACATTATTTATTAAGCTTGTGGTATCTATATTCCTCATTAACCAAACTCATTATAGTATTTAAGCTATACATATAAATTACCTACATAATTTTAATGAAGAAACTGATAATTTCCTAGAAAAAGAAAAAGACCTATCCTGAGTTAAGGATATAGTTGTTTGTTCCTCTCTCTCACCCCTGGGATTTGGTAATTGTTCCAATAATGCAATATATAATTAGTGGATAATGCCAACTACCCCCTCTAAAAATTTCACCTTGTTTTTGTTAACCACCTACGAGATATTAAGCCCATAAGCATACCTATTTTCATTTTTTGATCTATAAGCCTAACCATTGAAAATTTTAGGGATAAGAAAACCAGTAAACACTCATTGCACTTGGGGCTCTTTCTAGTCATTTATAAACATACCCTTGATGCTTAACCAGTTTTTGGTGCCCCTACACCTTTGTAGGTCCTTGAGCCTACCCCTGAATCATCACAAGTCACTGTTGCTAAGTTTCTTGATCCCAGTCAATCAATTGGTCCTTCTGCTAGCCCATCTTCTATTGGTCCATCTTCTTTTGACCCATATGTTGAAGTGCATGACCCTTTCCAATATAATATCCCTCTCTATGATTTCCTAGGAGCTTCTTCTGCCAATCCTAATTAGTGTAGCAATGAGGAAGAGCATGTTATCCCTTCCAAGTCCAATGACTCAATTCCCTTGGAGTCCCCTACCTCTAGTTTTGAATTCAGGCGCATATCCCTAAGAAGCAAGAGAAAGGTCATTCGTAGCCCAACTCCTCATAGAAGTTTGATATGTCTCAAAGGAAAATTTGTTGAAGGGACCCAATCTACGCTGGAGGTTATCTTGGATGAGGAGGAGAATGATAGGTTTGATGTTGTTTCTACTTTACGAACCAAAACTATCAACCATATTTCTAGTTTTATTGAGCAACTTATGACGGCTGCCAATATGGTCAAGAAGGCTTGTGTCATTTTATTGCACACCATCAAGAAACTTTAAAATATAACAAGTAATGTATTTACCTTTGTCCTTCTATATTTTTAGTCCATTCTAATTAGATTCTAGACTAAGTTTCTTTGTTGCTCAAGTGGGGCTATTGTTGTTCGTCTTGTTCATCCCTATGGTTCTAGAATTGTTCAATTTTTGTATCCTTGGTAATCTAACTGCCTTATGTAAATAGGGATTGGGTCCCTTCAGCTCGACTAATAAATATAATACATACTATTACCTACCAAAAAATTATCTACATGGAAAATAAAGAAATATTTCTTCTATTGTGTGTTATTGCTATTTAGTTTCAATTTCTAGTCTTTTATTATATTATTTGAGTTGATGCGTTGATTTTGTTCATTCCAATGAAGTATTGTGAAATCTAACCTGGTATGAGAGTGCATATGAAGCACCATCATACTGAAATGTAAATGTTCACATCTAATCCTTTTCTACTTATTCTAATCATAAGGATGAATTAATTTCTATAAATTCATAATCATTTGCAACATAAGGGATCGAGAAAATATTATTGAATCCAAAATTATAAATTTATACCTTATAGAATAAATGGAGGGGTTTATTTTTTATTTTCCTTCTATTTTCATGTTCAATATATTCATATTTATATATGTAGATGCATATATTGAGTTTGACCAAGGATGAGCCACTATATTTCCACACTAGAGAGTAATCCTTATGGTCATGAAGTTTTACTATGCGCATGTTTCTTATTGATTATCGAAGTTTGATTAATAATAAAATTGGTTTATTTTGTTGGTATATAAATTAAAGGCTTACAAATACCTACAAATATCCCCACATTCCTCCCTCACATCCATGCACCATGGCATCCTAGTTCATGGGTAGGATTTATGTCTTTCTTATCGATGTTATGGATTTCATTCCTTTGGTAGATTGTTTGGTGCTATGTTGTGAGGATGGATAATTATTATTTTTTTTAAGAGCATTATTATTGATGAAACTTCCACGTAACTAGTCCCATACCTATTATATTTTGGACAATCACTTAGTTGGCTAGGCATAGTGGTTTTGGCTTTGCTCTTTGACAATACATAGGTTCAAATCCAAACCTCTTAATCATATTGGTCTATCTTGATGTTATTGAATGTGATAATTTATTATGTATTATCCAAGTTGTAATGCCATTTTGCTTATAATGGTTGGTATTGATATCCTAGCTAATTAAGAGACATACTAAGGTATAGATGACGAATGGTCTTAGATTTGAGTCCTAAGATATACTTTTATTAATTTGTTATAGCATTGTTATTTGGAAAGTGAAATCATATTTTTTTTATCTGGTGTGGGTCCCCTTTGCATTATTTATGATAGTGTTAAGTGCTTTTCAAGCTTAGGTAGTATAAGGAACTTGGTGCATAGGAGACCCAAGTTTTAATTCCTTACACTTCTCCTTTGGCTTATCTCCTTTTATAGGTATTTAACTTGGTAAATATAGCATGTGGTGACAATGGAAATATTTTTTTGATGATAGATATTTAGATTATCCTTAAAACCACAAAAGGAAAAATAATATTACTATCTTATGATAATACCATTTAAAATTAGAATATAAATTTATGATAATTCTCAAAATTAAACCAATAAAATTTTAAAGTTGATAATCTATTTTTAAAAATATATTACCGAAAGAAGTAGTTGTTTTACATATCACCCGAAGTGTTTTTAAAGGATTACAAACATTACTTTTGTAAATTTTCCTAAGGTTTGTACAATGTATATTATAGATAGATTAAATTTTCATTCGTAATATGTGACATAAAAAGGAAAAAAGAGGAATTTTTGTAATACTCTACTAGTAGCATATTTTTGGGGTTGCATGATGATTTTTTTAACCCATCATCACTATCTTAGCATAATTGTAATTGGTTTATACTTGGAAAAGACTCTTGTTTGAAGTTTTATCTTAATGTAATATTTCTCATGAAGTATTGATTTAATTACATGAATAATATTTTTAAAATTCAAATGGTATTAGCTCAACTAATTAAACTTCTCAACTTTGAACGAGGAGACTATGATTTAATTTTTGGTAAGTTATATGTATATAATTGCCAAGCTATTAATACCACTATGTAGTGATGATGTAATAGGGTGGGACACATTTTAACCCCATATAATTAATTTTTTATATATAACATATTATATAATGTGTTCACTTCAACATGGAGCATTAATTCTTCACCTTATAAATGGAACACTAATATGATCATACAACTGTGAACCTATATTACACTATTCTTTAGCTTAAAAGAAACACTAAATGATTGTAAATTTATGTTTGGTGTTACCACATTTGTTATGATAGATTTTAATCCGTTAAAACTATATTTTTTATTAATTTTTATGCATATGCACTATGAAATATTTATATTTATCAATATTTTATATTCTTCTTGATGTTAAATATGAAAGTGATCATACCAAATTATGGATCAAGCTGAAATATGTTTTTGGAAATGCTAATTCCACAAAACTCAATTAATTTGAGTTAAAGCTATTTGGAAAGCTTAGTGCCACATAGCTCATTCAACTAAAGCTAGAGCTCTCTTCTCTGAGGATGATGAATTTTAATGACATTGAGTGATATGTTTGATGATTCTAGGATTTAAGGGTAAATATTACATCTTTAGGATGCAGTGAGAAAGATGATACAAAATGTGTCAAAATTATTCTTAATTTGTTTTTTCCTTTTAAATTATTAGACTAGTATTTCATGTTGTTCTTATTTATATCAAGGTGCATGTAGCTTTAACCTTTAAAACTATTTTTTCTCTTGTCATTTATTTTTAGGTTGCTAAGTGGAATTGTGGTGTTTCTTCTTAGGTAGAGGTTTATGCAAAGGAATTCATATTAGTCAAGACTAAGGCCTATGATCTTAATGAAAAGTCAAAGTCTTCAAAAAAAGTAAAACGCCACTTGTGGGGTACTATAATAAGGAGGGCATACTACTAAGAAGTACTTAATAAGATTACAAAATTTTGAGGTGGCATTTCAAATTATAGAGAAAGTATTTCAGAAAATGAGAGGAATTTAAATGAGGTTCATATCACAATGAATGAACCTAATAGATATTCTCCCAAGGGGAGGAATATGTTATTATCATTAATATCTTCTCTCATATACCCCTCAATTCATATTATGGTAGTTTTCAAAAGTGTATCATTTCATTTTATTTTCCAAGGCCACTACTATATTGACTAAGGTTTTCAATTTTTTTGGTAATTATGTATAAATCACTTTGTAATATTTGAACAAGAGTCTTCACCTTGAAAGTTCACATTGTTATCCACTTGAGTTCATGCAATTTGATAAAATGTGAGGGATCACTTTTGGAATTGGAACATTCATTTAGGATGCAAAAGTTATCAACCCCAATTAGTTGTACCAAACCTATGGGTAACATGTTAAGGTTTACTATAGGATTTCAACATTGGATTGGAATTAAAACTCCTTAATCCCCAACACTTCATCCAAAAATTATAGGGATAATGATAAGGTTCAACCATAGGAATGGGATGTTGGTTTGATGTGAAATCCTTTCTCCTCACATTTTGTCCTAAACTCCTTAGATATATTTTGATAAATATTTTGTTCATAATAAATATTTTTAACTGTCATATTGAAAAGTCATGTCATGCCACACAAGCCATCCCCCCTTGATTTTTGTAAGGGATAAAAAGGATTATTTTTAGGGTTTTTGGAGGTGCGACTATGGATAGATTTTAGAGCTACAATTATGAATAATTTTCAAAGCTAGGGTTTTCAAGGCTATGATTGTGGAGAGATTTCAAAGCTATGACTATGGAGTTTATTTTAGAGCTAGGGTTTTCAGAGTTGCAACTATGGAGAGATTTTAGATCTATGACTATGGAGTTTTTTTGGATCTAGGATTTTTAGAACTGTGGCTATGGAGAGCTTTCAATATATTTTGATAATGACTATAGAGGTTTTTTAGAGCTAGGATTTTTGGATTTGCAAGTATGGAGAGGTTTGAGAGCTACAACTATGGAGGTTTTTATAGATCTAGGGCTTTTGAAGCTATGACTATGGAGATCTTTCAGAGTTGTGATGGTGAAGATTTTCTATAGCTAGGGTTTTTGAAGCTATGATTGCGAAGAGATTTTGGAGTTATAACCATGGATATCAATTATGGAGGGTTTTTAGGATCTAGGATTTTTAGAGCTATTACTATGGAGATCTTTCAACGCTATGATTGTGGAGATTTTTTTGGACCTAGGGTTTTCAAATCTATGATTGTGGAAACTTAGGGTTTTTAAAGCTATAACTATGGATATATAAAGAAGATGTATCAATTTCAAATGGAATTTATGCAAGTAAATAGGGTGTAGGGGCTTGAAGAGGCAAGGGCAGCATGTAAGATGTGAAAAGTGAGGTAAGAGATAATCACAAGGGGGATGTGGCAGGTGGGATATTGAGGATTTGTCTAGTTTTTGATGTGTTTAATCTAGAGGTTTGAGAGATCCAAAATATTTGATGTCTTCTACTCCCTATGTGGGAAATTCAATTTTTTTTTGGTCTTGAGTGTTATTTGGAGTTGACCCTATTGTTAAGACTCACTTTGATCTTGTTCTAGAGCTAGAGGATGTTATTCCTTATTTATGGATTTCTCAATCTATTCTTCATTAGATGAAAATAGAATGAACAAAATCTTTTGTTTGGAATTTTATTAGGGTCTGACTAGATTTGAACTCTATCAAAAAATGGACTACTCAAAAATGGAGGCCAAAGGGGATTTGAAAGTGGTGGAATTTTCCAAAGGCTTTATGGTATTTAATTTTAAGACATCATAATACATGCATGATATGGTTATAAAGGGACCATGGTTCTTTGGTTGGATCTATTTATGAGGAAATAATCCATGTACTTCAATCCATTCATTGAGAATGTCTATAGAGTAATGCTTTGGGTGCATCTACCTGGGTTACCTATGGTCTTCTAGGATGATGACATCCTTAAGGGTATTTATAAATCAATGGGTAGCTTTATTGTAGTGGATCCAACCACTCAAGGATGATTTTTACTAGGTTTTGTGTTAGCACTGATATCTCAAAGCCTCTTCCTTCTTCTATTAAGTTGGTTTTAGATTCTAGAGTTTGGATACATGATATAGAATATAAAACCTTTATGAAAATTTGCATTGAATATAAAAGGATTGGTCATTTATGGACTATGTGTCTTCAGAAGAAACCTCCTAAAAAGTAGGAGGTCTAGGTCTAGAGAAAGAAAAGAGAATATTGCTATAAAGTTGTTGGGGTTTTTCCAAATATTGGTGGGCATTCCAAGAGTGCAAAGGTGAATCCATATAAATTTTTTGTATTAGGAGAGTTGATGTCTTTTGGTATTGAGGTTATATTGAATACTATTCTAGATAAGGAAGTTAAGATCCTAGATCTTCAAGGGGAATAGTTGTATTCTACTCAGGTTCCTTTATCCGAATTTTAGGAGGCTCATGTTGAGGTGTTTTGTGGAACAACTACCCCTATTTTGTATAATGAGAAGTTTTTTTCCCCTATTGATAATGAAAAAGGTGAAGCTATCATGGAGTGTCTTAGGGATGTAGAAGTGTAAGATATTTCTACAAATGCATTGGATAGGGAATTAGAGGAGGTTTGGTATTTCTCAAAGGAATATGGCTTTTAAGAAGTTCAAGAAAAAGATAAAAATAAAGAAGATAGCTCAGTAATAGTAATTGCTTCCTTAATTAATAGAATCAAGTAAGAAGGTAACTATTGGCTTTATGTGGTCCATCAAAAGAACTAAAAATATAATGAACATAAGTAGTGGAAATGGGCCAAGAAGACCATAAAATTTGAGGTTCTCTTAAAGAAAATGACTCAAGATGTAGCTAGTGGCTCCCAACCTACATTACCTTTGAGTGGAGGGAAGGATACACAATCCTTGAAGTAATGAAGATTATCTCATGGAATATTTGGGGTCTGGATACCCTGACTAAACAACAAGTGCTAAAATATTTTTAAAAAAAATTTAGTCCTAGATAAGCACAAAAATGGCATGCATTATGTGATTGAAATAATGTAGTTAAAGTTCTAAGCAAGCATTCTAAGGATATGTGCAAAATATGTATCTATGTAAACTATTGCAAAAGAGAGATTATTTAAAGTAAATACGAGGATATTTCTCATTGTATTTATAAATACATCAATGAATAATGTTACAATACATCCCATTTGAGGGCTTCATATCTTGATACATTTCAAATTATAAATTACAAGGGAATGAATCCCTTCATGAGCTTAATGGCATCTTTCAATGTTCTTCTCGCAACCCAAAATTAAGAGATAATCTTGGGCTTACTTTTTTATACCTCTTAGATCCTCCCTCATTCCTAGAATACCTACACCTACACACAATATATTAAAAATTGTTAATAGCATATGCATTTTATATAGAAAACCTTGAAAAGCATGCAATAATGAATATAAAACTAATTTGTGACAAATCAAAACAACTCCAAATGACTTGAAAATTTAGTATGATTTTATTAATATTATTTTGGGAATATCTAAGCATAAATTGAAAGGAAATTGTGATCAAAACCTATGATTGTTCCTGGGAGGAACAACTAAGATTACAATAAGAAAAACCTAAATTAACCCATCAAAAATACTCATAACTTGACCAAAATTGAATGCAAGGCTATTCTAATGATTTAGAAATGATATATGATGGAAATGAATAACAATTACTAACTATTTCATGGCCTTCCCTAGCAGGTGCAACTAGGATAGTTATCCATCCTCGTATGGGACGGTTACAAAACTAGGTGGTTTTTGCCACCAATTTCAAATGGATTTGGTTTAGAACCCTCCTAAATGTCTTATCAAAAAATCTGGTCAAATTACTCTCAAAATTGATAGGTTTTAGAATGGATTTTGCATATTTTGAGATTCCCCTGAAAGCGCCTTCAAATGAAGATGTTTCAAGGAAAATACTCAGGGAAATATGAGGGCTAGTGTGAGGACAAATGTGACCAACACTTTGTGAGCAATGCTTGTATTCGTCTCTTCAAAAATTGTGTGAGAGCACATAAATTTATAGTCCAAATAGGGAATATGGGGAAAAGAGAAAAGTTATGGCATGCAAGGCAAGTGCTGCCACTTGTCCATTCCTTTGCCATGCACATGGTGAAAGAGGATGCCCTTATGGGGCCTCCAATTTGCAAGTCGTGATGCCTATGATAGCGTCTAAATAAATTTTGGATGATTGGGCAAGGAAAATGGTAGGTATGATATTCTCACAATGACACTGAGAGGGGGGGGAGGTGAATCAGTGCAGCTAAAAATCTGATCTGCAATTCTTAAAACTGAAGCAAAGAGAACTAGAAAATAGAAACAACAATAATCACAAAATAGCAAACCACAACACACAATGTAACAAGGTTCACCAATTTGGCTACTCCTCAAAAATGACTGCTTGGACTACAATCCAAATCCAGCTTTTGCAAAACATCGATTTTATAATCTGTTTACCAGCACCCACTAGAAGGAGCACCAACCCCTGATTTATCTGCACCAACATAAAGGAGCACCAACCCCTATACAAGCACCTACTTGGATCCCTGTTTTGAAAGCTATATTAATGACATACAAATTCCTTCACTATTACAAGACCCTGTCTGGTCTCCAATTTATCAAAATACAGTAAACACTTACTGCTCAGCTTGTCGCTCTCTTACAACACTCTTCTCACCCTCTTTCGACAGCACTTTCACACATTTAGCGGCAACCTTATTCTTCACGCAGACCTACTTTTATAACATATTAATATCTATTTTTAACTTCCATTTTTACGCATGCAACCTATAACCATTTCTTAAATATTCTCTTTTGCCACTTGTCAACTGTAACTACATATTTATGTAACTCATTTTGCGTATATAGAGTGGGCATTTCGTTAAAAATGTTACATGCAACATATACCTCTACCATGACTATTCGTATTCTTTTCTATGCATGCATGCATTTTTTGATTCTATTTATGCGATTGTTCAATTTCTCCTTCTTCGACTGTTCTTAAAAAAGCTACATGATTTCTATCTGTAACTGCACCTATAACTGTCGCATTTACTCCAGTTAACTCTTCTTATTTTGGCTGTATGCTTTTCCTCTACAAATGCCCCTTTAACTGTTGTTCTGTTCCAGTTAACTATCTATTATCATGTTGTTACGACCTGTCACGAAATCGTGACACTTCTGTCTATTTCTACCCTTCTCACCGTTTACCCGTGAAAATACATGTCATGAAATCGTGACAGTTTTTGCTTCCTTGTCCAATTCTTCGCTTGCACCCTCGAAAACCAGACATGTCATGAAATCATGACACTTTTCACTTTCGTACACTCTACTTGGCTTGCTCTAGCGAAAACCAGACATGTTGCAAAATCGTGACACTTTTCGCTTTCGTACACTCTACTTGGCTTGCTCTAGCGAAAACCAGACATGTCAAAAAATCATGACACTTTTGCCTTCTTGCTACTCTTCTTGGATTCAACCAGCAAAAATGGAACATGTCACAAAATCATGACATCTTTCTCTTTCGTACACTATTCTCCGTAAACCCCAGCGAAAACCTGACATGTGAAATTGCGACACATTCGCTGCCTTGTGCATTATTTTACCTTTTTCCCGTGAAAATGGAACATGTCATGAAATCGCTACATCTTTCTTTGCCTTGTGCCTTTTTTGCCTTCGGCCCGCGAAAACGGAACATGTCGCGAAATCGTGACACTTTTGCTGCCTTGTGCATTTTCTGTCTTTGGCCAGCGAAAACGGAACATGTCGCGAAATCGTGACACTTTCACTGCCTTGTGCCTTTTTTGTCTTTGGCCAGTGAAAATGGAACATGTCATGAAATCATGACACTTTCGCTGCCTTGTGCATTTTCTGTATTTGGACAGCGAAAACACAACAGGTCGTGAAATCACGACACACTTGCCTTTGTACACTCTCTCTCATATTTGGGTTGCGAAAACCTGACATGTCACGAAATTGCGACACTTTTTCTCCTTGGCGCATTCTCTTCGAACCTATCGTGAAATTGCGACACTTTTTCTCCTTGGCGCTTTCTTCTTCAAACCTGTCACGAAATCATGACACTTTTTCTCCTTGGTGCTTTCTCTTCGAACCTGTCACAAAATCGTGACACTTTTTCTCCTTGGTGCTTTCTTCTTTGAACCTGTCATGAAATCGCGACACTTCTTCTCCTTGGTGCTTTCTCTTCGAACCTGTCACGAAATCGTGACACTTTTTCTCGCTAGCTCTTTCTCTTCATCATGTCGTGAAATCACGATAGTATTCCTTGCACTTTCTAAAACATGTCACAAAATCACGACAGTCTTCCTTGCACTTCCTAAACATGTCACGAAATCATGACATATTTTTCTCTCTCCTCTTTCTCTTCGCTTTGGACTATGAAAATGAAACATGTCACAAAATCATGACAGTTTTGCCAGCATTCTCTCTCTCCTCTGATATGTCACGAAATCACAACAATTTTGATAGCATTTTCTCTCTCTTCTGAGATGTCGTGAAATCACGAAGACAACACTTTCTCTCTCCTTCAAGATGTCGTGAAATCACGATAGAAAACATGTCGCGATATCGCAACAGTTTTCTTACTTTATTTTTCTTTGATTTTCTAAATCTGAGCCACTTCTGTCTTCTTGGAAATTCACTATACATGTTCTGACTGACCTCTGAACTCTTGTCCACTGCATCAACTACATCAACTGATCTATCTGTCTGTGTTGACAACAATGACAATACTTTTGCTGCACCTTGCTCAACAATCTCCCCCTTTGGAATTTTTGGCAACAGTCATGCACTCTCCTGAAATTCTTCTCCCCCTTTGACAATAATACCAAAGGGTTGTTGCAGACTCCCCCTGAGTCTATGCACAACATTCTCAGATACACATTGTTATAGTTAGTAAAAATAATGAATATGAGAAAAACTATAAACATAGGCATAAATACTCCCCCTGAGAATGTGATCCCAATTGATAGTCAGTTCTTGGGAAATGTGAGTACTCCCAACTTACTCTGAAGGTACTCAAAAAATTCCTTTGGCAATGGTTTTGTGAATATATCTGCTACTTGCTCTGTAGTCGAAACAAAATCCAATTTGACCCCACCTTTTGCAACTTTATCCTTCAAGAAGTGATACCGAATTGCAATATGTTTGGTTCGATAATGCATAACTAGATTCTTTGATATGTTTATAGCACTGGTGTTGTCACATTTAACTGAAATTAGCTCTTGGAAGTGAATACCAAGATCTTTCAGGGTTTGTCTCATCCATAATATCTGTGTATAACATGTTAATGCAATGTATTTTTCCTCTGTTGTGGATAGAGAGATTGATTCTTGTTTCTTGCTGTGCCATGCTACCAGCCTATCTCCAAGATAAAATGCTCCTCCACTGGTACTCTTTCTATCATCAATACATCCTACCCAATCTGCATCAGAATATGCAATAAGAGTGAAGTCCTTACCTTTTGGGTATCATAACCCATACTCCATAGTACCCTTGAGGTACCTAAAAATCCTCTTCGTGGCTGTCACATGAGTCTCTTTGGGACTAACCTGAAATCTTGCCACCATGCATACTGCCTATAATATATTTGGTTTGGTAGCTATCAAATACAACAGGCTTCCAATCATAGACCTATACATGGTTTGATCTACATCTAGAGATTTATCATCCTTGCTCAACTTGCAACCTATTGTCATGGGAGTGCTGACAGGTTTACTATCCTCCATTGTGAACTTTTTTAGCATTTCTTTCACATATTTAACTTGAGAGATAAAAATGCCCTTTTCACTTTGATTGACTTGCAGTCCGAGGAAATAAGAAAGTTCACCAATCATTGACATCTCAAATTTTGTCTTCATTTTATTTGCTATGTCTCTACAATATTCATCCATGTTGTTGCCAAATATTATATCATCTACATAAACAACAAGTACAATAAGATGGCCATTCTCTATTTTGACATATAAATTGCTATCCACCATACCTTTCTTGAACCCCTATTTAATAAGATAGTTATCCAGCCTTGCATACCATGCTCTGGGTGCCTGTTTCAGACCATACAATGCTTTCTTTAACTTGCAAACAAAATTGAGATTATCACCGAGTTGGAAGCCATCTAGTTGTTCAATGTACACCTCTTCTTCTAGTTTTCCATTCAAAAATGCTGATTTTATGTCCATTTGATATACTTTGAAATTTTTATGAACTGCTAAAGCCAAAAACATTCTGATTGCCTCTAGTCTAGCTACTGGTGCAAAGGTTTCCTCAAAATCAATGCCTTGAACTTGAGAATAGCCTTTACAGACCAATATTGCCTTATTTTTGACAACCTGTCCATCTTCATTTAATTTATTTCAAAAAATCCATTTAGTACTGATTATATTTTTATTTGTCGGCCTTGGTACTAACTCCTAGGTTTTGTTTTTCTCAATCTGATCTAGTTCTTCATTAATTGCCTTCATCCAACTTTCATCTATGCTTGCTTCAACAATATTTTTGGGTTCAATGCTGGATAATAGAGAGTAGTTCCATACTACTGCTCTTCTTGTTTGAATACCAACTATTGGGCCCCCAATAATCTGATCTTTGGGATGATTTTTCTGCCAGCTACCTGTTTTGAATTTCTTGTTCTCTTCTTCTTCTGAGTCAATTCTTAAATTAGCTGGGTCAATTTTCTAATTTTCTTTTGTTTTCATTTCTTCATCTCCTTCAATGACTTCTTCATAAATAGTGTAGTTTTCTTGATAAGTAATTTCTCGATCTCTACCTTCATCAACTTTAACATCTGCACTCTCCACAATTTTCTTTAGCCTCTTGTTGTAACATGTGTAGGCTTTGCTTTTTGTCAAGTAACCAAGAAAAATACCTTCGTCAGCTCTATCTTCAAACTTACCGATATTATCTTCAGTTTTTTTGATATAAAACTTGTTGTCGAACACTTTGAAGGATCTTGCTATTGCTTTCCTGCCAAACCATAGCTCATAAGGTGTTTTGCTTTCATGTGTCCTTAAGATGCACCTGTTTTGAATGTAAACTGCAGTATGTACTGCCTCTTTCCAAAATTTGTCAGTTATTTTGTTCTCAGCTAACATTGTCCGTGCCATTTCTTGCACAGTCTTGTTCTTCCTTTCAACAACACCATTCTGCTGAGGTGTCCTTGCTGCTGAAAACTATCTTCTGATCCCATATTTTTGGTAGTATTCTGCAAACTCCTCTGAGATAAACTCTCCTCCTCTGTCTTATCTTAGGCATTTAATTCTTTTTCCAATTTGATTCTCAACCTATTTTTTAAAAATATTGAACATATCAAATGCATCTGATTTAAGCTTTAGAAATAGTACCCATGTCATCCTGGAGTAGTCATATATGAACAACATAAAGTATTTGTCACCATTTATGTTTTGTGTTCTCATTGTTGTAATCACAATGACACTGAGAGGGGGGGTGAATCAGTGTGTTTTTTAAAAACTTCTAAAACAATTAGATTATAAAACCATCAACAGTTTAAAGCAGATAAAAGAGATACTAAATGCATCAAGAAAGCATCACACATAACACATCATTTTAATGAGGTTCACCAATGTGGCTACTCCTCAAAAAGACTTCTTGGACTACCATCCAAATCCAGTCAATGCAAAGCTACAACTTTACATAATCCTTTACCAGCACCAACTAGAAGGAGCACCAACCCCTTAATTTTATCTGCTTCAACGGAATGGAGCACCAACTCCTATTTTACCAAGCACCTCACCGGAAAGAGGCACCAACCCCTTAATTTGCCAGCACCAACTAGAAAAATTGTTTACCAAAGACCAACTAGAAAGAGGCACCAACCCCTTAATTTGCCAGCACCAACTAGACTTCAATATTGAATAAAAAAATGTTTGACATATACCTTTGTTATTGCAAGATTCTAACTGGTCTACATCACCTTTGCAATCTTTGTGCACTCTAATCTCTCTTGCACAATCACTTCACATAGTGTGCTGCACTACTACAGCCAGACTTTGCAATCAACTTTGCCCTTCACGCTTCTCTGCACACTCTGCTTTCTCTGCGCACACGCTTCGCACACTCTGTGTCGTTTCACATTATGATCTCTGCTCAACATGAACTTCACTTTCGCAAACACTATGCTCGCATTCACACTTTATATTTACACCCCACTTTTCAAACTCGAGGTACCCTTGCTTTTATAGAAGTTTTAGGAACAAACCCTAAAAGAACGTCGGTTGAGAAACCCTAGAATTTGTCAGCTGCCAAACCCTAAAATCCGTCGGCCCAGATTTAAATTTGTCGGCCTCAAACACTTCTTCCAACTTCATCACTTTCCTATAGCTTATTGCCGCGAAATAGTAACATGTCGGCCCTTTTAATTTAATTTAATATTTTAATTTAAATTTTAAATAAAATAAAATTTAAACTAAATATTTAAAATTAAATATCTTCATCACCGGGGCATATTTTTCAACGAAACGAAGAGCCAACTTGGGTTTTAAGAAAAACCCATTTCAAATATGTTATCCATGGTTTTAAATAAAACTTTTTATTTTGACTGCCTTGGTTTTCACAAAAAACCTTTAAAATTTAAACTAAATATTTAAAATTAAATATCTTTATCACCGGGGCATCTTTTTCAACGAAACAAAGAGCCAACTTGGGTTTTAAGAAAAACCCATTTCAAATATGTTATCCATGGTTTTAAATAAAACTTTTTATTCTGACTACCTTGGTTTTCACAAAAAACCTTTCCGCTTCTTGACATCTCAGGTTCTGAAGACTTCTTCTCATTCTGAATTATGTTTTCTATTTTTGTGCATCTATCATTTAAGGACTCATGATCTGACTAACTTCTGAACTTTATCCTCTGCATCTGAGTGACTTCGAATCGCTCGTCCATTGCATCATTAGATCTAACTGACTGTATTGACAACAATGACAATCCTCCTGCAACACCTTGCTCAACATTGAACTCCTATCCATTGCACTTTGGCTGCACCTTGCTGTTCAATAAACTCTTGTCCATTGCATCAATAAATATGTTTGACTGTGTTGACAACAATGACAATACTATTTGCTACACTTTGCTCAACAATCTCCCCCTTTGGAATTGTTGGCAACACATGTGCAATTTTCCTGTAAATCTTCTCCCCCTTTGACAATAATACTAAAGGGCTGCTGCAGACTCCCCCTGAGTCTATGCACAATATTCTTAGACACAAATTATTATAATTAGCAAATATTCCAAGCATGAACAAGAAGAAAAACAAGTACACAAATGCTCCCCCTGAGTCCAAGACCACTTCATTTCACTGATTGACAACATCATGATAAGCATAATAGGCATCAATAAAATCAACAATGTGAATAGCAAGAATAACCAATGAATGACACCATCATCGTCAACTTCACCAATATAACATGTGTAAGAACATGACTGAACCACTGTCTTCTAGTGCAACTACCCTCTATTGCTTTGCAAACTCAAACTTGTCCCCTGTTAGTGAAGGCATACAATAATATTATATAGCCAACTTTTTGTTCCGCAATGCCAGCAACATCTGCATACAACTTCACCATGCATCTTGGATATATTCTCAACAAGCTTGAACCCAATGACAGTTGTTTGTCTCTCTCTGCAGTGAGAATCCAACAGGCTACCTCAATCCACTTTCAACTCTGTGCAGGTACCAAACATTGTACCACAGAGACAACCAACATCTTTTCTCAACCAATTATGGCTTTAGCAACAATTCTTATATACAAGGTTTAACCAAAATCATTCAACTCAAGATTAACTTTGAAGCATTCAACAAATCACTACATGAAAAGGAAACTAGTAGACATCCTTTTCCTTCCAAAGGTATTTGAACAAGACAACCACCAACATAAATCACCAAGGCAAAGAATAACTTGCTCAAATCAAACTCAATGGAGTAAGCCCAAATCATGTATCAAGAAAAGCATTAACTTGATCAAAACAACCACTATGAAAGCAACTCAACTATTCATTGCCAGGCTGGAAATCATCTGGCTGCTCATAAAAAAACTTTTTTTTTTTTTCAATCTTCCCATTCAACATGCTGATTTCACTTTTGTCAATAGAATTGACAAGTGACTCACATTTATACCAATTTTTGTCCAAAGACTGCAATTTTGCTGCCAAATCTTACTTTCAACTATGCATGTCGGAAGAAGACATTTTTTCAAACACTTTATGGCCAACCGTAGTGCACCTTACTCAGCCTCAAGCTTCTTATCCTTGGACTGGCATTAAATCAATAGTTAAAACAAAACTGTCTGTGAATTAAATATATTCACCAAGGTGTCATGAAATATCTGGCAATCTTCACATCAAAGAGTAAAAACAAATACATGCTGCTCGAAACACAAATACACAGCTAGGGCAAGCATTCTTTCGTTGAGCAAATTATCTGGACTATTATGATTCGTAATTTTGAACAATGGTATTAAGAATCATCAATAGTACAACAGTGACATATCTCAAAACTACCAATGGTGACAACTCTCAAATTAAACACCACACTTCACGGCATTTCCACAAACCACTATATAAACTGAAAAAACACACTTTAACAACTATACAACATTAACCCGACTGCTTACCTTTCATCCTCAGATACCTAGACAAATACATAGGAGCATTAAAATAAAAATTTAATATTGCTCCTCCCGAGGATGTGCCACCTGGAGTTGCTTAGAGCAATGGCAGAGTAGCCTCCTTCAGTACAAGGAGACACAATTTCCTTTCTTCCTGTCTTTCTCCAGACTTTCCTGAACTTGGGCTTGGGTTTTTCAACAACATCCCTATTTTTCTCCTATTCGTGAACTTGAACATTTCTCTTGTGGGGTTGTCTCTTGTGCATTCTTGATGGATGATTATTTTATTTTATTTTATGCACATGATATGTTCCTTGTCGGTGTTGTCCTCTTTGTGTCTGATGAAATCTAGGGTTTTGCCTTAGATTAGATATAGAAGTAATTGGACAGAACCTTGCTATGTGCCCTTGACCGTTGCATTTAAAACATTGCACATGTTTTATTCCCTGTATGTATTGCATTCTATGTGTATGATGAAATATATGGTATTGCCTTAGATTGGATACATAAGTGCTTGAACAAAACCTTGCTATGTGCCCATGGCCATTACATTTAAAACATTGCACAGTGGTGTTCACTCAAAAAAATAGAAGTATTTTTATCAAGGATAACTCTTTGATCTATTGTTCAGTCCACAATAAATTGCCTTGTGACCAAAGTGGTTGCATTTAGAACAATAGCCATAAAAAGCATTATTATTAAAAGAGTGAGAGTGAGAGAACCTCTTTTGCTATGGTTGCTTTGCTGTAGGTCTTCTTTGATATTTTCTTCCTTTTGAGGATTCAGCTTTAGACTTTTCTTGTTTCAATCCTTCAACCGAGGACTTCTTCTTCTCTGCATATTTGGAGGATGAAGGTTGTTTAGCTTCATATCCAAGAACAAACTTAGCTGTGAGGCTTCTTTGTTGATTTATCATTGTATCTAGCAACTCTGTGCTCTTCTCAAATTTGAGATTTATATTGGCCTCTTTTAGTTGTTTCTTCAATGAAACAATCTCTTCTTCTTGTTGGCAGCATAGAGTCTCTTTCTCATTGATCTGAGACCTAAGAATATTTTCAATCCTTTTGTTCTATTCTACTTGCAGCTTTAGATCAACAATAACCTTTTTATATTCCTCTTCACTTGTGCTGTATACATCATTCTTATTATCCAGGTGTGTCTTCAAGGCTTCTTCTGATTTCTTGGCCTTATGAACTTATAGGAAGAGATCTTCAATCTCATCCTCATATTCTTCTAACTTCTTGGATAGTCTTTTGTTATTTTTCTTTTCTATACTCCACTCTTCAAGTGCAGATATCAAATCTCCTTCAAAATCTACTTCAGCCTCAAGATTTTCATCACAGACTTCAGGATTCACTTCTTCTACCTTTTTTGGTTCAAATTTCTCTTCTACAAGAACTGAAACTGACTGGGATGCCTTTTTGGATGAGGATCTATTCTTCTTATCCATTGTGTACTAATCCAAGATCAACCCTGACTGATTTATCCAAAATTGGTAACTTGGCTCTGATACCAAATTGTTGTAATCACAATGACACTGAGAGGGGGGGTGAATCAGTGTGTTCTTTAAAAACTTCTAAAACAATTAGATTATAAAACCAGTAGCAGTTTAAAGTAGATAAAAGAGATACTAAATGCATAAAGAAAGCATCACACATAACATATCATTTTAATGAGGTTCACCAATGTGGCTACTCCTCAAAAAGACTGCTTGGACTACCATCCAAATCTAGTCAATGCAAAGCTACAACTTTACATAATCCTTTACCAGCACCAACTGGAAGGAGCACCAACCCCTTAACTTTATCTGTTTCAACAGAATGGAGCACCAACACCTATTTTACCAGCACCTACTGGAAAGAGGCACCAACCCCTTAATTTTCCAGCACCAACTGGACAAATTGTTTACCAGCACCAACTAGGAAGAGGCACCAACCCCTTAATTTGCCAGCACCAACTAGACTTCAATATTGAATAAAAAAATGTTTGACATATACCTTTGTTATTGCAAGACTCTAACTGGTCTACATCACCTTTGCAATCTCTGTGCACTCTGCTATCTCTTGCACAATCACTTCACACAATTTGCTGCACTGCTACATGACTGGACTTTGCAATCAACTTTGCCCTTCGCGCTTCTCTCGCACACTCGCTTTCTCTGCGCACACGCTTCGCACACTCTGTGTCGTTTCACATTCTGCTCTTTGCTCAACACGAACTTCACTTTCAAAAACACTATGATCGCATTCGCACTTTATCTTTACACCCCACTTTTCAAACTCGAAGTACCCTTGCTTTTATAGAAGAAGTTTTAGGAACAAACCCTAAAAGAACGTCGATTGAGAAACCCTAGAATTTGTCAGCTGCCAAACCCTAAAATTCGTTGGCCTAGATTTAACTTTGTCGACCTCAAAAACTTCTTCCACCTTCGTCACTTTCCTATAGCTTATTGCCGTGAAATAGTAACATGTCGGCCCTTTTAATTTAATTTAATATTTTAATTTAAATTTTAAATAAAATAAAATTTAAACTAAATATTTTAAATTAAATATCTTCATCATCGGGGCATATTTTTCAACGAAACGAAGAGCCAACTTGGGTTTTAAGAAAAAACCATTTCAAATCTGTTATCCATGGTTTTAAATAAAACTTTTTATTTTTACTGCCTTGGTTTTCACAAAAAATCTTTAAAATTTAAACTAAATATTTAAAATTAAGTATCTTTATCACCGGGGCATCTTTTTCAACGAAACAAAGAGCCAACTTGGGTTTTAAGAAAAACCCATTTCAAATCTATTATCAATGGTTTTAAATAAAACTTTTTATTCTGACTGCCTTGGTTTTCACAAAAAACCTTTTCGCTTCTTGACATCTCAAGTTCTGAAGACTTCTTCTTCTCATTCTGAATTATGTTTTCTATTTTTGTGCATCTATCATTTAAGGACTCATGATCTGACTAACTTCTGAACTTTATCCTCTCGCATCCGAGTGACTTCTCGAACCGCCTGTCCATTGCATCATTAGATCTAACCGATCGTATTGACAACAATGACAATCCTCCCGCAACACCTTGCTCAACACCGAACTCCTATCCATTGTACTTTGGCTACACCTTGCTGTTCAATAAACTCTTGTCCATTGCATCAATAAATATGTCCGACTGTGTTGACAACAATGACAATACTATTTGCTGCACTTTGCTCAACACTCATGGGTCCACATAAATCAGTATGTATCAGCTCTAACAGTTTGCTCGTGAAGTATTCATTTGCTTTAAATGTGGATCTAGTTTGCTTCCCTTTTTGGTATGAAGCACATATGCTATTTATTGGTTTGCCAATGGTAGGTATATCTCTTACTACTCTTTTTGAACTTATTTTTACCAGATTGTGAAAGCTAATATGACTGAGCCTCTTGTGCCACAGCCAATTTTCATCTTCTTGTCCAATCAGGCATGCTCCTTCTAAAGTTTCTGAGAGAGTATATAGATTTCTAGAAGTCCTCGATCCAGTAGCTATTAGCTTCCCACTATGTGCTTTTCTGACTTCACAGCCCTGCTTCTTAAAGATTACTTCATGACCTCTGTCACAAATTTGACTTATGCTCAGTAAGTTGTGCTTCAAACAAATTACAAACATAACTTATTTAGAATTGATCTTTCCATCACTTATCTTGACTGATCCTTTGCCAACTATTTTGGCTTCATCATTATTTACAAACTTTACAGAGCCCCCTTCATATTTTTATAAATTTTCAATTTTTTTTTGTCTCCTATCATGTGACTGGAGCATCCACTATCCAATATCCATGGTGTAGATTTGTTTTGTGCTTTGAATGCTATCTATACAATCAAGGATTCCTTTTCTTCCTTGAGTTGCTATTTTTCTTTTCATTCTAATTTGACTGTAGTTTTGGTCACTTGTTTAGACTTTTCTTTGTCAATGGCCTATGCATGTTTATCTAGGAATTTTTTGTTTTGCCTTAAACTGTTTGGTTGATTTCTTCTTCCCTGATATTTATTTGTTGAATATGTGCTTCTATAGTTTCTTGCAATGTGTCCAAAGTTATGACAGTTATAACATTCTACTACATAATCCATTAAGGGTGAAAAGACATTTCTATTGGTAAAATTTCTTTGTCCTATATTATAAATGCAGTCTGAAATCTTATGACCGTAAGTATTGCATTTAAAACAATAACCAAAAAAGGAATGATTGAACCTGTGAGTTGGTCTTTGCCAATTTGTAGTAGGAGCCACAATTTTTCTTCTCCTTTGATGTGTGACTTTTGTGAATCCCTCATTGTCAACAGTCTTCTTGTGCCTAGCATTGTTGCTTTCTTTTGCAAGATTCATTTTTCTTTGGTCAACCTTGATCTTATCCTCTTTCTTTACTGGTTCTACAGTTATGGCCTTTGATCCACTTGATGATTCTCCTTCAACAAACCCCAAGCCAGAATTGATGCCTGTAGTCCTCTAACTATTTATAATATTTTCAAGCTTTGCAAAACTTCCTTCAAGTTTGTGATAGCAACTCAATTTTTGATTCTTTTCTTCTAGCCGCATTCTTAAAACAACAATCTCTTCTTCTAGTTTTCTGCACTCATCTATTCTCATGGTTAATTGTACTTCAAGTTCTTCAGACATTTTCTTAACTTCTTATGTCTGTACTTTCAAACTATTTATTATGTCATTCGCATCCTCAAGCTTTCTTGAGACCTTTTTATTCTTCTTCCTTTCTGTACTCAACTCTTTAAGAGCAGCAACCAACTCTCCTTCTAGATATACTTCAGCCTCATCCTTACTTTTTGTGTCACCTTCCTATTTTTCTTTTGTTTTTGCTTCTTCAAATGCCATGAACAGAGCTTCACCTGTTTCTTCTTTAGAATCTTCACCTGAGCTATCTTCAGAAGAGCTGACATTCTTTGATATGAAACTTTTCTTTTTGAAGTTGCTTTTCCTAAAATTTGGTTTCTTCTTCCAGTCACTTCTTTCTTGGTGTGACCCTTCATCACTTTTGGTTTTATCATTCATTGGACACTTAGCTACAAAGTGACCGACACTTGCATAATTGAAACACTAAAATGGTAACTTTCCTCTATACTTTCATTTTCCCTTTGTAAGTTTTCAAACAAAGTTAGCTTCCATTTCATCCGATGTCTCTTCATCCTCAGATTCTTGTTCAGCTTTTGTATTCTTGTGTGCTTTAAAAGCAGCTTCTCTGTCTACGGGCTTAGTTTGTCCTATTCTCATTTCGTATGCAGATCAAAGAACCATGCATCTCGTCCATGCTAAAATTATTTAGATCTTTAGCCTCTTCTATTGCAGAAAATTTAGAATTAAATCTTTTGTGAAGAGTTCTAAGTACCTTTTTCACGACAACCACATCTTCGATTTCTTTTTCGAGTCCTCTGATTGCATTAATGATTCCATTGAATCTCAGCATATAGGCCTCTATGTTCTCATCATCATTCATTTGTAATGTTTCAAACTGAGCTCGATGAGTTTGTAGTTTGGCTTCCTTGATTTTGCTGTCTCCTTCATGGATGCTTTTCAATTTGTCCCATATGTCTTTTGTCAATTTACAACTCATGACCCTTATTAGTTCACTGTCTACTAGCCCACACATTATGGCATTCTTTGCTTTGGAGTTATTCTCAAACTTTTTCTTCTCAACAGTATCTATTGGAGGAGTAGCAGGTACTGTGTATCCACTTTCTACAGACTCCCAAATGTTGTATCCTAAGGCACTTAGATATGTCTGCATCTTGAGTCTCCAGAATGAGTAATTAGTTCCATTGAACAAAGGAGCTTTGTTAGATGAGAATCCTTCACTACTTGCCATTATGTTCCTTCCAAGATCACCTTAGATTATTAATCTTGTTCAGGAACCTTGCTCTGATACCAATTGATATTCTCACAATGACACTGAGAGGGGGGGTGAATCAGTGTAGCTAAAAATTTGATTTGCAATTCTTAAAACTGAAGCAAAGAGAATTAGAAAATAGAAACAACAATAATCACAAGAGAGCACACCACAACACACAATGTAACGAGGTTCACCAATTTGGCTACTCCTCAAGAATGACTGCTTGGACTACAGTCCAAATCTAGCCTTTGTAAAACATTGATTTTACAATCTGTTTACCAGCATCCACTGGAAGGAGCACCAACCCCTAACTTATCTACACCAACAGAAAGGAGCACCAACCCCTATCCAAGCACCTACTTGGATACCTATTTTGAAAGCTATATTAATGAAATACAAATGCCTTCACTATTACAAGACCCTGTCTGGTCTCCAATTTATCAAAATATAGTAAACACTTACTGCTTAGCTTGTCGCTCTCTTACAGCAGTCTTCTCACCCTTTTTTGATAGCACTTTCACACATTTAGCGACAACATTATTCTTCATGTATACATGCTTTTATAACATATTAATCTCTATTTTTAACTTCCATTTTATGCATGCAACCCGTAATTATTTCTTAAATATTCTCTTCTGCCACTTGTCAACTATAACTGCATCTTTATGTAACTCCTTTTGCGTATATAGATTGGTCATTTCGTTAAACATGTTACATGCAACATATACCTCTACCATGACTGTTCATATTATTTTATGTGCATGCATGCATTTTTTGATTCTATTTATGTGATTGTTCGATTTCTCCTTCTTCGACTGCTCTTAAAAAATCTACATGGTTTCTATCTATAACTGCACCTATAACTATCGCATTTACTCCAGTTAACTCTTCTTATTTTGGCTGTATGCTTTTCCTCTACAAATGCCCCTTTAATTGTTGTTTTGTTCCAGTTAACTGTCTATTATCGTGTTGTTGCGACCTGTCATGAAATCGCGACACTTTGTATCTTTCTGCCCTTCTCGTCATTTACCCATGAAAATACATGTCGCTAAATCATGAAAGTTTTCACCTCCTTGTCCACTTCTTCGCTTGCACCCACAAAAACCATACATGTCATGAAATCGTGACACTTTTTGCTTTCGTACACTCTACTTGGATTGCTCTAGTGAAAACCAGACATGTTGCGAAATCGTGACACTTTTTGCTTTCGTACACTCTACTTGGCTTGCTCTAGTGAAAACCAGACATGTCATGAAATCATGACACTTTTGCCTTCTCGCTACTCTTCTTGGCTTCAACCAGTGAAAATGGAACATGTTGCAAAATCGTGACATCTTTCTCTTTCGTACACTATTCTCTGCAAACCCCAGCAAAAACCTGACATGTCACAAAATCGCAACACATTCATTGCCTCGTGCATTCTTCTGCCTTTTGCTCGTGAAAATAGAACATGTCATGAAATCGTGACATATTTCACTGCCTTATGCCTTTTCTGCCTTCGGCCTGCGAAAACGGAACATGTCATAAAATTGTGACACTTTCGCTGCATTGTGCCTTTTCTGTCTTTGGCCAGCGAAAAAGGAACATGTTGTGAAATCATGAAACTTTTGCTGCATTGTGCCTTTTCTATCTTTGGCCAGTGAAAATGGAACATGTCACGAAATCGTGACACTTTCGATGCCTTGTGCCTTTTCTGTCTTTGGCCAATGAAAACACAACAGGTCACGAAATCATGACACACTTGCCTCTGTACACTCTCTCTCCTCTTCGGGTTGCGAAAACCTGACATGTCATGAAATTGTGACACTTTTTCTCCTTGGAGCATTCTCTTTGAACCTGTCACAAAATCGTGACACTTTTTCTCCTTGGTGCTTTCTTCTTCGAACCTGTCATGAAATCGTGACACTCTTTCTCCTTGGCGCTTCCTCTTCGAACCTGTCACGAAATCGTGACACTTTTTCTCCTTTGCGCTTTCTTCTTCCAACCTGTCACGAAATCATGACACTTCTTCTCCTTGGTGCTTTCTATTTGAACCTGTCGCAAAATCGTGACACTTTTTCTCGCTAGCTCTTTCTCTTCATCATGTCGTGAAATCGCGACAGTCTTCCTTGCACTTTCTAAAACATGTCATGAAATCGTGACAGTCTTCCTTGCACTTCCTAAACATGTCGTGAAATCGTGACATCTTTTTCTCTCTCCTCTTTCTCTTCGCTTTGGACTGCTAAAATGAAACATGTCACGTAATCATGACAGTTTTGCCAACATTCTCTCTCTCTCCTCCGATATGTCGTGAAATCATGACAATTTTGACAACATTTTCTCTCTCCTCTGAGATGTCGCAAAATCACAACAATTTTGATAGCACTTTCTCTCTCCTTCGAGATGTCACAAAATTGTGACAAAAAACATGTCACGATATCACGACGCTTTTCTTGTATTTTTCTTTGATTTTTTGAATCTGGGCCACTTCTGTCTTCTTGGAAATTCACTGTATATGTTCTGACTGATCTCTGAACTCCTATCCACTGCATTAACTGCATCAAATGATCTATCTGTCTATGTTGACAACAATGACAATACTTTTGCTACACCTTGCTCAACAAGGTATTGGTTGCTATTTATCCCAACATTTGACTTTTGGAGGATCTAGTTCATGGCCATTCCATGTAGGGATGGTTGCTTGTGGCCATCCCTAGGTGGGACGATCATGGGTACATGGCCCAAAACTTCCCAAAATTAGGAGAAACCTTCACAAAAGTATATGGGAACCCAAATTAACCCTAGGAGGTTGTCCAATGGGGACATAATATGTTTATAAGAGTGGTTCATAGTAGTATTATCTGATTTACATGATTTTAGTGTCTAAAGATGCCTCTTTTTGAGATGCATTGTGTGCAATAGAGCTCTGAGAAAAAAAATAGATGACTAAATCATTAAATGATTGAGGTTATTCATTAACCTAACCAAATTTAGATGCCTCCATTGTGGAAAGAGCATAAATTCTTAGAATCCTTGCTTTGACATAGTCAAAGGATTAATTTTTGGGTATATCTTTTAGCCGCACTATAGTGATAGTTTTAGGAGGCCAAGCCTTTTTTTTGTTGTATTTATTGATTTTTTTCCCCAGCATGGGCTTGAAAATTTGTCATTGGCAATGATTCTTTTGAATGTATGGAAATTGCACTATTGAGTGTTTAAGTGTTGATTTGATTTATGAAATCGTTATTATGACTATCCCCTAAAGTGATGAGTTAATTAGGGCATGAAAATGGTAAAGCAATGAGTCACTTGAACCATATGACTTAATTGAGGTAATCGTTAGTTTTGCACATTATACGATATACTTGTTTTTCTAGGATTTTGATCATTTTGATGATTTTTTATGGAAGCAAAAGACTAAATAATTCATTACCGTGGAGTGGTATAGATACAATGACCTTATTTGGGAGTAAAATAAATAATTTTTAGAGCATCCATAAATACCTCAGATGTAATCTTCATCCCTTATTAATTTGAACCATTTTGACCTATTTTTGCTGGGTTTTTGGCCCTATTTTTTATGTTGTGGTATGTATGCACCATACATGGCCTTCACTAGGTGGGACGTTTAGTAAAATATCCAACCATACCACCTAGTATCAACCATGGTATTTTTGCATCTATATAAGCCTAAAATGAGGCAAATGAGCTCATTTGTGCATGTTTGGCTTAGTAACTTGAGAGGTGAGGAGTAGGAGTGTGATTTTTCAAGGTAGAGTGTTGTTTAAATATATAACCATCACCATGATCCAACCACAGGGCTCACCAAGTGACGAAGCCGATACAAGACGGGTACGGGCTGCATTTTCTTCTTCTCTTTATTTAATGTGAAATCATAATTTTTGATGTTTTTTCCATGCAATACACTAAATCATGGTTAAGAAACCATAAAAAGAGTACAATGTAGGAATAATAAATTTTATTTGTATCTTAGATGCATTAATTTTTTATTTTATTTTCTTGCATTTTTAGGGTTGTTTTAGGGGTCAAACTGACCCAATTTTAGGTATTTTTGGGGGTCATCCCTTGGAGGGATGGTCACTGGTGGCCATACCTAGGTGGGATAGTTTCCAAATTGGGGACTATCATTGGGTGGGATAGCCACAAAATGGGGCAAGAGCGCACCTATTTGGTCATTTTTTGGCAATTTTAGACTTTTTTAATGCCTTTTTAGGGCATTTTTGACACTTAGTTCTGGTAAGTGGTGAAAAGTTGATATCAAATTCTGACTCTCTTTCAGGTCACTAAGCACCTATTGATAGAGGAGGACTGGTGATGGTTCGATGCCATTGGACTTAAGCATGTGACATGTTTGGAGCCCATGGTGGGTTACCACACTTATTTGACTACCTTGATAGACCTTTGGGATCCTCGCACCAACACCTTCTACCTTTCTACCGGGGAGATAATGATGACTTTAGAGAATTTCTATTATATATTACACATTATGATAGAGGGACACCCCATCGTATCCACTCACATAGATTGATGAGATGTAGTGCTACAAAAATATACTTTAGGGGATGCTAGGATAAGACAATGAGCGACCTACTCAATGGATAAATATTAGTAGAGTCCTAGTTTGGAGTGGATGTATAGGGTATTAGACATTCCTTACAGATGACTTTGATATCTAACATGTTACTGCTAGATTCATTAGGAGCTAGGTTCCCTTGGAACCTTATAGAGTTGGTTTTTACACTTGTGGAGTGCACTAAGGAGGAGCCTATAGTGATGGCTTGGGGTCCTACATTATTAGCATAGATATATGATGAGCTATATGAGATCCACTCTTGTGGATGGAAGGGATTAGGTTACAGTTTTCTACTATAGGTTTGGGGATGATATCATATTGTAGTGGATCGACCACGAGGATTACCCTAGATGACTTAAGCATAACTTGCTAATAGGTACATAGGCTATGGGATATAATGGTAGAGGTCATAGGAGATAGGCTATACCCATCACTTTACAGGGGATGTTGAGCACTATGTAGAGTCATTTGCATGACTTAGGACATAGGAGATTACTTGGAGATATTATAGAGATTTTCCAGTATGGGTTGAGGTTGTGATACATATGCATCGTGTGAGGTGAGATAGATGGCTAGTTGGGTAACATGGGACTAAGAGAGTACTTTACTTATTCTTGAGTCCTATGATAGTTTAGAATATGCTAGCGGTTACCTAGTGAGCTGATGATCTACAATCATCATGGGGCTGAGAGGAATCTTAGTTGACATACAATGGAGGCCTTGGGAGAGGAGTTAGATCCTATAGTAGACATCTCTAAAGTAGATGATGTCGATATGATAGAGGATTATGAATATTTGTGGATGAAACAATAGTGGAATGAAGAGGGGACACTAGGAGAGGGTTATAGCTACTATGGTAAAGGAGGCACCCAGGGATGCTCCAATGGAGGAGGGTTAGGATGACTCTCTAGATGATGAGGTAGGCACAGGTGAGTGACATGTGCATCACCATGTAGCAGATGAATGGACAAAGCTCCTTGACTTAGGGAATCTGTAGGGTAACCTAGGTGAGGCTAAATTTTATGATCAGGGGATGTAGAAATAGATGGTAGCTCAAGATGCAATGATTATTGAGCTACGAGGTGAGCTTATCAAAGTTCAATGGAAGAGAGAGATGCTTCAGGAAGATATGGAGAGGAAGGTAGTATTTATAGCTATGTTACAGGTATAGGGTGGAGCATAGAGTTCTATTTGTGAGGGATTTAGTAGTGGTGAGGTGGCTAGGCTACGAGAGGAGGTTGCTCAACTTCATGTCTTAGTGGGGACCTACCAAACTCATTGTCGATAGGAGTGGACTTATAATGATGATTTTGAGGATAAGATAGTGCATATTAGGGGGAACATACTAGACCATGCATCTACTAGTGGATCACACCAAAGTCGAAGGATAGTCTTCTACATGGATGGGACCTCTTATCTCAGCATGAAGGTCATATAGGACAGGTGGTAGCAGATCTAGGAGTTCATGGTAAACTCCAACTGAGGGTAGGGGCGAGAGTCACAACATCGGTCTTGTGTGACCATAGTTAGCGAGAATATGATGGTTCTTTTTGATATTTTAGGATGTTTGGAGTGTGAGGAATCACTTTTATTGTAGCCTACATGCAACTTATGGACTATGATATAGTCTTTTATTTCATACATACATATATACATACATACATACATACATACATACATACATACATATATATATACATATGTATATATATATATATATATATATATATATATATATATATACATATGTATACATATATATATATATATATATATACATATATACATATGTATACATATATATATATATACATATATATATATATATATATATATATATATATACATATATATATATATATACATATGTATACATATATATATATATATATATATATATATATATATATATATATAATTTTCTATTATCATCATGTGTTTCCTTATTGTTTTATGAGATGTATGCAATGCTTATATTTGCTTTATGATGCTTTTATGGATGCCTATCATGTATGCATGTATTTGTTATATGATGTGATTTGATGATATGTCTATTTGTAAATGTAGAATGAAATGGATGATTTGATTTAATTTGTATGATGTATTATGTTGACTATTTGACACATTATATGCTAGCACTGTAGACTGTACAAAATTTATCTCATTATTTTAGTATTATTATGACACTATGTAATGGCTTCTGAAAATGTACACTAACAAATATGTGATGGCATGCTATGAATTTTAATGAATAGTATAATGTTTTATGATGTGTTTGGTATTTTCAAGAGACTAAAACACTCTAGTTAGCTAATAAAAAGTTGTATAGTAACCATGCAAGACTTCTTAACAAAGTATAAATCTGCTAAGATAACCAAGATATTCAATATCCCTGTGTGTGCATGTGAGTTTATTACTATGATAACACATAGAGTTACCCTAGTGCCAAACAAGATTGATTCAACCCATCTGTACTAGAGATCACCCTTCGAGTCTCATTATCCCAAGTTTTATACTTAGATTATACAACTAGGCAGTATAGGCTATAAAAAACTAGCTCATCCACATGCAAACATTGGTTTATGCACACACAAGATGCTAATATGATAGATATATCATCATATGTAAGGATACCACCATTTCAAAGTGGGCTTGATTCCATCCAACTTGTAATGAGGATCACCTTATGGTTCTCTAATGCTGAAAATTCTAGGGATTCAAGTTCAAGAATCCCTTATTTTATTTTAATTTTTGAATTTTTCAATGGAGTTGTTAATTTTTGTTATGGTGAGCAAATTATTTTGGTAGTGGTGATAACCACTATTTATTTTACTTTTAGATAATGGTGAAAACCACTGTTTCTTTTTACATATTGTGAAGTGATAATAATCATTGTTTATTTTTATCTTTAGATCCTTACCCCAATTTGGTGTGAAGCAAGGTATTTTTATTGTTTGGGTAAGGAGGAACTTATATTTTTGTAAATTCTTAGCATATTTGAACCATTCACACAGGGGAATGAGCATGATAAACTCTTTCATTTTAGGTAACCTAGACCACTTTATAGTTTTTCCTTGTGCTAAAATTAGATTTATTAATGTGAAAATATGTTGGGATTTTTATGTATACAAGGTATAATCTATGTAGGATTATACCTTCTAAAAATCATGATAGCTTTCTACAAAATCTGAAAAGAAAACTAGATATGGTTGAGTGACTGAAAAACATAACTATGTCTTATAAACAATGGCTAAGTGATGGGAAATAAACACACAATATAGAACATAAATTTAAATGATACATGTAATGTAAATAGGTGGTAATATTGATATATGATAATAGTAAATTAGATAGATGCCTATTATACAAAGCTGGTGCTAGACATGTATGATTAATTTCTAACAATTCATAATACAATGTTGAGTATACCTAATGCAATTGATGTTGAAATACAAATGATGTGAAGTGCGATGAAGCAATATTTTTGTGTTTTTGATATTTTAATAATGTTTTTGTATTTTTGAAATATATTTGTATATATAGGTTGACCAATGGGCTTAATGGATGCCATTGGAGCTTTTTGGGTGACCAAAGGGCTTATAGATGCCTTTGGGGTATTTTGGGGTGACCTAGATAGTCGTAGACCACCTAGGAATGTTTTAGGGTGACCAAAGGGCTTATAGATGGCTTTGGATCATTTTGGGGTGACCTAAATGATCATATACCACCTAGGAATATTTTGGGGTGATCAAAGAGCTTAAAGATGTCTTTGGAGCATTTTGAGGTGACCTAGATGGTCATAGAACACCTAGGATAATTTTAGGATGAACGAAGAGCTTATAGAAATATTTGGGGCATTTTAGAATGACCTAGATGGTCGTAGATTATCTAAGAGTATTTTAGGGTGACCAAAGAGCTTATAGACACCTTTGGGGAATATTTGGGTGACCTAGATGGTCGTAGATCACCTAGGAGCATTTTGGTATGATTAAAGGACTTATAGACACCTTTGGGGCATTTTGTTGTGACCTAGATGATCGTAGACCACCTAGGAGTATTTTAGGATAATGAAAGGGCTTATAGATGTATTTGGGGCATTTTGGGATAACCTAGATGGTCCTAGACTACCTAGGAGCATTTTAATATGGGTATGGTGCTCTAAGCATGGAAAGGCCATAAATGATTGATATTCATGGGATTAGGCTCTTCACTTCCTTTGATAGATGCTAAGAAATAAGTTTTAGGTCCAATATGATTGGTAATGAAGAATGGACCTAACCATTTTATCGCAAATTATCCCATAGATGGCATGGCCAATTTGAGTTTTATTGGTTCTCTTTTAGAACTAAATCACCAACCTAAAATTCTCTAGGGTAGAATTTCATGTTGTAAGCTCTCTTAAGGTGTTCTTGATAAACACATAGATGCTCAATAGCATTCATGTGGTGCTCATCAAGCAACATTAATTGATATAAACAAGCTTTCCTTGTAGTGTCATCATCAATGAATTCCTACATGGATATATGCAATGATAGGAAATATAACTCTAAAGGCATGATAACATTATCACCATACACTAGTTAAAATGGAGTTGCCCTAGTGGGCATCCAAATTCTAGTGTGATAGGCCCAAAGAGCAAGAGGTAATTGATTATGCCAATATTTATAATTTTCTTGAACGATTTTATTTAAGATTGCAACTGCTATTTTATATGATGGCTCTGCTAGCTTATGGATAATAGGGCATGGAAAAGTTGTGCTTTATGTTATACTTTGTTGTTAACGCATGCACCTACTTATTTTTTAAGGGCACCCCATTATTTAAAACTATCTTGGATGGAATAAAAAAATGACATATGACGTTATGTAGCATGAACTCCACAATGTGGAGTCTAGTTGTAGGTAAGGGGAATTGCTTCCACCCATTTTGTGAAGTAGACAATAGCTGCTATGATAAACATGTGATAGCCTAAGGAGGTAGGTGAGGTTTTCCTAATTAAATCAAACCCCCATTATGCAAATGGCCAAAACGATTGAATTGATAGTAAGGCATGTAAATATGTGTGTGTCAAATTTGCATGATGTTGATATTTTATGCACTTATTTTACATAAGCACAACAATTTTACTTTAAAGTTGGCCAATAATAGCCCATGCAAATAATATGGCTATGCCACTGAAGTGGCCACCACATATACCATCATGTTCTTGGACAATGGTCCAAGTTGACTCCTATGAGTCTAAGCAACGAAGGAGGATACCCTCATAGCTTTTACGATACATCATGTCTCCTATTAGGACATATTTACAACCTTTTTATTAAAATCTCATTTTGTGGCATGCGACAATCCATAAGGAATACTTCCTAGTTTTAAATAATCTTTGATTTACATGGCCCATTATTGTTTTAAAGAATCCTCAATTGTATGAACTACATAATACTTTTGATGTTCTTCTTTAGCAAATGTTGATTGAGAGCGAACTTGGATATATAAAATTGTGCTAGTATCAAAATAGTTTTGAGGGAACAAAGTCACTCAATTGGCATTATTAAAAAAATTGTGTATTTGAGAGAACTTGTCATGTGAAGGCTCAATATGAATCATGTGGACCTCTGGCATGGAGTTAAGCTCATAACACTTATTCATAGATTGCACTAGCATTTTTACTTGAATAGTCATGATATCATCAGATGGGTTCTACAGTATTAAGGAGCCTAAGGAGGCCATTATGTCCACAAAATGGTTAGATGAATGAGGGATTGCCTCAATATCATACCATTCAAAATTTACCAGAAGTTTATCCATTATGGATTTATAGGCTTACAAGACTGGGCACCTATACTGGAATATCCCTTTGGGCACCTATACTGGAATATCCCTTTGACCTAATTAACTATGAGCAAGGAATCACTAAAAATGTTTAGCTTTGTTATTTTTATGGTGATTTTCGTTTGAAGGCTTATGATTAGGGATTCATACTCAGCATTGTTATTGGTACAAAGGAAATAAATTTTAAATGAAAGGGGTTGTTGAGGTGTGATTTGTTTAGGTTACAAAAACCACTCGACAACTAGGACTCAAAGTCCTCTCTTGCAAAGAAACTAAACTTCTCCAAGGTTCTCACTTAATGTTTTTATGTGTCATACATATGTGCGTAAATAAGTGCTTGAATAATCTCAATTAGTTTGCAAGTACTGTTAACAAGGGGCCTGGGAATCAGGTAATTAATTTAAAATTCATCATGCAATAAGTATATTTTAATCAAATTCTCTCTTTAAGCAATAATAGATAAATTTACCTTTTGTGAGTTTAACTTTGATAACTTATGCAAATTTATTCTATAGTCACAGACAACGTTTTAATTAAAATGCTTCAATGCTCTTAACCTTATATTAAACTTGCATGAATGTTTTAAAGCATTTTAATTCAAAACTTACATTTATTTCATGAATGAAGCTTAAAATCAAATCTAATAAATGATGAATAAAATAAAAACCCTAATTATAAAATGTGAAACACTTTATAATCCCTATGTTTGGGCCTTTAGAATATTCTAAGCTTTATAATCCTTGCTTCTTTTCATAGAATATGAATAATTAACATGTATGAATTCTAATTATAAAGTTTTGTACTTTATAATATAAAAATTAGAATTCATATAACCTTTTAAACCAAATATTTATTTATTCAAATATTTGAAATAAATAAATATAAATAATTAATATGTATGAATTCTAATTATAAAGTTTTGTACTTTATAATATGAAAATTAGAATTCACGTAATCTTCCTTAATGTGATGTTTATTTATTTTCAAATATTCATTAAACTAAATATTTGAAGTAAATAAATTTAATCCTTTCAATAGTATACTTTGGACTTTATGATTTGAGATTGAAATTTTAATAAATCAAACTTCCAAAAACATACATAAATCTCAAATTATGGATTTTAAAATTTTATGATATTAAAATCAATAATCCATATAATCCTTCTCTGTCTCTAAAATTTATTTGTCAAATATTTATTAACTTAAATATTTGACCTAAATAAATTTTACAACCCTTTCTATAAATTTGAATCTTTGAAATTCAACTTAGGGTTTTAATAAAACAAATTCAATGAACTTTATAAACTTTATGAAATTTAAAATCAAAAGTTCATTGATTCCCTCCTCTATGAAATTTATTCACCCAAAATATTTATAGAATTAAATATTTGAGTGATAAATTCAAACTTTAACCTAGTTGTAAAATTTAAATCTTTTATAAAATAAACTAGGTTTTATCTTAAATCTTAATGCCACAAATAAAATAAAAAGGTCTTAGGGTAAAGAAAATAAATTTGAACAAAAATATTTTTGACAATCTACTACAATATGAAAAACATAGAGACCTTCAAACCAGATTTATTGTCTACCAGAATTTACACAATAAAATAATAAATCGGTGCAATCTTCGATGGAATTTAATTTAAAAGAAACTATATTAAATCATTTCTTCAAAATTCAAATACAAAATTACACATATTTGAACCCAAAATAATTTAATATAATAAATTGATCTTACAATAAAAAGCTCTTGATATCTCTGTATATCTCAAATATTTTGTAGCATTTGCTCTATTTTCCTCCTTTGCTCCTTCAGATTTTTCTTCCTCCTTCTCTGCAAAAATGTTTGACCCTCTCTTTGGTTTCTAATTCTCCATTTATAACTTGAGAAATTTGTTCCTCTTGATTAGTTTGCTCCATTCCGTTAGTTTTTAAAAACAAATTCTTGAAACCCTAATATCAATAAAGTCTTTTCAAAGGATTTAATATTTCTCCTCATTGGCATTTGAAAATTAAAGTTATAATCCTTCCAATAAGACAAATATTAATTAGAATATAAAATATTTATAAAATAATATTCTTAAATATAATTAAATTATAAAGTTATAAAACTTTATAATTTAATTAATTTAAAACAAGTTTATAAAATAACCATGTAACATAAAATAATAATAATAACATAACCAAGTAAACCTAAAAAAATAATATAAAATAACTATAAAACAAAACATAACACATACTAAACTTTACCCACACAACATAACCATACGAGAACAAAGAAGAAACCCATGAATCACAAGATAACATCTGGCGTTGAAACCGAAACAACTATTACGAATATGGATTCTCAAAATCCAAGGATGAATGAAATCGACCACATATAGAGATGAATTTCAAATAACTTTCCAAAATTTCAAGTGGGTCCCCAAATTTTGGGGTCGTTGTGAAGGAGTCACAACAAATGGTGACTCTGCTAGTAAATGTCCCTGGACATTTCGGACTTAAAAAAAAAAACTTTAAAAACAACAAAAACCCAAATATTAGAATTATAAGCGTCAATGATATCCAAAGAATGAGAATAGACCAATTTGACATGAACCATCAGAATCATCAACATCAACTCGGTGTGTGCAAAGTGATTCATTCTATATATTTTGAAACCATTCAACATTCCATTGTCAATTTCGCATTTTAGGCTATGAACATTTTCTCTTTGAAGAAATACCTCCACCTGATTCTCTTCAGGCATTGCTCTACTACTAGCCGAGCATTTATAGCTCCGATAGAGATTATCTAAAACTCCCAAATATTAGGTAGATTTTGAATATTACATTTCCTTTTATTCTAGACATAGCTTCACTGCCAGCCAAGCATCTATAGCTCCGGTGAAGATTATCTAGTTCATGGTGATAGATTTGACTTTATTTTCAACTGTATTCATCAAAAAATGTCTTTAATTTCTATTTTATCCCTCATTTTTTTTCTTTTTTTATCCAGTAATATGGTACTTTGCAACAAATCCACCTGCCACTTGGGTTAGAGATCAGGTAAGGCTGAAAGAGTATATAAAATTTTTACCCTAATTTGCAAAATTGACAACTTCATACATCCAAAATTTCAAAAGATATTCTTTAATGTGTTTGTGGTACTCGTGAAGCTTTTGCAATATGATTCTAATATTTCAAATTTCCTTATCTTAGTTCACATTCATGAAGATATAGACTAACATCTCACTTTTCCTTTTCCTCCAGGTTTCACAAGTTTTCAAAATAGGTAATTTCATCCTATATGGCCTAGGATCGATTACCAAATAAAACCTCCAAATGACTAATGTCTCGGTAACAACTACCTTAATCCTCGAAAAATCCCTAGAAACTTCACACATTAACATAATGAAACTCCCAAAATATGGAAAAGCCAATTTATTGTTGCATAACAAACAACATAAAACATAATTAAAAACTAACAAAATCACCAAAAAAACAAAAATAAACATCAACAACATCACAAAATAACAAAAACAACAAAATAACTAACTAACAATCTCACAAAAAAACAAAATATACAAAATACAAAAATAAGAAAACAAAATCCAAAATACTATTTACAAAAATATACATTATGTACAAGACATTGCAAAATTTCTGCCATCATTTCCCTGGATCCCAAACATGATAGGCACACCTTAAAAGACATATATCATGATTTGCATTCCAAGATTTACATAGATCCGACCAAAACAAGATTAAGTCAAACAATGCAACCTTCATTTTGCCTTTCACACCCCACTATTTTAATTCAAGTTGATAAGCAATTCCATGTTTAATATTTGATCCCTTAACCCTATAAGTAAATACATGATCTTCCATGATCTTATGCTTATTCAACAAGATGGGAATTTCAAACCTTGATTCATCACTTTGACTTAAATTCTCATTTTCACAAGCATATAGGATTTATTTCAAATAGGAAGCTATTTTTGAAAGTTTTAACACAAGATCATCATCTATGTTTTTAGGCCAATCATATTCAAATAACAATTTACAAGAATCTAGGATATTTACAAGATAAGAATCATTATAGTTTTGTATCCTAGATTGAATTGTTAACTGTTGTTGAACTTGGTTCAATGATTCAAGCATATCTTCTTTTTCATTTAGCAATGCAATTCTATTTGTGGTGGGAATAAGAATCCATTCCATTGCTTCATCAACCTTTAATGACCTCTCATCGTAAATAATATCAAAATCCAATGAATGATTATGCAAAATTTTACCTGATTCTTGAATGTTTAGACATAATGGATAAGATTCTACCTTTTGTATACTTTCATTTACCACTACTTGATGAGCCATTGTAATATTTTATTTTTCTTCATGATATCTATCATTACCACCATCATTTCGTATTCTTTCATCAATGACCTATTTTTCAGAAGCATCAAAATTAGACATCCAATCAAGAATATGTCCCTCTTTTTCAAACCATAAATCTTGTTGATCAAACAAAGCAATAGTTTCTTTAAGATGAATAGGAAATTCTAATTCTTTGTTAGCCATACATGAAGTTTCTTCATTTGAATATTCAATACAATCATAAAAAATTTCACTCAAATATTCAGTATTCGAGAATGAAAGAAAATAATTTACCTCTTCTTCATCTAAAATAGATGAATCATAAGAAATATTTACCATTTATTCCCTTTCTATTGTAGAAGAATGTTCTACAAACTCATGTTCAAAATGATCAAATATTGAAACCTTCTCTACTTATGAAATTGACATATCATCTTCCAATTGGATAGAAATTGCCAAATCTTCATGCAAGATAGAAGTTTCAACATCCTGCATATCAAGTGAAATGGAAAATTCATCAGTAGGATAATTAGAAAAAAATAATTCCTCATATCTTCCCCAACCATTATAATAATCATCTTCCTAAAATATTTGATGAGATTGCATCCCTTATTTCATTTCTTCTTGATCATTATTTTGAGAATACTGAAAATTTTGATCATCATTTTCAATGATCTCATCCAAATTTAGGAAAGGTCCTGATTTATCATGTGCTTCAAAACTAGTCCACTCTAGGACTTCTCCATTGTCTAAAAGAATATCACTTTTAGCATCTTGGATCTTTATCTCATGAGAATGATTTATATAATTATCAAGATATGCATCTTGATGCATTTGTCCTTGTGCTTGATCACTATTTCTTTTAAGCTATAAAATTAACCTTTGCAACTTGTACTGCATTTTAGGTGAAGCCAATACTTCATTAGAAAGAGAAACAAAATATTCCCATTTATTCCACCAACAATAATCATCTTCTAAAATTAGAGAGTGATGTTCAACCATTTTTTCACACTCTATAAATTCAACAATCAAATGCTTTTCAAGTTCACCTTCATCACTTTCAAAAAAATTATCTTCAATGAAAAATTCATCTTCCTCAAGTAATAAACTTTTATGATCAGTCATAATGAAATTACCTCTAGAATATTTCAATTATGGAGCTTTAATTGTTTTATTCAACTCTATGGAAGATTCTATTCTATCATATGTTTCAAAGCTAGTTAGATCTAAAACTCCTCCAATATCTGAAGACTCATGCATTTCTACATTTTGATAAACTTGATTACTACAATCCTCATTGATGGATATTGGCTTTGAAACTTGCACTTCCTCTTGGACAATATCAAAAGTGGTTGAAAAACTAGGACATTCAATTTCATTCGATGGTGTCGAAAAATGTGTATCATGACTCATAGGTGGTAATTGATTTGAAACCTTAGGGTTAAGTAATGATAATCTACCCACATCAATTCCTCTTGAAATCAACCATTGTTCTACAACTACTACCCCACCATAGATGCTAGATAAGGATAAATATTTAGGAAAATTTTCTAAACACTTAACCGTAAAAGGATCTAAAGCTTCCAAATATATTTGAACTTCTTCTTCTGAAATGATAAAGTGTATCTCTATTTCAGTATACAACTTATGAAACCTATCATTAAATTGACTCATGAATTCATTAGGCTCTTTAAAAATAGAGGAAAATTGATTTGATAACAAATTTGTGTCAACCAATGTTCCAAAATGTTCAAGAAACATTGTTTCTAGTTGATTCCAAGAAGCGATAGAACCTGCAGGTAAATTGATAAGCCAATATTTAGCAAATTCATCCAATGTGTATGGAAACATTCTACAAAGAACATCTTCCTCCATAACTTGAAAATGAAACATAATATTTTTATATGCCTAAATATGTTCTTCAATTGTAATCATCCCATCATGCTTAAAATAGGGTAAATCATTTTCTACCATTGAACCAATTTTAATATGCAAGGCTATGTATGAAAATTCACAAGAATTGAATCATAACCTAATTTTTGAATTTATGATAGATTAACATTAATGCAACATAAATAAAAAATTTCATTTTTTTTTAAATAACTAATTGCACATGCTGAAAATTAAAATATTACCTTTTAGACCCTCCTTCTAGCGCCAATTTGTTGAGGTGTGATTTTTTCAAGTTACAAAAAGCACTTGACAACTAGGACTCAAAGTCCTCTCTTGCAAAGAAACTAAACTTCTCCAAGGTTCTCACTTAATATTTTATGTGTCTTACATATGTGCGTAAATAAGTGCTTGAATAATCTCAATTAGTTTGCAAGTACTGTTAACAAGGGGCCTGGGAATTAGGTAATTAATTTAAAATTCATCATGCAATAAGTATCTTTTAATCAAATTCTCTCTTTAAGAAATAATAGATAAATTTACCTTTTGTGAGTTTAACTTTGATAACTTATGCAAATTTATTCTATAGTCACAGGCAACATTTTAATTAAAATGCTTCAATGCTCTTAACCTTATATTAAACTTGCATGAATGTTTTAAAGCATTTTAATTCAAAACTTACATTTATTTCATGAATGAAGCTTAAAATCAAATCTAATAAATGATGAATAAAATAAAAACCCTAATTATAAAATATGAAACACTTTATAATCCCTATGTTTGGGTCTTTAGAATATTCTAAGCTTTATAATCCTTGCTTCTTTCCATAGAATTTAAATAATTAACATGTATGAATTCTAATTATAAAGTTTTGTACTTTATAATATAAAAATTAGAATTCATATAACCTTTTAAACCAAATATTTATTTATTCAAATATTTATTAATTCAAATATTTGAAATAAATAAATATAAATAATTAATATGTATGAATTCTAATTATAAAGTTTTGTACTTTATAATATGAAAATTAGAATTCACGTAATCTTCCTTAATGTGATGTTTATTTATTTTCAAATATTCATTAAACTAAATATTTGAAGTAAATAAATTTAATCCTTTCAATAGTATACTTTGGAATTTATGATTTGAGATTGAAATTTTAATAAATCAAACTTCTAGAAACATACATAAATCTCAAATTATGAATTTTAAAATCTTATGATATTAAAATCAATAATCCATATAATCCTTCTCTGTCTCTAAAATTTATTTGTCAAATATTTATTAACTTAAATATTTGACCTAAATAAATTTTACAACCCTTTCTATAAATTTGAATCTTTGAAATTCAACTTAGGGTTTTAATAAAACAAATTCAATGAAATTTATAAACTTTATGAAATTTAAAATCAAAAGTTCATTGATTTGTGAAATTTATTCATCCAAAATATTTATAGAATTAAATATTTGAGTGATAAATTCAAACCTTAACCTAGTTGTAAAATTTAAATCTTTAATAAAATAAACTATATTTTATCTTAAATCTTAGTGCCACAAATAAAATAAAAAGGTCTTAGGGTAAAGAAAATAAATTTGAACAAAAATGTTTCGAACAATCTGCTACAATATGAAAAACACAAAGACCTTCAAACCAGATTTATTGTCTACCAGAATTTACACAATAAAACAATAAATTGGTGCAATCTTCGATGAAATTTAATTTAAAAAGAAGCTATATTAAATTATTTCTTAAAAAATCAAATACAAAATTACACATATTTGAACCCAAAATATTTTAATATAATAAATTAATCTTATAGTAAAAGATCCTGATATCTCTGTATATCTCAAATCTTTTGTAGCATTTGCTCTATTTTCCTCCTTTGCTCCTTCAGATTTTTCTTCCTCCTCTGCAAAAATGTTTGACCCTCTCTTTGGTTTCTAATTCTCCATTTATAACTTGAGAAATTCATTCCTCTTGATTAGTTTGCTTCATTCCATCAGTTTTTAAAAATAAATTCTTGAAACCCTAATATGAATAAAGCCTTTTCAAAGGATTTAATATTTCTCATCATTGGTATTGGAAAATTAAAGTTGTAATCCTGCCAATAAGACAAATATTAATTAGAATATAAAACATTTATAAAATAATATTCTTAAAGATAATTAAATTATAAATTTATAAAACTTTATAATTTAATTAATTTAAAACAATTTTATAAAATAACCATGTAACATAAAACAATAATAATAACATAACCAAGTAAAGCTAAAATAATATAAAATAACTATAAAATAAAACATAACTCATAGTAAACTTTACCCACACAACATAACAATACGCGAACAAGGAAGAAACCCATGAATCACAAGATAACATCTGACATTGAAACCAAAACAACAATTACAAATATGGATTCTCAAAATCCAAGGATGAATAAAATCGACCACATATAGAGATGAATTTCAAATAACTTTCCAAAATTTCAAGTGGGTCCCCAAACTTTGGGGTCATTGTGAAGGAGTTACAACAAGGGTATTGGAGCCCCTTACAGTGTGAAAAACATGATTCATGTGCCACACCCTTGCTTGCACTTAGAACCATAAAAAAAATAGAGCTATGTCAGCTTGTGACTCAGGCTCTTCAGGATCTGATGATTCTGAAATATGAAAACCTACATCATCGAGAAGCTCTATAGTGAGAGGTTGGTCATCTTGGAGAGAAGCCTCTAATAGTTGATCAGCTATGGCATGTCCTTTTATTTATTTCTATCCAATGAACTCTAGGTCAATTTCCATCAACAACATTATCCATTTTTGTTGTGTGACTACTATGGTAAGTTTGACTCATCATGTAGCACAATGGATTTTCCTTAGATAATACATATATGGTATGGTTGACCATGTAATGGTGTAGCTTTTTAGTGGCAAAGACCACTTCTAAGTATAACTTCTTAATGTATGCATACTTTACTTCATACCTGACCAGGGTGTGACTAATATTGTTAGGAATGAACAATATGAAATAATATTACAAATGAAAAGTGTACAATATATAGGCATAAGCCTATATGAAATACTTGACAAGTGTTAAATAAATATGACAAGTATTAAACTAAAAGTAGGCATAGTGCACATTAATTCTAACATTTCCCCTTAATGTGCACTATCCTAACTATAGAAAAAAACAAGTCAACATTAGATAATATTCCCCTTTAATATTGACTTCACTAAAATAACCCTATCATCCTCCTTTATTACATGATTTGGTATAGTCTTGTACTCTTTGTGCTTGGGTCTCCATCTGTGAATAATTCTAGATCAACGGTGTATAGATCTCGGTCTATTTCCATAGGGTCAACCACTTCCTTGGGTCGTCTAAGTGTCTTAGGGTCATCCTGGGTGCCTCAGGATCAACCACATTTGGGTATGTTGCCTCTATAGGTCATCCTCTAGGTATGTTGCCACCTGTAGGTAACTGACTAGATTTACCATGAATATCATGAAATGGTGAACTCAGTCTAGAATGTGTTAGTCTCTATAAAAAATACACCTTAATACAAAAGAAATACAGGCCATGAAATACATTAAATGAGACATAGAATCCAAATATGGAGGAGAAGAACAAAGAAGAGAATATAATATTTTGAAGTATTTTCATCTGTAGTCTTCAGAAGTTGATTCAAAAAATCCCTCGGATAGAGTCTAGGGTGTCTTAGTCTGTAGTCTCTAGAGTTGGTGTCCTTATGGTTAGCTCCTCATCCTACCAAAATGCATAGATAACTAGTCGTTGCATATGCTAGGTATTCTAGAGAAGATAACTGGATACCAGGATAACTTATAAATTACCTTGGAGTGTCGGGTACAACCGAGAGTGCACTCCATGATACAATATTTTTTTAGCCAACAACCGAGAGTGCACTCCATGATACAATATTTTTTTAGCCTAAAGACATCATAGTAAATAATATCAAAACTAAGAATGGACACTACCATTGAATCCAAATTGAAAAAATATTTCCAATGACTATAAACAAGGCTATAGTTGGATCTCAATAGGTCTTCCATATTTGGGAAAGACAACAGCATGCCTCTCTAGGTAGCAAACATCGCTCAACGACGGTATCGCTCTGTGGCAGAAAACAAATAGCATCTCAATGTTTCCTTGTAGGAAAAAATTACATGAGCTTGCATGGGACTTTCACTTCCACTTCAATGTGGAAAAAAAATGTAGTATGTCTTTCACAATGGTAGGCCATCCCTAATCACCATTTTTAATAAATTACCCCACTTAAAATTTATAAGCCATAATGATAATGACATTGAAGTTTGCTTTTCAATTTAAATGCCCCCTTTAAATAAATAATTCCCCATGACATTTAAATAAAAAAATATTTAAATAAATAGCAATTGAAATTCCTTGATGAGATGATCAATATCCTCCTACTACTTCTGTGTAAAATAGTGTGCGATAGCCCAAATGATCTCTCCTCTGCAACATCTTGGATGATCTATCGATCTGCCATAGTGACGTCCATAAAAAACTCCCTCATAATCATGGTTGGTAAATGACAAATAACTTTTCGCTCTATGGATAACACTATATTTCAAAGGGTTAATATGAGAATGGTAACTTTAGCACACCACTTCAAAAAAACTTCTCATTCTCTGTTCTCCACTGTTTGAATAGAATATCAATGAATTCGGCTCTAAACTGAACTCAAAATTCGGCCCTAGCCAAACAAGTCCAAAAATTATAGCTCTACTTACATCACTCTATCGTAGCACTACTCTTCTTCACATTAACATTGATAATACACTCCATGTATACAGTGATGTGCTTTCTAATTATATGCAACAAGGTAACCTTACTAGGCATGACAGTCCTTGTCGTTATAGGTAGATTCCCAGTAATCGCATCATCTAACAGATTTAATAGATCAAAAATGTTGGATGCAAAGACATCCACATAGACCATCATCATCGTATTCATTCTAATTGTTCACAAAATATGATGCAATCTTCCCCACGTATAGCTCCATAGAGAGCGTCATCCAATTCCTAACAAAATATATGAGCGATGCAATGGCATCCTCAAGTAGCATTCAACATCAATATTAGTAAGGTTCACCACGCGATTGTGTTGGGATTCTATGCACCTATTTGGCACAAAAAAAAACTTTATACCCTCTAAAATTTAATCTACAAATCCTATTTATCCCTCCATACACATTCGACCGCTTACAAAATCTAAAAAATAGTGATCTCTTGTGCACGAGGGGCTGATGCCATCACATCCAATCCTTGGGGGTGCACTATGTTTAAAATAGCACATTCAATCTCATAATACATAGAATATGGTAGAAGTTATTTGTATGTAGGCCCATCTCAAAATATTCACCACACGATCAAAATATGTCACATCACAAACAACTCAAGGGATCAACGACGTTATGACATCTCCATCGGTGACAAGTGCATTTTTACCTTGTAGGAAACTTCGACATGGATCAATCCACCAGCAAAGGTACCATAATATTTAACTCCAACAAATTTTAGAAGATGCCAAAATACTGTAGTAAACATCAATGAACTCTTGACCTGCATTGCTCGACAATATACAGATATTATGGACGACATGTACATGCATCATGAGATGAGTACCACCAATTTTGTTTGTGCTCCTTTGTTATTTCTTGCATTTAGAATATAGTGAAAATAAAAAAATATCCTCCAACTTACAGAACTTTGAGGGAACCTACAACTTTGAGTGTCACAACAAGAGCAATTTCATCATGCCAACATAAATTTTTTTCTAGTACCTTCTTTGTTCAATTGTAGTGGGGATAATCACGGCCTAGGCTTATGTGTAATCTAGGTGACTAGTGTAGTTTAGGCACTAATTGGAAAATAATTCAACTTCATAGAAAAATCATATCGTGGATGCTCGCCAAATCACCATGTCTTCTTTTGCATCAATGCGAGCAGAACTCTACACAACATAATATCCACTAGATAGATCTCATATATGGAGCAAAAACCACAATATAACAGTACCATCAACGACCATATTTTTCTTTATGAAAATGGTGGGTCTGCTTCCACAATCACTATGCTAAAACCGCAGTCCTTGAATCAGCCACCAAAAAATCTCATTATTTTTCATGCAAGGTATGATTTCTTCAACATCCACGATCAAGCTGCCATAATTTTTAGGAATGGTCAACACAAAAATAGTAGATATCCACTAGATCTACTATAAAAATAGCAAACTAGTTAGTGGTAGAGCATTCCTTCAAACCCAAAAATTATTTAAAGTGCCTCCACCTTCAACACAGTCTAAAAAATTATTGTTGGTAGGTATCCGTAGTGATTCTCCTACTCACATTACGCACATGCTCCGGTGCAAAATCACCCAACCTCCACATGGAAATTTATTTTTTTGTTTGCTACAAGCACAAATGCTACATCCATGTGTTGTTTTAGATCCACATCCATGACACTAAGACCAAACCTTTCTCAATATCTACTATGGAAATAAAACAAATCATTTGAATATCTATTTTAGAAAATGTATGGTATAGGAGGTGCTGCAGTGATTCTGAATATTTTGGTTCATGCAAAATGAGGTGGTGTAGTGATTATGAATAGTGATAAAGGTGGAGATAAGTGTAGCATTATCATAATATGAGTAGACTTCATGGGCAACACCAACTAGGGTAAAACACACACACGGAGAGGACCTCCAACTAGCACATGGAGAGAAACAAAGTAAACACCATCACCATGGCCATGATTTCTCTAGCCATAGGTTTTGGTGCCTACAATATATTGGCTCTTTTTTTAGGGTCAAAAGCAACCATATACTTGTGTTCCACCCCACAATAATGGATCTGACCAAGGGACATATCAACACATAGAAAAAATCTCCTAACGGGACCCAAAAAATTATTGGGACTGATTGATGGGGAGCCAAAATTACTCACATGTAATCAAACCCAAATCCAATTCTCATTCAAAAACTTGGAAAAATTTATAGAAATGGTAGAAGTCTACCAAATAAATTCCTTTATTTCGAAAGATAGTTTATTTTTATTTTTTATTTTACAGCATTTCTCGCCCTGGAAGAAAAACAGCCCAAACAGTTCTAGAATGGCCCTCTTGCCTTCAAATCTACAACTCTGTCTCAGCAGTTTCCGAACCCTTGTGCATGCCTTTGCTTCCCCTTTTAAAATTTTTGGCATGACTCTTTGTTTCCCTTTTCTGGACCTTCATTTCATTTCCCATGCCTCTTCATTGTCTTGGCTTTTGAAACATTTTTCTTTCCGACTCTTGGTCTTCGTCTGCTTTCGTTGCACCTTGGTGCCACGTGTTGTTCAGTGCTGCCACTGTAGATTTTGTCTGCCTATCAACCAGTGATGACGTTTGGTATGCCCACCACTTGATAATTTCCTTTTTAAAAACCCCTGTAACCACCTGCCCTTTTTTTCTTTTGGTCACAAAAATGCGACATGTCGCGATATCGTGACACTTTTTCTTCTTTGCCAAAATGTCGCGATCTCGCAACATTTTTTCCTTCTTACTCTTTCTCTTCTCATTTAGTCATGAAAATGTGACATGTCATGATATCGCGACACTTTTCTCTCTTGTGCCTTCTCTTGTCTTTTGGTCATGATAATGTGACATGTCACGATATCACGACACTTTTTCTCCCTTGCGCCTTCTCTCGTCCTTTGGTCGTGAAAATGTGACATGTCACGATATCGTGACACTTTTTCTCTCTTGAGCCTTCTCTCGCATTTTGGTCATGAAAATGCAACATGTCGCGATATCGTGACACTTTTTCTCTCCTACGCCTTCTCTCGTCTTTTGGTCATGAAAATGCAACATGTCGCGATATCACGACACTTTTTCTCCCTTGCGCCTTCTTTCGTCCTTTGGTTGCAAAAATGTGACATGTCACGATATCACAATACTTTTTCTCTCTTGATCCTTCTCTCACCTTTTGGTCATGAAAATGCGACATGTCGCGATATCCCGACACTTTTTCTCTCCTGCGCCTTCTCTCATATTTTGGTCGTGAAAATACGACATGTCACGATATCGCGACACTTTTTCTCCCTTGCGCCTTCTGTCATCCTTTAGTCACAAAAATGTGACATGTCGCGATATCACGACACTTTTATCTCTTGCGCCTTCTCTCTTCTTTTGGTCATGAAAATGCGACATGTCGCGATATCATGACACTTTTTCTTCTTTACTAACATGTCACGATATCGTGACATTTTTTTTCTTTGCAGTATTTTGCTTTTCATTGGATGCTCCTACATTAGACACTCAAAGTGGATTGAGAAGTGACCTTCACTTCTGTACTGTTCTATCACCTTATTTTTCAACATCTCAAAACTTACAAAACCTTCAGCCTCAACACTACTCTTTTCTTCTTTATCCATCATTCTCAACTTAGAAGCATTCCTTGGACTACTCCCACATACAATATGGAATGGTGATTTACTAGTACTCTTGTTGACAGTCCTATCTAGAGTAACTGGGGCTGTACAAGCTCTCCAAGCTTCAATAAAAATTGGGTATTTAGGGTACAAACCCTTAAATTCTTCAAACCCCACAACTTCCACTCTCATTGTTATCAGTAAACTCTTTTCATCCATCTCCTTCAGTGGCTTTAGTTTATGGCGCACTTCTTTGTTTGTTAGGGAGTAAGTGTTGGCATGTCCATCATGGACTACACGATGATCAAACTGCCATGGTCTTCCTAACAGACATATGGCAAGCATCCATAGGCAGGATATCACATAGGACCTCATCCTGGTATCTCCCAATATTAAACTTGACTAAGGACTATTCACTGACCAATGCCCTATGGTCCTTCTGCAACCATGCAATCCGGTATGGATGCGGGTGTCTCCTCCTCTCTAGCTATAACTTAGTAACCATTTCTTCAGAGACCAATTTATCAGTACTACCATTATCTATAATAACATTATAGACCTTACCTAAACATTTGCACCTTGTGCAGAACAAGCTCCTCCTCTATTCTGGTTCTTTCTCCTCATTCAACAAGATTCTTCTTGTGACCATAACTTCTCTCTTTGCCTCCTTAGAGTGTTCTGATTCATCACCTTCATCTGCTACAGCAGATCTGGCATGACCCTTAGGTATCTTATTTGCCCTCTCTTGGTGTTGGGGACACTCATATGCCCGATGTCCCTCTTCCCCACAATGGAAACGGGTTCCATGAAATCCTCCTCTTCCATACCCACGTCTAGATCTACCTCTTCCTCTTTGGTAACCATTATTCTGATTACGAGATCTGTAATCATTATCTCCCTTCTGATCCTAACTGCTGCTAGCTTCTTCTTTCTTCTCTTCTCATCATCCATCTATTCTTCCACCAGTTCTTTCTCCATGACCTCTTCCTTTTTGCTTACCCTCAAACCTTATGTTCAGCTTCTCTTCAAATTTTAGAGCAAACTGGTAAGCATCCTCAATGGTGCTCATCCTAACCAAACTCAACTCTTCTTGAATATTGGTTCCCAATCCATTGATGTAATAGGATACCTTCTCCTTGTTAACCTTAGAATGGCCAGTTCTAATTGAGATCTAGTAAAACTCCTCTGTATATTCTTTGACATATTTGCTTGACTGTCTCAAACTCTACATTTTTCTCAATAGATCCAATTCATAATCTATAGGAATAAACTGTCTCTTCAACTTCTCTACCATTCAATCCCATCTGGTTATATTTTTCTTTCTGCTTCTATTTCTTTCTAGCTGCACTTCTTTTCACCATATGCTAGCATGGCCTTTCAACTTCATTTTTGCAAAATTGATCCGATCTGGATCTACAACCTCCTCATACTCAAAATATTCCTCCAAATCATTGATCCAATCAATCAACTCCTCTGGATTGAGATTCCCAGAATACATGGAGACATCAAAATTTGGCTTCTTCTCGATCCGAGATATGGCCCTAACTAATCTAGCTTTTGCAGGATTCATTGCTTCTTCTTCACCTAATGGATCATCAACCTCCCAAGCTTCATCTTCACTACGGTCTTCTCTCCTTGGCTCAACCCCTCTTTGCAAATCCTCTTGTAGGGCTTGCACTTACCTCTATAAAGCTCTAAAATCACCTTTTGATACCACATTTCTTCCACAACCATGGTTTCTTCATGGAGGCATTCTTCCTCACTCTCTTCTCACAACCCTTCCATAGATCCTGGTGCAAAATGCCTCACTTTCGGCGATCTACTCACACACTCGGGAACCCTAAGCTCTTCACAGATCCTGGTGTAAATTGCCTCACTTTCAGTGATCTGCTCACACACTCAAGAAACCTAAGCTCTTTCACAAATCTTGGTGCAAATTGCCTCACTTTCGGCAATCTGCTCACACTCTCAGGAACCCTAGGCTATGATACCACTTGATGGGGAGCCAAAATTACTCATCTATAATCAAACCCAAATCCAATTCTCATTCAACAACTTGGAAAAATTTATAGAAATGGCAGCAGTCTACCAAATAAACTCCTTTATTCCAAAAGATAGTTTATTTTTATTTTTTATTTTACAGCATTTCCCACCCTGGAAGAAAAACAGCCCAAACAGGTCCAGAATGACCCTCTTGCCTTCAAATATGTAACTCTGTCTTAGCAATTTCCGACCCCTTATGCATGCCTTTGCTTCCCCTTTTAAAATTTTTGGCGTGACTCTTTGTTTTCATTTTTTGGTCCTTCATTTCATTTCCTGTGCCTCTTCCTTGTCTTGGCTTTCGAAACATTTTTCTTTTTGGCTCTTGGTCTTCATCTACTTTCATTGCACCATGGTGCCACGTGCTATTCAATGCTGCCACTATAGATTTTGTCTACCTGTCAACTAGTGATGACGTTCGGTATACCCACCGCTTGATAATTTCCTCTATAACGGCCCTTGTAACCGCTTGCCCTTTTTTTCTTTTGGTTGCAAAAATGTGACATGTCGTGATATCGCGACACTTTTTCTTCTTTTCCAACATGTCACAATATCGCGACACCTTTTCCTTCTTACTCTTTCTCTTCTCTTTTAGTCGCGAAAATGCGACATGTCACAATATCGTGACACTTTTCTCTCTTGCGCCTTCTCTTGTCTTTTGGTCGCGATAATGCGACATGTCATGATATTGCGACACTTTTTCTCCCTTGCGCCTTCACTCGTCCTTTGGTCATAAAAATGTGACATGTCACGATATCACGACACTTTTTCTCTCTTGAGCCTTCTCTCGCCTTTTGGTTGCAAAAATGCGACATGTTGCGATATCGTGACACTTTTTCTCCCTTGCACCTTCTCTCGTCCTTTGGTCGCAAAAATGTGACATGTAACGATATCATGACACTTTTTCTCTCTTGAGCCTTCTCTCACCATTTGGTCGTGAAAATACGACATGTCACAATATCGTGACACTTTTTCTCTCCTGCACCTTCTCTCATCTTTTGGTCATGAAAATGCGACATGTCATGATATCACGACACTTTTTCTCCCTTGCACCTTCTCTCGTCCTTTGGTCACAAAAATGCGACATGTCTCGATATCGTGACACTTTTCTCTCTTGTGCCTTCTCTTGTCTTTTGGTCATGAAAATACGACATGTCACGATATCGTGACATTTTTTTTCTTTGTCGACATGTCATGATATCATGACATTTTTTCTTCGTTGCGGTATTTTGCTTTTCGTTGGATTCTTCTGCATCACCGATCCATGCTTATAAGTCATATTTAGCTACCATTTCTGATATATTTAGTCATTCCTTACCTGCATCAAAGAAAATAATAAAAATACAAATAAAAATGCATGGCCTCAAGCATTGAAGCTTTAGGGGTAGCCATGAAACCCTCTCTTTCTCCAATCTTGCTTTCTAGTTTCTAATCCACATATGTGGAGAGCATACTCCCTAAGCCATTGAGAATAAAATGGGGGAAAAAATGAGGGGGAATTTCCATGAGGGAAATCCCCCGTCAAGCTCACAAGATAGGAGAATGCTCTGGAGATTTGATACCAAATTCTAGAAATGAACAAGATGAGATAATATTACAAATGAAAAGTGTACAATATATAGGCATAAGCTTATATGAGAGACTTGAAAAGTGTTAAATAAATATGACAAGTGTCAAACTAAAATAGGCATAGTGCACATTAATTCTAACAAATATTATATGTAGCTTGTTCGTTATGAAATTTATTTTTTTGGACCAACATGGTGCCCAATGCAAGCTCATTAGTTGATATGTAAATGTAGAACAATACTCCTAGTCACGGAGGATCCAATACTAGCGGTGAATCTAGGTATTGCTTAATCTCATCAAAGGCATTTTGAAATTCTTGATCCCAATGAAATGAGACCCCCTTGTATAGCAACTTGTTCATGGGTTGATACTTATTTGATAATTGCGCTATGAACTACTTTATGCATGTGACCTTTCCTTGCAAGCTATGTAGTTGCTTAATAGTTGTGGGGGAGGAATTTTTAATATTACCTTGACCTTGTTTGGATCTAATTATATGTCTCACTTCAATACTATGAATCCTAAGAGTTTACTAGATGTGATACCAAATACACACTTCTTGGGATTTAGCCTAACATTATGCTTAATGAGATGATCTAAAACCTTATGCAATACATTGATATGCTCATGGCATAATAAATATTTTTCCATTAATTAATCCATGTAATGTTCTAAAATCTTATGCATGTAGTCATGGAAGATATATGTCATGGCTCGTTTGTATGTGGCACCAACATTTTTTAGACCAAAAAGCATGATCTTGTAACAAAATTTCCCCTAAGACATTGTGAACACCATTTTGATCTGGTCTTCTAGGTTAATATAAATATGATTGTATCCAAAGAAATCATCCATAAGGGATAACATTTCATGTCCTAGTGTAGCATCTACCAATGCATCAATATTTGGTAAGAGAAACTCATCCTTAGGACTCACTTTGTTGAGATATCTAAGATCAATGCAAATGCGAATCCTCCCATCAGGTTTCTTGACAGAAACTATGTTTGAAACCCATGGTGGACAGTCTAATGATATAATAAAGTCGACATCCAACAATTTTCGCAATTCATATTTGACCATCAAGATGACTATTGGATGCATCTTACGTAACTTTTGCTTAACTGGTTTGACACTTGGATCCAATGTAATATTATGCGTGACCAAATTAGGATCTAGTCTTGGCATATCTTTATAATTTTAAGCAAAATATTCTATATTCTTTGTTAACAAATTTGTATAATCAACTTGTTCATCAGGGGATAGACCTTCCCCTAATTTGATGTTATGGGATTATCGGGATCTATACCAATATCCCTGTCAACTGTTGGTTCAATTGACATGTGTGATACATATTCCAAATGATGTGGAATAGGGATTATGTAAATTTAATCAGTTGGGTTTACACCTTCAATTGGAATTTTCCATTCAACCTCAGCTTGACAGACATTTTTAGTAGTCCCTAGATAAAAATGAAATGATTGTAATATTTCCTCGCAAGGCCAAAAATCTGATGGAGATGGGGGAGAATCTCCCCAATCAAATTCAATTGCCTCAACATCAAGGTGTAATGGATTTGATGGGTTATTAATATCTCTCAATGGTGCAATTAGATCTATGGAAATCATGTTTATGGATACATGATCTCCCTTCCATGGGCGAGTGAGTCTAGTTATCTGATGTTGTCTCTTACCTTGTAGGGGTGGTTCTGATGGAAATGGAATGAATGGTAGTGGTCAATGGGGAAGGTAATAATCTTGCTCTTCAAGTGGTAGAATCTTCCACCAAATGGGATGTTGTATGGGGAACATGTGAATATATAACTCTTCTTCATCGTCCAAAGGGACAACTCGCTTGTGTTCCTCATCTGAGCTTGGATAGTTTATGGATGCTATTCCATATTTTGACTCATCATATGATGTTCATTTGTGAGGAGGACCTTGATCCTCTTACTCACTATCATATTTAAGGGTATGCAAACTCTCTCCCACTTTATGAGGTTGAGTGACATCACTAGATAACCCTTGATCTACCATGTTCCATTCTCAATAACCCTGGATATCATCTTCTTCTTATGGAGGAACTGGAAATGTTTCATTATCAATACCCCCACATATAAAATTGGTTTTGTTGGGAAATATGCCTAGAGGAAGAATGCTACCTATGGGTATATGAGGTTGTCTCATATATTACACTATCTCTATGGATGAAATTGTTGTGATATTTCTCACTAAGTACTTTCCTATCCCTGTACTAGACTTATGTATTGTGACCTGGGATGGTGAAGGTATAGGGTATGGAAGCAAGACTTGATATGACTCAAGGTGAAATTCCTAAGACGGTTTTTCATATTATAGATAAGGAATCACTTTTGTATATATGGTGGAAATTATAGGAGGGATCTCATCGATTGGACTCTTCAACATGTTCCTCTATGGAGGATTTGACAATAGTTAAGGCATATCTAAAGTTGCCAATGATAAGGATGACATAGATGAATATGATAATGGTGTAATGGAAGGCAATGAAGACGAAAGTGGACTCTAAATGTATATGTTTAGTTGAAAGTAAGGTTATGCATAAGGGATTGAAATTAAAATGTACTTGTAAAAAAATGGTGAATCCTAATTGAAATCAAGGCGAATCATGGTAAAATCTAAGAAAATCAAATCAATCATCTTCACACCACAATTTGGTGTATTTGAAGCCCTAAAATATGAGGTCATATTTTAGGTATATTTTGACCTATTAAATAATATTATAATTTCATAAAAACACCCCCGTTAGATCAGGCTCAAAAAGAGCTTTCGAATGAGTACAAATATGCCTATGTTTGGATATATATTATGGTGAATTGATCCTAATAAAAAATTGGTCCTAAAAATTTTAGGTGAATGGGGCGACATCGAGGGTTTTCATATTCACCAATTTCTAATTTTGAAAATTCTATGTTGGCAATTTTGGGTACCTTGGGTACATTGCCTTTGCTCAAATGTAGAAGTTGTCATTGATGTCAAGAAGCTCTTGAAAGAATTTGATTTAATGTCAGATTGTTCAGAGCATGGACAGTGAGTTTCCAAGAAGATCTAGTAGCCCATTTGCAAAAGATCAAAGAAAAAGACAAGTTAGAAAAAGTATGCAACAGGCTAGAAAAACTATCACGATTTCATGACATGTTAGAAGAGAAGGAAAGTGCTGGCAAAACTGTCACGATTTTGTGACATGTTAGAGGAGAGAGAAAGTGCTGGCAAAACTATCACGATTTTGTGACATGTTAGAGGAGAGAGAAAGTGTTGGCAAAATTGTCGTGATTTCACGACATGTTAGAGGAGAGAGAAAGTACTGGAAAAACTGTCATGATTTCGTGACATGTTGGAAGAGAGAGAAGAAGCAGCAAAAATTGTCACAATTTTGCGACATGTTAGCAGAGAAAAAGGCAAGTGGAAAAACTGTCGTGATTTCGCGACATGTTGGTAGAGGAGAGAAAGATGGAAAGTGTCATGATTTTGCGACATGTCGCATTTTCGTGAATTAGAAAGTGCAGGAAGGCAAAGAAAGAAAAGTGTCACGATTTTGTGACATATTGCAAGGAAGGTTGTACAGACAAAAAAGTGTCATGATTTCGCAACATGCTACAAAAGACAAAGTGAGGACTATCACGATTTCATGACATGCTGCAGAACTCAAAGTGAGAACTGTCATGATTTCATGACATGCAGCAAAGGGAAGAGTCTGAAATGAGAAGCATCACGATTTCGCGATAGGCTACAAAGAAAGTGTCGTGATTTCACGACAAGATGAAAAAAAAGTGTACGGATGTAGAAAGTGTCATGATTTTGTGACAGGAAAAAAAGATAGCGTCCGGATGCAGAAAGTGTCACGATTTCATGAAAAGCAGAAAATATAGCACACGGGCAGCAGAAGTGTCGTGATTTTATGATAGAAACTGAAAGCATGTCTTCCATAGGTGAAGTGTCATGATTTCATGACAAAAGCAGAAAGGAAGGCTATGAAGACAAAAGCATCGTGATTTCATGACATGTTCCAGTTTCGAGGGTGTAAGGCAGAAAGAAGCTCAAGGCAGCGAAAGTGTTGCAATTTTGTGACAAAAGCAGAGAAGAAGGCCATGAAGACCGAAGGGTCATAATTTCATGATAGAAGAGAAGATGACATCAGTAGAAGCAGAAAGTGTCGTGATATCGTGACAAAAGGTAAAAGAAAGTGTACGGCTACAAAGGTGTTGCGATATCGTGACATGTTGTAGTTTCGCAAGAAAAGCTACAGAACCAGAGGCGGTTGAAGCTGACAGAGTTAACTTTGAGCCGATGAAGTTCAAGGTTGTGCAGCCGACAAAGTTTAGGGTAACATCCGACATAGTTTAAGTTTTGTTTTTTAAATTTATACTATAAAAGGAGGGTTGTTTCGAGATTGAAAATTTTGAATATGTATCGAACTTGCACAAGTTAAGTCCACGATTCACATAGAGCGAATCGAGTCGAATCAAGCGAAGTGTGTGAGATGTAGCCATAACAACACAGATAGCACAAAAGTGGTGAGTTGATGCGTAGAGTGAGAAGTTCGATCGTCGGAGAGCTGAGTGCTACTGTGTTTGCATAGACTGTGCATAAATTGGTTTCGACCAAGTGCGGCTATAACAAAACAAAGATAACTGTTGGACAACATTGAGCAAGCTATTGTTGAAGCTTGTGGAGTAGTTTGGGCAGGTTATTTTGAGAACTTGCAAAGCAGATCTAAAACAAGTCTTGGTGAAGACTTGGGTGAAAAACAAAATAAGCGTTAGTGAAAGCTTGTGAACCCTATTGTGAATCAGATTTGAGGACCTATTGAGGACAGTGATTGATGTAGATTTGAGGATAGATTTGTACCCAGACTAGAGAAAGAGGAAGAGGACATTTGTGCCAGATCGAAGGACTATGTTTTGGTGTAGATTAGAGAAAGAGATCGAGGAAATTTGTGCTAGACCGAAGGACTGTGTTTAGTGCAATTCGAGGACCAGCTTTGAGGTGATAGAGTTGAGGGCAGAGGTCTCCAGCCAGAGCAGGGAAGAAAAGTGTCTTCTGTGGATAGAGTTCTATTTTCTAAGGGCAACAGAGGCAGAGGTCTTCTAGAGGATCACCAATTAGATCAAATCTAGGGGAAGGTATCTCCTTTGGGTTGGTTCCCATAAACATTGTAATAGGGAAAGTTATTCCCAGATTTTGGGTTGATAAAATTTAGTGAGATATTTTATCTGTGGAGTATCCTACATTGGGTGAACCACGTAAATTGTTGTGTCTCTATTGTGGATGGTGTTTTGTGCATTACTTTGATTACTGCTATTAATACTGCTTTCTATACACTACATAATATTGAATTGAAAGTTGATTTGAAGGAAAAGTAAAAAGCAGTCTTATACTGTTCATCCCACCCTCTCAGTATAAGCTTGTGTTATTCAATTGGTATCAGAATAGGTGCCTTCAAAAAGTTTAATAGCTTGAAGGAAAATCTAGTAAAGAACACAATGGATTACTCAAGTGGCAATGTAGCACCTATTCTTGATGGATCAGATTTTGGTCTTTGGAGTGCAAGGATGAAGGTTCATCTAATGGAACTTGGGAATGAGGTTTGGGAAGTGATTGAAGATGGGTACACTATTCTTTAACATGGTCCATATACTAAATAAGATAGGCTCCTACATCACAGCAATTCAAAAGCAATGAATGCAATCCTGAAAGGCTTATAGAAAGCAGATCTCACCAAAGTGATTCATTGCAAGACAACTAGTGAAATGTGGAATCAACTAAAGATGGTTCATATAGGTGATGCAAATGTCCGAAATGCCAAGTTGAGACACTTTAAAGGTATGTTTGAACAACTCCAAATGAATGATGATGAAAATATTAGTGATTAAATGCTTCGAATGGATGAGGTTATTAACTCCATGAAAGACTTAGGTCTTGAGCTTGCTAAAAATGATATTTGTGATAAGATTTTAAGATCTCTTCCTAATAGATTTAGTGAAAATATTTATGTTATTGAGGAAGCTAAAGATTTAGATAAGTTGAAAAAGGATGAGCTCCATAGTATACTTGCATCATTTGAGTTGAGAACTCAAGTGAAGGTTGATGTCAAGAAAGAGGCAGCTTTCAACGCTACCAAGAAATCCAAAGGTAAACAGATTCAAGAGAGTGATGAGTCTTCCAGTGATGAAGAGACATATTACAGCAAGAAAGGCAAGTTATCTAGAAAGCACAAAAGCATGAAGAATATAAGATGTTTCAATTATAGAAAGTTTGGTCATTATGCTATTGAATGTACTGTTTCCAAGTATGAAAGTGATGAAGATAAAAAGGATTCTAAGAGCAAGGATTCTGAAAAGCACAAGCATCATAGGAAGAACAAAGATGAGTACAACAATCACGGAAAGAGGCATTATCACAAGCACAAGAAAAGCTTCTACCTAGACAAAGCAAGTAAGTGTTCTAGCAGTGATAGTGAAAGTTCTTCTAGTGGTGATGAAAATGAGATGTTGTTCATATCATAAAAAGAGGAAGAACCAAAACATAGATCCATTATCATGAAATGTTTTAGATGTGGAAATTTTGGTCACCTTGAGGATGATTGCACAAATAACGAATTGGTTACTAGTATGTATGAGGATGCTTCAGAAAACTATAAGGAAGATGCATGTATGGTTTTTGAAAAGGGTAGCACCTCTAGTGATAAAAAATCTGTAAAAGGTTCTGATGATTCAAAAAGCAAACAAATAAAGGATCTTGAAAGTGAACTTACTAATGCTCTTAGTTCTTTGAAAAAGGAAAGAAATAAGAATGCCAGACTCAAGGATAAGTTAGATGAATGTTGTATGGAGAGAGATGATCTTATAGAAAGTCTTGACCACAAAAACTCAAGGACGAGTTAGAGTCTAAGATTCTTGAGTATAGTGAGTTGGAACAAAAAATGGCTTCTTTGGAAGTGGAAACCAAAGAGTATAAGGATAAATTGTACAGGTTTCAAGATAGCTCCAAAAAGGTTAAGTCTCTCATCAAAGGTCAAAGAAAGACAACAGATAAAACAGGCCTTGGTTTTGTTAAACCGCACAAAGAACAGGTTGGGGAATCCAGTAAGAGATTTCAAAAAGAAGAGAGTTCTGATGAAGAGAGTATTTCAGAGAAAGAGTCCGTGAGTGATAGATGCGTAGAAATAGAAAATAGAATTTTGAATGTGAAGAAGTTTTCGGGACCCAAGAGGTCAAATAAAAGAAAATTTTACGGTAGATGTTTTGCGTGTCACAGGTTCGGTCACATGGCTTCGCATTGCATGACTCAAGTAAGGAAGGTAAATGACAGTTTTAGAAGTGGTAATTTCTTTCATGGGTATTGCTACTCTTGTAATCAGTTTGGGCATAAGGCAATTTTTTGCAAGGCAAATAACAGGTACACCATTAGTCAGAACAGGCAGATTCAAAGAAAAGGTATGCCTAAAAGAAATAATATTGTTACTTGTTACAAGTGCAACAATGTAGGTCACATAGCTAAATAGTGTAGAGCAAATCTTCCAAGGTATAGGAACAGGAATAGCAGTATGAACAGGTCCAAGGATCAAGGCATGGATAAGAACAAGAATGATAACAGGAACAAAAATAGTGACAAGAACATAAATATTGACAAAGAGTTCAAGAGAAGGCCCGACAAGGAAGTTATAGACACTGATGATGATTAATGCCTAATGGGAGATTTACTCCCAACTCTATTTTAATCACCTCATCAAGAGATGGGGGAGGGACTAAGCTAAGAGGCTCATTCTTAGTCCCGAGCCCCAAAGGTGACCCTTTGCCATTGATGACAAAGGGGGAGAGATATGAGTAAGGGGGAGAGTTTCAAGTGAAGAGAAGAGCTTCAAGTCAGGGGGGGCAAAACTTCAAAGGCAAATCTCAGTTGTTGGCATAGTTGGTTTCAGTTTTGGCTCCTGAGATGTGTTTCAGTAAAGGTTTGCCATCAATGACAAAGGGGGAGATTGTTGGCAATTTTGGGTACCTTGGGTACATTGCCTTTGCTCAAGTGTAGAAGTTGTCATTGATGTCAAGAAGCTCTTGAAGGAATTTGATTTAATGTCAGATTGTTCAGAGCATGGACAATGAGTTTCCAAGAAGATCTAGTAGCCCATTTGCAAAAGATCAAAGAAAAAGACAAATTAGAAAAAGTATGCAGCAGGCTAGAAAAACTATCATGATTTCGCGACATGTTAGAGGAGAGAGAAAGTGCTAGTAAAACTGTCATGATTTTGCGACATGTTAGAGGAAAGAGAAAGTGCTAGCAAAACTGTCATGATTTCGCGACATGTTAGAGGAGAGAGAAAGTGCTGGCAAAACTATCATGATTTCGCGACATGTTAGAGGAGAGAGAAATTGCTGGCAAAACTGTCATGATTTCGTGATATGTTGGAAGAGAGAGAAGAAGCAAGAAAAACTATCACGATTTTGTGACATGTTGGCAGAGAAAAAGGCAAGTGGAAAAACTATCACGATTTCATGACATGTTGGCAGAGAAGGAGAGAAATATGGAAAGTGTTGCGATTTCGTGACATGTCGCATTTTCGTGACTCGAAAAGTGCAAGAAGGCAAAGAAAGAAAAGTGTCATGATTTCATGACATATTGCAAGGAAGGTTGTACGGATGAAAAAGTGTCATGATTTCGCGACATGTTGTAGGAGAGAGAGTTCGAAATGAAAAGTGTTGCGATTTTGTGACATAATGCAGAAGAGAGAGTCCGAAAGAAAAAGTGTCATGATTTCATGACATAATGCAGAAAAGAGAGTCTCAAAGAAAAAGTGTCATGATTTTCGGACATGCTGCAAAAGACGAAGTGAGGACTGTCACGATTTCATGACATGCTGCAGAACTCGAAGTGAGAACTATCACGATTTCACGACATGTAGCAAAGGGAAGAGTCTGAAATGATAAGTGTCGTGATTTCACAATAGGGTACAAAGAAAGCGTATAGAAGCTAAAAGCATCACGATTTCATGATAGGATGAAAGAAAAGCGTACAGATGCAGAAAGTGTCATGATTTCATGACAGGAAGAAAAGATAGCGTCCAAATGCATAAAGTGTCATGATTTCATGACAGGCAGAAAATATAGCACATGGGCAGTAGAAGTGTCGCTATTTCATGATAGAAACTAAAAGCATGTCTTCCATAGGTGAAGTGTCATAATTTCATGACAAAAGCAGAAAGGAAGGCTATGAAGACAAAAGCATCACGATTTCGTGACATGTTCCAGTTTCACGGGTGTAAGGCAAAAAGAAGCTCAAGGCAGTGAAAGTGTCACGATTTCATGACAAAAGTAGAGAAGAAGGCCATGAAGACAGAAGGGTCACGATTTCATGACAGAAGAGAAGATGACATCAATAGAAGCAGAAAGTGTCGCGATATCACGACAAAAGGCAAAAGAAAGTGTACGGCTACAAAGGTGTCACAATATCATGACATGTTGTAGTTTTGTGGGAAAAGCTATAGAACTAGAGGCGGTTGAAGCCGACAGAGTTAACTTTGAGTCGACGAAGTTCAGGGTTGTGCAGTCAAAAAAGTTTAGGGTAACAGCTGACTATAGTTTATGTTTTGTTATTGAAATTTATACTATAAAAGGAGGGCTGTTTTGAGATTGAAAATTTTGAATATGTATCGAACTTGCGCAAGTTAGGTTCATGGTGCATAGAGAGCGAATCGAGTCGAATCGAGCGAAGTGTGCGAAATGCAGCCATAACAGCGCAGATAGCATAGAAGTGGTGAGTTGATGCATAGAGTGAGAAGTTCGATCGCCAGAGAGCTGAGTGCTATTGTGTTTGCACAGACTATGCATAAGTTGGTTTCGACCAAGTGCGGATGTAACAGAACAGAGATAACTATTGGACAGCATTGAGCAAGCTGTTGTTGAAGCTTGTGGAGCAGTTTGGGCAGGTTCTTTTGAGAACTTGCAAAGCAGATCTGAAACAAGTCTTGGTGAAGACTTGGGTGAAGATCAAAACAAGCGTTAGTGAAAGCTTATGAACCCTGTTGTGAATCAGATTTGAGGACCTGTTGAGGACAGTGATTGATGCAGATTTGAGGATATATTTGTACCCAGACTAGAGAAAGAGGAAGAGGACATTTGTGCCAGATCGAAGGACTATGTTTTGGTGCAGATCAGAGAAAGAGATCGAGGACATTTGTGCTAGACCGAAGGACTGTGTTTAGTGCAATTCGAGGACCAGATTTGAGGTGATAGAGTTGAGGGCAAAGGTCTCTAGCCAGAGTAGGGAAGATAGGTGTCTTCTATGGATAGAGTTACATTTGCTAAGGGTAGTAGAGGTAGAGGTCTTCTAGAGGATCACTAGTTAGAGCAGAGCTAGGGGAAGGTATCTCCTTTGGGTTGGTGCCCATAAACATTGTAATCGAGAAATTTATTCCCAGATTTTGGGTTGATAAAATTTAGTGAGAGATTTTATCCGTGGAGTAGCTCGCATTGGGTGAACCATGTAAATTGCTATGTCTCTATTATGGATGGTGTTTTGTGCATTTCTTTGATTACTGCTATTAATACTGCTTTCTATACACTACATAATATTGAATTGAAAGTTGATTTGAAGGAAAAGTAAAAAGTGGTCTTATACTGTTCACCCTCCCTCTCAGTATAAGCTTGTGTTCTTCATTCTAATATTCACCCAATTTGCAAATATTCACCACTATGCATAACCCTATTTTTAATACCTTTCACACCATTTTTTGGAGTTGTAAGTACTGCCTAAAGTTGAGGTAGCACCAAAGCAACATGACGTGGAGAAAATCAATTGGATGCACCTCAGTTTGTCATAATTGTTGAAAAGAAAAAGGTGGAAAGAAGCTCTAGTTCCATATTAACCACTCATGAAAGTTTCTTTTGATCTAGTTGCCATGGAAGCTCACACAACTAAAATCACTCCCTTGGTCCAGAAGCCACAAGGAAAAATGATGTCGAGTGATTACGTTTGTGAGACTATAATAGAAAAATCTAACTAGGATTGATCCCACAAAGAAAATGGATAACATATAGATTGATATGAGTTCGATATACTTGAATGGGGAGTATTATAAGAAGAAATTTTTTGATTAGGAGAATAAAATTATCAAACTCAAAAGTGCCTTGGCCAAAAGTATAACGTAAGAAGGAAAGACAGCCATAGAGAATGAATACTTGCATAGATAGGTAGGAGTGCACCTGAAATAATGGTATGTAGAAATAATTGAGATGCAATCACTTAGGACACAACTAGAAGCAATACAAAATTAAATAGCAAAGAAGGCCACATAGTCTGTAGGATTTTCTATGAACAACATCAAGGAGGTGCACCTTCGCTCAGCCTAGAACTGTGAAAATATTGTTGTACAAGTAGTTCAAGTATTGTATTAACTTTAGATAGCTAGAATATAGATTCATATGGGATAGCAGTTGATAGATACCAATGAGGAGATGTTGGAGCCCTATATGGAGATGGCTATGAAAATCCAAGCTCTAGCTAAATCCAACATATACATTCACCCCCTAAGCATTATGGATCACTCTTGGTCAGCTGCCAAGATCACACTACACAACTACTTTTAGAATATGGACCTAGTGAGAGAAGGCCAAAAAATTCTTAGTACCATAGAGCAAGAGAATATTGTTTCCATGATCCATTTTAATGCTCTCATGGATATGGATTTTTTCCAATTTTTATTGATGAGTGGGGTGAGCCTCTGTCAAAAGAACAATTGGAGGAAACCTGGAGGAATTTCATGGAGGAAACCTGGAGGAATTTCATGGAGGAAACCTTAGATATTTATGCATGGGAGAAGCCCATAATAGAGGTACAGGTGCTTTCACTTATGCAAAAGTATACCCACATGAATATTTCACTATTTGAGCTAGCCTAGAGAGCAAAGTACCTCAACCTGGAGGACGTCTAGTGTGTTCCTTACTTGTTCACCACTCATGCTTGGGAAGCAACAATTACATTCTATGATGTCACCTCCAAAATACTCAAATAGTAGGAGAAGTAGGCCACAATAGAGAAGGCTATGGTTAAAAAAGCCGTAGAGGAAGTAGAACGATGAACATACTCTGAGTAGCAGCAAAATACAAAGCCACTAAAAAGGTAGAATATGAAGTGAGAATAAAAGAATTTACATAAAAATATCCATCCAAGGTAGCTAACAAAAAGACTCCATAGAATCCCAATGGATAAAGTCTAGGATCACTTGCATCCATGCAAGCTGGATACCCCGTGGGCTACCAAAAATATTGATAGTTTTGTAATATGCCATATTGAAATATTTTTGATGAATTTTTTATTGTAATACAACAAAATATATTAATATTAACATACAATATTTTGATCGATATAATATGTTGCAGTTATATTTTATTTTTCTTCTTTGTTTTCCTGCATCCTTTTGGTTTAATGGGTGTTTTAAGGAAAATGGCTGGGAAATGTATTGGAGACTCATCTGCAAAATAGTTTGAAAATGGTGCATAGAAGAGCTTCTCTAAAAATCATGTTCACCTCAAGTAATGGGCAAAAGGCTCATTCGTATCACTTCGAGGCAAACATAAAAGAAGAAGAAATGATAAACTTTAGTTAAAAAAAATTGTCCTAACCGAGGGGTAAAATCCCTATGCGCTCCTCATTGAAGTTAAATAAGAAGAGAAATTAAAATATGAAGTTTCAAAAACGGCTAGGTATTTATATCGCTTGAAGTCAAAATAAGGGAACAATCGCATTCACCCCAATGGTGGGGTAAAATATTTTTTCACCCCACTTTGGGATGAACATCCTTGAAAATTGAAGAAGCACACCCATCCATTGCATTTATGGATTGGAAATGAATTTAGAAAAAAAAATTGAGTTGTGAAGAAACTTAGTAGAAACTTCGAAGAGTTCTAAAGAAAGGGTGTATTCGCCCCAAATATGGGGCAAAAGCTTCATTCACCCCAAGTTGGGGTGAACATCATTAAGGACAAAGTTGAGAGATGAAATTTCCATTCACCTCTCCTAGGGGCGAAATTTCTTTAAATGTTAAGTTCGGGCAAAGGCATGTGAGTGACAACTCCAAGAAGAAGGCAACAACTCCTTTCACCTCTTTTGGGGGTAAATGTAGATTTAAAAGAGAACAATGCAACTATTAGGGGTGATTTCACCTAGGAATAAAAGATAGTTGTTGCCATGATTAGAAAAACATCAAGTAAAGGTGATCTCTCCACAAATGCACACCATGAAAAGAGTAAATGAGCATTTTATTATTGTCCAGTTTAGGAAAATTGTGCTATCAATGAAATCACAAGTTTTCAAGAGCATCCAAGGTAGGCGAATGAAAAACATTGAATGATTGGGGAAAGGAGTAGTTGTGATTGTGGATCTCAAGAAAAGGAAATGGTTGTATTAAAATTTCTAGGCAATTTTCATCATTTAAAAGCAAAAGCACATTTTTTAGAGAGTAGATATATCTAGTCAATGACCAATCCTTGCAGTTTTCCATGCATCAACACTCAAAAATGCTAATTTCCTGGAGGAATTTCCTTAAAATCTAGATCATTGTGTTGAAAGTATGATATTTTAATATTTCCAAGGAGGAATTTCCTCACTATGGTTCCTAATATTTTATTATTTTATCCTCATGCACATTTAATGAAAGAGGCAAATCCTCTATAAATACTAATCAATTTTCATTGTAAAAAGAGGTTAGACATTCTGCACAAAAACTATTCAATTTTTTTGCATCAATAGAAGATACATGGCTTTTGAATTTGCAAGTGATATTTTGTATGATTTCCTTCTATTTTTATGCACTTCTATTTTATACTCACTTTCATTATCTACTATTAAGTTTGAATTTTGCATCTAAATTTAAACATTGCTGGTAAGAGGGTGAGTTTTGGAATATGATCCTAGAGGTTGTTCATTCAAGGTTATAAGTAAATTCTACTGGCTTTTTTAGGTGGTACTCCTACTACCAGTATATCTCCAATCCTACACCTTAGGCCTGTGGCCATATTTCCCATCACTTTTTGTCATTTCCTGTAACTCTAATCTTAAACCAGTGTAGGATTTAGTAAGGGATCCAACCCTCTCTAGAGATTGGCATGAAGGACATTCCTTTCCTCTGGCATTTCAATGTTGGCCATGTCTAGGGTGCACAAATGTAGGTGTGTATAATTAGGTATATATTTGACCAACAATTTGATACCACACCATCTTGCTAACATATTGATTCTCTCTATCTCTTGCAAAACTCGGCACCATGCCACCTTGTAAGTGTGATTGAAAAACTCGACACCATACCACATTTGAAATATTATTATCCTTTTTGTGTTTATAAAAACTTAATATCATGTTACTTTACTAACACTTGGTTTTTCTAGGTTTCTTATAAAGTTCAACACTGTGCCACCTTGTAAGATTATTTGCAAAACTCGGTACCACATCATATTTACAAAATTGATGTATCTTGGAATTTTGCAATATTTAGCACTATGCCACCTTTGCAAAATTGCTATATATTTTACTCTTGCAATATTTGGCACCATACCCCCTTTGTAAGATTGTTTTTACTTCATATTTGACTTTCTTAGGCACTTATTTGGTCCACAAAAGGTGATATATTGTCATTTGTGGTTTTACTTGTCTACAATAATTTTTACAGTTACAAAACTTAGATCCAATTTGAAAGTACACTTTAAACACAGTTTCTAGGTAGGGTGTGACTCAATCCAATCACTAGAAACCTTGCAACCAAAGAAAAAGTATAATAAAATCTTAGAAATTCATCCAAATGGACTTATAGGAGCTGGAGATATAGGTAAACTCTGTAAAACCTTCCTATTTAGCTCAAAAATAACAAAATTTGAGGGGATTGGAGCTCATCTTGTTTTTACTTTGTGAATATATTTGGTGTTACAAAAAACTCACTGTCCATAGTTCATTGCATCTGCTTTTTGTTTATATTGAGTATTTCACTTTCAAAAACAAAAGAAAATTGGAAAAGAAAGGTTGCATCATCCTTTGTTGTATTTATTTTCTTTCTCAAAAAGGCATATCACTTTTGAAAAGGTATTTTTTTCTTTCTTATATTAGAGCACACACACTTCAGGTTTAGGTTAAATAGTGGCAAGATTGAATTTCATCACCAATCCCCACTCGATACTGGTGATGTTGTATTTTATATCCTTCCACCAACTCATCCCCAACACACCTTAGTAGCCCCCTGCGAGTGGTTTTCTATATTTTGTCACTAGAAAATCCCCTATTCTTGAGAGACCCTAGGAGTGGATAGGATTAGTGAGCCCCTTTACCACATGGCTTTTGCAAATAATCAATGGACATAGTTGTCATTCTTATCCATGCCTTACATGTGAGTGTTAAGTGAAAGCGTAGTTGAAATGGCAGCAGAACATTAGAAAATGCGATCCCTTCAATGGTTCTTTACTTTATTAGGTTATACCCTGAGCCATCACCTCCACTAGAAGTCATTCACCCATTTGTATATAGTTACCCTTTCCATACCTTTGGGTATAATAGGAAATTGTCTACAAGCATCCTCTTTTATTTTAGTATTGGGGATATTCCAACATCAAAACACACTTTGCAAAATTTGTTCATGTTTTTTTCTTGTTTTTTATTGGATTTCTCTCACAAAACACATAAAAATAGGTTTAAAACTCACATAAATAGGCTTTCCACGTACCTAGACATAATTCTAGTTATTTTTTCTATTTTTATCACTAGTTTCAAACATAGTCGCTAGGTACCCTATGACCTAGTTCAATTGTACTCTACCTAGTGATCCAAAATTTTATTTAACAAAAATATTTGGTTACTTTCAAAACAACATCCTAGTTACTTTTCCACCTCATATTTTGTATAAAAAAAGGTTTATAGCCTATTTTCTCCCCCATAAATGGTAGTGATCACTCATAGCCAAGTACAAGAGCAATATTGTATTGCTATGGATGTTGCTCATGTAAATCCTTCTCAATCGAAGACATCCACTCCAAAACTTGATACCTTCGTTGCCCCAATTTTTGGATCCCACACTTGAGGATCATCTCAACTAACTCACAGTCCATCACTCATGCCTAATTTCACTCTTGAAATAGGTCAAAATCTACTCTACCTCTTCCTTCTTCCTCATTTAACCCACTCATTCTTCCATAAAGTTCCATGTCATTGTTGTATAGTCATGCTTTGAGCAAATATGCACCTGTGATCAATATTTTTTCTCCTCTCTTATTATATTTTCACCCTTTCTTCTATTTCATAATTTTATTCCCCTTTTTCTTTTCCCTTCTTATCTTTTAAATTGACTACTTTTCATCATCATTTCTACATCTTCACACTAATCATATGATTGGGGGGATTCACCTCCTTCCAACCCATTTTACCGAAATTGGGGGAGTTCCATATCCTTCCCAACACATCTTCCAAAACTGGATGAGTTTCTTTTCCTCCATCACATCTTCCACATTTAATGAAGCTTCATCTCCTCCCAACACATATTTCAAAAATTGGTGGAGTTTTGTTTCTTTTCAACCACATTTTTTAAAATTTGAAGGAATTTTCCCTCCTTCCAACACATCTTCCACATTTAGCAATGCTTCACATCCTTACAAACTCATCTTCCATAATTGGGGGAGTTGTTTCCCACCACTTCTAAAATAACTTTACCATAAAGAGATTCCATTTCTTAGCAAACCATGTCTATGATTTGGGAGTTTCTTCTCTTTCCAACCATATTTATCTTTTGAGGAGTTAATCCTCCTTCCACATTCAAACTCCACCACCTCTCATCTACTCATGATGGTGCCACCTAATGTGGACATAAAAATCAATTTTTAGGTTCACAAGGTTGCATCCTTTTGTCAAATATTGTGACCTATGCCTTACCCTCATAAAATCAATCAATTACTAGGTTTAAAAGATTGCATCCTTTTCTCAAATATTATTTCCTTTACCTTTCCCTTATCAAATTAATCAATTACCAGTATCAAAGGTTGTATCCTCTTGTTAAATTTTGTGCCCTTTGACTCACCATCAAAAATTAATTGCTAGGTTCAAAAGGTTGCATCCTTTGCCTCACCAACACAAATCAATTTCCAGGTTCAAAAGGTTGCACCCTTTACCTTACCCTCATCAAATCAAATCAATCACTAGGTTCAAAAGGTTGCATTCTTTTATCAAAGGTTTCACAATTTACCTTACCCTCCTCAAATAAAATCAATCACTAGGTTCAAAATATTACATCCTTTTGTCAAATGTTGCACCCTTTGCCTTACCATCATCAAATAAAATCAATTTTTAGGTTCAAAAGGTTGCATTATTTTTTCAAAGGTTGCACCCTTTGCCTTTCCCTCATCAAATAAAATCAATCACTAGGATAAAAAGGTTGCATTCTTTTGTGTAAGGTTGCACCCTTTGCCTTACACTCATCAAATAAAATCAATCACTAGGTTCAAAAGGTTGCACCCTTTGCCTTGCCATAATCGAATCAAAACAATCACTAGGTTCAAAAGGTTACATCCTTTTGTCAATGGTTGCACCTTTTGCCTTACTGTCATCAAATAAAATCAATCACTAGGTTCAAAAATTTGCATCCTTTGTTAAAGATTGTGCCCTTTCCCTTACCCTCATAAAATCAAATTAATTTCTAGGTTCCAAAGGTTGCATCATTTTTCAAAGGTTGCAACCTTTGCCTTACCCTCATCAAATCAAATCAATCGCTAGATTTAAAAGGTTGCATCCTTTTCTTAAAGATTGCACCCTTTGCCTTACCATCATAAAATAAAAATAAATCTCTAGGTTCAAAAGGTTGCATCCTTTTATCAAAGGTTGCACCCTTTGCCATACCCTATTAAAATAAAATCAACACTAGGTTCAAAAAGTTGCATCTTTTTGTCAAAGGTTGCATCCTTTGCCTCACCCTCATCAAATCAAATAAAACATCAGGTTCAAAAGGTTGCATCCTTTTTCAAAGGTTGTGCCATTTTCCTTACCTTCAACACAAATATTTCTCCAAAAACCTCAAGGTATTTATAATATTCTCTTTAAAATTCTCTCAAGAGCAAGGTTTCTCTTAAAACTTCAAGGTATTTGGAATATTTTCTTTAAAATTATCTTCATAGCAAGGTTTTTTCAAAAACCTCAAAGTATTTAGAAAATTATCTTTAAAATTCTCCACTGAGTAAGGTTTCTCCAAAAACCTCAAGGCATTTGGAACATTCTCTTTAAAAGTCTCTCCGAAGAAAGGTTTCTCCAAAAACCTCAAGGCATTTGGACCATTCTCTTTCAAAGTCTCTCACTAGCAAGGTTTCTCCAAAAACCTCAAGGTATTTGAAATATTCTCTTTTACAAGTCTCTCAAGAGTAAGGTTTTTCCAAAAACCTCAAGGAATTTAGAATATTTCTCTTTCAAATTCTCTTAGGAGCAAGGTTTCTCCAAAACACTCAAAGCTTCTAAAACATTCTCTTTCACAAGTCTCTCAAGAGTAAGGTTTATCCAAAAACCCCAAGCCATTTGGAACATTCTTTCTACATTCATTTTGAAGGCACTAAATCAGTTTGGCTTTACCTCACCATAATTTCCATTTCAAAGGCACAAAATCCCTTTGGCTTCATCAAATCACTCTTTCAAACACATTCACATGCATCACTTATGATTGCTACTACCACATATTGGCATTACCTTCATTACACTTATACATACATCCACATTATTTTTTCTAATACATCGGACATCGTATTGAGATACATCACCTTGTGTTTGTCTATCTCACTTATGTTGGGTCTCTCACACATATGTTGGTCGCCTACCACCATATATTTTTGGGTGTCTTGTTATGTCACATCCTCTTGTACATATCATAGTATCAACATTATTTGTAGTTATGCAAACATCTTTCTTGTGTATTGACCACCCATTTCTTAGGTATAGTACCACTTCGAGGAGTTAAAACCAAATGTGTTAGCATGATTTTTGGGGTGTTCGATCCTGTTCTTAGTTTCATGACAACGGGAAGCTTTTATGTTTCTAAAACATACATAGTTAGCCTAATCAACCTGTATTGAACATCATAAAAAATCTACATGATTTCAAGGCTACCCCTAGTTGAATTGAGGTCATTCATGGACCACTCACACATTTTACATCTTAAAAAAATTTTGAGTTTAGGAAGGACAACACATTGCATAGGCTTTGCAATTTATCAAATTGTTTCCCCTACTCATACTATCATTTGCATGATCAAAATAAACCTAGGGATAATCAAAGGAACAAGAAAAAGAAAAAAAAAAAAACAAAAGACAACACCTAACAAAAGAGCACTTCAAAAGAGCACCAAAAATAAATAATCAGAAGGAAGAGGGGCAGAAAATAAAAGGAAAATTATTCAAGAGTACTATCAAAATTCTTGAATCCCTTTGGTCCTTAGATCCAAAATAACATCATAGGGTGATTTCCATCACCAATAATAGGCTTTAGGAACCTGCCTAGTAGTGGAATAGCCTTACAAGTGGTGACACATATGTCACATTAGCGACCTTCTCTTGTACAAATAATTGTGCACTTATGGATGAGCTAGCTACTTTGGCTAATTTTACAATGGGTTAGTCCAACCTCCCTCAAAATGGATAAATGAACATCATGTGCACACATAGGTCCATGATAGATTTATATTTAGTTAGGCTGGTCCATATATCTACAAGATATTGTGTGATTACTAGATGATTTTGATTGTTCACACTGGATTTATTGAGTTTATAGAAACTCTTTTAAAAATATTTCATGCTTCAAAATTAGGGGTGAACAATATCACCAATGCCTCTTCTTATAAAAAGTGTCTCTTCATTATAGTTGTACATCCTTCTTAGCTACATTTCATCCATGCATCTCTTATGCATGCGTGTCAATTCATACACTTCATGCTTACTTATCTAATAATTTTATCATTAGTTCACATGCCTAGTCATTTATTTTTGGCATAACAATACACAATGAGATATTTCAAATGCCATATGGATAGCTAATCACCTGAATATATTTTTGCATTTCACATGTATACACATTTCTCTATATCCCACTGGCACACATTCATATGTGCATATTCATTAAATCATTAGGTTCATATTACCTAACATTTATCATGAATAATATCACATCATACATATGTAATCACTTGTGTTTCATATCACACACATCATTTACATTGCTCATATCAATCAAATTATGCATATACATCATTTATATTATTCATATAAGTCACATCATACACATTACACATAGTAAACAATCACAATAAAATAATCATGTATATATATCATATAAAAATCATGAGTTCACTATACATCATTGAATCACCCATAGGCTACATCGCCTATACACTACATCATATATCACCTCACCAAACCGTCATATACAAAACCAGTGGTAATCTTGCTATATAAAAATACAAAAACATGTAAAAGCTAATAGAAAGTAGGCTATCTCAACTCTGTGTCTCATCATGCATCTCTCCACTACCTTCTCATGGGATATGAGGCTCCTCCAATCTCCTTGATAATTCTAACTTGGCCCAACCTCACCTACCTATGACCATCTCTATGATCGCCTGCTCCTCCTCCAGTGGGATCGTGACCCTGACTCTGAGGGCTCTGAGACACTAATCCCATGAATCACCAAGTGTACCTCTAGTTGGTGCACCTTATTCCCCTATCTAAAGAATAAACCCTCCAAGAAGTCCTTTTCCCAACACATCTCATCCATATCGACCACCATGGCATCCCTTTGAGTCCTCTCCTTAGTCATCTCCTCACATAGCCATGCTATATCAACCTCTATGGGCTCCTACAAGGTACTCTTCTAGGTGATATCCTCTAGTATTCAAGTTATTGTGGCCTCAATTTGAACCCTTCTTGAGTTACCTCCTCTCATAATTGCCTCACCTCCACTACTAAGACCTCTCAATGAGCTCACTCATTGGCCACCTCTATCTCAGACTCTATCTACCTCACCATAGCCCCATATATCTCTACTATTAGAGTGACCTTATCCTACATCCAAGCCATATCTTGATGGGTCAACTCACCCTCCACCTATCAAACTCTATCTTGTAACATATCAATATCCTCATAGGTATGCATTATGTTACATAGAAAAATAGACAAGTCTATCCTGCTTGGGGCAAGTGTACCACACCCCTCTAGGTCAACCATAATATCCTCTTATTGCCCTATGGGAACATCACCTCTCTCCACCTACTACCTTCCCCATAATTGTAGCTCACCATTAGACTCCTTAGTATCTCCATTACTACCTGATGGAGACTAGTAGGCCCTGCATATCACACACCATCTGATCCCACAGTGGTATACTGAGGACTACTCAACCTTACAATAGGATATCCTCTTGTACTACCTCATCCATCCCTAGAATCATTTCCAATCCATCCTAATATACCATCTACCCTCATCACTATAACATCTGCATATCTATCTACTACCCCTACCTCAGAATCCTAGCTCTAAGTATCCCACCATGCATCATACTCTAGCATGGTCCCTGCATCATCCACATAAGGGATATCTATCTATGTAGCCATATCTAGATCTAGAAATGCCACCACTATTATCAAAATTAGATCTCCCTTAACCTACCAAATCATGATAGGTGCCTCAAGTACCTCCTATTGCAATCCAAACTATCGTAAAACATGGCTAAAAGGAAACCACTCTTCTAGAGTGGTCTCCTGACCAATCACCCATGACCCATAAAAAATCCATATCAACTCTCACTCTATCTCATCCCAATCTAGAACGCTCATCCATGGTCACCAACAAATATCCTTAGACCTCAGCCGGTTGAGCGCATCCCTGTAATGTAAATCTTGGCCTTCATGTGGCCTATGTAATTGATCCTAGATATTTTTTTGCCATCACAAGACATAGGGAACATATGTCTCCATAAACTCATGGGCCCTATAATTTAACCCCTCTAGTTTCTCCACTAAAGTATGTTCACATCCCCATACTTGGAGGAGCACACCCACTCCCATTGTTCATTGGTTAGCCTATCTCACACTATGTAACTCTCTATAAATCTATGCCAATAATGTTGGCACCCATGCATATTGATACCCATGGTCTACCATATCATATAGCATCCCCATCATCCTCCATGGGAATCAACATCTCGATACATCTAGCATCACATGGTTGGTTATTAATTTCATAGCCACCAAGTGCCTCAGGGTGATTCTCTTCTCATGACAACAATGCTCATAGTCCATACCTCCATTGATGATCCTCATATCCTTCCACATATCACCCAATAATAATTGTAACATCATCTTCCACTACATTCACCCAATAGTAATCATAGTCAACCCCTCTATAGGTAATCTATAGATCCTAAATATGTCCTCCAATGTAATCATCATATTCCCTATCAAAATATGGAAAGTGTTGTGATCCATATCATATCGCTCACACAAGACCTCCACATAGGAATGATAAAAATGTATCACCCTCATCTAATACACCCCATCCAATCCCACATTCCTCACCCATTGTATGTCTACATCACCTATGTCCTTCTTCACTTCCTTTAACAAAGGATAAAATCAATGCCTCAAATCAATATATTTTGGGGCTTGTTTCATACAATATATTTACATTAGTACAATATCCCAAAACAAAATCACACATATATTTTAGTCAAGCATTCATACATGCACTCTATGCCCCCCCTACAAGTGGCATCCAACTACAAAAATTAATTGTGGGATACCTAGCGATCCAGATTGGTTGCTAGGTACCTAACAATCATGAATAACACAAGATTATATTGAGAGGGAGGGTGAACAATATAAGAACACTTTTTTAATTTTATTTTCAAATCAATATTATGCAGTGTATAGATAACAATATCAATAGCAATATTTCAAATCAATGTAAAAAACACCATAAACAATAGAGACACAAATTTTAATGTGGTTCACCCAATGTGGTTTACATCCACACAAAAAATATTTCTTCTAAATATTTCTCAAATAATATTTTGGGAATCCTTCCCAATTACAAAGTTTATGGACCTTTGTCCAAAATATATGTTGATCCCCTAAATCTAGTTTGTGGATCTCTATCCATAGGAGAACTCCTTCTCCTCTGATGTGGTTGGTGATCCTCTAGAAGATACTACCTCCACTAAAATGACTATGGATATCTATCCACTTGAAGACTCTTGTCCTCACTCAGAAGACCTATCCTTAATGTCCTGGATGATGGATATCTATCAACTGGAGACTCTGTCCTCTTTGCTCTATCACCTCCAAAGATTTGTCTCAATATTGTACTAAACATAGTCTAGTAAATCTACCACAAATATGCTCAATATGTTGTACTAAACATAGTTCATTTGGTCTAGCACAAGTCTGCTCAATAATCTCACTTAAATATTAACTAAGCATAGTACATTTAGTCTAGCACAAATCTGCTCAACTTTTATACTAAACACAATCTAGTCGGTCTAGCACAAGTCCACTCAAATCTGCACTAAACATAGTTTATTCGGTCTAGCACAAATCTGCTCAATAGGTTCACTCAGAACCTGCTCAAATCTTCTCAATAGGTACACTCAAAACCTGCTCAAATCTACTCAATAGGCCCACATAGAACCTACTCAAATCTATTGGACATTTTGAGTCCCTAAGCTGAAATGTTGTCATTGATGTCAATAAAGCAATAAATGTCAAAAGGATCTATGAAGGGTTTTATGAAAACCAAGGTAGGGAAAATAAAAGGTTTTATTTAAAACCATGGATAGTAGATTTGATCTGGGTTTTTCTTAAAACCCACATTGGGCTTTCATTTCGTTGAAAAAGGTGCCCCAATGATGGATTTATTTGAGTTTTAATGTTTGGTTTAAATTTTAATTATTTAAAATTTAAATTCAAATTTAAATGAAAAGGTTCCCACCGATGTCATCATGCAAATACAATTTTAATATTTTTTTTGACGTCTTCAAAGTGTTATTAAACACTATATAAAGGGGTGGAAATTAAACCAAATAATTATCCTTGCTCTCGTGTATTAATTGCATTGGAATTTGGAAGAGCTCGTGTGAATTGTTGAAAAGGAAGTAGAGAAGAAAGTGCAACGATTCGGAAATATCAAATATGGTATGAGGGATGGCGCATTGGCATATCAATTTTGCTAAGATTATGGGCAACGCAAATATCAGGGATAGAATCCCATTGACGGTAGCATGTGGGAATCGCTTTGGCGCTTTGTCCTTTGCGACAGGCAGAGGAAGATTAAAGGTCCTTTTGGCCTTTGCTTTTCCAATGAGTGCTTTGGCTCGGTTGGAATCTTAGCCATGGCTAAGACGCTCGTGGTGTGTGGCAGACGGGGGTTCGAATCCCCTTGAGAGGTATTTATGTTTTTGCCTTTAATAATTTTTATTAGCCCTAAAGTTTGGAGTTATAAGGTATTTAATGGGAATTAAATTTTATCATTAGGGTTGTGATTATTATTGCAAAAACATATTTGATTTATGTTTTATTTTGATGGAAATGGAGAATTTATTTTAGGAGAAATAAAGAGTTATTGTTAAAGTTATTTTGAGAGATTTATTGTGGGTTATTATTAATAAGGGTTTTTATTAAAATAGAATTTTGTGGATGTGTTTATGAAGTTGGAGTGAAAAGGGTGTAAAATAAGTTATGCTTTTATTGTGATTATTTAAAATACCACTAACCCTTGTTAATATTGAAAAGGAAAGTTGTGATTAAGTGTGGCAGATTTTATGGACAACTTATTGGCATAAAAAAGGTATGGGCACATTCTCCTATTGATTTTTTGTGGTGGTTGATTTCTAAAATATCATTGGAGAGAAAAGGATTGATTATGGTTTCCTTTGTGAAGATGGTCAATTGAATGCTTCAAGGTTTTTCTAATTTGTGAGTTGTATTTAAACCTTGTTTCATTGGCATTGTTGTTGAAGCCCATTGATAATGAAATGAACTTGAAAATTATCTAGAAAAGAATATGAGTATCATTGTTATGTGAGATTTGAGATAAAGCATTCTTGGAAATATTTTGAGTTGGTTGATACATGCTTGAAATAGGGTTTGTGATAAAGGGTTGTTCCTTGATGTGATTGGTTGAGTTGAGCTGGTTAAGCCTAGTCAAGTGGATGTGTGAAATGGTTGTTCAAGTACCATAAAACAAACTATTCTATATTATGATTTGAGTTGATATTGAGATTGATATTGAATAATAGGACATATTGAGTCTCTAACAATTCTCTTTATGCTTCTCTTGAGTTGATATTGGAATTTGAGTATAGAACATATAGAGTCTCTAACAATTCTCTTTATGCTTCTATGAGATTTATTTGAGTTGAGATTGATATTTAAGAATAGGACATATTGAGTCTCTAACAATTCTCTTTATGCTTCTATTAAGTTGAGATTGGGATTTGAGTATGGAACATATAGTCTCTAACAATTCTCTTTATGCTTCTATGAGATTGAATTGAGATACTGATTCTACTTTGAGTATAGAATATATTGAGTCTCTAACAATTCTCTTTATGATTCTATGAGATTGAACAAGTTCCATGTGAGCTTGTTAAGCAGATTTGAGATAAGTATATGAGAAGGCTTGTGGACTGTTTTGACTTAAGATTTTGTGAAAGCTTGCTAAACAGATTTGAGCAAGTCCAAGAGAGGAATTATTGAGAATATTTGAGCAAGTCCAATAGAGGACTTATTGAGCAGATTTGAGCAAGTCCAAGAGAGGACTTATTGAGCAAATTTGAGCAAGTCCAAGAGAGGACTTATTGAGAAGATTTGAGAAAGTCCAAGAGAGGACTCATTGAGCAGATTTGAGGAAGTCCTAGGGAGGATTTGTTGAGCAGATTTATACAAGTTTTGTGTGAACTTGTTGAGCATATTTAGACAATTTTTGTGTGAACCTATTGATCAAGTTTAGACAGGTTTTGTGTGAAACTATTGAGCAAATTTGAGCAGGTTCTGAGTGAACCTATTGAGCAGAATTGTACTAGATAGACTATGATGTGTTTAGTGCAAGAGATTGATCAAAATTATGCTAGACCTACTAAACTATGTTTGGTATAATATTGAGATAGATATTTTGAGGTGACAAAGTATAGAGGATAGAGTCTCAGTGGATAGATATCCAAAAACTAGGACAATTGAAGACAAAATATGAGTGAGAAGTCTTCAAGTAGAGAGAGATCCATTTGTTAGTATAGCATAGAGACAGTATTATAGAATATCACTAGGTAGAGTAGAAGGGGAAAGATTTCTCTTGTGGAAGAGATCCATGAACTTGAGATTAGGGGATCAACATCTCCTTTGGACTGAGGTCCATAAACATTGTAATTTGGGAAGGATTCCAAAGAGATCATTTGAGAAATATTTAGAAGAAATATTTTCTTTGTGGAGGTAGCCCACATTGGGTGAACCATGTTAAATCTATGTCTCTATTGTGTGTGGTGTTTTGTGCATTGCTTTGATTATTGCTATTGATATCGCTATCTATACACTGCATAATATTGATTTGAGAAAAATAAAAAGCGGTCTTATATTATTCACCTCCCCTCTCAGTATAAGCTTGTGTTATTAAATTGGTATCAGAGCGGGTTCCTTCAGAAGAGTTTGAAAACTTGAAGGAAAAGCATTCTAATAACATAATGGATCAAAAGGATCAAAATAATGAGGTCTTCAATAATACAATACCAATATTTTATGGAAGTGACTTCATATATTGGTGTGTGCTGATGAGATTTCACTTGATGGCACTTGGCAATGAATTTTGGGATGCAATGGAATTTGGGTACAATTTAGAAATTAATCCTCCTAAAGATAAGGAAGGTAGGTTTCTCATGCATGCAAATTCAAGAGCCATGAATGCAATTATAAGAGTATTACGTAGATCAGAATCTATGAAGGTGTCAGAATGCAAAATAGCAAAAGATATGTGGGAACTCTTGCAAACCATATATGAAGGAGATAAAAGTGCCAGGAAAGCAAAGATTAAAAAATATCAAAGGAAAATTTGAGAATCTAAGAATGAGGGATGATGAAAGCATTTGTGACTATCTCAACAAGTTTGATGAACTTATACATGATATGAAATGTCTTGGAATGAAGGTTTATGAATCTGATGCTTGCGACAAGATCTTGAGGACTCTTCCAAAAAGGTATAGTGAAAAATTTTCTACCATAGAAACATCAATTGATAGTGATAATATAATAGGTCAACTTAGAACCTACTCAAATATGCTCAACAGGTCCACACAAAACCTATACAACTTTGCTCAATAGGTTCACTCGAAACTTGTCCAAATTTGCTCAACAAGCTCACACAGAACTTGTCCAAATCTGTTCAGCAAGATCACATAGAACTTGCCCAGATCTTATCAATAAGATCACACAGAACTTGTCCAAATATTCTTAGCAAGATCACATAGAACTTTCCCAAAGCTATTCAAAAAGATCACACAGAACTTGTCCAAATCTACTCAACAAGCTCACACAAAACTTTTTCAAATCTGCTCAACAAGCTCACACAAAACTTATCCAAATATGCTTAATAAGTCCTCTCTAGGACTTGCTCAAATCTGCATTGCAAACTTCTACAAAAGTTTGCACAAAATCAGTCCAAAATCCTTCTCAAATACTTTCCTCATATTAGCTTAACAAGTACACACAGAACTTGTCCAATCTCATATAAGCATAAATATAATTGTTAGAGACTCAATATGTTCTATACTCAATGCTCAATCACTTTCTTAACTCAATCTCATAGAAGCATAAAGAGAATTTTTAGAGACTCAATATTTTCTATACTCAATGCTTAATATCAACTCAATCTCATAGAAGCATAAATAAAATTATTAGACTCAATATGTTCTATACTCAATGCTCAATATCAACTCAAAACAAAATATAGAATAGTTTGTTTTAGGGAACTTGAATAACCACTTAATACATCCACTTGACTAGGCTCAATCAAATCTACTAAACTAATCACTTCAAGGAACAACCCTTTCTCAAAAACCCTAGTCCAAACATATATCAACCAACTCAAAATTTTTCCAACAATGTTTAACAACAACTCTCACATAACGATGATACTCATGTTCTTTTGAAACCCTAGTTCAAGTTATTTGCATAACATCACTTCAACAATGCTAATAGAACATTCTTCATATAACAATGATACTCATGTTATTTTCAAACCCTAACTTAGGTTTTTCACACAACCAATGGCTTCAACAACAATGCTTATAAAACAAGGTTTAATCACAACTCTCAATCCAAAAAACCTTGAAGCATTAACTCAAACACTTCACTCAACCAATGGTATAAACAACAATGCTTATCAAACAAGGTTTAATCACAACTCTCAATCCAAAAAAACTTGAAGAATTAATTCAAACACTTTCAAAAAGGAAACCCTAATCAATTTCTTTTTCACTTCAAACTTAATTTTCAATAAAGCCAATCAACCAACTCAACAAAGAAGAATTTTACCCATACCTTTTCTTGAAGAGTAGTTGTCCTCACAAATCTTCCACACTCACAATTACTTCTTTGCCAATCTCAATAAGGGTTAGAGGATAATTTTATTCAACAAAATATATCACAAAAATAATATCAAAATTACACCTTATCACTCCAACTTAAATAATAATCAATATCATCACAATAGTCACAAAAACCCTTAATTCAAAATAACATATGACCCATAAAGTATTAACCTTTCAATATTCCACAATAGCAATTTTAAGACTTAAAATAAAAATAGAATTCTTCGTATAACTCCTAAAGGTAATTCTCAACTACCACAACTTTATTACAAAGCAACCTTTCCAAACTTCAACCACTAAACAACCTTATACCTCCAACTTAGGCATTTAATTAAAATAAAAATAAAAATTTTACCTTTGCCTTTGGAGAGTTTCAAACTCTCAACGCATCCCACACAAACATATTATCCATGGCGCAAACTACCACATGAGCTACACACTCATTGGATATGAAAGAAGCACCATGTGCTTCAAAACCTTTATGCCTTTCTTGCTTTGCAAAACGTACACCTCATGTTTGGCATTTTCAACACACATGCGAAGCGCTTCTACAAAGATTCAAACGTTGGCCTCCTTGCACATAAAATGTAAGCCACAACCCTCTTTCCACTAGGCCAAGGTTCCTATTTGGATTTCAAACTTTCAATGCTTTCCCCTTTGGTTCCATTCGTCGGCAAGACAAACACAAAATTCATAGTTTTCTTCTCAGGAGCTCTTGTCAATTAATTCACATGCAATCAGGCAAGGATAATCTTAATGTCCTTTGGGCATAGGTTTAAATATTAATCTTCCTCATTTGCTTTATAACATCGGTGCTTCAAATTGCAATTAACCCACATGACGTAGGTGAGAATCATAAAGGCTTCGAATGCCTTTGGTCCTAAACCCAACCTTTGGGTTTATTAAAATATCTTTGGACTTTATAAAACCCACTTTTTCCTTATAAAACATTATAATAAGGATTATAAATATTTTATTTGGATTCTCACGATGGCACATTTAATATTATATTAAACACTATTATAATATTATACCTTTGATAGAGTACCTTTAATATTTATTTATAAAATTTAAATTCACACTGAATTTAAATAATTTATAAAATAAATATTATAACTCCTTTTTAACTTCTGTCTTTTGCACTATTTCACTTGATATTTGGCCTTCTTCCTGGATATAAAATAACCATTTTTATCCCCTTTATTTTCTGCTGAAATATTTGGTATTAATGATGACTTCATATGGTGACATCAATGACAACTTTGACTTAGGGACTCAAAATGTCCAACAATTAAAACCCGAAATTTCTTTTTATTCTACTCCCCCTAGGACATTGCTCCCCCTGGATCAATGCTCTTTCAGATATAAAATCTCTCCCTATAACAAATCTCTCCCCAATACATAAATATCTTCCCATTTGACATCAATGGAAAAGGGTCACCTTTGGTGCTCAGGGCTAATAATGATCCTCTTAGATTAGCCCCTCCCCCATCTCCTCATGAGGTGGTTAATTTTGGGGTGGGAGTATTTCTACTCCTCGAAAGCACTGTTATTTACCTTTATCTTTTTCCCTTATTTTCTAAGTTTTTTGAATCCTCTGATTGTTTCTATCCAAGTCATCATCCCTATTCCTATCATCATTCATGTTCCTATTCTCATCCATATTCTTGTTCCTATTCCTGTTCTCATCCATGTTCTTATTACCATTCCTATTCCTATTCCTATTTTGTTTCTATTCATGTTCATGTTTCTGTTCATATTCCTGTTCTTGTTCATACCTATTTCTGGAATATTTGCTCTACACCATCTTGTTGTATGACCATCATTATTGTACTTATGATACTTAATGTTATTATTCCTTGGAGGTGTAAATGTCTTAGGATTTCTTCTAATGAATCCATATCCTCTTCTATCATGAACCTTGCAATTCATTACCTTGTGACCAAACTCATTACATGAGTAGCAATACCCTTGGGAAAGTTATCCTTTCCCATACTCCTATATTTCATGTGTCCAACACTGTGAAGCCATGTGCCCAAACCTATGACATGAAAAATATCTTCCATTGAAGCTTCCTTGTCTTGACCTCATTGGTCTTCTATTCTGATTTTTGTTCCATATGTACCTTCTTTGTGCATTGTTCCTATATTTGTTGAACCCTTTATTGTCCAACTCATCCTATGATGTCTCACTCCCACTTACATTGTCTTATTTTGATGTATCTTCATATGAAGTTTCTTCTTCTTCAAGACTTGAAGTAGACTCTTATTCCCATTTATTTTGAACCTATTTAGAACCAAGACCTATTTTGTTTGTTGCTCCTATTTGTATCTTGACTATTTTATCCACACTCTTTGCACTATTTACATACTTGTATAACTTATTCTTGGAATCCTCTAAGTCTTCCTTTAGTAGTGCCACTTATTGTGCTAACTTCTTACATTCCAAAATCTTTTCTTCTAACTTATCTTTGAACTTGCTTGTCGTAGCCTTTGATTTTTCTAAATCCTCTATGGGTAATAATATTTCTTCATCACATTCTTGAAACTGAATTTCAAGATTAGAGTGTTACTTTCTTACCTTATTTACAATGTCAAGGACATAGATAAGTTATCCCTTGAGATCATAACCATTTTATACTGAATAATCCTCTATTTGTTTACCTTTTTCCATATCATTACTTTCTTTTGGCTTATCTCCTATAGGATCACTCACTTCTTCTTCTAATGCCATTAGAATATTTCCATCTGGTCTTTCAAGTGCATCTTCAAAATAATCATCATTGAAACTATAACCATCCCTTGTGTAATCATCTTCAATATGTCCAAATTTACCACATCTAAAATACTTGATAATAACTGGAGTCCTTTTCTTAACTAGTTCTTTTTATTAAATCATAAATAGGACTTAATCTCTATAATTGTTTGAAAAAATAACATCACTATCATTTAAGTACTTGCATTATCTGCATGATAAATTATCTTTATCTTTGGAAGAACTTCTTTCCTTGTCTACTTTGTCCATCCTTGCTTTTCTTTTGGTACTTGTATCTTTCTGATTCCTTGTACCTGTGATCTTGTTTTTCTTCACTATTGTTGTTCTTTGGATCTTTACAATCTATTGCATAATGTACATAATTTTCATAATTGAAACACTTAATAGATATTAGATCTATGGATATTATGGAACCTTTATCTCTTCTTCCATAGTTAGCTTCTTCATCACTGGATGACTCACTACTTGATTCTTACTTCTTACATTTTATCTTCTTGTTTACATTGAATGCAACCTCTTTAAGAGGGATAGGATATTTTTTTCTTATCTCAAAAGTCGTAAGCATGCCAAGCAAACAATTTCTTGGTAGATAATCACTATCAATTGATGTTTCTATAGCAGAGACCTTTTAATTGTACCATTTTGGAAGAGTTCTCAAGATCTTATCACAAGCATCAGATTCATCAACCTTCATTCCAATACCTCTCATATCATGTACAAGTTCATCAATCTTACTGAGATAGTCATGAATATTTTCATAATACTGCATTCTTAAGTTCTCAAATTCTCCTTTGAGATTTATGATCATAGCTTTCCTAAAATATTTATCTCTTTCATATATGTCATGCAGTAGTTTCCACATATCTTTTTTTGTTTTACAATACATAACCTTCATAGATTATTATCTACGCAATCCTTTTATAATTGCATTTATAGCTCTTGAATTTGCATGCATTAGAAGCTTAATTTCTTTATCTATAGGAGGATCAACTGCTGAGTCATATCCAAGTTCCAATGCATCCTAAACATCATTGTCAAGTGCCATCAGGTGAAATATCATCAGCATACACCAATACAAGAAGTCACTTCCATAAAATATTGGTACTGCATTATTGATGGACCCATCCCTTTGATATTTTTGATCCATTGTGTTCTTGATAAATTTTACTTAAAGTTTTCAAACTCTGCTGAAGGAACCCGATCTGATACCAATTGAAGAACACAAGATTATATTGAGAGGGGGGTGAAAAATATAAGACCACTTTTTACTTTTCTTTTCAAATCAATATTATGTAGTGTATAGATAGAAGTATCAATAGAAGTAATCAAAGAAATGCACAAAACACCATACAAAATAGACACACCAATTTTAATGTGGTTCACCTAATGTGGGTTACATCCATAGAGAAAATATTTCTCAAATAATATTTTGGGAATCCTTTCTAATTACAATGTTTATGGACCTCTGTCCAAAGGAGATGTTGATACCCTAAATCTGGTTTTTGGATCTCTATCCATAGGAGAACTCCTTCTCCTCTACTGTAGTTGGTGATCCTATAGAAGACACTACCTCCACTACATTGATTGTGGATATCTCTCCACTTGAAGACTCTTGTCCTCACTCAGAAGACCTATCCTCAATATCCTGGCTAATGGATCTCTATCTACTGGAGACTTTGTCCTCCCTACTCTTTCACCTCCAAATATTTGTCTCAATAATATACTAAACATATTCCAATCGGTCTAGCATAGATATGCTCAATCTATTGTACTAAATACAGTTAATTTGGTCTAGCACAAGTCTACTGAATAAGATGACTCAAATATACACTAAACACAGTACATTCAATCTAGCACAAATATTATCAAATATTGTGCTAAACATAGTCCAGTTGGTTTAGCATGAGTCCACTCAAATATGCACTAAACACACTTCATTTTATCTAGCACAAATCTGATCAATAGATTCACTCAGAGCCTACTCAAATATGCTCAACATGTCCACTCAGAACCTGCTAAAATATGCTCAATTGGTCCACATAGAACCTACTCAATAGGTCCACTCAAAACCTACACAAATCCACTCAATGGTTCCACACAAAACCTGTACAACTCTGCTCAACATGTCCACTCAGAACCTATCTAAATCTGCTGAACAAGCTCACACAAAACGTGATAAAATCTTCTCAGCAAGCTCACATAGAACTTGCCCAAATCTGCTCAACAAGTTCACACATGACTTATCCAAATCTACTCAGCATGCTCATACAGAACTTGCCCAAATCTGTTCAACAAGCTCATACAAAACTTGTCCAAATATGCTCAACAAGCTCACACATAACTTGTCCAAATCTGCTCAACAAGATCACACAAAATTTGTCCAAATATGCTCAATAAATCCTCTCTAGAACTTGCTCAAATATGCATTGCAAGCTTCCACAAAAGCTCACACAAAATCAATCCACAAGCCTTCTCAAATTCTTGCCTCAAATCAGCTCAACAAGTCCACACATAAATTATCCAATCTCATAGAAGCATAAAGAGAATTGTTAGAGACTCAATATGTTCTATACTCAATGCTCAATAAATTTATTAACTCAATATCATAGAAGCATAAAGATAATTGTTAGAGACTCAATATGTTATATACTCAATGCTCAATAACTTTATTAACTCAATCTCGTAGAAGCATAAAGATAATTGTTAGAGACTCAATATATTCTATACTCAATGCTCAATAACTTTCTTAACTCAATATCATAGAAGCATAAAGATAATTGTTAGAGACTCAATATGTTCTATACTCAATTCTCAATCTCAACTCAATCTCATAGAATCATAAAGAGAATTATTAGAGACTCAATATGTTCTATACTCAATGCTTAATCTCAACTCAAAACCGAATACAAAATAGTTTATTTTAGGGAACTTGAACAACCACTTAATACATCCACTTGACTAGGCTCAATCAAATCTACTCAACCAATCACTTCAAGGAACAACCCTTTCTCACAAACCCTAGTCCAAGCATATATCAACCAACTCAAAATGTTTCCAACAATGTTCAACAACAACTCTCACATAACAATGATACTCATGTTCTTTTCAAACCCTAGTTCAAGTTCTTTGCATAACATATCACTTCAACAACAATGCTAATAAAACATTCTTCATATAACAATGATACTCATGTTCTTTTCAAACCCTAACTCAGGTTTTTTACACAACCAATGGCTTCAACAACAATGCTTATAAAATAAGGTTTAATCACAACTCTCAATCCAGAAAACCTTGAAGCATTAAATCAAACACTTCACTTAATTTTCCATAAAACAACTCATAAATACACAGAAAACACAAAAATACATTTACGCACATACATCTCAAAAAACATGCATTTTTCAAACACAACAATCAAAAAGCAAAAACACACAATAAACATTGCACACATGCATATATATTGATTCAATTTTACTTTAAAATACATACAATCCTCCATATACACTTTCATCCCATTTTGTGCATCTAGAAAAGGTCCTAGGGTTCTTCTTAAAATTTTAAAATTCAAACTGTATGGATCTCAAGATCAATTTACCTATACCACTCACCCACCACCTTGTCCACCTTGTCCTACCATCTCATCCCTTGTGTCATGATCCTAGTAGCACTCCATTGTAAACTCTGCTACTTCCTTACCACTCACACTCCTCTCTGATAATTTGCAAGTGCAGAAATGACACTCCCCACCTAGTGACTACACCTTTTATAGTGACCCATTTTAATTGCTAAGTACCTAGCAACTGAACCCAAACTGCACCAACATCTATACTAGAATCCCCCAAAATATTTTTCACTTCTCCAAGATACCCATTCTTCATAATTCTCCTATTTTCATCCCATTTCACCACTTCTATCACTTCACCAACCAATTTTTCAAGTGTTTCATCGTCATCTAATTTTTACCTCATCGCTTGAGGGGGTAGACATCTCACAAAATCCACTTTACACATGATCAATAACCAAACACTCAATACTAAAAATTATGTTTGTCCAAGAACCTTTGCCAAAGATCATCTTATACCCCTCTTTGCTAGGGTAACACAAAAGTAAAATTTCTCTTCTCATCAAAAATCCAATTCAAATGAACATTTGATGGACCAAAATACCTAAGTATTTAGGTTGATCATGGATTTCCTTCTCCAAGACTGGTAGTCATAAGACCACTCATGGATGAAGCACCTAAGAAAAACCTACCTAGGGTTAGACAGTTTATCAAATCAAATCAATCTCAATGAAGTATCAAAGGTAAAGTTTCAAAGACATTCACTCCTTCCATAATTAGGGCATATTACATTGATCATGACAATAAGGTAATCTTACATATACTCCCTCAACAATCACTGTGGTATGATGAAAGCAACCATCATCCACAATATTCCATCATCAATTCTTATTTTCTTTTACAAAACCAAATCATCTTCTAATATAATTAAATTTTTTATATTGCCTTGTGTCTTCACACATTGCATTACAAAAAAGGGCAAACATAGACACCTAAAAGTTAAACATAATCACTTATTAATCATTCATGATTAATTAGGTTGCAAACATTACATAATTGTACCAATTAATTGTAAAACACCTCATATAATTTCCATATAAGCCCTTTCCTAGGCCTAACCTTGGTCCCCATGCGATCACCTTTAAAAGTCTAACCATGTTAACTCTAACCTTCCTTTAAAGTCACTTTATCATAAAGTGCACTTTAGAGGTGAAACACATGTTAATTAAAGTTTGATCAAGATTATCTCTAATGTTTCACTCACACATGTGTGCACCCATGAATTGCATAGATATTTAAAATATGATGCTTTATTTAACCATGATTTAACCTAGGATCTACTTAATCAAGGTTAACCCTAACCTTTGCTCACACATGTGTGCACCTAGAATATTTTTAGATATTTGGGAGATTACTCTTCAGGGTATGTGGAAGGATGAGTCACCATCCACCTCACCGTCTAACCTCACCATGGTTAGGACCTAACCCTAACTACACTCCACCTCACAAGGGACACTTTACCTCCCTAAGCTCTCCAAAATGCTATAAATAGTAGCACTTTTCTTCACAAATGATTCCATATCATTCAACATTACAAAAATCTAGAAAAAATGCATCAAACATATATCCATCAACTCATCCATAAAATTACCATGATAACTACACCACTTGTACCCTCTTGTTTATCCTTTTGATAGATATCAATAGTTACAGGAGCACATATGATGCCAACAAGAAGTTGTTACAACCACAAGATATCACTATCTTCTAATAGATCTAGAAAAATGCAATTACAGGTTCGGTTGCTAGGTACCCAGCGATCCAATCTTATCACTAGATAGGGTATGACTCTCACCATAGTCCATTTTTAGTTGACATAAAATTACAAAAGTCTCCCTACAAGTATACTATTTTTAAACATTTTTAGTCAATTATAGCAACTTTTTTATGCGTTATACTACTTTATTTAGTGTCTTATATATTCATAACTATGGAATCTATTCCATGACAGGTCCCCAAGTGCACTAACCCCATTTTGCAGGTCATACAGATCTAGAGGATGGTTTGAATGATGGTGGAACTCTTGCAGTAGGTCCACCCTATTTTAAGGATCATTGGAAGACCAATCCAGGATGTAGTTGGCCATTAACTTCAAGAAAAGGTACGTTCGCCCTGTTGAACCCTATTTTATAGCCTTCTAAGGCATATTTGCAAAAAGTATCATTGTAACCCCCTTTTTGAATATCAATATGTTTCATATACTTTATGCTTGTTTTCCCTTGATTTCACCATTCTTTGTATTCTAACATAAAAGAAAAAACACATGAATAACATAAATGTTAGTATGAAAGTGCCTATAAGAATATCAAATGAATTAGCCAAAAATTTATTTGAGTGCATTCATTCAATGAATGATTTATCTATTTGGTGTGATTAAGTATATTTATGGAATGAGTGATTTTATTTTATAAATTTGATATGATTGCATTGATTCATTTAAGGTTTAAATTATTTTGAAATCATCCTAGATGGATAAAGACATTGTTTTATGGACAAAACATGTGTATTATGATTATCAGAATAATATGTCAAATTATATAACTAGGTTTGTATAATCGTAAACAATATTTATCCATGGAAATATGTGTAGATGCATTACATATATTTATCTTTCTACTTGGGTAGGATTTTTATTTTCTAACTTTAATCCCTCCATAAAAAAATATTCTAAATCTAAAGCATTGTTAATGAAAAATATCTTGGATTTTTAACTAGTAACCAATTGGCCAACAACCTTCTTCTAGAATAATAATATTGATTTAAACTCTATCCTTACATATTGAAGGATGACCTAAAATAAAAATATTATCAACAAGTTGATTATGATATTCAAAGTGATATAAATTTGTTGCAACGTGAATACCTTTGATTTTTTTATCCATTTTTCCTTTGAAAAATATCTCTCTAGTGCCTCAATAAGAGTCTAAATAGATAATCTGCCCATGTACAGGAGTTGGAGAGCAAGTGGGTAGTTAAACCTCTCTAGTTTCTGAGAGGCCCAGGTTCAAATCTCTCGCCTCACATGTTGCGGATATGTTATGTAATGGTTCCCTCGTGGTCACAGTCTGTTTACCCCTTGTGGCCACCACCAATAAAAAAAAAAAAAGAGTCTAAATAGATAAAGAGATAGTGGATTACCTTGGTAAATTCCATTGGATGATTTAAAGTATCTAATGAGATATCCATTGATCAAAATATAATATTTTTTAGTGCTAGAACAACATCTAATCCATTCACACCAACCTTCAAAACCATAACATCTGAAAATATCATGTACAAACTCCAAAAATTCTTATCAATGCTTTCCTCATATCTAATTTTACAATCATACCTAGCTTTTTAATGGAATGAAAATAATGTGTGGTATCTTGTGTAATTACAAAAGAATTTATTTTCATTAACAAAATCTACTTAAATCAATATGAAGTAATGTTTGATCTATTTGCCACAAATTTTGAAATTATTTTATAAATCATAATTATAAACTTTTATTGAATTAAAATTATCAAAATATTTTATCTTGGATCTCTTGGGAACCAATGAAATAAATATGACATTAATCTTATATTATAGCCTTATTTTTCTTGGTCTCTTCAACTACAATTGACATATTACTCTTTAACAAATTCCAAAACTTTTGAAGGAAAATTGTAGGAAATCCATCATAGCACGGTGTCTTATTAGGATGGAAAGAGAAAACTACCTTTTATAGCTCCTCCATAGAGATATTTCTTACTAAGATTTTATTTTTTCAAGATGTCATAATTCACAAAATATTTTAAAAAGTTTACCTTGATCCTCATCATCTTGCCAACTATTTTATGGAATATCATTGAAATAATTAATTGTTACTCAAGACATATCTTGTTGGTTTTTTAGGACCAATATGACACTTCCTTTTTAATACTTATAAAAATAAAAAATGTATTATCTTTATTACACATAAGTATATTTATTAATTCCATTGATTTATACTATCTCTTATAAATTATTGAGCTTGAACTTAATTTTTCTTTGTTTTAAGTATATTACTAAAATATTTTATGTTTCATGTTTGCATTTTGCCCTTAAGATATTTTATTCTTTGAACAAACATTTGCATATATGATCCTTAAAAATTTCTTCATCCCACCAGAACATAACCATCTAGAAGAAATCAGGGTCTTGAAACCATGTACATTAAAATTAAAATGGATTTGGATGAACATTATTCAACAGATCACATCTCAAAAGAATGGGTTTTTCATATGATCCTACTAACAAAACAATATCTAAAGAGATCATATACTATATTTGTGACCATGTATTGTATAGAAAAAATCAATTCAATTTATTTTAAATAATGTTTCCATTCCATTGTTTTATTAATTTTATTTGCTTTGCAAAAGTAGTTAAAACACTCTCTAAAAACCATAAGCTAATCAAATAAGAAGATACTGAAGGAGGACAGTATTGCATGTAGATACCTTTATATTTGTGTTTCCATGAGATATTGTTGAAGAGTTTTTGGAGCTTTATATTTTCTTATCTTATGAAAAGGACAACACCAATCAAGAGACCAAACTTGTACAACAATAACAGTGTAAGATCTAGGTTTTGTAAGATGCATAATCAAGATTACAAGAAGACCTATCAAGATGGTAGATAAAGGTAGACAACACACTTTGCATTTGGCCATAGAAAATGGTAGGTTGGTTTTTGTGAATTAACTATTGATATAAATTATAATATTAATCAACATTACCAATAAGAAAGGTGACATTGCACTAAACATAACACTTTAAAAGCTTAATAAAGAAGAACAAATTCTTAAGTACCTATCTATGAGTATTCCATTGTATATATTTAGTTGATAAAATATTTCATTGCACATGTCCTTCATTTAATGGGTTATAAAAATGTTAATTTTGCATAATATAATACTATAAAAAATTTTGAATTAAAAATTAAAATATCTCTCTAAAAACTAAAATATTTAGGTGTAAATGAATAGTCAGTTTAAAATACAATTATGAAAAAAATCAAATAATATAATAAAATATTTTCTTTTTCTTTTTAATATAAATTAAGTGGGATTCTACCTTTCTACAATGGAAGTAATTTGGGATGTTGTAGAAATAAAGGAAGAAGAGATATTTTGTTATTGGAAGATGTTTGGAATGATGGCAATGATGTCATATTTATAGATTTTTTTTGTTTAATTTCATTTTGATAAGAGTATTGATTGACATTGTTGTTGCTCATGACTCTAGTTAAACAACTAAGGGAAGTATAAAAATTACTTACTTAGAGTTAGAAAAAATGTGCTATTAAATTTTTATTAAGTTTTTATTTCATTTGAATTTCCTTAGTGGTGCTTTCATCTAAAAATAAGTGTTATAGGATGATATTGTAGTCAGAATTGTGGTGTTCTAGTAAAAATGAAAGTGCTCAAATTATAATATGATTAAGCCTAATTTAATAGGCAGACTCTTAAAAACAATATAATGTAAGTGGAATAAAGGGATACATATGGTCTTATAGAATTATAGTGGATATTAAAGGTCTTTAAATGATTTCTATAAAAGGTGTAAATTGTATCTAGGTTATGGTTTATAATAGGGAGAAATCCTAATATATTTTGATTGTCTTTCTTAGGAGACATTAAAAAATAAATAAATTGGATTACATGCCTTGAATGATTCTCTTCATAGAAAAGAAAAAAATAAAATGATTTCATGAGGATATTTCACATTTCAATATCCTACTAGGGTTATTAATGCTCTTGGGTGAAAGCTTTGTGTATGTGTTTATTGAGTGTCAATTGTTGATTCAAATGATTTTCATCAATTGAATGGCCTCTCCTCAAATTATTTCTCTTTCACAAGCTGGAGCATGACATGCCTATTATGAAGGGCTATGTATTGATTCTCAATTGATATACTTGTCTTTACATCCGCATTTCTTAAAATTAATCAAATAAGTATGAAATATTTATATTGGAGTCCTCTTCTTTTAATCCAAGGTCTATAATGAACCTTAGAGCTTGATTGTACTAGGAAAGATAGATTTGATTGGATTACTTAGTTTTTCCAAGATAAGTTATTATTGATTCTTAAATGAGTGTAAACCATTGGTCTATTTAAAAATCAAATAATGCATGATCAAAATAAATAAAGCATCACTTCCTAATCCTTAAATAGTTCACTTAAGTGTGATGCATGTTGAAATGTAGTTGGAGTACTTAATTATAAGCATATATATTCATACTTTAAGTCCTAAATTAACACTAGATATTGATTGAAGATGGCATCCTATATTTGTAGTTTTAGCATTGAATTCAACATATTTTGATGTAACAATTGTCATTAAAACACTCAAAATGTTTTATATACATCATAATATTTTTGACCAATTAAATATAAGATTATATTCTAAATAAAAAATGATATTATAAATATCCTTCATATTTAAACAACACACAAATAAAATTAAAATATACATAAACTAACTAATATGATGGAATGTTACATCTCACATTCTTTACCATAGTAAAAATTGTAAAATAAATATCTCGAGAGGACAACATAACTATCTACGCTTTGGCTCTGATTCGGGAGGTCCAAGGTTCAAACCATGATGTGGGTAAGTCTGTAGGGGTGGGTATGTTTATGGGTATGTGTTTAGGCCCTATTGATAATCTCAACTCTCACCCTTATGAGAGTTCATGGTGATATGCAAATGCCTACCCTTAAGCATTAGTTTTAAACATTTCTCACACTAATCAAATCTTAAATAAAAATTATAAAATAATTTGGTAACATATATTTATATAAAAAAATTATAATATTTAATTTAAAATAACAATATCATCCAAAAATACAATACAACAAAATACCATCTAATTCTTGTATACATTTAATAAATTAGGTTACATACCTGGAATGCATGTCTTGTATAGAAGAGTAAAAATTTAAGTTGATTTTGTGAGGATATTCCATATATCAAGATCCCACTTGGGTGCTCAACATTGTTTGGTGAAAGCTCTTTGTATGTGCTTGTCAAGTTTTGGGTGAAACCTCTTTGCATATTCTTGTAAAGTGCCAACTATTGATTTAGAAGCTTTCAATAAATCCAATAATATTCCTTTACATTATTATTCTTTTCAATTTGGAGTAGGGCATGCCTATAATGAAGTTTCATGTTTTAATTCTTGATTGAAATGTTTATATTTACATCCACACTTCATATATTTCAAATGAGCATAGAATATTGATCATAAATTCCTCTCCTCTTTATTCAAGGGCCATAATGATACTTGGAGCTCAACTATACTAGTGAAGGGGGTCCACTAGAAGTCATCATTTTATCACATTGCATTGCATGATTTCATTGAATTACTCAATTTTTCTAATTGAAGCCACTACTATTTCTTAAATGAGATCAAACACACTCACAAAAATTCGTATCAATGTCAACTCTAGCTTCCATTTACATGTAAATTTATCTTGTTAATTCATTGTGTATATAGCCTAATAAAGGTACCATAATTACATCTAAGAATTAAACCTTTAAATATTCAAGGAGATAAAAGGGAATTATTTTCAAATAATTTTTCACTTTATTTTCCATCCTATTAATTACTATTGCTAGACATAAATCCTAAAATTGATAAATTCCAAGTATATAAGAAAGTTATGTCCATGTACAAGGATTTCTCTTTAAGTCAGTATCATTAATAAGGTGAATTTCATTCCATACTATCTTCGTACCTTGTATCTTTCTCTTTCATGTACCTTAAGGTCTCTCATGTACAACCACATATACGAGAGGACTAGATTCTTTCAAGTATCAACAGGTATATAAGAAGGACAAGTATATAGAAAGGTTTAGTATACCGGGCTGATGGTACATTGAAAGAAGGACCATTTTGGAGTCCTAATAAACCCTCACAATTGCAATATCAAAAAAAATTCTTATAGAAATACATCTACTCAAAGGCCTATATTTTGGACAATGGAAGACAAAGATCAATACTATCCTAGTGGTTGAAAAAATTTGGCACATTATCACCAAAAACATAACTCAACTTAAAGAGGATGAAGAATGTCGATAACAATTTTTTGAAGTAGATGTCAAAGCACTAATTATTATCACCTTTACCATAGCAAATATTTTTTAGACACACATTTATGAAGAACAAACATCTAGTGAGAGATGGAACAATTTCTATCATCTTCAAAAATAATAATGAATCAACAAGTCTTCATCTTCAATTTCAACTCCACACATTGAGAGGTCAATATGGAAAAAGCATTAAAGAATTTCTTCATAGATTTGTATAATTGAAATCAATATTAAATTCCATGGGAGAAATAACTGAATATAGGTTCTTAGTACATATCATAATTAGACCCCTACCAGATACTTTTCAAGTGTTGGTTACTTATTTACAAGTATCAAATAGGAATGCCTCCTTTGATGAGTTGGTGAACATTATTAAATAGGAAGAAACAATCAATTAGTTAATATACCAATTAAATAAAAATTTATTCATTTCCACAAAGAATGTATGGAGTATCCTTCATCTTCTTTTTTATCATTATAAAAACAACCTCAAATACAAAGGGGGTACTATAATATTTGTGAAAGAGAAGAACATGATACAAAGTATTGTTGATATAACTCCATGATTCAAGGTCAAGTTTATAAATATTCTTAGAAAAATATATTTCAAACCATAATCAAAGAAACAACAAGTGCATGTTACATATGAACAATAAGAATCTAATTTTGAACATGAATTAGAATTGACACATACGGTATTGATATCCAAGGTATTGATAAAACTAAAGGATGAAATTTGGTATATTGAATTAGGTGCTAACAAGCACATGAATAGAGACAAAGTGTGATTTGAATCCTAAAATCTAAAAATGGAAAAATAGTCACTATTGTTGATTATAATACCTATCATGTTAAAGGAGTGGGAAATATTACTCTCAATATAACTAATGGAAAATGTATAATTAAAAAGGAATTATATATTAGGATTTGCAAATAACATTCTATCTATTTTACAAATTCTAGATAGAGATATGGTAGTGAAATTTTGAACTTTTTATTACAAAAAAAAGTGTTTCATCCTAAAACATGGTAAGTTAGTAGCAATTGGTTCCTATAAGAATAGTTTATTTGCACTCAATTTCATATCATCTACTAATTTTACACTATCTACAACCACGATAGATTCTACCTCCCTCTGTAATAGGAGATGTAGACATATAATTTCTACAAACCATGATAGATTCTTACTTTAATTGAGTAAGCATCATATTGTGAAATATTTACTCAAACTTTCACCTATATTACCAATATACTCAAGTTGTTTAGGAGGAAAGCAAAATCGACTACCTTTTGAGCTCAACACTCATAGAGTTAAAGGGCTATTTATTTATGTGGACCTATACCATAAAGTTATAGTGGGCACATTAAATTTTAACTATTTGTAAATAATTTATCATAGAATATGTGGGAAAATTTCCTTCCACTAAATTCACACACCTTCAATAATTTCCAACGCTTTAAGAAGCCTACTAAAATAAGAATGCAATATTCTATTTGAGTCCTCTACTTAGATCAAAGGAGGAATATACATCCAACAAATTTTTAATATTTTTTGCATAAAATAAGATCAAGAGATAGCTTGATATCACCTACACTCCACAATATGATAGGATTGTTGAGAGAATAAATTATTCTATCATGGAAATAACTTGATGCATGCTCACAAGAACCAATCTACAGTAGTAGTATTGAGATAAAATTATCTCCATTATAGTGTATCTTCAAAATAGAGCACCCACAAAGGTACTTCAAGTGGTTATACTTGAAGAGGCTTGCTCTAGAAGGAAGCCTTCAATTGCACATTTTAGAGTCTTTGAAAGTAAGCCATAAATGCATGTACCAAAGAAAAAGAGGATCAATTTGAATGAAAAAACTTTATCAAAAGTTTATCTACTAATAGACCTAGTCATCAATAAAGTGCACATAGGCAAAGATTTAATTTTAATGAAGAATTTTAAAATAAGAGAAATGTTGAACATTTTAGGTAGTCTAAAGATGCTACATCTCCACTTGTGAACATTTAGTCCAATAAGGAAATTCTAAGAATTGAGTCAAATAAAGAAGATTATTCAAAATTCATTGATAAACTAGTAGCAGTTTCTCCATCATGAAAAATAAATATATTAATATAACTCATTAATACAATTAGAGATGTTAAACTTGATGCGCCACCTAACCTCACTTCCATATGACCACCTACTCATAGTAATGAATGATAGGAGGTAAATATGGGTGACTTATGTAATGAAGAATGTGTAACTAACATCAATAAAGGATTAACTAAGTTTTCCACAATGGAAGGAATGCATGGAGGTATAATACACATCTTTAATGAAGAAAGAAACCTAGGATCTTGTTTATTTGCTAGAAGAGAAAAATCCTATAAGCTACAAGTGGGTTTTCAAAATCAATTAAAATCAATTATAAGGTAGATAGATCAATTCATAAATATAATATATGGATTATTGTAAAGGGATATGCACATAAGGAAGGAGTATTATAAATATATGTTTATACCTATAGAAAATATGACCACCATCCGTGCACTCTTTTCACTAGTAGCATAGTTTGGTTGGAAAATTCATCAAATGGATGTCAAAAATGCCTTCTTGAATAGTGATCTTGAAGAAGAGGTGTACATAAAAAATAACCAACATAAAATGGTGTATAGAATAAAAAAAATACTATTTGGTTTGAAGCAAGCTCCTGTAGACACCAAAACAGCACCAATCCGATTATGTGACTGCAAACACTGATCGCATTGACACACACAACCCCAAGGGCAGCCCCCAGAGGTTAAACAGTGGTCCTAACCACTCTCACAGTAGTTTTGGAAGGTCAGAGGTCAATTTGGCACCTTCAGGCACTCTGCTCCATACTCGTTCCACCCAGGGATGATTACAAACTGGTATTCACCCCACCCAGGGACGAATAGCAATATTCGCTCCAGGGTGGGGCGAATAGCAGGTTTGATGGGCAAAAAGTCAAATCTTGACAAATGGCAGCTCAGATCCGCCACTTAACTCTTCCTTCATTGCATGGGAGTGTGGGTGAGCATTTTTGAGCGTTAGAGGCAATTACAAGGGCAGTCATGAAGCCCCTAATCAGGGAGGAATCTTCCCTCCCCTGGAGAGGCATGATTGCCAAGTGGCGCCTCTGCATGCTCATCCAAAGAGACCATTAGGTCTATAAAATGGTGAGTCTTCTCACCCCAAAATATAGAGAGAAGGAGCATTTTGGAGCAACGAAGTGCTATCATTTTATTTTCACACCCACACCCTTTCGAGTTGTGCCTTTCACATCCTTGATCTCTTTTGGAAAGGAGGTCATAGGGTGGTTATTGGAAGCACAAATCCGAAACCAAAACCCGACATTTGGCCACAATATCCCATAAAATTTGCCGACAATACCCCACAAGAGGTTTTGGACCCATCCCAAGTGGATTGGTGCCGAAATCGGGCCCCAAACGGTGGGCGGCCTGCCCCCGGGCGCCCCCCACACTGCTACAGTCCTAATCGCCCCGCTCCGGAGCGATTGGAAATCTATGGCAAATTTCCTTTCTATCATTTTTGCATTCAATTCTATGCTTCTTAGATAGGTTGCCATTTAAATTTCACCTTGTTTTGAGCAATTTTGATCATGTTTCTATCTTCGCTCGCCTTTACTAACTTGCAGGTAGCCCCATCAAATTCCTGGTGATAGATGCCGAATTGGGGAAATCTGACCTTCTGGGTCTTCCCAAAACACCCCCAATTAGCTAATCCCAACTTTGCAGGTGATTTGGAGCTTCCCAGATGTGACATTTGGGACAGTGCCTTTGGACATTTTTGTTGCAGGTCTATTCGTCCCGCCCCGGAGCGAATTCAAATATGTGAGGAATTTCCTGACTGTTCCATTTGTAGTGTTTTCTTTGTGAGGTCTTGATGTCCCTATCAAATTTTTAGATCATTTGGATCCATTTTAGTTATCATTTTATTTATATCTTGCATGCACTAATCGAAGGCGTGGGGATTGCATGTTTTATTTCATCCACAGGTGCTACTGACTATTTCTTGTTTCTTTGAATGTAGGATCTAGGCATTAGAGGAGCAGCAAGGATTCAAGACTCATCAACGCAAGTGGCGGCGATGTTTGGTCCACCCATTTTACATGTGGGCACGCGGAAGAAGGAATAACATCAATGGGTGTAACAAGAACGCATATTTAACGCTCCTAGCCCTTAGAAGGGGAGGAGGCGCATTGTAACCGGGTTCTAAAACATATCAATAAAAAGGGTTGTCTTCCTTATTGGCTTTTTGTTTCGATTCGATTCGTTCATGCTTTCCCTCTTTTCATGCACTTTCATTTCATAGGATTTAGCGTTAAGTTTAGTTCAGTTTGCATCGCACTTGGAGTTTCCTTTTTGCTTCCGTATCCTCATGCTTTCAGTGGCGATCATGGTGGGACCCTTGTCCTCTATTTTTAAGATCAGAAATCTGATCAAAATTTGATTGTTTTTGCTTGCAGGTACCGAGTTTTCAAACGCTGGACTGTTGTTCGTTCCAGCCTGAGGCGAATACAGAGCTGTAATTCGTCTTACCCAGGGACGAATGGGCATTTGCCCCACCCTATGATGAATACAGTCCTGTAATTCATTCCTCCCCGGGATGAATAGCTGCCTGTGCAGTTTCAGGATAGAAACTCAAAACCAGCAGATTTGGGCAGAGAAGAGGTAAGGGTCTTGAACTCTTTCTATCATTTTTTGTTTTTTGTTTTCTATTTTTTTGGTTCTTTGCGTGCTTAAGAAAAGTTGTACTGCATGTTTATTTCCTTTCATGCAAAATAAAAATAACCCCACACATCACGTGGCAACATAAACACCAAGGAGCTGGTCGTAAAACCCCAGCCCTTGATCAAGACCAACGGTGGATTTCATCACCACCTTGGCTTGAATTTTGCATTCATAAACCCCGATCGCTACTATTGCTAGACGTAAATCCTGATGAAAGCTGACCGAGTGTAGCTGGGGTGATTCCCAGTGCATGAGGATAAGTCTTCTATGGTAGGTGTCAAAAATAGGGCGATCCCCCTTTCGTACCGCCTACGTTCCACGTACCATCTGCTCTCACGTACCTATAGTTTCCCTCACGTAAGGGCGGGTATATAGAGAGGTTGGTATATCGGCCTGGCAATGGTATATCGAAGGGGCGACCATTTTTGGGAGTCATAAGAGCCATCATATTACATTTAAACGTCCTTTACAAAATATTTCAAAACAAAATCAAAACACACTAAACCAGGTTTAGGACACACCTTTAATATTTAAACGAGATAATCATTGCTTTGTGTGTGTGTGACCTTTTCTATTTAGTGTAGCATAAAAATCATAAAAAGAAGTAAAAATCTACATAGCTTGTAGAGAAAGCACCACCATGGTGTACACCCGTAGCCAAGCCCAATCACGGGCAGGAGCTACGGAGAGTGTACAAGGGGGCACAAGTCACCTCCGCTATAGCCCCGAGGACTTGGTCATACCGCCTTGGTGGCCTGGCCCACAAGAGAGTCCACATCATTCCATTTCAGAATGGGACTATAGAGGCACCCCTTTGAGGGACACGCCCGTCCATCATAGCCCCTTTCAGGAGGAGTCCTTACACGTGGCGCTCAACATAAACAAGAAGGCTCCCTTAGAAGCTCGATATGAGTGGCCACAACATGATGAAGTGCTAGAGCAGCATAGGGTCCATGAGGAGAGGCCACATGATTATGTCATCCCTCCTTTACCCCCCATCACTGTTAGGAATAAAAATCCGAATCCAGAGCACAAGGCTCTTCAAGCAGGGCGAGCCAACTCTGCCCGCCCCTTTCACATATATGAAAGGGAGCATGAGGAAGACCATCATATTCCTCAAGAGCAATACACAGTGTGAGAGCAATGCACCTCCGTGCCTGCTATTTACCAGAGTCACCTACCGAGGCCAGAACCTCGAGTGAATGCCGCCAACCTCGATAGAGGGAAGCGGCCTATAGAGATCTCGGATCATCACGACCAAGATAAATGTGTAGGAGAGGCATCTAGGCCTCCCAGACTCAAGATGGCGGAACAAATCGACCTGGCAGTCGCCAGACATGCCGCCCGCCAAGCGTAGATTACGCAGCTTGAGCAAGACCAACAGCAGCTAGAGCATCTATATCACCTTAGCAAAGAGCGCATTCGGTGCCAAACAGATGAGCTGCTCCATAACACGGTGCCTGAGAGGGTTCCAACCCCTCGCACCCAAAGAGCAGAACCATATGAGAGGCGCAACCCCTTGGTGCGAGACAGGTCCCCATGACCTTACCAAGTGCTACCTCCGAGACCTCCTAGACCTGAGCGGGAGACCACTCCCAGGAACAACGATGGGCTCCCTCCGTGGGGGCCCACCCATGGTCATAGGTCTCATCCAGGGACTCCTCAAGAAGCCTATGAGGAGTATGAACAAGAAGAAGAGCGGGCCGAAATGCCCTACCAAGGTGGAGGGGCTGCTATCCGGCCACCCCTCCATAGGCCTCAAGTTTCTCACAACCCACAATGGGAGCAAACTAAAGAGGAAGAGATTAAATCTTCCGATGCATATAAAGCACTGCTAGAGCATTTGGAGTCTATGGAAACCAAGACTTCTGGGCCCCAAAAGCCCATGTTACGCCAACTCCATAGTCATCCTGTGCATCCGTCAGTGCCTGCACCCCCTTATCCTGAACACTTTAAGCTGCCTCAGTTGGCAATCTTTAGAGGTGAGGAGGATGCCCAAGAGCATGTGACTAGATTCCTGAGCCAATGCTTTGGCATTCAGGATAATGATGCTTTGTTGTTGAGAACATTCATCACCACGTTCGTAGGCCCTACCTCGGATTGGTTTACTCAATTACCAAAGCATAGCATTAGCAACTTGGATCAGCTAGTGGATGCGTTCCTCGAATGCTTCACCTTCAACACCAAGAAGAAGGCATCACTAAGCGACTTAGCTAGCCTCAGGTAGTATGAGGAAGAAACCATGGTGGCCTATGGGAATCGGTGGAGGACTCTGCTTTCTAAGCTACCCTACCTCCCTCCTATGTCCGACCTCACACAAATGTTCTCAAAAAGTTGTTTGAGATCGATCTCTATGCTATTGTAGCTATAGCAATATGCCACCTTAGAGGAAGCTCTGGCACAAGCTAGAATCATTGAAGAGATCAAGATTCAGGATGGCGAGATAGCCAAGCCAAAGAAGAAAGAATGGTCCAAGAACACCAAAATAGGGACCATGCAACAGAAACCCATTGCGGTCAATCAGGTTGCTATCAACGTCCCTAAGCTTGTACAAGTAACACAGCCCCAAAAGGCTAACTATCAGGTGGTGCCTCTTAACAGTTATGATCGAGAAAATTAGAGGCAAGAACAAAATCAGCAGTGTCACCCTAGGCGACAATTCACACCTTACACAGAGTCCAGAGACTCCCTGTTTGACCACTTGTCAGCGGCAAACTTGATCAACCTACCCGAGATTCAGCCCATAGATCCCAATGCACCAAAACCTAAGGGCTACAGGGAGGATTTGTACTGTAGGTTCCATAGGCGGAAGGGACATGACCTTAATGCCTGTTGGAAGTTTAAGGGCTTGGTGCAAGACCTAATTGATAACAAGACATTAGCGGTGGATAGTCCCATGGCACCAAGCAACCAACAAATGGGGGTCTTTAAGGACCCCTTGCCTACCCATGATGCATAGGCAAAGACCCTACAAGTCAATGAGGTAACGCAGAACTGCCCCATGTAGGGGTATGTAGGGATGATCAGTATAGTGACTCGAAACAGGAGGTATCCGAGTGTAGCTGCCCCCATGGCCACTACAGGTGAGGTGCCAACAATGTCACAACCACAACAACACCTTACACAACCTCCTCCACCTAGACCCATGGCCACAATTTAGACCAAACTCACTCAGAGCTTGAGGACCACGTCGGCTAGGCTCTCCATATATGAGCTCATACAACAATCAACGCCCCATCGGGAGGCTCTAATGGAGATATTGAAAGCCATCGAGTTGCAGCCCCATGAAGCAAATTCTTTCAACAACTTTGTGGGACATGTCAAATGATGCATGGAGCCAGTCATCACCTTTCGAGAAGATGAAGTGAAATCAGTGGCTGATGACATGGCGGATCCACCCCTGCACGTTATCATGCGGGTCAACGGGATTCCGTATAAGAGGGTGTTGGTAGACACTGGCTCATCCAGTAATATCATCACAATAGCGGCATTGAAACATCTGAAGTTGCCAACATCTCATATTACGGCTTCCACATATACACTACGAGCATTCAATGATGCAATATGCTCGATAGTTGGCACAATTGTCCTACCCATCCAAGTGGGACAAAATACTATACCTACATTGTGCCATATTTTGGAAGGTGAGATGGCCTATAACATCTTGCTGGGTCGGCCATGGATCAGGGACATGAAGTGTGTCCCTTCGATAGCTCATCAGTGTTTGAAGTATACATTTGAAGGGGAGGTACATGTAGTCCCGATGGACTTAGAACCCTTCAAGTATTGCAATGCGGTGCAGCTGATGCCGCAATCGACCCTTCCATCCATGCATTTGGATTTTTAGTTGAATCCATCTAGACAGGGTCCGATTCCGTAGGCATCCCCGTTGACAAGTCCATCAAAACCATAGCCGGGTCCATCTTCATCGGCTGGTCCTTCACCAACAATGCCACCTACGGTGGCCACATAGAAGGACAAAGGGAAGAAACCCTTGGAAGAGGCATCACCATCAGTATCAACTATCTCTACTAAGGAGATGCCTAGCAGAATGGAAGTCGAGGCTCCTAGTCCACCCGACATGGAGTGGATTTCGAAAGAACTTCCGTTTCCTCCCCCTCAATCACCAACAATCATCGTTGAAATGGCCAATACGGGCTTGGGGGAGTATCTGGTGTAGAATATTGTAGCAACACCCACACTAGAGTCCATGCAGGACATGGGGAGACCTCGCCTCCCCATCGGTACCATTGTTCCTCTAGGCTACCCACCGAATCAGACAAACTTTGTGTATGGGGGCCTTGATCATGGTACTGAACCATACATGCAAGAGGATGAAGATGAAGAGCCCTTTGCAGAAGATGTCAACTATTTGTCTAACCCAGACTTCGCTTTGAGATACCTTGGCCAATGCAATTGGCATGGATATGGGTTAGGCAGATATGAGCAAGGAGTGCGTGTTCTCTGCCAACCAAGATACCAAATGCCATATGACAAGTCGGGAGTAGGGTTCAACCACCCCCTCCCCTTGGACATCTTGGTAGAGAACATGCAAGGCCTAGGGATAGGCAACAAGGGGGGATTGGCATTAGATCCATATGCCAACCCTAACATGACATATACACTGGGAGATTATCTCCCATTGTTGACAACCAACCTTGTTGACCTCAACAACCCTTTCCCTTCGCTCGAAAGAGGAGAAAGTTCAAAAACACACCTACAAGAGAGGTGTAGACAAGGTCAAGAAGGATCTTTCGAGGACGAGTCAGAATATGAGGTAGCACCATGGGATCCCTTCGAATCAGATAGCAATCATTCACAAGTGACCCCCATGGATGATTATCAGGAAAGCCTCTTGGCAATGTTCCCTTTGGTGGCTCCCATCGAGCAAGTGCCACCACAAGGCAATCAGGCCCCACCGTAGAGAGCGAAACAACCCCAATGGGGCCAGATCAATTTGCTCGAGCAAGATGAGCCTCTAATGTCACAAATAGTTGTTGGAGCCAATGAAGGCCTTTGGATCTCCGACAATGATTATGAAGATGAAACTGAGATGGCCTATCTCAATCATATGCGACAGCAACAATACCCCTTAGAGATTAATGACATATTTGAACAGTTAAACATAGTGCCAGGGCATGAGTGGTACGTAGACCCAGCACGGTGGGAACAAGTGTTGAATCCACCACTTTGGGCATACGAAGAATACCTTCCACCCAGAGACCCTATAGCGATATCAGTGTCGAGGGTAGACCCTATCTTCCTATCCACACATAGGGCCGATCCATTCATGCCAATACCTCCAGAGCCAGACCCAGAGCACAGAGAACATCCAAAATGTTCGAGTCACCACACCCATGGTAATGGAGACCAAAATCATTTCATCAACATGATCTCCATTGACTTAACCACCCCCATCCATAACCTGACCGATCCAGCATAGTCGTTGTATCTAGACATAGATGCCATAGACTGGGATCACGTCAATTCACCTCCATCCCCATCAGAGTATTGGCCTTTTGGTAAAATGCTTCATTTTACCCCAGGGCCAACTCAGGATATCTTCCATGCTGAAGAGGAACCCGAGGTTCCCAACGTAGATTTAAACTCAGCGAATGATATCCATTTGATCCCAACTCCACACCAGTTGGAGGATGGATCCCACATGTCGATCGAGGAGATGACTGACGTAGACATCGGCTCTGATCCAATGAATCCACAGATTATCAAGCTAGGGGTAAGCTTATCCCCCGAAGAGCAAGCCGACTACATTACCCTTCTCAAAGAGAAGAAGGAGGTTTTTGCATGGTCCTACAGAGACATGTCGGGGCTAGATCCATAGCTAGTCATGCATAATCTAACGCTTGATCCGACAGTCAAGCCAGTTAAGCAAAAACTATGCAAGATGCACCCAACAGTGGCCTTGATGGTCAAAGATGAATTGCAAAAGTTGTTGGATGCACAGTTTGTCATCTACGTGGATTACCCACCATGGTTGTCCAACATGGTGCCCGTCAAGAAGCCTGATGGGAGGATTCGCATATGCACTAATTTTTGAGATCTAAACAAAGCGAGTCCTAAGGATGATTTCCCCTTGCCAAGCATCGACGCATTGGTAGACGCTACAACAGGCCACGAAATGCTTTCCCTCATGGATGGTTTCTCGGGATACAATCAGATTCGTATCAATCCCGAGGACCAACTAAAAATGGCGTTCACAATGCCTTGGGGGACATTTTGTTATAAGGTCATGCCTTTTGGCCTTAAAAATGCTGGCGCCACCTACCAACGTGCCATGACGTACATCTTCCATGACTACATGCATAAAACTTTGGAAGATTACATGGATGATTTGTTGGCCAAATCTCTTTTGCGCCCAGATCATCTCGATGACTTAAGCAAGATCCTCGATCGCCTCATGGAACATAAAGTCGATTGAATCCCAAGAAGTGCGTATTTGGCATCACATCTAGAAAACTCTTGGGTTTCATAGTCTCAAAGCGAGGCATCGAGGTGGACCCAAACAAAGTCAAGGCAATCCTTGAAATGCTTCCCCCAACTACCATCAAGCAGCTCAGAAGCCTACAGGGAAAGGTCACGTCAATCAAGCGCTTCATAGCGCAGCTATCTGACAAGTGCCGACCCATGAACAAATTATTGCATAAAGGGGTAGCATTTCACTGGGATGACGAGTGCCAGTCAGCCTTTGATGACATTAAGCAATACTTGGCTTCGCCACCAGTATTGGCACCACCCAGACCAGGAGTGTCATTCTACTTATACATCTCAGCTACTGAGGTGGCATTGGGCGCCATGCTAGCCCAGAAAAATGAACTTCACAAAGAATAGGCTACTTACTATCTTAGCCGCACCCTGGTCAGTTATGAACTTAACTATGCATACGTTGAGAAACTCTGCTTGGCAGTGGTGTTTGCTACCAAAAAGCTATGCCACTACATGTTGAGCAACACTACGTATGTTGTGTCTAAGGAGAATCCATTGCGATACATGATGAGTCGCACTTATCATAGTAGCCACACGGCAAAATGGATCATGTTGTTGATGAAATTTGACATAGAGTTTATTGGACAGAAATCCATCAAAGGACAAGTCATAGCCGATCAACTAGCAGAGGCTCCTCTCGAAGATGATCAGCCTCTGGTCATAGAACTACCCGATGATGGGGTCTTCCATGTCTCAGAATCACCAGATTCTGATGAGCCTGAGTCACAGGCCGACATAACCCTATTTTTTGATGGTTCTAAATGTGAGCAAGGTGGTGGTGTGGGAATTGTATTCTTCACACCACAAGGGGCTCCAATGCCTCTGTCATTTAAATTAGACTTCCCGTGCACCAACAATAATGCCGAATATGAAGCCTTGCTCATAGGTCTTCAGACAACAATCACCATGAACATCAAATGATTGAACATCTTTGGTGATTCGCTGTTAATTGTCAACCAAGTCAAAGGGGTATTCCAATGTAAATGCCCAGTTCTACAGGCCTACAAAGCCCTTGTGGACAAATTCCTGGCAAATCTTGAATGGTACGACATCGAGGCACTCCCTCGGTCATCGAATCATTTTGCGGACACTATGGCCTCCTTGGGGTCATTAATCCCGCAAGACATTTCTGGTGATATGACAACCATTCAAGTCAAAATGCTATCGCAATCCGTGATGGAGCGCGCAAGCTCTGACTTGACGCCAGGAATCCACTTGATCCAGATTGAACCATCTTCGGACACGTTCTCTCGAATCCATGATCATCTGAATCATGCCAACTGGGGGTCCTTGTTCTCCCCTACTCCCCTTAATAGCAACACAATGCTATTCTTGCAAGTTCTCTCCCACTCAACTTTTGCTAGGGATGAACTTCAAGAGGGATTAGTTGTTCATACCATCGAGGTTTCTGATCAGCAGGATTGGTATTCACCCATAAGGGACTACCTCAAGTTAGGTAACCTCCCACTTGGATTGACGCATGCCACAAAATGAGCATTCAAGCAGAAAGCGGCAAAGTATGTCTTGTTAGGAGACATTTTGTACCATCACAGCTATGAAGGAATCCTCCTTCGTTGCTTGGACCAGCAGGAGTCCACTTGGGCGATCGCCCAAGCGCACGATGGTACGTGCGGTGGCCACTTCAGTGGTATGGCCATCGCAAAGTGCATTCTCTGCATGGGCTATTATTGGCCATATTTAGAGCGAGATTGTTGCGCATATGTAAGGAAGTGCATGAAATGTCAACACCATGCTAATTTGACACACGTACCTTCCCAGGCCTTGCAGCCGATCCAATCGGCTTGGCCATTTTTATAGTGGGGCTTAGATCTAATCGGTAAGATCTCCCCTACATCGTCAGGTCATCACACGTTTATCATAATGGCCATAGAGTACTTCACCAAATGGGTGGAAGCAGTTCCGCTTACCTCTACGATTGGACCCCGCATTGTGGAGTTCATTTTACATAACATCATATGTCATTTTGGTATTCCATCCAAGATAATTTTGGATAATGGGACGTCATTCAAGAACAAAGACGTGCGTGCTTTGACCACAAAGTACAAAATTCAGCACAATTTTTTGACACCCTATTATCCATAGGCAAATGGGCAAGCAGAGGCGTCAAACAAAATGCTAGTTGCCATCCTCAAAAATATAGTCATAGATAGTCATAAGGATTGGCACATTCAGATCCCACTTGCCCTATGGGCTTATCACACTAGCATTCGGACGCCCACTAGGGCAACTCCATTTTTGCTCGTGTATGGCTCCGAGGCTATCATGCCTCTCGAGTTGGAAATTCCTTCCCTACGCATATCAATGCAAGAGTTCATCGATGATGACACTGCATGATAGGCCCGGTTAGACCAGCTTACGTTGCTCGATGAACGACGCGTTAATGCTCTCGAGCATTTACGTATCTATCAAGAGCGACTTAAGAAAGCATACAACATGAAAGTTCACTTGAGGGACTTTCAGGTTGGTGACCTGGTACTAAAAGAGAACCAATAGAACTCTAGCTTGCCACCCCATCTAAGGGACAAGTTCATGGCAAACTGGTTAGGTCCCTATGTAATTGATAGTAAGATAGGACCTGGAACATACCGGCTAGCCTCTCTTGATGGAATCAAGGAACTAGAACCCTTGAACATCAGTCATTTGCGGCCATTCCATATCTAAAAGAGCCATAGCCCAATCCCAAAATGCTCCAAGGATTCCCATAATCGCTTGGTCAACCCCAAAATGCTCCAAGGATTCCTACAATCGCTTGGTCATCCCAAAATGCTCCAAGGATTCCCATAATTGCTTGGTCAACCCCAAAATGCTCCAAGGATTCCTCCAATCGCTTGGTCAATCCCAAAATGCTCCAAGGATTCCTACAATCGCTTGGTCAATCCCAAAATGCTCCAAGGATTCCCACAATCGCTTGGTCAATCCCAAAATGCCCCAAAGGTGCCCATTATCCCTTTGGTCAAACCAAATGCTCCAAGGATTCCTACCATCGCTTGGTCAATCCCAAAAAGCTCCAAGGGTTCCCACAATCGCTTGGTCAAAAATAAGAAAATTCAAAAATAGTAAAATCATCAAAAATAACAAAAATTTGCATCTCATTTCCAGGCATGCTCAAACTCATCACAACAATAAAAAAGCTCTTTTGCATCTCATCTTCATACTCACAAAAATCAATCTATCAAAAATGCAAAAATAATAGTTGCATTAAGCATAACATCCATACATTGCATATTTGTGGTCATACAGGTCAAGGCACCATAGACTGTAATTACTTGGCAAATCCATCTTGTTCCACATTTCTCCATTCTATAAGCAATCCATCAAAAATAAATGCCATTCACTTCTTTTTACCATATCATAGTCAGTGGTCTTCTAATGTATCAAGAGTTTTCGTCATTCAGTCGTCATTAGCTTTCTAGCCAAATACTTACAAAGTCAAACAGATTTTACAAAGGTAGAGTTCTACTTGGATCACACCTTGTTACGTAGCATCCCAACACAAATTAAAACACATAAAAAATTCCCAAGTTGTGTGAATGAAAGATGAAACCTGCAAAGCAATCCAGGTCACCATAAGCGAAATGGTTATCTTGCTCATCCCCCTGTGCGAATGACCCCAAGAATGCTGAGAGTTGGCAAAAGGACAAGCATCTTCCCTACCCAATTCCCCAAGAATCCCCAGTTCTCAAAAAGTTGCAAACATCATAAAATTTTGCAAAAAGTCAAAACTCCAAAAAAATTTGACATCACCACCAAAGTGCATACATCAAAAGGCACATACAATAGTGATTCTCATCACTCGAAATTCAAATCCCTTGCTCAAAAGAAAAAAAATATATATATAACAAAAATAAATAATGATTTTTATCACTATATAAGAGCAAGTATCCCAATATAATTGAAGAAAAGAAGGGAGTCAAACTTGAATCCCTGGAACTCTCAGCATTCAGAAGGTCATGAAGTAAACCTCAGTACCGGTTTGGTGGATAACCTATCGGTCACTGGTGGTGAACCTCCCGCATGATGATATACCTGTCACATTACACTCGTGCACAAATCAATGTTTGCATGTGGATGAGCTAGCTTATGGTATCCGAGATAGCACCACAGATTAATCTAACTAAATACAACAAAGGAAGTTAGTGGAGCTAATTAGGTGATCCTCAGTATAGGTTTGGTTGACAACCTATCTAGCACTGGCGGTATCCTGACAAATACCACATAAACGAACTCAATTGCACACATAAGGATGTGAAATAACTTGGTCAAAGACAAGTCCGATTCATACCTTGTTCAAAAGTCTTGTAAGATAAAGTACAGTCATGGCTAGTTAGTTAAAACATCTGAGTCTCAGAAAACCTTAACTACATTCCAAACCAACTATGCTATCTTTCATCCTCGCATTGTCATCAGAAAATACAAAAATAGCATGTATACAACAAAAGTCAGTTACCACAACAATCGCCTAATAAGACAAAAAGCCATAAGTTCTAAACAGTCTATGGTGCCCCCACCAAAAATCACAAATTCAATTCATCCATTCCATTTGCATATCCTAAAAATTAGGAACATTTGCATTCATCATAACATATGCATCCATCAATGTAAATTAACATACATACATACACATTCATCAATCATTGTGCATAACATCAAATCATGACATGTGTATAAATAAAATAAAGTCATCTGTATATATATCATCAAAAATGCCCGTAGGCTACAATAATCGGTCATCTGACCCCACAAAAAGCCAAAAGCTCAAAAACCCCAAGCCTAGGGCATCGACCACCATGATCACGTAGGATCGGTGCGACGGGAACTACCCCCCATGGTGTGGGTCCTATGAGACCCCTCAGGGTGGCTACTGCTAGCCCCCGCATCATGCCTACTCGAGCCCCCCTCATCCAGTCACCTACGTCGAGAGGATGTTGACTGCTCAGTATCGCTCCCTCTCGAGCGGTGCGATGATCCACCTCCACTAAATGTAGGGACCCACCCATCGAGGTGGCTAATCTCCACCTCTAGCTCCAATCGATGCCGCACCAAGTCCATCTCCCACTGGCGATACGTAGCCAAGTTCTCATCACGTTGCACCAAGGCCCTCTCCCTCTCTACCAGCTACGTCCGTAGGAGATCCCTCTCCTACGTAGCATCGGTATCCCCATCCTATCGATGGTATGCAGCCCATGCATTCTCCCGCTCTACTAGTTGCATGCATAGGAGATCCCTCTCTCGTAGCGCATCCCCCAGCTCCTCATCGTGCCTCCATAGCAGCCCCTCCAATCGTGCATTCTCAGTGCGTAACCCTACCTCCATGTCCTTCAAAACTACCTAAGGCATTGGCATCTCTGGAATAGTAGCCTGCTCTGGCTCCCACTATTTTGAGACGTCCTGCATCTCTGGCTGATCTGGACCCCCATCATCCACATCCACATCATCCACCTCCACCATGTTCGCATCCTCCAGCGGAGCTCCCCAATCATCTCCTGGTGCCTCGGCACCCTCCCCGTCTGTTGCTACCTCCGTGCCTCCCAGTGGCCCCTCTCCCTGCCATCACCATAGTACCCACCACTGGTCATACTCTACGGTAGTCCCGACGTCGTCCACATCCAGGACATCAATCATCGCATCTGAATCCTCACCAAGTGGTGCGATGACTAGCCGGTCCAGAGTCCTCTCGTCCCCCGACATCGATAGACCACGGGCTCACCAGGAAACCCCTGGTGCACCCCAAACTATCATGTCACCCGACTATAAGGGAAGAACTCCTGCTCGGTCCCATGCCACCCAATCAGCCACCGCCCCCTGCGTACCCATCGGAGCCACTCTCCAGCCTCAGGCCAGGCTGGACAGTCCCGGTAGGGGCGCCAGAACACCTCCCCTGGAGCAAGCCGAGCGAAGGCATCAGCATAGTGCCCTACGACACCTGCCCACCATCGACTCTATCCTTGCTCCTCAGACCACCGCCATAGAGCCGCGTAACCTATATCCTTATCCACCATCTCTGCTCGAGTAGTCCACGGTAACCCCATCGGCCTCTCCACCGCTATGTGTTGCCAAGCCCAGCTCTGCAATAGATAGCTACAGCCAATCCCCTTCCGCCTCTGATAGCGGACCTCGTACAACTCACCATAGAGTTGTGCCAGTAGCGTCTGTCCCCACCTCATGATCAGGGGCTCATGCGTCGAACACTCCACCAACCGACAGACCACATCCAACAGGTTCCATGGGAACCTCGCACCTGACGAGTCAGGTAGCAACATGTTGGAAATGAGGCCCATAAGTACTGCATGCCTCACTCCCAACACCCCCTTCTCCAACCACCATCGAACTAGAATCCCGCCAATCTGGAAGTCACCCTCTACCCTCTCCACTGGGCTATCCACACCCACCTCCTCCCCATGCCTAAAGCAGTGTGTCAGCACTGCTGTCCGTTGATCACGCGACGTCGTCCTGATAGGCAATCCATCTATCGAAATCCATAGAATCCGATAGACATCTTCCAAGGTCACTGTCATCTCCCCTGTTGGGATATGGAAGGTGTTGGTCCGGGGATCCCACAAGTTGATCAAGGCCATCAGATAGGCTCGATCCCCGACCATAGGCTCCAGTCGAGTCACCTGCTTGAGCCCAAGGGCATCAAGCCACTCCCAGTCTGCCAAAGTCAGTGCCTCTCGCGCTTCAGTAAAAATAGTAGGCACACGATACCGACTCTTCACAACCTGCAAAAGAAAACAACACAAAAACATTAAAATCATGAAAAATTGTATAACAGTAACATGAATATACAACAATGCATAAAACAAAGTACAAGCTAAAAACAACCAAATTCACAAAAATTCAAAACATTCATAGTTTGTCAGTCTTAGGGTTTTGTACTCTAAGTTTAAAATGGACAGACAATTTAAAAACAAAAAAATTTTAGTTTATTAAGTTTAAAGAATTAAAAAAAAACAATTTTCACATACGTTGTCGGCTTAGGGTTTCTGTACTCTAAGTTTAAAACTGACAGACAATTTAAAAACAAAAAATAATTTTCACATACAGTTTGTCAGTCTTAGGGTTCCTGTACTCTAAGTTTAAAACTGACAGACATTTAAAAAAAAAAACAATTTTCACATACAGTTTGTCAGTCTTAGGGTTTCTGTACTCTAAATTTAAAATGACAAATTCAACCTAAAAAAAAACTAGGGTTTCGTGGTCAGTGTATCCTAAGGTTTTCGTGTAACACAAACATCACAAAATACAAAATTTTTCTTTTACTTAAGGTTTACCTTATTGTAAAAAGAAAACAAATTTTAGACTTTTATCACGTCTTTTCAACATACATGTAACCTAGGGTTTCATTTTTGCGAAGCCAACTAAAAAGAAAAACAAATTTTTAAACTAAGTTTTGAACTCAGTTTTTTTGTCTACCTAGGGTTTTTACCTAAGTTTTCATGAAGTCATAAGACAACAAGTCACGCATAATGACATACATTTAATTAAGGCTTTTATTTTGAACAAACTACAAAAGCAACCATAAATAAATTGCGGTATTAAAAACTGTCACAACACAAGCAATAACGAGGAGGATCACTTACTGGTCTCGCTTCGGCTCCGCCGCTCGATCCGGTTCATGCACTCATGATGTCGGGAGAAATTCGGTAGCACTTCGCTTCACAGAATTAACCTCCTCCTCCTCAGAGCTCCAATTCGCCAGGAAAAATGAAGGCAAATGAGCCCAAAACTCAGTTTTGGCCTTTAAATAGGGTTTTTTGAGCTTGTAATCGTTCTTCCCTGGGATGAGCACTCTGGTTAGCACTCGTCCCACCTTGGGATGAATACTAAACTGGTATTCGTCCCACCCAGGAATGAATACAGGGCAAAAATTTCAAAAACATCAAAAAATGAACAAAATGACCCAAAAACAAACAATAAACTTGCCCGATGAGAGTGCTTTTGCACTCGACATTCCGGGCATGCAAAATAGACGTCGGGGTCACAAATCCTCACTATCCTATTCCCTAAGAAGGCTACCATAGCCGGACCGCTCCACGGGAAGATGAATTGTCGAGAATTTCATCCCCAAATGGCGTTACCAAAAAGGGTTAACACCCACCAAAAATAGGGCTAAATGTCGAAAAACTGCACACACTTTCAACGATAAACATCTGAAGGCACCCTTACACAAGTCATCTTGGGTCAAGCGACTCGTCACTTTTCTCATGCAGGTCATTCCCTCATCGATTCGTCGCTTGAGGGGGTAGTCACACTTAGTCACCAATCAACAAATACACACCCAATCATGGAAATGACATGCATTCAAAGAATCATTGACAAAGACAATCACGCTCCTGCTTGGGGCAGCAAACAAGCAATAATCACAAGCTGATCAAACACTTGGCATTTCGTGAATCATGAACTCAAGGTTCCCATAGACAAAAGGTTGCGCCCTTTGCCTATTCATGACTGATCAATGTCCAAGATCAAGTAACACCTCACCGAAAAAGGTTAACACTTGAATTGAGTTCCTTCGCTCGTCAGAAGCAAGGATTCAAGAATGCATGCCCTTTCCATACTTGGGGCATCAAAATTTGGTTAGGTTACTTGAGAAACCCTAATCATTAGTGCTTTGGTTATCTATTTTTGCTCAGCACTGTGCCACGCACAACGCTTCCCAAAAAGGGGCATCTGTAGACACCAAAACAACACCAATCCGATTATGTGACTGCAAACACTGATCGCATTGACACACACAGCCCCAAGGGCAGCCCCCAGAGGTTAAACAGTGGTCCTAACCACTCTCACAGTAGTTTTGGAAGGTCAGAGGTCAATTTGGCACCTTCAGGCACTCTGCTCCATACTCGTTCCACCCAGGGACGATTACAAACTGGTATTCGCCCCACCCAGGGACGAATAGCAGTATTCGCTCCAGGGTGGGGCGAATAGCAGGTTTGATGGGAAAAAAGTCAAATCTTGACAAATGGCAGCTCAGATCCACCACTTAATTCTTCCTTCATTGCATGGGAGTGTGGGTGAGCATTTTCGAGCGTTAGAGGCAGTTACAGGGGCAGTCATGAAGCCCCTAATCAGGGAGGAATCTTCCCTCCCCTGGAGAGGCATGATTGCCAAGTGGCGCCTCTGCATGCTCATCCAAAGAGACCATCAGGTCTATAAAATGGTGAGTCTTCTCACCCCAAAATATAGAGAGAAGGAGCATTTTGGAGCAACGAAGTGCTGTCATTTTACTTTCACACCCACACCCTTTCGAGTTGTGCCTTTCACATCCTTGATCTCTTTTGGAAAGGAGGTCATAGGGTGGTTATTGGAAGCACAAATCCAGAACCAAAACCCGACATTTGGCCACAATATCCCATCAAATTTGTCGACAATACCCCACAAGAGGTTTTGGACCCATCCCAAGTGGATTGGTGCCGAAATCGGGCCCCAAACGTGCGCCCCCCCACACTACTGTAGTCCTAATCGCCCCGCTCCGGAGCGATTGGAAATCTATGGCAAATTTCCTTTCTATCATTTTTGCATTCAATTCTATGCTGCTTAGATAGGTTGCCATTTAAATTTCACATTGTTTTGAGCAATTTGGATCATGTTTCTATCTTCGCTCGCCTTTACTAACTTGCAGGTAGCCCCATCAAATTCTTGGTGATAGAGGCCGAATTGGGGAAATCTGACCTTCTGGGTCTTCCCAAAACACCCCCAATTAGCTAATCCCAACTTTGCAGGTGATTTGGAGCTTCCCAGATGCGACATTTGGGACAGTGCCTTTGGACATTTTTGTTGCAGGTCTATTCGTCCCGCCCCGAAGCGAATTCAAATCTATGAGGAATTTCTCGACTGTTCCATTTGCAGTGTTTTCTTTGTGAGGTCTTGATGTCCCTGTCAAATTTTTAGATCATTTGGATCCATGTTAGTTATCGTTTTATTTATATCTTGCATGCACTAATCGAAGGCGTGGGGATTGCATGTTTTATTTCATCCACAGGTGCTACTGACTATTTCTTGTTTCTTTGAACGTAGGATCTGGACATTAGAGGAGCAGCAAGGAGTCAAGACTCATCAACGCAAGCGGCGGCGACGTTTGGTCCGCCCATTTTACATGTGGGCACGCGGAAGAAGGAATGGCATCCATGGGTGTAACAAGAACGCATATTTAACGCTCCTAGCCCTTAGAAGGGGAGGAGGCGCATTGTAACCGGGTTCTGAAACATATCAATAAAAAGGGTTGTCTTCCTTATTGGCTTTTTGTTTCGATTCGATTCGTTCATGCTTTCCCTCTTTTCATGCACTTTCAATTCATAGGATTTAGCGTTAAGTTTAGTTCGGTTTGCATCGCACTTGGAGTTTCCTTTTTGCTTCCGTATCCTCGTGCTTTCAGCTCCCAAATCTTGGCATATCAAAATTAATGATCACCTATTGTAGCATGTTTTAACCAACTTTTCCTCTAATGAAAATATATATGTTAATAAAGTAAAAATGAGATAATGATTCTTGTGCTCTATTTTGATGATTTGATCATAATTGGTAGTTCAAAATAATTGGTTAATGATATGAATATTATTCTAAAAACATCATTTGACATGATAGATTTGGGGCTTTTGATATGTTGTCTTGGCTTGGAAGTTTAGGAAAAGAAAAGTCACATTATGGTCACACAAATAAAGTATGCCAAGACAATACTAGAAAAATATAAGATAACGGATTTCAAACCTAAGGTGACACAAATGGAGTAAGGCTTACAAATATCTAGATATATAAATAAACCTTAGGTATTGGTACTCTTTATCATCAACTAATCAAGAGTCTCATATACCTAAAAAATACTAGGCCTGATATGAGTTTCATTGTTAGTTATATTTTGAGATTTATGTAGGAATGTAAAGTAAGTAATTAGAAGATAATAAAGAGGATATTGTATTATGTTCAAGGTACAATAGAATATGGTATGGAGAATAATAATACTTTTATACAAGGATACATGGAATGAAATTATACTAAGATTTTTATATGACATAAGATCAACATCTATATATATGTTTCATCATGGATCTAGATCTATCTCTTAGCACAGCAAGAAATAACATGTAGTGGTATTGTCATTCACAGAGGTAGAATATCATGCTACACAAGGAGATACATGCGAATAAATATACTTACAAGCATATTATCAAATATTGGCATGTGCAAAAATCAATAAACAAAATTGAATTGTAACTTCAAGGTATTCTAAAATTGGTTAAGAATATTATATTTCATAAAATAACAAAGCATGTTAGAGATAAATGTCATTTCATTCAGGAAACGTTTTAGTAGATTTAGCTCTAATACATTCCCAATGGAAACCAACTTGTAGATATTTTTAGAAAGGCACTTGCCTATACAAAATTTAAAATATTTCACACTTCTCTTTGTATATTAAATAATGCAATAAGGAAATATGTTAGAAAATTATTACATTATTTATGTAGTATTTGAAAAGGTAGAATATAAAGAGACATGTTGGTCTCCAAATCACCAAGAGTCTCTTGAGAAACCAAGAGACATATTAATGTACATATTTTTAAGGTTGGTTGGTCTATGTGATTGAATGAAATAATATTTTTTTGTTTCTTGATCCATTAACTTGGTTATTGTAAAAAACTAAATCTATGGTGTTCAAATATTTTATGAGGAATAAAAATGCTTTTCAAGTCTGTTATACCTAGATATTTGACAACGGAGGGAAAAAATTAATGGTTTAATAGAAGTTGCATGCTAATGATTAAATAAACAAAAGTGCCTTGTTAATTTAATGGTTTATATCTAGCCTAGTGACCAAAATTGTTAGAGTAAAAAATACAAGTTCACATAAAACCTTTAAACTAGATTTTGGTGATGCATGAATGAAAGACTTTAGTTATCTTGAACTTAGACATGGTCTTTCATTCATTAATGGAATACTTAGTCAATGCTTTAAAAATTTAAGCAACTAGTTTGTACATAAATTAACCTATAATATAAAATATAATATTATAGTATTTGTTGTGAATTGGGTCTTTTGAGATCATATTTTATTATTAGGATATTATTTAAGAAAGGACAAATACCATCTCTTTATATTGAAGCCTTTATGTTGAAAAATGAGTTTTGCTAACCATGACTTGTACATCTATGCTTAAAGGTATAAAATCAATTAAATTATCATTCACAATAAATGGGGTAAATTTATATAAATGGTCATATAAAATGGAGAAGATATTATTAGGTTCATAAAAAGAAGCAAATTTGATCAAACCATTTAGGTCCATGTATGGCCATAGAGAACAAAGAATGCCTCATCAAAGATAAAAAAAAGAGTGGATCCCTAGGATTTAAGAAGGTTGTGATTCCTTAAATTTCTATTAAACATAATAAGTTAAGGACTTATTAGAAATCCTTTGATAAATGAAATTAATTTGGATGTTCTGAATTGTTTAAATAGCTTAGATTTTCTAAAAAAATGTATAGTCATAATATGAATCTAGAATAACATTTTATTGCTGCATCGATCTCCTTTCAAAAATAAGGGCAATATAGCTAGATAGTCTAAATTAATAGAGTATTTTTCTTCTTTTGTAAACTCAAATATCATTTAGAGTGCTATTCCTTCACGATTTCAATATATAAGAGATAAAATATACATTAGACATGCTTGTTTAATAGAAATATTGGATAGATTTTTATTATATAATACATGGTTCCTATACATTTTATTGTGAGCAAGATAATCTCACAAACCTATTGTCTTAATATTTTATCTATTAAATTATAGCCATGGTAATTCATTTATATTTTAGTCTATGTGGATGAGAGACCCTCATTTTTTCTATATGATTATGTTATAGTGGGATAAAACAAGGTTTGAAGGATCATTTACATACAAATTTGTTCATAAAATAAAATATCTATTGGGGCTAATAAAAATTTGAAACACAAAATATTTTGGTAGTATGATAAAATTAAATTCAAGATCAATAGTTTATAATAGATAGTAGAAATTAATGGAATGCATCCGTAGAGACAAAAATGAAACATCAGATATAACTAACTAAAAATGAATAAACCAAGTGACACAATAAATTGCACAATGTAATAGATCTAATATTATTATTGTTGGGGGATTTGAGTACAATCAAATGTGACCCCAAATGTGGGATTTTAAATTTTTATTTAGATACAATGAGTACAATAATGCAAGGGTTCTCCGAAACCCTAGCTAGAAATGCTTGTGGTGTTTGTAAAACTCGTTCTTGCTCCCAATAGAGTTAAGTGGGCTTTAAATATCCATAGAGCCAGGCCACTCCATATAAAATAGCTATCCAAAATTGATGAATATCCATACCTACACACATAAATATAATCACATGGAGTCAATAATAACTATGATGGCTCCACTGCGTGAGACCCTTAGATATCAATAAAACCTTAGCTATTGATAAATAAAATTGCATGCAAATCTAAATATATTGAAATGAAATAAAAGAGATGTATTTGCCTTGCTTCTTATTTATTGTCTATATATGAATGGATTTGTTGTAGGTCGACATTGTAGATGTGCCCTGGAAGCCCCAAAGAATCTTTTTTGTCTTTAGAACAAGCTTCTAAAATGTAGTAGGGTACCTAGGAATGCGGTCGAGAGCAGCGAGGCACTTGGGAAGAGCTATGGGGTGCCTAAGAAGAGTAGTGGGGCACTTGGAACTATGATGGATAGTAGTAGAGTACTTGCGAAGAGTGGTGGGGTACTCGAGGAGAGCAATAAAGCAATCGAGAGGTCATATTAGACCTATAGAAGCAGATCTAATGGTGGGAAATGATGTGATAATGGTGGCAACAAGTGAGGGGATGAGGGATATGGTGAAAATAATGGGGTTAGGGTGCAAAGGCTATATTGGGGCCTCTTGTAAATCAGAGTATTCCAAAATTAGAGACTCAGTAAAATAAAGGGTTGAGCCATCAAAATAGCTCCTACTTATAATCTAACCTAGGGTATCCTAGGTTTTCAATGACACTAATTGTGTGGCTGATATTAAAGCATCCAAGGGTGGATATTAAGTTTAGGGTATGGCATGTTGGATGGCTAGGATTTATTTATTTATATCAATATGTATTTATTAAATATATATATATATATAATATAATATTAAAATATTAATATTTAAATATTTATATTATAAATATATAAATAATAGGTAGAAATGGTGGGAAATCTAGGATTAAGGGCAAGTGGCTATGATTTGGTGGTGGAAATGATGCTAAAGCATGTATGGAGGACAAGTGGCTAGATTTTGGTGTCCACAGACACCTCTTTTTGTACCTTATTGTGTAAAACACAATATGGTGCAAAAATACAAGACACCTAATTGGGCTAGGCATAGAAGCATATTCTCTCTCTTTTTGAAATATGAAAATGATATTGCAAGCCAAAAGAATAAATAATTTTAGAGTTACTGCGTATCTTACCTCCTTAATTAGCGAATGATTTTGGGATGAATGTCACAAGCCAATTGAAAATGAATTGAAGAAACATTGTGTAAATAAGGAGATGGGAATGATGAAATGTGCGATCATGTTTTACACCAATGGTTGAGGGTATTGGTGAAATGGAAAATATGAATACATTTATTTTTTCCCCCAAAAATTAAGGGTTTTGGGAGAAATTATGATGATGATTGCGTCTATTTTTACCCCAATAGGTGAAGGATTTTGTGTTGATATGTAGATGTCATGATCATGTAAAATGTATCTCATTGTGCAAAAATCATAATCAAATTTTAGTTGCCCCAAATCTTGGGTGATTCCATGATTTGGAATAATTTTTTATCATATGGCATCATTTATATGCAATATGAAGATGCAAGGGTAAAAGAAAGAAGTCATATTTGGAGTGCCTGATAGTTACTGTAGGATAATTCCTCTCAAATGGAACCAATAACTCTAGCTAGAGCCAGTCACTATGATGACTATCAAGGAAATTGGGAATGATGTGATTTGAAATTTTGTCCATGTTTTAAGCCTCATGAACTAGGCCACCAATGATAGATTTTTAGCAAGATTCATCTTTTGTCAAAGGTTCACTTAGAATGTGAGGAACCAAATTTGATTGTGCTTTCAAACTAGGATATGTGGAATGATGATGACGACCAAGTGTTCTTATGGTAGTTCATTCATATTATCAAATTGCTAAAATCACCAAGTATATAGAACAAACCACTATATACAAGATTCACTTGAAATTTGGCATGTGTGGATAAATGGATGATAAATTCTGATGTTGGTAAAATTGGAAATTTTGATAATGAAATGTGATGATTTTATGAAGAATAAAAAATTGATTGGAGCATATTGAATAGCATATTGTTTAATCTGGTGCTTTTTTGAACACAAAATTTGATTTATTGGTCCAAATCAACTTATGTTTTCATAGAAATTGGTGGGATGATGGGAATTATGATGCACATTATGAAGATGATCATTTTGTAACAATTTGGAATAGTTTGACATGTTTTGTAAGTGGAATTGTGTTTTCTATGACTTGTGGTTGCAAATGAAAATTATGCATCCAAACTAATCTTTGTTTTTACGAAACATTATTTTATAATGGATTTGATGTGTGGGTGAAATTTTGTGAAATTTGAATTATGTAAGCTACTATTTTGATTGATTTTTCCTTCTTTCGATTTACGTGATAAGCATTCGCATGCATTTTTGATGTGTAGAAAATACCTCACTGCACTTCAGGGCACCAAGAAATTGACTCATGTTTTTGTGCATCCTAGAAAGCATCCATGTGTGCTTAATCTTACCTGAAATGCTCCATGGCACTTCAATGCGCATGTAAAAGCTATAAATAGCATGTAGATTCAAAAATAGATCTCATTTGCATGTTTATAAGTTTGAGAAGCTACGTATGAGGGGTGAAGTGGATTGAGGAGATGTGTGATGTAGTTAAATTTGGAATGGAATCTATGGAAGCAGAGGGAATGAATGCAAAAACTAGAGTGGAGGCAAGATTTGCAAAGGTAATGTATTTTGAAGCTTTTATGCATTGTGCAAATATTTTTGTTGTTTTTTTTAATGAAATGTGTTTATTGCTACAGTTGCATATTTTGGAGCCACGAAATCAATTATCTCCTCTTGTTTTGGGAATGAGGAATTTTTTGTCAAATATGAAGTGGAAAGTATTAAAGGTTGTGGGGCTAGATGGTACTTCCCGATTGGATGTTGTGAGGGTGGATGAGGGGTATCTTTTAGATTTGGTTTAATTATGGGATGCAGATAGGGGGGCTTTCCATATGCCTACCGGGGAGGTAATGATTACCATTGAAGATGTATATCACATTATCAAGGTACCAGTGGAGGGGTTGAATGTGGATGTGGGCCATGACAAGAAGGCATAGATGAACCAAATGTTCAGGGATAAATGAGATGAGGTGAATGTGGAGAGTGGAGGGATTCCATACTTGTCCATGTATGTGGACAAGAAGTTGAAGCCCCTTTCAATCTTGTTAATGTTCATGTTTCCAAACATAGTTGTCCCAAATAGTACTAGTTGTAGGTTCCCCTAGAACCTATTGTAATTGGTGAGTGACTTGTTGACTACACCACAATAGTATGCATGGGCTCTTGCTTTGTTGGTGCAGGTGTACTGAGATTTGTATGAGGTGACACAATGGGAGAGGAAGGGCTTGGGATGTATATTTCTCCTTTAGTGTTGAGGATGGGAGGATTTTAGAGTGGTGTAACCAAAGGACCTACCTTGTGAGGAGTGGGATGGGGCGCAACCCTATGCTATTAGATGGGCAATGGTAGAGGAGGTACAACCGAGTCATCCAGTACCCTCAAGCCAGTGGTATCAGGATATGTAGGCTTGAGCCAATGCTTAGAGGATTTATGTATGATAAACCATATCATGTTTCTAGATCATCCATATTTTTTTGTGATGCAGTCGGCTAGGTTGGATGAGTCTAGATAGAGCTCTTGGTATAGGGCTCCTAGTATATCACAAGGGTCCATTTAGAGACATTAGCTAGTACTGAGATGCACTTTTTGTATATGAGCCTTGGTGCTCTAGTATATGTACTCTTCGAGCATTCATTTTACATATGATATTTATACATATATATATACATGGTTGTTACCTTTTGTGTTACATGTATTTTTTATGGATGCTTTGTGTTAAATGCTTTTATGGAATGCATGTTTTCTATTTATGATGAACGTATATGCGATGTTGTGGATGATTAATGCAAGGTGGAATTCTAACGATCATTTATAATTTGGAGCTTTCCTTTGGCCATGTTTAGCATTTGTTTTTAATCAGGGGCACCAAACTTGGTATATTTTGGTGGATAATGACTCATGAAGTGACATGGATGTTTACATGGAAGAAGATATGGATGTTGATATGGAAGAAGATATGGATGCTAATATGGAAAAAGATATTGATGTTGATATGGAATAAAATATGGATGTTGATATGGAAAACTAATGGTTTTACAAAGACTCAAACATCCTACTGTAATAAAAAAACTCACTAATACTACCTAATCCTTCTAGGACCAAATGTACATGCAATGAATTCATTTATCGAATCATAAGCATGATAATAAATCGAGGTAATCAAGAAACAATGTGTGTACAAGTGAGTTCATTAACTCATCTTGAGTAAACTGGGTAAACCTATAATGGATGAAACCGAGAGGCTAGCTTGTTTGTATGAGTGATAAGAGGTATCTTTTTAAAGAGATGTGTCACCACACATGAGCATACTCCATTTCCAATAAAACGTTTATAGCTCTAGTTGAGGCTAACTTCGTAGTCCACGATTTATGTTTTTCATCATTTAAGTTTTGGGTATGACTACCTAACCATATGACTAGGAATGTAGTACGATCCTTACAACCCAATGATTATTGGTGTTTGATGTAAAAGGTTTAGAGATTTGGGGAATCATATTATTAACCTAAGTATGATGAGAATTGTACCCTATTATTACTACTCTATCTTTTATATTTGAAGCAACTATGATAGTGGTGCAAACCACTGTTCATATGGACTATGTTGCATTATGGGACAAGTGAGGATATACCCTTTTCACTTCGAGGTTCAAAACAAGTATGGTGTTATTCCTTTTTGACACAAGATGTTTTTAAAATGTGAAGTTGCGGTTGGTTCATGAATATTTTGGAGTCAATTCCTAAAACTGAATATTTTCTTAGTGTATATGTGTAATGGTACTAAAAGAACTTGACATGTATTTTGGAGGTTCCTTAAGACACTAGGAGTGGCTGAGTGATCGAAAACACTTAGGACTTATGGAAATGTGATTTGTGTGAAGGAGAATATAGCTTGATGAAATTGTGTGGATGATTTTTAGGTTACTCCTGATTAAGGTAACATGAGTTTATTGGACCAATTAAAGATCTTGAATTTAATAAATGATCCCTATATGGAATTTGAATGCACTGTGAGTGCAATGAAATATTGGTGGATGCAGTGTTTTGTGAAGTTGAATGCAAGTGAAATGCAAAGTTATGAATTAAGTGTATGCAAATATTTTTGTGTATTAGCCATGTATATACATACATATATATAAATCAAATCATGCATAAAATAATCTCAAGTGTATACCAGTAAGTGGTTTGGGTTCTTCCTCTCCCTCTAGACTAGAAAGCCTCTAAGTGCCATTACCCACTCTTTGCATAATATTATACAGAACTAACCAGTTAGCCATAAATTTATCATGAAGATGTAGTAATGCATTGGTGTTTTGTTGGTTCTCTTTAAGGATAAGATCCCCTACTTGGAAATTATGTATATGGACTTTAGAATTGTAAGGCAGTTTTGATACACTCATAAGTGTTCTAAGGCATTGACTCACCTTTCATCAAGGAGTGTAAGTCAGTCAAGACGTTCTTGTCTAGAAGTGTCATAATCTATGAATTCTTGCAAAGAATTTTGTAAGGAAGGGTTCTTGAGCTCAAGAGGTATGATATTTGGCTCCATAGACCAATGAAAATTGTTTTTCCCTTGTAGGTATGCAGATACTTGTTTGATAAGCCCATAATACCAAGAGAATTTGTGTGTGCCAATCTCTATATTTTTTCTTTATTATTTTATTGAGAATAGCAACTAATATCTTGTTGGAAGCTTCAGTTATCCATTTGCTTGTGGGTAATAAGGAGTCGAGAAACTATGTTGAATGTTGTATTTCTCACAAAGTGCTTGAACATCCTTGTTCTTAAAATACTTGCCATTGTCTAAAATAATTTTTGAGGGGATGCCAAAATGATCAATAATATGGTGAAGTATAAACTCCACAATTCTAGGTCGTGTCGTGCTGGTTAGAGGAATTATCTCAACCCACTTTGTGAAGTATTCGGTGGCTATGATAATAAATGTATGTTTTCCCAAAGGAGGTGATATTTTTCCAATTAGATCTAGACCCCATTGTGAAAAGGTCTAAATGCTTTGAATAGGTTGTAAATATTGTGATGGTACGTGTTAAATTAGCATGTTCTTGGCACTTTTTGCAATGTTTGACATAGGTGCAACAATCACGTTCCATTGTAGGCCTATTATAACCCATGCATAAAATATGTTGTGCAATGGCCATTCCACTAAAATGACCACCAAAAATACCATAATGGGCTTCAGATATGGATCTTTGAGCCTCACTAGCCTCAAGACAATGAAGGAGAACTCCATCATAACCATATTTATACAACACATCCCCCAAAATAATGAAATGGACTGCATTTTTCTTGAAAGTGTGTTTGGTAGTTTGAGATATATCATATGGGAGTGTTCCAAATTTTATAAAGGCTACTATCTGGCTCAACAAAGGCTCATATAAGTCCAATTGGAAAAAGCAAACATCCTTTTCATATTTTGACTTAGCATGGAAAATTGCAGATTTAGAGACTATTGAAATGATAAAAGGTTGTACCTCTCCAAATGAGTATTTTAGAATCAATAATACAAGGGAGGCCATCACATCTACAAATATATTAGTCAAACATGGCAAGCTATTGATTTCATACCAATCAAACTTAGAGAGTAATTTCAGTGCTACTTTGTGATAAAAATTAATGGTAGGTTCTTTGCAATGGTATTCTCCATTGATTTGTTTGACAACCAGTTGATAAAAACCAAATATCCTAATATGCTTAATGATCATAGCTATAGTTGAATGAAGATCTAAGATCAAGGCTTCATACTATGCAATGTTATTTGTGCATTGTAAGTCAAATTTAAATGAAAAAGGGATAGGTAATCCATGTGGTGTGTGAAATACGACTCTAGCACATTGATATTTCATGCACTTAGAGCTATCAAAGAAAAGTGTGATATTTATGTCTTACTCCAAAAGGACATCTTCTTCTTGTTCAATGATAACAAATATCCAATCATCTGGGAGCTCAACAATCAAAGGATGATCACTAGGTAGTGGAGCTTCCGCAAGTTGATCGGCTATTACTTGACCTTTAATGGATTTTTGGCTAATGAATTCTAGGTCAAATTTAGTGAGGAGAATTATCTAATTAGCAGTGTAGGTATTTTTGTAAGTGCGAGACATCATGTAACATAGAGGATTTTCTCTAGCTATGACATATGTTGTGTGGCTAAGCATGTAATGTCAAAGTTTCTTAGTAGTGAAAACCACTCTAAGTACAATTTTTCTACATAAGCGTATTTAGTTTAATTGCTTACCAATATTTGACTAATGTAACCAATAGTTTTCTCTCAATTTTATTCATTATTTTGCATAAGAATTGTCCCTAATGCAAAATTATTTGTTGCGATATAAAGATAAAAGGGGACTCCCAGATGTAGAGGATCTAAAACTAGAGGATAAGCTACGTATTTCTTAATGTCATCGAAGGCTTTTTGAAATTCCTCTATCCAAGATAATGGTTCCTCCTTTTGTATTAGGTGATTGAATGGCCTACAATTGTTAGAAAGTTGCACAATGAAATGATGAATAGATTGGATATTTCCTTGTAAATTGTGTAATTCCTATAAATTAGTTGGGGGAGGCATATCCAAGATAGCCTTAGCCTTGATAGGATCCACCTTAATACCTCTTTTGGAGACAATGAATCCCAGAAGTTTACCTGAAGTAACACCAAAGACACACTTCTTGGGATTCAACCTTACATTATGCTCTAGGAGTCGGTCAAAAACTTTCTCCAATACACCAATATGTTATTTTCAAGTTCTAGATTCTTATGGAAATTGTATGTCATGGCACATTGATAAGTGGCACCTGCATTCTTGAGGTCAAAAGGCATCATATTATAACAAAAGGTTTCCAAGGTGTAGTGAATATTGTTTTGTGTTGGTCATCAAGATTTATTTGGATTTGGTTGTATCCTATAAAACCATCCATGAGTGAAAGCATTTTAGTACATTTATCAACAAGAGTATCAATATTTGGGAGAGGGAAGTCATCCTTAGGACATGCTTTATTAAGATATCAAAAGTTAGTGCATATGTGTATCACTCTATTAGGCTCATGAATGGGTACCATGTTTGAGAGCCACTAAGGATAATTGATAGGAACTATGAAGTTCATGTCTAGGATTTTCTAAATCTCCATTTTTACCACAAGGGCCATGGTAGGATGCATTATCCTAAGTTTTAGTTTGACTGGCTTAGAATAAGGATGTAAAGTAAGATTGTGGACAACCAAACTAGGGTCTAGACCAAGCATATCCTTATAGGACCATGCAAATATGTCAATTTTCCTTGTGAGGAGAGAAATTAATTACTCTTATTCATCATGCGATAACCTTTTTCCAAGATTAACAAAGTCGGGATTGTCTTTGTTAAAACTAAGGTCCATATAAATGGTATCTTCAATGGACATGTGAGAACCTTCCTCAAGTTTATGGGGTATAGGGATAAAATTAATATCATCTAAGATTTCATCAAACTCTTCTGGCTTATCCTCATCTATATCTGCCTGGAAAACCCCAGGATCCAAAGGTGAAGGTAAAGGTAAAGGTGGAAGGGATGGAGGAATGTAGATGGTAGATTCCCTTAATAGTTCCTCGATCAATACAAATTCTATGAATGTTGGGGGTGAGGAAATTTGGTCCATATCAATAAGGCTTACATCAATTGGAATTGGCTTAGCGAAATCATATGGTTTATGGAGTGGGGTGAATAAATCAATAGAATTCATGTTGACTAAAAAATAATTGGGTTATAGAGTGGATTATGGAGTGGGCAAGGTGTGATCGAATGGAATAGATTGAAGGAACTTAAGAATTGATGCTAGTATCTTGGTTAACCTGAACAACAAAAAGCAACATAATTAAATGCAATTGTCTAAATTATATGTACATATGGAATGCAAAGCAATGAAATATTTTTCTTTATTTTTTTTCAATTTTTTTTTTTGGGTAGCGGTGAAAACCACTATTTTTGTATTATATACATATGTTAAAAATTTGTCTTATGCAACAGATTTATGGAATGGAGGTGGTTCACTGGTAGGGATATCTCTCTCTTGTGAAAAAAGTAAGCAAAATATGGGATCATGGATGGGAAACATGTTGAGATAAAACTCATCTTGTTCTGTATGGGGAATAATGGGTTCTAATTCTTCTTCAGATTCATCTAAAATTATTGACATAAGTTTGAATTCTTCATATATTTTATTCTTATAATTATTAGGATGGAGAGAATATTCTCTTGAATTGAGATTAAGCCTTTGGAAGGTTTGTTCAAGAGAAGAGGTGGTGGAAAGTGGGTGGTAACCTAAACCTGAACGTTCATGCACCTCTTGATATGGAATATCAATAGGTTGATGCACTCCTTATTCATGTAATCCTAGGCCATGGCCTTGCCAATTAATAATGTGAAATTATCGATATAGGAATCTTGTCATTTTTGGAATGTTGGCAAGTACCTATTCTTTGGGTTCCTCTATGGTAGCTAGACTTGATGAAGATTCAATCCCCTCATATATAAAATTTATGCTATTTAGAGCTGCACCCATGTTATAGACTACTCCTATTGCTAAATGTGGGTCACATGGGTGATCAAAATTCTTATAACTAGGGATGATGAGAGGTGTGATAGTAATGTTGTCGACCACATATTCACCAATACCTGTATTAGTGAGGTGGACCTTGAATTAGTATGACATGGCATGACTATGGTCAAATAATGGCTCGAGGAATGATGAAGATGAGGATATATCACAATTCATCAATTTGACTTGCAAAATATTAGGTGAAGGCAATGGATTGGATTGGGAAGGCTATTGAGTGGATGATGATGATGTGGATGACAACGATGTTGATGATGTGGATTGACTATGACCACATGTGTATGTAGTCAATGATGACAATGATTAGGGTTTGGAAGTTTGATGAGGGTTGGTGATGGGGATTTCATTAGGAATGGGCTTATTTTATGAAGATATTGGTGGAATGGTGGATGTATTGGATGCATGTGATAGAAAAATATGTGTGGAAGGAAGCATGGACTCATAAGTATTTGAAATGAAATTGCAATACTTAAATAACATAAAATATATCAGTATACGATGTACTTGTTCCTCATGAACATATTTCAAACATTGATGTAGTATTGAAGGGACACATCTTGTTTCCCTCATCTAAGGTCTTCCAAGGAGTACATTGTATGCCATGGATACTTCCAAAATATGGAACATTGTATGCAATGTTTTAGCCCCTACTTTTATGGGGAAAATAATAGTGTCAATTGTGGAACACAAAGCATAATTAAATTTTTTAAGGGTCAAGGATGATATGGTGATATGTAATGAAGAAAGGTTCAAATTATGAAGAGTGGATGTGGTAATTATGTTGATAGAAGAACCAGTATCAATTAGCACTCTTTTAAATGACTTATTGTCAATTAGAGCCATGATATGCTATGGAGGGTCTATTGATTCCGATGAAATTGGCTTAATCTCCAAGTCATAAAATACGATGGAAGGTTCCGTGCATGTTTGAATGCTCCCCACAAATTTTTTTAAGGCATTAGGATCTTGTGATTGCAATTTTATGTATTTCATAATATCCATTAATGCCTCTCGATGTGGGGGAGATTATTGGATTGGATCATATATTGACAATTTGGTGAAATCCATTTTCAAACTTGTGGTTAGCCAACTACTCAAGAAGATGACTAGTCATGGTGGATGATTTATGGGTAGGTTTGGAGGATTTTATTGGTTAGGGATATGGATGGGTGATTAAGGATTGGGGGAAACTTGGATGGGTGGTGATGTAGAAGGTTGTGACACACTTCCTTGAGATAATTGCCTTTTTTGGTTATTTATTTGACCTGTAGTGACCACATGAATGGTCCCTACCAACCCTTGGTATTGTTGTATATGATTGAATTAGTTAGGAGGGGTTTTTGTGTTAGCCCCTACATTTTATTGCACTTCCTCATGATGAGGAAGTGTTGTTTAAAGCATACCAATGTTTTTGTTTTATTGAGCTAGGGAATTATCAAGCTTGATTGCCCCCAAGTCAATGAGGTCTTGGAATATGTATTTAAACACATGACAATTATTGATATCATACCCATTTTGCCTATTATAAGGATAAAATAATTTTTCCCAATAATGTTTCCCACATTTAGCAAGATCATCTAATCTAATGTCAAGCAAAGTAAGTTTGTTTGTCTTATACAACCTTCTAAAAAGGGAAGCATAAGACTCAGATAAAGGAGTGTATTGATGATTTTGTCAGATAGAATATCATCGGGGATGGTTTTCAAAAGTTGGCACCTTGTTTTGTAGTTTTGGAGCTTGTGTGGTTGAGGGTACCACATGATAGGCAATTTTTTATGGTGTTTTTTACATAGGTTTCTATTGAGCCATTACCAGCTGACTCATGACCACTTGATTGACTTGATTAGGTTGAGAGGTTGGGGTAGCCTGTGTTGAATTTTGTTGGCCAGAATAATTACTTTTGTATTGGCTCTTGTTATGCCATTATTTCTTCTTAGGCTTTAGTATGCCTTCTTGGATTTTAATATCCTAGATGATACTAGCTTGATCTAAAGCTTCTTCAAATGATTGATAAGTTCGTAGTTGAAGCATCCAAGAGATGGGTTTTAAAAAAATCTTGGTGAATAACTTAATTAGCTCATCCATTGGTAGGGTGAATGACAATTTAGTTATAATGACCCTCCAATGGTTACCAAAATCATATATAGATTATTGTCATGTTGCCTTAAAGCATAGAAATCAGACAATGAGATATTATTTTTAATATTTAGGATAAAACGGTCAAATAATTGATCAATAAATTGTTCAAAAGTATAGATACTATGAATTGGAAATTGATTATACCATTCTATGGCATCCCCTCCCAATGTTGGAAGAAAATTTCAAAGCATGAGAGCATTGTCATCTTGAATTCTGAAGCAGGCATGTACAAAAGTGCTCACATGTTCTTTGGGATAGTTAGTTCCCTTAAAATTTTAAACTTAGGTATCATAAATTCTATCAGATATGGTAGTGATGGTACCTAATGATGAATTTGTTGGTTGATCAATTGGCATAAGATAGATTTTTGGTTTGAAAAACCTGGAGTATATTGCATCAATTGATCTATTTGTTTTTGCATGACCTCAATTCAAGGGTTTTCCTTCAAAATGTGAAAACCTTGAATTACCTGATGGTTTTGGTATGGTGTGGAGAAATATTGTGGAGTGACTAGGTGATGGGGGAATTGGTATTGATGTCTTGGTGAATCTGATGAATGAAGGATTTTTGATGAAAATATGGGGAATTATGGAATGATGATGGATGGAGGTTATGGCTAGGCTGGCCAATGGGAATAGGATGGGTGATGGTATGACTTTATGGGGAAAAGGGATAGATACCATAGAAGACTACAGTGCCCATGATAGACCTTGGGTGACAAGGACAATATGAATAGAGTTATGTAAAGGCTAAGGGTTAACTTGTACTTATTGTTGAGCATTATAAAACTATTTAAGCAATTTTTTTAGGTGATTTCATGACTCACTAATTTCTCTATCAAAATATAAGGGTATGGAGGTGGATGGTATGGTGGATGTGGGTTGGGAGTAGATAGGTTCTTGTTGTAAAGTAGAATCCTATATTGGTGAATTGGGAATGGACTCCAAGGCATAACTAGAATACTTCATGAAATCTTCTACTCTTGCCATGTCTATATGGGTGATGTGGTTATCTATGGTAGGGAATGTTGACTCCTCTTGGGGCATGGCCATATGGAATGTTGTGTATGGAAAATAACATGAGGGACCTATAGATAAATATGTCTGTGTCACATTCAAGGAATCTACCACAAAAGTGGTGGGGAAAGTGGATGAAAGTTTCATTAAGTTATATTGACTTATAACTTTCTTTTGATTTCTAGTTAATACCATAAGAAAAATAAATCAAGATACAAATTAAAATACCAAATGTAACACAAAAAATAAAATTATTAAGGAAAAAACAATCAATGCTAGTTTAAACCAATGTGGCTTAGCTTTTTCATTGATGATCTCCTTTTAATGTGTATTCAATTTAGGTGTCATTTTTGTTTGGTTTGATTTTCTAATATTAATGAAACAAAGGTAAAAATAACTATGGCAAATATAGGGCAATGATATTCTCGTTGGTGATGAAATCCAACAAGTTTGCTTGGGGGTATCCTATGGTGGCTAAGGGCAAATATTGTTGGATGGAGATGAATACCACCATAACCAAATCTAAAGCAATGGTTGGTGATGAAATCCAACCACTATTGCTTTGAATGAAACATGTTGTGTGTGAATTATTTTTAAATTTTATGTTTACTATTGTGCAAAAAAAATGTTAGAAACAACTAATTTCATAGACCTAAATTAGAAGCCATCAAGATAATACCAATTTCTCCAAAGGACGTGAAGTACAATGCTTAAGACTACTTGTCTAAATAACAATCGGAGGGATCATCCACCCTTCTGCTTGGAATCACCCAATGGAAGGGATACTTTTGGCACCCTAATGATGTTCCTACTTAGATAAACAAAATAAGGTGTGTCTAACCCTAAAATTCAATACCATGTTATGCAATTTATCAATTCAGATTCAAACAAAATGCAACAATTTGTATGTGTGAAAACTATAAAAACAAAAACACTAATTAGAATATGTGAATGGATGCAAAACTAAAAATGCAAGCTAGAATGAATTATTTCCCAGATTACATGATGATGGTTCATTTTATGATAGAAAATAATTGGACAACAAATAACCCAAAATACATAAAAATAGAAACTTAGGTTTTAGATAGTAAACTTACTGGACAAACGTATCCGCTCCATATCACCAAAAAACACATATGGGAACTTCTAAAATACCCTCGGATGCTTCTAGAATTGTAAAATATAGTTGGGCACTTTTGGAATGCACCAAGGCACTTTTGGATGATTCTAAACTACCACAAAGTATTTGCACACTTCCTAAAACCTTCTGCAACTCCTCATAACCCTAACAGGAAAAAAATACCTAAATTTTGCTCCTAAAAATCTGCAAAATAGGACAACAAACAACAAGTTAAAATTCATGATAAATCAAAAAATTAAACCCTTAGGGGGTCCCACCGTGATTACCATTTGTAGAGACAAAAATGAAACACCAAATATAACTAACTAAAAATGAATAAACCAAGTGACGGAATAAATTGCACAATAAAATAGATCTAATATTGTTATTTCTTGGGGACCTGAGTACAATAAAATGTGACCCCAAATATGAGGTTTTACACAATTTTTTTAGATACAATTAGTACAATAATACTAGGGCTCTCCAAAATCCTAGCTAGAAATGCTTGTGGTGTGAAACTCATTATTGCTCCCAATAGAGTTGAGTGGGCTTTAGATATCCATAGATTCAGGCCACTCCAACTTAAACAACTGTCCAACACTGATGAATCTCTAGAACTGTATACATAAAGATAATAATAGGGAATCAATAATAATTGTGAGGGCTCCACTGCGTGAGATCATAAAATATCAATAAAACCTTAGCTATTGATAAATAAAATTGCATGCAAATCTAAAGATATTGAAATGAAATAAAAGATATTTATTTACCTTGATTCTTTTTGGTTGTTTGTAGATGAATATATCTGTTGCAGGTTGACAGTGCAGATGTGCCTTGGTAGCACTTGAGGATCTTGCTTCTCCCTAGAACAAGCCTCTAAAATGTAGTAGGGCTCTTAGGAAGAGCAGCGGGGCATTTGATAATGTGGCCAAGAGTAGTAGGGCACTTGGGGAGAGTGGTGGGGTGCTCAAAAATATGGTAGAGAGCAATAGGACACTCATCGAGAGTGGCAGGGTACTTGGGGAGAGCAAAAGAGTGCTCGAGAGGTTAAATCATAAATATATAAAAAATATTTTATAAATGTATAAATATATATAAATAATAGGAAAAAATGGCAGGAAAGCTAGTATGAAGGGCAAGTGGCTATGCTTTGGTGGTGGAAATGGTGGGAAATCATGGATGGAGGACAAGTGGCTAGATTTTGGTGTCTACAACATCAACATACTTATGTGCAATAAATACCATTTTTTGATGATCATAAGTAATAAAAACCAAATTCATAATGGCCATAAAAGTCTAAATAGAGATGACTTAACGAAGGGGACATATATACCAACCTTTTTCATTCTAAGCCTATAGTAGATTTTTTTTTTCATAAAATAAAAAATCTTTTGATCTCATACGGAAGATATTCAAAGGAAGAAATTAATTATTTTAAACAAACTTTAGGAAATATGAGGAAAATAAAAATAAACTTTTGCATAATATGGATAAAGTAAAATATTGATGTGGAAAATATTAATGGAGTAGCTACATGAGGTTATTTTCTCTATCCACTTTAATAAGGTAGCTTGCCCTCATGATTTTTTTATTTATTTTCTTTCAAAACTTTGGGGATTTATTGAAGATTGATATATTGGTTACAATTAAAGAGGACAAAAAATAAGGCTATAATAATAGAGATCAATTTAATCTTTATTGCATTGATTCTCAAGAATCTATGATAATATATTTAATTTTTTCAATAAGCCTTTGTAATTTATAAATTAGAAGATAATTTCAAAATCAAAGCTAAATAGATTGAAAATAACTTTAGATTGAGTTATTTTATAGGGATAAGATGTTATTAATAATATCAAATAAATTTTTAATATTATAGTTGTTATACAAGAGATCATAAATTATCTTCATTCCATGAAACAATGATGTATGCTTGTAAAATAAGATATGAATGAAACATATGATAGGGTTTATTGGATTTTTTACATGATACTATAAAAATATTAATTTTGACCAAGTTTGTTATGGTTGGAGAACAAGGGGTTGTACTTGGGTCCCCCATCCTTGACCAATCACAATTCTCACCTTTAAATATTGAGAGTTTACAAATAGATTTAATTATAATCTCAATTGAGATGTTATAGCTAGATAGATCATTTTAATAAAATATCTAAAATTTTTATTCTTATATTTTGATTCTTCTTCAATTTTTTGTGTGAATACAAATATTCAAAAATTTAACATCTTTCTTATTGATATTTTATTATAGTAGCCTTCACAAAAACCAAAATCCACCTCTACTATCTATGCATTACACATTAGTAGAGTAACATTTTTGAAACACTGCACTATCATAGTCTGATTTACTAGATATGGATTGTTAGTTTCCTTCTTTTAGCATAAACGCATACACAAAAATCGTAATAAATAGTTTATATGAAAACACATTAATGTTACAAAACAAATCAAATATTACCAAGTAAATATTAATCATTATTTGTTTTAGACAGTCAACATTTTTTTGTCAGCTTCACCTAAATTTATTACCTCCTCTAACCATAGAAAATAGAGTTTGACTTTATGATCCTCAATTAAAACCCCTGTATTGGCTAGCCCAAATGCACATTTTTTTCCTTCACTTAATATATGTGTAAACCTAATTTCTTCAAGATCTATAACAAGGTATTTTATTTCCATAATTATCTCTTGTATGTTCCATGGAGACTTTGCTTTCCTTGAAATTATATTTAATACTATTAGTGAATCACCTTCTATCCATACTCTATTCCAATTCATTTGTTTGCATAGGTTTAATCCTTCCAAAGCTACTCAAGCTTCAACTTCATTATTTATCTTAAGTCCACTATTGAAAGCATAATGAGATAAAATATCTCCTTGATTATTTTTTATTATTCCTCCTCCTTCTATTGGTCCTATATTTCCTTTATATGATCCATCAAAAATTAATTTAACCAAATAAACATATTGTTGTTTTCACTTTATATTATTTACCTTCTTTTTGTTTCTCCTATACCTATCATCATAAATCTATTTGATGAATTTAACACCATCTATAAAGGCTATTTAATTTTAGATTAGGGATTGTGTGATTTGATAGGGTTAGTTTAGACTTTTTTGTCTAAATAAATATTACTTTTCATTACCTCTAAGTTAATTTTATTTCCTTTAAATAATATTCTATTCCTTTCTATCCAGATAACCCAAAGTATTGTATATTTTGATATATCATAGATTATCTATAAAGCCTCGTTTTTAGATGCACTTTGCTATTTCTTTAACCATTCTTCAATTTTACCATTATTCACCATGCATTTATCAAACATATTAAGAGTCCATTGTTATATTTTCTAGACTACTGAGAAGTGTCCCAAGAGATGGCCTATACTCTCCTCCTTGTTTTTACAAAGAACACATTGTGAGAGGCCATGAAAAAACCTTTTCATAAAATTATCCTAGGATTTTTTCTATGAAATACTAGTCAAACAAACAATTTAACATTAAGAATGTTTGGTCTATACCAAATATCTCTCCATATTCTTGTGATATTCCTATTTTTTTGGTGCTTTACATTATATCCACTTCTTGTTGTGTAATATCTTGAGCTATTCAACTCCTAAATAAACTTATTTTTGGCTCCCATGATAATAATCATCATTATTAAATTTATACTCAATTACCTCCTAGCATGATTAACTTGTATATTATTTCCATTTGTATCTTCCTACGTGATCCTTGTACATAAGGTTTGAATATCTATCATTGTATTTTCCTTGAAGTAATTTCATCCATGATTTCAATATTGGATATAGATTAAGTGGTTTTTTGTCACACCTAGTATCCATACAAATAGTTTTTTCTCCAATTTACACCAACCATATTAGACCTTTAATCATTAAATCAATTGATTTTTTAAAACCATTCCATAGTGTAGAACCATTTGGTAGTGAAACTGCAATCAATGTTAAGTTTTGGTTATTTGGGCTCAACACATTTACGTAGAGAATTATTTTTACTCTATTTTTACAATCTTTGAATTAATTTTCCCCTAAGAGCCAAGTTTTCATCCATAAGAACTCTTAAACCAAGACCCCCCTTAATTTTATCATCACACATATTGCTCCATTTCACCAAAGGATATTTTTTTTTATAATATAAACTTGATCACATGATATAGATTAAAATTTTCCTATCGATTTTGACATAGTATACAAGGACATATAATATGTTGGGATGAATTGTAAAATTGATTTAATTAGCTACACTCTTCTTGATAAATATAACCATATACCTTTCCATGTTGGTAATTTATTTTGAACTTTAATTATAAATGTATTTCATAATTCTATCCTCATTCTCCCCTCAAATAAGGGCATACCTAGATAAGTTTCTAGTAAATTTACCTCCTTCATTTGGATTAACCTACATAACCCTATTTTGATTCTAGTTGGGTGTTTAAGTAGGTTTTTTATTTTGTCCTATTAACATTTTTTCCTGACTCTCTTTTGTATTTCATTAATAATTTATTTCAAACTTAGGCCTTGGTTATCCTTGCTCTCCCAAAAATGGTTGTATCATCTACAAACAGTTGATGGGTGATGTTATCAATGTTATTACTAATATTAAGTCTACTTATTAGACCATATTTGTTAGACTTTTTCAAGTTCCTACCCAATACCTCTAACATGATAATAAACATATATGGTGATAGAGGATATCTCGATATAAGACATCTATTGCCTTTAAAATATTTTGTTACTAACCCATTGACTAGCACTGAATATCAAACTGGAGATCAATTATGATGAGAATAAAATATAATTTGCCAAACATATATTTATACACATCCAATTGTGTACAACCTCCCATGCCAACCCAATTAAAACTACAACATAAATTATTGCATTACCTTCTATATCACCTACCACATACCTTTGGGATTCATACCATGTTAACAATTATGCTAGTTGTCATATATCATAATGTCATCTATACAGATTACCATGTGTCATCTAAAGAATTATGCATTAGTTGTGAAGTGACTTGTATAGACCACCATGTCAGTTGTATGAACTATCAAATCAATTCTATAGACTATCACATCAATTGTATAAACTATAATATATTCACCTCAATATTCATGCATGGGCTTCCAAGTCACCTATATAGACAACCATGTCAATTGTACATATTGTCATATGTTATCTAGGTTGTCATGTCATCACAAGCATAAAAAGAGGTGATGTAATCCATTTCCATATTATCATAGGTTGTCACATCATCATTATGTATCATATCATCATGGTTTACAACAGTATGAAGCATACTAACATCATCATAGTCATATAAAGGGTTTTGACATTGGGGGTAATCGGACCTAAGGCCTTCCATAGGCAAATGCCTTAACTTATCTTGGCTATCCACCACCTTAAGCACTCTACTTGGGATATGAAGGTCAAAAGAGATTTAAAAAACATATAAATAGTAAGTGCATGTCTTTTGTCCCTCCTAATTTATGTAGTCTTGCATCATGTTGAAGAAATTATGCACTTGCATGCCCTACTTTTCTCCCTAGCCCAAGGAATATAACTTAGAATATTTTTTATTTAAAACATATTTTTTTTTAATTTTTGAGGGAAAGACCAATAAAATTTTGACATGACGAGTTACCTCGAGGTGAAATGAATAAAAATCCTAAACTAGGATCATCTTAAGACTTTGTATAGATCCTAAAAATGCTAATAATTTATCTATATCTATTATATTTTGTTCTATATAACATTTTTGTTGAACATAACCAATTAGAACTTCTTCACATGCCTTTGTGGCAAAAACATTATCGAACTATTTTTGCATATTTGTCAACTGGCTCAGATGTCTATGCTAAGCATGGAAGCCTACCTATGCCTTCTCTAGCAAGAGGGATTTATTTTAAAATATTAAACTTCTTATTTTATTCTTTCATAGTAGCCAAGGAGTCTACCCTCTCAATTGTACTACTATTAGACAAGAAATGTTATAAAATAAAATAAAATAAAATAATTATTTTGAAAAATACATAAAAAGGAAACAAGGTTTTTAAATACCTCAAAAAAATCAATCCTGAAACTAGTGTATTCATAGGTTTGAGGTGTATACCAATTGGTTTGACCAAACCCCATAAGGGGGCAGAGTTCCAAGGTTTAAATCTCAGACCTTGTCGGACTGAACGCTTGTCCTTTTCTTGGTGCTTTCAATGGCATAAAAGTTTTTAAATGATTGTGAAATGGTGGTTATAGGGGTGAACTATGCAAAGTGTGGCATATTTTGGGGTAAACAACGTAGACTATTGTGGCAGCTATAAAAATTTGGATAACCTACCCAAATTTGTGGAGGCCACCGATTCCACCATGTAAATTAAAAAAAACTAGGGCATTCATGAATAAAAATATCATCAGTGAGCTAGGGTTTAAAATGCAATTGTGTGAGGGTTTTGTTTATGGGTCTATCACAACTTATGATAAAGGTTGTATTTTGGGGCCTACAGGCCCTAGCAACCAAGTTTTTTTCTTTTTCGTTGTTTTTTCCTAAGATAAACATGACATATGTTTCAAGAGACATGATGGATTATAAATTTATCATTTAGAAAATCTCCATGCTAAAAACTTGATTGAAAACTACTTCCAATTTACTGCTCAAGAAAAAAGCAAAAACTACACCTTTCCTTGGCATTGAAGACATGAAGTAAAGAGATCCAGAAATAAGTTTCAAGTTATAGACCAAATGAGATAAGAATCCTTAGGAGATGAAAAATGATTCAAAAATCAAACAATATCGAAGCTAAGGAACACCCCCAAAATAGATCCACTATAGAAACCCCTTTCAAGGGTAATTATTTCATGGATTCAACCCCAAATATGAATTTTAGGGATTCCTCACATGGTGGATAATACTAGACTAATGATAACACTAATCTTAAAGCTTCTTGTAGATCTTTAATAATGCCTAATATTGACCCCAAAAAATAGAATCAAGATGTCTAATAGCAGCTGATGGAACCCCAATAGTTAAGCTAAAAATGGGTGACATTCAGGATGACAGAGAAGATGATTGATTTATCATTTCTTGGGTTTCTGTTTGAGCCTATATGCTTTCAAAGTATGGACTACAAAATACTATAAAATGTAATATGATACATAAATATCTATCTATCCCAATGGTTATTTTGTTACTATTTTTGCTAACAATAAAAATAGATAAAAAATTGTTTCTCTGGAAGGGTGAGGCTTTTCATGAAGACTTGGTACACTAAATTTAAATCCAAGGAAGAGATATATTCTACAAGATATATGTAGGTTACACTCTTTGACTTTCTAGTTGAATTTTGAAATCCAACTATATTTTCTGCAATCAAAATATCCATAAAAAATTTCATGATGATTTTTGAATCTAAACTCAAATTTGAACACATTATTTATGCTCACATTTGCGTCTTAATGGATTTTGACAAACCCCTTCCAAGAAATATCTCATTACAATTTAAGGAGAACACTTGGGAGCATGTAGTGGACTATGTGAACATTCCTTTCCATTACATAATGTGCCATAATTATGGTCATTTGGCTAGTGTCTATCCAAATAAGATTCCAAAACAAAATAAAGAGGACACGAACTTAATAAGTTTCAAAATGTCTAAGAAGAAGAACACTAAAAAACTAGTTATGAAGGATCAAGCGATGTTGTCAACTAATATGTATGGACTTATTTACACAAATAACCTCCTAGGTGAGAAAGAGGACATAATGGAGATAAACATCTTATAAATGCAATTTAAATATGCAAGGAAGGATTCAAATAAAAACTACAAAATCAAATATTTTGAAAAAAAAACAAAGTAGAAAACATAAAAAAGAAGAATAATATTTCAAATGCTAAAACTTCAAATAATTCAACCCTCAAAATATACTTTGTTAAATCTTCCAATAATGATTTGGTTTTGTGTATGCATACTTTAAGGCTGGAAGTTATCCTAGATTCAATTGGGGAAAGACAAGAAATATGAATAAAAATGAATATGGACACTAACCAAAAGTTATGTTGCAAGACTAATCAACATCATATGGTAAAAGAAGGTGAAAAGCTTCTATAGGTAGAGAATATTAATGCCCTTAACAACATATATAGCCTTGAATAAATTAATATCATTGCTTGGACTGTTAGAGGACTCAAAGGGAGTCTTTCAAAATAAAAATAAAAATAGAAGAATGATTCAAACTAACCAACCACATTTGGTTTTTCTTCAGGAAATGAAGATGTCTATAGAGGAAATGGAATCAAGTGCAAGTAAAATTTGGTTGTATATAAAATTGAATTCCCTCAAATCCTAGGGAACTTCTAGTGACATTGTTTACCTTTGGGATATATAAGGTATTATTACTCATCATATGGTTGGTAGTTGAGACCTCTTGGTTGTGGATATACAAAGTAGACAATCTATCCAAATTATGCTCTTATTGATTGTTTATGCTCTAATTACTTTGGAGGAAAATTAAAGACATCAAAAGGATATAAATTATATTATATCCCATTTTCCTAAATCTTTGGTCTTGATTAGAGGAAATTTCAATATCATCCTCTATTTGGGTGAGAAGAGGGGGAATAGGAATTTGGATGGGAACTTAGTCCTCATGAGTGAATATATTGTAAACCTTCACCTTGTGGACATTCAACAAAATAATGGCCTCATGACTTGGTCTAACAAAAGGCAAGACTCAGTTTGTATCATATAAATATTGGATAGGTTCTTGTTCTCTAAAATTTTCTTAATCCATCGATACATTCCCAAGGTGAAAACTCTTAACAATGTTGGTTTGGATAATTTTCTAGTCATGGTTGAAATATGGAAAACTAGGTTTAGTTTCTTGCCCTTTAAATTTTAGTTAATGTGGCCTAGAGATAGTTATTTTTGAACCCAAGTGCAAAAATGGTGGTAAGAAGGTAAACCAAGGTATGGAACTGAGATGTTTTGTTTTACCAAAAGGTTACAATACATCAGATCTAAAATCAAGATTTGGAATTGGAAGGATTTTGGAGATATCAAGCAGAAGAAATAATAAGTGATTACTCAACTTGAAGAGTTGAATGAAAAATCTATTTAGATAGTCTCACTAAGAGTAGAAGTATAGACGATATTAGACTCATAGTACAATTGGAGGAATGATAAAAAGAGAAGAGCTCTTATGGAAGCTAAAATCTAGGATCCAATGGCTCAAAGAAGGAGATCAAAACATGGAATTATTCATAAATCACTTCTAGCCCATAGATCACACAACATTATTTCTAACCTAAAAGAAAATTTTGGAGACTCTGTCCACATTTGGGATGGAAAGAAGTATTTAATGATCATCTACTTTTTTAAAATATTAATTATTGCTTCTCTTGACCCAACTTATCAATACAATATCCTTCAAGTGATCCCTACTATTATCCCTTCTGAGAAGAAGTCTATTTTGACTACTCCAGTTACTATCAATGAGATTCAACAAGTATTTTTTAAATGCAAAAAGGGAAGAAATTGGGGCTTGATGGATTTTTCATCGAATTTTACCAAGAATTCTAGGATATTCTTCATGTTGATTTATTAGAGGTGTTGGAACAAGCCAAAACGACAAAATAATTTTTTAAGGTAAGCAGTAAAAATTATATAGCTATGATCCTAAAGGCTCAATATGGAGAGCATGTCTCAGTTTTTAGACCAATAGCTTTATGTAATGTTCTTCTCAAAACCATTACCAAGAGCATGGAGGAGAGGTTGAAACCACTTTTCCATAGGATTATTTTACCTGAACAAGGATGTTATGTGGAAGGGTGACATATTATGGAAGAGATAGTTCGTACTTAGGAAGCCATACATTCTATGGAAGCACATAATTCTCCTTCTATGTTCATATGTTTAGACTTATCCAAAGATTATGACAAAGTGGATTAGCACTTCCTCATCAAAGTAATGAGGCAATTTGGCTTCTCTCAATATTGAATGTATTGGATTATGGGATGTACCTCTTTGGTGTCCTACTTAGTTCTTATTAATGTATTCCCTTCACGATTGTTCTCAACTTCCATAAGTACTAGGCAGGGTGGCCCCTTCTCCCCTTAGTTATTCATCATTATTATCGAATGGTTGAATACAACTATCATCTTCAGTTTTTTGATGACTCTACTTTGTTAGGTAAAACTATGGTTAAGGAAGTCTCTATAATTAATCAAATCATTTATTGATTCTCTTATGCTACAAGGCTATTGATCAATGAATATAAATAAAAAGTTATTTTATTTTAGTGCTTTCCTAGACAAAATATATGGTTCTAGATAAATAAAGATATAAGAAAACATCCATTTCAGTAACTTATTTATGCATTTCTATCAAAATTCAAATACTAAAAAAAGACTAGAATTGGTTGTTGGATAGAGTAAAGGAGAAAATTTTAAAGTGAACCAATAGGTGGCTTTCTTCTAGGGGAAGAATTACCTTGAGAAAATCAATCCTTTAAGATATACCTATTTATGTTTTTGCTATGTTGAACATCCCAAATGTAGTTCTTCCAAATGTAGTTCTTCAAGAACTAGATCAAATCAATCATAGGTTTCTCTAGAGTGGCACTAAGGAGAAAAAAAAATGGGCTTGGTGAAATGAGATACTTTATGTCTTCCCAAGCATGAAGGGCGATTAGGATTTCGATTTGCTATAAAAAACAATAAGGCTTTAGTTGTAAAGTTGCATTGGAGGATTTTGGATAATCCTAATGACCTATGGACAAATATTATTTGCACTAAATATGTTGAAAACAAAAGTCTTGAAGACCTTGTTCACTATCAACTACCTACCAGAGGTTCTTCCATTTTGGTAGTTCTTAGGACTGATGAGAATTTGATAAAGAGGAATTTATTTTGGATCATTCACAATGGTCAATAGATAGAATTTTGGATAAATTCTTTGGATGGTCACAAACCTTTAATAACTTAGTTCCTATATTGGAGGTCTTGGATGGAGAAGCTACACCAAACTAACTAGATAAATATAGGTAATTATTGTTAGTACTAAACTAGTAATCTAGAGGTTCATTGATATTTGATCGCTATTGAGGATTGGCCTATTCAAATTCCATAAAGGCAAGGAAAATATATCAAATGTACCCTTCATATGAGATATCTATATTGGTCCCATGATAAGGATTGTTTCGGATGGAACAACACTACTAAGGATGAGCATACTATTGCTCAAGGTTATCTAGTCTTATGCCACAATAATCCCAACCAATCTTATGACATATTTACATAGTTGTGGTCTCAAAAGCTCTAGCCTAAGATGAGTTTTTTAGTCAAATTTTATTGCATTGAAAGGTGTTCGCTGATGAGCAACTTATGAAATATGGCTTTCATGGCCTGTTTAGATGTGAAATATGTGGAAATAATGTGGAAACTCTTATCCATAATTTTATTGAGTGTCCCTTAGCATTTTATTTGTGGAGGAGAATGACTATATTACTCGGTTTACAATGGTATATTTTTTCTACACTTGAATAACTATGGAGGGATTGGGCTAAATAGGAGGTTGTTGATCATTTTTTTAGGCAATTAGTTTGGATGGCAACAACCATAATACCTTATAATATCTATAAGGAAAGAAACAAACAAATTTTAAAATAGGAAATGAAGGATATTTAGTATATTTAGAAAAAAATAATTGCTAACATACCTAAATTAGTCCAACAACTTCTTAATAATCCTCAAGACTCCTACCAATTTTGGAATCAAGTAATGCAAATATTGAATATTTAATCTACTATTGGCAACCAACTTAAAAGGAATGTGCGTAATCAAAATATGGATAGAACAAGAAATTGGAAGCCTCCTCTTAAATATTTTTAAAAATATAATATGGATGGAGCCTCTAGGGGGAACCTTAGGAAAGCCAGTGTGGGTGGAATTGGTAGATTTTTAGATGTTTCCCTGGTTTTCACTTTTGCTAAGAATTTTAGTATCCTTTCCAATAACATAGTTGGATGGGGTATGATATCCTCACATTCCTTCAAAAGGATGTTAAGGTTGGATGGCAAAATGCGCTGGTCGAATCTGACTCCTAAGTCACGATTAATTTGTTGAAAACTCCTAATAGTCATAAGATTGATTGGAGAATAAAAATCCTTATTGAGAAGATTCAATTAATCCAACGATCTTTTTTAAAGTTAAATACAATTATATGGTCAGAGAATAAAATAGGATTATTGATGCTTTAGATAATTGGGCATCAGATAAAGGTAATATTATGTGCTATTACCACACTTCTAGATGGTGGGATTTACAAAGCAGGGATACTCTTTTATCTATCCTTTCTCTAGATAGCTCCAATGCTAGAGATGCCTAGTTTCTTTTTTCTTTGTATTAACTTCTCTTTGATTTAATTTGGGTATTTTAGTTCCCTATATTAGAAATATCATTCTTATATTTTCTTTGTTGAATATTTTCTAAAAGACCTATTGGCATAGAAAGGCCACAAATATATTCTATTTTTTATCTTCGATTTAATTTTATGGTGTGTGTGTGTTTGTGTTTGTGTTTTTGTTTTTTTTGTTTTTGTATTTTTTTGTGATTTTGTATTGTTTTATTTTTTTGTGTTTTTTTTTTTGTGTGTTAATTTTGTTGTTGTTTTTTGGTTTTTTTGTTGTTGTTGTTTGTGTTTGTTTGTTTGTGTTTTTATTATTTTAGGCACTCTCTTTGAGTATACCAAAAGACACATACGAGGTGTGGGCCTTGGGTGATTTTGGTAGAATAGATACCCCTACCTCTTTGGGTATTACCTAAAAGTGGCACCTTGAAAGGGGTTTTTTCCACAACAACAAAAAATAGGGTATTCATATAATTAGAGGTAATAAAAAGAACAGTGTTTCAATAAGAGGAAGAAGGAACCTATTGGCGGATGTTTATCCTAGAGAAAATATTCTAATCCTAGTGAGATCTTTGTAATCCAAGTCCACCTAGGATTTTATCAAAAAATCCTTCCTCCACATATATCATCAGACTTCAAAAAGAAAATCTTCTTAACTTACTCTAATCATAGTTACCCTTGGGAGAAGCTGGAAGAAAATATCTATCAATAGAATCAATCGAGTAATGGGCATTCACACTTGCTTTGATACCATGTTATATATCATAGAAGATTATATAAATGAATGAAATCAAAACCAATATCGCTTGTAAATAAATACATAAAATGAAGAATGAAGAACATAAAATATATTGGGGATGTTCATGGACACCAAATAATATCTCTAAATAAAAATGAAATTATGCTCTAAATAAAGAGAAAATGTTTTAATATGAAGGATTATTTATAGCTAAATATAAGTTACTTTAAAGTCAAATTTGTGAGACTATAATATTATAAAAGCACTATTTTTAATAATTGAATGGCCCCAAAGGGAAAATATGATCAATACAAGTACAAAAGTTGGTTGTGGCCTCAAGAGAAGCTTAACCACCACATATTCCAACATAAATACCTTGAAAAAAATATTTGAAACCTCATTATTATCTTTATTTATGGTAAGTTAGAAGGAATTATTTAAGGAATCCTAAGAAATGTATTGCTATTTATTTTATCCTAAGGAAGATGTAGTAGAAAATTAGATATTTCACTAAAGATGCAAGCATTCTATATAGACATTTAGATTTAACTCTAGTAAAGTTACCAACAAAGTTACCTCCATCAAAATGCATTACTAATTAGATTTATTTGATTCTAGAAGGTATTAGTAATATGATGCAATCTTGATATAATTAGGGAGTTATAAGTGGTTACAAATTAGTCGTAACTAGAAACCTTTCTATTCTCGATTTCTATTTATAAATACACATCTATACACCAATGCAAAGCTTGTCATATCCAATTATATTCATAATATATTATATAAGAGATGTAATGTTGGGAATGTGTGACTCATGTTCTAGAGGGAATACACATTTCGAAGTTTGACTCTACCTTAGTCAATCCAAGAGTAGAAGATAGGAATTGAATATTTGTTAGTCAATCTAAGAAGCAATCCAATGTTCCTCACATTTGTGCAATAAAATTTAGACCTTGCCAAATTGATTACAAAAATGAACATATTTTTGTTCTTTTTGTCTATTTTGATCATATCATTTGGCACTGAATGACAATGAATTTGAGTGAAACTCAATGTAAAAATACATCTAGTAGTTTTGTAAATGAAGGAAAGTGTTAAAGTCTACAAAGTAAATGACATCACGATACTATTGTGCACTAGTCATAAATTGAGATATGTTGATGTTTTGGTTCATTTAAAGTTGTCATCATTAAAGGAGAACTTCGTTATCAAGTTGTAGATATCATTTATAGAGTCATCTATAGGTCATTTTGAGTGTTGAGATGTAATGGTTCTGAGGGATGTCTATTTGATAAATCCTGTTATTTGAAGTGAAGAGATCATTTAAGGCCATTTGAAGAGGATTTTTAGAGCTACCAAGGAAAAGAAAGGGTCATCTGATTCAAAGAATGTATTATCTTAACCGGGAATCATACAACATAACGGTTCGGGCTTTGGCTCTTCTTTAGGAGGTCCAAGGTTTAAACCGTGTCGTGGGCAAGTGTGCTAGGGGGTGGGTTTGTGGTGGGTGTGTGTCAAATTCCCTATTGATAAGTATAGCTCTCAGCTTTAGGAGGGATCATGGTTGGGAGGAGCCTTGTTGAACCTTGTGCCTTGGTAGTAGGGGTTTTCCACACTAACAAAATAAAAATATATATTAAATAAAATGTATGTAAATAATATATTAAAAATTATATGATATTAAATAATCATATATTATGATATTTTCTATGGTGGTGTGGGGAGGAATGATGAGCCATCATTTCATATAAAATAAAGTCTATATAAGTAATATGTAAAAAATCATACGGTATTAAATAATCATAAAATCATATTATATTAAATAGTGTTTTAGAAAATCTTAGAAGATTTTAGAATTTGATAAATATTAAATAGCATTTAGTAAGTTAGTTGGTCAGTGAATATCATTTAATACGTGCATCCAGTTTTAGTTTTAGACCTCCGGTCACACCACACATCTACTTTGTGCCAGAACGTTCGCAGATGGGGAACTGCCACAAAATAATATAGCAAACAATGCTGTTTTACCCATGTCGCAAAAACCTTACATCGTTTCTGGCACTGTTTGCTCTGCTAACCATGCCATTGCTCATTGCGACAACCAGACCACCTTCCACGTCAAACAGGCAGTTTCCAACATTCACCAGATGTGAGGTTTTCGGTATTGTTGTGTTTTGCTGTGTATTATTGTGTTCTCGATAGGTTGTCTCTACGCATCAAATGATCACAGCCGCATGTTAATTCAACGACGTCGTGCTGCATTGATTGCCTCCACTGTCCCGTTCACTGCTGAATTGCATACTTGAGATTGGCAGGAAAATTTGCTTTAACAAGGTGATATCCATGGGCCTCCACTTACCTGATGGCACGTCTTTCCCCCGTATGCGGTCCGCTGAAAACCCAATACCCAAGCCACACCTTTGATGATGTCCACGTATTCTGAGCTTATATGGAGGGTTGTTTTACATCGCCTGCTCGGGCTATCTTTTTGTAGGATCTGACTGTTCGATGAGACGCATGCAAAACCAAGGAGCGACACCAGCAATCCAAAACTCCCCCGTGATGCGTCTTCTCCAACTTTGTAATCATCAACCCCTCTCAGAATGGCTGGACTTGTTTGAGACCTATGGCAACCGCCCGCGTGGAAGGGATTCTCAGCACCCAAAGTTGACGTGGAGGGATCATTTCATATTGCTGCCACATGTTCTCTTATTGTGGAGGGTCTATTATGCATTGGACTTGGGTTTTCCCTGCACCTGAACCAGCCAATTCCAATCGCCAATCTCTGCCCCGAGAACCACGTCCACATCTCCCTTTTTCTTTTCATGCAAGATTTACAAATGCCCGCATAAACAATCAAGGTATACGATTGACTATCAAGCCCTCTTTCTCATGAAGCATATAGGCTACAATTAAAAAGGGTAGGCCTGGCATTTGACAGGCATATGACCGTATTTTCCTTGTGAAACCGTAAATTATGGTTTTGATTTTATATCCACCGTAGATTTTTACTTGCAAACCGTAAAATTTAAATCAAATATTTGATTTTTATTACAACTTCAATTCTCTTTTCACCATGCCTCACTAGCAAGCTGCAATTTGCAACTGTAGTGCCAAGTGGTAACTTCATTGACGAGCTGCAACTGCGAGGGCCAGTGGTAACTTCATTGGCGAGCTGCAAGGCGACGAGTGGTAACTTGAAAGAGGTCATAGGTAGTACTATTGTGAGCTGGCATTAAGTGAAGACACCCTTTTGGTGCAGGGTCCCATCAATAACAACAAATAATATTTTAAATTAATTCCCTGTCTACTAATCGAAGCACACAAGGCAGTATGGGGTACTTTTGTAACGTATGCATGCTTACATGTGATTGCGGGTTGGTTTATTTTCCAACATGCCATGGGTTATTAATGAAAAACTTAGGGATTTTCAGCAGGCACAAGAATTGCAATAACACATGCGGTGGATGAGTAAATGTGATGAGGTAGAGGCCAGCGTCGGGTCTTTTACAAGTCGATGAGGTCCACGATGAGAGAAAAGAGGAAAACAACTAAAACAAAAAAATAAGAGGTGGGGTTGGGTATTGGTGATGAGTGAAATAATAATTACATTAATTTATTAAATATTGGTTTACTATTTATTTATTATGGTATTTTTGCATCTTGCAAGATTTATTTTGTAGTTTCATTTGATTCGTTCATTTTACAATTAAAAACAAAGAAAGAAGATTAGATCTAATGTGGCCCTGCATTTTCATTACAGTCGCACAATTTTAAAGGTGAGTTTTTTCTTAAATCTACAATCTACAGTTAATTGATATTTTCTTTGATTTTGTTTTGTCAATCATTTTTATTAACATGCAAAACGATATTTGTTAATTGGTTATATGGGATTAAACGGTATATGTTAATTGGTTGCATGGGATTAAAACAGGTAGGTATTTGTTTACACAATTACTTTTGGTTCAACCTTCTTTGACTCGGTTCCTTAAGTTAGATTGTGATTAGATTGTGATTTCATGCTTCTTACTATGACTGGTAATTTTACAAATAGATAATTATTTCAAAATAAACTTGTTCCTTTATAGAAAATATGAAGTCGTTATTATCTCTCAAAAAATTTGAAAGGCAAATAAAAATTTAAACCGTAATCTGAAAGTCAATAAAAAATTTTAACCGTCATAAATATTCATGTTGACAATTAATTATTTTTTGAAATTCCAGCCTTGATTAACATATATTAAGAGGAATATTTTATTTGGTCAAACATAATACTCTGTTTTGATCGAAAAAGCTTTATTTAGAGGAGCATGATATCCTTTAAAGCTACTTAATAAAGCACTACACTTTTTTGTCAAGATTTAATATTCCTCTCGGTTCAAAACCAAAATATGGCCGCAACTCTAGCAGATAAATTGACTGAAGTCATTTCATTGGTCACTTCATTAGTTGACACTATTAAAGACCTTAAAATACAGTCTTCCTCCTCATTTAGTCACCCCCATACAAAGTGTGAAGTCAAAATTTATGAAGGCTCTAGGGATATCGATGTCCTCAATAGTCAGATCATCGACATGGAGACTTGGTTTACATTTAGTCAAACATCATATGATGATAGATATCCTTTCACCAAACTTAAACTTTCTAGCATGGCTAAGGTTCTCATCACGGGCTACCAAGGAACTCAAAATCCCATCACAAAATGGGATGAATTGGCCACAACCTTGAAGACCATCTTTTATCCATCTAGTTACGATGATAACTTGCTTAACCACTAGTTTTACCTTAGACAAGGAAAGCACCAATCCGTTCAAAATTATGTCCATCAGTTTGACCGACTAAATATTATGCTTCATGTATCAGATCCTACAGCTTTCCTTATTGCTAAGTTCAAAAGTGGACTTCCAGCACATTTACATCGAGAGCCCATTTATATCGAGAGTTGAAATACACTCCTTGTACTACTCTTGATGCTATTTTCAATCATGCATTACTCATAAAGGAGAATTTCATAGCACAATACAAGGGGAATCGTTACTCTTCAGGAGGTTCCAAGAAATCACCTCATCCACTTGAATAGGCACCAAAGAAACCTTATACTTCATTCCCTTCTCATTTTTCTTCTAATATCGCTTCTACTCAATCCTCTACCTCTAAGCATACATTTCGTGCTTCTTTTTCTAGTTCTTCTTTTCATATTAAGTCTTTAAAATTATTTTAATTGTTGTAAAAGAAAATAGTATGATAAATCTGAATGTAGATAATTACAGAAGTCCAAGAAGAATACTTTACTTGTACAAACTGATGAGGGAACAAGTGTTAATTCCATCAAGAATACTAGCAAGGGGTAAGTTTATGAGGAGTTAAGGGGGCAACTTAATCATGTAACTTTAATGAATCATCATTCCCACAAAGGAGACCATGATAATTTTTAAATCACACGTGCTTACTTGCTTCATGATTTTATGATTGATTATATCATCAACGATTACTTACAAAAGAAATTTGTAGCAAAATCTATTGTTGATAAGATCAAGCTCCCTATTACCCCACATCCTCATCCCTACTCTCTTTTATGGAAGGATAGTGAGACCACTTCGAATATCACACACACATGCACCATTGCATTTGCTTTTGGGGCCAAGTTCAAAGATAAGGTCACTTGTGATGTGACTCCCATGGATTGTTGTGGTTGATTGTTTGGTAAGCTTTATCAATATGATAGGTATGCTCAATTTGATGCTTACAAAAACACCTACACACTTTAGCAAGACAATAAGCACCACCTTATTGAATCTACCAATCACACCACTAATCTCTTTCTTAGTTGCAGACAGACCCAAAAAGTAGCATATCAAGAACAAGCACTTGCACTCATCTTCATTCACCCACAACATAAACAATATTTAACACAAGCTCTTAAGTCCACTCGACCTATAGCACCTGATAAAATATATCAAAATATGAATGTATTTTTTAGGAGCCCACTTCTTTACCTTTAGAGAGGGCCATTAATCATAGCAATGATAGCATTCCAAAAATTCCTCTCCCTAATGCACCCATGTGCAGGAAATAACTTCTACAATATGATGAAATTAAAAATTAACTTTAGGAACTATTAGCTAAGGAGATCATCAAATATAATATTTTTCCTTGTGACTCTCCTATTCTTCTTGTTCTCAAAAAAATATGATACTTGGCATCTTTGTATTGAATTTCAAGCACTCAACAAAAATCCCTATAAAAAATAGATATCTACTCCCCTGCATTTATGATATCTTAGACCAACTTCAAGGTGCTAATTTTGTCATTAAGATTGATTTTAAGAGTTGTTATCATCAATTTTGAATTCAAGCTAAAGATACATGGAAAACTACTTTTAAAACTAAGATGGGTTTATTTCAATGGCTTGTTATGCCATTTGGCCTCACTAATGCTCCTGCTACTTTTATGAGGCTAATGAATGACATTTTCAGAGAGTGCTTGGATAAATATATCATTATATATCTTCATGATATTCTTATTTTTCTCCTACATGGCAGACACACTTGGGGCATATTGAGTATGTTCTTTCCATTCTATAGCAACATCAGTTGTATGCTAATTTACCTAAGTGTTCTTTTGGGTAAACTTCCATTTCATACCTTGGATTCATCATCAACGAGCACGGTATTCAGGTGGATCCTATCAAAGTAGAATTTCTCCTTAATTGACCTACTCCCACAAATGTCACTGAGTTACAAATTTTCCTTGGCCTAGCTAACTTCTACTGCATGTTCATTCCTAGATATTCTACAATTGCTAGTCCTTTGCATTAGTTTACTAAGGCAACATCTATTTTCCATTGGACTCTTGCTCATTCCCATGCTTTTTCTACTTTGAAAGATAATATTTGTTCTACTCCTATTTTGACCATCCCTAACCTTAGCCTTATGAGATTGAAATTGATACTTCCTAGTTTTCCCTTGTTGTTGTCCTAAAACAAAATGCTCATCCTTTTTTGTGCTAGATTAATAAATTTATTAAAACCAAGGCATTTGAAATGTGCCCTAATGCCTTGTACAATAGAGGATAAAAAATAAGAAGAAAGAATCTTTGAACTACAAGCTAAAATAGAATAACAACCTCAAAATTACATCCTCAAACTAAAAGGAGCCAACAACCTTAGACGAACAGGCACTGAGAGAAACACCTGAGCTCAAAAATAAGTAGTCCTTGGCCAAAAAGGAACTCAAAAAGATGTGATCCACCACCGTAGAGGACTCAAAAAAATAAATTAAGAACCGTCAACCATCAAGGGGAATATCCAACTGCATGAGGGACGAAGCAACACCTTCTAGACTAGCAACTTTTGCATCTATTTTAGAAATATCCTTAGTGCTATCCTTGGGAACAACAGTGCATGTCTCCTTAGAAATATCCATTACATATTTGTCATTGACAATATCTTTGATGTCAGTTTTAGTGTTGAAGGACACCTCATCATCGGCCAGGGCTGAAACATTTAGAGTTCTTAGACAAAATGCTCCTCCTAATGCTTATCATTCAGAGTTCTTTTATGCAACTAAGAAAAAATATTCCACATATGATAAGGAAATTTATGCCTTACTCTAAGCAATAAAATATTGGTGTCATTACCTCCTAGGAAAATAATCCATTTTCCATGCTGACCATATACCTTTATAGTTCCTTCAATCCCAAAATAAGATCCAAGAAGCTCGCCACATGAAATGGGCCTCTTACCTTCAACAATTCCACCTAGTCATCAAGTAAAAAAAGGGTAGTAGAAATTTTATGGTTGATTTTATAAGTTATCCTCCTTCATCACATGGCTTAACCATTTTTACTACCTCACACTTGGGTTTTTAGTCTTGGCCTTTTGAGTATCCTCATAACCCTTCCATTACACAAGTTTTCCAGCATCTCTAGCATCCTTCATCCTCCAACTTGACCCATTTTCAAGACTATCATCTTAAGGAGGGTATGCTTTATCACTTATATAAACTTTATGTGACCTGTGATCATAGACCATCCCTTGTTAAGAAGGTATTTTCTACTCTTTATGGTGGATATTTTAGCAAACATAAGACTCTTCATTACTTGTAGAGGTTCTTCTACTAGCCCCACTTATAGTGTGAAGTTTTATGATACCTAAGATAGTGCGTCCTTTGTAGCAAATCTAAGCCAACTAACAGGAATCTAGGCCTTAGTATACCTTTACATCTTGCATATTATCCTTGGGAGATTATTTATATGGATCTAGTTAGTGGTTTTACTATGATCATCCAACAACATGATTGTGTTTTTACTACATTCAATTGTTTTAGTAAGATGGCTAAGTTCATCCCTTATCATAAAACTAGTTCCGCTACCAAATTAGTTCAACTTTTCTTTGATGTTGTCTAATGTTCTTTTGGTATTCCCACTAGTATCATGTATGATCATGATTCCCATTTTGTTGGTCATTTTTGGTATTTTTTATGTAAACTCCTAGGTATGTTTCTTAATTTTTCCACTACTTTTCATCCATAGTTTGATGTTCAAACCGAAGTCATCAACCATACTCTTGTCAAAAGTATTCACATATTCCATAATTTATCTCCATCTAAGCGGGATTTGAGTCTTACACATATTAAGCATACATATAATAGGATTGTCCATTCATCTACAGATAATTCACCCTTTGAAGTGTGTCTATATTTTCATCCATTAGCACAATATAAGTTACCATTATCACTTTTATCTCCTATCACTATACACATGCACAAAGAATAAGACAAAGACCACTCTTTAATTCAATATTTGCAGCAAATCTAGTCAAGGGTTTTTCACATTTTATAGCAGACTCAATAATATTAGTAGTCCATGGACCGTCACCATGTTCCACATCACTTTCAGGTTGGAGATAGAGTTTGTTGCACCTTGATCGTCGTAGGTTCCTAGAAAAGGCACATAGCAAGATCAAACCTATTTTTTATGGGCCTTATAATATTATGCAGTAGGTGTCTAAGAATACTTCCTACCTCGATATTCGAGCACACTTGGGCATCCATAATATCATCAATTTTGACTTACTCAAACGATACCATGAGTCTGCATTGGAGACAACACCATTCATAAGCTAACCTATAGATGTTGTACCTAATTTTTAGCTTCCATTAGAGGATGATCGTTTGTTTAAAACCCAGGACACACCACACCCACCAAGGATCTACCACATATTACCTTGTTGCTAGACAATGCCAACTTCCTGTTACCACATAATAAACCATAGACAATTGAAAATATTGATAATAACCAAAGGTTTATATATAATGTGTAAAGGCTATTAATAACATTGCAATGCATGAAAGCATAACCCCCTAGGTTGTAGCTAACAACACGCTTTAAATAAGGCTAAACAAACTAACAATAATATATTTTATAACCATAATATATTTAGCAAATATTTAATCTAAGGTATAAAACTTATTACCTAGATTACTCTAGTATTACCAAATAAGGTAATATAGTAGTTACTAACATAGTAAATCTAACATCCACCCTTATTATATTATTTGGGTAATGTATATAATTGTCCCAATATAGTGAAAAATATGTTGATCTACTGGTTCTTGCTCTTGCTCGGGCTCTATCACAGTGCTCTGGCTAATCCTAAGAAAAAAGTGGGTCATTCCTCACTTTGTATTCACATCAATGAATGTCCTTATTGTAATATTGTCATCCAACCAAATTGCATGGGTAACCAGCTATTGCAACCGTTAGGCGTAGTAGAGTATATCAATTTATATGAGGTTAATTTGGTTACAATATGATTTTGAAAAAAAATGATAAGGTAGCTAAGGTTTCAGGCGCTGCTGAAAATGCACCCTTATAAGTTTCCTCCCCTTGTTGCAAAACATGTTGTAATGGAATTTCTAAAAGAAGTGTGACTAAGGTCTCAGTCACTGCCCAAAAAGCACCCTTATAAGTATTCTTATATTTTTACAAAAATTGTGTGTGAAGTAGGAAAAAATGTTTATCCCCCTTAATTGCAAAATATGTGCAACTCATGAATTTTGTTAAGGCTTTTACAAAGATTGCTTTCTAGGCAAATTTTACACCAAAAAATTCCCTCCTTTTGTTACAAGTACTTCAAACAATGAGAGTTTTCTATTTATGAAGCCTAAATGAGGTACAATCACCCATTTATTGTAAGTACTTCAAACAAAAACATATGCTATTTATGAAGCCTAAAAAAAGAGAGATGAAATGGTCCTTGCTTAAGGTGACAAATTTATTTCCCCTTTACAATACTATCTTAGTCGTGAGCACTTTGTGTGCTCTTTCTAAACCAGAATTAGAATTTGACACTTCACTAGCAACATGGCTTCTATGATGTGCCTTTGCCATTTTAGTTTTGTTTGTTTGGAAACCAACATCAAGTGGTGTCATGGTTATGCTTTTTACAATTTGTGCAAAAATTTACCTCCTAGGAAATTTTATCAAAAAAGTTTACCAAATAATCATTTTTTATTGCAAGTACTTCAAGCATGGTTACTATTATGAAGCCTAAAAGAAAAGGTATAATTTTGATGAATTATACTTTTTTGATTGCCTTTACAAGTTTTATCTCCCTCTTGTCAAAATATGTTTTTGAAGGAAGAAAGGAATTATCCCCCTTAGTGCAAAAATACTACTACTTTCAAGGTTCCTTATTTTAAAAAAACTTGTTCTTTATTTTGATATACCCTAAAAGAGTACCAAAAGATAATTCACTCAATAAGATATTTAATGGCACCTGCATAAAAATCCTCTTGAAGAGGGATAATTAGTTTGAGGAAATTGATCCAAAAAAGTAAGAGTGAATTACGGGTTTTTTAATTTAGGATAGAATATCAAGTAAAATTGGTTTTAAACCTATGCAATGATTTACACAAATTATTGTGAAATTTTGAGGTTTTGAGTGTTCTTGATTTTATGACTTATAATTGCAAAAAATAATGCAATAATCAAACAAGAATGCCCACAAAATTCTTATCACATAGGTGTTGGATGCAACCGAAATGCACCTAATTTGCCAATAAAGGTGTCGAGTAAAATAAAAAATGCACCTTTAATTTTTACAACAAAATTTAGAATTGTGTTGTGCAGAAAAATTGATATATTATGTCTCCTCTTCTTTTCTAAATTTGAAAAGAATTTGACATAAAACAATTGCCTTTCCTGTTTGTGTTGCAAATCTAACAAGTTTTGATTTTGTTTTAAGTGCTCCTCACTTTTGTGTTACAATTTTGTAAAAGAAATATAATTTCTTGTCTCCCCCCCTTTGTTTTGTAAAATTAACAAAATAGCACTCCTTTCAAGTCAAGCCGACACATGACCCGCACTTGAAAGGCTTCCAAAACTAGTAGACAAACGAATTGGTTTTAGTGGACCCAAGGTCTTCAATATCTTCTCACCACTTGCAAGATCGTGGCAGCTCAACGATTTTGCAAAAAATAGAATGTGCAATTTTATGTATTATATCTCCCTTTGGAGAAAACAAATGCACACTTTGCCTTAGAATTTTACAAATTCTCGTGTCTCCTTGTCTTATAATTTGGCAAAAAATAATTCAAATTTGATCATTTATAGTTTGCTAAATGAACAAGGTTTGAGAAGAGTTTTAGGGCTCTCTAATTTGCAAGAAAAAATGTGCTCTTCTATGTCTTATATCCCCCTTGGAGAAAAACAAAAACACTCTTTGTATTTGTATTTTGCAAAAAATATGTCCCTTAATATTCAATTTATTTGATTCTAATTAATTTAAGTATTATTTAATAAAAATTATTTTATTTAAAAATCATTTTATTATAAAAATAAAAAAGATTTTATAGAAAATAACATTAAATTATTAGAAAAATACTAAAAAACTAATTAAAAAAATAAAAAAAATATTTACCTTGGTCTGCATTTTTTATGTCTCCTCCATCTAAAAAAACTAGAGTAACCCCGAAGGGATTCAACCTGGGGTCTAGTGGGTGCCAGCGCCCTAGCCGTGGGCCCCTGACCATCTCTACTAGTGGTCGGTCGTGAACTAATATTCATGAGGGCTGTCTTATGCCCTTTTTTGGGTTCACAACTAGAAAAAAATTAAAGCTTTTTTAAAAATATTTTGAGACATAATTATCCCACATTCGTTGTGTGGATGATTCTTCACCCGTTTAAAAAGCAAAATATGTTATTTGCATAGTGATTGCCCTCAGGAAATTAGGAGACGCCTAGTAAATATTTTCTGCCCTTGCCAACGAATGGATAAATTCCACACCACACATGCTAGGAGGATAAAATGTCAGCATTTCTACCTTGCTCCTTGATCCTGTCATTTTCCAGCTCATTTGCCATGTTAGCTTCCGGCTCACTCCTCGATCATGTCATTCACTAGTTGCCCTACCATGTGTCCACCCACTTTGATCTGTGTGCTACCATATCAACACATTCACAAGGGTCCACATCAGTAAGGATATCGTAATGCACACCCATCTAGATGCTTCCAACTCAGTGCCTTGCAGGGTTATGCATAAGGGGTTGGACTCAAAATGTACTTGTAAAAAATAGCAAATACTAATCAAAATCAAGGTGAATCATGGCGAATCCTAATAAAATCAAATCAATCATCTTCACACCAAAATTTGGGGTATTTGAAGCCCTAAAACATAAATTCATATTTGGGGAAATTTTTGACCTATTAAATGACCTTATAACTTCATAAAAACACCACCATTATATCAAGCTCGAAAAGAGCTTTCCAACAAGTACAAATATGCCTATGTTTGGATATATATTATGGCAAATTGAACCTAAGAAAAACTTGGTTCTAAAAATTTTAGGTGAATGGGCTGACGTCGAGGGTTCTCATATTCACCAATTTCAAATATTTGAAATCCTAATATTCACCAATTTATGAATATTTGCCACTATGCATAACCCTAGTGCCATGTGTTCCTCAACTTTCACACTAGTGATATCAGCAACCAGTCGATTATCATATCACATCGGAGTCTCCTATCTAGTCTCATCCAGTTAGAGGGTACTGCCTTGCTTTTAGTTCACATTGAGAATGCGGGGTCAGCCTGCAGTTGTTGGCTGATGGCCATCAGATTATCAAGATCGTCGATTCTAGCCTATCGAGAACTTTTAGATCAAGCTTGTGAAAGCCAAGTCTCGACTACTAGATCGTGGGTTGCCTAACACACAGAAGCCTATCATGCCTGACAGGTCTGACAACAAGTGGATATCAAATATATGGGTCTACGGGCTAAAAAAATGTCAAACAAACGTTTAAATTTTTTATCCAAGTAATGGACATGAATTTTATGGTGCAAACATCAAAAACGTTAATTCCACAGTCTGTAGCGAAGACAGTTGTTGGGAAGGAAACCGTAGGATTTATTTCTCAACCCAGTTAGTTGATGCTCCAGAGAAATGCTCTCCCAGGTATGTTTTTGTCTTGAGAAATGTGCCTTGCTACTCAAGATCCTCCTTGGGATCCATTTTGAGTAGTGGGTCCAAGGGGTCCCATCTCGGGATTTGTGCCCCTTGGTCCAGCTCTGTACTTATCCTGAGATCACTTGGTCCAGCTTCGTGCTTGTCCTAGGATCACTCAGGTATGTAGGCTTTGATACCAATGTTACCAAATAATAAACCATAGGCAAATGAAAATATTGATAATAACCAAAGGTTTATATACAATGTGCAAAGGCTAATAATAACCTTGTAATATGTGAAAGCATAACACCCTAGGTTGTAGCTAACAACACGCTTAAATAATGCTAAACAAACTAACAATAATATATTTGCTAACCATAAGATATTTAGCAAATATTTAATCTAAGGTAGAAAAATTATTACCTAAATTAATCTACTATTACCAAATAAGGTAATATAATAGTTACTAACATAGTAACTCTTACACTTCCACACTAGGCTCAGTGGATATCCTTCCCTTTTATATGCATTGGAGTCCAATGCTTATATGGTGGAAAGGAATGATGAGGAATCATATCATATTAAATAAATTCTACGTACATAATATGTAAAAATTATATGATATTTAATAATCATATAAAATCATATGATATTAATTAATATTTTAGAAAATCTTAGAAGAATTTAGAATTCAAGATATATTAGATAGCATTTAATAGGTTGGTTGGCCACTGAGTGCTATTGTTGCTAGTTTTTACCAAAATTGGTAGATTTTAATAGGTTTGTAATGCCTATAAGGGTTTCTATCCATATCATATCTTGAATTTGAAGATAACAAGTAAGTTTAACTAGCACATACAATTTGATAGTAAATATGTTCAATTGATTTTCTATGTGGACCATATAATTACTTATTAGCATCATATAATATTGATCAATTATGAGGGATGTCAAACATGGTAAAGTGTCATATTGTAGACACCAAAACACCACCAATATGATTATGTGGCTACAAGCACTGATCAGATTGGCATACATAGCCCCTAGGGCAGCTCCTAGAGGTTAAACAATGGTCCTACAAAATCCCAAAGCAATTTTTGGAATGTCAAAGGTCAATTTGGAACCTTTCAAGCACCCTGCTCCTTAGTCATTCCACCCTAGGATGATTAGAATGCTATTCGCCCCACCCTGGGATGATTAGCAAAAATCACTCCAGGGTGGGGCGAATAGCAGGTTTGACGGGAAAAAAGTCAAACCTTGAAAAATGGCAGCTCAGATATGCCACCCAACTCCACATTCAATGCATGGGCGTGCGAGTGAGCATTTTTTATCTCAAAGAGGCAGTCATGGAGCCCTTAATCAAGGAGGAATATTCTCTCCCATGGGAAGGCATGATGGCCAAGTGGCACCCCTACATGCACATTCAAAGCAGACCTTCAGGTCTATAAAATGGTGAGGCTTCTCACCCCAAAAAATAATAGAGCAGGAGTATTTGGAGCAATGGAGTGCTACCGAATTATATCCTTACCCTCATTGTGCTTCCCACATCCATGATCTCTCTTTTGGAAGAAAGGTTATCGGGTGAACATTATGAGCGCAATATGAATGCAAAACTTGAAAAATTGGCCACAATACCATAACCAATCTGCTAACACAACCCCCTAGGAGGTTTTGGACCCATCCCAAGTGGATTGGTGTCAAAAAAAAGCCCCAAACGGTGGGCATCCTGCCCCCGGGCGCCCCCCGCATAGTTGCAGTCCTAATCGCCCCACCCCGAAGTGATTAGAAGTATGTAGCAGATTTCTTAACTATTTATTTTGCATCATATTTTGTGTGTTTCAGATATTCTTCAGTTCAAATTTCAATGCATTCTGACTAGTTTTGACCGTGTTTTCATTGTTTTATGCTTTCACTAACATACAAGGAGCACCTTCAGATAGAGGGCAATCAGGGTAGAATATGTAGAATCCAACATTCTGGGTCATCTCAAAATGCCCCATTTTTCCTAAAACCAAGTTTTTAGATGTTTTGGAGGCCTTTGGATGGGACATTTGGGAGGTCACTTTTGGACATTTTATGACAGTCCTAATCGTCCCACCCTGGAGCGATTAGAAATATACAACACATTTCTTGACTATTCTTTTTGCAGTGTGTTCATGATGATGTTTACATGCTTCTGTTCAAGTTTTATCTTATTCTGATATGTTTTGATCACTATTTTAATTATTTCATGCATGCATTAACCGGAGGCCTTGGGGATTGCATGTTTCCCTCCATTCGCATGTACTTTTAATTGTTTTATGATTCTTTGTACATAGGTTCTTGACACCGAAGGGGAAGAAAGGAACCAAGAATGTATTCATGCAAGCGGTGGCAATGTTTGGCCCACCCATTTTGAATGTGGGCACGCGAAAGATCCCGAAGGGAAGTGCACTGTCCGTTGGTGTAACAAAACTATATCGAACGCTCCTAGCCCCTGAAAAGGGGGGAAGATGTATTGTAACCTGATATCAAGAAAAATTAATAAAATAGGCTACATACTTTACTTTTGCTTTACATCTCATTTCATTTCATTCGTCTTCCTCTTTTCATGCACTTTAGTTCTTTGTTCATTCGTAGGACTTAGCATTACATCTGCTTTTGTTTGCATTGCACCCGGTGCAACCGTGCTTCCGTATCTAGGTGCTTTCAGTGGCGATCATGGTGGGACCCTATCCCCTAATTTTGGGATCAAAATTTTGATCAAAATTTTGTGTTTTTTTGCAGGTGTTAATTCTTCAAGTGTTGGATTGCTCCTCGTGCCACCCTGTGAGGAATACAGACTGGAATTTGTGCCACCCTAGGATGAATAAGGCATTCATCCCACCCTATTATGAATACATATTTACTATTAGTCCCACCTTGATATGATTAGCTCTCTGTGTAGTTTCTGAGCAGAAACTCACGGGCATCTGGTGTGGGCAGAGAAGAGGTAGGTTTTCTAAACATCCTCTATAATTTTATGTCTCTGTTTCTATGATTTTTTTGTTTTCTTTGCTTGCATGGAAGAGTTTACTACATGTTTTCTTTCTTTGCACAAGTAAAAAGAACCACACACATCACGCGACAATATAAACATCAAGGATTTGGTCATAAAACCCCAACACTTGATCAAGACCAACAATGGATTTCATCACCACCTTGGATTGAATTTTGCATACATAACCTCGATCGCGAATGTTGCTAGACATAAATCCTGAAAAAATCTGACCAAGTGTAGCTGGGGTAATTCCTAGTGCATGAGGATAATTCTTCTATGGTAGGTGTCAAAAATAGAGCGATTCCTCTTCCGTACCGCCTATGTTCCACGTGCTGTTTTGCTCTCGCATACCAATAGTTTCCCTCACGTAAGGGCGGGTATATTGAGAGGTTCGGTATAATGGCTTGGTAGTGGTATATTGAAGGGGCGACCATTTTGGGAGATATAAGAGCCCTCATATTGAATGTACAGCAAAATTTTCTTTACAAGGATTTCAAAAGAAAAATCAAAACACACTGAACCAGATTTAGGGCACACATTTAATACATAAACGAGATAATCACTTCTTTGTTTGTGTGGCTCTTGTTTGTTTAGTGTAGCAAAAAATTCATAAAAAAAGATAAAAACATACACATATTTTAGATAAAAACCACCATGGTGTACACCCGTAGCCAAGCCCAATCACATGCAAAAGTTGTAGAAAGTGTACAAGGGTGCACAAGTCGCATTCCTTATAGCCCCAAGGACTTGATTATACCACCTTGGCGGCCTGACCCACAACACAGTCCACATCATGCCATTACAGAACGAGACTATAGAGGCACCCCTTCAAGGGGTACTCCCATTCAATATAGACCCTTTCAGGAGGAGTACATACACGTGGCCTCGACATAGACGAGAAGGCTCCCTTAGACACTCGTTATGAGTGGCCATCGCACGATGGAGTGCTAGAACAACATAGGTTCAATAAGGAGGGGCCACATGATTACATCATCCCTCCTCTACCCCTTATTACTATAAAAAACAATAGGCCAAATCTAGAGCGCAAGGCTCTTCAGATAGGGCGAGCCAACTCTGCCTGCCCCTTTCACATATACAAAAGGGAGCACGAGGAAAACCACTACATTCCTCAAGAGCAATATACAACATGGGAGCAATGCGCCTCTGCACCTGTTATTTATTAGGATCTCCTACTGAGGCTAGAGCCTCGGGTGAATTTTTCTAACCTCGATAGAGAGAAGTGACCTATAGAGATCTCAGATCACCACGACCGATATATATGTGTAGGAGATGCATCTAGGCCTCCTAGACTTAAGACGACAAAACAAATCAACTTGGCATTTTCCAAACATGCCGCCCACCAAGCGCAAATCACATAACTTGAGCAAGACCAATAATAGTTAGAGCACCTGTATCACCTTACCAAAGAATGCATTCGACATAAGATAGATGAGTTGCTCTAGAACACTATGCCTGAGAAGGTTCCAACCCCTCGCACGAATAGGACAAAGCTTTATGAGAGGCATAACCCCTTGGTATGAGACAGGTCTCCATGACCTTATCAAGCATTGCCTCCAAGACCTCCTAGACCTAAGCGGGAGACCACCCCTAGAGCCAATGATGGGCACCCTCCTTGAGCACCCACCCATGTTTATAGGTCATGCCCAGGAACCCCTCAAGAAGCCTATGAGGAATTCAAGCAAGAAGAGCAGGCTGAAACACCCTACCAAGGTAGGGGGGTGCTACCCGGTTGCCCCTCCATAGGCCTCAAGTTCCCCGTAATTCACAATGGGAACAAACCAAGGAGGAAGAGATCAAATATTTCAATGCATACAAAGAGCTGCTAGAGTGCCTAGAGTCTGTGGATACCAAGACTTTTGGGCCCCAAAATCCCACTTTACGCCAGCTCCGTAGTCACCCTGTGCATCCTTCAGTGCTGGCACCCCCATACCTTGAACACTTCAAAATGCCCCAATTGGCAATCTTTAGAGGGGATGAGGACGCCTAAGAGCATGTGACAAGATTCTTGAGTCAATGCTTTGGCATTCAGGACAATGATGCTTTGCTTCTAAGAACATTTACAACCACATTCGCAGGCCCTGCCTTATATTGGTTTACCTAGTTTCTGAAGCATAGCATTAGTAACCTGGACCACCTAGTGGACGTGTTCCTCGAACGTTTCACCTTCAACACCAAGAAGAAGGAATCGTTAAGTGACCTAGCTAGCATCAGACAGTATGAGGAGGAGACCATGTCGACTTATGGAAATCGGTGGAGAGAGTTGCTTTCAAAGCTTCCTTACCTCCCTCCCATGGCCGACCTGACCCAAATGTTCTCAAAAAGTTGCCTAAGGTCGATCTTCGTGCTATTGCAGCTGCATCAATATGCCTCTCTCGAGGAAGCCCTAGTGCAAGCTAGAATCATTGAGGAGATCAAGATACAGGATGGCGAGATTGCCAAGCCATGCAAGAAAGAGTGGCCCAAAAATGCCAAAATTGGGTCTATGCAACCGAAACCCACTGCGGTCAATCAGGTTGCCATAAACATACCAAAGCCTATGCAGATGACACAGCCCCCAAAGGTTAATTATCAGACAGTTCCTCTTGACAACTATGAAAAGAAAAATCATAGGCAAGAGAAAAATCAGTAGTGTCACCCTAGGCGACAATTCACACCCTTCATAGAGTCTAAAGACTCCTTTTTTGACCGTTTGTCCACGGTAAACTTGATAAACCTATCAGAAAGTCGACCCGTAGACCCCAACGCGTAAAAACCCAAGGGCTATAGGGAAGACTTGTACTATAGATTTCATCGACAGAAAGGACATGACCTTTACATGTGTTGGAAGTTCAAAAGCTTAGTCCAAGACGTAATAGACAACAAAATGTTAGCGATGGATAATCCCATAGCACCAAAAAACCAACAGATGGAGGTCTTCAAATACCCCCTGCCTGCCCATGATGCGCAGAAAAAGACTCTATAGGTCAATGAGGTGACACAAAACTACCCCATGCAATGGTATGTAGGGATGATAAGCATAGTGACACAGAACAAGAGGTACCCAAGCACAGCTACCCCCGCTACAGCTATGGGAGAGGTTCCATCAACGTCACAACCTCAACAACACCCTATGCAACCTCCTCTACCTAGACTAGTGGCCATGATTCGGACTAAACTTACCCAAAGTTTAAGGACCACGTCGACTAGGCTCTCCATCTATGAGCTCATCCAACAATCCCAGCCACATCGAGAGGCTCTAATGGAGATACTCAAAGCCATCAAGCTACAACCCCATGAAGAAAACTCTTTCAACAACTTTATGGGATATGTAAAATGATGTACAGAGCCAGTCATCACATTTAGAGAAGATGAAATGAAATTGGTGACTGGTGATATGGTGGATCCACCCCTGCACGTCATTGCACGGGTCAACGAGATTCCATTTAAGAGGGTGTTGGTGGACACTGGCTTGTCCAACAATATAATCACAACAACGGTATTGAAACACCTCAAGTTGCCAACATCTCACATTGTGGCCTCCACCTATAACCTTCAAGCATTCAACGATGCGGTATGCTCGACGGTTGGCACAATTGTACTACCCATCCAAGTGGGACAAAATACTATTCCTACGTTGTGCAACATCCTGGAAGGTGAGATGGCCTACAATATTTTGTTGGGCCGGCCTTGGATCAGGGACATGAAGTGTGTCCCTTCGATAGCCCGCCTAAAGTACACATATGAAGGGCAAGTACATGTAGTCTCGGTCGACTTAGAGCCCTTCAAGTATTGCAATGCAGTGTAGCTAATGCCATAGTCGACCCTCCCATCGATAAATTTGGAATTTTAGTTAAATCCATCCAAACAGGGTTCGATTCCACATACATCCTCGTTGCTAAGTCCTTCAAATCATCAATCAAGCCCACCTTCATCGTCTGGTCCTTCACCCATGACACCACCTACAATGACAACACCGAAGGACAATGGGAAGAAGCCCTTGGAAGAGATACCACCATTGGTCTCAACCATCTCTACCGAAGAGGTGCCCAGTCGAATGGAAGTCGAGACGCCTAGTTCACCCAACATGGAGTGGAGCCAGGAAGAACTCCCATTCCCTCCCCCTCAATTGCCAACGATCACCATTGAGATGGCCAATACAGGCCTGGGGGAGTATCTAGTGCAGAACATCGTAGCAACACCCACGCTTGAATCCATGTAGGACATGGGGAGACCTCGCCTCCCCATCGACACTATTATCCCTTTGGGCTACCCACCAAATCAGAAAAATTTTGTATATGGGGGCCTTGACAATGACATTTAACCTTACCTACAAGAGAAAGAGAACGAAGAGCCCTTTGCTGAGAATGTCAACTATCTGTCCAACCCAAAATTCGCTTTGAAATGCCTTGGCCAATGTAATTGGCATGGATATGGGTTGGGAAGATATGAACAAGGGGTGCACGTTCTTTGTCAACCAAGATATCAGATGCCATATGACAAATCAGGAGTAGGGTTCAACCACCCTCTACCCCTTGACATCTTGGTAGAGAACATGTAAGGCCTAGGGCTAGGCAACAAGGATGGATTGGCACAAGATCCATATGCCAATCCTAACACAACATACAAATTGGGGTATTATCTCCCATTGGTAAAAACCAACCTTGTGGGCCTCAACAATTCCTCCCCTTTGATCGAGAAAGGGGAAACTTCAAGAATTTGCCTCCAAAAGGGATATAGACAAGGCCAAGAAGGATCTTCAGAAGACGAGTCAGAGTATGAGGTAGCACCTTGGGACCCTTTCGAGTCTAATAGCAATCACTCACCAGTGATGCCCATAGATGACTATCAGGAGAACTTCATGACAATGTTCCCCTTTGATGCTCCAATTGAGCAATTGCTACCTCAAGAGAATCATGTCCTCCCGCAGAGAGCGAAACAACCCCGATGGGACCAAATCAACTTGCTCGAGCAGAATGAGCCTCATATTCCACAAATAGTTGTCAGAGCCAATGAAGGCCTATGGATCTTTGATATCGATTATGAAGATGATACTAAGATGGTATATCTAAACCACATGTGGTAGCAACAATGAGAATACCCCAAGGACATTGATGATATGTTTGAATAGCTAAAGATGGGGCCAAGGCATAGGTGGCACCTAAACCAAGCATAATTAGACCAAGTGCTACACCTGCCACTTCAAGCATACAAAGAGCACCTTCCACCCAGAGACCTTATAGAGCCATCAGTGCCAAGGGCAGACCCTGTCTTGTTATCCACACATAGGGCCAATCCATTTGTGCCAATACCCACAAAGCCAGATCCGGAGCACAAATATCACCAAGGATGTTTGAGTCACCACTCGTGTAGTAATGGAGACCAAATTCACTTCATCAACATGATCTCCATTGACTTAACCACCCCCATATGCAATCTAGCCAATCCAGCATGACCATTATATCTAAACCTAGATGCCATAGACTGGGATCATGCTAAATCGCCACCATCCCCATCAGAGTACTGGCATTGTAGTGAGATGCTTCACTTCACCCCAGGACCAACTCAAGATATCTTCCACGCTGAAGAGGAACCTGAAATTCCAAACGTACATCTAAATTTGGAAAATGATATCCACTTGATCCCAACTCCACACCAATTAAAGGACGGGTCCCACATGTTAGTCGAAGAGATGACTAATGTAGACATCGGCTCTGATACAATGAATCTAAAAATAATCAAGCTAGGGTTAATTCTATCCCCCGAAGAGCAAGTCGATTACATTGCCCTTATCAAAGAGAAGAAGGAGGTTTTTGCTTGGTCCTACAAAGACATGTCAGGGCTATACCCACAACTAGTCATGCATAATCTAACGCTTGATCCGATAGTTAAGCCAGTAAAGCAGAAACTACATAAGATGCACCCAATATTAGCCTTAATGGTAAAAGAAGAATTACAAAAGCTATTGGATGCATAGTTTGTCATCTGCATAGATTATCCACCATGGTTGTCCAACATGGTGCCCGTAAAAAATACTGATGGGAGGATTCGCATATTCATCGATTTTTGAGATCTAAACAAAGCGAGTCCCAAGGAAGATTTCCCCTTGCATAGCATTGACACATTGGTAGACACTACATTAGGCCACGAAATGCATTACCTCATGGATGGTTTCTCGGGACACAACCAGATTTGTATCAATACCAAGGATCAACTAAAAATGGCCTTCACAACATCTTAGGGGACATTTTGCTATAAGGTCATGCCCTTTGGCCTTAAAAATGCTGGCGCCACCTACCAAAGCACTATGACATACATCTTCCATGATCACATGCATAAAACTTTGGAAGATTATATGGATGATTTGTTGGCCAAATCTCTTTTGCGCCCAGATCATCTCGATGACTTAAGCAAGATCCTTGATCACCTCATTGAACACAAAGTCAGACTAAACCCCAAGAAGTGCGTATTTGGTATCACATCTAGAAAACTCTTGGGTTTCATAGTCTCAAAATGAGGCATCGAGGTAGATCCAAATCAAGTCAAGGCAATCCTTGAAATGCTTCCCCCAACCACCATCAAGCAAATCAAAAGCTTACAGGGAAAGGTCACGTCAATCGAGCACTTCATAGCGCAATTATCTAACATGTGCCGACCCATGAATAAATTATTACACAAGGGGGTAGCATTTACTGGGATGACGAGTGTCAGTATGACTTTGATGACATTAAACAATACTTGGCTTCGTCGCCAGTATTGGCACCACCTAGACCAGGAGTGTCGTTCTATTTATACATCTCAGCTACTGAGGTGGCACTGGATGCCATGCTAGCCGAGAAAAATGAACTACATAAAGAATAGGATGCTTATTATCTTAGCCACACCCTAGTCAGTTATGAACTTAACTATGCATACATTGAGAAGCTATGCTTAGCAGTGGTATTTGCCACCAAAAAGCTATGCCATTACATGTTAAGCAATACAATGTATGTTGTGTCTAAGGAGAATCCATTGTGGTACATGATGAGTCATACTTATCATAGTAGCCACACGATGAAATGGATCATGTTATTAACAAAGTTTGACACCGAATTCATTGGACATAAGTCCATCAAAGGTCAAGTCATCGTCGATCAACTAGCAAAGGCTCCTCTTGAAGACGATCAGCCTCTGATCGTAGAGCTGCCCAATGATGGGGTCTTCCATGTATCAGAATCGCCAGATTCTGATGATCCTAAGTCATAGGCCGACATAACCTTATTCTTCGATGGTTCTAAATGTGAGCAAGGGGGTGGTGTGAGAATCGTATTCTTCACACCGCAAGGGGCTCCAATGCCTTTATCATTTAAACTTGATTTCCCATGCACCAATAAAAATGCTGAATACGAAGCCTTGCTCATAGGTCTTAAGACAACCGCCACCATAACATTAAATGCTTGAACATCTTTAGTGATTTGCTATTAATTTTCAACCAAGTGACAGGGGTATTCCAATGCAAGTGCCTAGTTCTACAGGCCTACAAAGCCCTTGTGGATAAATTCCTAGAAAAACTAGAATGGTACGACATCGAGGCACTCCTTCGATCATCGAATAGTTTTGTGGACACTATGGCCTCCTTGGGGTCACTAATCCTGCAAGACCCTTCTGGTGAGATGACAACCATTGAAGTCAAAACATTATCGCAATCGATGATGGAGTGTGTAAGCTTTGACATAACACCAGGAATCCACATGATCCAGATTGAACCATCTCCGAATAATTTTTCTCGAATCCATGATAGTTTGAATCATGCCAACAGGGGGTCCTTGTTCTCCTCGACCCCTCTTAATAACAACACAACACTATTTTTACAAGTTTTTTCTCACTCATATTTTGCTATGGACAAACTACAAGAGGGATTGGCAGTTCATACCATCGAGGTTTCTAATCAGTAGGATTGGTACACACCCATAAGAGACTACCTCAAGCTAGGCAACCTCCCACTTGGATTTACACATGCCACGAAAAGATCATTCAAACAAAAATCGACAAAACATGTCTTTCTAGGAGACATTTTATACCGTCGAAGCTACGAAGGGATCTTCCTCTGTTTCTTGGACTAGCAGGAGTCTTCTTGGGTGATCACCCAAGCGCACGATGGTACATGTAGTGGCCACTTCAGAGGCATGGCCATCACAAAATGCATCCTTCACATGGGCTATTATTGGCCATATTTAGAGTGATATTGTTACGCATATGTAAGGAAGTGCAAGAAATGTCAACACCATGCTAATTTGACACATGTACCTTCTCAGGCCTTGCAGCCGATCCAATCGGCTTGGCTATTTTCATAGTGGGGCTTAGATCTAATCAAAAATATCTCCCCTCCATCATCGGGTCATCACACATTTATCATAATGGCCACAAAGTACTTCACCAAGTGGGTGGAAGCAATTTCGCTTACCTCTATGACTGGGACCTGCATTGCAGAGTTTATTTTACATAACATACTATGTCATTTTGGTATTCCATCCAAGATCATCTCAAATAATGGGACATCATTTAAGAACAAATACATGCGTGCTTTAACAACAAAGTACAAAATTCAGCATAGTTTTTTGACACCTTATTATCCACAGGCAAATGGGCAAGCAGAGGTGTAAAAAAAAATGCTAGTTGCCATCCTTAAAAATATGGTCATAGATAGTCATAAGGATTGGCACATTCAAATCTCGGTTGCTCTATGGGCTTATCGCACTAGCATTCGGAAGCCCACTAGGGCAACTCCATTTTTGCTGGTGTATGGCTCTGAGGCAGTCATGCCTCTCGAATTGGAAATACCTTCCCTGCGCATATCAATGCAAGAGTTCATCGATGATGACACTGCATGACAGGCCCAGTTATACCAGCTTACATTGCTTGACGAACAATGCATCAATGCCCTCAAGCATTTACGTATCTATCAAGAGCGACTTAAGAAAGCATACAACATGAAAGTTCACCTGAGGGACTTTCAGGTTGGTGACCTGGTCTTAAAAGAGAACCAAAAAAATTCTAACTTACCACCCGTTGGTCACGAATCTGCCACAGGAAAGGATTTTTACAATTGCGCCCTAGACCCGGCCAACATTGAAAGGCTGGAAGCAAGAAATGGCTCCCAGACCAATCTCCAGAGTGGGCTGGTTCCCTTTACTACTCTAAAAATGGGTTTAAGATAGGGTTGCTGGAAAGAGATTTAAAAGGTTGCAGAAAGAAATGGGAAATATGGCCACAGGCCGAAGTGATGGGATCAGAAAAACAACAGCAGGAAACTACAAACGCAACAACAGCAAGTAACATAAGAAATCAGCTTCATCCTCGCACAATCACATGCCGCAAATCCCTCCAAACCCACATTCCAGGAATTGTACCCTGACCGCAGTATTTAAATCCAGTATGCAGAATTTAAATGTAATAGCAATGCAGGAGTACGAATGCTATTAGAAATGCAGAAAACAGAAAGCAAATTCATCCATGCGACGCTTGAAAAATTAGAAGTCGATCCTTGTATTCCCGCAGATACAATTCCAGTTTCTAGCAGCAAGTTTTTCCAACCTTTTGAAATGCGAATTACATTGGTTTTTATAGAGGTCCGTCCTCTTTGCAGCATTAAATAATTAAAACCAACTTCCTCGTGATCTACAATCATGCGAAGGAAACGAGGAACATGATCCCCTTAATAGCGGCCTCGAGGAAATACAAATTAAATACCATGAAACGTTCGCGGCCCTTCATTAAATTCATTTTTTCAAACATGTGCATGAAGCCGTTAAAATAATCCACGAACCGCAGCTTTGAACCAATAAATCCTTTAATTTTGGTGGCCTGGGCACTCTTCGACCTTAACCGCATCGGAAATCCGCAAATTATTTAATTCGGGTCAGCATTAAATCATCGAAAATCGGAAAAACCCTCTCGGCCGTTCATACCGCACTTGGCGGGAAAATCGCGCAGGTCGCGAAAATGCGACGGGTCGCGAAATCGCGACGTGTTTTTCCGCCGTACGCTTCGTCGCTGAAGACCCGCGAAAATGGAACATGTAGCGATTTCGCTACATGTTTCCGCCGTTGGCTCCTCCTCGCGCTCTGCCCCGCGAAACGGAACATGTAGCGATTTCGCTACATGTTTCCGTCGCCGTACCAATCGCCTTTTTCGGTCGCGATTCGCTGACATGTCAGCGATGCGCTGCAAATTTTGACTTAACGCCTTCGAAGCTGCCTGGGTCGCGATTCGCTTACATGTCAGCGAATCGCTGCATGTTTTCAACTTAATGTTTTTTGCCCGCCGACCCGCGATTTCGGAACACGTCGCGATATCGCGACGGTTCCGCCAACCTGCCTGCGTTGACCGCGATTCTGAAACATGTCAGCGCGTCGCTGCAATTTTTAGACTTAGTCATTTTTTGCTCATTTTTTCTCCTTTTTTCGCCCAAGCTGCATCAATCAAATGTCAGATCCCCAACAATACATCAATGCATTCATCAATGAGAATCAATGTGGCAAAAATGCCAACATTCTTGGCGGCTCATGGGGTATACAGCTCGCTGTATGCAAGAATCCAGGCCTTAGTCCATTGGGCACAGAGTCATATTGGAACTGTAAACTAGCTGCTGCAAAACATGTGCTGCTGAAAAATTGAAACTGGAAAAAACCTGCATATAACTGATTATGAAATGACTAATGGAACGCGATGATGGAGTGAGCTCTTGCGGTTGCGCAAGCGGTGACTGCAATGGAATGATGAAATGAAAATGAACGAAGTTATGGAGTGGGAATGGAACTAGAAAATCTGTGAAATGAAATGAACTAGACTGCGAAATAAGCATAAAAGACTGAACTTAGAGGAAAGGGATAAGAAGGGACGGGGAAAAACAGAAAAGGGAAAAAGAAACAACAGTTGTGGCTTATTTTGTTTTAATGCAGAAGAAAAAGAAGTAAAAGAAGGAAGATGAAGAAAGGAAAGAGAGGAAACGGGGAAGGGAAAAGAAGAAAGTGCTAGAAAGCCACCAAACTGTTGGGAGGAGAAAAACAAAGGAAAAAACAAGCATCTACGGCTCGCAGGCAACAAGAGCCGAGATGAACAAATAAAAACAATACCAGCTTTTTTTTTTTTTCTTCTTCTTTTTCTATTTTTTTTTGTTTTTTTCAAAATACTATATACAATAATGCACGACATGATTGGCATGTCGCCACCGTACACCCAATCTCATAATGTTATCCGGTAAATCTGCAATGTCCCGACCAGATCTGATCATACTTAAGTCGGTCCTTGAAATTAGGTCGGCTCCTTCCCGAAGTTCTCCATGGTGCTGATAGGATGCAATTCAGTAGATTATCCTTCTTACTAGTACCCATATGGAATACTTCTTCAGGTACTGGATGTAATGGCTGGAACCAACACCACCACTTTGCAGACTTTACTGGCGGTGGGCTGAGTACAGGCTCCTCTAACTCCTTGATGTGATCATAGGGCTCTTCAAGTGAGAAATCTGATTCTGGGATCTCCTCAGGTTCTGGAATTTGAACTTGTTCTTCTACTTGGCCCATCTCTTGATGAAAACTGCAAGCAACCATATTGTTCATTGCTGGAAAAGTGCTTGCATGTTCCAATCCTTGACTTTGGACGAGATCTGTCCCTTGAAATTCACATGACTGCATCTCAGGGATCTGGCATGAATGTGCAGGGTAAACAGGAGCAGCAACCATCGGAGAAGGTAATGGAGTTTCTCCCCACGGTAATTTTCCTGATAAGAGCAACAACTGTTCTGCTCGCACTGCTTCCTCAAATATTTGTGGGAACCGTTGTTCACCCGATCGCAAAGAAAAGAGACCTATGTCAGAGTTAAAAGCTCGAACATAAAATAGGTGGGCTTGGGTGGGTGATGGACGAATCTTCTCTGGAATTCTCTTCCAACTTATCAAGAATCGGACATTGAAGTCCGTGATGCTCTCTTGAGGTGCTCTCTTGATGTGCATGAAAATTTGGTAGAGATCCAAAGAACTGTAGAAAGGATCTTCATCAAATATTTTGATCAGTGCTCCCGCAAGATCATCCCATGAGCTGATGCTTTGACGCTTGAGCAATCTGTACCACTGCAATGCTCTTCCTTCCAAAGACTGAACCAGAAGTCGGATCATAACATCTTCGTGTTCTATGACATGGATCATGGACAGAATAGCAATATCTTCAACATGTGTCAGAGCCATGCCTTCGGTACCATCATATTTTTCCAGGTTCTTCAGGGCACCTTCGGGAATTTCATGCCGAACTTGCAGATTCAGAGGGCCAGGATCATCCCATCTAGAAAAAACCCTCGCCTTTGTGGCAGTGGTCTGCGGAATCACGACCATCGCCATTAAGTCAGAGTTGCCAGAAAAATCATTCTTTGAATTTTTTTTTTTTTTTTTTTTTTAAACAAAAACAGGCGTCCACGAACAGATCTTCAACTCAGCAAAGTCGCCAGATGAACTTAAAAATCTCCGCTGTGAGGCCAAGACAGCTCATCAAATCTTGAGACCTCCGGGTGTTAAAACGTGCCAAAACTATTGGCACCGGTGGGGTTATCACTTTGGAAAATTATGCGTATCCCACCAATTATGAATTCTTGGAGACAGAAACAGTCTGTCCCACCGGGCGTGCCAAAAACTGTTGGTCACGAATCTGCCACAGGAAAGGATTTTTACAATTGTGCCCTAGACCCGGCCAACATTGAAAGGCCGGAAGCAAGAAATGGCTCCCGCACCAATCTCCGTAGTGGGCCGGTTCCCTTTACTACTCTAAAAATGGGTTTAAGATAGGGTTGCTGGAAAGAGATTTAAAAGGTTGCAGAAAGAAATGGGAAATATGGCCATAGGCCGAAGTGATGGGATCAGAAAAACAACAGCATGAAACTACAAACGCAACAACAGCAAGTAACATAAGAAATCAGCTTCATCCTCGCACAATCACATGCCGCAAATCCCTCCAAACCCACATTCCAGGAATTGTACCCTGACCGCAGTATTTAAATCCAGTATGCAGAATTTAAATGTAATAGCAATGCAGGAGTACGAATGCTATTAGAAATGCAGAAAACAGAAAGCAAATTCATCCATGCGACGCTTGAAAAATTAGAAGTCGATCCTTGTATTCCCGCAGATACAATTCCAGTTTCTAGCAGCAAGTTTTTCCAACCTTTTGAAATGCGAATTACATTGGTTTTTATAGAGGTCCGTCCTCTTTGCAGCATTAAATAATTAAAACCAACTTCCTCGTGATCTACAATCATGCGAAGGAAACGAGGAACATGATCCCCTTAATAGCGGCCTCGAGGAAATACAAATTAAATACCATGAAACGTTCGCGGCCCTTCATTAAATTCGTTTTTTTAAACATGTGCATGAAGCCGTTAAAATAATCCACGAACCGCAGCTTTGAACCAATAAATCCTTTAATTTTGGTGGCCTGGGCACTCTTCGACCTTAACCGCATCGGAAATCCGCAAATTATTTAATTCGGGTCAGCATTAAATCATCGAAAATCGGAAAAACCCTCTCGGCCGTTCATACTGCACTTGGCGGGAAACTCGCGCAGGTCGCGAAAATGCGACGGGTCGCGAAATCGCGACGTGTTTTTCCGTCGTACGCTTCGCTGCTGAAGACCCGCGAAAATGGAACATGTAGCGATTTCGCTACATGTTTCCGCCGTTGGCTCCTCCCTGCGCTCTGCCCCGCGAAATCGGAACATGTAGCGATTTCGCTACATGTTTCCGTCGCCGTACCAATCGCCTTTTTCGGTCGCGATTCGCTGACATGTCGACGACGCGCCGCAAATTTTGACTTAACGCCTTCGAGTCGCCCGGGTCGCGATTCGCTGACATGTCAGCGAATCGCAGCATGTTTTCAACTTAATGTTTTTTGCCCGCCGACCCGCGATTTCGGAACACGTCGCGATATCGCGACGGTTCCGCCAACCTGCCTGCGTTGACTGCGTTGACCGTGATTCCGAAACATGTCAGCGCGTCGCTGCAATTTTCAGACTTAGTCATTTTTTGCTCATTTTTTCTCCTTTTTTCGCCCAAGCTGCATCAATCAAAGGTCAGATCCCCAACAATACATCAATGCATTCATCAATGAGAATCAATGTGGCAAAAATGCCAACACCACCCCATTTAAGGGATAAGTTAAAGGCAAATTGGTTAGGTCCTTATGTCATCGATAGTAAAATAGGACCTGGAACATACCGGCTCGCCTCTCTTGAAGGAATCAAGGAACTAGAACCCTTGAACATTAGTCATTTGAGGCCATTCCACATTAAAAAGAGCCATGGACCACCCAAAAATCTCTAAGGATTCTCATAATCGCTTGGTAAACCCCAAAATTCCCCAAAGGTGCACACAATCCCTTTGGTCAAACCAAACACTCCAAGGATTCCCATAATCGCTTGGTCAACCCCAAAATGCCCCAAAGGTATCTGTAAACCCTTTGGTCACCCCAAAATTCCCCAAAGGTATTTGTAAACCCTTTGGTCACCCCAAATGCTCCAAGGATTCCCATCATCACTTGGTCAACCCAAAACACCCCAAAGGTGCCCATAATCCCTTTGGTCAATCCAAAAGCTCCAAGGATTCCCACAATCGCTTGGTCAACCCCAAAATGCCCCAAAGGTGCCCATAATCCCTTTGGTCAAACCAAAAGCTCCAAGGATTCCCATAATCGCTTGGTCAACCCCAAAACTCCCCAAAGGTGCCCATAATCCCTTTGGTCAAACCAAAAGCTACAAGGATTCCCATAATCTCTTGGTCAACCCCAAAATGCCCCAAAGGTGCACATAATCCCTTTGGTCAAACAAAACACTCCAAGGATTCCCACAATCACTTGGTCAACCCCAAAATGCCCCAAAGGTATCTATAAACCCTTTGGTCAAACCAAAAGCCCCAAGGGTTCCCACAACCGCTTGGTCACCAAAAATGCCCCAAAGGTATCTATAATCCCTTTGGTCAAACCAAAATCCCCAAGGGTTCCTACAACCGCTTGGTCACCCAAAATTCCCGAAAGGTATCTATAATTCCTTTGGTCAAAACCTCCAAGGATCCAAAAGAATCACTCGATCCGCACCCACTCGGGATAAACCAACCATAAAGAACTTTCAAAAACAATAAAAAAAAAATAAAATAAAATAAAAATTGCATCTCACTTTCATGCATAAGCTTAAAAATCAAAACACAAAAATAACTGCATTAAGCATCACAAACATTGCATATTTGTTGGTCATATAGGTCAAAGGCACCATAAACTGTAATTACTCGACAATTCCATCATTTCTCGCATTATTCCACTTTGTAAATAATCCAACAAAAATAAACACCATCCACATTTTTTGCCATGTTATAGTCAGTTGTCTTTTAATATCCTTAGGGTTTTCACCATTCAGCTGTATTTAGATTTCTAGCCAAAAACTGTACAAATTCAGACAAATTTTTACAAAGGTAGAGTTTTACTTGGATCACACCTTGTTACGTCGCATCCCAACACAAGTTAAAACACAAAAAAATTCCCATGTTGTGTGAAAAAAATATGAAACTTGCATAGAGACCTAGGTTACCATAAGCGAAACGGTTATCTTGCTCATCCCCCTATGCGAATGACCCCAAGAATGCTGAGAGTTGGCAAAAGGACAAGCATATTCCCTACCCAATTCCCCAAAATAAACAGTGATTTTCACCACTATCAAAAATCCCAAAATTTCTCAAAGGGTTGCAAGCATCAAAGAATTGCAAAAAGTCAAAGTACAAACTCCAAAGTTTGACATCAAAACCCGCACAATGCATACATCAAAAAGCACAAGAAATAGTCATTCTCATCACTCAAAATTCCAATCCCTTGCTCAAAAGAAAAAATAAAAAATAAACAGTGATTTTTATCACTACATACGCGAGCAAGTATCGCAATAAAAATAAATAAAATAAGGGAGTCAAACTTGAATCCCTGGAACTCTCAGCATTCGAAAGGTCATGAGGTGATCCTTAGTATCTGTTTGGTGGATAGCTTGCTGGTCACTGGCGGAAAACCTCCTGCATGACGATATATCTGTCGCATTAAAACTGTGTACAGATCAATGTTTGCATGTGGATGAGCTAGCTTATGGTATCCTAGATTGCATCGTAGATTAATCTTACTAATACAACAAAGGAGTTAGTGGAGCTAGTTATGTGATCCTCAGTACAAGTTTGTTTGACAGCCTATCTGGCACTGGCGGTATCCTGATAACTACCACATAAACAAATTCAATCGCACACATAGGGATGTGAAATAACTTGGTCAAACTCAAGTTTGATTCATACCTTGTTCAAAAGTCTTGTAAGATAAATGTACAGTCTTGGCTAGTTAGTTAAAACATCTGAGTCTCAAAAAAACCTTAACTACATTCTAGAACACCTATGGTACATTCCATTCTTACATCACCATCAAAAAATACAAACAAAAAAATATTACACATGCAAAGTCATCACATAGTACAGAAAGCCAATAAATTCTGTATAGTCTATGGTGCCACTGTCAAGTTATCAACAAATCATTTCATCCATTCCACATGCATACATCATATAATTATAAACATCGCATTCTTAATAACACATGCATACATCAATGTAAATAAATGTGCATAAAAGTAACAATAAATCATGACAAGTGTATAATAAAAAAGAGAGTTATGTATATATATCGCCAAAAATGCTCGTAGGCTACAATAAGACGGTCCTATGACCTCACAAAAAAATCAAAAACTCAAAAACCCCAAGCCTAGGGAGTCGGCCACCATGATCATGCAGGATCGGTGTGACTGGAACTACCCCAAGTGGTGTGGGTCCTATGGGACCTCTCAGGGTGGCTGCTGCCAACCCCCGCATCATGCACACTAGCGCTATCCTCACCCACCCACATGCGACGAGAGGAAGCAGACTGCTCAGTCTCACTATCTCTCATTCGACATGAAGATCCACCTCGAGTGAGCTCAGGTAACTATCCACCAAGACGGATAATCTCGACCTCCAACTCCACCCGAAACCGACCCCACTCCATATCTCACCAGTGATATGTAGCCAATGCTTCATCCTACTATGCCAACTACACCCGCAGGCGATCCCTCTCGACACTATGCTCCTCATCCCATCTCCGTAGCAGCTCCTCCAATCACGCTATCTCAATGTGATACCTAGCCTCCATATCCCTCAGGACTGCCTGAGGCATGGACATCTTTGGGATGGCATGCTACTCTGGCACCCACTACTCTGGAACGTCCTATGTATCTAGCTACTCTGGAACCCCTAGGTCATCTCCAGTCAAGTCGTCAACCTCCACCATATCTGCATTGTCGAACGAAGCCCCCAAACCCTCCCCTGGTTCCTCCACAACCCCATTGCCTATTGCTGTTGCACTCGGACCTCCTAGAGGCCCCTCACCCCGCCATCGTAGCATTGTCCACCACTGGTTGTACTCGATAGTCACCCCGACATTGTCCACATCAGGGACATCAATCACTGCATCCAACTCCTCACCTAGTGTCTCAATGATCAGCCAAGCTAGAGTCCTCTAGAGTACTCCTGCTCGGTCCCATACTGCCCTATCAACCACCTACCCCTGTGCGCCCATCGAAGCCACTCCCCAGCCTCACGCTAGGTTAGACAGTCTCGGTATGGCCACTAGAACACCTCCCCTGGAGCAAGACGCGAGAAGGTATCAACATAGTGCCCTACGACACCTGCCCACTATCGAATCTACCCCTGCTCCTCTGACCTCCGCCATAGAGCATCATAGCCAATATCCCTATCCACCATCTTCCCCCAAGTGGTCCAAGGCAACCCCTACGATAGCTCCACAACTATGTGCTACCACCTCCAGCACTGCAACAGATAGTTGCACCCAATCCCCTTCTGCCTTCGAAAACGGACCTCATACAACTCATCATACAGCTGTGCCAATAGCGTCTTACCCCACCTCATAATTAGTGGCATTGTTGTCGAACACTCCACAAGTCTGAATACTACCTTAAGCAAGTTCTAAGGGAACCTCACAACTGAGGAGTTAGGAAGCAGCATGTTGGAGATGAGGGTCATAAGCAATGTTTGCCTCACTCCCAACATGCCCTTCTCAAACCACCACCGCACCAAAATCCTGCCAAACAGGCAGTCTCCCTATGGCCTCTCCACCGTCCCATCCACCCCCATCTTCGTTGCATGCCCAAAGCACCGTGTTAGCACCGTCATCCGCTAATCTCGAGGAGTCATCTGAATGGTCAACCTATCTATCAAAATATATAGAATCTGATACATGTCCTCCAAATTCACTGTCATCTCCCCTATTGGGAGATGAAATGTGTTGGTGTGGGGATCCCATAAATTGATCAGGGCAGTCAGATATGCCCGATCCTCCACCATAGGCTCCAACCGTGTCACCTGCTTGATCCTAAGGGCATCAAGCCACTCCTAGTTCGCCACAGTTAGCGCATCCCGTGCATAAGAAAATACCGTCGGTTTACTGTACCGACTCTTCACAACCTAGAAAAAAAACAATACAAAAACATTAAAACATGACAACAAAATTAAACTATACAAGCAACATTAACAAAATGTACAGTAATATATACAAAAATTAAACTATACAAGCAACATTATTGGTCTTGCCTCAGCTCTGCCACTTGAGGATCCAGTCCTTGAACTCATGGTGTTCACAAAAATTCAGCAGTTTTTTGCTTCAAAAACTAGCACTCCTCCTCCCCACAGCTCTAAATCGCCAGAAAAAACAATTACAAATGAGCCCAAAACCTAGTTTTGGCCCTTATATAGGCTCTTAGGCCTGTAATAGTTCCACCCTAGGACGAGCGCTCTAGTTAGCACTCGTCCCACCCTGGGATGATTACAAAACTAGTATTCGTCCCACCCTGGGATGATTACAGAGCAAGAAAATAAAAAACAACCAAAATTGCATCCAAAATGCACCAAAAACAAGAATAAAACTGCCGAACAAAGGCATCTTTGCACCTGACATCAATGGCATATAAAATCGATGTTGGGGTCACAAATACTCACTATCCTAATCCCTAAGAAGGCTACCATAGCTGGACCGCTCCACAGGAGGAAGGATTTTCGAGAATTTCATCCCCAAAGGGCGTCACAAAAAGGGTCAAAACCCACCAAAAAACACAATAAAATTTCTGAATAAAGACACCTTTGCGCCTACGCTTCAAGGCATATAAAACTGACGTAGGTGTGAAAAATCCTCACTATATTACTCCCTAAGAAGGCTACCATAGCCGGACCACTCCACGGGAGGAAGGATTTTCGAGAATTTCATCCCCAAAAGGCATCACAAAAAGGGTCCAAACCCACCCAAAAATAGCAATAACATTGTCGAACAAAGGCGCCATTGCGCCTGACGTTCTTGGCATACAAAACTAAATTCAAGGCCATAAATTATCAATATCCTACTCCCTAAGAAGGCTACCATAACCGGACCGCTCCACGGGAGGACGAATTTTTGACAATTTCAGCTCCATTAAGCGTCACAAAAAGGGTTAAAACCCACCAAAAATAGGTTAGATTGTTGGGAAACCGCATAAGCATTCAATGGAAAACAACTAAAGGCACCCTTAAAAAATCCATCTTGGGTCAAGTGACTCGTCACTTTTCTCATGGCGGTCATTCCCTCATCGAATCATCGCTTGAGGTGGTAGTCACACTTAGTCACCAATCAACAAATACACACCCAATAAAGGAAATGGCATGCATTCAAAGAATCATTGACAAAGATAATCATGCTCCTGCTTGGGGTAGCAAACAAGCAATAATCACAAGCTGATCAAACACTTGGTATTCTAAAAACATGAACTCAAGGTTCCCACAGACAAAAGGTTGCACCCTTTGCCTATTCATAACTAAACAATGTCCAAGATCAAGTAACACCTCACCGAAAAAGGTTAACACTTGAATTAAGCTCCTTAGCTCGTCAGAAGCAAGGATTCAATAATGTGTGCCCTTTCCATACTTGGGGCATCAAAATTTGGTTAAGTTACTTATAAAACCTAATTATTAAGTTCTTTGGTTATCTATTTTTTCTCAGCACTGCGCCACACACTACGCATCACAAAAAGGGGCATCTATAGACACCAAAACAACACCAATCTGATTATGTGGCTACAAGCGCTAATCGTATTGGCATACATAGCCCATAGGGCAGATTCCAAAGGTTAAACAGTGGTCCTAACCAATCCCAAAGAAGTTTTTGGAATATCAGAGGTCAATTTGGCACCTTTCAAGCACCCTGCTCCTTAGTCATTCCACCCTGGGACGATTAGAATGCTATTCGCCCCACCCCAGGACGATTAGCAACAATCACTCTAGGGTGGGGCAAATAGCAATTTTGACGAGAAAAAAGTCAAACCTTGACAAATGGTAGCTCAGATCCGCCACTCAACTCCACCTTCAATGCATGGGAGTGTGAGTGAGCATTTTTGAGCTCAAAGAGGTAGTCATAGAGGTAGTCATGGAGCCCTTAATTAGGGAGGAATCTTCTCTCCCCTGGGAAGGCATGATGGCCAAGTGGCACCCTTGCATGCACATTCAAAGTAGACCTTCAGGTCTATAAAATGGTGAGTCTTCTCACCTCAAAAAAGAACAGAGCAGGAGTATTTGGAGCAACGGAGTGCTGCTGAATTATACCCTCACCCTCATTGTGCTTCCTACATCCTTGATCTCTCTTTTGGAAGAGAGGTTATCAGGTGAACATTAGGAGTGCAATATGAACCCAAAACCTGAAAAATTGGCCATAATACCACACCCAATCCGCTAACACAACCCCCTAGGAGGTTTTGGACCCATACCAAGTGGATTGGTGTCAAAACCAAGCCCCAAACGGTGGGCGTCCTGCCCCTGGGCACCCCCCGCACTGTTGCAGTCCTAATCACCCCACCCCAGAGCAATTATAAATATACAATATATTTATTCAATGTTTCTTTTACATCATGTTTTATGTGTTTCATATATGCTGTAGTTCAAATTTCAATGCATTCTGACTTGTTTTGACTGTATTTTCATTGTTTTATGCTTTCATTAATATACAGGGAGAGCCTTCGAATACAGGGTGATTGGGATAGAATATGTAGAATCCGACCTTCTGGGTTGTCTCAAAATTGCCCCATTTTCCCTAAATCCAAGTTTACAGGTGTTTTGGAGACATCTGGATGGGACATTTGGGTGGTCACTTTCAGACATTTTATGACAGTCCTAATCATCCCACCCTAGAGCGATTAGAAATCTACAACAGATTTCTTGACTGTTATTTTTGCAATGTGTTCATGATGATTTTTACATGCTTTTTTTCAAGTTTCATCTTATTATGATATGTTTTGATCACTATTTTAGTTATTTCATGCATGCATTAACCGGAGGCCTTGGGGATTGCGTGTTTCCCTCCATCCGCATGTACTTTTCATAATTTTTTGTTTCTCTGTATGTAGGGTCTTGACACCGGAGGTGCATAAAGGAACAAATAACTTATTCACGCAAGCGACGACAACTTTTGGCCCACCCATTTCGAATGTGGGCATGCGGAAGATCCCGAAGGGAAGCGCACCTTTCGTTGGTGTAACAAAACTGTATCGAATTCTCCTAGACCCTGAAAAGGGGGGAGATGTATTGTAACCTGATCTCAAGCAAAATTAATAAAAGAGGCTGCATACTTTACTTTTTCTTTACATCTTGTTTCATTTCGTTCGTCTTCCCCTTTTCATGCACTTTAGTTCTTTGTTCATTCGTAGGACTTAGTGTTACATCTTCTTTTTTTTGTATCGCACCCTATGTGCCTGTGCTTTCGTATCTAGGTGATTTCACATATTGAAAGCATAAGCTTATCTAGATCCAATGTAATATTATCTAGAATACAAGGTGAATTTCCTTAAAACAACATGGGTGATCTAAAGAAGAGGATAACATTTTGTCTAAAATCAAATTCTATCTCAGAAATGTTATTTTTTGCAAGTTTTTTAATGAATGAATGTCATCTAAAAATGAGTAGTCATCTTGCATAAATAGTTTACCAATTACAATTGAATTAATTTACTAATAAAATAAGGGTCATCAAGATATGTGAAAATTTTATTTTCTTAAAAAATATCCAGTTTCAACTAGTGCATTTGCATATTATTTTGTAGTTTGGTGCTCATGGTTAAACATCCATGATAGAGGACATGACTATGATCTACCACATGTAGATGTTTCTATGAGGGTTTGTGTAGGTGTTTCATGAGTGCACAATGTGTGAATTATAATTTGATGCATTGAATGTTTTTGACCTACTAAATTAATTATGCATGGTGATTGATGCATGCAATAAGCTTTATCATTTTTGAAGGGATAAGTAATGTTTCATTATGATGAAGATATTGTTGTATCTAGGTTATGAGTGCAGTAGAGTTATTTTTTAGACAAGAGAAAAAATATTCACAAAGCACGTCCTAGAGTGTTTATGGAAGGGATTAATTGTAAGGTGGAGGTGTCAAAGTCATGTAAAATGGGAAGATTAAACAATTTGTAACTCTTAAATTAATCCTCATATCACCACTACCTAGATTTTTTCAATGAGGAAGATCAATGGTTGAAATAAACCTAGGTTAAAAATTCAAACCTTGGTCATTAGATTAATAGTGGACATGACCATTTGACCAAGGTTTGATGTCATTTTTTTGAGTATTCAAGGGATAATTTGGAGATATAATCAAACAGTTACACCACATGCACAAGTGACTGATAATTTTGGTCCCTAAAAATTGATTATATCAACTTAAATAAGTGAAGTAGGAAAAAAAGAAGGGAGTGTGTTGAATCGTCCTCCTTTTGAAACATTGACTAGAATATTCATTTGTGCTAAATTATTTAACAATTATTTTTTAGGAGATTGACATGTATTCCATATATTTTTTACCTAGAGAGACACTATTATTTTTTCATGATTTGAGGCATTTATTTTTGTGAACACAAGTGTATATATACCCATTGGAAAGATATTTTTGAGAGAAATTTAGTCAAATTCATTTTTTTTTAATTTTGTGAAGGTTAAAAATGGCTAGTAATACCCTAAATATGTTGTTTTCAGGTACATAATTGTTGAAAAGTGATAACTATTTTTCCAAGAAGATAAATTTGGAAATCTACTCAAGATAAATCTAGAGCTTCAACAATTATTGCCTATGCTACTAGCATGAATAAGATGTTTCAATCTGTAATTTTATTGCAATACAACTAAGATTTGGTATTTAAGGAAGATGAAGCTTCCACACTTTGACACAAGTGACTTGAACATGTGAGTTTTGGCTACTTGAAAATCCTCATCATTTATGCCATGGTAAAATATCTTCCCTCTTTGATGAAGCATCATGATTATTTTGGTCCTTTAAAATTATGTCACATCCAATAAGTGAAGTAAAGAAAAAATGATTAATGTGATGTGTTTAATATTCCTATTGATTAAAGCATTCCTTTGTGCTAAGTGATTTGGCCATTATTTAGTGGGAGATATAATTGTACCCTATATATCTGCTTGTTGTGGTGCAGTGGTAAATGCCCTGGGTGCTGGTAGAGTCCGGCCCAGGTTCCATTCCCCTTGTCTCCATCCTATAGATATATGGTATAGTTAGGAATGTCCTATGTGCTGGTAGATGCCGACAAGGCTCCATTCCTCCTATGCCAAACCTGTTGAAAGTGCCACCTCAAAAGGGGTGTTTTCCACTATAAATTAGAAAAATAATTATTGAGAAGATTCAGTTAATCCAGATGGGATTTTTGAAAGTTGATTACAATCATGTGGTCAAAGATAAAAACAAGAGTGTTGATGCTTTAGCTAATTGGGCTTTGGATAAAGGTGATAATACTTTGTTACGACCACCCTCCTATATGGTGGGCTTCTCAAATTAGGGAAGCTCTTCTTTCTATCATTTCTTTGGATGGCTCCAATTCTGAAGGTACCTAGTTTCTTCTTGTTTTTTTTTTTTTGCTTCTCTTTGGTTCATTCAGTTTTTTTTAGTTCCCTAGCTCATTCTATTCCTTATTTTGTTTCCTCTATTGATTCTTGGCTTAATAGTCTTTTGGTCTAGATAGGTCATTTTTTTGTTCAATTTTTTTTTGTGTTCTTTGTGTTGTTTTTTGTTTTTCTTGTGTTTTTTTTGTTTTGTTTTGTTTTTTTTTTTTTTAATGTTTTTTGTTATTGTTCTTGTGTTTTTTTCGTTCTTGTTCTTGGGTTTCTCTTTGTTTGTGTTATTTCATGTTTTTATGTGTGAGTGTTTTCTATGTTTTTTGTTTTTGTTTATTGTCTGTTGTTGGTTGTTTTTTATTTTTATTTTTATTTATTTATTTTTTTAAATTTTTTAGGTTTTGGTTGTGTTTATTTTTCATGTTTTTTTTGGGTTATGTCTTTGTAGTGTTCTCTTGTTTTTGTCTTGTTTGTGTTTTTTTTATGTGGTTCTTGTGTTTTTCTATGTGGTTTGTGTTGTGGTTTATTTTATCTTATTGTGCATGTTTGGTTGTGCTTTCATTTTTGACATATTAAAGGAGCATGTTTTTTATTTTATTTTATTATTTTTGTTGTTGTTTACTTATTTTTAATTTAGTTTTATGTGTTTGTTTGCTCCTTGAGTATGTCAAAGGCGGTAGGCCAGGTCCAATTCCTGGGCATTTTTGGTGGAATGAATACCCCTATCTCCTTGGGTCTTACCCAAAAGTGGCATCCCTTTTGGGATGTTTTCCACAAATAAAAAATAAAAATAAAAAAATAATTGTACTCTATATATTTTTTGCCTAGTGAGACACTATTTTTTTCTTATGACTTGAGGCGCCTATTTCTTGTGACTATAAGCATGTTTATACTCATTAAAAAAATCTTTTTTAAATATTATTCTAGTGGAATTTAATTTTTTTCATTTTTATGAAGGCTAAGCATGGATATTAATACCTTGATTATGGTGTTACCTAATTCATAGTTATTGATAGGTGACAACTATTTTTAGTAAAGTTAAAAATTCACCTTAGGTTCAAAGAATCAATCAAAGTGGTATCTAATACCATGAAAACACATACCATGGTCTCAATGAAGAAAGTATTTTGACAAAGTAGACCAAAAAATCTAATTTCATCATAATATTTGGAATTTTTAATGATATATAGTTATGTATTCATGATGTAATAACCACAAAATATGCATAGGATAAACTTAGTATGATATTTGAATCCAAAAATTAAAACAATATTATATGTCTACAAACGTTATTTGTATTGTTTAAAGTTGAAGAGTAGTAGAAAATTGAAGGGTTTTCTACAACATAATGTTGAGTTGTAACCCTCACTTCAAGTGTTAGGTAAAACAATAAGTTATAATGTGCCCGTTTCCATTATTCTACAAGCACTACCACCTAAATTCAACGTTTTAATGATAACTCTAAATGTTACTAAGCAAAGTATAAGTTTTGAAAATTTTGTAAATTTGCTTCAATAGGAGAAAGAAACTTGAGAATCAAACACTAATAATTAGCATACCCTAGTCATTCATCAAAAATAAAAGAATCCAATGCACTCAAATAAAGGTGGAAAAACCTCCAATAAGCACCAATAGTAATAGAAGGGGAAATAGATCAATAGTATTAGGAAGGACAAGAAATATTCACATTCTAATGTCACTTGTTTTATTTGTAGGAAACTAGATTATGTACTTGAGGAGTCTAAGTAGAATATGTCATTATAATATTTTTCAAATAAGAATCAAAATAATACATCAAGAGGTAAGTAGAAATGTGTAGAGGAGGAATGCACCTCAATGTCAACATGATAATATAGTAGAGGACATTGATTCTAATGAAGAAGGAGAAGAATAAATTTAATTTGTGTAAGTTCTTGATACAATCATAAATCCTAGCTTAGTTTGGTATATTAATATATGGGATACTAAGCATATGGTGGTTTAGAAAGAATGGTTCCTTTACCTTCATAATTCATCTTATCATGGTAGGTTACCCTTGGTGATAATTTGACATGCATGATTACTATTATTGGTAATGTTTCTTTGCATGTTGGTTCATATATCTTTCACCTAACTCCACAAAAACCATTTGCTTTTTATGAATAAATTATTTTATCATGATTTCAAAGTTGAATTTGACAAAATAGATAATAGAAAACTTTGTATCATTTGATACAACTCTAGAGGCTTTAAAATTGTTTCCCATGCTCTAGGTATACGTAGGAGGTTTCAAGTTGTGGTTATATTGCAATAAAACCAAGATTTAACAACAAAAGGAGTATGAATTTTTAAATTACATAGGTAATTTTCGACATCAAAGTTTTGACTACCTAAAAGTTCTCATCACTCAAGCCATGGTAAAAGATATTCCCTCATTGACAAAGCCTTGTGATCATTTCAATCCTTTAAAATAGACTATACCACCTCTAAGAAGTGAATTAAATGAAAAAGAAGTAAGGGAGTGTGTTGAATCTTCCTCACTTTTAAACATTTATTAACAAATCCCTTTATATTGAAATATTTGATTGTTATTTGATGAGAGATTCACTTGTACCCCGTATATTTGTTCTTGGTAAGGCATTCATATTTTCATGATTTGAAGCACACATTTTTGTGAGCATAGGTGTATATACACTTGTTATAAATATATATTTAATATCAATCTAGTGAAATTTAAAAATAATAATTTTGTGAAGTTAAACATAGCTATTATTACCATGAATATGTTATTAAATGATTCATAGTTGTTGAAAGTTGACAACTCTTCTGCCTAGAAGAAAAAATTGAAAATTTACATTGCATTTGAGGAACCATAGGGAGTAATATATAGTACAATGAAAATACATGCCATGGACCTTGAAGAACAAATAAAGTTGAAAAAGCAAACCATAAATCCTATTTTATCAAAATGCTTGGTGTTGTTACAATTGTATATTCATAATGTAATAATCACCAAAGATACATGGGATATACTCAGTATAATGTTTGATTCTAAAAAAAGTAGATTATACACCTATATATTTAATTATATTATTTGAATATAAAGAGTAGTAGAAAATTATAGGGTTTTCTACAAGAAAATACTAAGTTACAAGTCTCAATTCAAGCATTAGATGCAACAATAAGTGATAAAGTACTTGTTTCCATTGTACTATAAGCACTACCACCTACATTCAATATTTTTATGATAAATTTAAACATAACTAACTAGAGTCCAACTTCTAAGAATCTTGTGAATTTACTTCAACAAGAAGAATTAATTTAATTATCAAAGACTAACAATGAACATTTGCTAGTCATGCATAAAAAATGGTAAGAAACCAATGCAGTCAAAGAAAGGTGTCTAAGACCCCAAGAAACACCATTAATAATACAAAGGGAAATGATATAATAAACAAAAATAATAAGGACAACAAAATATTTAAGTGTGTAATATTATATTTTTCATTTGTGGAAAAGTAGGACATATACTTAATAGGTGTAAGTATAATATGTTCTCACATGTTTCTTCAAATAAAAACCAAAATAATATAACAAGATGTGATAAAAAGGTCCTCATTGGTAGAGGAGGAATGCACTTCAATGCAAAAATGGCAATGTATCAAAGGATGTTAATTTTGAATAAGAGGGAGAAGACTATGTTTATTTTGTGTAAGCTTTTGATGTAATCATAAAACATAGCTCAATTTGATATGCTAATTTTGGGGTACCAAACTCATCATCATTCATCTAATTATGATTAATTTACCCTTGGTGATAATTTCACATACATTATTGTTAGTATCAATGATGTATATTTTCATCTTATTTCATATACCTATTTCCCAATTAAATTTCTTTACATGCTTGGTAACACAAATAATTTACTCTTTATAAATAGAATATTTTAACATAATTTTTAAGTTGATTTTGATAGAACATTTGATAATAAAATTTATCTCATTTGAGAAAAATCCAAATGTTCAACCTTTATCTCCTTTGCTACAAGCATAGGCAATATGCTTCAATTAGTATTATTAAAATATGACCAAGATTTGACAACAGAGGAGAATAAAGCTTCCACACTTTGGTAGAAGTAATTTGGACATCTAAATTTTTGTTGCCTAAAAGTAATCATCAATCATGGAATGGTAAAAGGTCTTTCCTCAGTGACAAGGCCTCATGATATCTGTATGATTGGTCCATTTGACCTAGTGCAATAGATCTATGTGAACCCATGGGTTTGAGTTTTAGTGGATGTTGGTATTTTCAAATATTTTTTATGATCATAGATGATAAATGTGGGTGTGTTTCTTGAAGAAGAAGAATGAATATTTCTCTATTTGCAAGGTTTTAAAGCTCATGTGGAAAATTTTACTGATAATCATATGCCAAAAATGAGGGCTCAAAAAATTGGCTATAGAACAATTAAATGTTTGGGTGTAGACTATTATATAAAATAAAATAAAGTTGTAGACTATTATATAAAATAAAATAAAATAAAGGGAGAGTTACAAATAATAACTAACCAATTCTTCTAATGCTTAGAAAACTAATATTTGTAGACAAAATGGGTAGGTATTCCCTCTAAAAATTTGTGGAAGAACTATATGATACCCTTTGGTTGATCACTTGATCCAGCTATCATTATGTCATTTTAGCCCTTTAAGGTATTTAGATCTAGAATCATCAATTATGAGACTAACTATTGATAGTATAAACTACCACCCTAAAGATCATAAAAATTGAGCATGATCCTCTTTTAAAATCAATGCTATCATATTTGGTGGTACTTTTACTATGGATACCATTTTTTACCTTCAATAGGCCAATCAATTTTCTTGGATTGTTGAGCCCACATGATTCTAGTAGGTGATCCTTAACTTATTTCAATAATGGCTCATTAATTCAAATCATCTTATTTTTTGGGAGATTGTGCATCAATCATGAATTCTCACAGCTTGATCTCCTTTCTTTCTTCCAATATAGAGTATTTGACTATTCTTTCTTGGATTGATTTTGTTTTCTTTTCAATTTCCCTTTGAATCCATACCATTTGTTAATCTTTACCTTAGATAATTCTTGAAACATTTACTCTTCTTCCTCCATTGAACTTTTATAAACTTTTGTAGCTAGGATAGACTATTATCAAAAGGTGTGTGGAAGTATTTTTCAGACCATTTTTATAGGTAGTTTGACTTTTGAATATTTCATCTCATTTTTTTTAGGAGTTTTTTGTAACTCACAGTCCATTTTCTTCTCTTTTATCCTTTAGATATTTTCCAACTTGCACCCTTCAAGCCTTATCATTGCATTCTAATTTTTGGAACTTTTATATTATATGTAGGCCATAAAAATTCTTACCTATTTAGGGACTTATATAAAATGGCACTATCTTTATGTTAAAAAAGTTGCTCGTATTTGATATGATGCTTCTTTCTCCACCCTCAACCAAAATTATTTTATCTAATTACAACAAAATGTCTATTTAACTTGGGTACTATATAAGAGGATCGTCATATTCTTCAATTGTATTAACATCCTGATGTTGATTTCTCCATCAATAATCATCCTTGGTTTCATAGATTTGGGATCCACATATATAACCTATGCTAATCCATAAAAATACCATGTTGTAGGAGGCCAAGTCATTAGATGTTAGGATCCACATTAAAACTATGCAAATCCTCATCATTTTTTAGTCAATTAATATTGATTTATGGTCGAAACATCATAAATAGGAGAAGTATAAGTAGTTACATAGCCCCATTCAAACATGATATATCCATTACTAGAATATTTTGATTTAAAATTTGGTTTCTAACATAAGCAACATGAGTTATTTTTCATTTTAAAGATCATACACAAATATATTTCATTGGTATCCATGTATAAGGTTTATGATAGGAATTAAATTCACTAATATAAATAGATGGATGCTTAATATTATGCAACATAATGTGTGTAAAGGAGAGCACTTGTTACTTTGTTCGTGGCACTAAATTTATAAATATAGTAATTTTTCTATGACTTGTAAGTCCATATTAAATTGTATTGGTCCTCTAGTAGGAATATGTCATGGATATGCGAGTTTGCTGGAAGTGTAATGTTGTGTCATGTCCTTTGTGAATAACACATGTTGGAAGAAAGTAACATGAGCCAATAATTTTAAAGAATAGTTTAGTTATATTTGGCAAAGATAAGTAAGTCCATTTATTAATGGATACCAAAATAGGTTTTCACTAATAAATGGATATATACATATTGATTTCTATTATATAGAAATAATATACTTTTGTGGATAATTTGTAAGATTACAAAATAGTTGGATGTAAATAATTGTACAAAATTTGATACATTACAATATAGGGTTGTGTAGGGAACTTTGTTGGATATATAATGAATAGTCATTCTTTAATTTATGGTTGACCTAGTTAAAATGGTTTTTGTAAAAGGTGATGCAAGGATCACTTCTTTATGAAAAATTATTAGTATTTGAACATTCATGAATTTGGAAAAAAAATTAAGAATAAATTATGTAGAAACTAAAATCTCTATCTCAAAGTAAGATGATAAATTTTATTTATGCAACAAAAGTCATTATATATGGATTTGAAATTGAAGCTGGCATGACGATCATATTATTTAGTAAGACATTATCAATAAATAAAATTTGTATTACAAGACTAAATTATTTAAGTTTTATGTTGATTGTAAAATAAAAAAAATATTCTTGAATGTGATAGGCTTTAAACAATGTTTCAAATTTTGTAACCTATACATTATAATAACCTCTCAGTTCATAAGTAATTAAAGGATTATTTTATGGAAAAAAATTGGTCTTATTATAGTTTAGTAACTTAGGATGCAAGTACAAAAAAACTAATAAACGTAGCAAGATATTTTATTATATTGCTCAAGGCATAGGAATCTTAAATGACCTTCTTAAGTATAAGCATAATATGGGAAAAACCACTATGTCAACATACCTATCATCCTTGTAGATATCAAAACTTGTATGGATGCAATCATAAAATTAAAAAGCCTCACTAGAGTTTTCTTTTAAACTCATTTTTTCCCTATAACAAAGTATAAGTTATTAGTTGTAAAACTATAAATATTATATTTTTTCTATCATATCTACAAATAATTAGTATAGAAATAACTAATTTAGGATGTTGTTAGGTTTTCGTCATCTCTAATGTTGTTTCACACTTTATTAATTATATTTTAAAATATTGAATTTTGTATCACATTTTATTACTTATATTTTAAGATATCCAAGTAAGAGTAAATAAGGCTTGTAATCTTTTATTGAATTTAAAATACCATTCAAACTCATTTATTAAAAAATATTGTACATACTAATTTAAAATTATTTTTAATCCATGTGTTGTAGGTGAGTTTCGAGATGGTAGGGAAATCCTCCAAGGGAGGTCCCTGGTTCAAATCTCCACCCTACAAAATGCACATTGGATACCCAAAATCCAGTTGATAATGATGGCCCGATCAGGGCCGGGCGTGACTCCCAGGTGATTTGGATGGTGTAGAACCCCATGGTCCTAGTTTCTAAAACTAATACGGCCATGCAAGGATTTTTTTTCTAAATTTAAATAAAAATAATTATTTTTGCTATATTATAAAAAATAATTTTATGCTAAAGTAAATTCATTTCAAAAATTCTTAATAGAGTTTAAAATATATTCTACAAGGATCAATAGATCATTATAGCTTAAGTTTTCTAAATATTTTATTTGAGTTTATAATAAGCTATATCATTGATATTAAAGTTACTATCTTTCCTTCCACATACGCAATTAAATATAACTACATTACATTCCCACGAAACTAAGAATATCTTAAACATAACATTCAACTATAAGTATGTCATAAACAAGCCAATGAAAAATATATTTTTTCATAATAAAATATAGCTATCTAAGACATCTTTAAAACATACCAAAAACTATCATCATGTACAACTAAAAATATTTTTATGGATGCATTAATATAGTGCCTGAATTACTTTTATTAAACCCACATAATATGACCAAAAGATCACTAATATCTATATGTTAAGTAATTTTTAAGGTTTAAAAGCATTACGCATATCAAACTATCTCATAATTTCCTACTATCCATTATGCATGGGAGGAGAGACTCATGTTGTATTATCCATCTATGAGACATGCATGCCCTACCCCTCTTTGGATTTGAATCTTGGACCTCTTATCTAAATCACCCAATATTTACTATTAAACCCACTTAGGATGTATAAGAAGTAAAGTAACTTTTACTTGATCCATGAGCATTGTGTATATCAAATCATCATGTACTCCACTAGGTCTAATACGTGTGGAAGCAAGCACTTATGTTTTCTTGTCTACCTATGGGGATACATATACCTATGAGGGTATATATGACATTCTTATACCTCCTTTCTAGTATCTTTTATCCATAATAGTGAAATCATTGAACAGTTGAGGTCTTAAATTTACCATTAGATGATAAAAGGAAAATATACTAAACTCATATACATATTCTAAAGTGTAGATCAATATATATTGAATTTACTATAAAAATATTTTTTGTATTATTATTATTACTGAAACATACAATAACAATCAAAGCATTCAGTTGAGAGGTACATAAGAGATCACCTCACCATGAATTGAACTTGCATTCAATTGGGGGCACATCCTGGGTCACCCCCATGAATCAAACTTGAGTAAAAGAACATTATAAATAGAAATTATAATATATACACGTATATGTGAGTACTTCATCATTTTTTAAAATAAGAATCACCTTACTTTATATGAATCCATTTAAAATACCATCACAAAGTCATTGCATCAAACAAAAGTTTGAATTTCAATTTCAATATGTTTACATAGATGAACTCACCTTCCACCTCTTCATATGCACCATCAAAAATAACAATAGATATTACTATTTCTCTACGCAAACTAACATTATATCTATTTTTTACTTGCTTGACAAGTCAATATATTATTTATTTGTTAACTTTAATTGTGACAAAACTTTTCTATACATATTTATAGGTGAAGATGAACACAAAATCTTTTTTATTATTTTATTTTCATTCTATGTTTGTTTTTAATCTAATCGTGTATGTTTTAATGTATATCATATTATTATTATTATTGAAAACTGTTTTGAAATCCAATAATACCAATCATGTAGTAGTTAATGTATGAAATATAATATTTTTATGTGAACTCTTCATAAATATAATCTTAAAATTCCCATATCTTAAAATTAAAAAAATATCAGAAAGCACCTATGGCTTATTCCAAGATCTTAAAATTCAAGACTCTCACACTTTAAAAATTCTTTCCCCATTGCTAATACATCTCTGTTTCACTAAACAATATATCCTTTTCTGCTCAAGAATGGTTTTAAAGAGGGCTGACTGGGTTCCTTTCTCCTTCCTTCTTTCCTTTCTGAGATCAGTTCGACCACTTTATTTAGAAGTCTAAGTTTTAAAGCTTCTACGAAAAACACATTCTAATAAATATAAGGAAAATTTTCAAACTATCTCATAACAACTTACACTTATATTGCGGCAATAGTCTGAAGAAGATTGGAGGAGACAAGAGATCGGCCAAACGAATTGATCTATCAGCGAGAAAATGTGGCAGGTAAAGCTTTAAGTGCAGATCAAGCCAGGATTCGATTGTTTATTTTTTTAAAATGAAGTTCATGCCAGCTATGATGTGATGTCTATGTAGGGCTTTATAAAAAAAGTGATTCTTGATAGAAATCTTTTTCCATTTCAATTATTTGCTGCTTAAGTTCGTAGAACGTGTCCGCACCTTGTGTCTAGTGGAGTTTTTTTTCTTTTCTTTTCTAAGCGGTCTTGCAAAATCGATGTTTCCCTATCACTAATGTACTATTTCGAAAAAAAAGTGGTTGATAGAATTGCAAAATTGATGATTTCTTAAATGAAATATCACAACGCATGAAATCCAATAAAGATCATGCGATAATTTGATTGATCTTTCTATAGAAAGAAGCTATAGCTGGAACCAAAGTCTTAACCTTGTGCATATTCAATGCTGATTACTTTGAAATATTCCTTAATATTGTTTTTATTACACCAGGTTTTTATCTTTACATATATAGCAATGCGTAAACGTTTACTTGTTTATATACAGAATCACACTGTAATAGTTTGAATCTAGTATTTTTAATTACATTATTTTTATAAATAATTTATATTATATTTATTACATTAATTTATAATATATTTTTTAAATGAAAGTTTTAAATTTCATCATATAATAAATTTTATAAAGTTGAAAGATCTTACAATTGAGATTATATAAATATTTAGATATTTGTTTTGATTAATCCTACTTTAACATATCAACTTCTTCAAGATTTTTTATTTATTATATTTATGCAATTTATAGCTTTTATACTAGCTGATATTAGGTTTCTCCTCTATAAAATATTATTAAAAATGATAATAATTTTACGTAACCTAGATATTAAAATTAATTGGTAGAAGCCCAAGGCTATATTACGTGTTTCTATATATTCTTTTTTTATTACTTGCGTCTATATTGACAAGGTTTTAACGTATTAAAATTGCTTTAGCAATGAGTTAATTAAGTGACAAGTTCATTATAGAATTTGTTGAGGTTTTGATTTTATGAGAATGAATTTTACATAAAATGATCTTTTAACATGACTAATGCATGATAGTATGTAAAATGATCTCTTAACATGACTAATGTATAATAGTATGTGGGTGTATATATATTGCTTGCTATTCAAATTCAACCTCACAGTAAGTAATCCTTAGTTTAGGCCAAATTTCTTGATATAGAAACTTACATTAGCTACGAGTTAATTGAGTGGTGGATATTAATTAAACTTTACCTAGATTTTGACTTTATTCTAATGGCTCTTACCCAATATATTCTTTTGATGTGACTAATTATTTTTCCCATTCCAAGCATTTCCTACATGAAATGAATATTTCACTTATTTGGGTCTTTGGGACATAAGGTGTCATAATTTCTTGTTAACTCTTACACTTTAGATCTATTTTGGGCAATGATAACAAGTTTTAATGAAATGTTATGGATCCACTAAAGGTATGCTAGAGCATGTTAAGAGTTATGAGAAAGTGATGATGTTGATTGTTATCTAGTTTTTAAGATCCAAATATGCAAACAACTCTATATATAATTGTTCATGTGAAGCTTAGTCGGGGAATGATAAGAATATATGGGATTGAAATTGGTTGGGGCTTTGGGGATCACCTTATTACAAATTAGACTTAGTAATAGACCTAAGATGGATTTCAATAATAGATAGGAATGATGGCTTATAAATTCTAAGATATATAAGAAGGATGAAACTATAAATAGTGGAATGAAGATTATATATTAGGTGGATGTTGAAGTAGAGGTGATAGTACAAAACTATGTTAAGGATTCTCAAAGGATGAATAGATCAATCCAAATGAGAGTGATGTAAAATGTAAGGTTAAGAGAAAGGATGCTAGAGTTGTCTAGACTGCTAAGTAGTGGAGGCATGGAGATATGGATATTGTTCATAAAATTGTTGTTATTATTACGAAGTGCCTCCCTTGAATCTAAAAAATCCAATATAATGTAGATTAAAAAATATAATTATTCAACAAGAGAGAGTGGACTAGTTTGTCATAACTCACACTTAAGGGAAGGAACCTTAAGTGGTGGAGGTATAATTATTACATATAGATTCCATAGTGTGAAAAATATGGTTAAGTTTATGAATAAGAACGCGTATTAGAACCACCATGGTCCAATTATTAGAAATTATGTGTGATGAGTGGTATTTATATTATATGGAAATGAAATAAAACTTGAACATTTAAAACAACTTAGCAACCATTATGATTGAGGTTCCAAATATAACAATATAAATCCTAAAGAAAGAAGTATTTTTTCCAAATTTTATCACTAATGGCATAAATATATAAAATTATAAAAGTAAATTTAAAAAATAAAAAATAAATAATTTTAGTTATTGTGATTTCATCAAAATATCTTTCTTTCTAAAAATACAATTGTAAATAATTACTCTCTTTATTGTTGGTTTTAAAAACGGCTAAGAACTTGCATGCAAGTAATGATATTTAATCCATTTTTTGAAGAGTTTCATAATAGAAACAAAAAAATATTTGTGCATAGCATATAAGGTATATATGGCCTTTCTCCTTTTTAACTTAAATCTTATACATCTTATCTAAAGTCATAAAATTTTGTATTGGTGAGGGCTTAAATTGTTTATCAATTAAACCATTGGAGGATTAAAATAAAATATACCTAACCTATATACATATTCTAAAGTAGAGATCAATATATATTGAATTTATTACAAGAACATTATCAATAAAAATTATTTTAAAATAAAAATCATGAAAGGTTACAAGAATCTACCTAGGTGTTGTAGGTGAGTTGGAGAGGAGAGGGCAATACTCCAAGGGAGGTCCTAGGTTCGAATCTCCACCCTACCAAAAAGCTGAATTGGGTACCCAAAATCCAATTGATAATGTTGGTGCGGGTAGGGCTGGGTGCGACCCCGGGTGACTTTGATGGTGTAGAACCCCCTGTTTGTGGTCTCTTAGACCAAGGAGGCCCCGCAAGGGATTTTTTGCTTTAAAAAAAAAAAAAGGTTACAAGAATCCATCTAAAAGACCATCACAAAGTTATTGCATCAAACAAAAGTTTGACTTTTGACTCCAATAAGTCTATGTATATGAACTCATATTCTACCTCTTTATATATACCATCAAAATCAATAATATATTTTATCATTTTCTAAGAAAAATTTAGTAAACTAATTTTATATGTCTTTTCTATTTCCTTGATGTAAGAATGAGAATGTTCCTATATGAACTCTTGATAAATAGGAATCCTTACGGATTCCATATATTAATGTTACATTTTATATTATTCTTAAACTAAAAAATATAAAATTAAATAAATAATAAACACGTATTTTAATAAAATTTTGTATGCTTCGTCATAACAATTTATCCTACATCCTATTTGTAAAAATTATTTTCATGTCAATTTTACAACAAACTATCTTTTTGAAATGAAGTTCATGCCAACTATGATGTGACAAGAATATCTCTATAGCTCTTTACAAAACAGTGATTCCATTCATGAAATGAAGTTCATGTTAGCTATGTTGTGAAAAGATTATCTATGTACCAATTTAAAAAAAGAAGTGATTCCACTCACATTGGAGTACAATTATTTTCTACTTAAATTCTTATAGTAAGTCTGCATTGTGTCTGATGGAGCCTACTTTTTTTCTTACTTTTCCACCTTTTCCAACTAGAAAGAAGTGGTCATACATTTGACATGAAAAACCAATGTTTCTCTCTTAAATGAGATACAAGAGATGTCATGGTCATGTCCTATTTGGAAAGAAGTGGTCAATATAATTTTCATGCAAAGTTGGTATTTCCATCTTAAATCAAATATCAAATATATTTATGCTATCATGTACTATTTTATGGTTGTAGGAGAAAAAACACATGAAATAGAATGAAGATCACATCATTATTTAGTTACTTTTTTCTATTGGAAAGAATCTTACGACATCTAAGTTGGAGTTAAACTCTTCACATTGTGGATATTTCTTAAATATATTTCATTCTAATCCTATGAAGCACAAACTGGTAATGATGATAGTATTTTGAAATATTTATTAATATTGTTTGGTGGAGGTTTCTAATAAAAAACTTGGGTCTTGGTCCACACCCGAAAGGAATAGGTTTATTGTTAGTAGCCAAGTGTTTGTAGATGGATTGTTCCAAATAGTTGAGTCTTAACATCATCTTTACCCAATGGACTAGGGTTTATAAAGGTTCCTTATGCAAAACAAAAGAAAAACATAAACCACACCAATTTCCATTTTAATGTGGTATAAATATATTATGTTAACATTTTCCCATGTAGTTTATATATAACAAAATGTTATTTTTAAAAATAATTTATACCATATATGTTTAAATTAATTTGTAGGCACCTAAAAATATCACGTTTATCCTTGTGCAGTGCTAATGGAAGATTAATTTTCAAAACCCATAAAATATTTATAATTTATCTCAAAACACTATTCATCACCTTAATCCCCCTTGGCCACTTAATCCCTTTTCTACATTTAGTCCTTGGTCACCATGTGACCATATATTCAACCTAAACTAGGCACACATCACTTAGTATACCCTTTAAGTAGTCCACATGCCACCTAAGCCTAGATCACCCTAACCTAACCTTGGTTAATTATCAACCTTGATAAAAAATCCACATCATATTAAAACTCAAACCCACAATAAACCTAACAATGATCAACCTAACCAATGGACTCATCACCTATGTCTATCCTTTGAATCACATAGTCTCCATCTCATTTACTTAACCTCAACTAAACCCATGGCCAACCTAACCATGGTCAAGTTTGACTCTTGCTCCACACATATCCCCATGTTTATTAATTATCATCAATGACATTTAGAGACTTTTATATTTCACAACATTAAATACATGGGTGAGTCATCTTCCACTTCACCATAATCAACCCAATCCATGGTCAACCACACTCGATTTTAGCTTCCACCTCATCTTGGTCAACCCTATACCCATTATTAACCTAATCATGGTTAAATTTAACTCATTCTCCCCTCCACATATCCATATTCACTCAATGCCATAAATGGCAAATGAAGACTTTGTGCATTAAGACATTCAACATATTGAAGGCATGGATGAGTCACCATTCACCATGCATTTATGAGGTATGGTTCACTCATGCCCATCTATTGCATATGGATGGGTGAGCACTTCTCTCACCTAAATTCCCTTCTGAGGTATGGCACCTCATGCCACATTAGGGGAAACCTCATGAGACACCTCACAAGACACCTCAACCCCTCATTAACCTTGGTAAATTCTATAAATAGGTTTCCATTTTCTCCATATTGAGGAGTCACATATTCACACACTCAGAATATATATAAAATTACCCTAGAGACCACTTAAAATCTCACTCCATCTATCATTAGTGTTAACCATTGCATACAAAGTCCTCTTTTTGCACCCTTTTATATTGTAAACTATTACCAACTACATGTACATAAGGTAACCCAATGAAGATATAATCTCTAGTAGCATAAGAGGAACCCTCTAGACAAACCAAATTTATATTAGGATACCATAATTTAAATTACAAGGAGGCTTGTAACCTAAATAAAAGTTTGTGTTAGCAATCAAAAAGCTAGTGAGTCTTCTAAACATGTAAGTATCACTATCCAAATTACTTTTGTAATTGTTCTAATCAGTTTTGTAACTATATTTTATGATTTGTAATGAAGTATGTTAATTTGCTTGAGTTTTTTGTCTTCTATCATAACGAGCTTGATTGAGATAGGAACCCAAATATTTTTAACTATATTTATAGGGTTATGCAGGTTTAGAGGACCAATATGACTAGTAGTGGCCTACACACAGTTAGACCATTCCTCTTTGAGGTATTCATGAAATATCATGGTGTTACTTGACTAAAATAAAAGAGGGCTTCCCTCTTGGAAAGACTCATTTTATAACCTCCAACGACACTTTTGTAACCTTCTTTAACTATCAATGCAAACTAACATATTTTCCATGTATACATTTATGTTGTTCATGGTAGGACCACCCATAATTTGTATGTTTTAGATAAATTTTTATCTTACTAATTGACATATTTTCCATCGTTGTATGTCATAGGTGCCATAAGACTAGCATAGAACCTCTCAAAACCTTAAAATATACCTCAATTCCAAGGTAAAAAACCTTTCTAGTCTACAAGCTAGGGTAACAAGGAGAGGTGTGACCATTTTAGTTGGAAGGAGACCTACAACCAAGAAAAGTGCTCCAAACAATTGATCCTTTTTAGCTAGGTACCAGTTTCTACACAACCATCAACAACTACACTATTGCAAGAAAGTTGGGCGAAATTTTTTTCTCATCGAGACTACTATCTCCCTTACCACCTTACCTTATTTGGCTAAACCACTCGATGAAAATGACATCCCTAATATGTAATCAATCACCTTTATGTATTTTAAAGTTTTACAAAACTCGGTTATCTACCATATTGAAAACTTCCATTTAGTTTTTTATTTTATTTGCATAGGAGTATTTAAAAAATATCTAACATTTTATCTTCTATTTTATAGGTACCTATACAAAAGCCACTCACTATAGCACAAAAACAACCAACACCTACAACATCCTTCAAAAAATATATCTTGCTTTCAATTGCAAGAAGAGTTGTTACTAAAATAGTTGTAGAGAGGTTTATGATCGTATCTAAAACATAGTTCAAACTTGAATAGCCACCCAAAAATAATTTCAAATCTTGGAAACCATAGGTAAGCTCTTAAAACCCTGTATATCTAGTTCAAAAACAAAAAAAAAAAACCATTTCTTTCCAAAAGCAACAATTTGATATCAATCTTTGCATTTCCATTCAAAATCCTCAAATTGCTTTGGGTAGTCTCACAAAATGCACTTTATTTATTTTATGCTTTACAAAACAGTCCAAAATTAGTTTGTTCAATTGATTAGATGCTTTTCAAAGTTCATTTCATCAATTTTGTTTCGTATCTTCTTTTGCATTTGTTGCTTCTTTAGTTAACATAAAACATTTGCATAAGGCATGAAGAACACCTTTAAAATTATTTATCTCTTTCATTTGAGAGTGGATCTTGATCCATGTCATACATAATGTTGTTACCAGACATTTTACCATAGCCTTCATTGGTATATCTTAGCTACTGTAGATAGATTTGCTCTTAAGTAAATCTTAGGATAGTTTTTGTTGAAATCAAGTGATATTTATTGTTTTGATTTAGTTTAAAAGTTTACTTTCCCAAATGAAAACTTTTTTTCTTTATTAGTATACATTTACTTCAAAAATATAATTTATTTTGTAAAAAATCAAAAAACATTATTGTTGCTTGCCTTAATTTCTTTTATTTTCACATTCTTGCTTTAAAATCTAAAATACACCCATGCACTGACACATATTTCACACATTGGTAAGGTTGGACTTCATCACCAACCCCTAATTGATACCAATTATGTTGGGTTTCATTTCCAACCATTAGCTCACCCCTAGATACCATAGTAGCCCCCATGAGCAATTTTTTGAACTTCATCATCCCTACCCTTGAGAGATACTTAGGGTAGGTTAGTATTAGACACCCCTGCTCACTAGGCTATACATAATTTATGAGCGTGCAACTATCATTTTTTCTCTCTGAGAATGGAGTGGAAGCCAGTTGCCCTATGAAGGTCTTAGATAGTGTCATCTCTTTCATAAGAGGTTTTATATTCTCCTTTTTTGTTACCTTGAGCTATTCATTCAGTTGTATATAATTACTCCTTGCATACCTTTAGGTATATAAAAAAATTGTACATGAATATGCGTTACTACATCACATCCATTACCCTATCTATTATTTTTTTCTAGGTTTTTCAAAATCAAAAACACAAAAACATACAAAAATCAAACAAAATCACACAATAATTATTATTTTACTAGTTATATTTCTACTAGAAAACCTATACTAAAAACCAAAACACAAGTGTATACACTAAACAAAATACTATTATCTCTATTTTGTAGCCTTTCTATTCCTATAAACTATTTTTCATAGTATCATAGGGATAGGTGTGATAATTTTGGTGATAGAGATAGTTGAAAATGAAACCTCTATTACACAAACAATTCCAAACACCACAAAGACACTTAAATGGTTGCCACCCTTGCCTAAACTCAATAGAAACTTGGATTTTCAGCCTTTCACCCTTCAACCATGATCCTCACCCAAGGTTAATCTTGAGATCAAGCACACCTATATATGGAGGTTTCTCCTATTATTCATTCTTCTCCAACCAATTCATCAAGGTACTCAAGGGAAACCACCTCCATCCATTCTCAAAATACCTCTATTTCTTTTGTATAGATGATACTCACCTAACATGTTATGGGGTAGGATTTCATCCTATGATAATTATCTAAGGTGATAGGCTAATTATAGTGCCCTCCTAATGAGACCTAACAAGAGGACCACTCTCTCCTCCCCATGTCAATATGCACCCTATCATCCATGTCCTCTTGAAGTACCACCTCCTCCACCTCTTATTTTATCGCTTCATTTTCATCCCAACGAGGCTAGTTGGTAGGAATTTGATAGCCCCTTATCCACATATTGGGCAAGAAATCACCCACCACCACATATCTAACCTCACATAAAACCTCATCCACCTCGTTGTCCAGTTCATATCATAACTCCTATATTTGAACCATTGGCCAATATTTTTTAGAAATTGCAAACTATAGGCATATTGTCTTGTCTTATGTTAGACCCAATGATCCAAATCAATCAAAAATAAGTGGGTATAATGAAAATTAATTTTATATATATCATCCTTAGCCAAGACATGATATGAGTAATTTTTGCTTCTTCAAGCAACTAGTCCATAATTTTATTGACCAAGACAATACAATTAAATAATCCTATTTCATATTCCAATATAAGCTTGGGGAGGGGGGAGCAAATCGTCCTTATAATCCTTGTTCATTCTCCAAACATAGATATTTCTTCCTCCAAGAATTAGTCTACCCTTGTTCATTCTCCAAACATAGACATTCTCCCTCCAAGAAGTAGTCTATCTTTTTCATGGTCAATTTTCCTCATATTAGAATATATATCTCCAATAAATTTCATGTCTTGGGGAAGGGGGAGTAAATCGTCCTTATAATCAAACCAATTTTATATCTAGGGTATGTTTACTTTTCAATAAAATTTTCTCACTTCTCACCCTTTCACATTAGAAGCCTCACCAATCTTGAAGGAATTGAGGAACTTGAACCCCTCAACATCATCCATATTCATGCATTCTATGCCTTATAACATAAACCAAGGCTCTCAATTTTTTGTACAGTTAATATTAGATATTACAAAAATATAAAATATAAAAACAATAACAATAATAAAAACAAAAACAACCAAATCCGTTTATCATTGGCATATATTCCAACTCATGCTCCTTATTTTCTACTCTCTTCTTGCTATATTCTAGTTTATTATTCTCTTTAATATCTCTAGTTTCCTATCAATGTTGTATGATCATCCATGAGCAGCTACATACCTTTGGTTGGTTTCATTATTTTCTTTTTTCTTTCCATTTCTTCCCTTTATCTTCCATCCTTCTTCTCTTATTCTGGTTTTCTATTTATTTTGTATGGTCACACATGAGTGTCTATATATATTTGGTTGGTATCCTTCCTTTCTTACATTTTCTTCTTTTTCTCTCTTACCTTGCTTCTCTTCATATTATCCCATTATTTCCACTTCCCATCCTTTCTTTATAGACATTTGCACCACTCATCTATTGCTATTATTATTAAATATTTATATTCATGTCACCAAACATAGGAATTAAATATACTCATTCATATTTAGAAAGTGCTCAATAAAGCTTTAGATGATTTTTAGTCAATCCTTTGGATGCATGCATATATGTTTGATAAACTTGTTTTTTTTTCTTTAACCAATGACATATTAGTCGTATACATTCCTGCATAATTAGATGCATTCTATAATTTTATTTCATCATGAAAGTCATTATGTTGTCACATCTTACCTCATGTTATAACTAGCTTGCATATATGCAACCCTCAACTTGCACACATGCTAAAAGAAAAAAATAAAAAAAAATACAAAAGAGAAAAAACACCACACTGGTTATTGCAATTATTGTGATGTTTTGTTCAATCTAATTCTTATATTTCTTGGTAATGGTAGAATATTTTTGTCATTCAACCATCCCTTGTTGCTCCAATCAACCTTTATTGAAGTTAACCAAGTCCTAAAAATAATTTTAGACTTCCCCTAGATGACTTAAGTTATATCTTGAACCAATTATAGCTCACACAATAAAACAAATTTGGAGCATAGTAAAGATAACACCTATCATGCATTAGCCACCAAATTCAAAATTACCTCACTCATCCTATCATTCGCATGATCTTAACATCATTTTTGTTATTTTTTAGAGTGCATTTCTTTTACTATTGATTTTGATAAAAAGTCTCTTTATTTATTGTTATTATTAACTATTCATAATTTTTCATCAATGAATTCACTTTTGAAGTGTTTTCATATGGATCCCTATTTTCCTTATAGGTTTCACATTCTATGAAAAATACTTTTTGGTATCCACTACTATTGATCTAGGCAATTGTCTTGACTTCTAATTAAGTGTTGCACCTCAAATTTGAGCTTCAACAATGATTGATAAGTTTGACAAAAGATTACCTTAACCTCCATGTTAAGGCTAGATCAATACACCATAAAAGTCTTTAATGATACTTATAAAGAACCCTTAAATACCTTTAAAGGAAATTATTAATCCATTGTCTATGAGGTCATTGTAAAAAATCTGTGATATATGACAACGGGTAAAAACTGCCTCAAATAACCGTCCTCTTAGGATCTAAAAGGGTGGTTGAAAACCACCCTCTTAGAACTAAAAGGGTGATTGTGAACCATCCTCTTAGGACTAAGAGGGTGATTTAAAACTACCCTCTTATGGTCCCACCCTAAATATATATATATATATATATATATATATATATATATATATATATATATATATAAGAGAGAGAGAGAGAGAGAGAGAGAGAGATGAGGTGATCCATGTTGGAGGGACTAGATGTTAGGCCAAATAGTAATGTAATTTACAATTATAAAACAAATAATTTAAATGCATGCATCAAAGATGCCATTTTTTAATCAAATCATGTAACCAAGACTGAATTTACAAACGGAGAAATCTAAAATTTTGATGAAATGAAACATAGATATTAGTTTTTCAATTAATAAAATAACACATGCCTACAATTGGTCTAAGAAATATTTTTCTAAAAATTGGAATAAAATCTAAGGAAAGCTACAAAAAGAGATTTAGTATAATAAGCTTCAATTATATAATATAAATAGTAAACCAATAATGTAAATTCATGAGGAACACCTATATTGTTGGAATATATTATATTGGTTCCTTTCTAATGTACCATAATGGGTACATATTTAGATTAGGAGTATATTACGAGTTGAGTGTTTTATTAAGGTATTGTAATAAATTCACAAGTGTAAGAATATGAAATCATTGTAAATGTGCATGAGGTTCATATGTACATGAGTCGTAGAATAGAATAGTGAGGGGTATTGAAGGCAAATATTTGCATATTATTATAAATAGGCCTTCATAAAATAGAAGTGAGAGAGGATTTTTGAGTGTGTAGGTTGAGTAGTAGTAGACATAATGTAGCTCCATTTTTCTAATATGGAGAGGTTGTAAACTCCATTAGAGGAGAATTATATATTTTTGTGAGATTTCATAAATGAGCATTTCTAGAGAATTGTATCAAGGTTTTTATCATATTTTCATGCATATTAGTTAGTCATTATCATAGCTATAATATTGCATGCTTATTTCCATACTTGTGGTTGCATTTCCTTTACTTTTAAAGCTTCAAAATCTAATAGTGGTATTAGAGCTATGGTAGATCAATCAATTATTGTGTCTTTACAAACTGGATTCGTTATTGTGCACCGCTACATGCAAACAAAACCATAATATATTGTTTGATAGAAGCAACTCTAGTTAAAAAAATAAGAAGTAGAGAGCCAAAATAGTGATTGAGAGGAAATTGTAGACCTCATTTTCAGATTGCTAAAAATTGTTATTGGATAGAGTGTTTCCATAGAGTTGTAGAAAAACTTGTGAATACTAGAGCTCAGCATTGAATCCACTAGATTGGGAATCCAACTAGTGAAGTTTATTTTCTATAGATTTATATAAATTTCTATTATCATTGCCTAACACTTTGTTGTAGAATAAAGAAGATTCAAATAGAGTTGGGAAGCTTCCTACAAGATCTAGGAAGAATATCTTCTTTGAATAATTTTGGTACTTGAAGCAACAAGTTTGATATTGAAGATTTGGAGGCCTAAGGAGAAAGGTCCTATTGAAATATCTGCAAATTGAAGACTCCAAGTTAGAGATTGAGAAGATATCTAGTGGCCAAGGAAACCACATTGAAGACTGTAAGTCAAGGAGGATTTCCTAGAAATAAGACCCCATTGAAGGAAGAGACTCAAGAAGAAGAGTCCTAGTGAATATTGGATAAGGTGATCTCCACTGAAGATTGAAAACTTCAAATTGAAGAAGAGGTCCATAGAAGGCCCTATTGAAGAACTTACATAGTAGAAATTTGAGAATAGAAAAAGAATAAAAAAATTCCTACTGTAATATTTTAGTAGCAGCAGATTTAGAAGATCCAAGGAGGAGATATCATTGTAAAAATTCCATAGATAAATATTGAAGAGATCAAGGAAGGTCTCATTGAATTTTTAGAAGCTACAATATGGAATATCTTGCAGAGGTCTCAACGAGAAACAAGGAGAAGGCTTGGTGAGCCTCAATGAAAGAGTTACTGTAAGAACTCATTGGAAAAATTTACTATCAAGGAGAAGCTCCTATTAGTAAAAGAGTTGGGATAATTGTTGCCATCCGACAACAAGCCCAAGGTAGGAGGATTTGGCAAGAATTTTTTCAAATTTTCAAATTTTTTGGAAAAGACCTCAAGATAATCATAATCTTGAGAAGAAGGTCATTAGATAGGCTAAGAGTGAAGTCAAAATTTGACAAGAGAAAGAAGACAAACAAACCACCAAATATGAGATATTTTGGGATCATAATTGAAGGGTTGTTGGGAGAGATCTCAGCAATGATTTTAGTGAGTTTTGTGACTACTTTATAATATAAATAATTTCATATTTGAGAATAGAAAAAGGTAGCATTTTTGGCAACATTGGTAGCTATTAAATATCATATTTCAGAGGTACATCTAAAAGAAGTACTGAAGCCACCAAGTTATAGTTTTGGGTAGAAAATCAGTGAAGTGTTGAAGCTACAAAAAGGTGTGCAAGAGAGCTGTTTTTGGACAGCCTAAAAGAGATGCAATATAGTCTACAAAAGGTAGAAATTGAGGTGACTTAAATCACCATCATAATCATCTATGAAGATAGAAATATATGCAACAACAGGGTGCAAAATTTCATTAGTTGAGCTTTTATATTTGGTTTCTTTTCAAAAATTTTAAGCACTGTTTACAAATATTAAAGGTTGCATAGGTAATATTTATTCAAGTCTTCAAGGTAAGTCTAAACGTTATAGTCTAAAATATTCAAATGTGCACATTGAAGAAAATAGAAGTTAGATATTTTTCAATAGAAATAAACATATGAACATTCTATTACTTATTCTAAGAAATAAGACTACATATTTGCATATTCTATAGTGCAAAAAAATACTTCATTGAAAATATTGGATTAGTAAGTGATAGAATAACCAATCAAATAAGGTATTTCCAAGAGTGTGAAGGCAATAGTTACTTCAATCTATATCAACCAATAAAGGGAGTTGAAGTCTACATTTTGAGAAATAAAGAGGCTCTACTTAAGAGCATAGGGGGTAAAACCTCTACATCATATTACACTATATTTGCATAGTATCCAAATAAAACCATTCAAAATGTATCTAAAAGTGAATCTTCCTAAAGTAAGAGAATATAGTTGTGGTTTAATAGCATCCACCTGCATTCATCACCCAAATAAATAAAATATTATATACAAGTTGTAAACAACAAGGAGATGATAGCAATAGAAGAAAAAGGAAATTCAATTGAATATGTCTAGCATCAAAATAGTCTTTGAAGAAGATATAAGAAGGTACATTAAATAGCCTTTGGTGAATGAAATGTGAGGTTCATCTAAAATTCTATGTTGAACACAAATCAAAGAGGTACAATAAAGCATACCTTAAGCAACGTCATTCAGGTCGTGTAAACATAGTTGAAAAACCCTAGAGTTTGAAAGGAAGTCTTAGTGGGCTCACACTACCACAAAGAGGATATGTCCAAAGAGTTTGATGTCTACCATATCAAGGCACTAAAAGCACCATATATATGTACAAAAAGTGATGCAATGGTAGCATCTTAGTGAGAGTCATCTGCCACATCAAAAACCTACATTGACACAAGGATAAGGTTAATAAAGTGTGAGTAGAGATATCATAGCTGGTTGGTAAGAATACAACATAAAATAGGAAGGATAAATTATTACTAAAGTAGTAGAGAAAGCCATTATGCATTGTGCCATCCACATCAATAGAATCATCCAATTTCTATGAGAAAGGCATCTCATAGTTTGCTATCACAGAAGAGCGAAATAACCTGGAACAATTAGCTAATGATAAGCATTGAAGCTTTAAGTCTTCTTTGATCCATTGAAGAAAAATAACATGCAAAAGGATATTGAACACTTTTCAATACTTTGCAAATAAGAGAATACCATTTGGAACAAAGAAGGAATCATCATATAACACCCACAATCAGGAAGAAGGTCACTCATTCAAAGTAACACTCAAAGGAGACCAACACAATACAATAACACCTCAAGGGAGAAGATCATTGCTAATAAAATTAATACCACTTGTCTTAACTTGTTAGTAGCTTGTAATTCTTTATATTTTCATTTAAAATTGATACCATTTATATTGAACTCTACACAACTAGTAACGCATAGTAGGGAGGAACATCCGTTGTCTTGGAGAATCATGATCTTTAACACAATAGACAACCTTATTAAAAGGCATATACAAGAGCATGTAACCAAGTGAGAAGGAAATTAAGAACACATAACAAATTCAAGTAGCATTAAATGAGCTAATGTAGTCATAGAGAAGCACATAACTCATAGCAAAGTGTGTCAGTGAAGAACATCGATCGATAGAAGATAGCAGTAGCATCAAATAAAAAAGACCATCATAAAGAAGAATGTAGGTTAACCTATAAATAATAGAGGTGATCATAGGAAATAACGTTGGCCAGCATACTATTTTTGGAGAAGAGCACATGGTGATCTCCAGTTGAGCACATATCACAGTGAACAATGCATATTATAAAGGGAATATTTAAGTCTTATTACTTTTGCAAAGCTTTGAGGAGGAATAAGGTTATACATATTAATTTTGATATTAATTAGATTTCATAATCTAGGGATATTTAGTGGGAGTTATAAGGTAATAAAAGGTATTGTAGAGAATACATTGCTTAATTTGAAAAGGAAGAGTGAAATTAGAAGCATTAAAATCTTTATTATCAGTGCTTCAACTATTTAAAATTTTTAACAAGGACATACAAAGTTAGTAAACTTTTATTTACAAATATATAATCTTTCTAAAAGTGGGTCTTACCTGAATGGATACCCTTGCCTCCTTGGGTCTTACCCGAAAGTGGCATCCCTTTTGGGATGTTTTCCACAAATTAAAAAAAATAAAAATAAAAATAAAAAATAAAAAAATAATATTCAAACTTGGGATATATAAGGAATCCCACACCAAAATTATATATTAGAATTTTATATTTTTCATAGCATTGATTAAATGATTGAAGAAATTAATATTTTTTTTGAAAAATTTGAAAAAACTTGTATTAAAAAAAAGATCAATTACAATATGGGAAGAGACTCTTCCCAGCCGAAATCCAGAAGAACACAAACATACAATAGAAGAAGAAGACTTGCAATGGAGCCAAATCTCCTAAATCAATAACTGGCTAGCAGGGGATCGGCAAGGACAGATAATGCAACTGGTCCTGAAAACATGACATGTCATGAAATCGCGACACCTTCTCTCCTTTGGCCATGAAAAATCAACATGCCACGAAATCGTGACACCATTTCACTCTTGGCCGCAAAACAACAACATGTCGCGATATCGTGACACCAATTCTTTGATGACCGCGAAAAAGCAACATGTCGCGATATTGTGACAACTTTCCTCCAATGACCACGATGATGCAACATGTCGCAATATCACGACAACTTTTTTCCAATGACTGCGACAGTGCAACATGTCACGAAATCGTGACAACTTTCCTCCAGCGACCGTGACGGCACAACATGTCGTGATATCGCGACAACTTTCCTTCAACGGTCGCGATTTTGCAACATGTTGCGATATCGCGACAACTTTCCTCCAACGACCGTGACAGTGCAACATGTCGTGATATCACGACAACTTTCCACCAGCGTCCGTGACAGCGCAACATGTCATGATATCGCGACAACTTACCACCAGCAACCATGACGGTGCAACATGTCACGATATCATGACAAATTTCCTCCAAAAACTATGATGGCGCAACACGTCGCGATATCACGACAACTTTCCTCTAGCGACCGTGACGGCACAACACATCGTGAAATAATGACAACTTTCCTCCAACGGCCGCGACGACGCAACAAGTCACGATATCACGACAACTTTCCTCCAGTGACTGTGATGGCACAACACGTCGTGATATTGTGACAACTTTCCTCCAGCGACCGTGACAGTGCAACACGTCACGATATCGCGACAACTTTCCACCAACGACCGTGACGGTGCAACACGTCACGATATCGTGACATGTCGCGATATCATGACAACTTTCCTCCAGCGATCGCGATGATGCAACACGTCACGATATTGTGACATGTCATGATATCACGACAACTTTCCTCCAGTGACCGCGACAGTGCAACACGTTGCGATATCACGACATGTCACGATATCATGACAACCACCCTCCATTTGCTTTTTCTTTGATCATTTGTTCAAGGACCTTTCTAGACCCTGCCTGATCACCTCATCCTCAATAGCCATATCACTATGAAGCTGAACCCCTGTCTCCTTCTCAGCACCCATCTTAACCAGGAAGTCGACCGCATTGTTTAAATCTCGACTCACATAAACTGGGATCACATCATCTAATTCCTTCCATAATTCCTTAATTTGAGAGACAAGAATCCTCAGCCTCCATGCTTTCAAAGCAAATTTTCTCATGCAATCAAGAGCTCCAACCATTATTTGAGAGTCTGATTCTATAATGATCCTCCTGTGTCCCTATTTCACTACCCAAATAGAAGCGAATTTAATAGCTATGGCTTCTGCTTCATTGTTTGTGGCTCTTCCCAAGCCTTGCAGTTCCCAATATAGCACTGATCCATTATGATTTCAACAAACCACTCCAATTTTGGCACTACCCGGATTGCCCTTTGTAGCTCTATCAGTATTAATTTTAATCTAGCCTTCTGGTGGTGGTTTCCAACTAGCTTTGACCTATCCCTCTTGCTCTTCAACTCCCTCTTCCATTGGCCCAGTAACAACCTGAGTTTCCTCTATAGCATAGACAACAATAGTTTCTGTAACTTTGCTCCAAATAATCTATCAAACTCCATCTAGCGAGGAAAAAATTTCTCTAAAGATTCTCGTATTTCTATCCAACCACACTTGCCACCAAATGAAGTTTATTCCAATTTCCCAACCAACTCGAAGAGCTTTAGATTTAAATCTACCCCTCTTCCATGTTTTCCAGATATTAGTCCGATTCAAGTCACCATTAACTTGAATTTTATAGCAAGAAATCCAACGCTTCCAAATCTGATGCGTGAAAGGGCACTCAAACATCAGGTGATCAGTTGTTTCCTCATTTTTGTAGCATAAAACACAATGAGATGGACCGATGATTCCTCTACATCTGATATTTTCAAAAGAGAGAATTCTGTTGTGCATAAACTGCCAGGCAAATAAATTAACTTTTAGCCAGCCCTTGGAGTGCCAAATATTTTTCCAATCCTCAATCGGGAATGAATGAGGGGGAGGCTCTGGGAGGATCTTCTCATATCCGTCCTTCACTGTATAAACACCAAGGCTCCCATAGCCCCAAGCTAATTCATCCTCCTCATCTCTGCCTATGAGAAATCTTTCTGACAGGATTTTAGTCATGATGGGTGCCAACTCCGGAGGGATTGAAATTGGCCACTCCTCCAGCTTCTTAAACTTCTTAAACTTATACTCCCCCAGCTGACTAGTGATGAAATAACTGTCAATGTGAACCCATCCTTTGGTTTCTATGGCAGTTTTTATTGGTTGCAATTCAAGAAATTCCACAATGATGGGTGGGTACTGATCCCAAGAGTCTGTCCAAAAATGAGCATTATCTCCTCTCCCCACTTTCCAAAACAATCGATCTTTAACCACCTGAGATCCTAGCTTGAGAGCCTGCCAAACTAGGGATCCAAGGCCATCCAAACAGAAACGACCCACCTCATTGGGGTTAACATGACCCAAATATTTACTAGTTAGGATTCTGCTAAATAAGGAGGTTGGTTGGGAAATCCACCTCCAGTTCTGACTTTCCGACCAAAGCTTTATTATTGAACTTGGATCTTCTCAGTCTCAGCCCTCCTTTTACCTTGGGCTGGGTAACTTTATCCCAACCGACTAAGGCCCATCTCCTCTCTCCTTTTGCTCCTTCCCATAAAAATCTTCTAGCCATGTTGTCCAACTCTTTCCATATCTTATGTGGGGCAGCCAGGATAGAGAATTTGTAAATTGGCATGGCCTGAATGACTGACTGTAAAAAAGTTAATCTACCCCCATAGCTTAACCATTTGTGGGACCAATGATTCATTCTATCTTTGATACCATCCAAAAGATCCTTCCAGATATCCATTTTTAGCTTTTTGAAATGCAAAGGAACCCCCAAGTAAACCACTGGGAAGAGAAGTCCTTGTGAATCCCAAGATCTCTAGAACTCGTCTCTGGAGCCTTCGATCAAGATTAAGAAAGACCACTTTGGATTTTTTATCATTGATGACTTGGTTTGAAGCCCTAAGGTAGACATTAAGAGTATCTCTGATCACTCTTGCTTCCCTGAAGCTGGCCACTCCAACCAATCCTGTATCATCCACAAACTATGAGTCAAAAATTCCTCACCCACCTTGATGCCTATTAGCAAACCTTGATGTCGTCTCCTCAAGAAAAGTCTACCTAATCCTTTAGCCAAAATGAGGGAAATATAGGGAGAGCAAGGATCCCCTTGACGAAGACCACGAGAGGCTCCAAAAGGATGCGAGGGAAGACCCTTGATTAAAATTGAATAAGACGACGTAGATACACAACTCATGACCCAATCTATCCAGTCCTGAGAAAAACCAAAGGCTACCATCATTTTTGACAAGAAACTCCACTCAACCCTATCATAAGCCTTTGACATATCTAATTTAATGAACATTCCTTTATTACCAGATTTTTGCATTGTATGGATTACCTCCTGAGCAAGAACCACCCCATCCAAGATCTGCCTACCCTCTACAAAACCCCCTTGCTCAGAGGAGATAATGTTATGTAAAATGGGTTTTAGCCATTCAGCAATTACCTTTGTGATTATTTTATAAATAACATTGCATAAGGCAATAGGTCTATAATCTGAAATATGAGCCCCCTCCTCCCCTTTTGGAATTAAAGTGATGAAGGTATGATTTAATGCCTTAAGAATTCTTTTATTACCTCTGGACTCCTCTACGACAGCCAAAACATCCTCATCCAAAGTATCCCAAAAGTCCTGAAAAAACTCAATTGGAAAGCCATCTGGTCCTGGAGTTTTACCAAAACTCATTCCAAAGACCACATTCTTCAGTTCTTCTCTACTAATGGGTTTAAGAAGGGCCTGATTTTCTTCTTCAGAGATAACAGAGGGTATGACATCAATCACTTCATTTTGAGCCTCTACATCTTGCTCCATACTTTCCTTAAAAAGTTTAGAAAAATAATCCATTGAATGGGAATGCATACCAGGAAGAGTATCAAAGGAATGTCCATTCTCATCTTGAAGAGCTTCCATGTTGTTAATCTGTCTCCTAGCATAGGCTGACTGATGGAAAAATTTGGTGTTTCTATCACCTTCCAATAGCCAAGTGGTTCTTGCTCTCTGTTTCTAGTAGGTCTCCTCTTGGTTATCAATGTCCTCAACTGCTTTACGCAAGGCATCATATTTAGTTTTGAGCTGCTCTGTAATTGTTACTTCCCTAAAGTGTTTTTGAACCTCATCCCATCTAGCCACCAAACGAGCTCTTTGGATCTGGAAGTCTGTCTTGTTAGCTTGCCTCCATTGTTTCAGTTGAGCTTTGACATAATGAAGTTGTTTGTGGAATCTAAACATTGTTGTCCCAAAAGGTAGACGACCTTCCTCCCACCACTATGGAATTTTCTTTTGAAGATCCTCTTTTTGTAACCAAAAATTCTCAAATTTAAAAGGTTTGTGATGCTGCCCTGTCATAATCCCTCCCTCCAACAAAATGGGAAAGTGATCTGAAATCGGGCCCTCCAAAATCTAGAATTTTGTATTCCATTTTACGAATGCCTCCTCTAAAACTAGAAAATGGTCTAGCTTTACCTTCCGGCTATGTGGCTCCCTCCTCTTGTTAGTCCAAGTAAAGTTGGGTCCAGGGCCTTTAATATCCACTAGGTGAAAAGCTTGGACTTGGGCAATTAGAAGTTGATCCCTTGGGTCCAAAATTGGGGTTCCTCCCTCTTGATCCCTAGAAGATAATTTAGCATTAAAATCCCCAGCAATAATCCAGTCTAAATCTTCCCTTGAGGTCCTCATGTTATGCACAAATTTCCATTGAAGCCTCTGGCCATCAAGGGTTTGAGCCCCATAAAAATTTGTGATTAAAACATGTTCAGCTATGACATTATTCCTAAAATGAGATGTGAGAACACCCCTCCAGGCTATATTTTCTATTGCAGTCCATTCCAGAGAGTTCCAAAGAGTGAAAATCCCCCTGAGGCACCTTGGGCCGCCACATCCATATGACCAGAACCCCTCCAAATTCTGTTAACTATTTTACACATAAGATCTAACGACATTTTGGTCTCTTGGATAAGCAAAAAATTTGTTTTGCATTTTCCTAAGAGTCTTTGAACAGCAGATTGATGGGTTCTACAATTTAAACCCCTAATATTCCATGATTTAATAATCATTGAAAACCTTGAGAGCAGTAAGAATCAATTGTCCTCACCGATCCTCCAGTGATCAGCTTGTCTCCTTGAACTGCTAGCAGGTCCTTATTTGATTTTTTGCCCGCTCCTTGAGAGTTGCTATTTTTGGATCTCTTATCCACCTGAGTTATCCCTAGTGCAGGCCTTTCTCTATTAATTTATGCTATTCCCATGCTAACATCCTTGATTATTGGCTATGCTTGGGAGTGCACTATCAATGCCCCTGCATTCTCTGACTGCAGTAACTCAATGTACTCAATTACCTGTTCTATGACGGTGGGAGATGAAGGAGAAGCATGAGAGTGGATGTTATTGTCCTCAATATTCCCATCCACTCCTTCCATGACTTGATCCTCTTGGTCCACTAGTGTCTTAAAAATTTCATATCTATTGGCTGGCTTGAGTTGTGATTGCTCCTTACCATTTTTATTTTGCTTTCTCCTTCTTTTGGGCTATTCAAAGCCATATTTCTGAACATCATTACCTTGAGGAGTATTGGTTGGTTATTTGGTAAGAGTTGACTTACCCTCCCTGGGGCAATTTGGCATTCCAAGCGGGGCCTCCATTTTTGTATTCAAAATATTTGGACAAAATCGGGCCAAATGCCCATGTTTGTGGCAAACTCTGCATCTAAAGGGCAGAGCCTCATAATCTAGCTATTGGATCCAAGATAGTCCTGCCAGTTCAATTTCCACCTCTGTCGGTAGAGGCTGGCTAATATCCATTTCCACACAAATTCTTGCAAAAATAGCTGTATTTCCTTCTATGGTGTCTTTGGAGACGCCTAGATGTCTATCGAGGGAGTTACCGATCATTTCCAGAACCTGCTCACCCTAAAACTCCATTGGAAGAACATACAACTGGATCCAAATCGAAACAGCCATGGGTTCAATATGAGGATCAAAACCCACTCTCCAGGGTTGAATAAATAACCCTGCCGAACCGTGGTTCCTATTTTCTGATTCAAAAGCCCTGTTTCTATCGGCTAGAGAAGAAAAACTAACAATGAAATACCCATTACTAATAAACCATAAGGAGTACTCACCATGAGGCTCCCAGTTTTGTTTGACCCAGGTATGCAAGAAATTTAGGGTAGGGCGAATACCCATGAATTTATAGATCGGATCATGGTTGGCTCTGTATATGATTGTGTCTTCGACCATCTTTGGCTTGATGACAATCTTGGGTCTTGAGATGGATTGCGAAAGGCATCCATTAACTTGATGTGCTGTTGAGCTCTTCCCAACGTTCTTGAAGAGCATATGAAGAGTATTTCTCTGAGCTTCGTCATTAGAAGATGAAGAATTTTATTTTAGCAGTTCATCATAAGAGCTCTTTCTCCCAGAAAGAGGATCTGGAGGAGTCCCCATTGGACCCTCCTGGGGCAGCAGACTTTCCTTCAGATCCACAGTAACCAAAAAAACACTACGACAACCCACCTGATGCCTTGGATTTTCCTTCGCTCTAGAAACCCTAGAACATCACCTCTCGCCTGCTCAAAATTTTTCCCGCCTTTCTAAGGATTCCAACACACCACCATCGACCATAGATTTAACAACCATCAATTGAAGAAATTAATATTACTACTTACATAAATACTAGTTTGAAATTGAACTCATTAGTCTTATACTCAATTTGAAGAGACATAGAAAATCCAACCTAAATATCTTAAAGATATTGGAATTCTTATCCTTTAAAAGTACATATATAATCTTCCTACAAAAAGAGATAAATTGTTATAGTAAGTGATAGAAGTTGAATATTATTCTAAAGTTTGTTATCCTAACACTAGGGAGACATAAGGAGTTCCACAAAACCTAAGTCTAGAAAATTTTATCAAGATAGTTCACATTCTCTAAACTAGAGAGCTATAAAAATGTCTACTTCAAAGAACTCACTAGATAATACAATTAGAAAAGGATCAAGGAAAATACCAATATGGCTTAGAAATACACTTGATTCAATGATTGGTAGTTCAGAGAATTCATTGGATAATAAGGAATATGAAAATGGAAGGGAAGAATCAATAGAATTTAAAAGGGGTTCTAAAAATTCACAAACTAATAGTTTGGTGAAAATATATTCTTCAAGAGCATATTTTGGTGAAATAGTAAAGGGATTTGATGATAACTACCCTAATGAAGATATTGAAAAGGTAGAAAAGAATATTGATCAAAATGATCTCATACATTTTTATGAAGAAAATAAATATGGTAAATATTCATCTATACACACATGGTTTAATTATTTCATCAAAGAAATGGATAAACATGATATTCATAAAATATATAATAGAGAAGTTATGATACCTTTGCTATCTACCTACAACAACAAATTTGGGCATGAGAAAATAAACTACTATATTTTTCACCAATGTAAATATTATGGAGAGAAATATCATTCATCCTACTCTTGTTACTACAAAAAAAAGTACTACAAAACGTTTTAAGAAAAAATAATTTTCAAATTAGATTATTTATCCCAAATTATTGTTTCAAGAGCATTTACTAGCAATGAGTTTAAGATCAATTGTTTTTAATATCAAGGAAAAAAACATACAAAAAACCAAGGAACATAAAAGGAAACAATGTTGATCCACTTATGACTTGTCAAATCATGAGATCCATAGTTCATCAAAGGCACCTAAAATACTACAAGGACAAAGACTTCCAAATACCTTGAAATAGTAAGAAGCAGTAAAATGAGAAAGACAAGAAGAGACAACAGAAGGACAAAAGCAAAATAATAATAATAAGAAGAAGAACCTCTTAAAGAAGAATATTATACAAAAGATAAATATTCATATTGAAGACTAAAGTCTTCAAAAATCAAACAATGTAATATAGGGGGTGTTGGAATATATTACATTATTTGGTTCCTTACTAATGTACCATCATGGGTACATATTTAGATTAGGAGTATATTAGGAGTTGAGTGTTTTATTAAGGTATTGTAATAAATGCACAAGTGTAAGAATGTGTAATGATTTTAAATGTGCATGAAGTCCACATGTACATGAGTCTTAGAATAGAATAGTGAGGTGTCTTGAAGGCAAAGAGTTTCATCTAATTATAAATAGGCCTTTATAGAATAAAGTGAGAGAGGATTTTGGAGTGTGTTGGTTGAGTAGTAGTATACAGTGTTGCTCCATTTTTCTAATATGGAGAGGTAAACTCCATTAGAGGAGAATTGTATATTTTCATGAGCTTTCATATATGACCATTTCTAGAGCATTGTATCAAGTTTTCTATCATATTTTTATGCATATTCGTTATCCATTATCATAACTATAATACTGCATGCTTATTTCCATACTTGTGGTTGCATTTCCTTTAAGTTTAAAATTTCAAAAACTGACATGTATGGATCAGTATTTATACAAACCAGAATATACAAGCCTACCCTAGCACCGATGAAATTTAGAAGTATTTACTATAGCTTATTATATTAAACACTATTAGATTTTCAAATCTATAAAGTACACAATCCATAAACACAAAAAACATAAGTATGTCAAGTGCTCAAGGAAGACACTGCTAAATATTAGTGTATATGTAATTCACTTAGCATAGACATGCAAGGAGCCCCTATAAATAGAGAAAAGCTAGTAATTTTATTAGTTGTAATGAGAATTGAAAATTATCTAATCTAATTTTTAATCTTAGATATTTTTTTATGTGTGATTAACCTATGTAATGGCATGTTTAATGCATGTGTAAGCTATGCATGATACATATAATATAACTACTTTATTTCTCTACAAAAAAAACCCCCTGCACTCCCCTTATTAAAAGTAAACTCTAATAATAATGTATATATATTTGAATTTACTACTATTGGATAGCTACTACTGCTACTAGATTTGAAACCGGTTTAGTGTATAGTTGTTGAACCCAAAAATTGGCAATTGCAATTTATGCCCATGTCTACAGTTCAAAAAATGGATAGGAAGATTTCCACTATCCTGAAATCCACATCAAATGTTGATGTATCTAAGTAGATAGGCTTAGTTTATAACAGATCTAAAATCAACACCATATTTCAACTTATAATTTGAATAGTTGAGTGGTAGATAACTCTTTATCCAAATCATTTCAATTAGAAGCTATTAAACTGTTTGTTAATTTTTTTAAATTTCTATCTTTCTAATAGAATAAAAAATATATTTTTTTAAATGGATGACTTGAGATATGATTCCAAATATAAAGACATCCAAATCTAGGATTTATATGCATCTAGGTGCATTATAACTTAGATTGTACATATTTTTTAGTTAGTAAGAAATCTATCACATAAACTCAAATAATTCCAATTGGAGGGTCTAATTGTTTACATGTTTTTTAAGTTATCATTCAACCATGTTTTTATAACTAGAGTATAATTGGTGATATATTGTAGGTCTACAAACAAAATGTCTAATAAAGCTTACCAAATAGAGTTAACCTGAGGATGATATAAGGATGAATCCTTCAATTATGAACATATATCCCAGACTACTAACAGGTGGTACGATTTTGCATAAATTTCTCATCTCTAAAGGAAGCTTGTCATTAAGCTTTAAGACCAACAATAATGCATCTTGATTTCCATTTTTGTGTAAATTCCAAATTCATGAATTAAAGCAATATCCATTGTATGGATCTTCAATTCAAGCATTTATATCTCTAAATAAATAGGCTCAGGTTATAACACATCTAAAATCAAAACCATATTTCAACTTGTAATTTGAACAGTTGAGTGGTAGATCCATTTTTTTAGCATTCATACATAGGCATAAAAGGACTGTTTTTCAACCTTGGTGACCTTTTATAGGTCTACAAATAAAGTATCTAATAAAGCTTACAAAATAGAGTGAACCCCAGGATTACAGAAGAACGATTCCTTCAATGAAGAAACAAGCAATAACATATGATAAATTATGAATAGATCCCTCAGACTATTAACAGGTAGTAATATTTTGCATAAATTTCCCATATTTGAAAGAAGCTTATCATAAAGCTTTAAACCAGCAATAATGCATCTAGATTTCCATTTCCATATAAATTCCAAATATAAATTCAAGCAACAACCATTGTATGTATCTTCACGTAAATAAAAGATAACCAAAATAATGTAAATACAAACAAGAATTTCACATTTAACAAATTCTAATCTCTATTTAGAAAATGTATTCCAATCATCTGTAATATGTGATTTACTTTGTGGGTCAAAGCTATAGGTCTACTCCCTAAAAAATTTCATACATGAAAAAAATCTTGATTCTTGAATATCCTACCAAGCATTCTCCATAATAGATTAAAATAAAATTAACATGATGAACCAATTATATGTGTGTCTGAATAATAATGCAAATATCAATTTGCATAAAAGAATATATGTATTATTCCTCTAGGATATTTGGATAACTAGTTAAAATAAAGAGTCATGGTTAAATTTATCTCCATTAGCATTAATTGTTGTTACCCTTAGGGATATTGAACTAGTTAAAATTATTGAGGTACACAGTCAAGAACTAAGAATCCCAAGAAAAACTTGGATAAAAATATTTATTTGAGTATACAAAAAATCTCAAGGATAGAGGTATGAGTAAATCTAAGAGACATAAATTTTACAAGCACATATAAGCATGTTTTAATTATAACAACGACAAAGTACTATGTCTACAAAGACATAGTGGAATATGCCAAGCCTCTTTTAAGATATTTTTGAGCGAGAGATATAGTAGCTCCCAATAGAGTTGTTATTCCCCCTATCCAATAGATGAGATTCATTATTAAAGGTATAGCTCTAAAAAGAGGAAACAATCGAGCTACAAGAAAAATTCCTGCTACTACCATAGTGGTGGTATGTATAAGAGCTAAAATAGAAGTAGATGCTTCCATAGAAATTGGTAACCATACATGAAGTGGAAATAATGTAGATATAGCTATTGTGTGGTTGTAGTATTTCACACAGTAAGCTAAGGTTCCAAACCCATAAATGAACCTTAACAATTTTACAATCTCAGGGGTGCAATTATAATAACGTTTATCGTATTCCTACTATGTTGTTCATTGAAATACAAAGGTAATGCAATCATGAAGTAATATGGGTAGGGCTCATTTCAATCCCATATAAAAATTAAAAAATATATATTTTCAGTACAAGAAAGCAAAAATAGATGGTACAAATACTCACCTTTTATAACTATGGTGAGCTTCATGTACCACATACTCATAAGGTAGTTCATTCAAAAACAAAAACTCAAGATACCTGACAATATAAATAGTATTCTTAACTTCTAACCAAAGGATTTACAACATCTAATAATGTTGTAGTCTCTTATAATCTCTACTTCTATAATCCCATCACCCAAATATAAACATGGTTCATGTTTTAAAGCATGTTACTATTTTGTTTTACTTTTATCTTTTGATTAGACATTAAATGTAATGCCACAGGGCTTTTCAAGTAAGGGTCCATTTACTCTAAGTTTACTAACAAAGAATACCCATCATAGGTATGATCTTATAGCATGACATAAAGGTATGATATACCTAGAGATTGAAAATATGACCCCTGCAAATCTAATGAAAAGTTTAACAATTAATTTTTTAGAAACCTTTCAAACTAGATGACTTTAAAAAAGTCTTTGGTAATGTGAAGACTTGACCTAGTATGTTTTGATACCCATGCCTTATGTTCATTCCATGTTACTTGTGTGAAACTAGTTCCTTGAAGACCCAATGAAATTGAAGACTCAATAAACTAGAAATATCTTATAATTTGCTTGAGGAACTTTGTTTATTTCTTGTCTTTTGGTTGTTACATACACACACAATACATATAAAAAGGATCTAATGCCATACCATTTGCATGTCTTTAAAACATACAATGCACAAGAAAAATATCTAATTCAAAAGCATAACTCTTGAAAAAATGAAGAGTTGACATCTAAAGTGAACACAATTCTACAACAATGCCAAAATAGTGCTCAAGTGGAAGCAGAGGTTTCTCCTAACTTTTAGAGGTAATATTTTAGTTTTGATTGCTCCTAACCATGTTGTACCTTGTAATTTTTTATAATTTATGTCTAACATTTTCTAGGATGAGAAGAAAGGTAATGAGACTATATAATCATTGTATAGGAGTAAAGAAAAAGTGAAAGAACTAGAAGAAAAACTATCATCAACAAGAGAGGTAACATATGGACTTTCAGTGTGTTCAATGGTCATTTTTATTTACATTTATTTTCATAAGTAGATTATCCTAATTTTATGTTTCTATTCTGTAAAGGAGCTACAATTTACTAAGCAATATGCTACTACCAAAGAAGAGCATTTTATGATGAAAATTACAACTATAAGTCTCAAATTGCAGATGCATATTTTTTCACCATTATCTTTTATATTGATTAAATTATATTTGCGTAACAAGTATTTTGGGAATGGAAATAATACTTGCAAGTTTAAATTATCTACATATTAGAAAGTTCATGTCATTATTTTTGCTTTACTTGAAAAGAAAGAAATAATTATGATAAAGGTTGAAATTGTATTTTAAATAATTTTAAAGATAGAAATTTGTTTACACAATTGATATATAAGTGTTATATTGATAGACCTAGAACTTAAACTAACAAAATGAATTTTGCAAACAATTGAGATATAAGTATTATATTGGTAAACCTAGAACTTATACTAACAAGTCGTTGCCCCTTCATCAAAGCTCATCAAAACTGATAATAAATATTTTAAACATACTAAACACATATTACAATGTGCAAAATCATGCAAATTCTTATAGTTTGTATTTCAAGACTCCATAACATGCTATACTTAAAAATGTACTTCATTCCAAGGTTTTTTGGAATGATGCAGCAAGAATTCCTCCACTATTCTACCTTCATTCTCCATTTGACATTTGTTATCCAACACTGAAAATATCTAAATTCACAATTTGGATATAGTATAGAAGAATGAAAAAGGACATATGGATCTAAATCATAAAATATATTCAATCAGATAGATGAGAAGTCTTTGGTATAACCTAAGTCTTGATCTCAAATATTGTGTGTATCTCAATTACCAAGTCATTTCGTTGAATGATTTTATATTTGAAAAATAAATAATATCCTAATATCACCATTGTGAAAATATTCAAATAATCAAACATTGACAATTTCGTATGTATGAGCACAAGATCAAAACTATTTTTATCCTTGTGAATAATATTTAAATATTTCTATTGGGTTTTATTCATATCATCACCTTTCATCTAGTTGACAATGGGTAATGGCACACATGGACTCTTCTACTGTTACAAGGATATGAGGAGCTAAAGAGAAGCTTTTTATTTAGCTACAATAATTAGGATACCAAATCCACATCATCTTTATGAAATTGAGACACATACATATCATTATAAAATTGTTAATGTAAACATCTTGTAACCTTTAATTTTGATACCTTCAAACAATTTAAGAGTGTTCCAATCATTAGAGAGAGTTGCATGCTATAATGGAAGTTTTTAAATACAAGTAGAAATATACTTTGTGAAGAGATATGAGAATCCATACAAATAACAATTATTTTCTAGCATGTTGCATCTAGCAAGTTACAATGCAACAAGTAGTGAAACAAAATGAAATTTCTTGCAGCAATTCTCTCATTGTAATCAAGCATAAGAAGAGTGTTGCAAATAGGTTAAAATTATTTAGACGAACTGAAAATAATAGTATTGGTGAATATAGGGCACCAAATGTTGTTGTAGGAACTCCTATTTAGAACAAATACAATGAGGACACCCTCCTTTGCTATAGTTTATGATTAATTTCAATATGGTAATGTCCCTCCTAATTTGAATTGAAATATATAATTTTAGCTATGACTATATTTTATGCTTGAATAAGAGCACAAGCATAAGCTTTAATTTAAAAATACCTTTAAACTAGAAAAATGAACTTAAACCTTAAAAAAACTTCAAATAACTTTAAACCAAATTTAAATCTTCAAAATATTTTAACTCTTCTACTTTCAAATAAAAAACTTAAATAACATAAGTCTTCTAATCTTCAAATATTAAAAAATAATTTAAAATTTAAAAACTAGTAGAAATTCTTTATGCTCCAAACCTTGAACAAGTTTAAATCTTTTCAAAAATAAACTTCAAAAACTATTAGGCTAGAAAATATTATAACTCCCATAGAAAACCTTATAAAAAGCGAGAGATTCCATAGGGTTTTATTGTAAACGATATCTCTATATTTGTTTTACTCCAAAAATCTGGCTCTGAATCATAAGTTTACAACAAAAGAGATGTGTTTTCAAAATCATGGTCAATAGTTACAACACCCAAGAACAGAGTAAAATGACAAATGGAAGGATGACAAGTCATTGTCATAAATACCTTTACAAATTTTACAAATCCTAGACAAGAAGACCAAGATGCATCCAAAATAGAGTATTTCATAGAGTAATACAATGTCTAAAATTTTATAAAAATACTAAGTCTCATTACCAATTAGGGGTAGTAACAATTAGATGATTGAAAGGAAGAAAACTTGCATTATATTTGAAAACTACAAGTACATAGACAAAAATAAAAATTTCCATAAATAAACTATAAAGATAACTAAACCACTAAAAGAAATGTAAATTTCAAAATAAATCCATATAACATGAATAAAGGCCAATAAGCAACAAACTTTTATTTTTGAATGTCATGCAATTGTTTCCCATACATGTCAGACATGAAGGAATACGTGAAATACATATAAGACACAACAACACCAAGTAAAAATAAATTCACATACTTTTTAATAGGGATCAATATCTCCCCTCCAAATAGCGTCAATTCTAAAACAGACAAAGGCATAAATGCCAAATGAAAGCATCATGAAAAAACCATCTTCAAAAAAACAAAAAGACAATTTGCTACATGGGAACCATGGTTATCAAATATAATTTTATTTGGAATCACATTTGTTGTACTTGAAGTTTACTCTTTCAATATGGATTTGGTTAATGTTGCAGTTTGACTTAAAAATATATGAAACTCTAATCTAATGTGACAGTCTGATATGAATGAAATGGAATGCTCTAGTTCTAGTTTTGCTTTCATTAACAATGATAACAGAGGATACTTTATCAGTTTAACAATGGTATCTAGTAAAAATAACAATGAAAAGAGTAACTTATCAAGTCTATAAGAAATTAAATGCTCTAAGTGTGCTTCTAATGACAATGATAATAAAAAATATTTCAACAGGTTAACAACGACATCTTGTAGAAATAACAATGAAAAGAGCAACATGTCAATTTTCTTCCTTATTTTTTATAGTACAATTCTAAAAGGATTTTTATATTGACAAACAAAGGTTTGTACATTTTTATATAATTTTGATCAATTATTGTTATTATATATAGTTATATTTAATTCTACTTCCAATGACAGGATAGTAGAGGATATTTCAATAGGTTGATAGTGGTATATTGTGGAAATAACAATGAAAGGAGCAATATATCAAGTCTATTATTTGTTATAAATATAACAATTCTATAAGGATATTGATATTGACATACAAAATTATATATATTATATATATAACTCACTTTGTTGGATTATTTGATATTTTTATAGCTTTTCCAATGGACTGTTTTTTCCATACTAAATGTAACGCTTTGTACAAAGTTATGACCTTGACGAGAATAGGTGATTTTTTTCCTTTAGATTCCACATATGGAATGGAAATTTGTGAGCTTGATGGAAACAAAAAATGGAATTTCGATGACCTGGAGAGGTTAGAACGCAACTTAAACTTTTAACTTTCCATAAAACATAAATTATTTTTGAAATTTTAGAAAGGAAGATCAACAAGAACAAAACAACCATATCCTCTAGAAATATGCACTCATTTTAACCATAAATAAAAGAGATTTGAGTTTAGTATATTCCATTTATTTTTGGCAACTAGTTTATATTATAATAAAAATATTATTTAATGGCTAAAAAATATCAACATATATAAAAAAATGATGGAGGTGGTCATTCTCATACCTGTAAAACATAGAGCAAGCAATTCAATAATCAACCACTTTTTTTTACTTATACGAGGTCTGAATTTAGACTAAGCCACTTTGGTGACAAGTCCACAACTACTATCTTTAAGGGTGCTTAAAATTAAATCTAAATATGACTTTGAGTGGGTGTATAACTAGATGTAAAAATTCACACTAGAAATAGAGAGAAAGGAACCTAGCATTTGTAAACATAGCTTTACAAGCTAGGGTTTAGATTTTATAAACATAGGGTTTAATCTAGGGTTTAAATTATAGTGTAAATTTTATAAATCTCAAACATAAACACAAATTTACAAACTAAAATATTCCAAACCCTAATCGCAAAATTACCTAAAATTGAAGAACACAAGCTTATAATGAGAGGGGGTGAACAGTATAATACCACTTTTTACTTTTATTCTCAAATCAATATTATGCAGTGTATATATAATAGTATCAATAGCAGTAATCAAAGCAATGCACAAAACACCATACACAATAGAGACATATTTTAACGTGGTTCACCCAATGTGGGTTACCTCCACAGAGAAAATATTTCTTCTAAATATTTCTCAAATAATATCTTGCGAATCCTTCCCAAATTACAATGTTTGTGGACCTTTGTCCAAAGGATATGTTGATCCCCTAATCTCAATTTCGTGGATCTCTTACACAAGAGAACTCTTTCCCATTCTGCTCTGGCTAGTGATCTTCTAGAAGACTCTGTCTCTATGCTACACTGACTGGTGGATCTCTCTCCACTTGAAGACTTCTCACTCCGATATGTCTTCAATTATCCTAGCTTCTAGATCTCTATCCACTGATACTTTGTCCTCTATACTCTATCATCTCCAAAGATCTATTTCAATACTGTACCAAACACATTTCAGTCGGTCTAGCATATCTCCGCTCAATCTCTTGCACTAAACATAGTACATTCAGTCTAGCACAATTCTACTCAATAGGTTCACTTAGAACCTGCTCAACAGGTTCACACAAAACCTGTTCAAATCTACTTAACATGTCCACACAGAACCTACTTAAATCTGCTCAACATATCTACACAAAACCTATTTAAAACTTCTCAACAGGTCCACATAGAACATGTCCAAATCTGCTCAACATGTCCACACAGAACCTTCTTAAATCTGCTCAACAGGTCCACATAGAACCTGTCCAAAACTGCTCAACGGGTCCACACACAACCTATCCAAATCTGCTCAAAAATCTCACACAAAACTTGTACAACTCTCCTCAACAAGTCTGCTCTAAGACTTCTAAAATCTGCTCAATAAGTCCTCTCTAGGACTTGCTTAAATTTGCATAGCAAGATTTCACAAAAGCTTAACTCAAATTAGTCCACAAGCCTTCTCAAAGACTTATCTCAAATATGCTTAACAAGCTCACTCAGAACTTGCCAATCACATAGATAAAGAGAATTGTTAGAGACTCAATATATTCTAAGCTCAATGTACAATCAATATCTCAATTAAATCTCATAGAATCATAAAGAGAATTTTTATAGACTTTATATGTTCTATACTCAAATCCCAATCTCAACTCAAATCAATCTTATAAAAGCATAAAGAGAATTGTTAGAGACTCTATATGTTTTATACTCCAATCCCAATCTCGACTCAATAGAATATTAGTATAGTTTGTTTCTAGGAACTTGAACAACCACATGCATCCACTTGACTAGGCTTAGCCAACTCAACTCAACCAATCACCTCAAGGAACAACCCTTTCTCACAAACCCTAGTCCAAGCATGTATTAACCAACTCAAAATGTTTCCAACAATGCTCAATCACAAGTCTTACATAACAATGATACTCATGTTCTCTTCTAACTTAAGTTCAAGTTCATTTCACAATCAATGGGCTTCAACAACAATGCTTATAAAACAATGTTTAATTACAACTCTCAAACCATAAAAACTTGAAGCAGTCAACCAACCATTTTCGAAAAGGAAACCACAATCAATCCTTTTCTCTCCAATGATATTTCAGAAAACAACCACCAGAAATAATCAATAGGAGAATGTGCCCATACCTTTTTGATGCCAAGAAGTTGTCCACAAAATCTGCCACACTTAAACACAACTTTCCTTTCCAATCTCAACAAGGGTTAGTGGAATTCAAATAATCACAAGATAAACCATAACTCAATTTACACCCTTTTTACTCCAACTCAATAAACACATCCACCAAAGTCATTTTTAATAAAACCCTTATCAAAAATAATAATCAATAGGCCTCTCAAAAATTAGTTTAAAACAACTCTTTATTTATCCTAAATTTAATTCTCAATAATCATCAAATAAATTGTTAACACATCAAGCTTTGCAATAATTATCATAGCCCATATAAACAAAGTTTAATTAAAACATTAATTTCCTCTAACCACCTTATAACTCCAACTTAGGGCCTAATCAAAAATTAATTATTGCAAAACGTATTTACCGCCTCAAGGGGGTTCAAACACCCGACTTGCCCACACCGTGATTTTCTTAGCCGCGGCTAAGGTTCCACATGAGCTAGCCAATCATTGGGAATGGAAAGGCACAATGTGCCTAATATCCCTTTCCTCCTTCCACAAAACAAAAAGACGTCGAAGCACTTTTCTTCCACGCCTACCAAAACGCAGTCAAGGGGATTCGAACCTTGATGATTCGTCTACCCCACACCTTAGACAAAAGCCAATTGCCAATGTTCCACACTACCCGCGATGCTTATTTCTTCAAACACACTTTGTCTTATTCGTTGCTTCCACTTCGATGGATTTTGCATGATCTCTTTTTCGATTCTATTTCCAATGATTAATGCACGAACAAGGATGAAGATTTAAAACTTTTGGTACCCCATTTATATAGTCCCTTTATTATTTTGATGATTTCAACGAAAATATAATCTCTTTATTATTTTTATGACATCGACGGAAATCTTGCATATTTAGTTTTAAATTTTAATTTTAATTTTAAATAATTAAAACTTAAACTAAATATTAAAACTTAAATATCTCCATCACCGGGGCACCTTTTTCAATGAAACAAAAGCCCAACTTGGGTTTTAAGAAAAACCCAGTTCAAATATACTATCCATGGTTTTAAATAAAACCTTTTATTTTTCCTGCCTTGGTTTTCATAAAAACCCTTCATAGATCCTTTTGACATTAAATGATCTTTTGACATCAATGAAAAATTTTTAGCTTAAGGACTCAAAACGTCCAACAAAAATAATGTAAAATTAAAAAAAACCTAACTAACCTCATCTCTTACAATATTAAATTTACTTCATACCCTATTTTGTGCCTTCGACTTCTACTTCAACCTCATATCTTGCCATTTTAGGTTATAAATTTATTCAATGAAGTGAAGTACCAAGGATAAAGTAGCAGAAGTTCTAGAGAAATTTTAGGATAAACCCCAGCCAAAAATGAATAGCATAAATCAAATCCCGAGAGATCTAGTATGATAGATGAGATGGGGCATGGTTCGAGTAGTGTGGATGTTGTATCTATCCATGCAATGTCGATCATCTAAGTCACCGGACTGCTGAAATAAAAAATGAAAGCTCTGAAAAAAAAAAAATTTCAACACATGGTGTGGAGGTTGTATCTATTCGCATAGTTTTGGGAAGCTAAGTCAATGAACTACTGAAATAAAAACAAAAATTTCAAAGAAACAATAATATCAGCATATGGTGTGGAGGTTGTATTCTATTCATGTAGTAGCTAAGCCAAATGGACTTCTAAAAGAAAAATGAAAGCTTCGAAGAAACAATGATGTCATTATGCAAGGGTTTTTTAAGCCTACCTATTATGAGTTTCTTTATATAAAAAAACCTAAACCGCCTCTAAGAATACGGTTATAAACTACCATATTAAGGATAAGAGGGTAGTTTCTAAGCACCCTCATAGGGGCACCCAAAAACATTTGGGTTCCCCTAAGAGGGTAGCTATAAACCGTCCTATTAGGTCACCCTATGACAATGTTTTATAATCGTCATCTTAGTCCTAAAAGGGTGGTTTATAACTACCCTCTTAGGGCAACCCTAAGAGGGTGGTTATCCTAAGAGGATGTTTATAAACTACCCTCTTAGGATCTATTAGGACGGTTTTTTACCGTCGTAGAAAACCACCTTATTAGTTTTTGTTAAATCCCTTTTTTGGTGTAGTGGCTACTTGTTTTCCTCATATTGATCTACAATATAAACTAACTATGTTGCATGGAAATTAAATGTGTGAGAAAAATCCATTAAAGTGTAGAATTTAAAATGCAAAAAGTGTGAAAAGTAAATTCATGGTTAGAGTATGATAATGACAATAAATATGGCTATAGTGAGGATAGCATGCAATCAATCAACACATGATAATTTTTTTTATCAATGTCCAACCAGTCATTTGATTATTAAATTGATAATAAAATGATAAAATAGGCTAGAAGGACAATACCCAACCATTACACACTTAGCAAACTAATAGGGCAATGCCACTGATGGGATGTAGAACTTACAAATTATTTATGACAAAATGAGTACAAAGTATAATGTGGATTTCACAATGTATAGATCTAAATTCATGACCAAAATATGAATGTAAGTAGGGTCCTAGACCCCTATTTATAATAAAAGTTGATCCTTTAGTTATCTAGGATGAAAAACAATCACTTAATAGTGAAAGTAAATATTTAGGGGTAACTTTAGAAAAATGTTACACCTTCAAATGTTACATACGTCTAATTATGTCTTCAATAGACCTAGAAGTCTCAAAAAATGCTTAGTGATTAACAATACCAAAAATATTATTTTTTAGAATATTTTCCTTGAAATTTTTGATAATTTTCACTTTTATGTCCTATTTGAATGATTCTCTTAGCCTTATCAAGTGGTTCCCTCACTTTGAAAGTGATTCACTTGTGTTGTCAAGTAAATTATTCCCCTTAATTGAGTGAATTTTTCTTTAAGAAATTTAGCACCTTTCTTGAGTGAATCATTCCTTTAAGCCAATTGGTAAATTTTTCAAGTGAACCAATACTTCACAAAAAATAACAATTTTTTTGCTTTTTTGGGAAATTCATACCATCCATCCTTCTACTACTAATTATTGCTTCCAAAATGGGAAAAATTCAGCAAAAAAAGTATCAAGGTACTACATTTATGGCAACTAAATGTGATGTCAAACTTGATTGGTGTAAATCTTAGATGTAGAGTCTATAAAATTATGTTTCACACATGCAAAACTGATAGATTGAAGTTTCTCGTGATTGTCTTTGTCTCTTTAGCTACTATTTGGTGGTAATGGCCCCAATAATTTTCACCATTCTAACTACACTACCTCAAGGTCTTCTACCTCCACTACCAAATATTCAAAAAGTTTCCAAGATAGCTATTATTTCTTGGTCACTATCTTCTTTTAGTGAGCATGACTTGACTTTAGCTTCTTTTATGTTTTAGAGGTATTTCTATTATTTTATTAATATTTATCTTCCTCAATCATGGAACCAATGGCATCATCATCTAGGACATGTTTATTATCATCAAATATGTTTGGCATTACCATAGCAATTAACCCTTGAATTTCCATGATTTCTTTGATCTAGGTTTTTAGAGATGCCAAATTATTTTTGTACTTCTATAAGTTCCTCCAAGTATTTGAGGTTTTTCTAATTTTCTTCACCATATATTTGTAGTCTATCCCATATTGTTATGCCTATTTTGGATAATTGTTGCAAGGAGTTTTAGAATCTCTTGGTGTTTACATCTTATAGAACATTGCTTGTCTACTTATTTCATGATGTTGTCAACTATTTTTGAGATTTCTCCTATAGAGTATGTTGATTTGAAGTATTCAAATATATTATTTATTTCCTAATTGACCTAGTCCCATATGTCTTTCAACATATATATTTATTGTATCAAATTGTGGTCTACCTCCATTTCTATAATATTTAAGGTTTTTGACTCCTTGATTTATTGGTTTTTTTTCTAGGTTCTCCATTAGTATGCTTTATTCCTCAATCATATCTTATATGAGTTGTTCATAATAAAAAATTTGGACTTTGAAGTCTTCCACCTATTTTTTTTCAATTTACCCCTTTCAACACATATTTCTTATGCCCATCATTGTTTTGTTGGAGTTAATAATTTTTAGCCTTAGCCCTTGTCAATTTTACATTTGGCTTTATATTCTTGAGTTGTACTACCTCATATTCAACTTTTAGCTATAAATACTTCTTTGTTGTATACAATGTGATTTGGTTTGCCAACTAGACCATTTGGTATGGATCCCTTTTGTCTCAATATAGTTATAACACCCTAACAATGAAGTAGGGGATGATGTTATCTAGGAGGGTTAGTCTTAGTCACCTCAATGAGGTATACTTTATTCTTATTTTTAGATATTTGTGAATGAAAGAGTATTGATTCCTTAGAGGTATTTTTGCTTATGTGCTTGAATAAATTCTTCTACCCTTTCTCTTCATCAAACAAAAGATCAAATATCGTGGCAACCTCAAATTACTCACCCTTCTATGCATAGCTTGGCTTAGGTGTTTTTTATGCACTAGTAGTTAGGGGAGTTCCTATAGACATATATGTAGACAACAAAATAGAACCAATCTGATTATGTGACTACAAACACTGATCGCATTGACACACATAGCCCCAAGGGCAGCCCCCAAAGGTTAAACAGTGGTCCTAACCACTCACACAATAGTTTTGGAAGGTCGGAGGTCAATTTGGCACCTTTAGGCACTCTGCTCCATACTCGTTCCACCCAGGGATGATTACAAACTGGTATTCGCCCCACCCAGGGATGATTACAAACTGGTATTCGCCCCACCCAGGGATGATTAGCAGTATTCACTCCAGGGTGGGGCGAATAGCAGGTTTGACGGGCAAAAATTCAAATCTTGAAAAATTGCATGGGAGTGTGAGTGAGCATTTTTTAGCATTAGATACAGTTACAAGGGCACTCATGAAGCCCCTAATCAGGGAGGAATCTCCCCCCCTAGGAAGGCATGATTTCCAAGTGGCGCCTCTGCATGCTCATCCAAAGAGACCATCAAGTCTATAAAATGGTGAGTCTTATCACCCCAAAACATAGAGGGAAGGAGCATTTTGGAGCAATGAAGTGCTGTCATTTTACTTTCACACCCACACCCCTTTGAGTTGTGCCTTTCACATGCTTCATCTCTTTTGGAAAGGAGGTCATAGGGTGGTTATTGGAAGCACAAATATGGAACCAAAACCTGACATTTGGCCACAATATCCCATTAAATTTACTTACAATACCCCAAAAGCGGTTTTGGACCCATCCCAAGTGTATTGGTGCCAAAATCAGGCCCTAAATGGCGGGCGGACTACCCTCGTGCGCCCCCCCCACTCTGCTACAATCCTAATTGCCCCATCCTGGAGTGATTGGAAATTTGTGGTAGATTTCCTTTCTGTTATTTTTGCATTTAATTCTATGCTACTTAGATAGGTTGTCATTCAAATTTCACGTAGTTCTGAGCATTTCTAATCATGTTTCTATTATTTCTCGCTTTTGCTAACATGCAGGTAGCATCATCAAATTCCCATTGATGGAGGCCAAATTGGGAAAATCTGACCATCTGGGTCTTCCCAAAATACCCCCAATTGGCTAATACCCAACTTTTTAGGTGATTTGGAGCTTCCCAAATGTGACATTTGGGACAGTTCCTTTTGACATTTTGTTGCAGGTCTATTCATCCTGCCCAAGAGCGAGTACTGATCTGTGGTGATTTTTCTGACTATTCCATTTGTAGTGTTTTCCTTGCGATGTTGTGATTCCCCTATCAAATTTTTAGTTCATTTAGATATATGTTAGTTATCATTTTATTTATATCTTGCATGCACTAATCGAAGGCGTGGGGATTACATGTTTTATTTCATCTACAGATGCTACTGATGGTTTCTTGTTTCCTTGAATGTAGGATCTACACATTAGGGGAGTAGCAAGGAGTCAATACTCATCTACACAAGTGATGACGACGTTTGGTCCACCCATTTTACATGTGGGCATGTGAAAGAAGGAATAGCATACATAGGTGTAACAAGAACATATATTTAATGCTCCTAGCCATTATAAAGGGGAGGAGGTGAATTATAACTAAGTTCTGAAACATATCAATAAAAAGAGTTGTCTTCCTTATTGTATTTTTGTTTTGTTTCGATTTGTTCATGCTTTCCCTCCTTTCATGCACTTTCAATTCATAGGATTTAGCGTTAATTTTAGTTCCATTTGCATCGCACTTAGAGTTTACTTTTTGCTTCCGTATCCTCATTCTTTTAGTGGAGATCACGGTGGGACCCCTTGCCTACCCATGATACATAGGCAAATACCCTACAAGTCAACAAGGTAACACAGAATTGCCCATGCAGGGGTATGTAGGGATGATCAGTATAGTGACTTGGAACAGGAGGTATCCAAACACAGCTGCCCCTGTGGCAACTACAGGTGAGGTGCCAACAATTTCACAACTACAATAACACCTTACACAACATCCTCTGCCTAGACCCGCGACCACAATTCAGACCAAACTCACTCAGATATTGAGGACCACGTCGGCTAGGCTCTCCATATACGAGCTCATACAACAATCAATGCCCCATCGGGAGGCTCTAATGGAGATATTGAAAGCCATCGAGTTGCAGCCCCATGAAGAAAATTCCTTCAACAACTTTGTGGGACATGTCAAACGATGCATGGAGCCAATCATCACCTTTTGAGAAGATGAAGTGAAATCAACGACTGATGACATGGCAGATCCACCCCTGCATGTTATCGCGTGGGTCAACAAGATTCCATATAAGAGGGTGTTGGTAGACACTAGCTCATCCAGTAATATCATCACAACATCAACATTGAAACATCTGAAGTTCCCAGCATATCACATCACGACTTCCACCTACACTCTACGAGCATTCAACGATGCGATATGCTCAAAAGTTGGCACAATTTTCCTACCCATCTAGGTGGGACAAAAGACTATACCTACATTGTGCCATATTTTGGAAGGTGATATGGCCTATAACATCTTGCTGGGTCTGCCATGGATCAGGGACATGAAGTGTGTCCCTTTGATAGCTCATTAGTGTTTAAATAATACATTTGAAGGGGAGGTGCATGTGGTCCAGATGAACTTAGAACCCTTCAAGTATTGCAATGCGGTGCAACTGATGCTGCAATAGACCCTTCCATCAACGCATTTGGATTTTCAGTTGAATCCATCTAGACAGGGTTCAATTCCATAGGCATCCCCGCTGACAAGTCCATCAAAACCATAGCTAGGTCCATATTCATCGGTTGGTCCTTCACCATCGACGTCACCTACGATGGCCGCACATAAGGACAAAGGGAAGAAACCCCTGGAAGAGGCACCGCCATCAGTATCAACTATCTCTACCGAGGAGATGCCTAGCAGAATGGAAGTCGAGGCTCCTAGTCCATCCGACATGGAGTGGATTCTGGAAGAACTTTCGTTCCCTCCCCCTCAATCGCCAACAATCATCGTTGAAATGGCCAATACGGGCCTAGGGGAGTATCTGGTGCAGAATATTGTAGCAACACCCGCACTAGAGTCCATGCAGGACATGGGGAGACCTCGCATCCCCATCGATACCATTGTTCCTCTAGGCTACTTGCAAAATCAGACAAACTTTGTGTATGGTGGCCTTGATCATGATACGGAACCATACATGCAAGAGGACGAAGATGAAGAGCCCTTTCCAGAAGATGTCAATTATTTGTCCAACCTAGAATTCACTTTGAGATATCTTGGCCAATGCAACTAGCATGGATATGGGTTAGACAAATATGAGCAAGGAGTGTGGGTCCTCTGCCAACCAAGATATCAGATGCCATATGATAAATTAGGGGTAGGGTTAAACCACCCTCTACCCTTGGACATCTTGGTAGAGAAAATGCAAGGCCTAGGGATAGGCAATAAGGGGGGATTGGCATTAGATCCGTATGCCAACCCTAACACAACATATACACTAGGATATTACCTCCCATTATTGACAACCAACCTTGTTGACCTCAACAACCCTTTCCCTTCACTTGAGAGAGGAGAAAGTTCGATGACTCACCTACAAGAGGGGTATAGACAAAAGCAAGAAGTATCTTCAGAAGACGAGTCAGAATATGAGGTAGCACCATGGGATCCCTTCGAATCAAATAGCAATCACTCACAAGTGATCCCCATGGATGATTATCAAGAAAGCCTCTTGACCATGTTCCCTTTGGTGGCTCCCATCGAGCAAGTGCCACCATAAGACAATCAAGCCCCACCATAGAGAGTGGAACAACCCCAATGGGGCTAGATCAATTTGCTCGAGCATGATGAGCCTCTAATGCCTGAAACAATTGTCGAAGCCAACGAAGGCTTTTGGATCTCTGATAGTGATTATGAATATGAAACAAAAATGGCATATCTTAATCACATGCAACAGATGCAGCAACAATACCCCTTGGATATTAATGACATATTTGAACAACTAAACATAGTGGCAATGCATGAGTGGTACGTAGACCTAGCGTAGTGCGAACAAGTGTTGAATCCACCACTTTGGGCGTATGGAGAATATCTTTCGCCTAGAGACCCTATAGCGACATCAATATCGAAGGCAGACCCTGTCTTCCTATTTGCACATAGGGCCAATCCATTCGTGCTAATACCTCTAGAGCCATAGACCAAACCAAAAAGCTCCAAGGATTCCTACAATCGCTTGGTCAATCCCAAAATGCCCCAAAGGTGCCCATTACCCCTTTGGTCAAACCAAAAAGCTCCAAGGATTCTCGTAATCGCTTGGTCAATCCCAAAATGCCCCAAAGGTTCCCATTACCCCTTTGGTCAAACCAAAAAGCTCCAAGGATTCCCGCAATCGCTTGGTCAATCCCAAAATGCCCCAAAGGTGCCCATTACCCCTTTGGTCAAACCAAAAAGCTCCAAGGATTCCCGCAATCACTTGGTCAATCCCAAAACACCCCAAAGGCACCCATTACCCCTTTGGTCAAACCAAAAAGCTCCAAGGATTCCCGCAATCACTTGGTCACTCCCAAAATGCTCCAAGGATTCCCATAATCGCTTGGTCAATCCCAAAATACTCCAAGGATTCCCACAATCGCTTGGTCAACCCCAAAATGCTCCAAGGATTCCCACAATCGCTTGGTCAACCCAAAAATGCTCCAAGGATTCCCACAATCACTTGGTCAACCCCAAAATGCCCCAAATGTGCCCATTACCCCTTTGGTCAAACCAAAAAGCTCCAAGGATTCCCACAATCGCTTGGTCAAAAATAAGAAAATTCAAAAATAGTAAAATCATAAAAAATTACAAAAAATTGCATCTCATCTCCATGCATGCTCAAACTCATCACAACAATAAAGAGCTCTTTTGCATCTCATCCTCATACTCACAAAAATCAATCTATCAAAAACACAAAAATAATAGCTGCATTAAGCATAACATCCATACATTACATATTTGTGGTCATACAGGTCAAGGCACCGTAGACTGTAATTACTTGGCAAATCCATCTTGTTCCACATTTCTCCATTCTATAAATAGTCCATCAAAAATAAATGCCATTCACTTATTTTTACCATATCATAGTCAATGGTCTTCTAAATGTATCTAGAGTTTTTGTCATTCAGTTGTCATTAGCTTTCTAGCCAAATACTGTACAAATTCAAATAGATTTTACAAAGGTAGAGTTCTACTTGGATCATACCTTGTTACGTTGCATCCCAACACAAATTAAAACACATAAAATTTCCCAAGTTGTGTAAAAAAAATATGAAACCTGCAAAGCAATCCAGGTCACCATAAGCGAAACGGTTATCTTGCTCATCCCCCTGTGCGAATGACCCCAAGAATACTGAGAGTTGGCAAAAGGACAAGCATCTTCCCTACCCAATTCCCAAAGAATCCCTAGTTCTCATAAAGTTGCAAACATCATAAAATTTTGCAAAAGTCAAAACTCCAAAAATTTGACATCACCACTAAAGTGCATACATCAAAAGGCACATACAATAGTGATTCTCATCACTCAAAATTCAAATCCCTTACTCAAAAGAAAAAAATATAAAAATAAACAATGATTTTTATCACTATAAAAGAGCAAGTATCCCAATACAATTGAAGAAAATAAGGGAGTCAAACTTGAATCCCTGGAACTCTCAGCATTCAGAAGGTCATGAAGTAAACCTTAGTATCGGTTTGGTGGATAGCCTATCGATCACTGTTGGTAACCCTCTCACATGACGATATATCTGTCACATTAACTTGTGTACAGATTAATGTTTGCATGTGGATGAGCTAGCTTATGGTATCCTAGATAGCACCAAAGATTAATCTGACTAAATACAACAAAGGAGTTAGTGGAGTTAATTAGGTGATCCTCAGTATAGGTTTGGTTGACAGCCTATCTGGCACTGGTGGTATCCTGATAACTACCACATAAACGAACTCAATTGCACACACAGGGATGTGAAATAACTTGGTCAAATACAAGTCCGATTCATACCTTGTTCAAAAGTCTTGCACAATAAAGTACAGTCATGGCTAGTTGGTTAAAACATCTAAGTCTCAGAAAACCTTAAAATACATTTTAAACCAACTAATATCTTTCATCCTTGCATCACCATCGAAAAATACAAAAACACCATGTATACATGAAAGGTCATTTACCACAACAATCACCTAGGAAAAAAATCCATAAAGTTCTAAAACAGTCTATGGTGCCCCTCGGCCAACAACACAAGGTCAATTCATCCATTACATTTGCATATCCTAAGAATTAGACACATTTGCATTCATCATAACATTTGCATCCATCAACATCAATTAACATACATACATACACATTCAACAATCATTGAGCATAACATCAAATGTCGACATGTGTATAAACAAAATAAAGTCATCTATATATATATATATATATATATATATATATATATATATCATCATCAAAAATACCCGCAGGCTACAATAACCGGTCATCTGACCCCGTAAAAAGCCAAAACCTCAAAAACCCCCAACCCTAGGGCATTGGCCACCATGATCACGTAGGATCGATGTGACGGGAACTACCCCCCATGGTGTGGGTCCTATGGGACCCCTCAGGGTGGCTACTACTCGCCTATACATCACGCCTACTAGAGCCTCCCTCATTCAGTCGCCTGTGTCAAGAGGATGCTGACTACTTAGTATCATTCTCTCTCGAGCGGCATGATGATATGCCTCCGCTAAATGTAGGGACCCACCCACCGAGGTGGCTAATATCCACCTCTAGCTCCAATCGATGCCACACCAAGTCCATCTCCCAATGATGATACATATCCAAATTCCCATCGCATTGTGCCAATGCCCTCTCCCTCTCCTCTAGCTCCATTTGTAGGAGATCCCTCTCCCGTGCAGCATCGATATCCCCATCCTGTCGACAGTGCACAACCCATGCATTCTCCCACTCTACTAGCTATGTTTGCAAGAGATCCATTTCCTGTAGTGCATCCCCCAGCTCCTCATCGTGCCTCTACAATAACCCTTCTAATCATGCATTCTCAGCTCGTAACCCTGCCTCCATGTCCTTCGAGACTGCCTGAGGCATTGGCATATCTGGAACAACAACTTGCTTTGGTTCCCACTACTCCGAGATGTCCTACATATCCGACTGATCCGGAACCCCAAAATACTCCCCTACAAAATCATCCACCTCTACCATATCCGCATCCTCCAGCGGAACCCCCCAACCCTCACCTAATGCCTCTGCACCCTTGTCACCTGCTGCTGATGCCTCGACACCTCCCAATGGTCCCTCTCCCTGCCATCATCGTAGTGTCCACCACTAGTCATACTTTGTGGTAGTCCCGATGTCGTCCACATCTGGGATGTCGATAGCTATATCTAAATCCTCGCCCAGCAGTGCAATGACCAGCCAGGCCAGAGTCCTCTCGTCCCCCTGGCATCGATAGACTACGGGCTCACCAAGAAACCCCTGGTCCATCCCAAACTGTCATGTCACCCGACTGTAAGGGAAGAACTCCTGCTTGGTACCATGTCGCCAAATCAGCCATCGCCCCCTGTGAACCCGTCGAAGCCACTCTCCAGCCTCAGGCCAGGCTGGATAGTCTTGGTAAGGGTGCTAGAATACCTCCCCTGGAGTAATCCGAGCAAAGGCATCATCATAGTGCCCTACGACACCTGCCCATCGCCGAATCTGCCCTTACTACTCTGACTACCACCACAAAGCCACGTAACCTATATCCTTATCTACCATCTCTACCCAAGTAGTCTACGGTAACCCCATCGACCTCTCCACTGCTATGTGCTGCCAAGCCCAGATTTGAAATAGATAGCTGCAGCCAATCCCCTTTCGCCTTCGACAGCGAATCTCATACAACTCACCATAGAGCTATGCTAGTAGAATCTATCGCCACCTCATGATCAAGGGCTCATGCATCGAACACTCCACCATCTAACAGACCACATTCCAATAGGTTCCATGGGAACCTCACACCCGATGAGTCGGGTAGCAACATGTTGGATATGAGGCCCATCAGTAAGGCATGCCTCACTCCTAACACCCCTTTCTCCAGCCACCATCATACCAAAATCCCCCCAATATGGCAGTCACCCTCTACCCTCTCCACTGGGCTATCCACACCCACCTCCTCCTCGTGCCTGAAGTAGCGTGTCACCACTGTTGTTCGCTAATCGCACGACGTCGTCCTGATAGGCAATCCATCTATCGAAATCCGTAGAATCTGATAGACATCCTCCAAGGTCATTGTCATCTCCCCTATTGGGAGATGGAAGGTGTTGGTCCGGGGATCCCATAAGTTAATCAGGGCCATCAGATAGGCCCGATCCCCGACCACAGGCTCTAGCCGAGTCACCTGCTTGAGCCCAAGGGCATCAAGCCACTCTCAATTAGCCAAAGTCAGTGCCTCCCATGCTTCAGTAAAAATAGTAGGCACACAGTACCGGCTTTTCACAACATGCAAAAGAAAACAACACAAAAAAATTAAAATCATGAAAAACTGTACAGTAGTAACATGAATATAAAACAATGCATAAAACAATGTACAACTAAAAACAACAAAATTCACAAAAATTCAAAACATTCACAGTTTGTCAGTCTTAGGGTTTCTATACTCTAAGTTTAAAATTGACAGCCAAAAAAAAAAAAAAACAAAAAACAATTTTCAAATACAGTTTGTCAGTCTTAGGGCCTTTTGCACTCTAAGTTTACAACTGACAGACAAAAAAAAAAAACACAATTTTCAAATACAGTTTGTCAGGGTTTTTGTACTCTAAGTTTAAAACTGACAGACAAAATAAAAAATAAAAAAAAACAATTTTCAAATACAGTTTGTCAGTCTTAAGGCTTCTGTACTCTAAGTTTAAAACTGACAGACAATTTAAAAAACAAAACACAATTTTCAAATACAGTTTGTCAGTCTTAGGGCCTTTTGCACTCTAAGTTTACAACTAACAGACAAAAGAAAAAAAAAAACAAAATTAACATGACAGTTTTTTTACCTAGGGTTTTCAATCAAGTTTTAAAAACTGACAAATTTAGTCGAAAAAAACTAGGGTTTCGCAGTCAGTTTATCCTAAGGTTTTCATGTAACAAAAACATCACAAAATACAAAAAATTTCTTTTACCTAAGGTTTACCTTACTCTAAAAAGGAAACAAATTTTAGACTTTTATCACGTCTTTTCAACATACATGTAAACTAGGGTTTCATTTTTACGAAGCCAACTAAAAAGAAAAACAAATTTTTAAACCACGTTTTGAACTAAGTTTTTACGTTCAGTTTTGATCTTTGGTAAACTAGGGTTAAGTGAAGTTTTTTAGTTACGTTTTAAACTAAGGTTTAAAATAACTTTTGATCTTTTTTTTTTTTTTGAAAAATTTGAAAAAAACTTGTATTAAAACAAAGATCAATTACAATATGGGAAGAGACTCTTCCCAGCCGAGTTCAAAGAGAACACAAACTTACAATAGAAGAAGAAGACTTGCAATGGAGCCAAATCTCCTAAATCAATAACTAGCTAGCAGGGGATCGGCATGGACAGATGATGCAACTGGTCCCGAAAACGCGACATGTCGCGATATCGCGACACCTTCTCTCCTTTGGCCGTGAAAAAGCAACATGTCACGATATCGCGACACCTTTTCTCTCTTGGCCGCGAAACAGCAACATGTCGCGATATCGCGACACCTTTCCTCCGATGGCCGCGAAAAAGCAACATGTCGCGATATCGCGACAACTTTCCTCCGGCGACCGCGACGGCGCAACATGTCGCGATATCGCGACAACTTTCCTCCGGCGACCGCGACGGCGCAACATGTCGCGATATCGCGACAACTTTCCTCCGGCGGCCGCGATGGCGCAACATGTCGCGATATCGCGACAACTTTCCTCCAGCGGTCACGACGGCGCAACATGTCGCGATATCGTGACAACTTTCCTCCAATGGTCGCGACGGTGCAACATGTCGCGATATCGTGACAACTTTCCTCCAGCGACCGTGATGGCGCAACATGTCACGAAATCGTGACAACTTTCCTCTAGCGACCGCGATGGTGCAACATGTCGCGATATCGCGACAACTTTCCTCTAGCAATCATGATGGCGCAACATGTCACGATATCGTGACAACTTTCCACCAGCGATCGCGACGGCGCAACATGTCGTGATATCACGACAACTTTCCAACGGTGCAACATGTCGCGATATCGCGACAACTTTCCTCCAGCAACTGCGATGACGCAACATGTCACGATATCATGACAACTTTCCTCCAGCGACCACGATGGTGCAACATGTCGTGATATCGTGACAACTTTCCTCCAGCGACCGTGATGGCGCAACATGTCGCGATATCGTGACAACTTTCCTCCAGCGGCCGCGACGGTGCAACATGTCATGATATCGTGACAACTTGTCGTGATATTGTGACATGTCGCGATATCGCGACAACTTCCCTCCAGCGACCGTGATGGCGCAACATGTCACGATATCGCGACATGTCGCGATATCGCGACAACTTTCCTCCAGCGACCGCGATGGCGCAACATGTCGCGATATCGCGACAACTTCCCTCCCTTTGCTTTTTCTTTGATCATTTGTTCAAGGACCTTTCCAGACCCTGCCTGATCACCTCATCCTCAATAGCCATATCACTGTGAAGCTGAACCCCTGCCTCCTTCTCAGCACCCATCTTAGCCAGGAAGTCGGCCGCGTTGTTTAAATCTCGACTCACATAAACTGGGATCACATCATCTAATTCCTTCCATAATTCCTTAATTTGAGAGACAAGAATCCTCAACCTCCATGCTTTCAAAGCAAAGTTTCTCATGCAATCAAGAGCTCCAACCATTATTTGAGAGTCTGATTCAATAATGATCCTCCTGTGGCCCTGTTTCATTGCCCAAATAGAAGCGGATTTAATAGCTATGGCTTATGCTTCATTGTTTGTGGCTCTTCCCAAGCCTTGCAGTTCCCAATATAGCACTGATCCATCATGATTTCGGCAAACCACTCCAATTTTGGCACTACCCGGATTGCCCTTTGCAGCTTCGTCGGTATTAATTTTAATCCGAGCCTTCGGTGGTGGTTTCCAACTAGCTCTGTCCTGTCCCTCTTGCTCTTCAACTCCCTCTTCCATTGGCCTAGTAACAACTTTGAGTTTCCTCTATAGCATAGACAGCAACGGTTTCTGTAACTTTGCTCCAGATGATCTGCCAAACTCCATCTAACGAGGAAAAAATTTCTCTAAAAATTCTCGCATTTCTCTCCAACCACACTTGCCACCAAATGAAGTTTAGTCCAAGCTCCCAACCAATTCGAAGAGCTTTAGATTTAAATCTACCCCTCTTCCATGTTTTCCAGATATTAGTCCGATTCAAGTCACCATTAACTTGAATTTTATAGCAAGAAAGCCAACGCTTCCAAATCTAGCGCGTGAAAGGGCACTCAAACATCAGGTGATCAGTTGTTTCCTCGTTCTTGTAGCATAAAACACATTGAGATGGACCGATGATTCCTCTACATCTGAGATTGTCAAAAGAGAGAATTTCGTTGTGCATAAACTGCCAGGCAAAAAAGTTTACTTTCGGCCAGCCCTTGGAGTGCCAAATCTTTTTCCAATCCTCAACCGGGAATGAATGGGGGGAGGCTCTGGGAGGATCTTCTCATATCCGTCCTTCACTGTATAGACACCAAGGCTCCCATAGCCCCAAGCTAATTCATCCTCCTCGTCTCTACCTGTGAGAAATATTTCTGACAAGATTTTAGTCATGATGGGTGCCAACTCCGGAGGGATTGAAATTGGCCACTCCTCCAGCTTCTTAAACTTCTTAAACTTATACTCCCCCAGCTGACTAGTGATGAAATAACTGTCAATGTGAACCCATCCTTTGGTTTCTATGGCAGTTTTTATTGGTTGCAATTCAAGAAATTCAACAATGATGGGTGGGTACTGATCCCAAGAGTCTGTCCAGAAATGAGCCTTCTCCCCTCTCCCCACTTTCCAAAACAATCGATCTTTAACCACCTGAGATCCTAGCTTGAGAGCCTGCCACACTAGGGATCCAGGGCCATCCAAAGGGAAACGGCCCACCTCATTGGGGTTAACATGACCCAAATATTTACTAGTTAGGATTCTGCTGAATAAGGAGGTTGGTTGGGAAATCCACCTCCAGTACAGCTTTCCAGCCAAAGCTTTATTATTGAACTTGGATCTTCTCAGTCCCAGCCCTCCTTTTACCTTGGGCTGGGTAACTTTATCCCAACCAACTAAGGCCCATTTCCTCTCTCCTTTTGCTCCTTCCCATAAAAATATTCTAGCCATATTGTCCAGCTCTTTCCATATCTTATGAGGGGCAGCCGGGATAGAGAATTTGTAAATTGGCATGGCTTTGAATGATTGATTGTAAAAAAGTTAATCTACCCCCATAGCTTAACCATTTGTGAGACCAATGATTCATTCTATCTTTGATACCATCCAAAAGATCCTTCCAGGATATCCATTTTTAGTTTTTTGAAATGCAAAGGAACCCCCAAGTAAACCACTTGGAAGAGAAGTCCTTGTGAATCCCAAGATCTCTAGAACTCTGTCCTGGAGCCTTTGATCAAGATTAAGAAAGACCACTTTGGATTTTTTATCATTGATGACTTGGTTTGAAGCCCTAAGGTAGACATTAAGAGTATCTCTGATCACTCTTGCTTCCCTGAAGCTGGCCACTCCAACCAATCTTGTATCATCCACAAACTGTAAGTGAGTCAAAAATTCCTCACCCACCTTGATAACTGTTAGCAAACCTTGATGTCTTCTCCTCAAGAAAAGTCTACCTAATCCTTCAGCCAAAATGAGGAAAAGATAGGGAGAGCAAGGATCCCCTTGACGAAGACCTCGAGAGGCTCCAAAAGGTTGCGAGGGAAGACCCTTGATTAATATTGAATAAGACGGCGTAGATACACAACTCATGACCCAATCTATCCAGTCCTGAGAAAAACCAAAGGCTGCCATCATTTTTGACAAGAAACTCCACTCCACCCTATCATAAGCCTTTGACATATCTAATTTAATGAACATTCCTTTATTACCAGATTTTTGCATTGTATGGATTGCCTCCTGAGCAAGAACCACCCCATCCAAGATCTGCCTACCCTCTACAAAACCCCCTTGCTCTGAGGAGATAATGTTATGTAAAAGGGGTTTTAGCCGTTCAGCCATTACCTTTGTGATTATTTTATAAATCACATTGCATAAGGCAATAGGTCTATAATCTGAAATATGAACCCCCTCCTCCCCTTTTGGAATTAAAGTGATGAAGGTATGATTTAATGCCTTAAGCATTCTTTTATTACCTCTGGACTCCTCTACGGCGGCCAAAACATCCTCATCCAAAGTATCCCAAAAGGCCTGAAAAAACTCAATTGGAAAGCCATATGGTCCCGGAGTTTTGCCGGTACTCATTCCAAAGACCACATTCTTGAGTTCTTCTCTACCAATGGGTTTAAGAAGGGCCTGATTTTCTTCTTCGAGAGATAACGAGAGGGTATGACATCAATCACTTCATTTTGAGCCTCTACATCTTGCTCCATACTTTCCTTAAAAAGTTTAGAAAAATAATCCATTGAATGGGAATGCATACCGGGAAGAGTATCAAAGGAATGTCCATTCTCATCTTGAAGAGCTTCCATGTTATTCATCTGTCTCCTAACACGACTGACCGATGGAAAAATTTGGTATTTCTATCACCTTCCAATAACCAAGTGGTTCTTGCTCTCTGTTTCCAGTAGGTCTCCTCTTGGTTATCAATGTCCTCAACCGCTTTACGCAAGGCATCATCCTCGGCTTTGAGCTGCTCTGTAATTGTTCCTTCCCTAAAGTGTTTTTGAACCTCATCCCATCTGGCCACCAAAGGAGCTCTTTGGATCTGGAAGTCTGTCTTGTTAGCTTGCCTCCATTGTTTCAGTTGAGCTTTGACATAATGAAGCTGTTTGTGGAATCTAAACATTGTTGTCCCAAAAGGTAGACGACCTTCCTCCCACCATTGTGGAATTTTCTTTCGAAGATCCTCTTTTTGTAACCAAAAATTCTCAAATTTAAAGGGTTTGTGATGCTGCCCTGTCGTAATCCCTCCCTCCAACAAAATGGGAAAGTGATCTGAAATCGGGCCCTCCAAAATCTAGAATTTTGTATTCCATTTTACGAATGCCTCCTCTGAAACCAGAAAATGGTCTAGCTTTACCTTCCGGCTATGTGGCTCCCTCCTCTTGTTAGTCCAAGTAAAGTTGGGTCCAGGGCCTTTAATATCCACTAGGTGAAAAGCCTGGACTTGGGCAATCAGAAGTCGATCCCCTGGGTCCAAAATTGGGGTTCCTCCTTCCTGATCTCTAGAAGATAATTTAGCATTAAAATCCCCAGCAATAATCCAGTCTAAATCTTCCCTTGAGGTCCTCATGTTATGCACAGCTTTCCACTGAAGCCACTGGCCATCAAGGGTTTGAGCCCCATAAAAATTTGTGATTAAAACATGTTCAGTTGTGACATTATTCCTAAAATGAGATGTGAGAACACCCCTCCAGGCTATATGTTCTATTGCAGTCCATTCCAGAGAGTTCCAAAGAGTGACAATCCCCCCTGAGGCACCTTGGGCCGCCACATCCATATGACCAGCACCCCTCCAAATTCTGTTAACTATTTTACACATAAGATCTAACGACATTTTGGTCTCTTGGATAAGCAAAAAATCTGTTTTGCATTTTCCTAAGAGTCTTTGAACAGCAGATTGATGGGTTCTACTGTTTAAACCCCTAATATTCCATGATTTAATAATCATTGAAAACCTTGAGAGCGGTAAGAATCAATTGTCCTCACCGATCCTCCAGTGATCGGCTTGTCTCCTTGAACTGCTAGCAGGTCCTTATTTGATTTTTTGCCCGCTCCTTGAGAGTTGCTATTTTTGGATCTCTTTTCCACCTGAGTTATCCCTAGGGCTGGCCTTTCTCTATTCTTTTTTGCTATTCCCATGTTGACATCCTTGATTATTGGTTGCGCTTGGGAGTGCACTATCAATGCCCCTGCATTCTCTGGCTGCGGTAACTCAGTGTACTCAATCACCTGTTCTATGACGGTGGGAGATGAAGGAGAAGCATGAGCGTGGATGTTATTGTCCTCAATATTCCCATCCACTCCTTCCATGACTTGATCCTCTTGGTCCACTAGTGTCTTAAAAATTTCATACCTATTGGCTGGCTTGAGTTGTGATTGCTCCTTACCATTTTTCTTTTGCTTTCTCCTTCTTTTGGGCTGTTCAAAGCCATCTTTCTGAACATCATTACCCTGAGGAGTATTGGTTGGTTCTTTGGTAAGAGTTGACTTACCCTCCCTAGGGCGATTTGGCATTCCAAGCGGGGCCTCCATTTTTGTGTTCAAAATATTTGGACAAAATCGGGCCAAATGCCCATGTTTGTGGCAAACTCTGCATCTGAAGGGCAGAGCCTCATAATCTAGTTGTTGGATCCAAGATAGTCCTGCCAGTTCAAGTTCCACCTCTATCGGTAGAGGCTGGCTAATATCCATTTCCACACAAATTCTTGCAAAAATAGTTGTGTTTCCTTCTATGGTGTCTTTGGAGATGCCCAGATGTCTACCGAGGGAGTTACCGATCATTTCCAGAACTTGCTCACCCCAAAACTCCATTGGAAGAGCATACAACCGGATCCAAACCGGGACAGCCGTGGGTTCAATACGAGGATCGAAACCCACTCTCCAGGGTTGAACAAATAACCCTGTCGGACCGTGGTTCCTCTTTTCTGATTCAAAAGCCCTGTTTCTATCGGCTAGAGAAGAAAAACTAACAATGAAATACCCATTGCTAATAAACCATAAGGAGTACTCACCATGAGGCTCCCAGTTTTGTCTGACCCCGGTATGCAAGAAATTCGGGGTAGGGCGAATACCCATGAATTTACATATCGGATCATGGTTGGCTCTGTATATGATTGTGTCTTCGACCATCTTTGGCTCGATGACAATCTTGGGTCTTGAGGCGGATTGCGGAAGGCATCCATTAACTCGATGTGTTGTTGAGCTCTTTCCAGCGTTCTTGAAGAGCGTATGAAGAGTATTTCTCTGAGCTTCGTCATTAGAAGACGAAGAATTTTCTTTTAGCAATTCAGCGTAAGAGCTCTTTCTCCCCAGAGAGAGGATCCGGAGGAGTCCCCATTGGACCCTCCTGGGGCAGCAGACTTTCCTTCAGATCCACAGTAACCAGAAAAACACTACGGCAACCCACCTGATGCCCTGGATTTTCCTTCGCTCCAGAAACCCTAGAACATCGCCTCTCGCCTGCTCAGAAATTTTCCCGTTGTGATTACATGTCAACTTTTGATCTTTGTTTGCATAGGGTTTTTACCTAAGTTTTCATGAAGCCATAAAACAAGAACTCATGCACAGTGACCTACATTTAATTAAGGCTTTCATTTTGAACAAACAAACGAAACCATAAATAAATTACGATATTAAAAATTGTAACATCACAACGCAAGAAATAACGAGGAGGATCACTTACTGGTCTCGCTTTGGCTTCGTCGCTTGATTCGGTTCATGCACTCATGATATCAAGAGAAATTCGACAGCGCTTCACTTCACAGAATTGACCCCTTCCTTCTCAGAGCTCCAAATCACCAGGAAAAACAAATGCAAATGAGCCCAAAACTCAATTTTGGCCTTTAAATAGGCTTTGTGAGCCTGTAATCGTTCCTCCCATGGACAAGCGCTCTGGCTAGCACTCGTCCTACATTGGGATGAATACTCAACTGGTATTTTTCCCACCCAAGAATGAATACAAAGCAAAAATGTTAAAAAATAGCAAAAACTGCATAAAATGACCCAAAAATAAGAAATAACCTTTCCCAATGAGAGTGCCTTTGCACTGGACATTTCGGGCATGCAAAACGGATGTCAGGGTCACAAATCCTCACTATCCTATTCCCACTGGAGGACGGATTATCGAGAATTTCATCCCCAAATGGCGTTACCAAAAAGGGTTAGCACCCACCAAAAATAGGTCTAAATGTCAAAAAACTGCACACACATTCAACGATAAACATCTGAAGGCACCCTTACACAAGTCATCTTGGGTCAAGCGACTCGTTGCTTTTCTCATGTCGGTATTTCCTCATCAATTCGTCGCTTGATGGGGTAGTAACACTTAGTCACCAATCAACAAATACACACCCAATCAAGGAAATGGCATGCATTCGAACAATCATTGATAAAGATAATCATGCTCCTACTTTGGGCAGCAAACAAGAACTAATCACAAACTGATCAAACACTTGGCATTCGTGAATCATGAACTCAAGGTTCCCATAGACAAAAGGTTGCACCCTTTGCCTATTCATGACTAATCAATGTCCAAGATCAAGTAACACCTCATAGAAAAATTTTAACACTTGAATTGAGTTACTTTGCTCGTCAAAAGCAAGGATTCAAGAATGCATGCCCTTTCCATAATTGGGGCATCAATTTTTTTTTAGGTTACTGAGAAACCCTAATCAATAGTTCTTTGGTTATCTATTTTTTCTCAGCACTGTGCCACACATAGCGCTTACCAAAAAGGGGCATCTGTAGACACCAAAATAACACCAATCCGATTATGTGACAGCAAACACTGATCGCATTGACACACATAGCCCCAAGGGCAGCCTCCAGAGGTTAAAAAGTGGTCCTAACCACTCACACAGCAGTTTTGGAAGGTCAGAGGTTAATTTGGCACCTTTAGGCACTCTATTCCATACTCGTTCCACCCAAGGATGATTACAAATTGGTATTCGCCCCCACCCAGGGACTATTAGCAGTATTCGCTCCTGGGTGGGGCGAATAGTAGGTTTGACGGGCAAAAAGTCAAATCTTGACAAATGGCAGCTCAGATCCACCATTTAATTCTTCCTTCATTGCATGGGAGTGTGAGTGAGCATTTTTGAGAGTTAGAGGCAGTTACAAGGGCACTCATGAAGCCCCTAATTAGGGATGAATCTCCCCCCCTGGGAAGGCATGATTGCCAAGTGGCGCCTCTCCATGCTCATCCAAAGAGACCATCAGGTCTATAAAATGGTGAGTCTTATCACCCCAAAATATAGAGGGAAGGAGAATTTTGGAGCAATGAAGTGCTGTCATTTTACTTTCACACCCACACCCCTTTGAGTTGTGCCTTTCACATCCTTGATATCTTTTGGAAAGGAGGTCATAGGGTGGTTATTGGAAGCACAAATCCAAAACAAAAACCTGACATTTGGTCATAATATCCCATAAAATTTGTTGACAATACCCCAAAAGAGGTTTTGGACCCATCCCAACTGGATTTGTGCCGAAACCGAGCCCCAAACGACGGGCGGCCTGCCCTCGGGTGCCCCCCCCCCACACTGCTATAGTCCTAATCGCCCCGTCCTGGAGCGATTGGAAATCTATGGCAGATTTCCTTTCTGTTATTTTTGCATTTAATTCTATGCTACTTAGATAGGTTTTCATTCAAATTTCACGTCGTTCTGAGCATTTCTAATCATGTTTCTATTATTTCTCATTTTTTCTAACATGCAGGTAACATCATCAAATTCCCATTGATGGAGGCCAAATTAGGAAAATCTGACCATCTCGGTCTTCCCAAAATAGCCCCAATTAGCTAATCCCCAACTTTGCATGTGATTTGGAGCTTCCTTGGTGTGGCTTTTGGGACAGTGCCTTTTGACATTTTGTTGCAGGTCTATTCGTCCCGCCCCGGAACGAATACAGATCTGTGGTGAGTTTTTTGACTGTTCCATTTGCAGTGTTTTCCTTGCGATGTTGTGATGCCCCTATCAAATTTTTTGTTCATTTGGATATATGTTAGTTATCGTTTTATTTATATCTTGCATGCACTAATCGAAGGCGTGGGGATTGCATGTTTTATTTCATCTACAGGTGCTACTGATGGTTTCTTGTTTCCTTGAATGTAGGATCTAGACATTAGGGGAGTAGCAAGGAGTCAAGCCTCATTGACGCAAGTGGCGGCGATGTTTGGTCCACCCATTTTACATGTGGGCACGCGAAAGAAGGAATAGCATCCATGGGTGTAACAAGAACATATGTTTAACGCTCCTAGCCCTTAGAAATGGGAGGAGGCGAATTGTAACCAAGTTCTGAAACATATCAATAAAAAGGGTTGTCTTCCTTATTGGCTTTTTGTTTCGTTTTGATTCATTTATGCTTTCCCTCCTTTCATGCACTTTCAATTCATAGGATTTAGCATTAAGTTTAGTTCCATTTGCATCGCACTTGGAGTTTCCTTTTTGCTTCCATATCCTCATGCTTTCAATATATCCTTAAGAAGGATAGTGGGTGTTATCACCTATTGGAGAAGTTGCCTTACATGATATGGAGTACAAGTGGAGGTGGTATATACTATAAGAGATGTGAATTAAGTGGTGATGGTGGGGAAATAAACGAAAGTGGAAGATGTGGTATGTGATGTTAATTTGCCTCAAGTGGTTAAAAGAGACATTATGGTCTATTAAACAAGTGGTTGTGACATAAGGACCTGAGTGAGTAGATATGGGAAAGAAGTTATAGGGGTAGTCTAAAATATGATTATGATAATATGAGTTGGACTTCCCCTAGTGACCTATGGGGTGAGATACGTCTAGAAGAAATATGGGTTACATTATTAGATGGTAGGAGTGTGAGTCTAAGATTCAGTTAACCTTAGATTAAAGTTAGGCCAAGGTAATAATAATTGACACAAAATAAACAAAGCCAAAATTATATTAAACTAACCAGTTGAAAAATACATTAACATAAACCTTATATAGGCGCTTAGAACATGCGCAATAGTAGGGAAGGGAAGGTGGAGGAAGATCGGGGAGTTTAGAGAGAACAGAGGAGTAGGAAGTGGAGTGGGAGGTGGCAGTGAGAGTGGGGAGAGGAAAGGAGTGGAGTGATAAGGGAAAATGGACGACAGGAAATGAGGGAGGTGAATGGAGGGATAAGGTGAAAATAAAGGAAAGGGAGATAGAAAAATCATGCCGACCATCCGATAAAATTAGCCGACAAAAGGTAAGTGTGTTCACACTGTCCTTAGAAAAACTAGATTTTTCTAAGCCTGTTTCAAGCTAAGTCCTATTCACACTTGCTACATTATCCCCCTTAAAGTTAACAAACTATATAGTCTCTTAGATTTACAAATTGAGCTTTAGCCAGTGCCTTGGTGAAGATGTAAGCGACGTTCTCCAAAGTGTGGCAATAGTGAAGCTCAACAATATCAGTTTCCACCATATCTCGGATGAAGTGGTACTTCATATCAAAATGCTTTGATCTACTATGGTAGATAGGATTGTATGCCAACTGAATGACACTGATGTTGTCATAGAATATTCGAGTTGGACCACTTTACTGCTCTCCAATCTCTTATAATACCTTTTGGAGCCATAGAGCTTGAGTACTAGCATGAGTAACCACTCTATACTTAGCTTCTGTTGAAGATAGTGCTACTATTGTCTGCTTCTTGGAACTCCAAGTTATTAGGCCCGAACCAATACTAAAATAGTTACCCAATGTGGATTTTCTATCATCAATATTACTGCCCCAATCACTATCACTAAAGCCTTCAAGCTTGATAGTATCACTTTTGTAGTACTAGATTCCGAAATCCAATGTACCCTTCACATATATCAAAATCCTTTTAGCTGCCTGCAAATGCAACTCAGATGGATTAGACATAAATCTAGAAACAAGAGATACAACATACTTAATGTATGGTTTGGTGTTGGCAAGAAACATCAAACTCCAAACAATGCTTCTGAAAGTGGTCACATCAACTTTCGGTGCTCCATCATCCTTACTTAATTGGATCCCATGTCCAATTGGAGTTGCAACTGATTTGCATTGCTCCATAGCAAACTTCTGAATCATATCACGAGCATACTTAAGTTGATGAGATGAAGATCCCTGAGATACGTATGCGGTGTACTTCCATTCCAAGAAAGTATTGCATCAAGCCAAGATCCTTCATCTCAAATTCCTGCATCATGGAGTGTTTGAACTCCATGTTAACTTTTTCATTACTACCCATAAAAATGAGATCATCCACATACAAACAAACTATGAGGATGTCATTTCCTTGATTCAGGTAGTGGAGTGTGGGTTCATTTTTGCTTATGATGAACCCATAATCTTTAAAGTACCCATAAATGCGTGAGTACCAAGCTCTCAGTGCCTGCTTGAGGCCATAAAGAGCCTTCTTCAGTTTGTAAACAAGATGTTCCTTGTTTTTCTCTTCAAATCCCTATGGTTGCTCAACATACACTTCTTCTGTCAAGTAACCATTTAGAAATGCACTCTTTACATCCATGTGTTGGATTGTCCATCCCTTGTGTGCAGCTAAGGCAAGAACTATTCTGATAGTCTCTGTCCTGGCTACAGGAGCAAAAGTCTCTTCATAATCAATTCCATATTTCTAAGTAAATCCCTTTGCAACTAATCTCGCCTTGTGCCTCTCAATGCTACCATCAACATTAAACTTGGTCTTGTAGACCCACTTACATCCAACACGTTTCTCACCTTTAGGAAGCTTCACCAGCTCCCAAGTGTCATTATTTTTTATATAGGTGATCTCCTCTTTCATGGCATCTTGCCAAATATTTTGAGTACAAGCTTTCTCATAACTAGAAGTTTCAAGCTGGGCATTAGTTAACAAAGCATAGTTAACTAAATATCCCCTAGGTTCCTGTTGGGAAACATCATCACCATACAAGTGCATATTTTCTAATCTTTGTAGAATAGAATTCATTTCACTAGCTTGACTCCTAGTGTATCTTTTTGAAAAAAAATTATCCAACATCTGATATGATGGATGATTCTGTAGAGTTCTCTTACCTCTAGATGGAGAATTGATGTCCATTGGTGAGGAACTTACTGATATCTACGGAGAAGGACTTGGTGAAGATGTTGAATCAGAAGATGAACCTGGATCTCTGGGAGGAGACTGCTTACTTTTATGTGGTGTCTGTTGTTGCACCTTCTTAGAACCTACATCACTAGATTCATCATCACTAAAAATTTGGGGCTTACCCCATTCTCCCCCTTCATCAAAAATCACATCCCTAGAAAGCACAAACTTTCTAGTCCTGGGATTGTAAAGTTTGTAAGCTTTTGTATTCTCATAATATCCTACAAATATGCATGCCTGACTCTTTGGATCGGGCTTCTTTCTTAGCTCATCAGGAATGTGAGAATATGCCAGCGAGCCAAACACTCTAAAATACTTAACATTTGGATTTTTACCATACCAAGCTTGGTAAGGTGTCTATCCGTCCAAACTTGTAGTAGGACTTCTGTCCAAGATATGTACGCTGGTCCTGGCTGCATCTTCCCAATATGAATTAGTCAAATGCTTCATCTGAAGCATAGACCTTGCCATCTCCACAATGGTGTGATTCTTCCTCTCTGCGACACCATTTTGCTGTGGAGTGTAGGAAGCTGTGAACTGCCTGTTAATGCCATGTTGCTTACAAAAATTCAAGAACTCATTAAAGGAGTATTCTCCTCCCCTATATGATCTAGGATTTTTTACAAAATATCTACTCTCACTTTCAACTCTTGTTTTGAAATCGACAAAGCATTCAAATACTTCATCCTTATATTTCAAAAAATATATCCAACACATTCTAGTAAAATCATCAATGAAGAGTAAGAAGTAAGAGTTGTTACCAAGACTCTTGGTCTGCATTAGACCACAGATGTCTATATGCACTAGCTGGAGTGGATAGTTGGCCCGCCATGTTTGTCCATGAGGAAATTTTGATCTGGCATGCTTCCCAAGAGCACACCCTTCACAGACTTCCTTACTATCCTAAACTTTAGGAAGTCCGCTTACCATCGCTTGTGAAGTTAGCATTTTCAAACTAGCTGAATTCAAATGACCATATCTTAAGTGCCATAGGACACTTGGATTGGAAATAGCAACATTTGCTAACTTATCTCCCCCTGGCTGGCCAAAATTTAAAGGAAACAATCTATTCTTTGACATTGGAACTTGTGTAATGATTCTATTATTGTTATTTTTATCAAAAATAGTGCATTTACCCTCATCAAAAAGCAACTTGTAGTTCTTTTCTAACATTTGACCAACACTTAAAATATTGTGTTGAAGATGGGGTGTGTAATAGATATCACTTACATGTTTGACGTCTTCTTTAGTTGGAACTACCATGGCTTCAATGCCTTCAACTGCTAATGATTTATCATCTCCCAATTTGATGCTGGATTTGTATGAGGAATTTAGAGTAGCAAAGAGCCCTTCTTTGCCACTCATATGGTTTGAACACCCAGTGTCCAAGATCCATGTATCATTCATGTTCTGATCTTCCTAACCATAAGAGAAAAAAATATTTGTGGCCTCTTCCTCTTCTCCAAAATTTCCAAACTAACTACTCTGGCTGCTACTAGTTCCTTGTGAAGTCTTTGTCCAACAGTCACAAGCATAATGGCCAAGTTTGCCACAATTGTAGCAATATTGTTTTGACTTATCTCCTCCTTTGCCTCTACCTGATTATTTTCCTCTATTTTGTTGTCCTCCTCTATTCTGTTGTTCACCTCTGTTTGAGAATCCTCCTCTATTCTAATTTCCTCCTCTGTTAAGAGTTCCACCTCTCTGATTATTTTTGCCTCTACCTCTATTCTGTCCTCTGCCATGACATCTACCTCTGCCTTATTATGAAGCAAATGCTTTATCATCTCCTCTGTAACTTGTGGAAGGAGTTTGTTGTAACCTCTATTCATGTGAGAGAAATGAGCCAATTAGGGATTCAAAAGACAGAGAAGTTAGGTCTTTGGATTCTTCTCTAATTATGGCAACTGAATTCCACATAGGAAGAAGTGTCCTCAACACTTTCTTCACTATAACTTCAGGCTTTACATATTCTCCTAAAGTGACCATCTTATCTACTATGACTTTCACATGCATGCAGTAATCACCAACCTTTTCACTCTCTTGCATTTTAAGAGTCTCAAACTCTCATTTCAAGGTTTGTAGTTTAACTTGTTTGACTTGGTCACTACCCTTATAACTTTCTTTTAAAGCATTCCAAGCAGATTCAACAGTTATAAAAGAAGCTATTCTAGGGAAAATACTTCTATCAAGGGTGGCTTGGATATGATAAAGGGTGAAATAATTATTCTTCTATGCTTCCTTTCTAGCCCTTTTATCAGCCACATTCAAAGCTGCCCATTCAGCAGTAGTAGGTTCAGTATATCCCTCTTCAATCACATCCCAAAGACCTTTGCCTATCAAAAGAGTTTTCATTTTAATTGACCAATACTCATAATCACCACCATTGAACTCAGGGATTGATAGACTAGTATTGGAAGCCATATTAGAAAGCAAACTTTATTGCAACTTCAAACAAGTAGTACAAAGAAGTACAAAATAGATAATTGATTTACTGATTTAAATCAAATCTAGCTTTCTTAATATGCTCATTGATTTGGCGTTCTTCTTCTCGAGGATCACCCAAAATTGGAAAGGTGAAATTGTCTGCTTCGTCGTCACTAATTATAATGACTTCAGGTGTTGCTGCTGGTTCATAACTTCTTTTAAGAAAATTTCATTCTTCAGTTGCAGGTTTCACCTCCATTGGTTCTTCTTCTTCTTCTTCTTCTTCTTCTTCTTCTTCTTCCTCTTCTTCTTCTTCTGGTTTTGAATCAGGAGAGCGTGGTGTATAGGTCTCACTAGTTTCTACTTCAAGCACTGCAGGTGTATAACTGTCACTTGACTGTCCTTTAGGTACTATTTCAATCATCTCAAAATCAACTATCCTTTGCCCGAAGATATTATCTTCAGAATCTACCTCGTATCCAGAATCTGGTTTCCTTAGATGAGCAATTACTTGATTCTCTAATTGGCAAAACACTGTATGAAGTCCATACCGATGGACTTTCCCGTCAAAGAGATCAGGAGTCTCTCTCCTCAAAAGAGAGAGTAATGCATTATAGCATCTGGTTGATTGGATCATCTACCTAGAATCACACCGTATGAACTGGGTTACAACTTGGTATGATCCCAAAAAAAAACATTTTATATCAAAATATCTTTGCACCCTTTTATTTTTATAAAAAAAAATTCCAAAATTTGTTTTAATAAAGACTCGTTTAAAAAAAAAAATTAACAATTTCCTATATATATATTTAATTATTATTTTTTAAATGAAATGGATATTTAAAAAACAATAATAAAAAACTATATATAGAAATTATATATATATTTTTAAATCTTTTAAAAAAACAAATAATAAAAATTTAATTAAAAAATTTAACCTTTTTTTTTGTAAACCCCCGCTGGGATTCGAACCGGTAACCTCCGCTGTCTACCCGACGATCTTAGCCGCTGCACCACGCAGCTTCGGATGGTACAAAGGAACCAAAAAAAAATATTAAACCTCCATTAATCGCAAAGACAAAAAAAATAATTTTTTTTTTACCCCGACGGGATTCGACCCCGGGTCTCTGCTCTGCAAGGCGGGGAACTTCACCGCTAGGCCATGCTAGATGGACGAGATAGGAGAGGAAGGGGGTTCTACTTAAAATGGTGGCGAAATACAGTTTGAAATATTTTTTTTTTCAGTTTTTAATCCCACATGCAGTGGGCAAAGAGAATGTCCAGGCTTTATCAAAGCCTGCGGACACACAAGAGGTCGATTGCCTTCGGGCAATCGATCTCACCAACCTTTTGCCCGTCAATCAACCAACCAAATGCCGCCATGTGGCACACACCCGAGCACTCATCCATGTCAGCCAGCCACGTCAGCACTCATCCAAGTCAGCCAACCACGTCAGCACTCGTCCATGTCAGCTCTCGATCAGCCTCAATCCACATGCTACTAGATCCACCACCACATCATCCTGCTGTCAGATCCTCGAGATCCGTGTGCTCCTAGGGATCCGTGTGACAGCTTCATCGCTCCTCGAGATATGTGCTCTTCGGCTTTCGTGCCTTACCTTGACCCTCGGGATCCATGCCCCATTTGCTCTGATACCAGTGTGAGTCTAAGATTCAGTTAACCTTAGATTAAAGTTAGGCCAAGGTAATAATAATTGACATAAAATAAACAAAGCCAAAATTATATTAAACTAATCAGTTGAAAAATACATTAACATAAACCTTATATAGGCACTTAGAACATGCGCAATAGTAGGTAAGGGAAGGTGGAGGAATATCGAGGAGTTTAGAGAGAACGAAGGAGTAGGAAATGGAGTGGGATGTGGCAGCGAGCATGGGGATAGGAAGGGAGTGGAGTGATAAGGGAAAATGGATTGCAGGAAAGGAGGGAGGTGAATGGAGGGATAAGGAGAAAATAAAGGAAAGGGAGATAGAAAAATCATGCCGACCATCCGACAAAATTATCCGACAAAAGGTAAGTGTGTTCACACTGTGCTTAGAAAAACTAGATTTTTCTAAACCTGTTTTAAGCTAGTCCTGTTCACACTTGCTACAAGGAGAAGCACATACAACAAATAAAAAAAGGAGTGGAGATATATGGAGTAGGAAGATATTGAAAAGTAGATACAAAAGAGAAAGAAGTGTTAGAGGAATAAGGTGTAAGTGTGTATGGAAAATATGTGATAAGGGGGGTATGTGCACTCATGGCCACTATACTAGACATTCCTTGATATAGAAGAGGGATTTCTTGGGGGATTTCTCCCTTTTTGACCTAGGTATCCTATTTCTTTATTATTATTTTATTACCATGAACACCTCATTGAACATAAACCCATATCTTTAAAATACCTTCTACCCATTTATTATCATATATTTAACTGCCATGTTGACTACTACTAGAGTCATCATTATAGTTGAGATGTTGATTTCCAATATTATCTACTTTTGGGTTTTAAATTGCATGGGATTGAGGTCCTACTAGTTCTACTATCTCTATGAATATTTTAGCCCTCATCATATATTTGGAATGTCTCTTACCTAAGTGACAAATAATTTAGCATCAAACAAACTATCTCCTATAGACTTGGTTATTGTGTCCATTTCATATCTCATATGCTATCACAAAAGGATTTTCTTGTTAATGTATTCCATCTTCTAAAATACCCCCAACCTTTGATGATTCAGCATAATATATTGGTTAAAGTCATACTTTATATTTTTATAAAAAGTGTGTCATTTTAAGGGGTTATAATACCAACTTTCGCTTCATCCTCATAACATGTATTGCTTCCCAAAGTGGTGATGATTGTTTCTTCATCCAAGTTGGCTTATTGTTGGACATTGTACTTTATTCATGTGCAGTAAGGTATGTAAATTATTATCACTAAGGTTTTGTTTAAATAAAATATTTGGATCATAGAACCATTAGTCTATAAGTTGTTAGAGACCATGTTGTATCTCTACATTTAAGGAGTGATCTTCAATTCTTGTTGCGTAAATGGGTAGAAAGTGGTTTTCTTCTTGGCTTTGAAATATTTCAAATCTATATAGTTAAGTTACCTATCATACTCAACATTGAATATGTAGTTTGGCACTTTTTGAAGCAACTTTGGGGCATGTCTAAAAATACATAAAGGTAAACAAATAATTTATGCCTCCCCAAGTAGAAATATCCTTGTGTCTATTCTCCTTGATTAGTATCCTTTGAACGTCATATTATATTCTTGGCACCTTTCCCATAAACGAATGACTTCGTACACCTCATCATATAAGTGGTGGGAGGTATTTCATACTTCTTGAAAGGGCATGTCCATGCACTTCACTATACATAGGGGACATCCATCCACTATTTTCTAATCTAGCTAGAAAGTAAGGAACTATTTTTTCTTCTAGTATAAAATCAACCATATTATATAGGAGGTGTAAATGAATTTTATCTCTTCCTTGAATTATTTTAGTCGACTATCCATTTTATCTAAGATGTACTTAGTATATTCAATCATTTGGAAGTACCCCAGGTAGGTATAGACTACATGCAATTAGGTAATATTATCCTCATAGATATTTTTATAAGTATTCTTTTCAATGATGACTACTACTCCTAACATCAATATTTGAATGTTATCCTTAAGCTAATCTAATTCTAGTGTGATGCTAAAGTTAAATGGTATATTATATTTCTTCATGTAGGGATTAGGAAGCTTTATAAATAGGAAGGTAATTGTTTATAGTAGAAGTCTATATGGGTTTTGAAACTATAAGAGATGCAAATTATCAAATTCATTAGTGGCCTTTAACATGCACCTTATAAATTTTATTCTAGTATTGAAAGAATCTTTGGATAATTGAGCGAGTTTGAGGCTCCTAGAGGTAAAATCATATCTCTTAGGCACCATCTATATAACCTCAAGATAATCCTATACCTATGGCATGAGGTTCATTGCTAAGTTATATGTCCAAGTCTATATTATGCTTAAGAAGTATATTTGGAGGTCTATATTATATCTCCTTATTACTTATTTTCTCATATATCCCATGGAATGTGTATAGGTCCTTTTTATCATGTTTTAATAAGGGTCCTCAAATTGCTTTTCTAATATTTTGGAAGGCATGGACTCTTATCTATTTATTTTACCCCTCTTTTTTTTGTAATGCCCTGTTGACAACATGATCTCCACCATAATGACTACAATGAGGGATAATAGAACAATGATAGGTAGGGTAAAATTTTATGGCACCTTTATAATAAAAATATAAATATGTAATAGATTAGGGTTTGAGTCTATAGTTTAAGATAGTGATTTATATTTCCTCTTTATGTAAGTGTCTATGTGCAGGAAATGCACAAGTGTCATGTAAGAGTGCAAGTACGTAATGAGATAAAATGCATGTGTCATGTAATTGAGTGTACAAATATATAACTTAAGAATGTGCACAAGTGTCATGTATTATGTGTGCATGTAGAAGTGTAAGTGCCATATAGAAGAGTGCAAGTATCATAGATTTAAGTGTGCAAGTCAGTAGAGAGTCATGAGTCATGTATACAAGTGCCAAGATGAGAAGCCAAAGTACATGTGAGAGTTATCAAATAAAAATCAATAGTCATGTACTTGAAGATTCATCTTGTATGGCTTATCTTGAAAACTGCTCATTTGAATAAAGATATTTACATGTATATTATGTCAACAAAAAACTCAAAATAATTCATACATATGTTATAATATTTTAAACTATATTAACTATAAAATCATTTCGTAATTAGATGGTTATTTAAAAAAAAAAATTGCATAGATATACTTCACATTTAAAAAATATAAATATGAGATTAAAAAGGTGTATAAATTATCTAATATTAAAGAGCATTACATCTAATAATTTTTTTAAAAAATAAGATATTTACGTTATAACTTCTATGAAGTTTAATTTAATATATTTACATAAAGCTTCTATTAATTTTAATTTTAAATAACAATCATTCAATGATAAAACACAAAGAAACACATCATAAATACTTGAATATATAAATAAAACCTTTAAATTTAAATTAAATTGATGCCATGACCTTTTCAAAGACAAATATTTTTATTATTTTATAACAATCTAATTTCTTTACCTTTTCTAATTTGTATTAAAACATTAGAGATTAATTGAACATGAATATATTTCTTTAACTAAGATGCCTTCTTTATACAAGGAAAGCTCTAATCTTCTCCAATTTTAAATTGTAGAAAATAGAAAAATTCTTTACTATATAACGGTGCTTTAATATTTTTTAAATAATATTTTTTATTTTTATAAAAGCGCCTTAATATTTATCTAATTATTAATTAAAATTTTCTATAATTTTATAATTTTAACCAAATAATTAATTTTTATTATTTAAAAATATATATACTAATTATTTTAAAAATAATTATAATCATTATAAAAATTAATTTTGATATGCTGTAAACCCCATTAAAGTTCACACCATGTCACGATCACATTTAATACCAAATAACCCACTTACAAATGAAAAATTTATAATAATAGACAAGATATACATAATCAAAGGAGGGAAAAGCATATCTAATATGTACGTTATACGTTGCGTTCTGTTCTTTATCTTTCTGTGATTAATCTCTTTGCAAGACACACTCTGCAATACATATAAATATTAAAAAATATTCAAGGTTTGAACCAAATCTATTTTATACGGTAGAACCAAAAACATGGCATATACGCAAATTATCATATTCCAACGTGACACTAAATAGTTGGCAATGATTAAACAAAACGTCATACAAAAAATTGCCCGTAATAATACGAGGAAAAATCACGGAAAAGACCGAAATGATCGATGCCCACATAGAGAAGAAGAATGCGAAAACGTTGGCCCCCATAAAAAGTTTAAAAGCAAATTTGTGGGCTAGTACGGGAAACCCATCGTTAGTTCCTCCCGGTGGTTGAATGACTGCTTGGACACTCAGAGTTGCAATCAGTACGGCTATCACGGACAATATATTGGGCTGAGATTCTTCGGCTTTTGATTTTGGGATTTCGGGTTGGGAGAGAGTTTCTGCTTTTCTCACTCCCCCTCTACCCTTTTGACCGTTATTTTTACGGAGCATCCGCACAATCTGAAACAACATACGTCTTACTTAATCTCTTCGACGAAGAAAATAATAATAAAAATTTAATAATATTAATAGTTTATTTATTAAAAAATTAAATGATTTTTTATTTGGAGTGTATTTTCAAGTAAATTTTTCACCTCTAATCTTTTAAAATTTTAATTTTAAAATAAATATTTTATTTTATTTTTTAAAATTTGACAACTCATTACCATAATCAGCTTTATTTTCAAACGTTAAGTAAAATAATTCATCACTAAATAATATTTTAAAAATTAATAAAATAAAATACTCACAGAGATGCCATCATTCTTCATTGCTATGTCTACTGCAGTGCAACCATTATTGTCACGAACGTTGATTAACCTTGGCATGGATTCCAATAGTTCGTTGACAGTTTCCACATCACCCTTTTCTACGGCCAAATGTAAAACGTGTCGCCCATTTTTATCTACCCTCTCAGTGGATCTTTTCGGCATGGATTTCAACAGACCCTTTTCTATGGCCAAATGTAAAGCGTGTCGCCCATCTTTTCTTTTTTTCGACTATCTCCGCGCATCTTATCGCAATCCTGAGAATGCTTCTCACAAAGCCTAGATTTCCCTCTGTTATTGCTACATGAAGTGCAGTCTGTCTGTTGGTTGATGTTGTCCTTTTTGTAACATAAGGAAATATCAGTCAATAACAGTTGTTCAACAATCTGTGGCCACCCATGTATCAAGGCAGCTACATGCAGTACTGTCCTTCCATCAATATCTTCTGCTTTGACCAGCTCATGGTTTACAGAGAGTCCTTTAACTACATCTGTAAAACAAAACAAATTAATAAAGCATGGGAACGGAGTTTAAGGCAACATAGCTTTATTATATAAAAAAATATATTTCACTGGGTATAACCATAATGTTCGTTATACATAGCCTGGTGCAAGGGGGTTCTACCGTCGCATCTTCCATAAGCAGGATGTGTCCTTGGCAATAACTCTTTTGCTGCATCCACATGAAACAATGGAGATTCGCCATCGTTATTACGCTCGTCAGCAAGAGTCGGGTCAGCTCCTAGTAAAAGTCGCACAATGACAGGGTAGTCTGCTCGTCCGTCTCGTCGTCTAACGGCCTCGTGCAAGGCAGTGTTCCCGTAAACATCTCTTACTTTTAAAAAATCATGGCGACCTTCTAAATCTAGATCTAGCAACTTTTCGAGGAAAGTCTTGTGACCATAGTAGGCAACAATATGAAGTGCAGTATATCCTCCAGGCGGAATCGGCCGAAAGAGAAATGGCAACATCTGATTTTCATCTCGCAGTTCTAGCAGCGCTGCTTCTCCCCGTTCAGCGGCTCTATATAGTGTATTGATCGTATTCTCCATTCCCACACTGTAATGACAATTATTCTTCTCCACAGCGGTAATCTCCATTGCCACGCTGTGATGGCAATTAGTCTTGTTCAAAGAACTCACAGTGGTAAGACGTATAACTAGCGATTGCAAACTTACCAATGAATTGGAAATCTTCGTAACATGTACGCCTATTTAAAAAAAAGATGGTTGGAATATTTTACTTGCCTTTTAGTTTGCTATTTCGCTTAGAAGTTTAATATTATTAGAAGTCAGGCAATTAAGTTTTTTTTTTAATAATTAATTTTTTATTACAACCAATAATTATATTAAATAAAATTTAATAAATAAAAAAGTTACAATAAAAAGAAGTTGGAAAAATTAAAAGTGTGGTTGCGAACGTCACCAAACAATCAACATATGAGGTCCAAGGCGTTGCGAACGTCACCAAACAATCAACATATGAGGTTCAAGGCTAAAAACAAAACCAACCCCTAAAAGGTTGAATAAACACAATAACTAAACAAACAAAACCACTTCAAGAGGAGACCTAACCTTGTTGTGGGCATTGGTACATAATGTCAACCTTCAATCTGCTATGCCGAGGCTTCAAAAAAAACCAGAAAAACCTTATGGCAAAGGGAGATTAGGATAAACCATGTTGAATGCGTACGAAGCCTCGTGCCAGTAATTAACAAGATACTGAGTCAATTTAGAAACTATGTTGCTGTTAAATGCTCTAATCTTTTGATGCAAAGAAAATTAATGGAAATTAAATCTCCAAATAATATTTTATTTATATTAAAATATAATTAAATAATTAAAAAATTAATTAAGTAAATATCGAAAGTCGTACACTTCGCGTGACTTTAATAATTACTGGTGAAACATGCAAATTTTCCTAGGTATAGCCATCGTTGGAGCCAGCTCGTCTTCTTTTGTTTTTAATGATGGTAAGCAGAAGGAAGGAATTGGAATTTCCAAATTGCGGGCCACGTAACAAAGATGTTATGGTTTGGAGCATCTTTGGAAACAACATCAAAGTGGGCCTACTTAACATAAAATCAAGTTTGGAAATTTGGAGAATAAAGAAGATATTTCGAGTCAATATTTAATCTTTTTATTTTTATTTTATTTTTTATTTTTTTTTGGTTAATGTGAGAAATCCTTATTTTTTATAATCATATTATTTTTATTTTACTTTTTTTGGTTAGTGCCAGGAACTCCTATGATCAACGTATAAGACTGAGCAATATCCTCCCAACCATGATCCCTGAGCAGTTTAGTTTCCTTCCAACTATAATCCCTGAGCAGTTTCCTTCCAACTATGATCCCTGAGCAGTTTCCTCCCAACCATGATCCTTCGTAAAACCGAGCTATGCTTATCAATAGAAAATTTAACACACAACCACCAAATACCCACCCCCTCACACACTCACCCACGTAGCGGTTTAATCCTTGGACCTCTCAAAGAACAACCAAAGTTTGGATCAAGTCTGGATCGTTGTGCTGTCCTTGGGACATAATCACACATAGTTTGCAAGTAAATGATTAATATTTTCTATTATAAAATACGAAAATTAGCAGGTCAATGTTATGAAAATAATAAAAAATATGTGTATTTAATGTATATTATGGTATCATTTAAATTTAAAGGTTTTTATTCATATATTTAAGTTTTGATGATGTGTTCCATGATTATATGGTATTTTTATATTAAATTGAATATTGTAAAAGTTATATATATAGAGAGAGAGGGGTTAGTGTGGAAACCCCTACAATTAATGCATATGGTTGAGCAGTCTTGCAAGCCAAAAGTTGTGCTTAACAATAGGGAATTTAACATGTAGCCACCACACACCCACCCTCTCACACACTTGTCCACGTTTGAACCTTATTTTACATAAATATATTAAAAAAATATTTTAGAATTAATATAATGATAAAGAATGTGCGATGTAATATTTTATAATATTAATTCATTTATACATTTTTTCAATTATATATATATATATATATATATATATATATATATATATATTTGAAATACAAAATATAATTATGGCATTATCATTTAATTAATAAATAATCTTATAGTTGATAGGTATCTATCTATAGAGAGAGTGAACACACCCGCCTCATGGTTTGAACTTGGGTATCCTAGACGAGAACCCAAAGATATATAAATGATATTTCTTGCATGTAAATATGTTGAATTCAATGCTCAAATTAGAAATGTAGGATGAAATATCCATTCAACATCTAGCACTAATCTAGGACTTACAATATGAACATATATGATTAGCTTTGAGTGCTCCAACTATATATTAGCATGCATTAGATTTAAGTGGACTTGTTAAGGATTAGAAAGTAATAATTTCATTACTTTAATCATTATTAAGGATTAATAAGTAACAATATGCAAACTCCTCTTTTTTCTATGAAGAATGACAAAGCTCCTAGTTTGGATGGTCTTCCAATGGAGTTTTATAAAATAATTTGGCATATTATTTCCTCTAATATTCATCATTATTACCTATAAGCTCTCCATAATTGTTCTCTTAGAGCTTATATCAATGTAGGGCTAATCAAGCCCATTCCTTAAGGTTTGGTTGGTAACCAAATCTTCAATTGGATACCTATTACTCTCCTCAATGTTTCATACAAAATCATAGCTAATTTTATAGTTTTAAATATCAAAATTATTGCTCAAGTGATTGTTTTCCCAGAACAATCTACTTTTATTAAAGGTTATTATATTTTGAATAATCTTATGATGGCCTACGAAACTTCGCAATGTGCTATTGACTCCAATCAAGATGCCCTCTTGGTTAACTTAGATTTTGACAAAGCTTGTGATAGAATTAGATGGGATTTTATTCTTAGTATGCTTTCTTTGCTTGGTTTCGGTCCAAAACTTTGTAATCAAATTGGTATGCTCTTTGGTGATTCTTAAGCTTGTGTTTAAGTTAATAGAGCTCTTTTCCCCTCCTTCCCTCTTCAATGGTCTATTTAACAAGGTTGCCCCCTTACTACTTTTTGTATGTTTTGGTTGTCGATGCTCTTTATTATATTCTTCATAAGTCTCATTCTCATGGCATCATTCAAGGTATTAAGCTTCTTAGAGGTAAACATGCTCCTAACTCATATTTGTCGATGATTCCATTTTTTTCTTCAAAATACCCAACAAGAGGTGAAAACAGTTAAAGAAATTATTCAATTATTTTGTGATTTCTCTAGCTCTCATATCAACCACTCTAAAATTGAAGTCTTTTATATTTCTTCCTCACCTAATAGATGCAACTCCTCAATTGAGTGGAATATCATCCCTCATGGTATGATTTTGTGATACTTGGAATATCATCCCTCATGGTAAGATATGTGGAACTAGGTTATAGAAAGACTTCAAAAAAAATTAATGCTTCACCAACTTGGTTTCTTTCCTTAGTAGAAATACATCAAGTTGCAAATAATATTATGATATCCCCTCATGTTTATTACTCTTCTTTCTATATGGCCTCTAAGGTAACCTATAACAAATTAACTCGGGCCATCGTAAATTTTTATGGATGAAATAGGATGGGGAGGTTGGAATGATAGCCATATCATAGAAACTTTGTACTCAACCTAAGGCTTTGGGAGGTCTAGGAATCATTGATCCTCTTACCCAAAGGAATAGTTTAGCTACAAAATGGGTTGCTAGAGCCATCCTTGGTGATGAAAATTGGAAACACCTACTTTGTTACATAAACTTGTTAGCTACTCACAAAGGTAAATAGAAAGAAATCCTATTGGAGGATAAGATCCTTAATGTGCCTTATTTTATGGTTAAATTATCTATTCCAGTTACCCAAAACTGGAAAGCTTGGAAATTAGTTTCTCATTTATTGACTTAGAAGTATGACTCCTTGAGATGTGGTCTGAGCATCGGTCTAAATAGTATTTGGTAAAATAAAATTATCCTAAATAATTTTAAACCTTTAGCTTTTTGTAGTGCTATTCAAGATCGAGCATTTCTAAAGAAAAGTATTAATAGAATTAGATATCTTTAGGATCTGAGTAGTTGCTCAATTCTTACCTAGAATCAGATCTACAATTATTGCTCCCTTCCCTCTAGGTTCAAATAGTCTTATGGCTTAGTTGTGGCTTTCCATACCTTGTGATATCCTTATAAAGTTAGTAAAAACTATCCATAATATATGGAATAACTAGATATGTTTTAATGGTCATAGAATCTCTTTTATTACTTATAGATAGATATAAAAAATATTTGTGTCCTCCCTCATTAGACTCTAAGCTCAATATTAAGTGGCAAGTAAATTTTACCAATGTCCAATGGTAGTCTCTTGCTGCTCAAATTTGAAAAGTTCCTATTGAATCTTAAACTTAGCTTCTTGGATGGCAGATTTTGCATCAAAAATTTCCAACTTTTGAAATTTTGGCTTTGATTTTACATATTTCCCCTTAATGCAATTTTTGTAATGCCTTAGAAACTCTTATTCACTTGTTTTGGTTTTTTGACATGGATAAATATTTTTGGGATGTCTTCTACACTTTTTTTCTCTTTCACTAGATCTTCAAGCTTTCTTTGCTTGGTTTTTCATAGCTAGATTAATGCCCCAAGCTCTAGGATATATGTAAACTCATTATTTTCAAGTAAATTTGGAAGTGTAGATGAAAAAAGGTGTTTAATGGTTTATCTCCTCCATGAGATATAGTTTTAGCAAAGTTGAACTTTGATCTTTTGTTACATATGGGTCATATTCATTCCCAAGTCTATGGAAGTTCAAACACACCATGAGATGTTAGTGACAGATTTCATCAACTTTCTCATATGGTTTAGGATATTTAGAAGGTCTAACAAGAAACTAAAAATAAGGTAGTTAACAATTATGAGAAAATTTTGGATTTGATTACATCTATTTCTTCTTTGAAGACTTTAGAAGATAACACAAAAGACATGCCCAAAATTTTCCTATTTAAGAGGCTCTCCCATAGATGAGTGTTGATATTTGGTGTATTACATCAAGATATAGCTATAGTATTTTTTTTGCTATTAGCTTCTATTCTTATACATATTAAGTTATGTACACTTTACTCTTTATCCATATCATTTTGTTTTTTAGCTAATGGGTAGTGTTAGCACCATAATATTGTAATGTTCCTATTAATGAATTAATATAATCTAGCTTTTTCTCCCCAAAAAAAGGATGAATAGTTTAGACTCATTTAAGAAGCAATAGTGGTTTCTATTGAGCAAGACTAATTAATCCAATGAAACCCCCCTTTGCTAGTATAATTCAGCTCCAAGGATCATTATGACCCTTGGATTAAAATAAGAGGAATTCAACATCAATATTTCTTGCCTATTCAAGCCATCTAAATAAGTGTGGATGTAAAGACAAGCGTATCAATTGAGAATCAACACATAGTACTTCATAAAAGGCATGTCCATCCCTAACTTATGAAGGATAAATAATGTAAGGGGAGGCCAATGGATTGATAGAAATTAATATTTGAATCAATAATTGGTACTCAATAAGCACATACATAGAGCTTTCACCCAAGAGTGTTGAGAACCATTGTATGGTCTTGAAATGTGGAATATCCTCTCAAAATCATTTTAAATTTTTTATTTTTTATAAAAATAAGCATTCAATGCATGTAATACATTTTTTTCCTATTAATGTCTCCTAAGAAAGGCAATCAAAATATCTTAAGGTTACTCCATATTATAAACCATAACTTAGATACTATTTACATATTTTATATAAATCTTGAGCACTATATAAGAGGCTTATCATATTCTTCAATTTTATTAACATCCTTATGTGGATTTGGGTTTCACATCCTAACCTATGCTAAAACCCCATCAAAAGGCCAAGTTATAGGAGACCACTTCATAATATATTAGGAACTACAATATAACTATGCAAATCCTCATCATTTTTTAGTCAGTTAATATTGGTTGATGGTCCAAACATCATAATAGGAGAATTCTAGGTAGTTACATAGCCCCATTCGAACTTGATATATCCATTCCTAGAATATTTTGATTCAAAATTTGGTTTCTAACATAAGCAATATGATTTAATTTTTAATGTATTATACACAAATATATTTTATTTGTATTCATGTATAAGGTTTATGATAGGTATTAAATTCACTAATATACATAGATGAATGTTTAATATTATGTAACATAATGTGTGTAAATAAGAGCACTTGTTAATTTGTCGGGGGCATTAAATTTAGAAATATAGTAATTTTTCTATGACTTGTAAGTCCATGGTAAATTGCCTTGCTCCCCTAGTAACAATATGTCATGAATATGTAAGTTTGTTAGAAGTGTAATGTTGTGTCATGTCCTTTGTGAATAATATAGGTTGGAAGAAGGTAACATGAGTCAATAATTAAAAACAAAATGCTTTTTTAGTTACTAAATAAAGAGTGTTATTTTAATCGAGATATTTTTTGTTAAAGCCAAAAAATGTCAAGTCATTATTTGGTCAAGTTTTTTTTTGTCATATAGTTGTTGGTAGTGCTTGACACACCCTTTTAAATACATTTTGATTAAGGGGGGAGGGACAAATTTTATCTTGTCACTTATGGAGAATACAATCATTATTAAAATTTGTGAAGGAAAAGACTTTCATACATGGTGAGTCAAAATTATTCATATTAAACAAAATTAATTCCAATTTGAAAGACAATTTTCTCTTAGATTGATAAAGAAAATATATTTAAGAAAGATGAGTTTATTATAGAGAACATTGTATAACTTGTGAAAAAAAACTTGATATTTTCTATTTAGGTAGACATTCATCTTCAAAGATAAAGAAGATTTAAAATAGCAGAATTATGTGTTTCTACTATAAACAAAAGGGTCATATCATTATGAACATTGTTTAATGAGCCGAGGATCACATAAATGGAAATTTTAACATAGGTAAGGTATTGGTTGCTAGTGAGAGCAATGGTGAATACTTAGGCTTTGCAAACATGATGACGATCCTCCCTATGAGAATAGTAAGCATGGATATGTTTATTGAATTGAATAAAGGATTTTTACTTGTAAATAATTGTATGTACCATATTTAAGGGTATTATTCACTATGACCAATATTCCTACTATTGTTTTATGATGTATAAAGTGGAGGTCTATGGCATATATAGTGTTAATAATAGAGTATGTCCTTATTCACAAGATGATATAATTCAATAAGTCCCAAAACTATTAATAATTAATGATTACTTGTATGTGTTCTTGGTCACAAGTGTTATGAATAATTGAGTGTATCCATATTCCTGGTGATGTATGTTATAAACTATAATACATATTCTAATCCATGAACCTTTGAGTACTTGGTGAACTATAAATATAATTTTAATATATCAAGTGATTGGATATGTATCAACTATATGTTTATCTTAATTTGATTATAAATATAACTATTTCTATAAGAAATATTAATACAATATGAAAGGATTATTATTAAAATTTGTTTAATTATATGAAAAAAATTGTTTACTTATATTTGGTGGAGATAACTATGTCCATTTATTAATGGAAACCTAAAATAGTTATCCATTAAGAATTGGATATTCACATTTGATTACTATCATATAGACACAAGCTATTATTGTGGATAATTCGTAAGATTGTAAAAAAATGTTGGAATATATTACATTATTTCGTATATGCTTATTAGTCAACCATTATCATAGTTATAATATTACATGCATATTTCATTACTTGTGGTTGCATTTCCTTTAATTTTATAGATTCAAAATCTAACAATGGTATCACAGAACTAGGTTGATTGATAGGAGAATGAGAGAGCTACAAGAGAGATTGAGAGAAGATATCAAATCTTATTTTTAGAATTTTTGAAATTGCTATTTGGCTAGAGCCTTTCCACAAATTTGAAAAAAGAAACTTGTGTATAGTAGGACTCAACATTGATTCCACGAGATTTACAAATCAACTAGTGAAATTTATTTTTATTAGATTCAAAGAAATTTTTATTATCCCTTTATAATACTTTGTTGCAAAGAAGAGAAGATTCAAACAAAGTTAGGAAGCTTCCTACAATATCTAGGAATATTGTCTTATTTAGAATCAATCTAGTACTTGAAGCAACAAGTAGAACATTGAAGATTTTGGAGACCTTAAGGAAAAGGTCTCATTGTAAATGTTGTATATTTTTAGATAGAATATTGAGGAGACTTAAGAAATAATATCTTCATTGAAGATTTAATACTTCACATTGAAGAAGTTGAAGAGACCCACAAGAGGTCTCATTGATGAACTTCCAATTTTGGAAGATTAAATATAGAGAAGGACTAGCAAAGGTCTTATTGTATATTTTAGAAGTAGTGTAATTAGTACATCCAAGAAAGATATCTCATTGCAAAACTTACATAGTTGAATATTGAAGAGATCAAAGAAGGTCTCATTGAAGTAATGAGAAGAAGAGAAGTTGTAGGATTTGAAAGCCCAAGGAGAAGGCCTCAATATTACTTGAAATGAGAAATAAGGAGAAGGCTAAGAAATCCTCATTGAATACCTTGAATAAGGCCATTGGAAAATATTTTATAACTCAATGTAGAATATTACTAGCAAGAAGAAGTTCCTAATAGTTAAGAATTTGGTATAATTATTCCCATCTAACAACAAGCCCAAACTAAAGAAGAATTTGGCAAGAAGTTTGACAAATTTTGGAGAATATTATTGAAGACCTTAATAAATTCAAATTCTTGAGAAGGAGGACAAATTTGAAGCCAAATTTTGACAAGGAGATTTAAGGATAAAGGAGCTAGAAGAAACCACCAAATTAGAGAGGTTTAAATCTTTCCATTAAAGGATTTGAAGGCTTATTTGGAGAAAGGAGTTTGTTTATTTTTAAAATAGAAAATTGAAGGTTTATGGAAGGAAAGTTTTAGTTGCAATTTGGAGGATTTTACTACCATTATAGGAGATTTCAGGACAACATATCGAAGGAGAAATTAACTACGTTATAATCTGACATTTTTAAACTTGAGGAAAATAAGAAGGTAGTGATTTGGGAAGCATTAATAGCCGATAGTTTTTAGAATTTTAGATAGCAAATTGAAGGAGAGTTGAAGCCACCAAAATACATTTTTGGGCAGCAAGTTAGAATATTTTCAAAGCTGCAAATTCATCAGCAGAAACTAGGCGATCCAAGTCACCAAGAAATCCATCATCTTATGAAGTCAAAAATATATGCAACTTTGGTGCAAAAGGTTAATTATTTGAACATCTATATTTGATTTATTATTAAAGTTTAATAAGCACCAAATTTAAGGTTTGAAGTTGCAAAGAAGGTTTAAATTTTATGTCTTTAAGGAAGTACAGAATATAGTTTTTACAAGAGTAAAACCTACATATAAGAAAGTGGATTTAAAGATGTTTCAAGATAAATAAAAATATCAACATCCTATTATCTATTAAAAATGAAGAAGAAATTATTCTAAAGTAAATATTGCAAAGCAATACTATAAAAAAATGGGTTATAGTATTTGTATGGTTTAAAAGCTTAGAATCATCATTGGAAAGTTAACCAAGCATTGAGTCAAGTAAAGGAGACATAGGAGAGAGTTTCCAAGGAGGAGAAGGTAACATTAAATCACCATTACCACAAATTGCAAAGGAAAGTGGTACCATTACTATGTCTGAAAGAAGAATTCACCATACTATGAAGGCAATGTGAAGTTTGAAGCATCGGGAGAAAAATATTTGTACAATTTCTACATACAACAACAAGGTTTAAATCACCATAGCACCCATTAGCAAGCAAAGGAGACAAAAACAAGTATATTCCATCTTTGGAAGCTTGAGAACACAACAAAGATGAACATGTGAAGCGTCATACATTATTTAGAACTCAAGAAGTTAAAGAATATTTCTTAGAAGAGTTATCACTTGATTTGATCACATGGATAAGGTAATGAAAGAGTTACAACGTCAATTGGAGAGCATTATAGGTGAAATAAGAGTGTTACTTTAAGGAGAACACATAAAGGAGTTACACTTCTCAACTGCCACATGGAAGAAATTCTATGAGTGTTAGCACCACCTAGAGGATGTTTTAAGTGGAAAGAAGGTATAATTTATAGATAGGACAACACCATATTAAATTTTAGAATATTTAAGCCACTCGAAAGGTGAACAACCTATTACGATAATATGAAACATTACAAAAAGTTGTAGTACTTAGGAGAGAAGGAGTTGAAGAGCCATTGTTGAAAAGTGTTACACAGTCAAAGAAAACTCCAAGGGAAGTTTAAAAACTTGTCTTGCATGAGTGACAAGTTTCACTTTTATCCATGCTACTAAAATGAATTATAAAATTACACTACAAGAGGGTGTTATGAAAGCACACTATGAAAGTACATTATAGAATAGTGAAGAGCAAAGTAGAGGTAAACTCAATGCAGAGTGAATGAAACCAGCAATAACACATTGCAGAATCTACATTTTCAAGGTGCCAAATTCAAGTACATTTAATGTTGTCATAGCAATGAAGATGGAAAGAAGTATATAGCACCCATTTCAAGCACTACTTGCAGGAAGTCAAAGGAGGAAGACTCAAACATTGCACATCCAAGTTTAATGAGGTATTAAATTTATTTAAATTAAAGTGCATTTTATAAAGTTGAAGGAGGTATAATGAGTTTTATTATTAAGGTTGAATCTAATTAATTCTTGATACTTGATATTTTTTAGAGGATCCATATCACCATGAGTGAGCTGAGTTTTAGCAGGTGTGGCAGGAGTGAGGGCTTGAATTTTATGGGCAGGAATATCAGCAAAGGTGGTAGAGGTAGAGCAGGTACATAAGGGGTGGGTGGGAACCTCGAGCATGCATCAAGCGAGGATCCAGAGGAAGGCGGTCAAGCTGCGACATATTTGAAGGTGAGCATCATGCAGGGTCCTGACCCTACTCAGAAAGACCCTGATAAAAAATATACGAAGGACAATGCGGGGCCCAAGAAGTGGTTGTCTTTTTCTAAGACTCTTAGAGGAAAAATAAATTAGGTTCTCTTTGTTCCGTCCCTAGTTCCATTAAATAATAAAATTTCGGCCCCGGCAAGTTCCATGAGCCCTTTTCTTTCAATGGAATAATTCTCCCTGGTAGGTAAGTTTTTAGGAGGTAGGTCGGACATGGAGACTATCAAGGCTTGGGCGATGGGTAAATGGTGACCGGTAGGCATATTGGAGTTGGTAGCTCTAACTCGAGGATTCTTCATTATCCGTTTTAACAATATGGAGGATGTTAACCGCATTTTAGCAGGAGGTCCTTGGTTTCTGGGCAAAAGGAGCCTTTTTCTTAGACAATGGGGTGAATATTTTGACCCTAAAAAACAAAATATTAACATTACACCTATTTGGGTTTGTCTCCCGAGTCTACCTGCCCAATTATTTAATGAATATTGGCTGCAGGGCATAACCAGAACTAGAGGGGACCTTATCTCCATTGACCATGCGACCTTGGCCAGGGCAAGGATGACTCATGTAGGAATCTGTGTAAATGCTAATTTGAATAATGAATTTCCAAGTTTTTTGGAACTAGAGTATGGATAATACTATTGAAAACAATTGATAGAATATGAGAACAGGTCAAAATTCTATGTAGAATGCAAAAATAAAGGACATCTATGCAATCAGTGCCCTACCTTGGCAATGAATAGAGAAAAGCAGAAGCAAGAAATGCTAGATGGAGGAAATTTGAGGAGTTTCCCTGGTAGAGGTGATTTCAATCAGGCAAACTATGTCTACCAAAAAAGAAAAGAGAGGGTGCAGGGTCCCAACAAGACAAAGGAAAAAAATAGGTATTTGGCAACCAAAATACTCAGGTAAGTTCCAATCCTCTAGTTTCAAATAAATTTTCAATTCTATCCAATATTGGAGCAGGAGGATTATCGAAAGATATGGAATCCCAGAACCTTTAGGCTAACCTTTCTGACTCTCTAGAATACCCATCCAAGTCAGGATCCTCAAACTCTAATGCTAAAATTATTGTAAGCCTCACGGGAATCACAAAGCCAAACTCTAATGCCCGATATCTAGAATCCCCATCCAAGTCGAGATCCTTAAACTCCAATGCTGAAAATTATTCAAGCCCAGTGGGCATCCCAAAGCCAAACCCTAATGCTGAAGAACTTAGGAAGAAAGTTGAGGCATTGGAAAATAAAAAATCTAATCTCCCTAAAATCATCACTAGGAGCCATGTGAATCCTACTGAGGGGTCGTCCAGCAGACCAAGGGAATATAGGAAAAAAGGAGAATATTTGGATGTAGGGGTGGAGATATGTGAAACTCTTTACACTGAGGAATATGTTAGTCCGGTTCTGCAACAAATTTCCTCCTCCTAGTTTAGTCCTAAACAAACCATTAGAACTATGAAGTCTCCTACATTTTTTGGCAGTGAAAAAAGAAGAGGGAGAATATCAAATGCTAAGCATCAAAAAATTAAAACTGATAATGACATTGCCAATGGAAAATAGATAACCTTGTTTCAACAGGTTATTTCGGGTTTTAAAGACAAAAAATTAGGAAAACACCCTCAAGGGAGGGGGATAGGAAGAAATCCCAAACAATCTAAATGAAGTTCCTCTCATGGAACGTGAGAGGCCTCAATGGCATTCCCAAACACAAGGAATTCAGTGCAATAAGAAATCAAGTGAATCCAACTATTATCATGTTGCAAGAAACAAAAACTGATGAGATTTACTTAAAAAAAAATAGCAAAAAAAATATGGAATCAAGGGGAGATGGTTTTTAAATCATCTAGAGGAGCATCTAGAGGCCTTATGACTTTGTGGGATCCTCGGATAGTAGAAGGCACCATTATTCAGAAATATGATAGGGTTCTTAGTGTTTTATTTAAGGAAATAAACAACAACAGGTTGTGGATCCTTTCAAATATTTATGTCCCGACTTCAATTCAAGGGAGAGCTCTACTATGGGAGTACTTAGGCAATCTGAGTGAAATCTTCCATAATGTCCCCTGGATTCTAGCTGGGGATTTTAACACTCCTATTTACCCTTCAAAAAAAATGGGTGGAAATGGACCACCTATCAGGAGCATGGATGAGTTCAATGACTTTGTGAACTCCAACATGTTGATGGATGTAAAACTTAGAGGAGTGAATTATACCTGGAGCAATCAGCGGATAAGGTGTCATATCATTCAAGAAAATCTTGATAGGTTTTTTCTATCAAAGGAGGCTACAACTCTGTTCGGTGATTCTACCCTGCAAGCCCTTCCTAAAATTGCCTTTGATCATAATTCTATTTTTTTGGATATCCCTAACTCTTTGTCCTTCAAAAAACCTTTCATATTTCAATCTATGTGGATCAAACATTTCAATTTCAAATATAACTTAATTTAGTGGTGGTAGCAACCTGTCAAGGGTAGTGTAACTTTTAAAATTGCTGGCAAATTAAATTTTGTTAAGGAAAATATTCAAACTTGGAACAAAGAGGTCTTTGGGAACCTCTTTGAAAATAAAAAATAGGTTGTTGAAAGTTTGAAGATAATTTATCAGAAGATTCAACATGATGATGCTGATGAAACTACTAGGCAGGAGGAACAAAAAAAACTAGGAGAGTTTCATAATATTTTGGCCTGTGAGGAAATCTATTGGAGGCAAAAATCAAGGGCTCTTTGGTTGAAATATGAAGATTCAAATTCCAAGTTTTTTCACGTCACCACGCTTAGAAACAAAAGCAATACAAGATAATTTTTTTTTAAAAAGCAGATGGTTCTATTACTCGGGACTTAACAAAAATCAAAAAGGGGGCAGTAACATATCTCAATTCTATCCTTGGTCAGGAATCGTAGTGCAATGAGGAGGCCAAATATATTCTCTTGCAAACCATTCCTAACATAATAAATGAGGATATAAACCTTAAGCTTCTAGCTCCCTTTTCTGATGAGGAATTAAGGAAGCCTTGTTTAGCATAGAGCCAGACAAAGCCCCGAGACCTGATGACTTTCCCCCTCATTTATATCAATATTTTTGGGACATCGTAAGTAAGGATGTAATTTCTACTATTAGAGAATTCCAAGGAAGCAATAATATCCCAAAATCTCTCAACTCTACTTTTATTTCTCTAATTCCTAAGAAGCAAACCCTTGAATCTATGGCTGACTTCAAGTCAATGAGTCTGTGCAATATTTCTTACAAGATCCTAAATAAATCCATTGTAAATAGAATGAGATATGTTCTTCCCCGCATCATAGATCCATGCCATGGAATCTATGTCTAGGGTAGGTCAATATTGGATGGAGTTATCACAGTTCATGAAGCTCTGCACTCTTCTCATAATACTAACAGGTCTATTTTTACCCTCAAGTTTGATATGAAAAAAGCTTTTGATAGGCTAAATTGGGACTTTCTGATTACTGTCCTCTTTAAGTTTGGTTTTCACCACCAATGGGTTAATTTTATCAAACAATGCATTTCTAAAGCATGGTTCTTGATTCTGGTAAATGGAACAACTGCTGGTTACTTTCAAAGTCATAGAGGAATTTGGCAGGGGGACCCTATCAGCCCCATGTTATTCATCATTGTCATAGAAGATTTAGGCAGAACCATAAAAAATGTTTGCAGTTCAAGGCTAAAATCAAGAATCAAGGCAACATATCTCACTAGGGATATTTCTCACCAACAATTCATCGATGATACCCTTTTATTGACTAAGGCATCGGTGGTTGAGGCTAAAAGAATTAAATATATACTACAACTCTACGAGGACGTTGCTGGTCAGAAAGTTAATTTCAATAAAAACAATTTATATTTCTTGAACACACCCATTTAGAGGCAAGGAAGGATTGCAAAAATTTTAGGGTTTGATATAGCAAACCTCCCCACTTTGTATCTTGGTCTCCCTCTTTTCATTGGTTCTTTGAGAGAGTCAATGTGGGACAGGGTTATTGAAAGAATTCAAAAAAAACTTGTTGGATGGAAAGGTCATCTTTTATCTCAAGCAGGAAATTTGACCCTCACTAAGGTCTCTCTTTAGACATTCTAGTCTATTTCCTCTCTATTTTCAAAGACCTTGTGAAGGTTTTCTAGAAAATTGAGAAACTCCAAAAAGAATTTTTATGGACTAGATCAGAGGAGAAAAAAAGGATACACCTTGTAGGATGGACCAAAGTGTGTAGACCCAGGGAAAATGGGGGCTTAGGTCTAAGGATAATTGCTCCTATGAATTTAGCTTTACTAGCTAAGAATGTGTGGTGCCTCATTTCTAGTGAAGAAAATGAATGGACAACTATCATTAAACGAAAGTATCTTCAAAATATGGAATTTCTAAGTGTCTTAGTTCCAATCAGAGGTTCTGCTTTTTGGAAAGAAATTCTCAATTGTAAGGAAATCATAAAAAAAAATTAAGATGCGTTTTAGGCAATGGTGATAGGATAAATTGCTGGAATGATAGGTGGGCTAAGGAAGAACCACTAACACAATATCCTAACTTAGCCCGAATCAGATATATCACGAAATAAATCATTGGTAGAAAAGTATTCGATTATATGGTTGAGGACAGAGGCAGAATGAAGTGGAAACAAATAAGGATTCAGGGATTTCAAGTGGAATTAAATTATCTTTGTAATATTCTCGAGCAACAATTTATCCCCATGAGACCCAAGGAATATCAAGGGACCTGGGATCCTACAGATAATGGGTAGTTCACTGTTAAATCAACTTACAAGCTTCTGCTTCATGACGAGGATTTTGTCCTCCAAAAGGACTTAGTTTGGATAAAAAACTTAATTCCAAAAATTGTAGTCTTTTCATGGTTGGTTATCCAAGGAAGAATTCTAACCATTGATAATATGATGCGTAAAGGTATTTGTATCACTAATCGCTTTTATTTGTGCAAGGCTAATTGGGATACCATTTATCACATTTTCCTTGAGTGCCCTTTTTCCTTGACTGTCCTAAGTGGGGTTTTTCAAGCCTTCAATATATCCTAGGTTAAACCAGCCATCGTACTTGATTTTTTCATCCAGTGGCCTTACCCCTTTTCAAGCCAAAGACTTATATACATGTGGAAAATTTGTCTCAATCACTATCTTTGGTAGGTGTGGTTAGAAAGGAACCATAAAGTCTTTAATGAGTCTATCCATGATCATAAAACTATCATTGCCAGGATCCTATCCTTTGCCAACAAGAATGTGAACCTTATCCATTTTGATAATCATAAAACTCATCTGTAGGAGACAACAATTGCTCAATATTTAAGCTTAACCTTGTTAGATGAGTCTGTGCCTAGGGTAGTCAACCCCAGAGCCAATGTTAAGTGGTCCCTACCTCCTATGGGTTGGTTTAAGCTTAATTTTTATGGAGCGGCTAAGGACAATCCTGGCAGATAAGGCACTTATGGCATTGTGCAATATCATAATGGGAATATGATGCTTGCATTTTCTAAATATTTGGGAACAAGGACAAACAACGAAGCTAAAGCTAGAGCTATGTGGAGAGGCCTTCAAATGACTCAAGACTTAGAAGGCAATTTTATCATATAAGGAGACTCTATGCATGTTATAAATCTCCTCAATAATTGGAAAAAACCTTCTTGGAGGATTAAAATAATTGTTGAAGAGGCTAGGATCCTTTTCCATGGAAGACAGGACAAAAAAGCTGAACATGTATTTCGGGAAGCTAAAAAAATTATTGATAAGCTGGCCAATTTGGGTGTCGATGGTGACAAACTTTTCAAATGGGAACAGGGTGTCCCGAGCGAAGTAGAGGAGCTTATTCAACAAAAATTCCAAGAATGATAGTTGAATTTACCAACAGGGAAGGCACTGTAAGTTCGAAGACTCGGAGTATTGCTGCCTCTTTTTTGAAATGGACTCACAATAAAAATTATCCAAACTATCAGTATTCGTGGATGCTACTTGGAAATACCATAAAGACTAATTGGGACAGTCACATGTCAGATAACATGGCTCATAGTCATCTTAGTAATTTGAGGTTGGTTGATAATCATAGGGTAGGAAAGAAACAAAAATATAAGACTTCGAACCAGAGCCACGTGGACCACCAGATAGCCACCACCATAAATCTAGCCAACAGGTTCACTTCTCCAAGGCTGATTGGCCAAGATAGGATGTGGTCCCAAAGCATGTCATATATGGAAGAAAGCAATTACCAAAGAATTATTAAGAGTAACTGTCAATACAGAGCTTGTGGGAGTTTTTTTTAGTACTCTGCTATGTGTGTCTACAACTTTTTATTTCTCCACTATTTCAAGGAAGGGATCTGTGTCTATTTCTTTTTTTGTAATTATGATGCATGTGTGTTTTCTCGGGGTATACCCAAAATTTTGTATGGGAAGTTTCTTTTTGATAACAGGCTATGTGCCTTACCGAATGTAATGGCTTTGGCGGCATGTAAATTTTACATATATAGGATCCTTAGTAAGGACATGTTCATCAACAACCCTGGGCTGATTTTTGTAAAAGGTTTTGGGTCAACCTATAAAACCCGATATTAATGCTATAGTATCTTATCTACCAAAAAAATATATATTTGGAGATATAAGGATATAGTACAACCTCAGATACATTATTGAATATTTTAAATGCATTTTTAAAGCTTGGAAGATTTAATTAAAAGTATTTAGTTTTATTTTATTCAAGCATTAGGATTATTTGCAAATACTTGCTTTGGAGGAAAAAGGAATTCTATGTTTACAATAGGAATATTAAATTTTCAAATAATCATAATTTCTAAATTTCCAAATAGGGAGATATAAGGAGTTCTACACCAAAATTGAGACCATTGAAATTTAGAAAAAATTACTTTTCAGATTTGAGAGAAGATTTTATAGCATTGATATAAAGTTAGAAATTGCATTTAAAATTTGTCTCTTGTTCTAATTTATGTGATATTATAAATCCAAGTAAAAGGTCTTGAAACAAATAACCTTATCTAAAAATTGAAGGTGCATAATCATAATTTATTTATAGCTTTCTATTTATTCTTTCATAAGGAGAAATTGGGTGAAAATTTAAATTTGAACATTAGGGAGATAAAAGGGATTCAACTCAAGGAAACTAAGAAAGCTAAGCATACTTTCAAAACATATTGCACTCAAAATAATTTGGTAGATTCAAGTATTTTACAAAACTTGAAGAATTAAAAAGATCTTATCAAACTTGATCTTTTACCAAAATACTTGAAGTTAAAAGGTATTCTACCTAGAGATTGGAAAATTAAATTCCTATAAAACATTGATTAAACATTAAGATTCTCAAAGTATTCTACAAATTGGAAAATTAAATAAGTTCATTAAGTTTTATCTCAACACACTAGGGAGTCATAAGGTAGACAACTTAAAAGTTTTGAAAGATAAAATAGTTTATCAAACTATTTTCAATACATAACACTAGGGAGTTATAAGGAATTGCACTTCAAAGGTTAATTTAAAAAAAAAAAACCTGGATGAAATACTAAGGAATGCATTAAATAATGAGGAACTACTTCATGAATTGAAATCTTATTGACAAACCTTAATATGTACCCTTGATGGATACAAATATTTATCCACTAGTAAAAAGAAAAGATTCTCATTGTTCCTCAAAGAAGCAAAGAAAGAAAATTTTATGAAATTAATTGGTTATCTTCATGAAGTACTTTTTAGATCTTGGTGGAATGCTCAAAATATAGTTATATTTACATCATAATAATGTTTAATGATATATCTATCATTAATTATTTTTGAACTCTTTCAAAACATGAAACAAAATAACAATCCTAGTCAATATTATTGTGATGATATACTAACTCATCATGAAGAAGATATATCACTAGAAAAATTGCAAGAAGCATGACAAAAAAGAAAATATGAAAAGTACATTCAAGATAAATGCAGATAAAAGTAAGCCAAAGATAGCATTTTATGAAGATACTAACTATTTACTTGATCACGATACAGAGAAGAAGTAGAATGAACAAAGTAAAAAGGGAGAGCTCAAATTCTAGAATCAATATGAAGACCATATTGAAGACTAAAGTCTTCAATAACCAAATCATGTCATACATGGAGGTTTTGGAATATATTACATTCTTTGGTACATGCTTATTAGTTAGCTATTATCATAGTTATAACATTGAATTCTTATTTCATTACTTGTGGTTGCATTTCCTTTAATTGTATAGCTTCAAAAGCTAACAAATAGTTGGATGCAAATAATTATGCAAAATTTGATACATTATAGGATAGGGTTAAGTGTAAGGAACCTTGTTGGATATATCATGAATAGTCATTTTTTAATTTATGGCTGACCAATTCAAAATAGTTGTTGTAAAAGGTGGTGCGATGATCACTTATTTATCATAGATTATTAGGATTTGAACATTCATGGACAAAATATTAAGAATAAATTATATAAAAACTAAAAAGTAAAATATCTATATCAAAGTAAGATGATAAATTTTATTTATGCAACAATGGTCATTATATATGGGTGAGAACTTCAAGTTGGCATGAAGATCATATTATTTAGTAAGACATTATCAATAAATAAAATTTTGTATTAAACAATTTAAGTTTTATGTTGATTGTAAAAGAAGAATATCTTCTTAGACTTGAAACAATGGTTTAAATGTCATAACCTATACATTATAATAATATCTCATCTTGTAAGTAATGAAAGGATTATGTGATGGGCAAAAACCTTGGTTTTATGATAGGTTAGTAACTTAGGATGCAAGTATGAGGAAACTAAGAAATGTATCAAGATAGTTTATTATATTGCTCAAGACAGAAATTTCAAATGACCTTTTTTATAAGCATACTATATGAAAAACCACTATGTTAACATACTTATATTCCTTGTAGATATCTAAACATGTATGAATGTAAGCACAAAATCAATAAGCATCATGAGAGTTTTCTTTTTTAATCATTCTTTCCTAATAATAAAGTATCAAGTTATTAGTTGTAAAAATATAAATATTATATTTGTTTGTTAACATCTCTATGAATAATTAGTATAGAATTAACTAATTTAGGATGTTGTTAGGTTCCCATCCTCTCTAATGATGTTTCACATTTCATTACTTATATTTAAATTATTAAAACTTAAAAAAATATATTGAATTAAGAGTAAATAAGACTTGTAAGCTTTGATTGGATTTAAAATACCCTTAAGACTTATTTATTAAAAATATTGTACATATTAATTTAAAATTATTTTTTGTTATATTATAAAAAAAAATCATGCTAAAGTAAATTTATTTTAAAAAGTCTTAATAGATTTTAAAATACATTCTACAAAGATCAATAAAACATCTATATTAAAGTTTCGAAATATTTTATTTGAGTTTATAATAAACTACATCATTGATACTGAAGTTACTATCTTTCCTTCTATGTACACAATTAAAAAATAACTACATTGCATTTTCATCAAACTAAGAATATTTTAAACATGACATTCATCAAAAAGCATGCTATAAACAAACCAATGGAAAACATATTTTTTCATAATAAAATGCATCCCTCTAAGAAATATTTAAAACATACCAAAAGCTATCATCATATACAACTAAAAATATTTTTATGAATGCATTAATATATACCCAAATTACTTTTGTCAAACCCACATAATATGACCAAAAAGATCATTGATATATATATGTTAACTCTTTAAAGTTTAAAAGCATTACGCATATCAAACTATCTCATAATTCTGTGTTGTCTATTATACATAGGAAAAAGACTCATATTCTATTATCCATGCATGGCCTACCCCTCTTTGAATATGAATCTTGAACCACTTATCTAGAGTATCCAAAACTTACTATTAATACCACTTAAGATGTATAAAAAGTAAAATAACTTTTACTTTATCCATAAGAATTGTGTATATCACATCACCTTGTACTCCACTAGGTCTAATATGTGTGGGAGCAATCATTTACGTGGATATTCCATAAATTCCTAAAGGTATAAGCCAACAAAACACAAAATGATAATGATGATATTATTTTGAAATATTTCTTAATATTTTTTGATGGAGGTATCATATAAAATCATGGGCCACACTGGAATATGCTCTTTTTTAATGGTCAAGTGTTTGTGGGTAGGTTGTTCCAAACAATCAAATTCTATTGACTTCATATTTAAAAAAAAACTTGACTCAAACCCAGAAGGAAAAAGTGGGAGAGGTTCATTGTTCATGGTCAAGTTCTTGTGGGTGGGTTGTGAAAAACAATCAAATTCCATTGACTTCATCTTTATCCAACAAAATAGAATTTGTAAAGGTTCTTAAAAAAAAAAGAATATATGTGGGCCACACCAAATTATTTTTTTAAAGTGTAAAGAATATAATTTGTTAACTTTTTCACATATAGTTTATATATAACAAAATGTTATTTTTAGGTCTGAGGTGTAGATCAATTGGTTCAATCAAAGGTGAAGGTCCAAGTTTTAAATCTCAAGCGTCGTCTAATCAAACGCTTGTTCCTTTCCTAGTGTTTTCACCAGTGCAAAAGGTTTTAAAAGATTGTGGCATGGTGGTAATAAGGATAGATTGTGCAAAACATTGTGTAACAACTTGTAGAGCTTGTCCTCTTCCTAGTGTTTTCAGTATTGTAAAAGGTTTAAAATAATTGTGGCATGGTGGTTATAAGGATAGATTGTGCAAAAAACTGTGTAACAGATTATAGGGTGAACAACACAAAATACTATGAAGAACATGAAAACTGGACTACCTATCCAAATTCATGACAGTTATCGATTCTAGTAAGTAAATTAAAAAAAATATTAGATTAATTTATATATTTTCTCATATAAAATAAAAGTTTATAAATCCTAATTTATAAAGTTGAAAGGCCTTATATTTAATATAATTGAAATTACATACATTTCTAGTAAACTTGATGCAAATATGAAAATTGCAGCCTTAAGCATTGACTAATTTTATTTATTAACCAATTGTACTTATATAGGCATCTCATGTCCTATTATAAAATTGTCTTTGGGTCAAAACCCATCAGCCATTACCATGTGCGCCAACTAACAAACAACCATAAGCATTTAAAACTTTATTTATAAGGTGGTTGTGTTTATCATATGGTGGCTATGTTTATCATATGTTTCTCATGTGTTTTCTAGACTACTATTTTATATTATTTACATTTTTTATTCTTTACTTTTATTCTATACTTTTACTTTGTTGTTAAGCTTTAGCCTCAGTATGCCCTTTTGCTTTAGGAATCATAAGTTTTTGAAGACCATTGGTATTCCTTCCTTGAAACTCCCCATCCCTACATATTGTGTTTGGTGGTGGTCGAGGTGAGGTGGTGTTTTTTGGGAGCTTCGATTAATGGAGATCAAACAGATTAATGGAGATCAAACAACGCGCGGTATGAATTTTCATCAAGATGGCATTAGATTATGCAGAGGAGGCAACTCAGATGTCCGGTGGGATTATTTTTGAGTTTGATGTTGTGTTGTAGAACTACCTCGGTTCTTCCATAGGTCTTCTCGGGATTCTTCGACCACTCTAGCCCTCCTAGTTTGTGGTGTTGTTTATTGTGTGTTTTGTTTTGTGCTCTGCTATTTCATGCTTTAGTGCACTAGTTTTCTTTGTTCTTTGTTCTCTATTGTAAAAGGTTTAGGGGCCCCTTTCAAAACCCTCTTATCTTAATATTACAAAAAAAAAATCCTTTAATATTCGTTATAATACTATTTTATAACATTATTATATATCAACCTTTTTAATACTTTTACTATGGTTTATAAATTATATTAGGTTTCTTCAGTATAAAATTTATTTTAAGTGACAAAAATTTTCTTTAATCTACATTGAAATTAATTGGTAGATACAATAAACACATCCACTAGGTTTTTTTATCTATCTATATAAAATAAAAGTATAATTTTGAAAGGATTGATCTTTTCCTTTTACATCAACTTTATCACATTGACGTATATAGCCTATTTGGTACCTCCAAGAATTGAACTTTAGTGTGGGCTATATCATTCATATGTCCCAACCATTGAATCAAATATTCATTGGCTTGGTTTTTTTATATATATATTTTTGAGTACTTGTATCTATGTTGATAAGGCTTTGACATTCATATTGAAATTGCTTTAACAATGAATCAATTAAGTAGGAAGATCATTATATAATTTGTTGTAGTTTACACTTTATGAAAATGAGTTTTAAGTAAAAAATTCTCTTAAAATGACTAATATATGATAGTGTGTGGGTGCATGTATATATTTCTTGTTATCAAAATCCAACCTCATAGTAGTTAGACCCTATTTCACTCCAAATTTTGTCATATAGAATATGTTGAGCTTAAATTAACAATGAGTTAATTAAATGGCACTGGTTCTTTAAAATTTACCTAAGTTTTAACTTTATGTTCACTAAAATTTACCTAGGTTTTTATTTTATTCAAATGGGTCTTGTGTAATATATTTTTTTGATGTGACTAATTATTTTTCCCATCCCATGGTACAAATACTTCACTCATTTGGTTATTTGGTATAGGAGGTGTAATAATTGGTTGTTAAATATTACACCTTTGGGAAGCCATGGCTTCATATCGGTACGAGTATTTTAATATTAATAGTGGTTATTCTCCATTAGAGAAACATTAATCAATCATCTTAACCATATTATTTTATTCCATGTATCATTTTGTGTAAGGAGAATTATTGTTTATTTTTCTAAAGCATATTTAACTATATACAAATCTTGATAGGATGGTAGTTAGAAAGGAGTTTTGATTATCTATATTTTATTAGATCTATTTTAGACAATGGTAAAAAGCTTCAATTAAGTTGTATGGATCCATTAAAAGTATGCTAGAGCACATTAAGTGTTATGAGAAAGTGATGATGTTAGTTTTTGTCTAGTTCTCAATATTTAAATATGTGAACAACTCCTATATATTATTATTCATGTGAGGCTTAGTGGAGGAATGATAAGACTATATGGAAGAAAAATTGGTTAGGGCCTTATGGGATCACCTTACTACAAATTATATTTGATAATAGACCTAAGATGTATTTCAATATTAGATAGGAATGAAAATTTCATAAATTCTAAGATCAACAAGGAATATGACACTATAAATAGTGGAATGACTATTATAGATTAGGTGGATTTTGAGGTAAATGTAATAGTACAAAACTATGTTGAGGATTATAAAAGGATGAACATTTATATGAGAGTGGCGTAAAAATGCAAAGTAGTGTGTAAATAGTTTAAAGAGAAATTGATTGGATCAACCTAAAAATTGGAAGTCTATGGTTTTATTGGATTTTTTAAGGACACATTGCTTGAAGGGGTCTTTATTTTTTATTTTTTTAACAAAATGATATACATAGGATGTTACAGAGTGTCCTAAGATAGATATTTTATCCCATGCATGTTTTCTCAAATATACAATAGGGATTATAATCCCACACCTTTGCATCCTACTAGTCTATGTGATCATTTGGAATTTAAGAATAGACTTCATCAATAGATAAGTTTGAATTGAACTAATTATCATTAGCTACATAATTATGATCCTTATTTGGCTTAATGGAGGGTACATGCTCCATTTGGTGAATATGAAGAGGTTCAAATATAATTCTTAGCTTGGTCTTATATCTAGTTCTATACAATATACGTCTCTAATCTAGGTACAAATATCCTTTGATATTAGCAAAGAAGTCTCTTGGCATACAAATGCCATATGTAGCTAAGATTTTGATCACCATAATATCTTGTCAAACTATAAGATCTCGATAATCTTGTAATGTGATTGAAATATCCCCTACCAACCTAAATATCTACATTAGACTATCATCCAACTGAATCACCCTATTATTGACATGTTCATCTACCAACCCTAGTGCATATTCTACTATTTTGGGTATGACTAAGGTGCTTTATCCAAAATCCTGCAAGCAATTATGGATTAATTTGTCCCCATAGATCAGGATCAAGTAAAAGGGTATGGAATTGGCTCAGTTTTTCTCAAGGTTGGATATCCACAATATTACACATGTCTTTTGCTTACCTAATGCTTTCTATCTCTCTAGAGATTCTTCCAAGTATCATATTTGTTCAAGAATGGGTATGACATGCTAAAAAGGTATTATCATAGTAGACTTATTCAAATATCCTACCGTATTAAATGATCCAATTGAGTGGAGCTTTTGTATCATGCTTGATGCCCACTAAGGATGACACTTCTATATAGTAAGTTTGGGAGTTATTTCCAGTTCAAGAATTAGTGCACACTACCTTGGGGACTCTAGAGCATTATTTCTAGCAACTATTTAGAAGTTCTACATTCTTTGGTTATGTGTGACTATGGGGAAAAATCTTTTCCTAAAATATATTGGTCTCCTTTAGGGATTGAGATTTTTTTTATTAGTATATCCTTACTCCTCATTAGTATTCCTCTTAGATTTTGTCATATAGTCAAATTGGACCTATGGCTTGACAAGAGATAAAGTATATACTTCATGAGACATTGCATATACTTCTTCCTCATCCCAAGTTATCAAATTTTGCTCTAGAGTTGAGGAACTTGTCCCATAAAGAGCATTTTTTTGGCTAAATTGGAGAGTTTTGGTTTTGTATTTGTGTATTCAACCTTGAGTTAGAGGTATATGGTTGTGTTTGTATATATTTTTTAGATGCAACCATGGTCAATTGAGGATATTTTTTAAGATAGGTATTGGGATAGGGGTGGTACCATGCGTTAGGGTCCTCCATGTAGTTGTTTTATGTGGTGACTCTATCCCTAGTAGGGTTAAGGGAAATATGTTCTGAGGACATCGATTAAAGAATTATCTGCTAATTTGAGGTTTGGATTTTTTTAAATACTGTTTATGACTAGGAAAATTTCCATCCTTATAATATAATTGAAATTATGATTTGTATTTAAAACTAGGGCTTAATTGGTTTAGAAAGTTGTACAAGAATTCAAAATTTTCCCTCTAAAATTGAGTGAGGGATATGTTTACATTTATTGTTGATGGGATTGAGGTCTTTGGATTTGGATCCATAATTTCAATATGACTTGAGACGTCTACAATTTTTTCCAATTACATCTACTATAAATTCTCTAGAGAGTAAGCACTCGATCCATTTACAATCAATATCATTAGACTTGAGGTCTCTGGTATAGGAGCTTCCATTGGAATTATTTTTAAGGCACCAACTAGTTATTTTTAATTTCATGACTATAAAAAAATCACCTATTGGTCATGAAGGTTCCTTGCTATGGAAGGTAAAATGTTGGTGGTAAAACTTGATTGACCATTATTATCAATTTTAAAAAAATTGAGTTTTGCTAGGTCATGTAGATTCCTTCTTGATTGAATGCTCAATGGAGCTTCCCAAAGTCTCATTTTAACCTACATGAGTCATTGGATTATGATTTAGTATATAGTAGAGGGCTTGCATAATTACCATGTGTCTACTTGTTACAGGCTTAACCAAGTGTGAAAGGAATGATCTATAGGCATTAGCATTACAATATTTCAACCAATGATGTGATGCTTTTGGGCCATCATAAAAAAGGTTTAGGAATAAGATACTAGTCATAGAACATTATAATAAAAAACTTTCATGAATTTTATAATCTACATGTTTTCTCCTTTTTAAAACCTCAAAGGCTACTAATGCATTTTCCATATGTGTAGGCTTTTAACTAATGGTGGAATTTTTGAAGGATGAACCAAAATAAAAATGTCAAAAATAGGTTATGGGATCCATAGGGATCATTTGTTACAACCTAAATATCTTTGATTTTTCTATCCATTTTTACCTTTGAAAAATATTTCTTCAATGCTTCAGTACGAGTACTAAGTAAATGAGGATATAGTGGATCACCTTGGTAAAGTCAATGGGATGATTTCATGTATCTAAAAAAGGATTAATTAATAAAAATACAATATTTTTTAGTGCTATAACAACATGTAAACCAATCACAACAACCTTCAAAACCAATTTATCAAAATATATCATGGTGAAAACTTTAAAAAACCTTAACAAATGCTTTGTTCATATCTAATTTATCAAAATATTTTATCTTGGTTTTCTTTGGAATTAATTAATTAAAGATGACATTATTATAGCATTATTTTTATTGGCCTCTTCAACTAAAATCAACATATCACGTTTTAACAAATTCTAAAAAAATAAAAAAAAATTGTTGAAAAACTATCTCTTGTAGCTCCTCCATAGATATCTTCCTCGTCAAGCTTTCATTTTGTCCTTACATCACAATTTATGGATTAAATTACAAAAAATTACCTTAATCATCCTCATATTGACCACTATTTTATGGATTGTCTTTAAAATAATAAATTGGTTCCTTTCTAACAACTTATTCCTAAACATTTCTTCCATAAAATATTTTTTATTTGATGAAAATACAAACCTATTTTTCTTATAACATTAGAAAACTTGGTGATTATGTCCCCTTCCTAAAGCCATCTCTCCCTAAAATTGATCCCAATATGACTCTTCCCTTTTAATACTTATAATGATCATAAAGCAATTATATTTCTTAACCATGAGTATATTGATCAAGTCCATTGATTTCTACTCCCTTATAAATTGTTGAGCTTGAGTTTAGTTCTTTTTGTTTAATGTATATTACTAAAATATTTCCTATTTTAAATTTTTATTTACCCCTTTAGATATTTTATTCTTTGAAAAAACCTCTACATATATAATTTTTCAAAACTTACTTCAATAAACCATAGCATAACCATCTAGAATAAATTAAGTTCTTGAAGCTATGTAGACTAAAATTAAAATGGATATGAATGACCATTATTTAGCAAACTACATCTCAAAATAATAGGTTTGTGATATGATCCTACTCAGAACGAAATATCTAAATAGATCATATACTATGTTTGTAACCATGTATTAGACAATAAAAATTTATCCAATGTTTATGTTAAATTAATTTTTCCATTCCCTTGTTTTATTAAATTGTTTTGTTTTGCATAAGTAGTTAAGATACTTGATAGAAACCATGAGCTAGTCAAATAAGCAAATAGTGAAGGAAGGACAATATTGCATGTAGTTACATTTATATCTATGTGTCCATAAGAGATTGTTGAAAAGCTATTAGAGCCTAATATTTCCTTATCTTACAACAAGTACAACATCAATCAAGAGAGTGCACTTCATATAGTAGAAAAAGAAGGAAATTTAGGCTTTGTGAGATGCACGCTCAAGATTGCAAGAATACCCATGGAGATGGTAGATAAAGATAGACACCATTATTTTAATTTGGGTATAGAAAATGGTCGGTTGGTTGTTTTGAATGAACTATTTATATGAATTAGAATATTAATCAACATAAATAAAAGGAAAAGTTACTTTACACTAGACATAGTGCTTTAGAATCTTAATAAAATAGAATATTTTCTTTACTATCAATCTGTGAGTATTTCATTGCATATGTTTAGTTGATATTTTTTTATTACACTTATTCTTGGTTTAAATGGTTATAAAAATGGTGTTTTTGCACACTATAATATCACAAACTATTTAATTCAAACTTAAACATCTCTTTAGGAACTAAAATTCTAAGACATAAGTGAACTCACAGTTTAAAACACAATTTTAAAAATTAATGTAATAAAATATTTCATTTTTATTTTTAATAGAAATTAAAAACGCAATTAAAAACAAATAACGTAATAAAATATTAATTTTTCTCTTTAATATAAACTAAGTGGAATTATGCCTTTCTATAATGGAAGCAATTTGGGATGTTGTATAAAGAAAGGAATAAAATAGATTTTATTGTTGGAAGATATTTGGAATGATTACAATGATGTTATATTTATAAAATTTTGTTGCATCATTTCTTTTTAAGATTGTTGCTCATGACTCTACTTAAAAATCTAAGTAGAAAAATTACTTTGTTAGAGTTAAAGTTTTATTACATCTTTCTTTTATTTGAATTTTTTTAGATAACTTTAATAAGAATAAAATTTTGATATTGAATTATTTTTCTTTTAATTTAAGGGTCATAATGACCTTTGGACATTGATTGTACTAGTAAAAGGGAATCTCATTGGATTACTTATTTTTCCAATACAAGCTACTACTTCTTAAATTGAGTGTAAAATATCGATCTGTTTTTTAATCTAATGATATATGATCAAAGTAATGAAAGCATCAATTCCTAATCCTTAAAAAATTTACTTAAGTTTGACGCATGTTAAGATGTAGTTGGAGCACTCAAAGCTAAACATATATGTTCATACTTTGGGTCTTACATTAGTGATAAATATTGATTAGAAATTTCATCCTACATTTCTAGTTTTAACATTGGATTCAATATATTTGCATGTAGCAAATTTTATTAGAACTCTCTCTCTCTCTCTCTCTCTCTCTCTCTCTCTCTCTATATATATATATATATATATATATATATATATATATATATATATATATATATATATATATATATATATATGAGTGTTCTATATATAGACAGATAGATAGATATAGATATAGATATAGATATCATAATATTTTTTATCTGTCAACTATAAGATTGTTTGTTAATTAAATGGTGATGTCATAGATTTATTTAGCATTTAAACAACATAAATATAAAATTGAGAAAATACATAAATTAACTAATGTTATAGAGTATTACATTTCACATTTTGTATCTTGATTGTAATTATAGAAAGAAATTTTTAACATATTCACATAAGGGTTTTTATAACATTTAATGTAAAGTCCTTATGGGATATCATAATGGTATAGTTTTGGCCTCTCATTCGAGATATCCTGGTTGGTGGCTATGTGTGAGTATGTACAAAATAAACATTTAATTTAATATAACAATACCATACAACTACACAATACAACTAAACACATTGTGAAACTTAAATATATAAATAAGAGCCTTTAAATTTAAATGTTGCCATAATCTACAATATATGCAAATATTCTTTATTATCTTATGACACTTTAGAGTGAAAGTGAATTTTTCTACTAGTTTCTTCAATTTTAAATCTAAAGAGATTAAATATGGACTAGACATTTTTTTTTAATGAAGATACCTTTTTTATCTCCAAATTTCCAAAGTTATTGATTTGAACTAAAGTGGAGCTACCTTCACATAGCATTCAATGTTTTTTACAAAGTTAATTTGGTATGACTAATGATCCAAATCCATATCTTTTTAATGAATATATCTTTTTCATCACATTAAATTTTCAAACTTATTCATTTGAACTAAAGTAGGGTCATTGTTTTTTTTATGTAAAAGCTATATTTGATACAGATAAAAAGAGAGATTTGACAATAAAAATTTGATTATTTATATTCTGAAACACACTATAAATAGCTAGTTACATCCCCCATGGAGGATACTTCTGGATAATATTTGTATAGGATTGTATTAATTACAATGCCAGATAGTCTTGATAGAGATTCCACATGGAGGTCCAACATTTAAACATTAATCCTATAAATCAAAGAATAGCCACATAAATTACTGCATAAAGTATCATATTTAATATAATTAAAGGCTGACCACATAACATAAAATTTTATATTTAGTATTAATATCTATGGTTCCTCCCCACCACAAAAGTATTTGTCTCCAATGCATACAAAAATAGAAGGAAACTCACAAACCATCTAGTGGTGAGAAACAGATAAGAAGGAAGAGAATGGTATTCAATGAAGGAGAATGTTGAAATAGTAGAGAAGATGATGCAGAAACTGAGATAGCCAAAGATCGAGTAAGCCTAATGAAAAATATAATGTGGAACCAACTAATTTGATGTTTCCCTATGAAATTAGATTAGTCTTTCTTGTGAAGACATGAGCCAAGCTAAAAATATGAAATATTAAAATCCACCAAGAAAGATAATTCAATAGAGGACTAAGATAACTTTGATATGTAGGAGTACCGATGTGATGTCTATTGATCACATAAAAAGGATATAGTCTAGAAAATAGTTTTTGATATAGGAATCAAACCAAAAACCTAAAATCTAATTCAATAGATGAGTATCGAGTCTACCTCAAAACTTACCTTAGATAAAATAAGACAATATTGCTATAATACTTGCCTAATATCAAAGGTGGATTATTTTGACAGGAAACAATTGCTTGAGAGAAGAACCTACAATAATCAATTGTAAGTGTCCTTATGGTAACATTCTCATCCTATCAAAATGCATTCACTCCATGATACAACAAGTTGCTAACAAATTATGTTTCTATTATGTATTGCTCAAAAATAGATTTTCAAAAAGTATAAATAATTATTTACTCTTGATTGGATGATGCCTCGATTTGGGAGAAAAACAGAGCCTTATCATGTAGAGAAAAGGTAGATTCCTTTTTTACAATAAAATAATATTCCTCAAAATATTCTATCAAGTATTATTTTGTTTTAAAATATTAATATGTCCCTTCTCCCTTTGAAAATATAAGTTATAAAAGCAAATGTTAAAAATTTCAAGACTTAAAGTATCCTCCACATTTAAAATGTAATATAATATTCACAGAATGTGGCATAGCATTCCAAAGGTTCCAATGCACCATGTGTCTAGGTAATTGGCAAGGTGGTATGTTCTTGAAATTGCATGCATATATGACACTACATGTGCTAGACTAGGGATAAGAGTTCATCATTTTTTTAATATGTCGGTCATGTTGTCTCACACGTGATTTATTGGTAACCTATAAAACACAAATGTGCACATCAATTCAAAATAGATGAGCTATAGAAAACATGTAGAACTAACTTTGGTAAATGATGTTTGTTAAAGCCCAGAAGCCTTGAGGTAATCCATATATGCAGATGTGGTAACGATGATATCAATCAAGAAGTAGTATATCTATTTAATATTGGATCGAAAGTATCCACCAAAAGATGAGAAAGATAAATGCTTCAAAATAACCATGAAATATTTGAATTTTGGCTCAACTATGTTCATATTAAGGGATAGAAGGAAATTAGGATGAGCTTTTCAATGCAATTTTCAAGGCCAAAGTGGTTATGAATCAGAAGAGTTAAGCTTGTGTAGACAAGCATATGAAGCTTGTGTAGAGGTGGTATTTGAACACCTAACAAGGAAAAAATTAAAAAGAGTTGCACTATGCATATCAATGTAGGATAAAAATAAGAATGTACACATACTTAAGAGTGCTATTATAAGCATTGGGTGATGCACAATATGATACATCAAGGAAAAACTAGAGTACGACTAATTGTATGGATTCTCAAAGGAGAAATTGAAACTACATCATAACATGGAGCAGTGGGGATGTGAGCTATGAATCAAAGCTACACATAGGAAATTATCTAAGAAATAGAGGAAGTGGTGTCAGTGGTTACATCTAAAGTGGGGCACCATAGGGTTATCCTCTAACCAATACTCAAAAATACCTTGTTCATATTTGTATATTTCACATCATCTACAACCCTTCCTAAAATATATATAGGGAACACAATAGTAATTATACCTTCTTAACTATCATCTTCTTGCATTTTTTGTAAGTCTTGCAATTATTATTGATGTTAAATTTATCTCTAGGTTTCAACCAAAATATTCTCCATGTATTATTAGTCCAACGATATATCCATGTTTCACCATTGGTTTCCAAAGAAAATGTCATTAGATGATATTGAGGTTCTACTAATAATGTAAAATACAAGTCTGAACTAGAACTTTTCATAATGCAAAGACAATTTCACATCTAAGCACCATCTCTAAAATATTAAAAAATAACAAGGAAACTTTAAAAACATAATATGATGACACTTAAACTCGAATGCAATAAAAGGATATGGAAGGATGGAATTATAGTAGGTATAATTATAGAATATAAAATGTTATAGCTTTAACACATTGGAGGAGAGAATTATCAAGAGGAAAATTCTCCCTCATGGATTTTACGTAGGAATGAATTGCTTTGATAACAAAGTGATATGGACAATAAGAGATAAATATTTGGCAATACAAATTTGATTATTTACATTCCAAAACATACTATAAATAGTTATTTAAACTACCCATAGAAGATCCTTTCAAAGAATATTGGATAGGATCAAATTAATTACAATGTCAATTAGGCCTAACAAATAATCCACTTGGAGGCCCAGGTTTTAAATAATTATCCTAAAAAACAAAAAGTGGCCATGTAAATTATTACATTTAATATAATCAAAGGGCAACCACATAACATAAAATGTTATATTTAATATTAATATCTATCAATATTATATTATATCATCAATCAAAATATTATAATAATACGGTTCTAGAATTGTCCCTCAAAAAAAAAAAAAAAGATGTTGATAAGGAGTAAACCATCCATAATTGAGTACACATAAGAATAGAAGCTAATAGCAATAAAGATAATATAGTTGTATCTTGCTAAAATATACCATATATCATCACTTATTTGTGGGAGATCCTATCATGTGGTGAAATTCTGGGTGTGTCCTCCATTATATATTTTGAAGTAATGAGTTATTGAATTGGTTCATTACTATTTACTACCTTATTTTTTGTTTATTATTTGACCTTCTAAGGATCATGTATCATGTAAAAATGTTGATGACGTTTATCGATAACATATCCTAGTGTGTTGGAAGCTCCATGAACATGGAAATGAATGCATCTCAAATATAACAATAGATTATAGGTTAAATATTCTAAAATTATAATTCATGGAGGATCAAAACTAGTAAACATGTGTATGCATTTGAACTTCTACATACGTCTGAGAAGAATGAGTCTATAAACATCTTAGAGTTTTGGTTGTGTTCCTCCTAGGAAAACCCAGCAAAGAAAGCTTTCAAGATCTAGTGGAGGGGAATAAAAAAGTGTAGAATAAATCCAAAAAATGTTTAGCCATATGACATAACCAAAATAAGTGAATAATAATTTATAAAGCATTACAAAATTTGCATTCATTGGAAATACGTAACATCAAAGCTAGACATCAAAGCTAGACATTGAGAAGTTAATTTTTTTTAGAACTATTAAAATTTTACCAATAAGAGACTACCACTAGGCATTGGTAAATTTGACTTACAACTTGATATTGAGATTAGAGTCCAATAATAAAGGATACAAAATAGATCCAAAGAAATTAAATGGACGAGATTATATGGTCATTAAGCCATCACCAATCAATCCATATAGTGTAGGCAGTTATTCCCAAATTTATAAGGATCTCACATGGAATGGAAGCCACAAAAAATCTATAAGACTCTTTGAATGAATAGGGCAATTGCCCAAATCCCTAATATCTCTTATTTTTTTTATACCTTTATTTAAAAATGCTAGTCCTCAACAAAGCTAAAGGTTTATCATTATGAAGGATAAGTTTATTTCACCAAAGACTATTCAAATGAATTTTTAGGCCATATCTTAAGGATTCAAACTTCTAAGACAATAAATGAGAAACCAATTGTCAATATTTCCAATTATGGATAAAATGAATAGATCATTTAACCATAAAGTATGATGCATTAAGGGCCTTATCCTTCCAAGGGGTTTCTTTCCATTTACCTTTATGAGTAGCTTGGGATATTTTGTATTAGAATAGGTGTTTCCAACTTTTGTCTCTAGTGATGGCTCTAGTAATCCATTTCATAGCCAAAATTTTGCTCAAGGTAAGAGGATCAATAATACCCAGACCTCTGAAATCCTTTGGTTGAGTACAAAGATTTTAGAATATGGCTATCATTTCTACTTCCCAATCCTATTTGGTCCATAAAAATTTATGAATGGACTAATTAAATTTGCTATAGTTTTCCTTCAAGGGCATCCAATTGGATGAATAGTAAACATGAAACATTGCCATAACTTTATTTGCAACTTAAATTCTTCTTGTTAAGAAGATAAACCAAGTTGATGATGGATTGAATTTATTTTGAAGTCTTTCTATAACCCAATTCCACATATTTTTAGGAGAAATATTAATCCCATAGGAGATTCCCAAGTATCAAATAATCATCCCATGAGGGATGTGTAGTGACCCCGGGGAAGCGATGCACCATCCACTACTCTATTTGCAAATATTATTTGATCAATTTATACTTAATCACACATTAAATGAAATATACAATCGAAATACAAAGAAATGAATGGGTAATGTTTTTTATTATTGTTTTCCAAGTTCGGTTACATATAGATCCCTCTAAGGGATTCCCTTCATTTGATACAGATTTTACAAAATAGGGCAATAGATGTACGTTATCCCCTTGCAAGAGGAGATGTGCTCTCACAAGATTCCCAATGATACACATGGAACTATATGAGGGCTTAAAGATGCCTCCTTCTCTAGGCCTGATTCCTAGAGAGATCATTTTGCTTTCATATGTTGATAACCTATCCAGTAAACCTGTAATCCTGCAAGAATGAAAACAACAACAAACACTCAACTATCCGAGATTGCCTCCCTAGATGAGGTTGGTAGAAATAAACCTATTGATAAACAGAAATTTGCTTAATTATAATAGAAACTAATGTTATGAATGTGAATAAATGCAAAAAATCATATCTATGCTAATGTCGTCAAAACATGTAACAAGCTAAATAAATGAAAATGATGTTGAAGAACCCTAGACTAGGCCTGCGAGCCACTGTCCGAGACAGTGGCCACTAGATGAAAACTTGTTTCTATTGCTCCAAAGCTATGGATCTAGGCTTGTTGATGATGTTGAAATGATTGTTGTTTTCATCCGATGTGTTGAATATATTGTAGATGATAAACCCTTAATCAGCTAGCACATTATTTCTCCTCAAATACACTCTAAATTTCTCTCCAATTCAATAGGGCTCCGCTACAATAAAAGCTCTTCAAGTCTCAAAAAGCTCTCCTCAAAGCCTTTGAATTGATTACTTTGTAACCTTAGGTTTGCATCTTATAATATGTTTGGAGCCCTAGGTCAATGTACAAACCCTAGGACTAAATTCTACATGCACATTGGATGTTAGCATGAGAAGTTTTGTCTTTGTTTACCCTTGAGGGCCAGTTAGCTAATGTCTAAATATAAAATTAAGTCTTTCATGTAGACTGGCTATGATGAGGAATGCAAAGTTGTCCCCGCTTGACCTTATTGCATGCAAACTGCAACTTCCACTCAAGATTAGGTTAATTTTATGGCAAGTTGTTATTTAAGATTTAGTTGTTGTCGTCTGCAATGACTATGTATTGGCCACTCTAAGATTTAATGGCCAGAATCCAGTTGCTCTGGTTCATAGCGGCCAGACTTGGATGGGCTAAGACTACCCCAAATGAGTGGTGAAAACCACTTTTTACACTTGGAAGATCCCAAGGTTAAGTCACATGATCTATGAATGTGCTCATGTGAGTATTTATCCTAAACATGACATGTTTTAGGTGTCTACAAATGCCCCTTTTGTGATGAGTTGTGTTGTAAAAAGACAACGCAGAGCAAAAATGTAGATTGCTATGTTTGTAGGGTGTATGATGATAATTGATTTGATCAACATTGAATGGCCCAATTATGCAATATGGCACACACCCTTGAGTTATTACTTCCCATAGAATGGAAGACTTTTGTGAAATGACCAAAGGCATTAGGGTACCTTCGGAGCCTTTTATACAATGCTTAGGAGATAAGCTTAAGTCCAATCATAGTCTTGGTGACAATTAGGATATAAATTTAAGTCCAATCCTAGTCTTGGTGGTAATTAGGAGACTTATTTTAAGTCAAATCCTAGATTTTATGGTGATAGGAGATAAGCTTAAGTCAAATCCTAGCCTTGATGGTTATAGGAGACTTAGTTTAAGTCAAATCCTAGACTTGATGGCAATAGGAGACTAAGTTTAAGTCAAATCCTAGCCTTGATGGGAATAGGAAACTTAGTTTAAGTCAAATCCTAGCCTTGATGGTGATAAGAGACTTAGTTTAAGTCAAATACTAGCATTGATGGCAATAGGAGAGTTAGTTTAAATCAAATCCTAGCCTTGATGGTGATTGAAAAATAAAATGATTTGTGTCTGTTCTTTGTCCTTAATAGAAAAAGAGGATTTTTGCCAATGTGGATGGTATGAATGCAAGGCAAAGGGTGCAACCTTTGACAAAAGAACACAATCTTTTGAACCTAGAAATTGATGTGGATGATGTGAATGCAAGGTAAAGGGCACAACCTTTGATAAAAGAATGCAATCTTTTGAACCTAGCAATTGACCTATTGATGATGTGATGTGATGTGTTACGAGTTGATTTGATGATGGATTCTTTATCATGTGCATAAGGTGTATATTCATATGGATGTTTATATGATTTTATTTTTGTGACGTGAAGTAAAATCCTAGCCTTGATGGAGATGGGAGACAAGCTTACTGGTTTTCTTGAATTTTCTTTTGATCTTTTGCTTATTTTCCCAAGCAAGGGGGTTGCATGATTATCTTCGGTAATGAATTTTGAATGAGTGCACTTAGCAATGATTTAGCATTTAATTGTTGATTATTATTTTGATTGTGCATGTTGTTATTATAACCAATGGACTTAGCAAATTTCATTGGGGCATTTTGGGTGGCCAAAGATTTTATGGATGCCTTTGGAGCATATTGAAAGTTGACCAAAGCAGCTTGGAATTCCTGTGGAACATTTTTGGTTTTGAATTTGACCAAGTGGCATGTAGTTGCCCTTGGAGCATTTTTGATTAATTTAACCAAGTGGCATGAAGATGCCCCTAGAGCATTTTGATTAACTTGACCAAGCAACTTAGAGATGCCCTTGGAGCATTTTTGATTAATTTGACCAAGTGGCATGAAGATACCCCTGGAGCATTTTGATTAATTTGACCAAGTGGCTTAGAGATGCCCTTGGAGCATTTTTTATTTTGAATTTGACCAAGCGACATGTAGTTGCCCTTGGAACATTTTTGATTAAGGTGACCAAGCAGCATAAAGATGCTCTTGTAGCATTTTTTTATTAATGTGACCAAGCGGCATAAAGATACCCTTGGAGAATTTTTTATTTTGAATTTGACCAAGCGGCATGCAGTTGCCCTTGGAGAATTTTCTATTAAGGTGACCAAGCGGCATAAATATGCTCTTGGAGCATTTTTTGATTAAGGTGACCAAGCAACATAAATATGCCCCTAGAGCATTTTTATTTTGAATTTGACCAAGCGACATGCAGTTACCCTTGGAGCATTTTAGATTTTGAAATTGACCAAGCAACATGCAATTGCCCTTGGAGCATTTTTGATTAAGATGACCAAGCAACATAAAGATGCTCTTGGAGCATTTTTTTATTAAGGTGACCAAGAGGCATAAAGATGTCCTTGGAGCATTTTTTATTTTGAATTTGACCAAGCGGCATGCAGTTACCCTTGGAGAATTTTAGATTTTGAATTTTTATGGTTTTAGGATTTGTTTGGATTTTTTATGCTTTATATTGTTTTTGAATTTTTGAAATATTTGAATGTTTTTGTATTTATGATTATTTTGAATGTTTTTACCAAAGGGCTTATTTCACCTTTGGGACCTTTTGTGAGTTAACCAAAGTGGCTTTGAGATGCACTTGGAGCTTTTAGTGATTTTAACCAAAGGGCTTATGATGCCTTTCGAGATTTTTGAAATTGATTGCTTAACTGTTTGATTACTGATTAAGGGAGGCATGATACCAACAATGCCCCAATTGATGTTTAGCAAATATTTTTTTTTTATGCAATTATGATTTTATGATACATGGTGTTGATGATGCAATGATGATGATCTGATGTTGTGGAATATTATATGGTTAGGTAGTTATATGGTTTATCATGTATGCATAGATGGATGAAATTCTTCTACATGCTTTAATTATGGCTAAATGATGTGATGTATATGGATGCAATGATGTGATATTATATGTAGATGGATGATTTATGATCTATGTATTTATGGATGTATTATCATTGTTAAAAGCATGTCTAATTTTGATTTAGTTGTATACATCTAACTTATGTTATGATATGGTAAATGCAACATGTGTAATGCATTATCTACATGATGTTAATCTAATGTAAATGAACCTATATGCTTTAATCACTTTAAAACATAAGGAATGTGTATGATATGAGTTTAACAATCTAATGGATGACACCACAAAAAGTATATCAATCATGAATGTAAATAATAACTCTTATCATAAGAATTAATTATTTAAACATCCAAATGTGAGATGAGATGATGTGATATGTATGTACTTTCTTGATAATCTACTGTAAATTAAAAGATATGAAATAGTCAATGGCCATCCAAATATCATTTTTGACATCTATCTGGTATCTAGCCTACTTCATGAACACTCTTTAATTAATAGAACCTCATAAATAAATTTGATGATGTGATTGATGCTATGATTTTTTTCTATGTAGGAATCTTTGAGGTTTTCCATGAGAATCAAACATCCTAGTTACCTCATCAAAGGTTGTATACAGACCATACAAGACTCATGAAATATGAGGCTTTTGTCATGAAGACCTAGCTAGTCATTATCCCTATGTGTGCAAATTGAATATATTTAGATAGAACATAAGAATTTCCTTTGATGTCAAGCGAGATTCTTTCAACCCATTGCTAAGATCGGGGATCCTCAAATGTTCATCTGACCCTAAGTTGGACTTAGTTAGACTATACCACTAGGCAGTATTAGGTTATCCAAAGCTAGCTCATCCACATGTAAAAATTGGTCTACACAATTGCAAGATGCTAATGTGATAGATATATTGTCATGCGTAAGGATATCATCATTACCAAGTTGGATGTACACCAAACCTGTAATGGGGATCACCTTCTAATTTGTACAATGCTGAGAATTCCAGGGATTCAAGCTCCATTCCCTTATTTTCTTTCTTTCATTTGGGATACTTGCTCATGCTTAGTGATGAAAATAATTGTTTATTTTTTATTGATTTTTTTTTTGAATTTTTGTTTTTCTTTTGAACATGGGATCTATGTAGTGATGATAATCACTTTTTTGTTTTGCTTTTGACTTTTTCTTGATTCTGGGATTTTTGCTTATTTTGGTAAAAGTAAGGGATGTAATTGGGTAGGGTGGAACTTGTCCTTTTGCCAATTCTCAGCACCTTTGAACCGGTCGCACAGGGGGTTAAGCAAGGAAGACCCCTTTTCACTTAAGATAACCTAGACCACTTTTGCAGCTTTCATATTTCCCTTGTACCAACTAAGATTTTAGTTTTTTTAATTAGTGATGGGATCCTAAAGTATGCTAGGAATTATCATTACTAGACCTCACCCTATGCTAATCAATATGGCTTTATTCAAAAGCTGATAAAATCACTAGGTATGGTTGTGTATCGCTCCAAATTTTTCACATCCCTACCTTCAGGCTATAGGATTTGTGCTCGAAAGGAGAATGGGAAAAGGATGGTGCGGTACCTCAGACTGAGAGGACTTTGTGAAGGTCCCGCCTCTCAAGGGAGGTGTATTTTGATGATTTTTTGACGGATGGTGAGTTCACCAGGAAACATTTAGCGGCAGTTTCCATGCCTATGTTTTGGAATGTGTTTAGATGAGTTCGTTTTAATCTTAAGCATTCATATCCTAGGTTTGGCTGAATGAATTTAAATTAAACTACATGAAAATGCAACTTTCATTAATACAACAAACAGATTAAAAAAAATAGAAAATAGAGAATTTACAGGAGGAAAATGGGGAATACCTGATCCGGATGTCTGAAGAAGATTCTGACGTTTGAAGCAGTCTGGATCATCTAGAATTTGATAGTATCGCCTGCAATCTGACAAAATCGTCTGAAACTGATAGAATCGTCTAAGATTTGACAGAATCATCTGAGAACTGATAGAATCGTCTGAGATCTGACGAATTCATCAGACGAATTCGTCAGAGACCTGCAAAACAGAAAACAGTTGCAAAATACAAGAAATTCTATGGTGGTAACAGAGGCAAATTACATAAAATAATAAAATGAATACTGAGCAATAGTTTAAAACAACAATCCTAGCAAATTTCTATATTTTAACAACAAATCATGAACTTAATGTGCAATCTAAGCTAAATGGGTGAACTCCAAATGCAAAATAATATAAACACTGAGTAAATGATCTAATTTGCAGCATAAAATGACAAAAAAAAAGGTTGAGAAAAGCAAACTCTAGGCACTGATTGCCTCGATGTGGACTGCAGTCGAGATTGTCTCGCATCAGTACGAAATCGTCTCGCATTTAACATGATCACCTCCGATCTGAACAGGTTCATCGACGACGATGGATGCTGGCTCCGGCTGAAAATCAGTGATGTACCTACAACAAAATTGCTATGGGACTAGTGCAAAAGCAAGATTAGGATGTTTTGACGCAAAGGGAATTAGTTTGCAGATAATTTTAGCCAGGGGTTGGGGAGGTTAAATCCTAGAGGTTAAATAGGCTTAGGGGGAGTAGTTAGGAGGTTGGATATCATCCCAATTTGGGAGATCTCCAATGGGGGAGGGTCCCAACGGTGCAGACACACTTCTGCCCAGATTGGAGACCCGTTGGAACAGATTCCAACTATGCAAATTCAGTTTTGCGACAAGATCGTCTGGACGTCCTAGTCCAGACGAAATCGTCAAATCTGGGGCGATATCGTCTGATCGGCGACAATATTGTCAAACGGTCAAAACAACCTCTAAAAATGGCACGAAAAAGGGGAAAACGGATTTCTCGGTGGTTAACGGGCGGTTTGGGAGGTTAAATTTGAATTTAAATTTATTTACTAAGGTGAATGTAAATTTTATAATTTTACTGCGCCAATTTTAGGGTGCTACATTTTTCCCCCTCTTTAGCGAATTTTCCGAAGAAAATGCGTTAAATATGAGTTCTTCTTGATCTACGAGAAAGCAAAAAATTATACCCATTTTTAGGCGACAATTCTTGGTCGAATCGTACGACAGCTTACTATGGTGCCCCCTCCATGTTTTTACCCAAATCGAACGTTTGAGGTAAAAACGCGAAAAAGCAAAAAAAATATTGTTGAATAAAATTAAGAAAAATAGGGTAAAACCCTAATTCATTTTTACTGTTCATTTTCTGGTTTTTAGAGCTCTAAAGCAGAAATGGTGGAGACAACGCATAGATCGACAGAGGTCCGGTGCGGTCTATGGGTAAGAGCCTAGACTTAACTAGAACTGATTTAATTTGATTTTACATGCTTTTTAGGTAGATTTTAGATGAATTTGGAGCATCGCGGCCGTTTTTGGGCCGTCGACGTCGTCGGGATGAAATCGTCGAAAGGGGGACAATTTCGTCAAATTAGAGACGATTTCGAACTGCGAAATCGAAGATGATTATGCTCAAATTTGGGACGATATCGTCCAATAGTGGGCGATATCATCAATTGCACAAAATTGATTTTTTTTTTTAATTTGCATTATTGATTACTTGAATTGTTATTAATGATTGTTTATTGTTTTGTTGTTTATGTTGCAGAGAGGTTTGTTAAAGAGCAGAGAATGGAAATATGGAGGATTGAGAGATGACTTGGCCACTCTGACATAGGCAGAGCGAGATCTGCTAGCACATGCCTGCTTACTACATGTGGCAGAGATGCCACAAGTATCTACAGATATGGGGCTTATAACAGCCCTAGCAGAGAGATGGTATCTGGGGTCTTCTTGTATGGCTCCCACACTAGAGGATGTATGGAGGATTCTAATAATCCCCATATAAGGACGGATGATCACTCCTACGTCCAACCAGGGCCACGCTATGGGACGACTGTGTGGTGACCCGAGCTTCACCTTGGAGAAGGGCGAAGTTAATATCGAGGCACTACGCCAGATGCCTGGGGCATCCTGACTCACACGAGTACTAGATGGAGTGGTTGGTGGAATTCTGTTGTGCCAGCAGAGCGGATGCAGGGTACCATGGATGCTCGCAGATGTGATCTGCGATACACGGGACCATGGGTACAGGTTTTTCTGGGGCAGTTTTGGTCTATGTCGGTTGTACAGGATCTTGTATGGGGTCGTGTATAAGGGCGGGCGATGTCTGGTGATGACATTGCTCCTACAGGTTTGGTGCTGGGAGCACATTACAGTGCGAAGGCCGGTAGGGATTCCTCTGACATGGGTTGATGGGGAGAGGCCTCGAGTCTTCTACTAGTGGCTCCGAGAGGGTCACAGCGGCGGATCGACCTGTCGATGTCCCGGAGACTACTGGATGATTTGGTCCCAGACCAGATCACCTGGAGACCATGGAGAGAGCATCCAGGGTGGCCAGAGGACGGGCAGGAGCTGTCTTGCATCAGGCGAGTCTACTAGTTGAGGATGGAGAGAGGAGATGTGGAGCTCCATCGCTATGACCGAGTTTTGAGGCAGTTCGGTCTATAGTAGGGGATCCCATCTCTAAGGGATTACGAGTTTTCCCGGATAGTCCAGGATAACACCACGGTTAGCGGGGCTCCGGACATGCAGCTATTCTAGAGCTAGGACACGAACGATGCCCCCATCCAGCCAGTGGATGGGGATGACACAGGGGTATCCGATGGCTACGATGCCTGGTACGCAGGCATCCGCCCTCCATGGATGACGAGGGCACAGGGTCCGATCCACGCGGTTGTGTGTCGGATAGGGAGGCGGTGCCAGGCAGTGATAGAGGCGGCCCAGGGTCATGGCAGGAGGGAGCAGAGGATGCCACAGGCATAGGAGAGGCTATGATAGCGAGAAAGGAGGGAGGAGAGACCCCCATCTCCATAGAGAGAGAGACCACCATCGCCCAATAAGGGCAAGGGCATGGACATTGGGGAGAGCAGTGAGACAACGACTCTCTGAGCTGAGGTTGCCCGCTTGCGGGCTCAGGTGCAAACACTACAAGATGAGGCTACACGGCTAAGAGCTCGGGGCGGAGGAGTGAGTACTCGAGATTTAGCCCGTGCTATCGCCCAGATCACTTTCTATCAGGATTTATACTACCAGGCGGTGCCAGCGGAGCAGAGGGTGCCATTACCAGCACACATTGCAGAGCCTATCATGATGGGGTCATCTAGGACATCATCACGATCGGCATCCAGGACTCATGGCACCACATGAACTGCGATGGGGCCACCTCCTCCACCTCAGGGGGGGAGGAGATGAGGCTGAGAGCTCGAGGGGCTCTCGAGACACTACATAGAGGGTATTTGATTGAGTATGCCAAGATATGGATTGTGGCATACCAATCTAGCTGATATGATGTACATATATATTTGTGACATATATAGATGAGATATTTTTGATCATATGACTTGTATTGTGTTATGTATTTTGTGATGCTTATGATGCTTTTATGTTTAATTGATTGATTTGATAATTGGATGTAATTATGTCGTTGGAAATATGATTTGAATGTCATGCTATAACATTGTAAATGAAATAATCTGATGTGACAAAGTGGTTGTTTGTGATGCAATGTGATAAAAATAAAAAGACTTCTAACAATAATTTCAAAGGACATTGTCGCTATTATAGACCATTTCATGGAGTCGCTGCTCACTCGGTCGTCAAGCTAATCCCAGGATAGAAATATTGTTTAAAAGTAAAAGCATGCTTAAGAGGCTGTCTTAAGACTTTGTTGTGATGATGCAAATGATGATGATGATGATGATTGGTTTGTTTTCAGATTTTCATGAAAAATATTATGCATGAAATATTTTAAAATGATTTTTGCTAGGCATAAATTCCTAAGTGTGATAAAATTTGTGGAATTATTCACCATCATTGCAAAGTTGAAGGTTGACATAATGACATAAAATAGTGAAAAAAATGGGTTTGCTTTTGAAAAGCATAATTTGTGTAACATAATAAATGAAGTCATATGGTTTTTTTTGATAAATGATAAATGGGGGATAAAAATTGTTACAATGGTTTGCGCTAGGCATAGAATATGTAGGTATAGACTTATACCATCATCGCGAAAATCCCAAAAAAATAGTTTTATTGCAAGGTTGATTTTTTGATGAACTGAAAATATGAAAATGAGGACTTGCGCTAGGCATAAAATTCCAATTTTGGTTTTGAAACTATACCATCGTCGCGAAAGTCAACCAGATATATATGATTTGATTTGTGTATTTTGAAAGAAATTTTTGATTTTTCTATTTATATAGTTGTCTTTGTAGTAAACAACTGTACTTGATTTATTTCAACAAATTGCAAAAATAATATTTCAAAGTATTTTGAAGACAAAAGTTAGATTTATAAGGAATCCCATGTGCATATGTGAATTCATTTCCAATCTTGATTCATCATAATGATAGACAAAATATCTCAAATACAAATGTGTGTGCAATTGCATTGTTCATTTACCAGTTGTGAGCAAGATACTATGATACAAGTGATTTGAAGAAACCAAATAAGTGTTCATTAACCATGATGTAGATGCATATAACCATACTAGGCTACTATGTAGACCGGATTATCAAGAGCTAGCTAATCCATAAGCAGACATAGGTCTGAACAAAAGAAGGTCGCTAATGTGACAGACATATCGCCACGCTAGGAGTTACCCAAGGCCAAGCAGGTTGGGCACAAACCACCTGTTATGGGGCTTACCTCACAGTTTTCAAATAATTGAGAATTCCAAGGATTCAAGCTCATCAACCCTTCTTTTCTTTTCAAAGGGTAGGGAAAGGGATTTTATTGCTTTCTTGCCTTCTTTTGAACTTTGCTTATTTTTCTTTTGTATTTCTTTTGCTTGATAATACTTGGAACATTGCTGAAATAACATTTTTCTTTTCTCTTTTTTTCTTTCTTGAATCTTTTCTTTTCTTTTTCTTTGCTAGGGATACTTGCTCGGATTAGCTGTAGAGCAAGGGATTTTTATTCTGGGTAGGGGTGAGCTTGTCCTTTTGCCAATTCTCAAAGATTCTAGACCATGTGCATGATAGGATAGCAGGGGAAACTTTTCACTCAAGAAACCACTTCTACTATGTAGCAAAACATGGAAATTACAAATATAATCATTTTATTGTGGAAAGATGTGCTTGGTTTAAGTAAATAACAAGATCAATTCTCTATGCTCAAACTTTATTTAATTAAATTTTGTGAACTTTGATATAAGAGAGATTAGTAATCATGCCAGATAAAATCAAGATATTTATTGTTGTGAGTGTGCAAGTGAGGGATGCCAAATAAATGCTAATTTTATCCAAAATAAATTGAAACATATAACTGCAATAATTGGAAGAAAAATATAGATATAAATAATTTTAAGAAGTTTTGAGAATGTTGACTCTCTCTTTCTTCTGTATATTGTTTTGGTTTCGAAAAAGTCAAGAATATTGTTGTTTTTATATTTTTGAGCAAAAAATTTAACAACTGCCTTAAACAAATGCAATAGATAGTTTTTGAAGATTTTTGGAGATTTATGAATGTTTTTGGTGTTTTTGAATTTTTTATAAATTGAAAGAAATATAAGATAGTAATTTTGAACAAATATATACATGGATGAAATGACCAAGTTTATGCATAGTAACGTTTAAGATGCAAAATATTCATGGGTTCTTTAAGTTCTTTACCATCTAAGGTAGATAATTTATATGCTCCTGATTCAAATTTTGCAGTAATAATGTATGGTCCAAGCCAGTTGGGCTCAAATTTACCTTTAAGTTCTTTGGTTGCATTTGAATATTTTTTATTTTCTTTTAAAACAAGGTCGCCAATCTCAAAGGATCGATGACGAACTTTCTTAGCATATGATCTTTTAAGCTTGTTTTGGTAAGCACGGAGATGCTCCAAAGCATTGATGCATTTTTCATCTAGGAGTTCCAGCTGACTGAGTCTACCAGCCACGATATTCATCTCCTACTTCGGTATCTTGAAGTAGCAGAGCCAAAGAAGGAACTTCCAATTCAAATGGAAAAATTGCTTCAGCACCATATACCAAAACAAAAGGTGAAGTGCCCATCGGGGTTCGAACACTAGTTCGATAAGCCCACAAGGCTGGATATAATTGAATATGCCAGTCACAGCCAGTTTTATTGACTAATATTTTGAGAATTTTTATTAAAGTTTTGTTAGAAGCTTTTGCTTGACCATTACCCTGAGGATAATAGGGAGTGGACCAGCAATGTTGAATCTTGTATTTTTGGCATAATTTTTTAACATATTTATTTTTGAAAGGAGTTCCATTGTCAGAGATGAGGTTGGCAGGAATTCCGAACCTGCAAATAATTTGATTAAAAATAAATTTAGAAACTTGTGTGCCAGTGTAGGAAGCTAAATGCATAGCTTCGACCCACTTCGTGAAATACTCAGTGGCAATTATGATGAACTTGTGTCCATCAGATAACACAGGATTGATTTTGCCAATAATATCCAAGCCCCATTTAGAAAAGGGCCAAGGAGATGAGATAGCCTGCAACTCTTGTGCAGGCGCATGGACAAGGTCAGCATGTTTTTGACACTTGTCGTAATGGCGCACATACTCATGTGCATCCATTTCCATGGTAGGCCAAAAGTATCCTATCCGAAGGAACTTTTTAGCAATGGCACTACCACTAAAGTGTCCTCCACAAGATCCATCGTGGGCTTCACTCAAGGCTGATTTAGACTCATCTAAGTTTAAACATCTTAATAGGATACCTTCAAAAGATCTCCTATATAAAGTATTGCCAATTATTACAAAGCGACTTGCTCGTCGACGTAATAATCGACACTGGTTTCTATTAGAATTGGCAGGGAAAGTCCCATTTTGGAGAAAATCAAATATGTCCGTATACCAAGGTTCAAGAGTAGTTTCATTGATTAGAAACACATCCAAAGGCTCTAAGCATGACTTATTTGAAGCGGGTTCCTGGAGTCAACGAATAATGATAGTCGCATATTCGTCATCTAACTCCAAGGGTAGGAGAGATGCAGCTGCGGCCATAGCATCAGCTGCGCGGTTGCTAGTTCGAGGAATAGCTTCCAAAGTAACTTGATCAAACAAGGACATTAGTTGTAAAAAATAGTCCTTATATGGGCACAATTTATCATCTCAGGTTTGGTAAACTTCATTAATTTTATTTATAACCAATTTGGAATCACCAAAAACTAAAAGGTGTTTAATTTTTAGTGCTAAAGAAGCTCGTAATCCAAGGATTAGAGCCCCATACTCAGCAGTATTGTTGGTGCAAGCAAAGGTCAGTTTGAAGGACAGAGGAATAAGATGTTTTTGCGGAGATATTAAAATAATACCCGCACCAGCCCCACTCATACATCGGGCTCCATCAAAGTATAAGGACCATTGTTCAGGATGGTCTGCCTCTAATTGAAGGCATTCATCTGGAAACTCGATGGTGAGGGGATGAGTAGACTCTAAGGGTGCAACAGCTAATTGATCTGCTATGATTTGACCCTTAACAGACTTTTGTCCTATGAATGTGAGATCAAACTCGCTTAGAGCAAGAACCCACTTGGCGGTGCGACCCAATAAATAAGGTCGACTCATGAGATACCTTAAGGGATCATATTTGGCAATGACATATGTTTTTTGGATAAGCATATAATGTTGTAATTTTTGCATAGCAAAAACGACTGCTAGACATAGCTTCTCTAATGCTATATAGCGGGTTTCATAACTGATGAAGGTTCGGCTCATATAATAATTAGCACGTTCTCGCTTTTCATCATCTAACTGAGCTAACATAGCCCCTAAGGCAGAATCTAAAGTAGAAATATAGAGGAGAAATGGGCGATCGGATTTAGGTGGTGAAAGCATAGGTGAATTAAGGAGATATTGTTTGAGAATTTCAAAAGCTTCTCTACATTCTACGTCCCAATTAAAGGGGACATCCTTCTTAATCCTTCTTAAGGAGTTTAAGAAAGGGACTAGTTTTATCCGCCAGCTTATCAATGAAGCGACGGATAGCTTGAAGTTTACCTTGTAAACTTCGTAATTCAGATATATTAGTGGGTGCGGGCATATCAGTGAAAACCCATAGTTGGTACAGAACCATCAAAATAAAACCCATTGTGTAACATCTCTTCAAAAGAGACATCATGGAAGATATCTCCTTCCAACTCTTCATCGGGGTCAGCAATCATTTCAGGGTATGCTATGGATAGCATGTTGCATGAAAACGACTGATTATTAAGAGGCAAATCAACATGCCTATCCAAATAATCTTGATAGCATATGAGGTGATCATCCTCTTCAAAAGGAAAGGGTTGTCCCTTACTAGGAAATAGGCCCACACCACAGCGAGCAGGCCACGGTTCTACCTCGAAAGGTTATTTCATGCCATTTTGGAAAGGTCCCAAGCCTTTCCCTTTATATCCCATTTTAAGCATCATGGGTTTAGCTTTAATATAATCATTGGTAAAATAACACCGAGCGTATCCCTCATGATGAGTTTTGATATTTCGAGGGATTCTTCCCAGTCATATCCTTTATAAATGAAGGCACAACTCCCGACTTGGTAATTACTTCCCATAGGTTGTGGGAGGCCCAAAGTACGAGGAGATGGCGGTAAATTATTTAAAAGGTTTGAATCTTGCATGAAAGCATTCATTTTTTTTGATATTAAGGTTGTAGATAAATCTGGTAAAAGGTCATCAGAAAGGGCATAAGATGTAGAAGGTTTATTACTTATGTCTTGAGGTGTGGAAGATATGATAGATGTGTCTAGAGGTTTTGAATTTGTAGGGGTAGTAGTTGAAGGATTGGTTGTAGATTTAAAATCTTTTTGAGGTTCTAAAATAATTTGTTTAGAGGGTTGTTGATCTATATAGGAAGATGAAACTAATGGAGGGGAACTAGGTGAAGTTATGGGTTTATGTTTCATAGTTTTAGATGAAAAAGAAGAACTAGGATGTGTGGATGACAGAGCTAGGCAAAATTGCACTCCAACTAGTTCTGCCAAAGAACACATATCAAAAGGTCTAGGGTCACCATGAATAGTGACCAACTGATTTTTAAACTCAAATTTAACACATTGGTGTAAAGTTGATGGGACCGCTCGCATGGCGTTGATCCAAGGGCGACCCAAAAGTATATTGTACGATGCTTGGCAATGTACAATAAACACGGTTGTTCCTAGGGTTCTAGGACCAACTTGCAATGGGAGGGTAATAACTCCACATGTTTCTTGTGTTTCGTCATTAAAAGCTTTGATGATCATATCAGTTTTCTTCATTTCATCACTTCTAAAACCAAATCATTGGTAGAAGTCAAAGGTGCAAATGTTTAGAGATGAGCCATTATCAATCAAAACTCTTTTGACAGCTACATCTCCAATTAAAGAAGTAATGTATAAGGGATTGTCCTTATGTAAACTGTGTTGTGGGATATCTTTATCCCGAAAGTCAATACAATCAATCTCTCGAGTGATGATAGTATTGGCCATAGCTTCAGGTTGAATGTTTTGAGGTACCATCATTTGGCTCAATGTAAGCATCAACTCATCCCTATCTGTGGGAGAGGATCTTAATAAATCTAAGAAGGAAATTTTGGCCATGGTATTGGACAATTGTTCATTAATACTGTAAGGGGGTTTAGATTGGATATTAGGAGCATGATTCCCTTTATTGGGGTTTTTCAGAACGAATGGAGCTGATCCATCGTTCTGGTTTAGTTCTTGTTGAGAGTTTTGAGCTTGTTGTCGAGTAACGACTCTAATGGTACCTACGATGTTATAGTGACGACGTTGAAACGGTATCTGTTGAGAATTTATGGCTTGTTCATTTGAAAGGAATATATTAGAAGAAGGTCGAGTAGTGACTCTTCTAGGAAACGGTTCTTCTGGAACATTATCATCTGTGACAGGTTGAATAAGATCTGATTCGTTTTCAAAACTATTCGATTGGTTTGAAGTAATGTCTAGTTCACTTTCACTATCTGATTCTATATCACTAGAATCAGAAGTTTGAAAATTATGTAAGGGCCTGGTCGTAACTAGGGATAAGGTCGTGTCAAATATTTGAGGATCCTGAATAGGTAATTGTCCGCTAATGGTTCCTACATATCGGGTAGGAGGGGGAACATTATGATGTTCAATTTGATTGGCTACCTCTTTACCATGTCTTGGTAAAGGGTGTTGAAATATGTCTAAAGTTTGATTGGCATTTTGATTTTGATTTTGGGGAATGGTCTTTTGAGTATTATTAGGAGGGTTTTGTTTAGGTTGGAAGGCTTGCACTTCCATTTCATTATTGTCAATCAAATCTTGTATTTTATGTTTCAATCTCTTACAAGCGTTGGTAGAATGTCCAGGTCCTCTATGGAAATCATAGTGCAAATCAGCTCTATATCCGAGTATACTTGGGTCAGGTTCCCGGATAGCTGGTAATTGGATCAAACCTCTTTCAAGCAGTTGAGGTAAAATAGTTGACAAAGGTTGGTTTAATCTAGTGAATTCTCGAGGAGGCTTGTCAGGAGGTTTCAATATGAATTTTTCTGTTGTCTTCGTTGCATTGATATTAGCAACATTTCTGCTATCAGTGACTCCGTCACCGACAACCTGTTTGTTTTTATATTGATTTATGGATGTTTTCTCATCATCCTTCTTCCTAAGTTGGCCTATCCTAATGAGGGCATCTTCTACTCTTTGAGCTAAATCTATAGCTTGATCGAAGGTAGTTAGGGTAGCAGTCGATAACTCATAAGATATATGTTCTTGTAAATTATTGATGAAAATGTCTAACATTTCCCTATAGGGTAGCACAAAGTGCAGTTTTCCTGTCAATTGCCTCCATCTAGCTAAGAAATTGACAAAGCATTCATCCTTATCTTGTTTTAAATTGTATAAATCTTTAATAGTTACATGCCTCTTGATGTAGGCACTAAATTGATGGACAAATGATTCCGTTGTTTCTTCGAAGTTTCTTAAATAATGAGTGGGCAATTGATAGTACCACTCTAATGCCATCCCACCTAAACTTTTGGGGAACATTTTTAGTAATAGCAAGTCATCATGCGATATGTCGTGACATGCTATCCTAAACATGTGAAGATGTTCAATGGGATATTCGGTTCCTTTATATATAGGCAGAACAGGCATGGGAAAATGTTTAGGATATGGTTGAGCTACAACTATGGGATCCAAAGGTTGACTACAAATCTCTCAATAATTATACGAGGGATGGTAGGGATCTATCTGGTCCATACGTGAAGCCAATTGTTTCACCATAGCTTCCAGATTACTAGTTTGCCCCCCATATTGGTTTGGTAGGGCATTGACATGAGTGTTATGGGCGTAGGATGGAGGAACATGCAGATTAGATGTCATGTCACTGTTGTGTAAATTATTGGTAGGAAAAGTATTATGGAGGGATTTTGAAGCTGTATTATGTTGTATTCTAGATTTTTGAAAGTTTGTATTTGGCTTTATTTTAGGTTTCTATTTATTTAAAGCATTTTGCTCAATAGTTTGGTGGAACAAAGTAGTGAAGGGAATTTTCTTTTGTGCGGGAGTGATTTTAGGTTGAGTAACAGGTTCCTTAGGAGGTTGGGTAACCTATTGTTTTGACATGCTTTGGGCTATAGTGACCATATCCGTATTGGATGGTCCACCCTTGTCACTTTCTTGATCAATGAAAGACAAGGGATTAGTCTGCATATTGCATATATATTCCATGGCTTCTTGAGTTTTACTAATTTGCCCTTTATCAAGGCGAATTGCCACATTAAGGTCATCAATGTTTTCCATGATAAATATCTTGAAATGCTCTGCATTGTCAAAGGCAATAGCTCCATTTGGAGCTACTCTAGGGGATGAAGATCCATCCTCTTTAACACTTGCTTCTTGTTCCTTATCTTCACCTAAGTCTTCATCTGATTGACCTAGAGTTTCTCCTTCCGGATTTGTATCTCCAAGAAGGACATTTGGGTTTTCAGTTGTATCTTGTAACCAATCTTCTCCTTCCCCTAAAGTTTCTTTACCATTCCTAAGTTTAGGCATGGTGCTAAGTTTTGATTTTAGCAAATATATATATATATATATATATATATATATATATATATATATATATATATATATATATGCAACAAATTAAGAGGTATATATTTACTATATACCTACTATAATATTTGAAAAATGAAATGTTTAAATTTTTGCTAAGTTTTTGATTTTTAATTTTTTCTTTAATTTTTTGAAACAATACAATAAAGAAAATAACACAATAATGCAAGAGATAATACTGAAGTAATAATTTAATTTTCTATAAACAACTTATGAATATCATTAATAGGTTCAAGTTGTTTAGGGGTCATGAAATGTTCTTCTTCAAATTGAAAGTTTTCTTTTAAGAATTTGATGAAAAGAGCTATAGTGATGTTGTCTGTTTCAGATGCTGGTTGATAAAAGTAAAGCTCATGGCAATACTCTCGATATAGCACAGCTCACGGAACTCTATTCCATATTTCCCTATCTGTAAGAACAACCTATTGGTATTCTACAAGGCCTAGGAATTGGTGCACAATAGCTGCGTTCTCGAGGTATTCCTCGAAGGTGAACAACTCTGAGGATACTAAAGCTCTCCTATAGGCTAACCATCTATGGCAGGCTCTCTGAAGTTCATGATAAAAAAATAGTTGATGAGGATCCAGGATTCTATCCAAGACTAGCCTCTTAATTTGCTTAAGTTGTGTGGACCTAGATGAGATGATACTAAGTCTCCTGTCAAGTTCGTCCCACAAGGATTGATTTCTACTCGTTTCAAGGATACTAAGGACATAATTAACTTCTATAGCTGCTAATTGATTTTCTACGTTTATAGTAACTGCTAACCTCTTTTTAGGAGCTACCATCTAAACATGACTTTAAACCTTAAATGTTTTAAAATGCATCTAAGTTTTAGTTGTTCTAATTTTTTTATGTTTTTGTTTTCAAAAGGTTATGATGCATTCACGTCGGGTTCACCAAAATGTATCGCTCCAAATTTTTCGCATCCTTACCTTCAAGCTATAGGATCCGCACCTGGAATGAGGATGGGAAAATGATGGTGCGGTACCTCGGACTGAGAGGACTTTGCGAAGGTCCCGCATCTCAAGGAAGGTGTATTTTGATGATTTTTCGATGGATGGTGGGTTCACCAAGAAACATTTGGTGGCAGTTTCCATGCCTAGGTTTTGGAATGTGTTTAGATGAGTTCATTTTAATCTTAAGCATTCATATCCAAGGTTTGGCCGAATGAATCTAAATTAAACTACATGAAAATGCAACTTTCATGAATACAGCAAACAGATTTAAAAAAAACAGAAAACAAAGAATTTATAGGAAGAAAATGGGGAATACCTTATTCGGATGTCTGAAGAAGATTCTGACGTTTGAAGCAGTCTGGATTGTCTGGAATTTGATAGTATCGCCTGCAATCTGACAGAATCATCTGAAACTGATAGAATCGTCTAAGATCTGACAAAATCATTTGAGACTGATAGAATCGTCTGAGATCTGATGAATTCGTCAGACGAATTCATCAGAGACCTGCAAAACAAAAAATAGATGCAAAATACAAGAAATTATACGGTGCTAACAGAGGCAAATTACACCAAATAATAAAATGAATACTGAGCAATAGTTTAAAACAGCAATCGTAGCAAATTTTTGTATTTTAACAACAAATCATGAACTTAATGTGCAATCTAAGCTAAATGGGTGAACTCCAAATGCAAAATAATATAAACACTGAGTAAATGATCTAATTTGCAGCATAAAATGACAAAGAAAAAGGTTGAGAAAAGCAAACTCTAGGCACTGATTGCCTCGATGTGGACTGCAGTCGAGATCGTCTCGCATCAGTACGAAATCATCTCGCATTTAACGTGATCGCCTCCAATCTGAACAGGTTCATCGACGATGATGGATGTTGGCTCCGGCTGAAAATCAGTGATGTACCTGCAACAAAATTGCTATGGGACTAGTGCAAAAGCAAGATTAGGATGTTTTGACGCAGAGGGAATTCGTTTGCAGATAATTTCAGCCAGGGGTTGGGGAGGGAAAATCCTAGAGGTTAAATAGGCTTAGGGGGAGTAGTTAGGAGGTTGGAGATCATCCCAATTTGGGAGATCTCCAACGGGGGAGGGTCCCAATGGTGCAGACACGCTTCTGCCCAGATTGGAGACCCGTTGGAACAGATTCCAACTATGAAAATTTAGTTTTGCGACAAGATTGTCTGGACGTCCTAGTCCAGACGAAATCGTCAAATCTGGGGCAATATCGTTTGATCGGTGACGATATCGTCAAATGGTCAAAACAACCTCTAAAAATGGCATGGAAAAGGGGGAAACGGATTTCTCGACGGTTAACGGGCGGTTTGGGAGGTTAAATTTGAATTTAAATTTATTTACTAAGGTGAATGTAAATTTTATAATTTTACTGTGCCAATTTTAGGGTGCTACAGGTTGTATAACTGAAAAACCTTAGTATATTCCTTATAGCAACAGGTAGGGTTTATGTTGAAAAACACAATTACACACATGGGAGATGGATTAAGATGAATTTGTGTATGCATGGTTATGATACAAACTATGGAATCATTTGTAAGATTGTGATTGTAACCTATCATAATGCAAATGTAATGGATGGGGATGTTTAATGCAATGCAAATATATGGATGCAAATGTAAGATGCAAATGTTTTTTTATTTTTGATTTTTGCATTGTTTTTGTGCTTTTGATTATTTTGCATTGTTTTTGTATTTTCTTGATATTGTATTGTTTTTGTGCTTTTGGTCATTTTGAATGTTTTTGTGTTTTTGTTTTTATGTGTGACCAAAGGGCTTTAAAATACCTTTGGACCTTTTTGTGAGATTCGACCAAGTGGATAGGAGGTGCCCTTGGAGCCTTTTGATGAGAATTGACCAAGTGGTTTGGATATGTCCTTGGTGCCTTTTGATGAGATTTGATCAGGTGTCTTGGAGATGCTTCTAGTGCCTTTTGATGAGTTTTGACCAAGTAACTTAGAGATGCCCCTGGTGCCTTTTGATGAGATTTGACCAAGCGGCTTAGAGATGCCCCTGGTGCCTTTTGATGAGATTTGACCAAGCGGCGTGGAAATGCCCTTGGAGATTTTTGTTTTTTTTTTCAATGTTTTATGATTTGTTTGTAGTTTTGATATTTTATACTATTTTTGTACTTTTTGATGCTTTTTATTGTTTTCGTATTTTTTCTATTTATTGTTTTTGTGATTTTGTAATAATTGAATGTTTTTTAATTTTGTTATTTTTAAGGGGAATGTATAGCACCTTAGATATCCCTTATATGTGTAACACTATGGAAGTGAGGAAGGTGTGATACCTTTATAATCCTTTATTGAACTTTATGGGGAAGGTATATTACCTTTAAGACCCCTAGTACACATGTTGTCCACTGCCATGTAATCAACCTGCTTAGGAAGAGTAATGCAAATCAACTCTCCCTATTGGGGAACTGATCTCTGTGAGGTGCCCCTATCTAGGTGGGGAGTAATGAGTGAACCGTATGGATGAAGCTCATTTTGTTCTAATAGGTCTTGGACCACAAATTTGAATCCATGGCAATTTCAAATGGCATGGCCCTCTATTCGATGATAGAGATAGTGATGGCCCTCCCTGTAACCTTTGGATTTATTTCTATTTGGATCTATAGGGTTGATGTCTGGTAAGGTGATGACCTTAGCATCCAGTAGTTTTTGCAAGATGATAGACATAGGCTCATTTAAAGGAGTCCAAATTCGTTGTTGTTTTTTTGAGCGTTTAGCATGCTTTGGCCTGGTATGATGACCAGGTTGAGCTCTAGGTATGTCACTTACTAGATTAGGGGGCTCTTCTTGTATTTTTGATGCCAAACATGGATTGTTGATTAAAATAATTTGTTGGTCAACAACCCAAAGTTGCTTCTTTCCATGCATGTTGTATACTAGGGTTCTGAAACCCCGACATGATTGAATATCATGATAATTTTTCTATGATATAGACAGTGTAGCTCTTCCTCATACCCTCAAGGTTTTGGGTGATTTGTATTCTATGGGAGAACCTTAGGTAACCCAATAGCATTTGCAGCACATAATCAATTAAAAACCACTACCACAGGCTCAGGAAATTGGGGATGCTTGTTCGAATTTTGAGGCAACCGAATTGGTATTTGCTTTGGATGAGGCTTTTCTTGTGGTTGCACAAAGGATAATTTGACTTCAGGTAAGGGTTTCTTTTGTAGATCTTGGTTCTTGAGCTTGTCCATGATATATTGCAATGCCTCATTTTGCTCATTCGCTTGGCACTCCCTTCTATCTAGACAATCCAAAATGGATTGCACGACTGGTAAGGATTTCATGTGTACCTCTAGCGATGAGATTGGAATATCATCATAGATTGACTTGGGTGAAAGATTTGATGTTAAAGATTCATAATATGAATGTAAATCATCCATTTTATTCATTTGATTTGATGTGGATGCTTCACGATGATGCACTTTGCTAGTGGCATCCACAAGATTTTTCTTGCCAGCTTGAATACCCTCAATCTAATGTGGGTAAAATGCCTACTCTTGTTCTTGAGGAGGCACTATGAAAAATGAGTCTGGGGTAACTAAAGCCAATGGTTTTGACCCCTTTGATGTGGAAGCAACATCTGCTTGCACCATTTCCTATTTTATCTACTTTAGAGTCACTTGGTCATCTGAATTAATGTCAACCATTTCCACGAACTCTTGAGAAGGTGCTTTATCTTTTGGACCAGTTGAAGATGCTTTAGTCATTTGAACTGATGTTTTGTTCTCCTCATCAAGTAATATGATATCATGATTTTTGGTGATGGGAGGAGGTAGTGACTTCTCGATGCAAGCCTCCATTGAATGTTTGGTGATTTTATCTACATAATTTTTTGGAGTCACGCATATCACCAGAGCTTATTATGGCTCATCAAACTTTTGTAATACTTGAATGGCTCAAGATCTTTTGGGACTACGTACACTTGTCCTTGGTGTATGAATTTTATATTTTGGTGCACTATGGAAGGCACACATTCCATATCCCTCATCCATAGTTTACCTAGAAATATGTTATACTACTTATCACCCACCAGGATATGGCACAATGTAGGTATCATATTCATCCCAACCTATATAGTTAAGATTAATGTGCCAATTGTTGAGGAAGTGGCATCATTGAAGGCTATCAATATGAATGTTGAGTCCTAATGTGAAAAGGTGGCAGATTTAAATGCTTCAAATTTGTAGTCATGATGATGTTGATTCCTGACCCAGTATCAATAAATACTCTCTTATACAAAATTTGATTGATGCTTGCTATGATGTGTAGTGGAGGATCGGGTTCATCTTTAGAGATTGGCTCAATCTCCTGTTTGTAAAAATTAATCACAGGGTCCTTTTGTAAGTGAAGTGAATTCATTGTTGGTGTGGACTATGATAAATTATTACCTTTAATTGAATCTTTTGGTATATTGGGTTTATCGAGGTATATTTTACTTCTTATTGTATTATTGGTCCTATAGATAAAAACCTCATCAAGCAGGGCTATGTGCATCTTATTGACCTACTCAACTTGATTGTTAGGTGCTATGTTTGCTTCATGTGTAGGCAAGGGGTCTTGGAGGACTCTTATTTGAAGCTCTTGCCTCTCGATCATATCCTGCACTAAATATCTAAAGGGATGACATGTTTGGATGTCATGACCCCTTTTTCTATGGTATACACAAAATATCTCTTCTTTGTGTGCCTTTGATCTATGCTTATTAGGCTTAAGTGGATGGATTTATAGAATCTTGATTCTTCGTGCCTCATACAATCGATCAAAGAGTGATGCTAATATCTCTGGCAAATTAGTATATTGTCATTTTGGCCTACATTGTTGGTATTGGGCCAGATGAGGCTAACCTTGGTAATTATGCACCACTGTTAGAGGTGGTGTCACCTGACTTGAGGATTCCGAGCCACTCAAAATAACTTGATTAACTAGGGCTATATTTTGTTGGTTTTTGTCACCTTTGATATTCTTGTTTGACTCTTACCCCTTGTGGAGTTTACCCTCCTCTATATTTATGTAATCAATGACCTTGGCTTATGTCAAGGCCTCCTCAAATGTTTGATACTGTTGGAGAAGCAAGATTTATTTTGAGCAACTTTTAGTAAATATTCAAATGAGATCTATTGTTGGTATTGTAAAAGGTAATTTTGACATCATCTTTCTCCATTTATTGCCATACTCCATGACTGGCTCATCATAAACTTGACAAAGGCTTTCCAAGTTAGTAAATTTTATTCTATGATGGGGTACATGATTATAACTCATCATTCTAGATGCACTAGAGGCAAAGTGTTCCAAAAATAATTCAGCAAGTTTCTCAAAGGTGTTTATGCTATGATGGGGTATATTATTATACCATTCCAAATCATACCCAACTAGCATTTTAATAAAAACTCTTAGCATCAAGGGGTCATTGTCTTGAAATTGGAAGTATGTATTGATGAAGATTGCCACGTGCTCTTGCGTATATTCGTCATATTTGAATTTTTCAAGTTGAGGCATACTAAAATTCGATGGTATATTCATGATGACATTGATGGGTGCAAAGGCTAATTTCTAGTTTTCTTTATTGTAGGTTTTTGATAAACCAACCTTTGATTTTGCTTTTCAACTATGTTCATTCGATCAACTATCACTTTGTATGGCCTCAATGAAATGATTTGATCCTCCAGTTGCTACCCTTGATTAGGTTGAGGAGGTTGCTTTTGATGTTGAGTTGGACGATGATTATAATCATTAGATACCTCACCATAACTAGATTTAGAGTAAGAATCCACTTATTCTTGATTTTTCCATTGGGACTCTTCATATGATTCCTCATCGTATTGATCTTGGTATTGTTGAACACTATTTGTGCAGGGTTGAGGGGGCAGATTTTGAGATTGCCTTGGATACCTTATGCATTTTTGCATCCTTTGGATGCTAGGTGTAAGCACCTCTTCACACAATAAATTTTATTCTTACTCTTGTTGTATATTTTGTTGTTCATACATCTATATCTGATACAACATTTGTTGGTGTTCTTGTTTTGAGTCCATCCATTTTTGATATAATTGTTGTTGATCCATGCATTGTTGTTGGTAAATTTGTGGCCTTGGTGCCTAATGTGTATGATTCCATTTCTCAATTGTATAGGGGCTATGTACCCTCGTATTATAAATACGAATGGTTTTGTGATATCTTTTCCCCCTAGCAGGATCTATTACTTGTTTTCCATGTTCTTTAAATGGTGCATTGACGTAATACTTTGGTCTATGAATTGACTTTGTGTAGTCTAACATTGCAGACATGCAACGTGACTTCCCCACGTACTCTTCACGAGAAGTAGGAGGACGAATTGGGTCCTCTTCCTCATATGTGAGGAAGGACACATCTTTAGAATTAGATGTGAGCTCTAGATATTTATACTATATACAAGAAGAACGTGCACATGCAGAATGCTCTCTATGAGGAGTAGGAGGTCAACTTTCTCGATCAATCGAAGTGGTTTGCTCATCCAGTCTAGGCCATGGTGTGCCCTCATTTTCATTTTTTGATTGATGTATGGAGCAAGCTGGTATGTGAACATGCGACATTGACCTACTAGGCCCCTCAATGGTGGATTGTTCTTTATGTAGGAATTTCATAAAGGTGCTCTAGTCTGGCAGGATTCATGGAGGGCCTATGGGTGCTTCCCTAGTAGGGATACCTCGAAGGCTTGACTCCCTAGGTCTAGTATTGATGTTATGATAAAATGTGGGATGCCATTTAGATAGGGCTATGTCCTCTAGACTTATTTGGAGATTTTTAGTGGTAATGGAATTTGATTCCCTCTCTAGATGGGAGGTCTCCCAACCATAATGTTGTTATAAAATTTTTTGACATCCAAAAAAGGTTGTGGGTGTCATATATCAAAACAATAATTGTGATGAACTAATCACAATGAGCTATAACTCCAAATTTTGACTTTTGGGTCAAAATTTTGTATTTTTGAAATAATTGGCTAACTAGGGCCCATGGGGAAATGCCCACTTTTAGGAATTTTTAGGAAATTTTGAACCGTGACGATTAGGACTCAAAATTTTTGGGAGAGCTGCACAAGGGGATAACTAAGACAAAAAAAACAAATTTGGTACTTTTCAGAGTTGTCTAGCCCATTTTATAACTGCTTTAGTGTAGTTTTTCCCTATTTTGAGCTTCAAAAATAGCGTAAATATAAAACCAAAATAACTTTTTGTTATAGCTTTGATTTGCATAATTATTGATCTGATCTATAGCAATAAATATAATATAGTTGTATCTTGCTACAATATTCCATATATGATCACTCATCTATGCGAGAGCCTATCATGTGGTGAAGCTTTGGGTATGTCCTCCATTATATATTTTGAAGTAATGAGTTATTGAATTGGTTCATTACTATTTACTACCTTATTTTTTATTTCTTATTTGACCTTCTAAGGATCATGTATCATGTAAAAATTTTGATGGCGTTTATCGGTAACATATCCTAGTGTGTTGGAAGCTCCATGAACATGGAAATGAATGCATCTCAAATATAACAATAGATTATAGATCAAATATTCTAAAACTATAATCCATGGAGGAGAAAAACTGGTAAACATGTGTATGCATTTGAACTTCTACATAAGTCTGAGAAGAATGAGTCTACAAACATCTTAGAGTTTTGGCAGTGATCCTCCTAGTAAAACCCAACAAAGAAAGCTTTCAAGATCTAGTGGAGGGGAATAAAAAAGTGTAGAAGACATCCAAAAAATGTTTAGCCATATCACATAACAAAAATAAGTGAATAAGAATTTATAAAGAATTATAAATTTTGCATTCATTGGAAATACGTAACATCAAAGCTAGACATTGAGAAGCTAATTTTTTTTAGAACTATTCAAATTTGACCAATAAGAGACTACCACTAGGCATTGGTAAATTTGACTTACCACTTGATATTGAGATTAGATTCCAATAATAAAGGATACAAAATAGATCCAAAGAAATTAAATGGAAGATATTATATGGTCATTAAGCCATCACCAATAAATCCACATATTGTAGGTAGTTATTCCTAAATTTATAAGGATCTCACATGGAATGGAAGCCACAACAAATCTATAAGACTCTTTGAATGAATAGGGTAATTGCCCATATCCCTAATATCTATTTCTTTTTTATACCTTTCTTTAGAAATGCTAGTCCTCAACAAATCTAAAGGTTTATCATAATGAAGGATAAGTCTATTTCACCAAAGACTATTAAAATTAATTTTTAGGCCATGTATTAAGGAGTCAAACTTCTAAGACAATAAATGAGAAACTAATTGTCAAGCTTTCGAATTATGGATAATATGAATAGATCATTTAACCATAAAGTATGATGCATTAAGGGCCTTATTATTCCAAGGGGTTTATTTCCATTTACCTTTATGAGTAGCTTGGGAGATTTTGTATTAGAATAGGTGTTTCCAACTTTTGTCTCTAGTGATAGTTCTAGCAACCCATTTCATAGCCAAAATTTTGCTCAAGGTAAGAGGATCAATAATACCCAGACCTCCTAAATACTTTGGTTGAGTACAAAGATTTTAAAATATGGCTATCATTTCTACCTCCCAATCCTATTTGGTCCATAAAAATTTATGAATGGACTAATTAAATTTTCTATAGTCTTCCTTCAAGGTCATCCAATTGGATGAGTAGTAAACGTGATACGTTGCCTTAATTTTATTCACAACTTAAATTATTCCTGCTAAGAAGATAAGCCAAGTTGATGATGGATTGAATTTCTTTTGAAGTCTTTCTATAACCAAATTCCACATGTTGTAGGATAAATATTAATCCCATACAAGATTTCAAAGTATCAAATAATCATCCCATGAGGGATGTGTAGCAACCCCAAGGAAGCGGTGCACCATCCACTACTCTATTTGCAAATATTATTTGATCAATTTATACTTAATCACACATTAAATGAAAGATACAACCGAAATATGAAGAAATGAATAGGTAATAATTTTTATTGATTTTTTCCAAGTTTGGTTACATATAATTCCCTCTATGGGATTCCCTTAATTTGATATAAATTTTACAAAATAGGGTAGTAGATGTATGGTATCCCCTTGGAAGGGGAGATGCACTATCATAGGATTCCTAGTGATGCACACGAAACTGTATGAGGGCTTACATATGCCTCCTTCTCTAGGCCTGATTCCTAGAGGGGTCCTTTTGCTTTCGTATGTTGATAACATGTCTAGTAAACCTATAATCCTACAAGCATGGAAACAATAGCAAACACTCAATTTTTCAATATTGCCTCCCTGGATGATGTTTTTAGCAATATCCCTAATGATAAATGGAAATATGCTCAATGATAATAGAAACTAATGCTATGAATACGAATAAAGGTGAAAAATAAGATCTATGCTAATGGCGTGAAAATGCGTAACAAACTATATAAAGGAAATTGATGTTGAAGAACCCTAGACTAAAACCTGCAGGCCACTATTTGAGATAGTGGCCACTAGATGAAAATTTATCTCTATTGCTCCAAAGATATGGGTCTAGGCTTATTTTTTATGTTTAAATGATTGTCATTTTCATCCGATGTGTTGAGTATCTTGTAGATGATAAACCCTCAATCGGCTAGCACTTCTTTGCTCCTCAAAGGTGCTCCAATTTGCTCTCCAATCCGATAGGGCTTCACTACAAGAAAAGCTCTTCAAGTCTCAAAAATCTCTCCTCAAAGTCTTTGAATTGATTCCCTAATTTCCTTAGGTTTGCAACTTATAATGTGTTTGGAGCCCTAGGTCAATGTCCAAACCCTAGTACTGAATTCTACATGCACACTAGATGTCAACATGAGAATTTTTGTCAGTATCTGCCCTTGAGGGCCAGTTAACTGATGTCTAAAACCAAAATTAAGTCTTTCATGTAGACTTCTATAATGAGGAATGCAAAGTTGTCTCTGTTCGGCCTTATTGCATGAAAACTACCACTTTAATCCGAGATTAGGATAATTTTATGGCAAGTTTTTATTTAAGGTTTAGTTGTTGTCGTCTACAGAGACTAGGTATTGGATGCTCTCAGCTTCAGTGGCTAGAATTCAATCACTCTAGTTCATAGCGTCTAGGCTTGGATGGGCTAAGACTTCCCCAAATGAGTGGTGAAAACCACTTTTGACACTTGGAAGGTCCCAAGTTTTAGTCACATGATCTATTAATGTGGCCATGTGAGTAGTTCTCCTAAACATGACATGTTTTAGGTGTCTACAAGATGATCTTCCACTCAACCAAGCATTTGTATCCATTAGTATTGGAAGAAGTATAGAATAATTTTGTTTTAGAGTGATTTATATGAGATCCCAAGACATCATAAATAAATTGTATAATCACTTTAACTGTTTCCACCTTCTAATGAATATTTTGAAAAAAAGGAAAATATCAATAAAATGTAAGTTAAGAGCATGTTTATCACCAAAAAAAACTTAAGACCTTAAATGATTAAACCATAAACCTTATGAAAAGGATAACCAAAAATATTGGTAACCATAACATTAAAAAAAAATACACGTAGGACCACTTTCATATATCATTCCATATTTTTTACAAATATAATTTAATACGACTGATTCTCCAAACCATAACCTTTTTTCACGTGGCTGGTCATATCAAAATTCCAATTCCTTCATTGTGATTAGCTTCATTGAAAACAAAATAAGATAAGAGCAAGCTTTCTTCAACCATAGGTATATATATCATGATAATTTTGATATTTCACATGCAATTATTAAAGTCCTATGATGTGTATGACTTTGAGTTTGTTAATTTTTTAATTATTTGGTTCATATTTTAAGATAATTATTTTAATTTTTTATTCTAATTAATTTAAAGTGATATAATTATTAATTTTATTTACACTATCATACATTTAATATAATAATAATTCTTATAATTATATTTTATTGGAACCAACAATTATATTCAATAAAAATAAAATAGGTTACAATAAAAAGGGAGTTGGAAAATTCATAGCTCAAAGTGCAAGGCCACCCAAAAAATCAACATCATAAAGATGAGGCCCGAGACCAAAAACAAAACCAGCCCCTAAAAGGGTGAATAAACAGAATAATGAAATAAAGGTAGCCATTGCAATAGGATATCAAGCACTACTATAAACACTGATAGAATTACCTGATGATGGATAATATCAATTTTCAACCTGCAATACAGAGGCCTCAAAAAAATAGAGGGACCTTAAGGTGAAGGGAGGTTAGGTGAAGCCATGGTGATAGTGCACAAAGTCTCATGCTATTACCTAACAATATTTATCAAATATGCCAATTCATGAGCCAACTTGGAAGCCTACGAATGGAGCTAAACAGTAATAGCATAAAATGCCATAATTGGTTTATGCAAGGAAAACTAACTAGAAATTGAATCTCGAGAATAGATAGTAGCATTCCTAGATTTTCAAAGTTGAAACAAAATAATAGCATGAAATAAATTCCACAAAGAAGCAATATAGGTAGGCCAGCAACTGTTATCTCCAAAAAATATTAGTTGCCATCTAAAAAATTTAGGATGAAAGGGTTTGAACAATGAGTGAATCTAGGACCTTGCAGATTAAGCATGAGGGCATAACCAAAATAGATGTTTGAAAGTATCAAAATGACCACAAGTTATACACTTAATATTAGGAAGACCAACCCTACTAAGTCTCTCTCCCATAGGAAGCCCTTGATAAATAAGAGACCAAAGAAAAAATATAATCTTGGGTTCAAGGTTGGACTGCCAGATATGATTCAAAAAAGCAATTCAAGTATAGGATGTAGAGTGAGTTTGTCATATCTCATTAATTTTATCAACACCAGGGTAAATAGGACTAAGAATTTGATAAATAAATTAAGAAGAGTAGTTCTTGAAATGATTATCCATATTCTAGCACCAATTTCTCCACCAAGAACTTAGGGTTGAATATTGAACGTATGAAGTATGATATTAGGTATGAGCTCTTGAATTTTAAGAATAGAAGGAAGATCTAAATTTTGAATATTTAATTTTTTTAATATCAGTCCAAGGAATCTAGTCTCAATACTGCACTAAATCATTAATATAGAAGATGCCCTTGCCAAACAACCTCAAATATTTAATCCCTAGCATATTAGTAAGAATAATTGAAGAGTTAGATAGAATAGGAGACCATTAGATGTTCTACGAATTTAATAAAATACCATTACAAAATCCATAACCAATCCAAAAAATATGAGGTTTCACTGCCTCAAAAACTTGCCAAGTACTTGTAACAACAAAAGAACACTGAATTTTAACTAGAGTAGAAGTAATTATGAGAGTATGGAGGCCAATATTAGCGTAAGCTTTGCACCAATAAGGTAGACCTGAATAAATACAATGATAAATCAAAACCTTCTAAGCTTCAAGGCCTTCAATAGCTTTAAACATCCACTTAGAACAAAGAGAAATGCTTTACCTATAAATTTCAATGATGCTCATCCCACCCTTATCAGTATATGTGCAATAAATATTCCAACCAACTCGATAAAAACCATGTGAATTCTTCCACTTGGACCAAATAAAGTCCCTAATAAGTCTAGCCAACGTATTATAAGAATTCTTAGAAGATGCCCAACAAGAGGAGTATTAAACATGGGTGGTAGCAATAATCTTTGTGCAAACCTGAAACTTGCTAGAAAGAGAAAGGGGATGCAAGGCCCAAAAATAAATATTCTTTTCAATTCGATCAATTATATATAGCCATAGTTCAGAGGGTGAGTTATAAAAACTAAAGGGGATTCCTAATAACTTAAAACACTCACCCCTTTGAAGCCAATGCCATGAAAAATATTTAAGCCAAACAAGCATATAAGAAGAAACAAGGTGAAAATAAAGAGACATACCATTGGATGTTGGATCCCGAGGCCTTACAAAAAGTGTTCAAACAAACCAAAGTAGTTGAAATGAAAACCTCATCCTCATTTATAGTGAAAAATAATCATCTCCAAAGTACCCATTAATAATTTGGGTGGACATATCAGGAAAAATAATACCTTTGATAAACCCCTTAAATGCTTGATTGACAATAAGATAACCAAAATATTTAGTAGCAAGTATGTAAGGCAAATGGGCCAAAGGATAGCCCTAGAGAATAGAACAAAAAAAACCAAAATCGTATGACCTATGTCCATTAATAGAAGTATTAAACAAACAACATATTTAAAGTCTATTTTAAGGAAAAAAAAAAAAATTCCAAATATATGAGCCCATTCTAAACCTTCCTAGACAGTAATAATATTATATAAGATGTAATACCCTTTAATGAAACCCATTTGCTCTGGTCTGATAATCATAGGGAGAATGTTGTGAACATAGAGATCTAAAGCTTTAGCCAAAATCTTATAAATGATATTAACAAGAGTAATAGGTCTCCAACTAGTGATAAACTTAGGATTACCCACTTTAGAAATAAATTTAATGTTTCCACGATTGATAATATTACCAGAGAATTATTGGCTAACACTTAATTGTAGACATTGAGCAAATAAGGCCTAGTAAACTTCTAATTGACTTGATAAAATTCATAGGTAAAGTCATCAAGACCAAGGGACTTGTAATTTTATATAGCCATAAGAGCATTATGAAGCTCATCAAGTGAAAGAGGAGCCTCATAAAGAAGTTTGTCATAAGCAGACAACTTAGTAGGAATAACATCAAGATATTATTGGAGAGCCATATGACATCCTAGAGAATCTTTTTGTGCTTGAAATACACACTTATAATGATCCACAAAGGCTAAAGCAATATTAGGAAGATAATTCAACCTATCATGAGATACTTGAATAGCCTTGATCTAGATCCTGGCCTACCTAGAATGAAGACACATAAAAATGAATTTGTATGGGCAATCATCAACCCTTAGCTAGTGCAACTGAGCTTGAATTCGAACCCCCTTGGATTCATGTTGTTCATGGACTATAAGCTAGTGGAAAAGATTAGCAACCCTGGTTTGCAAATGTCAATCCAAATATTATTTTCTAGCAATAGTAAATTTTATTGATACTCCTTCGTAACAGCCAAATGAGAATACTTTCTGACATGTGCCACCTATTTTCCAAAATACCACATGAAATAGGTAGTATGAACAATTGCTTCATTCCACCAAGAAATCCAACTAATAGAGTGAGGAGGCCAAGGTAATAAATTCTAGATTTTCTCAACTACAGCAATGGTGCCAGGGTGTTGCAATAAAGAAGTATTTAAATAAAAATTGATTGCATGAAAAATTAAATTGGTGACCACTCCACTCAATTTGAAAGGAAATTGGAAAATGATATGATAATAGGAATTGATCCCAGACCATCACAATCTTGTTATTGATGGAGAAGAATAAAAAAAATTACTTCTCTCACATCATAACTATAAAAATAAATGAAATTATTTATATATAAAAATATAATATAAGGTATAAGTTGGAATGTATATTTTTTTAATGAAAAAATTTCATTAATTATATTGTTTTATAAAATAAATATAGTACACAATTAAAAAAAAAGGTGATAGAAAATCACATCCTAAAGTTTATGTTAGTCAAAATCAATAAACCAAAATAATTAAACAAAATTAGACATAGTGAAACAACCATGAGCTATTTATGTAGGAAGAGCTATGGATCCAAAAGGAAGTGGTGGAATGTTTGGTAAAAAATCCTATCCCAATTTGGCACCTTCACCAATTAGTTCATTTGTTTTATTTTCTTCTACATCCCTCCTTGATGAGGTGGTAAGGTTGATACAAGGAAACTTGTTATTGTGTCATCCCTGAGCTTCTTAGTCCTAGATCATGATTGCTATAGGAGAGAAAACTGGTTGGCTATATGGAAATATATGTTCTTGTGTAGAAACCTTGACATCTTTAATTCCTATAAACAATGAATATCAAGAATTAGATACCTCTACTAATTTTCCCACATGATATACTTCCTTTTGGATTCTACCATATCTTCGCTATAGATTTCATCCATAGCTCCATAGTTATTTATATTTGCATAGACTCTTGGTCATGCCTATAATTTCCCAATTGCATAGTTGGTGTAAAATGTGGATATTTATATGACACAAACTTGGCAGCCTCCTCCTTGTGACTTGGGTTTCACAATTGTCTAATATTCATTAGAGGATACATTGAAAGAGAACTTGTCTAAGTGATTATCTGGGAAGATATTACATTATTAGTGTAGGGAGTTGTAATGTAATAAGACTTGCTTGCATTTCTAATATTATTTTCAAAATGGGTGGTTGTGAGACTTCTTTCCCCTTGCTATCATATTTGGGAGCTTGACTAGGAACTTGGATCTAATCCCCAACATGTGTATATCCCATGTAATCGTTGATATTGTTATTACTCTAGTTGATCATAGATGTCCATCCTTCATCAATAGACTTAGAAGTGGTTGTGTTATCAGGCCTTAGATATGGTTTAGCTTTCTAGGTGGCCATAGAAAAATCCTTGACCTTATGCTCAAAGGATTGAAATCTAAAGAGTGTATTGGAAATATTTAGGTATAAAACCCTCTGAGATATGTATTGGACACCAATTTGAATACGAACGGTATCCTTGAGATCCTTAGAGAGATCTGTCTCAATACAAACTCATTTTTGAGGATGAGCCACAATTTGTATTTTGGCTTAACATAAATAACATTTCCAAGGAATGATATAATATGGATAATATAAGGCCATAAGGTAATGGAAGTACAAGTAACTCAATTTAAAGTGGGATCCATTTAGCATGTTCCTCATAAATGAAAAAATTATGTCTAACGAGAAAAAACAAGTAGAGAGTTACAAACATACTATGGGCCATGTTGATAAATGACTTGGGCATGCTTCAATTCAACAAAGCAAAATAGGAAAACTATTGGTAATATTTTGAATGAATTTTAGCCACACTCCATGGGGAACACAGGTTGAATTGAACCAACCCTTCATAACAATTTCTAGTGGGATTCTACCTATAAAATACCCAAGTAGGGTACAATTCTCAAGCCACTTACAAGTAGTATCAAACATAGGGATGGAGAAAAAAAATCAAGAACAGAGGAATTACCTTCTGAAATACTTTTGGTATAAATTTTATTGATCACTTGAAAGGTACTATTTGTACATTAAATGGTTATCCCAGACCATCACAATCTTGTTATTTATGGAGAAGAATAAAAAAATTACTGTTGTGACATCATAATTGTAAAAATAAATGAAATTATCTATATATAAAAAATATAATATAAGGTATAAGTTGGAATGTATATTTTTTTAATGAAAAAAGTTCATTGATTATATTATTTTATAAAATAAATATAGTACACAATTAAAAAAAGATGATAGAAAATCACACCCTAAAGTTTATCTTAGTCAAAATCAATAAACCAAAATAATTAATCAAAATTAGACATAGTGAAACAACCATGAGCTATTTATGTAGGAAGAGCTATGGATCCAAAAGGAAGTGGTGGAATGTTTGGTAGAAAATCCTAGCCCAATTTGGCACCTTCACCAATTAGTTCATTTTTGCCTTTTCTTCTACATCCCTCCTTGAGGAGTTGGTAAGGTTGAGAAAAGGAAACTTGTTATTACTGTGTCATACCTTATCTAATTAGTCCTATATCATGATTGCTATAGGATAAAAAAGTTGGTTGGCTATATGAAAAGATAGATTGTAGAGAAAAAACCTTGACATATTTAATTCCTATAAACAATGAATATAAATACTGGGATACTTCTACTAATTTTCCCACATTATATACTTCCTTTTGGACTCTACCACATATTCACTATATATTTCATCCATATATCCATAGTTGTTTCTATCTGCATAGACTCTTGGTCATGCCTTTAATTTTTCAATTGCATAGTTGGTGTAAAATATGGATATTTGTATGACACAAACTTGTTAGCCTCCTCCTTGTGACTTGATCTACACAATTGTCTAATATTCATTGGAGGATACATTGAAAGAGATCTTATCTAAGTTATTATCTGTAAATATATTACATTATTAGTCTAGGGAGTTCTAATGTAACAAGTTTTGGTTTCCTTTCTAATATTATTTTCAACAGGGGTGGTTGTGAGACATCTTTCCCCTTGCTATCTTATTTGGAATCTTGACCAGGAACTTTGATATAAGTCCCATTATTACTCTAGTTGATCATAGTTGTCCATCCCTAATAAACAGACTGATAAGTGATTGTGTTATCAGGCCTTAGAGATGGTTTAGCTCTCTAGGTGGCCATAGGAAAATCCTTGATCTTATGCTCTAAATATTGACATATAAAGAGTGTATTGGAAATATTTAGGTATAAACCCCTCTGAGAACTAATTTGAATATGAATGGTATCCTTGAGATCCTTAAAGAGATCTATCTCAACACAAACCCTTTTTTGAGGATAAGCCACAAATTTTTTTTTGGCTTAACATAAATAACATTTCCAAGGGATGCTATAATGTCGATAAGATAAGGCCATAAGGTAATGGAAGTACAAGGAACTAAATCCAAAGTGAGATCCATTTAGTATGTTCCTCATAAATGAAAAAAATTAATTCTACGGATAAAATACAAGGAGATTTACAAACATACTATAGGCCATGTTGATAAATGACTTGGGTATGCTTCGATTCAAAAAATCAAAATAGAAAAATACAGGTAATATTTTGAATGAATTTTAGCCACACACGATGGGGGACCCAGGTTGAATTGACCCAAACCTTCATAAAACTTTCTAGAGGGATTATACCCACAAAATACGTAGGAAGGGTACAATTCTCAAACCACTTACATGTAGTATTAATCATGGGGATGGAGAAAAAACATCAAGAATAGAGGAATTACCTTATGACCTACTTTTGGTATAAATTCTCTTGATCACTTGAAAGGTACCATTTTTACATTAAATGGTGATCCTATACCATCACCATCTTGTTATTGATGGAGGAGAATAAACAAATTTACTGCTCTAACATCATAATTGTAAAAATAAATGAAATTATATATATAATATAATAGAAGTTGGAATATATGTTTTTTAATGAAAAATTTCATTAATTATATTATTTTATAAAAGAAATATAGTACACAATTTAAAAAAATGTGATATAAAATTATACCCTAAAGTATATGTTAGTCAAAGTTAATAAACCAAAATAATTAAACAAAATTAGACATAATGAAACAACCATGAGTTATTTATGTAGGAAGATCTATGGATCCAAAATGAGGTGGTGGAGTGTCTGGTAGAAAATCCTATCCCAAGTTGGTACCTTCACCTATTAGTTCATTTGTTTTGTTTTCTTCTACATCCCTCCTCGAGGAGGTGGTAAGGTTCAGACAAAAAACTTGTTATTATGTCATCCCTAAGCTCCTTAGTCCTAGATCATGATTGCTATAGGGGAAAAAAATTGGTTGGCTATATGGAAAGATAGGTTGTAGAGAAAAAACCTTGACATATTCAATTCTTATAAACAATGAATATCAATACTGGGACACCTCTACTAATTTTTCCACATGATATACTTCCTTTTGGATTCTGCCATATCTTCTCTATAGATTTCATCCATAGCTCCATTTTTATTTATATCTGCATAGACTCTTGGTCATGCCTATAATTTCCCAATTGCATAGCTGATGTAAAATATAGATATTTGTATGACACAAACTTGTCAGCCTCCTCCTTGTGACTTGAGCTACACAAGTATCTAATATTCATTGGAGGAGACATTGAAAGATAACTTGTCTAAGTGAAAATATAGGAAGATGTTACATTATTAGTCTAGGGAGTTCTAATGTAATAAGGCTCAGTTGCCTTTCTAAGATTATTTTCAAAAGGGGTGGTTGTGAGACTTCTTTCCCCTTGCTATCTTATTTGGGAACTTGACTAGGAACTTGGATCTAAGCCCCAACAGGTGTATATTCCATGTAATAATTGTTGTCGTTATTACTCTAGTTGATCATAGTTGTCCATTCCTCATCAATAGACTGGTAAGTGGTTGTGTTTAGTGGTTTTGTTATCGGGCCTTAGAGATGGTTTAGCTCTCTAGGTGGCCCTATGAAAATCCTTGATCTTATGCTCAAAGGATTGACATCTAAATATTATATTGAAAATATTTAGGTATAAACCCCTCTAAGATATGTATTGACCACCAATTTGATTATGAATGGTATCCTTGAGATCCTTGGAGAGATCTATCTCAACACAAACCCTTATTTGAGGATAAGCCACAATTTGTTTTGGCTTAACATAAATAACATTTCCAAGGGATTCTATAATGTGGATAAGATAAGGCCATAAGGTAATGGAAGTACAAGGAACTCAATCCAAAGTGGGATCCATTTAGCATGTTCCTCATAAATGAAAAAAAATATGTCTAAGGAGAAAATACAAGGAGAGAGTTACAAACATACTATGGGCCATGTTGATAAATAACTTGGGCATGCTTTGATTCAGCAAAGCAGAATATGAAAAACATTGGTAAGATTTTGAATGGCTTTTAGCCACACCCCATGGGAGACCCAGGTTGAATTGACCCAACCCTTCATAACACTTGCTAGTGGGATTCTACCCAAAACATACCCAGGTAGGGTACAATTATCAAGCCACTTACATGTAGTATCAAGTATGGAGAAAAAATATCAAGAATAAAAGAATTACCTTATGACCTACTTTTGGTATGAATTTTCTTGATCATATGAAAGGCACCATTTGTACATGCATTTGGGTCAACGGCATGAGAATCAATTATTTTATTTTTTTGGTAGGTTAAGAAGATTTAATTAGAACAAGGTTTGAACTGGGACCCCAAAATCGTTATACAAACGCTATTACACAGCACAAAAACAAAGTAAAATCAAGAAACCCTTTACATAGGGTAAGTGTCCCCACACTACACCCCAAAGGGAACAAGAACTCCATATTGTAGAGAAAATAACTAACATAAATATAGAGGTCCCAAGACCTCCTATAGAGGATTGAAAGAAAAAAACAAGGGTAAAGAGAGACTACAAAATTCTCATATGAGGAGAATATTCAGATTGGTCAATGTGGGTACTTTGATGCTAGCTACCTTCTTGGGCCAAGCATTGACATGATTCAAGAGGTCCATGAATTTGAAAATAAATAAATAATTAATTAATCAATCTATATTGTCACAGACTCGAGAGGATTTATGAATATTGACTACAACCTCCATTACCTTTGTCGTTATTAGCCAAATCAGCAATACTAACCAAAAATTCAATGTGAAAAATGGAGAGGGCATCCTGATTTGTAGCAATGTTGGCGAGTTGGTCCGCCACTCTGTTGGACTCCTTATAAGTATGTTGAGCTATGATGTCCTTCCACTGGGAAATAATACTTTTGATTTCTCTGACCATATTCTTAATCTACCATGATGGGTCCTTCCCATTCTTGATGTAATTAATTATGTTCAGTGCATCCCATTCAATAATGATTTTTTTGGTAGATTCTTGGATAATGGATACTCCTCTCCAAAGGGCTCTTACTTCAACAAAATTATTGGTTTGGTTTCCTATAAATTTGGCATAGGTAGGAATGATGTCTCCCCTATGGTCTCTAAGAACTTCTCTTGCTCTATATTTACCTAGGTTCCCCTTAGAAGCGCCATAAAAATTCAATTTCAACCATCCCTATGGTGGAGGCTTCAAAGGGGATATGATTATCGGGTTGAGTTTTTTGTAAGTGCTTGCATATTCTATAGGAATATGTAAGGAAGTGAAAAAAATGAGCTTTGGGGAAGAAGCAGAGATAGGAGGGCAGGAAATGAGAGAGTCATTCTCTATATCATAGCATAGATATTTCTTTGAGATAATGATGGGATCCCTTGAATATTCGAAGAAGGCTTTGTTATTCCTTTCTAACCAAATATGCCACAAAAAATGGTGTAGGCAAGATCTCCATAGGATGGTTAATTTGTTGTTGTGAAAGTGGGAGGGCCATTGTATGGAGAGATTGGATAGATTAGGAGGCTTAGCCCACTAAACATGAAAATAATTGACCATTTTGTTCATAAGTAAGTTGGAAAAATCAAGCTCGAGGAAGAGGTGTTGGGTTGATTCCCATCCATCCTTGCATAGGTAGCATCGTTTAACAATGGTGATTCCCTTTTCCTAGAGATTTTCAATGGTTAAGATCTTGTTTTTAGCATTTGTCAAGCAAAAGAAAGCAATTTTGAGAAATAGCATCAATTTTTGACTTGTTAGGGCTAGAGGCCATAATAAGGAAACCACCCAAATGCAAGAGAGAGACCTAGAAGGGACCCACAAAAGATATGTAGGGCTTATTTGTCATATTGAAAGACGGTGTGATAAGGTTAGGCCAATCATGCAAATAATCAATAGGTTTTAGCTAAAGCTCGTCTGATGCAAATCCAAATCCAATTCATAACTTTATATCTAGGTATATAAAAATATTAGTTCATTTACTTGATGCATAGTATATTTATTTGATGAAATAGAGATGATAACATTGATGAACCTTTTTTATTACATATACTGGTTATTGTGAGTATATTAATTATAATATCATATCTTGACCTTTATATTTAAAAATATAAATATGAGATTGAAAAAGTGCATAAATTACCTAATGTTAAATAGTACTACATTTTTAAAAAGAAAAAAATGACATATTTACATAGGCTTATCTTAAGTTTAATCTAAAATAACAATGTCATTGAAATATCCATCTTTGTAGCCCAAGTAGAAAATGTGAGCTTGGCCCTGTAGGATGGGAGGTCCATGATTTGAACCTCTACGATACGAATGGGGACACAAAACAATCTCATGTGGCTTCCCTCTAGATTGTGGTATACCTGGATGTGACAGTATTATCGACCACCTAGAAGCTACTCTCAAGTTTTTCTCTACCCTAAGTGTTTGGTACCCAAGGGCTAGGTGGCTTGGTAATATGGTGGACACTTACCGGGAGGAGACTTGGGCATGCCCAAACTAGGCAAAGGTAGTAGTATTATCTAATTTCGTTGAGTGTGCACTAGCTTGATGATGGTGGTACCAATCCTAAGCCATTGGGGGTCTCTCTCACTTTGAATCATATTTATCGAGGCAAGATAGGGGTTATAGTGGTAGCATCATGATTTGACACTATGACTGGAGGCAATATGACTTCACCCTCACAATTGTTAAAAAGGAAAAGTAGTTACCAATTCCTCTATGTAAAAAAAAAATAAAACAATATCATTCAATAATAAAGCATAAAAGAACACATTATCTAAACTTAAATATATAAATAAAATTCTTAAATTCTATGTATATAAAAAACAATATCATTCAATAATGAAACATAAAAGAACACATTATCTAAACTTAAATATATCTAAACTTATATATATGAATAAAATTCTTAAATTTAAATTTATATGAAACCATAACCTCTAATAAATGTTAGGATTCACTATATAAACAAAAGGAATTCTTGAAGAAAGCAACTTAATTGGTACAACAAAAATTATTAACCATCACAAAAGAAAAACATAAACATGCAAGACAAGATAAAACACATTATATAACATGGTTCACCCAACACAGGTCTTTGGTATTAACACTAATACAATCTCTGAAGGGAGTAATCCTACAACACAACCAACCAGCTGAAAATTCCTCTTCAAAATACCAGCATCTCCACACAATTACTCTAATAGTAATTCAACATACAAAAACCCTTGCATCAAGCTCTACACCAAGCTTCCCTCTCTATCTACAAGAGATACATAATCCTATGCACTTCCCATAAACAAGATACTCAAATATATAGAATTATTACAATAGTTTTTTTAACCATAGACCATGTTTTTTTATCTTTAAATCTATCTTTTTTATCCTTTTTGATTTCTTGGCTTTTTGTTTTCTTTTTGGGCTTTTTGTTTTTTTTTTATACAATAAAAAAAAAACTTAATTTTAGCCAAAATCAGACTCCACAACTTAATAATCTCCCACTTGGATACTGATTCACAACAACTCTACCGTTGTTGCATCCGCTAAAAAATATCTTCAAGCCAAACAATGAATGTCAACTCCTCCAAATTGTTGTAACCATGCTCTGAACCATCACACCGAACTAGTGTTATCCACACACTTTTATCCTGTGATCAGCAAGCAACACACAATCTCTCTACCACAAATCAATGATAATAGCAATATCCTCATAATTACTTTGTATTATGGTGAATAAAACATCACCACCATGGCAAGATCTATATACTATGGATGACCCATAACATGCACACACACACTGGATTTTCCACTACCTTTGAAAGCACACTCCTCGAGTGTGGAATTACCTTCCAACTTAGGGACTTGGGGTCACAATGATCCAAAGCTATAACCATATTATGTGTTCCATCCTAAAAAATCATACAATAAATCTTGATCCATGTCCATATTCCTGGACATGTCTCCCAATTCCCACTGCTGAAAGGATCAAGTCCTCTTTTTCATATGCTATGTTTGCTTCTCCTCCATATCCATTCTGAGACCAGCAATATTTATTCAAATGCCCCTTCTTGTCGTAATGCTAGCACACCATCTTTCCTTTGGATTTGGATCCACCTTGATCTTCACGGTTCCCTGAATTCATTCACCAGATGATGATTATTTCGTGCTCTTCCTTCACATTTCATAACTAAGGACTGCACTCACTACATCATTAAAATAAAGAATACCAAAAACAATACCATTGCTAATAGCCATTACCAAGATGCAAGGCACAAACATATAGTACCCAATGCCTTCTTTTCTAGAAGAGCCCACTTCTCATCTAACATGCTTAACGGTTGCTTCGCTATACCTTCCCAAGGTAGATAGAGATCTTTATGATACATATAATCCTTCATCTGCATCTTCCATAGCTGATAGTTTTGGTCATTGAATTTCTCCACTCTGAACATCCCTTATTTTGCCATAGATCTCACTCAAGTCAAACTCCCACTCAATCCTGAATCTCAACCTCACTCTGATACCAATTTTTAGGATTTGTTATATAAAAAAAAGAGATTCTTGAAGCAACTTAATCAGTACATCAGAAACTATTAACCATCACAGAAGAAGAACATAAACATGCAATACAATATAAAACACAACATATAACGCGGTTCACCCAACACTAGTCCTTTGTATTAACACCAATACAATCTCTGAAGGGAGTAATCCTACAACACGACCAACTGCAAATTCCTCTTCAAAATACAAGCATCTCCACACAATTACTCTAACAGTAATTCAACATGCAAACACCCTTGCATCAAGCTCTACACCAAGCTTCCTTCTCTCTCTACAAGAGATACACAATCCTATGCACTTCCCATAAACAAGATACTCAAATATATAGAATTATTACAATAGTTTTTTTAACCATAGACCATGTTTTTTATCTTTAAATCTATCTTTTTTATCCTTTTTGCTTTCTTGGCTTTTTGCTTTTTTTGGGGGGGCTTTTTGTTTTTGTTTTTCTTTTTCTTTATACAATTAGAAAAAACTTAATTTTATCCAAAATCAGACTCCACAACCTAACAATAAATTCAAATAATTTTTACTATTTTATGACACTAATGTTTTTCATTTCTTTTATAATTCATATTAAAATAATTAAATAAATATTTTTAAATTCCTTCCTTAATTTAAAGGGGTAGTTTCATGAATCACTCAAGGTTTTCTTAAAATTTAAATTATTATTATTGTTAGTATTAAAGGTTAAGTAGATTGTTAGAGTTTGATTGATGAAGTATTTATTAAGAAGAGATTTAGGTTTAAACCTTAGAACATGTTGTTAGCTTGAAAAAAGGTAGCAGTCTACTCTTAATCCTCTAAGTGCGAGATAAATTGATGATATGAACCCCAAGCGACAGTCTGCTCTTAATCCTCTAAGTGCGAGATAAATTGACCATATGAGCGTGGTCCAGAAGGGTGGTCTATGTTAAATTGGGGTAACAATAACAATGTGGAATAAGATTAATAAATACAACCCGTATAATTTAAACCCTCTAAATTATAACCAACTCCCTATCAAAAAATAAATAAATTAATACCATTAACGCTCCAAAGCACAATGTCTTGGCCCGCCAACATTCCAATTCCCTCCATGTGTTTAGCTTCGTTCACCCTGCTTCTGCCCCCTTCGATACGTCACCATCATCCCCAAAGTGGCAACCATTTAGTTTGCAACTTCAACGGCCTCGACCTTGGCAGCCATCCATTAAAGTAAATAATCTTGGAAAAAATTTCACTTTGATAATAAATATTTTCTATCTTGTATATAGGGTGTAGTCAACTGTTGGAGCTTTGGATCTTTGGATCTTTTAGAAGGTTTAAGGTTTAAATTGCAGTTTGGGCAAGTGTGTGGGGGTAGGTTTGTGGTAGGTTTGTGTTAAATTCCTTATATAACTCTCAACTTTAGAAAATGTAGGGGAGATCATGGTTGGAAGAAGATTATTCAACCCTGTACATCTGTCATAAACATTTTTCACAACATCCAAATTCAAAAAACTATTCAACCCTCCAATTATTACAAATAAAAAAATTAAAAATAAAATAATAATAATAATAATAATTCTACTTCATTTAATTTTCAAATTTTCTATGTATTCAGGTAGTTTTATACGGTAAGTGGAAAAGTTAAAATTAGTAGTATTTGTGATTTAAGATTTCTTATTTAAATTATTAATTCCTTGTTATTAAGTTTATTTAGGTTGACCTTTGTTTTCAATGCACTAAACAATCAATTGTAGACTTTTTTTCACTTATATAAATATTTTTATTAAATATTATATAAATAAAAATATATATTGCATAAATAATTAGAAATTGTTAATTTAATTTTACATACACATAAATTTATATAAAAGTTGTATAAAAGAGAAGTAAATAATATATAAAAGCAATATAAAATTGAATATAAATGGAACAGTTACAATTACTAATATTTATGATTAGAAAGGTATATCAAAAATAAAACAAATCTAATCATGCATTTAACATTAAGTATTGATTTCATAAATTATCTATTTTAGGTATACATCTATCATTGCATCCATACTTAAAACAAAATATAACAATAAACACATGATAGGTCATAATCAAAATCATATCATATATATGATAAACATCTGGTACATCATGATACAAAATACTCGTAGACTACAATAGAGTAGATCCTCAGACCTCACTCAAAAAGAAAAAATTTCAAGTTCATCTCAAGCAGGGCCTACGCCCCTACTCTCACATTTGCCCTCTGCATCGTTTCTACGGGGTTGTCCTACATCATTGGATGTTGATGTCTCTAGCATAATCGTAGACCTAGAAGCTTGTGGTCTCATAGAAGGTTGTCTCGACTCACTATGTCGACTCTGATGATATACCCTACTAAAGAGCACTTAGGTAGGTGACTGTAAAGTATTCTCACTTGATCCTCTATATCCTATATATAGGCTCCATCAGAATGATGTTGAGCCTGATAGTCACTCAACAATGTCTAAAGTCTACCCACCTTGGCATATAGCCCAACTACATCCCCTGTGGCCTTTCTACCTATCCCTACCTGGCCCTTAGCATGGTCAAAGTTACCACCTGCATCTGCAACATCTCACTCTACTATCAACCTGCCCACCTCCTCTTAAGATCTTTGTCGTTGTGTGGTTAGAACGACCTTCTTCTCAGGGAAGCCCCTCCTCATTTATATCTCCTTGGCCAGCTAACTCTATATTACTACAATAGTAGTATCTCACTCTACCAATTATGCCTAAAGAAATTGAACCTACTCTTTGAGTCGAGCATCCCCATCATATGGATCCTCATCATCCCCATCCTCATTCTATGACTCATCATCGATAGAATGATCCCACTCCCCCTTCACCTGATGATACACTCATTGCTCACCCTCGTCTACCTCATCTCCTAAGGCCTCCCCTATCACACCCTCCTCTTTTGTAGCCCTAGTCAACCTAGCCATAGGTCCACCTCCCTGCTATAGTAGAGTGACTCACCATGTGTCGTACTCTACAGTGGTACCTAAGTCCTCCACACTCAAATCTGCTACTGGTGGATCTACATCATCCCCTACTGGCCCAACACATAGCCACTCTAACTGAGCCTCAACTCCTTGATGATGGTAAATGATAGGCTCCTTTGAAACACCATGGTAAACCTTGAACTATCTAGTAACATGAGGATACTAAAAATACTCTTGTTCTATTTCATATCGTCCAATCAACCACCATCTATGCCTCACATGCTCTAGTTGTATCATTGCCTCTATCCAAGGTGGGTAATATTTGTATGGTTTCCATATCACCTGCTCTGGCTTGAGTCTCTCAAAAGACTCCATGTATTGAGTGATCCTTCTTGAGTGAGGGTAACTCTAATATTGATTATATGCCTGATACCATTGAGCTACATAACCAATCTCATGATCCGCTATCTCTGCTCATGATGCCCACAAAATCCCCTTTGGTTTTTCCAACCTGATGTGATCCCATCCCTAGACTTAAATAAAGTAGTTTCAGCCAATCTATACCCACCTCACTGACGAATCTCATACAACTCATCATATAGGTCTGCAAGTAAGGTGCTCCCCCACACCATGATCAATGGATCATTACTACACTCTACCAAATCTTGTACTAGCTCGAGGAGGTTCCAAGGGAACCTTGCTCCTAAAAAGTCAGGTAGTGGAATGTTAGACATGAGTGACATCACCACTACATATCTCAAGGTAAAAACCTTTGTGTCATACCATACCTTAACCATAAATCTATCATTATCCATGCACTGACTCGTAACCTCCCAATCCTCACTCAATATTCTCTAAAGCACTCTACTTTGTTGGCAGGTGATAGGGTACCCCTCAATCAAAACATGAAGTATTTGGTAGGGATCCTCCAATGACACTATCATCTCACTAGTCTAAATATGAAAGGTGTTAGTTCGACTATCCAATCAGTCAATCAAGGTCGTTATATAAGCCTAATATACCATCACCTTCTCTATCCTTGTCACTTGCTTGAGGCCAATGGCCTCAATCCATTTCCAATCATCATTAGCTAGGCATCCTTGCACCGTCTCAAAAACTATGGGAACTCTATGATGGGCTCTAAGAAGCTGAATAAACAAGCAATCAAACTGTTAATGAAATATCCAAAATAAATAAATAAATCATAATAAAATATAGTCATCTCAGGCCAAGACAATCTATAGGCATAGTCATCTCGAGTCGAGATGACCTCTATAACGATCAAAAATTTGATTGTTGCATTTCAAATGTGGTTGTCCCATCCCCGATATGGCCCCCAAACCCACAAAGAGTGATCATCCCTACCCGAGATGGCCTAAAAAATAAGACACATGCATCCTTAAAACAAAAAATAACAAAACAAACAAAAACACACAAAAGAAAAACTAAATAATCTAAACTACATCGTACATCTTTAATGAGGTTCATTGTCTTAATTTTTAAGTGAGATTCATTTTCCACATTAATTAGTAAGGTCCATTTTAAATTGAGAAATAATTAAGGAAAGAACAAAGTGTCTACCTTTCTTGCTTCACCTCCTCTGTTCATCAAAGTCTCGAGTTGGTCCATGGTCGAAATTTAGACAATCTAGCAGCGCTCTGCTTCACAAATTGCTCTCCTCCTCCTCACCTCCCTTTTCCTCGAATCGTAGCAATGAAAATGACATCAAAATTTTGGAAAAGTTGCTTTTATATTTTCAAATTTTTACGATCGTCTCTAGGTCATATGGTCGCATTTAGTGCGACCATCCTACCATGGTACAATCCCAAAATTATAAATATTTGAAAAATTTACAAAAACAAAAAAGAACTTAAAAATGTATTCAAGTGATTCTCGTATCTAGTGATTTATCCTACACACTTTGGGGTTGTAGCAACTAATTATCCATGCAATCCAATCAGGTGGATAGATTACCATAAGGTCACTTGAACAAAAACAATTCCCATAATGGTTGAAATTACAATTATAATGAGATATTCCCCCTTCCACTTTTTTAAAAGTCTTACAAAACATAAAACAAGACATCTTGGTCAAGCGACTTGTTGCTTTCATCACTTTCTATCTCCTCTATCGACTCATCACTTGAGGGGGTAGTCATACATCACAAAATTCATAATCAAATTAATAACCAAACACTCATTTAACACAAAAAAAATTCATTCAATAATCATTACGAACAACTATCATACAGTTCCTTATTTGTTGGGGCAAAAGCAAAACTTTCAATGAACACTTGGTATATCTAAAACCCATCTAGTATAATTGCCTACCCGAAATGTAAGAGTGCCAAGATTAGGTATGCCTAAAGTTTTTTGATGCAAAAAATCTACCCTCAATTGAAAATTTTACCTAAAATCAAGTCCACCAAAGTTTTGGAAGCAACTATTAAAAAGATATGCTCTTTTTATGATTGGGGTATTTAAAATTGACCAGATCAATAAACACCATCAACCATCAATTTGACTTTAAGTCATCTATTTTTGTTCTATGTTGTGATTTCATACAATGCATCCTAAAAAGAGGTATATATAGACACCTAAAGCATGTCATGTTGAGGATACTACCTATATGGATCCTTTTCAGGCCACCTTGGGTAGCCCTAGGGCTTAACAATGGTTTTCACCACTCAAATAGGGAGGAATTTTCCTCTGCATCCTTAATCATCTCAATAAGGGATGACCTCCAGAGACCATCCTACCATGAGATAGCCTCCATCCAAGGCTGTCAAACCCCAAGATGGTCGTTCCATAAGCAAATTCAAAAATCCCATGCAACAAACAAAACAATTACTCCTGCTAGTTAAGCATAATGATTTATTAAATTTAATCGTTTCTTGGCTTCCCTTGTAAGCTTGAAATCCCTTAATAAAGTCTATATAATGGTGCGTAGCCTTCACATAGAGAGGCTAATTTTATGCAACAAAGTATTGTTGGATTGAGAATCAAGGAGTCTTCCTTTTTAAGCAACAAAGTGCTTCCCAATTTCAACGTTGAACCTTCCAACCCCAATTTGTATTCCTTTCTCCATAGAAAGCATGGCAATGGATCATTTCAATAGTTGAATATTGCATTCGTGTTCTTTGTGCAACCAAGAGTCCTTGCTTCATTATTGAATTTTTCCCCTCAAGTCGTTCCCCATGAACGCACCAATTCATCGACCAATTCATAGATCGAACCCAGGCATTGCCTCACATCGACCATAAAAAAGTCCTTTATATATTAGTAGTCATATTTCTTAGAGATAGCCCATAGGCACAACCATATTGCATTGATATGGCCCACAGGTATGACCATCCTACACAGAAAGCCTCCACGGTAGAGATTTATTTCTTGTTTTATTTATTTGATTAAGTTTAGCAACATTTTTAATAATTGTTTTAGCATAGATAAGTTTTATTTTCATGCATGTATTCATCCTATTTCAACTTCTTTATCATTTTTTGTATTATTAATAATGGCCTTATCTTGAAAGGCTTTGCATATGCTTTTAATACTCTTTTATATTTTTGTGTGTAGATTACAGGTACCTACAAGGAAAGAATAGCATAAATATTCACACATTCATTGTGACAATCCTGAAAACCTATCCTAATTAGTTTATGAATGCGAAAAGATCATGCATATTACATTTAAATTGTCTCAATCGTAACTCATTGTATCAAGATTGGTAGTGATACTTTTAAGGGGATATTCTTTGTAATATTCTTGAAAAAGAGAACAAGATATTATTAATAAAAGGGTACCGTCCATCATTTTTATTCATTTTATTATTTTTTTTCATGGTTGCATTTTTATATGCTATAATTTTAATATTGCATTTTATTTTCTTGTATGTATGGTCTTTAAAAGCAATTTAAGGATTAAAACACTTCCATATGCAAAATTAATGGCCTTTAGAATATTTCCCTAATGGACCACTAAAAGAAAAATTAAAATCCAAATCTTAGAGAAGTAAACATCAATTATTTTCTACCACTTGGTAATCCATGATTTGTTGGTGTCTTCCACTTATATATCACCAATTCAACCCCTTTGGACTCATGTAATTTGTACAGTTCGTTCATTTAGATAGATGTACGAGTAATACAAGTATACAAATTTGATTTGTGGCTCTAATATAAGCCACATTGGTTTCCATATTATCCAAAGATAAATCCTTTCTAGTATGTTAAATATAAATAATCATAGGAACAATTTGTGTTGTATTTGATACAAAGAACAACCATCTCACCATAATTCCATTGTTGCATTTGAGAAGGGAAGTCATTCCTACTATAATAAGCATTTAATTGATATTTAATAGCAAAACACAAGGCAAAAGTGGTATTATTTTTCATATTTGAGCTCTAGATCTCGTGCCTCTAATATCATATTATTGTTCATCTATCTACAAGGATGGTTGATAAGATATTAACTAGATATTCTATAGATTCTTTGACCAACTTGGAGGAGTAAAAGTGAGAGACGCAATTAAATCACATATCCTCTAAATTATTATCCTCCAAAACAACTACCATGCCATATTTGCTTCAATGGAATAGTAGCCAATACCATTAAAATGAATGATGCAATCTCCAAACAAAAAAACTTTTCATAACCTTCACAAGTAGCATTTAGTGATCCTCAAAATCATGCTAATAGAGAGCAAGCACCTTTGCTTCTCTCATGTTAACTATAATGGAATCCCTACCATTTTTAAAGAGGCATGGCTATCCTCCTTGAAGGAGGATTTTACACAATATTTTCTACTAGGGTTCCAAGCCAAAGTGAATGGGAAGGATAAGGCAACAATTTGAATTCAAAATTTTGTGTTTTGTTATCATTTTGAGATATATTGAGGATATAATTTTTCTAATTCTTTGAAGCATGGATTTTAGAGTAATAAAAATAAAACTTCCTATAGATTTATAAAGCATTTCTCAAGGTAAACTAACAAGGTTCTTTTCCAATACTTTTGAAAGGATGAAGCAAGAATATAAAGTAAATATTTCTTATCTCTTGGGAAACAAATATTGGAAGAGTTTGAAGAATAATTCATCCTAAATTTTGGAAGAAAATTTAGAGTCTTCAAAAAAAAAAATTTACATAACCAAGTGAGCCAACTCTATACGTACTCTGGTATCATGTTGAAATTCTTAATATTTTTTAAAATGAATACAAGCAATCCATCCACTCAAATATTATATAAAAGTATAAAAGGATGAAATAAAGGAAAAGAGAGAGATAGAGGGATGCTAATAGGAACCATAAATAATCATTATATTATTCATAGATAGGATTCACAATACTTTGATAATCATTTCATTATTATAGTCCATGAGCCCATAATTTTTGAGGTGTAAGTGTAGTTCATGAAACTATATTCTATTGAATAATTTTCTCAAATTAATCACATGTATTTATATTGTTTTAATATTTGTAAATCTATTTATTATTACAATCATGATATAATGAGACCATAAATTATAGAGGATTTATCATATGATTTACATATCTTTTATATGCTTCAATGTTTTTGCATATCTACTAATCACTGTAATCCATAATGCAACACCTATTATTTTTGAATTCCAAGGTGTCAATTTAGGCTAAACATCAATATTTCCTACTTCTAATTATTTCCCCTGGAAGAATGTTTGGTCACTTGATACTCACCCTATGGAATAAATATTTTATTTAGCTAGTAGTCCAAATCAAGATTTAGATTTTAAAAATTAGATATAGATCAGACATATCTTTTTTGTTAATTAATATGACTTATTTATTGTGCCAAATATTTAAACTTCTTTATTTTAACTAAAGTGGGGCAACTTTCATGTATCATTCCATGTTTTTCCCAAAGATAATTTGGTATCATAGATGCTCCAAACAAATAATGGTTTTATTCTTCACTAGAGATTCATGCTCAACAACATGATATCTTCCCATATTGGTTGATCCTTATATTGTGAATAGATGAGAGGGTCTCTATATTTATCAACCTTTGAGAACAAGGCTTGAGAATAATCCTTCTAATTGTAATCATCAGAGAGTGGGTTGAACATTTTAAAGAAGGGTTTGAACCCACTTGAGTGGTAGACAATCCATAAAATATCGAGGCACTTCTTAAAAGAAAATAATATTAGAATCCAAAATTGAAGCATCCAAATCATACTTACTGTCTACTTCAACATCTAGTGCAACCCCATATGTCTTAGAAGGATCAAGATCATCACTCCTAGAGTAAAAAAACTAATAATGTTGGAGAGGGTGATGATTCAATAGGAGATAAATTAGTAGTCTCAACTATAGAATCTTTAGAAGAGGTTGAAGATGCAAAAATAATTAAAATGATACCAATAATAATATTTCAAGAAATTGTTAGAACAAATGGATAAACTAGAGGATATTTCTCCAAATTAATAGGAGGATATCCTAAAGGAGTTATTATAAAAACCTCATTAAAATTTATATCTCATCAAATAAATACCTCTAATCTATTAGTATAATAGAGATGATATTCCTTGGAGGTATCCAAATATGTCATAATAAAGCATCTATGAATATTGCATGTCATTTACTCTCAAGTATGATTGGGTATATGGGCCAATATTGTGGATCCAAATATACAAAAGTAGGGCATATCAAGCTTGTTGTCTTTCTCTATCTTAAGAGCCATTTCCTACATATCTAGGGTTAAACTTTGGCTAATGATGTGTGTTGCATAAATGATTGCTTCATATTTAAACTTGATTTCCATCCCCTTAGCATGCAACATCCATGAATTAGTCCCCATAGTCACCCTATTATTCAGCTTCACTATCACATTCTGCTTTGAAGTGTAATAAAAGTCTTTTGAAAGGTAACATAATTAAGAAACAATAAATCTATAAAAAAATTGTTCTTATGTTCACTTTCTTTATATATTCTAGGAAACTTGATCTTATATTCAAACTAATTATCCACTAGTGCCTTGAATTCCTTGATTTTCCCAAAAGTTTTAACATTGGTACAAACATTATATAATCATACATACTAGTAGAAATCATAAATAAAAGTGAAGAAAGTACCTATTCCTAAAGAGAGGTGGTGTACCCATGGGTCCACAATTATCACTATGAATACGCTCCAGGGGACATGTGGCATGCTTATATATCCCTTATAGATACTCTATTTTATATTCTTGGAATTAAAATGACTCTTTTATAAGGATATCTATGTAAGATAATACGAGCAACAACTTTAATTAGTGATAGCTAGGAAGGCTCTGCTCAGTCATATGATTTTTCTTCTATATAAAATAAAGTTTAAAAATGTATTTGTACCTTATTATAAGACAATGATGATTTCCACACTAACAAATCAAGTATGTCATGACCCTCCCTTGGAAGAATTTTCATTTTGATGGATTCATATTTTGATATGCTATTTTTTTTGGATGAAATTATTAACTATTTTGGTTTTGTTATGCAAAACACTTCTCTTATGGAAAAATGATATGAGAATCTTATTACTTGGATGTAGGTTATTATATGCTTAGTCTTGTGATTATGCACTTAATGTGAGAATAAGATGTTGCTAATGAAGTGCACTTTTGCAGGAACAAATTCCTTTAGGGTAGCAGAAAGAACTAACCATGGATAAAAGGATGCCTTAGTAAAATGATGTGATGGGACTAATTATCCGAATATTTGAGAAGGCAACATGGATGGATGCCTCCTTTCATGAATATGCATATCATAAATAGAATAAGATAAATAAATTTCAAATTAAGTTGTGCTTGGTTTATTTAATAATAATTTGATTATGATGGAAGATTATTAGGAATAAAAGCATTGTTTCATATATGTTGAATTTTATTTATTTTTATTATATTTTTTAAAAAAGGGATTCTCTTTTTGTATAAGAGGTGCATGTTTTACTTTGGAAGCTCTTTGCATTAATGAAATATAACCTGAGCTTAGTGGTGGTAAATATTTTTATACGTCAATTCTTAGCTTTGTGCTTACAAGATGCCTTGCTATGTGATGAATAGTAGTAAGTGTATGGTGGATAACTCACCAAGAAACAGGTTTATGGAAGCATGGTCTGACATTCTTGGAAAAAAGGAAAAATATAGAAATGGATTGGAAGGAGGAGGAGGGTAGTTGTTGGTGGTGGAAAGTTGGATAAGGAATGATAGGAGGAAACACAGTAAAAGCATCAACGTTGGTTGGTTTTCTCTCAAACTCTATGACCAGAGCTATCCGCATGAAATAACAACATTGTATTGCTTGAGTAAAGGTTGTGCCTTTATAAGATTCACTTCTTTCCTGTAATTGAACATGGTTTAAGTGTGTTTGTTTCATGTAAGCTTAACGTAGATAACCATTGATATCTATTGTTTTTCCTTTGGTTCACTGGCTTTTAAAAAATAAATATTTTTCTTGATTACATTTATTTTTAGACGTCTAGCTTATAGTTCTAGGAAAGAAAATCTTGAGGATGCTCTGCAATATTTAGATGAAACTAAAACCTTGGTTTTACATCAGAGATACCTCACGTTAAATTATAGCCTTGGAGGAATATATGTTATCCTTAAGATAACCTAGATTCACCTTTTGTGTTAAGGAGTTCGGGTGTGCTCATTTTGTGTTAAGGAGTTCGGGTGTGCTCATAGTGAATTAAGGGTGTATATTTTATGTTACCCTTGCTTACCAGTTACTCCATTACCTTGTGAAGGATATGTGTTTACCCTTAGCTATTGTCAAGAAAAAAAAATACTTCTTGAAAGGTTTTCCCCAGTCGTTTTGGTTGCACTAAGCATTGGCTTTGATTACGTCAAAGTTTAAACCTTGTTGGGGGTATTTTCCAGATCGAAATCCAACTTTTACCTTAACATTCATAGAGTCATGTGGTAGACCTTTCATTTGTAAATAGTTGTGTAGAGAGCTTCTAGAACGTTTGGTGTTATCGTTGCTATTTGGTTTGGTATCACCTTGTGTAGAGGACTAATGACTTGTTCAACAAGTGTTGTGAGATTCTTTTAAAGCCATAGAAAATGTGATTGTTATGAATTTTTGGTAATTATATCTCCTTTTTATTGAGACTGAAAACATATATTTTTAATAAAAGATATCTTATACACGTTTCTTGGAAGATGTTTTTCTGGTTTGTTGGTAAATAGAAGAAGAAGATATCTTGTATTACTCTTGGAATACTGATGTGGCTATTGTATGGTATGGTAGAAGTGTTAATTGTTAAATAAAAAAGAAATAAACCCATTTTTAAAATGAGGATGAATGATATCTTGATTTTTCAGTTAATTCTAGTGAAAAAAGTACGGATTTTGGCTAGAATATATTATTGTAATTTTATCTCTTTTGGGTTAAGGATTTTTATATGCTAGTTGTATGTTATGCTTATTATGTGGCAAAAGGAAATACATTATCATTGAAATGGGAGCCGTATTTGATCTCCATTAAAAGGGTATCCTTTCTCCATGGTTACCGCAAAGTGTTCGACGAATGAGGAAATCAGTTCACAACCTGTATTGTTGGAGATCAAGAGTTACAATTTGTAGAGACTACGTATGAGCCATAGTAATTACTTGGTCCTTACACTTGAACATGTATATGTAATTTATAACATGTATGTAGTTGTATAACTCTCTTTATGAGAGAGGAACATTGTGGAAGTTATGCAAATTATTTAAGTGTTAACCTGGGATGGTAGAAGAATGATCCAGCAAGGCTTTAAGTGGACATTTGTATTATTGAGACTATGATTCATTGATATTAAGGTCGTTCTTAATACGTTTCAAATGATTAAACTGTATCATATTGTTATCTTGCTTTGACGTATTTATCTCCCTATGTTATGTTAATCTTTGGTTTATTTGAGAAAAAATGTATTAAGTGATTAATTTAATAATATGTTGTAGAATAAATTTTATCTTGTTATAAGTTTTATTTCGAAATATTTTTAACCGGATTAGAGCACTTCCAAGGAAACTTGGGATGCCGCAAGTGATAGATGTTTGTCAATATCTGGTAGAATTCGGATGTGTGGTTCCTTAGTAAGCTACTGGATATTTTTAGAAGTGATCAATATTTTATCTATTTATTATTTTATGGAGTTATTGAGTAGCACCATACCTTCTTCTTAATTGTTTGGATACTCGATTAAAGATAAGGAATTCATATGTGTAAGCACATTTACTAAAAACTTCTTCTAGTTATGTTTGGGTTATTTCTTGACCACACGTTGTGTCCAATATTCTTAATAAAGAGACTTACATGAACTTAGGATCTAAGTGATTAGCTTGATTAATGAAACGAAGTATTGCTGAATTGCTAAGCATATTATAACATAAGAATTTATGTGGAGTGCGTAGATTAGCACTAACCTTTCGATTAATTGAAAAGGGTTGAATTTTGATGGACTTATAAGGAATGACCTTTTTGATTGACTGAAAAGGGTTGCCTTTCAATGGATTGATAATTAATGATCTTTTCGATTGACTGAAGAGTAAAGATCCATTTGTACTTCTCAATTGATTGAGAATAAATAAGTTAGACCTCAAGTTTGGAACAAATACTTAATATGAAATACTATTAGAGTGTTCAAGTTTGGTTCATGTAATATAAAAAGAGTCAGTGGAGAGGTTGGACAACCTAGCTAGAGTTACATTGAAAATGAGGGTTGAAACCTAAAATATCAATACATGGATTTATATTTAAAAATAAATTACTCTCCAATAAGGTTATCAAAATTGGGTGGTAATAAAGTAACATAAGTATACTTTCCCAATTATAAAACCTAATTTAATACTAGCAATAAAAATTCTACTTTTATAACAAGATATTATTTAATTCAAATATTTTATATGGTAGTAATCCTATCATTACTTGTGTGCATATGTGTGTGTTGATGGATTTTTAAGCCTTAATACTACCACAAATATCACAGGATCAAATATAATATAGCCACAACATAATAAGTTCAATATAATTATATGAGTAGAATAATATGAGCAAATTAATATGTGTATCAAGGCTAATATTACATCAAAATAACGTTCAATAATATGTAGCAATTTAATTATAAATAGTTTGAATCAACAAGTACTAAGAACGTAATACAACCTACAATATTAATTGCTCAAAATGTACGCAATCTTTATTGGTCCTCTTTTTCTTAAAAATATAGTAACAATGATAATGAATATAATGTTGTATGTTGGCTTATGAAGTATTGTCTCTATAATATATTTATATTAACTATTCCTTTATATAAGACATTTGTGCACATAGAATCAACTTACACTTGCACACTAACTCATATGACACTTGTGCATTTCCTACACATTACAACTTTATATGACACTTGTCCATATCGTGCACATTCACACTTACATAAAGGGGAAATGTAAATTACACTCTAAACTATGAGTCAATCCTATTCTAATATTTAAATATTTACCATGAAGTTACCATGGGAGTACATTAGCATGTACCAAATAATGTAATATACTCCAACATGTTTGTATGTGGAAATTTAAAAATCCATAGTCTTATCATGTTAAAACAACTACAACCTATGCAAACCTTAGTATAAAATATAAAATGTAACTAATAATAGCGTATACTTTAAAATAAGCAAGAAGTAAAAATTCCAACAAAACAATCAAGGTTGTTGAACAAAGTGCTGAATATAATTCATATTTATATAAAAAAAAAATGATTTTTCCAAAATTTTGTCAAGACCATAAAGGAGTTTTCCCTAGCCAATATATTGATTGAATCAAAGTCATATGAAATCCCAATAAAGCTTCATAATAGTTATGGATACAAGGGTCCGAGGTGTAGCCCAATTGGTTCATCCAAACCCCATAAGGGGGGAGGAGGTCCAAGGTTCAAATATCGGGCCTCATTGGACTGAATGCTTGTCCTTTTCCTAGTGATTTCAGTGGCATAAAAGTTTTAAAATGATTATGGCATGGCGGTTATAGGGACGGACTGCACAAATATCTATGGTGGGGCTCCTTGGGTGGATAGCGCAGAATACTTGTGGCGGCCATAAAAGCTGGACAACCTACCCGGATTCGTGGCGGCTACCGATTCCACCATGTTAAAAAAAAATATATGCATACAATCCTTTTCTAACTCTCATAGGCTTTAGATTTTAATGACTATAAAAATATGGTCATTGACAAATGTTTCTCAAATAATGTGAGTCCTTTAACATTTATAGCAATTGCCTAATGACATGTGTCAATATCTTTTAAACTCTAAAACAAGTATATCTTAGACCAATATGAAAAGAAAAATAACTCATAATTGAAAATATGAATCATCCAATCTATTATACTATATTTTTGAATATGCATAAGAATAATGCAACCCCCAAATATCATTTATATTATTTTAAAATTTAAGCAAGAAAAGATACCAAGAATTAAACCACATTCATTTTATATTACATTTCAATGAAACATATTTAAGGTAGATCTGGAATTAAAAATATTTATTTTCTTCTTTCATAATAAACCTTGACCTCTCGATGAGTAAAAATGGGGGATGAAATTCAATCCCATGCCCTTCCCATTCGTATCCTCTAAACCAATTTCCATGTCATAGATGCTTTAATAGAATAACAACCAATACCATAACAAATAAATATTACAATCCCCAAACCAAAAACTTCTTCATCACCTTCACAAGTAGCACTGAGTGTGCCTCAAAATCATGCTCACAAAGAGCAACCACCTTTGCTTCTATCCTATTAACCATAATGAAAGCCCTACCATTTGCAAAGATACATGCCCCTCCTCCTTTTAGGAGGATTCTATACAATCTTATCTACTTGGGGTCCAATCCAAAGTTAATGGGAAGGAAAAGACAAAATTTTGAATTCAAAATATTCTATGTTGTTATTTTTTTGAGATATATTGAGCATATCAATTTTATGTTTCTTTGAAGCATGGATTTGAAAGTAATATAAACAAACTCCTATAAATTTATAAAGAATTTACTAGAGAAAATAACTAGGTTTTTTAAAGCTTTTGAAAGGATGAATCTTTGGATACTTTAATCTTCCTTTATATATACTAAGTCTTATGACTCTTGGCTTATCTACTTGACACTTGCATACTTGATGAACACTTGACTCTATAATGTGTGCACACCTATACACGACTCTTGCACTTATATAACTTGCACACTCTAACCTAATACACTTCTACACTTATTTACATTACATATAAGACACTTGTGCACATAGACTCAAGTTACACTTACACTCTAACTCACATGACACTTGTGTATTTTTTCTACACATTACAACTTTATATGACACTTGTGCATATCGTGCACATTCACACTTACATAAAGGGGAAATCTAAATCACGGTCAAAAATATGACTCAATCATATTCTAATATTTAAATATGTACCATGAAGGTACCATGGAAGTACATTAGCATGTACCAAATAATGTAATATACTCCAACCTGTTTGTATATGGAAATTTAAAAATCCATAGTCTTATCATGTTAAAACAACTACAACCTAGGCAAACCTTAGTATCAAACATCAAATGTTACTAATAGTAGGCTATACTATAAAATAAGCAAGTAATAATTCCAACAATCAAATTTGTTGAACAGAGTGTGGAATATAATTCATATTTATATAAAAAAACAAATATGATTTTTCCAAAATTTTGGCAAGACCACAAGGAGTTTTCCCTAGCCAATATATTGATTGAATCAAATTCACATGAAATCCCAACAAAGCTTCATAATAGTTATGGATACAATATTCTCCTAACCCTCATAGGCATTATATTTAATGACTATAAAAATATGGTCATTACCAAATGTTTCTCAAATAATGTGAGTCCTTTAACATTTATAAAAATTTCCTAATGACATGTGTCAAACTCTTTTAAACTCTAAAACAAGTATATATTAGACCAATATGAAAATAAAAACAACTCAGAATTGAAAATATGAATCGTGTAATCTATTCTGCTATATTTTTGAATATGCATAAGAATAATGCAACCCCCAAATATCATTTCTATTATTTTAATTTTGAGCGAGAAAAGATGCCAAAAATTAAACCATATTCATTTTGTATTACATTTCATTGAAAAAAATTTAAGGTAGATCCTGATGTTTGTAGACCTCAACCTTCTCTAAACCATCACGTTTATTATTCATAGATATTATTTGCAATACTCTAATAATAATTTTATTATTACACTCCATGAGCCAATATGTGTTGAGGTGTAAGTGCAGTTCATGAGACCATATATTATTGAATAATTTTCTCAAATGAATCACATCTACTTATATGGTTTCAATATTTATAAATCTAGTAATGATTGCAATCATGAGATAACAAGACCATATCTTATTGACGCATTTTATCACACAATTTACATATCTTGTATATAGTTCAACATTTATTCTACCCAATAATGGCTATAATCCAAGAGGCAACTCTTGTTGGTTTTGAATTGTAAGGTGCCAATTCAGTCTAAATCCCAATATAAGCAATAATATATTATTGTGTCTTGTAAGCATGCGAAGCAATCCCTAGGCTAAGCTTGTATATCAGAAACATTAGTTGAACCAAAAATCAAATTTGAGTCATCCTATAAAATTATCAAATAAAATTATACTACCAATTGGGAGAAGATTAGATGTAGAAAAATCAATATTCAAAACCAATAAAAAGCATCATCTACAATTTTAGTAGAGTTTTGTAGATAATCTATCAAATTACTTTTTCTTGTATTATCCTTTAGCATGCACATGATGTTATGTAGAAGAGGGAACTATTCTTTAAGTGGAAATTTATTATAACGATGGGGTGAGATACTAAACCTCAACACTTAATATTTTTAATATTTATTTGAAATAAAAAATATTATTAAATTAAACAAATAGTTATATAAGTTATTCTGAGTAACTTATAGTATTAAAAAATATATTTTTTAAGATATATAATGTGCATATTAAAAAATATCCAACAAATATTTAGGATATGTTCTCTTACATTCACTTGAATTTAGAGGAAGAAACTTAGTATTTATGTGAAGTTATGCAACTTTTGACATAAAATATGTATACAAGAATTCATAACTTTTATTATAACTATCTTAAAAAAATATCCAACTATGTTTTTTTACATGCAATATTGTTGTGTGTATATATATAGTTTTACAAACATTTAACCTATAAATTATTATAAGCTAAGCTTAAACCATGCAATTTTAATAAAAGTAGCTTTAGCTATAAACCCTTATTCCATGTGTCTTTTCTCTTCAAGAATCATATATGTCAAAGGATTTCAAACAACAATCATAACCCACAAAGATATTTTCTACCTTTTAAGTCTCTTTGATGGCTACAAATTTTAAAATCTACCTTTGTAGTAATGTTATATTGCTAAAAGCTACCCAATTATGTTAGCATAATTTTGTCCTTAGATTTCATTAAACCACTACAAACATCTACAATATCATCTATTTATCTATCTCAAATGCTATTCCTTAAATAACTTGATTCATAACATACAAGTTTCTCATTGTCAATTTAGATAATTAAGTAATTTTTTATTTTAATTAGAATATTGTAAATATATGAGGTGTACACCAATTGGTCAGACCAAACGCTTGTTCCTAGTTCTTTCAATGGTGTAAAAGGTTTAAAATGATTGTGGCATGGTGGTTATAGGAGCATACTATATGAAGAACTATTGGGTGGCTTCTAGGATAGACAACGTAGAATAATGTGGCTGCTATCCAAATTCATTGTGGCTAGCAATTATACCATGTAAATTCAAAAAAAATATATATTTTGGAATTCAAGGCAATCAAACTTTTAATGTCTAAATTCCAAAGATTATTGTGGGATTAAAAATTATAGACTTAACTTCTAAATTTAATGCTAGTACAATAATCAAAGTTTAAATTTATACAAATGATTATTCGAACATATTTGCATATAGTTCCTTTTTTTAAAGTTAATATTATATTATATCATTTATCCAACATTACAATATTTTGGTGTTAGCATTGTCCACCAACTAAAAAATAAAATGAGGTGGCTTAGGAGTAAAGCATCCATAATTGAATATACATAAGCTAATATCAACAAAAAACATATAGCTATATCTTGCTGCAGTACACCAGATATCAGCATTCATCTATGGGAGAGTCTGTTATATGAAACACTTCTAGGCATGTCTTATGTGATATCTTCTATAGTCTTCAGAGAAGAAAAATAAATAATCAAACCTTGAACCTGCTTATCATTGTTAATTTTCTTCTTCTCAGTTTCCTGTTGGACTTTCTGAAGATCTTCAATCATATGAGGAAGTTGATGAAGTCTATGAATTACATATCGAGGTGTGTTGAAAGGTCCATAGACTTGGGAATGATTGTGTCCCACATCTAAAAAAAGATCAAAGGTCAAGTCTGCCAAAACTATATCCGTTGGAGGAGCAGATACAGTAAACACATTTTTGCATCTATACTTCCAAATGTGCCTGAGAAGGATGAGTCTATAAATATACCTAAGTTTGGGGTATTGATCCAGCTGAGAAAACCAAGCAAAAAAATATTCCAAGATCTAGTGAAAGAGAAAAAAGAAAAGAGTGGAAGATACCCCAAAACTGTTTAGCCATGTCACAAAACCAAAACAAGTGAATAAGAGTTTCTAAAGCATTACAAAAATTGCATTGAGGATGAATGTGTAAAATCACAGCCAAAATTTCAGCTGTTTAAGAACAGGAGCTTCCATTGGGCAAGTTCAGGTCCTTAGTTCCAATTTTTAAATAGCATCAATGAACTGTTATGAAAAACATAATTTGGTATGATTTATTGCATATATGAAATTTTATAATATATATTTATTAGTTTTTACATAAAATATAAAGAAAATTAGAGTGTTAGTCAAATTTTGCATATAATACACTAATTTTTTTGCATATAAATAATAAAAAAAAATTCATGCTATTCAATATTATAAAAAAATTCATCCTTTAAAGTTTTTCTGACATAACTCTTCAAATTCATGCAAGTCCTAACCAAATAATATTTACTTTCTATGTTGAATCTCAATTTGGGGAAAACATAAGGCAAGGTGACTTTTATGAGAATGTTGAGGTTGTTTCCTCATACATACATGGGGGCCTCCTTTTCTAGACTATGGTTTAGCATGACTCCATCATTAGAGGCTAGGCTAAATAAGGGGTATTCTTCCCTTACCAACCTCTAAAGCAATGTTTTCAACTATATTTTTAAGATACTCAAAGATATGCCTCTTTCATTCATTTGCCACACATACCCTTTTGCATGGATGCAAATTTTAAAAAGCATTCAAGGTATTTAATCCAATTTATTTTATTTTCTTTGTTAATGGATCTAGTCAAAATGCCTTAGGGTTACTCTTTATTATAAACCATAACTTAGATACCATATACATATTTTAAAGAAATCATATGAATACCTTTAATATCCACTAGAATTCCATAGAACCATCTACTTATTTATATTTGACTTGAAATCTATCATTTTTAATAGAGTGCTTATAAAAATTAAGCCTAATAGTATTATAATTTAAACACCTTTTTTTTTAAATAAAATATCATTATTTTAACTACAATATCATTTTATAACACTTATTTTTAATTAAAGTAAAATTAAAGACCCAATAATTCTTAATCTGAAATATTATGTTTTTCTAACTCTAACTACATCATTTTTATATTTTCATTAAAATTTTAACTAAAATACTGAGCAACAATAATGATATTAATCTATAGTCTTTATCCAAATGAAATCAAACAACAAAAGTCTTATACTGAAAGTTTTAAAACCACTTTGTAAGTCTTATACTGAAAGTTTTAAAAATCCATTGTTTACTGAAAAAGACTATAACCAATCCAAATAGCATCATGTTTCAAGTTTTTAAAGAATGTATGCTATAAAATGCTATATGCTACTGGTTGTTAAAATACTACAACCAATCCAAATGCTTGGGGTTCTTTTGAAACCGAAATCTAGCTTTTACATAATTTCTCATAGAGTCATATGGTAGACCTTTCATTTGGCAATAGTTGTGTAGAGATATTCCAGAATACTTGGTGTTATCATTACCAGTTGGTTTAGTATTACCTTGTGTAGAGGAGTAATGGCTTGTTCAACAAGTGCTCTGAGATTCTTTTAAATCCATAGAAAAGGTTATTGTTAAGAATTTTTGGTAATTAGATCTCTTTTTTACCTAGACTAAAAACATAGATTTTTAATAAAATGATATCTTATACATGTTTCTTAGAAGATGTTGTTTATCTGGCTTGTTGGTAAAGAAAAGAAAAATATATATTGCCTTACTTTTGGAATACCGATGTGGCTATTGTTTGGCATTGTAGAAGTGTTAACGATTTTTGAATTATTACTAAACAAAAATTAAAGAAACCCATTGTTGAAATGAGGATGAATGATATCTTGATTTTTCGATTATTCCTTGTGAAGAAATAATTGATTTTTGTTGGAAAATGTTATTACAATTTTCTCTCTTTTGGATTAGGGATTGTTATATGCTATTTATATGTTATGCTTATTATGTGGTAAACGAAAACACATTATCATTGAAATGGGATCTATCTTTGAATACCCATTAAAAAGGTAGTATTTCTATGTGGTTAATGTGAAGCGTTCGGCAAATGAGGACATCAGTTGAAAAACTATGTTGTTGGAGATCAAGAGCTATAGTATGTAGAGACTATGTATGAGCCATAGTAATTACATGGTTCCTTACACCTGAACATGTATATGTAATTTGTCACATGTATGTAGTTATATAAATCTCTTGAGGAGAGGGGAACATTATGGAAGTTATGCAAATGATGTAAGTGTTAACCTAGGCTAGCAGAAGAACGATCCAACAAGGTTTTAAGTGGATATTTGTATTATTGATATTGTGATTCATTTAAGTTAAATTTGTTGTTCTTAATATGTTTTAGATGATTAAACTGTATCATATTGTCATCTTGCTTTAACTTCTTTATCTTCTTGTGTTATGTTAAGCTTTGGTTTATTTGAGTGAAATCGTATTAAGGGATTCATTTAATAATGTGTTGTAGAATAAATTCTATCTTGTTAAGAAGTAATTTTTCTTATGAAATATTTTTAACTAGATTAGAGCACTTCCAAGTATGCTTGGTAGTAAGTGATAGATGTTTGTCGATGTCTAGTAGAATCCGGATGTGTGGTTCCTTAGTAAGCTACTAGATAATTGTAGAAGTGAGCAATAATTTATTTGTTTTTTTATTTTGTGGAGTTTTATAGTACCATACTTTCTTCTTAATCGTTTGTATACTCGATTCAAGATAATAAGATCATGTGTGTAAGTGTATTTATTAGGCACTTCTTATAGCGATGTTTGGGTTATTTCTTGACTGCACATGGTGTCCAATATTCTTAATAAAGAGACTTACATGAACATAGGATATATATGATTAGCTTGATTAATGAAGCAAAGAATTGTTGAATTGCTAAGTGTGTTCTCATAGAAGTATTTTTGTGGGGTGCGAATATTACCACTAACCTTTCGATTTACTGAAAAGGGTTTTCATTCGATGGACTAATAAGAAATAAACTTTTGATTGATTGAAAAAAGTCATATTTCTATGGATTGATAAGGAACAATATCTTATATTGACTAAATAGTGAAGATCCATTTGTACTTCTCAATTAACTGAGAAGGAATGAGTTAGACCTCAGGGTTGAAACATAGACTTCAAATTAAATACTCTTAGAGTGTTCGGGTTCAATTCATGTAAGATAAGAAGATTTAGTGGAGAGGTTGGAAAACCTAGCTATAGTTACGTTGAAAGTGAGGGCTGAAACTTAAAGGATCAAGACTTGGATTTATATTTAAATAAATTATTCTCCAATAAGATTAGGAAAATCAGGTGGTAATAAAGTAACATAAGTATACTTTTCCAATTATAAAATCCAACTTCATACTATCAATCAAAATTCTACTTTTATAACAAGGTATTATTCAATTCAAGTGTTTTCTATGGTAGTAATCCTATCATTACTTGTGTTCATATGTGTGTGCGTTGATGGATATTTAAGCCTTAATACTACCACAAATATCACATGATAAAATATAATATAGCCACAATATAATAAGTTCAAGATAATTATACAAGTAGAATAATATGAGCAAATTAATATGTGTATCAAGGCTAATAATATATAAAATAACATTCAATAATAAGTAGCAATATAAATATAAATAGTCGGAATCAACATGTACTAAGCATGTAATACAACCTACAATATTAATTGATCAAAATATATGCAATCTTTATTGGTCCTCTTTTTCTTACAAAGATAGTAACAATGATAATGAAAATAATGTTTGATGTTGGCTTATGGAGTATTATCTCCATAATATAGCCATAGTAATATGACTCTTTGGATACTTGAATCTTCCTTTATATATGCCAAGTCTTATGAATCTTGACTTATCTACTTGACACTTGCATACTTGATGAAAACTTAACTCTATAATGTATGCGCACATATACATGACTCTTGCACTTCTATAACTTTCACACTCTAACCTAATACACTTGTGCACTTCTTTACAATACATATAAGACACTTGTGCACATAGACTCAAGTAACACTTGTACACTAACTCACACGACACTTGTGTATCTCCTACACATTACAAATTTATATGACACTTGTGCATATTGTGCACATTTACACTTACATAAATGGGAAATGTAAATCATGCTCTAAACTATGACTCAATCCTAATATAATATTTAAATATGTACAATGAAGGTACCATGGGAGTACATTAGCATGTACCAATTAATGTAATATACTCCAACATGTTTGTATGTGGAAATTTAAAAATCAATAGTCTTATCATGCTAAAACAACTACAACCTAGGCAAACCTTAGTATAAAACATCAAATGTTACTAATAATAGGGTATACTATAAAATAAGAAAGAAGTAACAATTCCAACAATCAAAGTTGTTGAATAGAGTGTGGAATATAATTCATATTTATATAAAAAATAAATATAATTTTTTCAAAATTTTGGCAAGACCACAAGGAGTTTGCCCTAGCCAATATATTGATTGAATCAAAGTCACATGAAATCCCAATAAAGCTTCATAATAGTTACTGATAAAATCTTTTCCTAACCCTCATAGGCTTGATATTTTAATGACTATAAAAATATGGTCATTACCAAATGTTTCTCAAATTATGTGAGTCCTTTAAAATTTATAGCAATTGCATAATGATATGTTTCAATCTCTTTTAAACTCTAAAACAAGTATATATTAGACCAATATGAAAATAAAAACAACTCGGAATTGAAAATATGTATCATGCAATCTATTTTGCTATGTTTTTGAATATTCATAAGAATAATGCAACCCCAAAATGTCATTTCTATTATTTTAATTTTAAGCAAGAAAATATGCCAAAAATTAAACCATATTCATTTTATATTACATTCCATTGAAACATATCTAAAGTAGTTATTGAATTAAAAATATTTATTTTCTTTCACAAAACAAGAAAGCTTGACCTCACTGGAGGAGTAAAAATGGAGGATTAAATTCAATCCCATGCCCTCCCATTATTATCCTTTAAACCAACTTCCATGCCATAGTTGCTTTAATGGAATAGCAACCAATACTATAAAAAATAAATATTGCAATTCCCAAACCAAAAACCTCTTCATCACCTTCACAAATAGCACTGAGTGAGACTCAAAATCATGCTCACAAAGAGAAAGCACCTTCGATTCTATCCTATTAACAATAATTATAGCCCTACCATTTGCAAATATACATGCCCCTCCTCCTTGCAAGATAGTTCTATACAATATTCTCTACTTGGGATCCAATCCAAAGTGGATGGGAAGGAAACGACAACATTTTGAATTTAAAATATTTTGTGTTGTTATTATTTTGAGAGATATTGAGTATATCAATTTTTTGTTTCTTTGAAGCACGGATTTAAAAGTAATAAAAACAAGCTCCTATAAATTTATAAAGCATTTCTTAGGGAAAACTAACAAATTTTTTTAAAGCTTTTGAAAGGATGAAGCAAGAATATAAAGTAATTATTTCTTATCTCTTGGGAAAAAAACTATTGGGAGACTTTGAAGGAAAAGTCATCCTAAAATTTGGAAGAAAAATTAGAGGGTTCAAAGAATATTTCTACATAACCAAGTGAGCCAACTCCATACTTGTTGTAATACAAGGTTGAAATTCACAATATTTTTCAAAAATGAATAAAATCAATTCATCCACTCAAATATTATACAAAAAGGAAAAGAAACACATAAAAAGGTGCTTATAGGCACCATACATAACCATTATATTATTCATAGACATGATTTGCAATACTCTAATAATCATTTTATTATTACACTCCATGATTCAATATGTGTTGAGGTGTAAGTGCAGTTCATGAGACCATATATTTTTGAAGAATTTTCTCAAATGAATCACATCTAATTATATGGTTTCAATATTTATAAATCTAGTAATGATTGCAATCATGAGATAACAAGACCATATCTTATTGACACATTTTGTCACAAAATTTACATATCTTGTATATGCTTCAACATTTCTTCTATCCAATAATGGGTATAGTCCATAAGGCAACTCTTCTTGGTTTTGAATTGTAAAATGCCAATTCAGTCTAAATGCCAATATAAGCCATAACATACTATTGTGTCTTGTAAGCATGCAAAGCAATCCCTAGGCTAATCTTGTATATTAGAAACATTAGCTGAACCAACAATAAAATTTGAGTCATCCTATAAAATTATCAAATAAAATTGTACTACCAATGGAGAGAATATTAGATATAGAAAAATTAATATTCAAAACCAATAAAAAGCATTATCTAAAATTTCAGTAGAGTTTTGCAGATAATCTATCAAATTATTTTTTCTTGTATTATCCTTTAGCACGCACATGATGTTATGTAGAAGAGGGAATTATTCTTTAAGTTAAAATTTATTATAATGATGGGGTGAGATACTAAACCTCAACACTTAATATTTTTTTATATTTATTTGAAATAAAAAATATTATTAAATTAAACAAATAGTTATATAAGATATTTTGAGTAACTTATATTATTAAAAAAATATTTTTTAAGATATATAATGTGCATATTAAGAAATATCCAACAAATATTTAGGATAGGATTATATGTTCACTTACATTCACTTGAATTTAGAGGAAGAAACTTAGTATTTATATGAAGTTATGCAACCTTTGACATAAAATATGTATACAAGAATTCATAACTTTTATAATAACTATCTTAAACAAATATCCAACTATTTTTTATACATGCAATATTGTTGTGTGTATATATATAGTTTTACAAACATTTAACCTATAAATTATTATAAGCTAAGCTTATACCATGTAATTTTAATAAAAGTAGCTTCAACTATAAACCCTTATTCCATGTGTCTTTTCTCTTCAAGAATCAGATATGCCAAGGGATTTCAAACAACAATCATAACCCACAAATATATTTTATACCTTTTAAGTCTCTTCGATGGCTAAAACTTTTAAAAGCTACCTTTGTAGTAATGTTACATTGCTAAACGCTACCCAATTATGTTAGCATAGTTTTGTCCTTAGATTTCATTAAACCACTACAAACATCTACAATATCATCTATCTATCTCAAATGCTATTCCTTAGATAACTTGATTCATAACATACAAGTTTCTCATTGTCAATTTACACAATTAAGTAAACTTTTTATTTTAATTAGAATATTTTAAATGTATGAGGTGTACACCAATTGGTAAGACTGAATGCTTCATCCTAGTGTTTTCAAGGGCGTAAAAGGTTTAAAATTATTATGGCATGGTGGTTATAGGTGTCGACTATGCGAAGAACTATGTTGTGGCTTCTGGGATAGACAATGTAGAATACTTTGGCCACCATAAAAGCCAAACAACCTGCCCAGATTCATTGCGGCTACCAATTATACCATTTAAATTTAAAAATATATATATTTTAAAATTTAAGGCAATCAAACTTTTAAATTCTAAATTCCAAAGATTATTGTAGGATTAAAAATTATAAACTTAACTTAAAAATTTAATGCTAGTACAATAATCAAAGTCTAAATTTATACAAATGATTATTCGAAAATATTTGCATATACTTCCACTTTTTTTTTTTAAATGTTAGATTATATTATATCATTAATCAAAACATTACAATATTTTGGTGTTAGCACTGTCCACCAACTAAAAAATAAAATAAAAAATAAAATGAGGTGGATCAAGAGTAAAAAATCCATAACTGAATATACATAAGAATAAAAGCTAATATCAAAAAAAATCCTATAGCTATTTCTTGTTGCAATACACGAGATATTAGCATTCATATGCATACATAATTGAATATACATAATAATAGAAGCTAATATCAACAAAAAGCCTATAGCTATATCTTGCTGCAATACACCAAATATTAGCATTCATCTATGGGAGAGTCTGTTATATGAAAAAAATCTAGGCATGTCTTTGGTGATATCTTCTGCAGTCTTAAGAGAAGAAAAATAAATGATCAAAACTTGAACCTGCTTATCATTATTAATTGTCTTCTTCTCAGTTTCTTGTTGGACTTTCTGAAGATCTTGAATCATATGAGAAATTTGATGAAGTATATGAATAACATCTCGAGATGTGTTGGAAGGTCCATATACTTGGGAATGAATCTGTCCCACATGTAACAAAAGATCAAAGGTCAAGTCTACCAAAACTATATCCCTTGGAGCAGCAAATACAATAAACACATTTTTGCATCTGTACTTCCAAATGTTCTTGAAAAGGATGATTCTATAAACATCTCAAATTTTGGGGTATTGATCCAGCTAAGAAAAACCAAGTAGAGAAAGCTTCCAAGATCTAGTGAAAGAGGGAAAAAGAAAAGAGTAGAAAATACCCCAAAACTGTTTAGCCATGCCACAAAACCAAAACAAGTGAATAAGAGTTTCTAAAGCATTAAAAAAATTGCATTGAGGGGGAATGTGTAAAATCACAACCAAACTTTCAGTTGTTTAAGAACATGAGCTTCTATTGGGCAAGTTTAGGTCCTTAGTTCCAATTTTTACATAGCATCAATGAACTTTTATGAAAAACATAATTATGTATGAATTATTGCATATATGAAATTTTATAATATATATTTGTTAGTTTTTACATAAAATATAAATAAAATTAGAGTGGTAGTCTAATTTTGCATATAATATACTTAATTTTTTGCATATAAATAAATTAAAAAATTTCATGTTATTCTATATTATAAAAAAAATCATCCTTTAAAATTTTTCTTACATAACTCTTCAAAGTCATGCGAGTCATCTAACCAAATCATATTTACTTTCTATATTGAATCTCAATTTGGCGAAAATGCAAGGCAAGGTGACTTTTATGTGAAGGTTGAAGTCGTTTCTTCATACATACTTGGGGGTCTCCTTTTCTAGACTATGCTTTAGCATGGATCCATAATTAGAGGCTAGGCTAAAGAAGGGGTATTCTGCCCTTACCAACCTCTAAAGCAATATTTTCAACTATAGTTTCAATATACTCAAAGATATGCCTCTTTCGTTCATTTGCCACACTTACCCTTTTGCATGGATGCAAATTTTAAGAAGCATTCAAGGCATTTAATCCAATTTATTTATTTTTTTGTTAATGGATCCAGTAAAGATACTTAGGTTTACTCTTATTATAAACCATAACTTAGATACCATATACATCTTTTAAAGAAATCATATGAAAACCTTTAATATCCACTATAATTCCATATAACCATCAATTTATTTATTTATTTACTTGAAATCTATCGTTTTTAATAAAGTGCCTATAAAAATTAGGCCTAATAATATTATAATTTAAAAACCTACTCTTTTTTAAATAAAATATCATTATTTTAACTACAATATCATTTTACAACACTTATTTTTAATTAAAATAAAATTAAAAACCCAATAAATCTTAATCTGAAATATTATGTTTTTGTAACTCTAACTACATCATTTTTATACTTCCATTAAACTTTTAACTAAAATCCTGAGCAACAATAATGATATTAATCTATATTCTTTATCCAAATGAAATCAGACAACAAAAGTCTTATGCTAAAAGTTTTAAAACCACTTTGTAAGTCTTATACTGAAAATTTTAAAAATCCATCATTGACTGAAAAAGACTATAACCAATCCAAATAGCATCATATTTCAGGTTGTTAAAGAATGTATGCTATAAGATGCCTTATGCTAGTGGTTGTTAAAAGACTACAACCAATCCAATTAGCATCAGGTTTGGGGTATCGAGTTATATACCTTTCTCTTTATGCTAAAAATTAGGTGTTAGATTCCAAAAACTCTGGTCAAAATATTGGGTTTGGTATAAGAGCACTTTGTTGCTCAACGAAGGGTTATGACTAGCTTATGTCAATTGCACTCACGATGGTCAAACTTAATGTCAAATAGGACCTTCTCTCATCATCTTCTAAGTGAAAAACCAGATTTCATTCAGCTTGGGCGTCTTATCTGAAGTCAAAGAAAACTTTTTTTACCATGAGCTTATTGTATCAGGGTTTACCCCTTGGCTGTAGACTTTCTTATATGGGGGTGTTTGAGCTTGGATGCCCATTTTGTCAAGAACCAGAGTCTTGTATGCATATTTTTTGGGCATGTAGACGAGCCAATCTCGCTTGGAGTTGGGTGAATTATTTATTTGCCTTGTTTATGTCCTTGTAGATTTCCTGGCATCATGTCTTTCTAGGTGATCCCATTCATTTTTCTCTCCCGTTGAGGGAAGTGTGGCAAATCTTCAGAGTCAGCCTTCTATTTCACATTTGGAAATCTAGAAACAATATTATTTTTAAGTAGGTTGATCAAGCTCAGTATTTTTCGTTTGCTGACAAGCTCAAAGTTTTTCATGATGTGTGGTTTCAGATCTGTGACCAAGCTAAAAAGGTGGCTATGGAGCTAGATGATTTGAGGTTTTTCTGAAATACTAGGGTGAAGCTATGCGTTGTCAGTAGGGAGGCCCCTGATCGTTTGCCTCCTCACCCAGCCAGATCCCGTTTACGTCGACACCCTGATCGTGCTTGGTTTCAACCTCCTCGGAGCAAATCTCGTGACTTTGGAGGCCCATTGCAGCAGTCATATATGTACACATCTCAATGTTCTATTTTTGTGATCACTCTGCAATCTGCGCCTGTGCCTAATGATGGTTGTGCAGTTTCAGGTAGCAACAGGCATATTTTCGACTGGTCCTGTCCTTCTTCTCCAATTACTCATGCTTCAAGCGAAGATGAGGAGCGCTTTGATGGATGGGGGAACCACCAACTTCAAATGGATAAGGCATTGTCTGCTACATGCCCCCTTCTTTAAAAACCTTTATGGCTGTAAAATGTTTCTAGTTTGTTGTTGATGGTCGTGGTGTCCGTATGGTACAGTTTATTTTTCTTTATTCGTTGTTACCATAAGTTAGTGGCATTCGGGGTGTGATTTTTCTCACCACACTCTTTTTAAGTTGTAAAGAACTTTTATTTTTATAATTAAAATGGTATTTCATTTAAAAAAAAAAAAAAAAAAAAACATTTATTCCAAAAGTTTTAAAAATTCATCAATGACTGGAAAAGACTATAACCAATCCATAGCATCATGTTTCAAGTTGTTAAAGAATGTATGCTATAAAATGCCTTATGCTACTGGTTGTTAAATGACTACAACCAATCCAAATAGTATCACGTTTCAAGTTTTAATGTATAAAAAATCCATCACGACATAAATATAATTCTAGCTTCATTCAAAAACAATATAATATGCGAATAGTGAGTGTCGCCAATGAAAAACAAATGTATAAAAATTTCAAAAGATAATATGCGAATATTTACGACGAAAACTATTATATTAATATAACTCCCCTCGGACGTAGTCACGTTCATCCTGCTTCTACCGGCTTCTATAGGTCACCATCATCCAGCGCAAGTGCCAACCATTTAGATTAGTATCTAATTTCCCAAGTTTCCGACCTAATATATATATATATACTTATTGCTATTTTAAAATAAATAGCCTTAGAAAAAGATTCCACGTGATTTTATGTGAATTGACGCGACGCGAACGGAGGAACTGACCATTGAATACGTTCCATCAACTACCTGTCCCTCTGACGCCAACCCAAATTAAATATAAAATACACCAAATGCTATAATTTAATGTACCACTTACTCGAAATCACCGGCCCGAAGGTCAAAAGATATTGGTCCACTTGCATTACTAAATGCTATCTTAATTTTAATATAGTCACGGTAAAGACAAGAACCTTAAAGATATAAAAATAATTAAAGAGAGAGGTATCCAGTAAGTGAAGTAATTGAAACACAAGATACCATACGTCCTATTCTGTCCTTATTCTTTCTGTAATTAATCCCTTTACAGACCGACTCCGCAATACATAAAAATAATAATAAGTATTCTCCGTCCTTTGGTAACCCTGGTTCATTAATCAGTAGCGAGCAGCGTTGTTCTACATAAGTATTATCCGTCCTTTGGTAACCCTCGTTCATGAATCAGAGTTAGTTTGGTGCTCGTCATTGTTTACATAAGCAATATTTCATGTTGTCTCTTTGCTGTGTAGATCTCATTGTATGCCGGACATGAGAAGATATCAATATTTAGTACTACAATCCTCAATACAGTTGGCAAATCAAGGGGTCAGGAATTGCTGGTATGCTCAAACTACTACTCTACTTCAATCTCTTGGCCTAGACATCATGAGACCTCCTCCTACTAAAGCATCAATCAATGCACCATACTCCAATAAGGATATTCGAGATGAGATTTACTCAGCATATATAAAAATTACTTGGACTGATCCAAAGGAACCTCTTTCACCAAAACGGCTCCATTACTCTCACTTTTATCTCCAACTAGAGCATGGATTGATTACTACTCCAAACTATAAATTGATACAAATGTCACACAACCTCATGTTTCCTCTAGCTCAGCTACGAGTTTGCTCCCACTAGCTGCATATTGAGACAGATCATCACCTCCCCAGAGATCAGCATATTTGGAGATTATGCAATCCTGATGTGGAATCCGAGGAGCATTTCATTTTCACTTGTCATGTCTAAGAAGATATCATTGTTTATTCAAAGACACCCATACACTAAAATCTTAGATTAATTATGAAGATCAAAGATGCATTGGCTTTTTTATCTGAAAATTATTCAATCTCAGGAAAAAACTATTTAGTAACAATTTGCAAAAGATAACAGGATCCCAACTTATCACTTCATTCTTCCAACCTCTAGAGGCCACAACCAAGAAGCGCCAGGGTGATCACACAGATACAACAAGATTAATTCGTCCTCCAACAAAGAGCATCTATGACGACATCCAACTCTTACATCACTCACTTCTCTTCAGCCTTTTATGTTGGGAGTAATTTCTGATCCAAAAATCTTGTATATCATATGTCATCCTGTTTATTGTTTTTCTTACTTTATTTTCTCTCAAGTTGCATTAGACACTCCCGTTGCTTTGTATATGTCCTACTTTACAGTCTTATTGTCCTCTTTTAGTTACGGATGATGATTGATACAAATTCAAATTCAAATTCATATAGTTTTATATTCAGGTCTTTCATACCTACTCTACAATACCTATAAATAATAAGTGAAAAAATAGTTACAATTATTATTTGTGATTTAGATCTTGTTATTAAGTTTATTTAGGTTAAACTTGATAAACAATAGTTTTTTTTTAATTAATTACAAGGTTACTTTTTCTTAAGGACACCTAATTATAGACTTACTTTTTACTACACATAATTTTTTTTTTTTTTTTATGAATTTTTATATAAAAGAGAAGATACATAACGACAATAAACAGCTAATTATTAAGTGGTCTTCCATAGCTTATGAAGGACACTTAATTATAGACTTACTTTTACCTACACATAATTTTTTATTAAATTTTACATAAAAGAGAAGATGCATAACAACAATAAACAATCAATTGTTAAGTGGGTCTTACTTAGCTTGTGAAGGACACTTAATTATAGACTTACTTTTACCTACACATAATTTTTTATTAACTTTTATGTAAAGGAGAAGATACATAACAACAATAAACAATCAATTGTTAAGTCGGCCTTACATACACAAATTTATATAAAAGGTTGCATACAGTAAAAGTCATAATATGCAAAAAAATACAAAATTGAATATAAATAGAAAAAGTTACAATTACTAATAGTTGTGATTAAAAAGGTTTAATAATGTTATTATTTTGAATTTCATCAAATAAATATACTATATATTAAGTTACAATTATTAATGCCTTTATTTATTAAGAAGAGATTTCGGTTCAAACCTTGGAGGTGCCAATTTGCAAAGGTAGCAGTATGTTCTGTGTGTGCATCAGAAAATGCATGCAATAGAAATCCGTAAAGAGGTGTTTGCTCTAGGATACTCCTACAAATAAAGACCAAGCTTTTAAAATGACAATTGATCTCCATACGTAAAAGGAAATAAAAGAGAGGGAAAGAGATGAGTATCTCAAACTCGAAAATGCATGCAATAGAAATCCCTAAATAGGTGTTTGCTCTAGGATACTCCTACAAATAAACACCTAAAGAGGTTTTTGATCTAGGATACTCCTACAAATAAACACCTAGTGTTTAAATTGACAATTTATCTCCATACATAAAAGTAAATAAAAGAGAGGGAAAGAAATGAGTATCTCAAAATCTGATGTCTATGTTATTAGCTTCTTAACATCATTTTCATTAAAAGATATATGTTTACTCAATTACTTGCTTTCTAAAATTTGAATTTTGCAAGACACAAATCAACATCATGATTGGTTCAACTATATATTTCTTGGTTTTATTAGTTATAGATATACATTTCCAAGATATTGCATCCAACAATTTTCAATGGACATAAAATAATAATATATTTTTTTATGCAATCCCCATATATATTTTTTTAATAGCATTAATAATAATTTGTGAACCCCCTCAATTGAACTATATCTCCTTCACTTTTCAATGGCAATTTTGATCCTTGTCAGAAGTGCCCTAGATTTTCCATAATTATTAATTGATGTTCCATATGATTCCTAGTCAATAAGGATAAATTGAACTACATTAAATTTCCATATGATTCTACGCCAATAAGGATAAATTGAACTATATCGTCTTCTTTTTTCAATGGGTAATTTTAATCCTTGTAAGAAGTGCCCTAGCCTTTGCATAATTATTAATTGAAAATCCATATGATTCTAAGTCAATAAGGATAATTTTAACTTTATTTCCTTCAATTTTAAATGGTAATTTTGATCCTTCTAAGAAGTGTCCTAGCATTTGCATGATTATTAATTGAATTTTTAAATGATTTTGAGTCCATAAGGATAGATTGAAGTATATTTCTTTTATTTTTCAATAGCAATTTTTATCCTAGTAAGAAGTGCTCTAGCCTTTGCATGACTATTAATTGAAGTTACATATGATTCTAAGTAGATAAGGATTTTTTAATTTTATTTACTTCATTTTTCAATGGTAATTTTGATCCTTGTAAGAAGTGCTCTAGCCTTTGCATAATTATTAATTGAAGTTCCATATTTATTTTATTAGATGAAAGAAGAGGTTTTGAAAGGATCCCTAAACCTTCTACATATTTACAACAAGGACATCAAGAAGAATTCCAAAAACAAGACGAGTAAGGAACAAAAATAAAGGAATAATAGGGAGAGGGCCCAACAAGATGACAAAGCATAGCAAGAATTGAGAAAATAGTAGAATATAGATAAACAAGGCCAACCTAGTTACTCTATTTCTTCTTCGAACAACTCTTCTTATTCCTCTAAGTTGGTCTGATTATTTTAAAAGTGCCTCATAATCTAGGTGACTTCATCAATGAACACCATGGACATTTTAATAGATCTTCTAAGAGATATGAGAATATCCTTAGTAGTCTTCATGGCATTTTAGGAGTCTTGAGAGGATCTAAGGCCCTTTAGTTTTTATAGCCACAATTCTAGCTTGAGACCTTGGTTTCTTCCTTGGAGAGGGAGTAGAGTCTTCAAAGCTCTTTGAATTAGAAGTTACATGAGTGGATTTATCAACTTTAACTACTTTTGACCTCAACCATTTCAAATATATTGTTGTTTCCTCCTCGCCTATAGGAGTCCTTTGGTTCTCAGCTTTATTCATAGGATCCTTACCATATTATCTCTTATCCTTAAAATGAGAGTATTTATCTTCCTAAAGCATTCATTCATAAGATGCCAAAGGAGTTCTAAGCTCCTTGATCTCAAATGTCTCACAGGAATTTTCCTTTTTTCCCATTTTTGATGGGTTTCCAAGTATACCTTAACTAATCATTTCCACCTTATCTCCTTTCATGACCACATGCTTGAATATCATATTCATTTGGCCTTGATGAAGAGGGGTGTTATAGTTACCTTTCTAAACATGCATCATTGTTATTTCAATCTATTTGAACAAAAATCACAAAAAATTACAAAACCACAAAGAATTTAAAAAATCACAAAAAATATACAAAATCACAAAAACCACAAAACAACATTAGAAATTTGTAAAAACACAAAAACATTGCATTTTTATTTGCATTACAAAACATCATGCATTTCATGGGGTTGCATTTTGTTAACTTGCATTAGGCATATCCTTTCATTTGCATTAGCATTAGGACTAGTTTTATTCTTACATGCTTGGATTTGGTACCACACCTGTATAATTTCCATATTTCTTAATCAACCTTATCCATTATCAACATTTGCAATTCTCATTATGGGTTTTTACTTATTAATAGGTCCTTGTACGATAGGTTAGATACCGTATAAATATTAGCAATGATGTTTAGACAACCACTAACTATTTTACACACACCTTTTAGTTTGCAAAAGACCATAAGGAATACCCTCACATCCCATATATCACCATCATCCACATTACCCTTTGTGAGTAACTGTAATTTTCAACACAATTAATAAGTTGCTATAGGTTGTTCACTAACCATATGGTTTTAATATTTGTAAATCTAGTTATGATTACAATCATGATATCATAAGACCATATCTTATTGAGGCTTTGTCATATGATTTACATATCTTGTAAATGCTTCAATGTTTTTGCATATCTACTAATCATTGTAATCCATAATGCAACATCTATTGGTTTTGAATTTCAAAGTGTCAATTCAGGCTAAACATAAATATTTTATACATCTAATTATTTCCCTTGGAAGAACGTTTGGTCACTTGATGCTCCCCCTAAGGAATAAAAATTTTATTTATCTACTAGTCCAAAGTAATATTTATTTATTTTAAATTAGATATAGATAAGACATATATGTTTTATTAATGAAGATGATTTCTTTATCATGCCAAATTTTTAAACTTCTTTATTTTAAATAAAGTAGGAAAACTTCCATGTATCATTCCATGTTTTTCCCAAAGATAATTTGGTATGATGGATGATGCGAACAAATAATGGTTTGATTCTTCACTAGAGATTCATGCTCAACAACATGATATCTTTTCATAATGGCTAACCCTTATCTTGGGAATATATGAGAGGGTCTCTAGATTTATCAAGATTTGAAAGCAAGTCTTGAGAAGAATCCTTCCAATTACAATCATCAGAGAGTGGATTGAACATGTTGGAGAAGGGTTTAAACCCAATAGAGTGGTAGACAATGCATAAAATATTGAGGCACTTCTTAAAATAAAATAATATTAGAATCCAAAATTGAAACATTCAAATCATACTTATTGTCTACTTCAAAATCTAGTGCAACCCCATATGTCTTAGGAGGATCAAGATCATAACTCCTAGAGTAAAAAACTTATTATGTTTGAGAGGGTGTTGCTTCAATAGGAGATAAATTATTAGGATTAGCTATAGAATATTCAGTATAGGTTGAAGATGTAAAAACAATTAAAATGATGCCAATAAGAATCTTTTAGGAAATTGTTAGAACAACTATATAAACCAGAGGATATTTCTCCAAATTAATAGAAGGATATCCCAAAGGAGCTATTAGAACAACCTCATTAAAATTCACATCTCGTCAAATAAATTCTTCCCATATATTAGTATCATAGAGATGATATTCCTTGGAGATATCCAAATACATCATAATAATGCATCTATGAATATTGCATGCCTTTTACTCTCAAGTATGATTGGGTATATGGTCCAATGTTGTGGATCCAAATATACAAAAGTAGGACATATCAAGCTTGTTGCCTTTTTATATCTCAAGAGTCATTTCCTATATAGCTAGGGTTAAAATTTAGTTAATGATGTGTGTTGCATAAATGATTACTTCATATTTAAACTTGATATCCATCCCCTTAGCATGCAACATCCATAAATTAGTCCCCATAGTCACCATATTCTTTTTCTCGCTATCATATTCTCCTTTGAAGTGTAATTAAAGTCCTATGAAAGGTAATACAATTAAAAATCAATAAATATCATAATATTTTGTTCTTATGTTCACTTTCTTTATATATTCTAGGAAACTTGATCTTTTATTCAACTAATTTTCCACTAGTGCCTTTAATTCCTGCAATTTTCCAAAAAATTTAACATTGATACAAACAATATACAATCATATATACTAGGATAAATCATTAATAAAAATGAAGAAAGTACCTATTCCTAAAGAGAGGTGGTGTACCCAAGGGTCCACAATTATCACTATATGTGAGATCCAAGGGTCATGTGGCATGCTTATATGTCCCTTATAACTACTCTATTTTAGATTCTTGGAATGAAAATGACTCTTTGATAACAATATCTATGTAAGATAATACAAGTAACAACTTTAATTAATGATGCTAGGAAGGCTCTCCTCAGTCATAAGATTTTTCTTCTATACAAAATCAAGTTAAAAAAATATTTATACCTTATTATAAGACAACGATGATTTCCAAACTAAAAAATCTAGTATGTCATGATCCTTCCTTGGAAGACTTTTCATTTTCATGGATTCATATTTTGATATGCTATTCTTGTGGATGAAATGATTGACCATTTTGATTTTGTTATGCAAAACACTTATCTCTTATGGAAAAATAATATGAGAATCTTATTACTTGGATGTAGGATAATTACATGCTTAGTCTTGTGAATATGAATTTAATGTGAGAATAAGATGCTGCTAATGAAGTGCACTTTTACTAAAATAGGTTCCTTTAGGATGGCATAAAGAAATAACCACCGAGAAAAGGATACCTTGGGGAAATGATGTGATGGGACTAATTATCACAATATTTGAGAAGGTAACATGGATGGATGCCGCCTTTCATGAAGATGCATAATATAAATAAATTTCAGATTAAGTTATGCTTGCGATATTGCATAATAATTATGATGGAAGGTTATTAGGAATAAAAGCATTCTTACATATATGTTGAATATTTTTTATTTTTATTATATTTTTATAAAAAGGGATTATATTTTTGTCTGAGTGGTGCATGTTTTACTTTGGAAGCTCTTTGCATTAATGAAAGAAAACTTGAGCTTAGTGGTGGTAAATGCTCTTATACATCAATTTTTAGCTTAGTGCTTATGAGATGCATTTTTTGAAGTGGGTGTGCTATGTGATGAATAGTAGTAAGTGCATGATGGAGAACTCATCGAGAAATAGGTTTTTGAAAGTATGGTCTGACATTATTGGAAGAAGGAAAAATATAGCAATAGTTTGGAAGGAGGAGGAGAGTTGTTTTTGTTGTTGGTGGAAAGTTGAAGAAATGAGGAAACGCTAGAAAAACATCGACACTAGCTGGTTTGCTCTCAAATTCTATAACCAGAGCTATCTGTAGGAAACAAGAACACTGTATTGCTTGAGTAAAGATTTTGCTTTCATAAGGTGCACTTATTTCCTAGAATGTAACATAGTTTAAGTGTTTTTGTTTTGTTTAAGATTGGCCTATATAACCATTGATATCTATTATTTTTTCTTTGGTTCATTTGCTTTTAAAAAAGAAATGTTGTGCTTGAATACGTTTATCTGTAGACATTTGATATATAATTCTAGGAAAGGAAAGCTTCAGTATACCCTACAATATTTAGATGAAACTAAAATACTAGTTTTATGTTGGGGATACTTACCTCACGTTAATTACAGCCTTGGAGTAATATCTGTTGTTCTTAAGATAACCTAGAGTCACCTTTTGTGTTAAGGAGGTTGGGTGTGCTCAGAGTGAATTAAGGGTGTAGATTTTATGTTGACCTTGCTTACCAGTTACTCCATTAACATGTGAATAATATGGGTTTACCCTTAGCTATCATCAAGTGGAAAAATACTTTGTTAGTGGTCATCCCTAGTATTTTTGGTTGCACTGATAATTGGCTTTGGTTATGTCAAATCTTAGAACCCATTGGGGTGTTTTTGAAACTAAAATATAGCTTTTACCTCATCGCTCATAGAGTCATGTGGTAGACCTTTAATTTGGAAATAGTTGTGTAGAGATATTCCAAAATGCTTGGTGTTATCATTACGAGTTGGTTTAGTATCACCTTGTGTAGAGGAGTAATGACTTGTTCAACAAGTGCTCTGAGATTCTTTTAAAGCCATAGAAAAGGTGATTGTTAAGAATGTTTGGTAATTAGATCTCTTTTTTATCTATACTAGAAACATACATTTTTAAGAAAATTATATCTTATACATGTTTCTTATAAAACATTGTTTATTTGGCTTGTTGGTAAAGAGAAGAACAATATATCTTGCCTTACTTTTGGAATACCAATGTGGCTATTGTCTGGCATGGTAGAAGTGTTAACGATTTTAGAATTATTACTAAACAAAAATGAAAGAAACCCATTGTTGAAATTAGGATGAATGATATCTTTATTTTTCGGTTAATTATTGTGAAGAAAGAATGGATTTTTGTTGGAAACTGTTATTGCAATTTTATCTCTTTTGGTTTAGGGATTAATATATGCTAGTTGTATGTTATGCTTATTATGTGGTAAAATAAAATACATTATAATTGAAATGGGATCCATCTCGGATCCCCATTAAAAGGGTAGCCTTTATCGGGGATTATCGCAAAGTGTTCGACGAATGAGGACATCGGTCGACAAACTGTGTATTTGGAGATCAAGATCTACAGTATGTAGAGCCTATGTATGAGCCATAATAATTACTTGGTCCTTAAACTTGATAATGTATATGTAATTTTTAACATGTATGTAGTTGAATAACTATCTTTAGGAGAGAGGAAAATAGTGGAACTTATGCAAATGATGTAAGTGTTAACCTGGGCTGGTAGAAGAATGATCCAGCAAGGCTTTAAGTGGATATTTGTATTATTGAGACTGTGATTCATTAATGTTAAATTTGTTGTTCTTAATACATTTCAGATGATTAAACTATATCATATTGTTATATTGCTTTGACTTCTTTATCTCCCTATGTTATGTTAAGCTTTGGTGTATTTGAGTGAAATCGTATTAAGGGATCTATTTAATAATGTGTTGTAGAATAAATTCTATCTTGTTAAGAAGTAAGTTTTCTTCTAAAATATTTTTAACTGGATTAGAGAACTTCCAAGTATGCTTGGGATGCATTAAGTTATAGATGTTTTTCAATGTATGGTAGAAGCTATATGTGTGGTTACTTAGTAAGCTACTAGATAATTGTATAAGTGAGCAAAAATTTATCTATTTGTTATTTTTTGGAGTTTTAGAGTAGCACCATACCTTCTTCTGAATAATTTGGATACTCGATTAAAGATAAGTATTTCATGTGTGTAAGCACATTTATTAGGCACTTCTTCTAGCGATGTTTGGGCTATTTCTTAATCGCACATGATGTCCAATGTTCTTAATAAAGATATTTACATGAACTTAGGATCTAAATGATTAGCTCGATTAATGAAGAGAAGGATTGTTGAATTTCTAAGCGTATTATCACATAAGGATTTGTGTGGAGTGTGAAGATTAGCACAAACCTTTTTATTGAATAAAAAGGATTTCCTTTCCATGGGCTAATAAGGAATGACATTTTTGACTAACTAAAAAGGTTCTCCTTTCTATGTATTGATAAGGAATGATCTCTCTAATTGATTGAAGAGTGAAGAGCCATTTGTAATTCTCAATTGACTGAGAAGGAATGAGTTAGACCTCAAGGTTGGAATAAAGACTTAATATGAAATACTCTTAGAGTGTTCAGGTTTGGTTCATATAATATAAGAATATTTAGTGGAGAGATTGGACAACATAGCTAGATTTACGTTGAAAGTGAAGGCTAAAACCTAAAGGATCAAGACTTGGCTTTATATTTAAAAAAAATTACTCTCCTATAAGATTAGGAAAATTGGATGGTCATAAAGTAACATAAGTATACTCTCCCAATTATAAAATCCAACTTAATACTAGCAATTGAAATTCTACTTTTATAACAAGGTATTATTCAATTCAAGTGTTTTCTATGGTAGTAATCCAATAATTACATGTGTACATATGTGTGTGTTTGTGTTGATGGATATTTAATCCTGAATACTACCACAAATATCACATGATAAAATATGATATAGCCATAATATAATAAGTTCAAGATAGAATAATATGAGCAAATTAATTTGTATCAAGACTAATAATATATCAAATAAAATTAAATGATAAGTAGCAATATAAATGTAAATAGTCTGAATCAACATGTACTAAGCATGTAATACAACCTACAATATTAATTGATCAAAATATATGCAATATTTATTGGTCCTCTTTCTCTTACAAAGATAGTAACAATGATAATGAAAATAATGTTGGATGCTAGATTATGGAGCATTATCTCCATAATATAGCCATAGTAATATGAATATTTGGATACTTGATAATTTCTTTATATATGCCAAGTCTTATGACTCTTGGCTTATCTACTTGACACTTTGATGAACACTTGACTCTAATATGTATGCACACCTATACATGACTCTTGCACTTCTATGACTTGCACACTCTATCCTAATACACGTGTGCACTTCTTTACATTACATATAACACACTTTTGCACATAGACTCAAGTTACACGTGTACACTAACTCACATGACACTTGTGTATTTTATGGACATTACAACTTTATATGACACTTGTGCATATCATGCACATTCACACTTACATAAAGAGGAAATATAAATCACACTCTAAACTATGACTCAACCCTAATCTAATATTTACATATGTACCATGAAGGTACCATGGGGGTACATTAGCATGTACCAAATAATGTAATATACTCCAACATGTTTGTATGTAGAAATTTAAACATCCATAGTCTTATCATGCTAAAACAACTACAACCTAGGCTAACCTTAGTATAAAACATCAAATGTTACTAATAATAGTGTATACTATAAAATAAGCAAGAAATAACAATTACAACAATCAATATTTTTGAAGAGAGTGTGGAATATAATTCATATTTATATAAAAAAACAAACATAATTTTTCTAAAATTTTTGGCAATACCACAAGGAGTTTTCCCTAGCCAATATATTGATTGAATCAAAGTCACATGAAATCCCAAAAAAACTTCATAATAGTTATGGATACAATATTTTCCTAACCCTCATAGGCTTGATATTTTAATGACTATAAAAATATGGTCATTATAAAATGTTTCTCAAATAATGTGAGTCCTTTAACATTTATAGCAATTGCCTAATGGCATGTGTTAATATATTTTAAACTCTAAAACAAGTATATATTATACCAATATGAAAATAAAAACAACTCAGAATTGAAAATTTGAATGATGCGATATATTCTACTATGTTTTTGAATATGCATAAGAATAATGCAACCCCCAAATGTCATTTCTATTATTTTAATTTTGAGCAAGAAAAGATACCAAAAATTAAACCATATTCATTTTATATTACATTTCAATGAAACATATCTAAGGTAGATCTTGAATTTAAATATTTATTCTCTTCTTTCATAAAACAAGAAAGCTTGACCTCATTGAAGAGTAAAAATGGGGGATGAAATTAAATCCCATGCCCTCCCCATTATTATCCTCTAAACCAACTTCCATGTCATAGATGCTTTAATGGAATAACAACCAATACCATAAAAAATGAATGTTGCAATACCCAAAACAAAAACCTCTTCATCACCTTCACAAGTAGCACTGAGTGAGCCTCAAAATCATGCTCACAAATGGAAAGCACCTTTGCTTCTATGCTATTAACCATAATGAAAGCCCTACCGTTTCAAAGATACATGCCCCTCCTTGTAGGAGGGTTCTATACAATATTCTCTACTTTGGGTCCAATCCAAAGTGAATAGGAAGGAAAAGGTAACATTTTGAATTCAAAATATTCCATGTTGTTATTGTTTTGAGAGATATTGAGTATATCAAATTTTTGTTTCTTTGGAGCATGAATTTCAAAGTAGTAAAAACAAACTCCTATAAATTTATAAAACATTTCTTAGGAAAAACTAACAAGGTTTCTTTAAATATTTTGAAAGGATGAAGCAAGAATATAAATTAAATATTTCTTATCTCTTGGGCAAAAAAATATTGGGAGAATTTGAAGGAAAACTCATCCTAAAATCTGGAAGAAAAATTAGAGGTTTCATATTTCTACATAACCAAGTGAGCCAACTCCATACTTTGCTCTAATACAAATTTGAAATTCACAATATTTTTCAAAAATATATAAAATCAATTCATCCACTCAAATCTTATGCAAAAATAAAAAGAGACACATAGAGAGGCACTCATAGGCACCATACATAACCATTATATTATTCATATACATGATTCACAATACTCTAATACTCATTTAATTATTACACTCCATGAGCCAATATGTGTTGAGGTGTAAGTGTAGTTCATGATACCATATATCATTGAAGGCTTTTCTCAAATGAATCATATCTAATTATATTGTTTCAATATTTATAAATCTAGTAATGATTGCAATCATGAGATAACAAGACCATATCTTATTGAGGCATTTTGTCATACAATTTACATATCTTGTATATGTTTCAACATTTCTTCTATCCAATAATGGCTATAATCCAGAAGGCAACACTTGTTGGGTTTGAATTGTAATGTGTCAATTTAGGATAAATGCCAATATACGCCATAACACATTATTGTGCCTTGTAAGAATGTGAAGGAATCCCTAGGCTAAGCTTGTATATCAGACACATTAGTTGAACCAACAATCAAATTTGAGTCATCCTATAAAATTATCAAATAAAATTGTACTACCAATGGGGCGAAGATTAGATGTACAAAAATCAATATTCAAAACCAATAAGAAGCATTATCTACAATTTCAGTATAGTTTTATAGATAATCTATCAAATTATTTTTTCTTGTATTATCCTTTACCATGCACATGATGTTATGTAGAAGAGAGAATTATTCTTTAAGTGGAAATTTATTATAATGATGGGGTGAGATACTAAACCTCAACTCTTAATTTTTTTTAATATTTATTTGAAATAAAAAATATCATTAAATAAAACAAATAGTTATATAAATTATACATAGTAACTTATATTATTATAAAAAGTTATTTTTTAAGATATATGATGTACATAGTAAGAAATATCCAACAAATATTTACATTAGTATTATATGTTCCTTTACATTCACTTGAATTTTGAGGAAGAAACTTAGTATTTATGTGAAGTTATGCAACTTTTGACATAAAATATGTATACAAGAATTCATAACTTTTATTATAACTATCTTAAAAAAATATCCAACTTTTGACCAAACACCCTAAGGGGGGCGGAGATCCAAATTTCAAGTCTCAGGTCTCATCGTATTGAATGCTTGTCCCTAGTAATTTCAGCAGTGTAAAAGATTTTAAATAATTATGGCATGGTGGTTATAGGGGCAGAATGTGAATATATATGTGCCAACTTCTAGGGCAGACAATGCAGAATACTGTAACGACCATAAAAGTTGAACAACCTACCTAGATTCATTAGGACTATCGATTCCACCATGTAAATTAAAAAATAAAATAAAATATTTTAAAATTCAAGGAATTCAAACTTTTAAAGTCTCAATTCCAAATATTATAGTAGGATTAAAAATAATAGACTAATCTTAAAAATTTAATGCTAGTACAATAATCAAAGTCTAAATTTATACAAATGATTATTCAAACACATTTGCATATATTTCCAATTTTTAAATAACATCAATGAACTTTTATGAAAAACATAATTAGGTATGACTTATTACATATATGAAATTTTGTAATCCACTTGAATAAGGGTTTGAACCCACTTGAGTGGTAGACAATCCATAAAATATTGAGAGACTTCTTAAAATAAAATAATATTAGAATCTAAAATTGAAACATCCAAATCATACTTATTGTCTACTTCAACATCAAGTGCAACCCCATATGTCTTATAAGGATCAATATCATCACTCCTAGAGTAAAAAAACTTATTATGTTGGAGAGGGTGTTGCTTCAATAGGATATAAATTATTAGGCTCAACTATAGAATATTCAGTAGAGGTTGAAGATGTAAAAACAATTAAAATGATACCAAAAAGAATATTTTAGGAAATTGTTAGAACAATTAGATAAACTAGAGTATATTTCTCCAAATTAATAGGAGGATATCCTAAAGAAGCTATTAGAACAACCTCATTAAAATTCACATCTCATAAAATAAATACCTCCCATCTATTAGTATCATAGATATGATATTCCTTGGAGGTATCCAAATACATCATAATAATGCATCTATGAATATTGCATGCCTTTTACTCTCAAGTAATATTTGGTATATGGGCCAATGTTATGGATTCAAATATACAAAATTAGGACATATCAAGCTTGTTGCCTTTCTATATATCAAGAGTCATTTCCCACATAGTTAGGGTTAAACTTTGGTTAATTATGTGTTTTTTATTCATCTTAAAACTTGGTCTCCATCTCCTTAGCATGCAACATCCATAAATTAGTCCCCATAGTCACCATATTTTTCTGCTTGGCTACCACATTCTGCTTTGAAGTGTAATGGAAGTCCTCTAAAAGGTAATACAATTAAGAAACAATAAATCTAAAAATATTTGCTCTTATATTCACTTTATTTATATATTTTAGGAAACTCTATCTTCTATTCAAACTAATTATCCAGTAGTGCCTTGAATTTTCCAAAAAAATTAACATCGATTCAGACAGTATACAACCATACATACTAGGAGAAATCATCAATAAAAATGAATAAAGTACCTATTCCTAAAGAGAGGTGGTGTACACAGGGGTCCACAATTATCACTATGGATGAGCTCCAAGGGTCATGTGGCATGCTTATATGTTCCTTATAAATACTCTATTCTAAATTCTTGGAATGAAAATGACTCTTTGATAACAATATCTATGAAAGATAATAAAAGCAACAACTTTAAAAATGATAGCTAGGAAGGCTCTCTTCAGTCATATGATTTGTTTCTATACAAAATCAAGTTAAAAAAAATATTTGTACCTTAATATAAGATAATGATGGTTTCCAAACTAACAAATCTAGTATGTTATGACCCTTCCTTGGAAGGATTTTCATTTTTATGGATTCATATTTTGATATATTTTTGTGGATGAAATGATTGACTATTTTTGTTTTTTAATGCAAAACACGTATCTCTTATGGAAAAATGATATGAAAATTTTATTACTTGGATGTAGGATAATCACATGCTTTATCTTGTGAATATGCATAATTTTAATCCTTGTAAGAAGTGCCCTAGCCTTTGCATAATTATTAATTGAAAATCCATATGAATCTAAGCAAATAAGGATAATTTTAACTTTATTTCCTTCATTTTTCAATGGTAATTTTGATCCTTCCAATAAGTGCCCTAGCCTTTGCATGATTATTAAACAATTCTAAGTCAATAAGGATATATTGAACCATATATTGTTCACTTTTGAATGGCAATTTTTATCCTTGTAAGAAGTGCTACATCCTTTGCATAATTATTAGTTAAAGTTCCATATGATTATAAGTCAATAAGGATGTTTTTAGATTTATTTCCTTCATTTTTCAATGGCAAATTTTATCCTAGTAGGAAGTGATATATCATTTGCATGACTATTAAACTAACTTCCATATGATTCTAAGTAAATAAGGATTTTTTTACTTTATTTCCTTCATTTTTCAATGGCAATATTGATCCTTGTAAGAAGTGCCCTAGCATTTGCATAATTATTAATTGAAGTTCCATATTTTTTAATTATATGAAAGAAGATGTTTTGAAAGGATCCCCAAACCTTTGACATATTTACAATAAGGACATCAATAATAAGTCCTAAAACAAGCCAAACAATGAACAAAATCAAAGTATGTATAAGAAGAGGGCCCAAAAAGATGACAAAGCATAGAAATAATTGAGAAAATAGTAGGACAGAGATAAACAAGGCCAATCCAATTACTCTATTTCTTATTTGAACAACTACACTTCCTCCTCTATGTTGGTTTTATTATTTTTAAAGTACCTCATCATCTAGGTGACTTCATCAACAAATATCATAGACATTTTAATAGATCTTCTAAGAGATATGAGAAGATCCTTAGTAGTCTTCATTTAATTTTTAGAAGTCTTGAGAGGATCTAATGCCTTTTAATTTTCATGGCCATAGTTCTAGCTTGGGACCTCAGTTTCTTCCTTGGAGAGAGAGTAGAGTCCCTAGAGCTATTTGAATCAAGAATTACATCAGTGGATTTCTCAAATTTAACTTCTTTTGATCTCAATTGTTTCAAATATCTAGTTGTTTCCTCCTTTCCTCTAGGAGTCGTCATGTTCTTAGATTTATTCATATAATCCTTATCAAATTCTCCCTTATCCTCAAAAGGAGAGTATTTGTCTTCCTCAAGCATCCATTCATAAGATGTAAAAGGAGTTCTAAGCTCCTTGTTCTTAAATTTCTTAGGTAAATTTTCTTTTTTTTCCATTTTTGATTGGTTCCCAAGTATACCTAAACTAATCATTTCCATATTATCTTCTTTCATAACCACATGCTCGAATATCATATTCATTAGGCCTTGATGAAGAGGGGTTTAATAGTTACCTTTATTAACATGCATCACTATTCTTTCAATCAATTTGAATAAGAAAGTTGACACATTCATCATTTTTATCTGATGCAAATGATTTTAAAATGATAAGTTGAAACTTTGCACATTTTTAAAGTGATTTTCAAGAGTAAAATATTCCATTACCACTAGAGCCACTCTTCCTCATGATGCCTTGAGAGATTCCTACATATATCCATTTTGACACTTCTTTGGATGTTCTCATTTACTCCTAAAGAGCTTGAGATCCTTTGCTAGGGAGTGTTTCTCCTTGTTAACACATTGACTAGCAATGTCGAGACCAAATACCTCAAAAATAAGAGGTATAGATATGGTGAAATCAATCCCCTTCATATTGTTTTTCCATTATCCCAAGTAAAAGCAATTTGCTTGGATATTTTTTGATCAAATCCATTGAATTTTTAAAAATATTAAACAATTCTCCTTTCTCAAATATTTGCAATACTTCATCATGTAGAGTTATGGCTTTTAGTTCCATTCTTATTAGGTCTTCTACTTAAATCAAATTCCATTATCTAGAAGCTTCTTTATTCAATGATGAATGTGTAACCCAATCTCATCTACTATCCTAATAAGATATCTACAACTAAGATGAGGGAGGTTTTGATCTTAAAAACAAGATGCTCCACCAATAGGAGAAGAGAGAAGGTCTAACTTTTAGCGAGCAATCAAGGAGAAATACAAACATTCCATAATTATGAAGTAAACTAGAATAAGAAGGACGGATGGATGATGTCAAGCCATGCTTCACGTGCACTTGAAAAACATGAGGCTTCATAGAAAACTACCACCTCATCTCTATATTACAACCCTTGATTGGAGAAGGAAACTTACTCATGGCATGGACATGTTCAACGCAAGAAGCAAGGAGGCACATTTTCCAAAGAAGCCATTCCTCACAATGATGCCACATGAAGAAAACCAAAACCAATAGAGTCCAGATCAACACCAAAATTAGCATGATATCATGATAAATGACCATATGATTACTATTCAATAAGATAATTTTGACTTTATTTCCTTCATTTTCAATCATGATTTTTATCCTTGTAAGAAGTGCCCTAGCCTTTGCATAGTTATTAATTTAAGTTTCATATGATTCTAAGTCAATAAGGATAAATTGAACTATATTTCTTTCATTTTTAAAAAGCAATTTTTATCCTAGTAAGAAGTGCTCTAGCCTTTGCATGACTATTAATTGAAGTTCCATATAATTCTAAGTAAACAAGGATTTTTTTACTTTATTTCCTTTATTTTTCAATGGACATTTTGATCCTTGTAAGAAGTGCCCTAGCCTTTGCAATATTATTAGTTGAAATTCCATATTTTTTTTATTATATGAAACAAGAGGTTTTGAAATGATCCCCAAACCTTTTACATATTTACAACAAGGACATCTAGAAAAAGTCCTAAAACAAGCCGAACAAGGAACAAAAACAAAGGAATAATAAGGAGAGGGCCCAATAAGATGATAAAGCATAGAAATAATTGAGAAAATAGTAGGATAGCCCACTTTATCTATTTCTTCTTTGAACAACTCTACTTCCTCCTCTGATTTGATCTGATTATTTTTAAAATACCTTATAATATAGGAGACTTCATCAACAAACATCGTAGATATTTTAATAAATCTTCTAAGAGATCTAAGAAGATCCTTAGTAGTCCTCATTGCATTTTTAGGAGTCTTGAGAGGATCTAATGCCCTTTAATTTTTCTAGCCATAGTTCTAGATTGGGACCTCAGTTTCTTCCTTGAAGAGGGAGTAGAGTCCCCAAATCTCTTCGAATCAAGAATTACATGAGTGTATTTCTCAAATTTAATTGATTTTGACCTCAACCCTTTCAAATATCTTGTTGTTTCCTCCTTACCTTTAGGAGTTCTCTGGTTCTCAACTTTATTCATAGCATCCTTATCATATTCCTTCTTATCCTTAAAAGGAGAGTCTTTTTATTCCATAAGCATGCATTTAGAAGAGGTCAAAGTATTTCTAAGATCCTTGTTCTTAAATTTCTCAAGGGAATTTTCCGTTTTCTCTATTTTTGACAATTTTCCAAGTATACCTAAACTGATCATTTCCACCTTATCTCCTTTCATGACAACATGCTCAAATATCATATTCATTAGAACTTGATGAAGAGGGGTGTTATAATTACCTTTTTGAACATGCATCACTATTCTTTCAATCAATTTGAACAAAAATCACAAAAAAATTACAAAATCACAAAACCACAAAATAATTTACAAAATTACAAAAACCACAAAAACATTTAAAAACTGTAAAAACACAAAAAACATTGCATTTTTATTTGCATTACAAAACATCATGCATTTCATGTAGTTGCATTTTCTTAACTTGCATTAGGCATATACTTTTATTTCCATTAGCATTAGGACTAGTTTTATTCTTACATGATAGGATTTGGCACCACACTTGTATAATTACCATATTTCTTAATAAACCTTATGCATTATCAACATTTGTAGGTTTCCTTATGGGATTTTTATTATTAAGAGGTCCTTGTAAGATAGGTTAGATACTGGATAAATATCAACAATGATGTTTAGACAACCATTGGCTATTTTATGCACACCTTTTATTTTACAAAACATCATAGGGAAGGCCCTCACATCCCATATATCACCATCATCCACATTATACTTTGTGAGTAACTATGTTTTTCAACACAATTAATAAGTTTCTATAGTATGTTCACTAGGGTTTTCAATCATTCAACTATTCCTAGTTTTATTTTCAGATTTTGTAGAAAGCTATCTTGACTTTTAGAAGATAAGGTCTTGCTTTTTTAATACCCTGCATATTTCAACATCCCAACACAATTTCGTACATTTAAATCTAGATTTGAACAAGGAATTATTACAACATATTCCTTGTCACCTTGAGCGAAGGGCTTTCCTTTCTCATCATATTATGCGCATGGTCAAGAACAAGCTTCTCCCACCCAAGAAATCCCCTTGCTATTCCACAAAATGAGCAAGTTTCTAGAAAAAGAAACAATAGTTTTCACCATTAATAAAATTCCCTTGCTCCTAAGAAAAAGTGAGCAAGTATCCCAAGCAAACAAAATAAAACAAGGGAGTAATGAGTTTGAATCCCTAAAATCCTTAGTTATTCAAAACCCATTGAGTAATCCCCATTACAACAATGGCTTGAATGAAACCCGTTTGGTAATGGAGGAGTATTACACATGGTGATATGTCTATCACATTAGTGACCTTATTTTATATAGACCAATATCGCTTGTGGATGAGCTAGATTTTGGTGGCTTGTATTTCCTAGTATCCAAGTCTAACCATATCTAAAACCAAGATCTTAGTAACCATGAGGTGATCCCCATTACAAAAATGAGTTGAATGAAACCTGCCTAACAATGGGGTAGTTTTATGTGTCATAATGAACAACACATGCACACATAGGCATATTGAATATTTGGGTCTTCATAGTAGATTTGTACCTTTTAGAGTCTTGTGTAGCCAGTATATAAACTTTTGATTGGTCAACTAGGGTGTTTGAGTCTCATGGAAAAGCTTACAATTCTCTCATAACGCCTAACTCTTTCATCATCATTTGCAATTTTCCTTTTGATATTTTTCTTATTAAGGGGTCCTTGTAAGATAGGTTAGATACTGGATAAATATTAGCAATGATGTTTAGATGACCACTGACTATTTTATGCACACCTTTTAGTTTATAAAATATCATAGGGAAAACCCTCATACACAACACATATTCCATCTCACATATTCACATTTAAATATATGAATTTTAAGAAAAGGTTAACATTTTGATTCATGACTTATATACATTCTATGGTGTCTACGATTAGTTTGTTAAACACATTTAGATTCATTCATTATATTTTAAGCAATTAATATATACATTCACAATTTGCATTAGGATATCTATATAAAATTAGCGCATCTCATACGGATTAGATTTTTCATATCAAAAACAAGAATTTACATTCATAATAAAATAAGAAAATCTAATCATACATATAATATTAAGTATTGCTTCCATACATCATGTAATCTAGGTATACATCCATCATTGCATCCATACATAAAATAAAACATAACAATAAACACATGATAGGCCATAATAAAAATCATATCATATATATGGTAAACATTCGGTACATCATGATACAATATACCGATAGACTACAATAGAGTGGGTCCTTAGATCTCACACTCAAAAGAAAACATCTCAAGTCTATATCAAGTAGGGCCTATGCTTACACCCTCATCACTACCCACCACCTTGTCTCTACGAGGCTTTCATGCATCATTGGCTGCTAATATCTCTAGCACAATCATAGAATTAGAATCCTGTGGTCTCACACAAGGTTATCTTGACTCACTACATCGACTCCGATGATATCCCCCTACTAAATAACGCTAAGGTAGGTGATCTCCAAGTACTCCCACTCAAATATCCTGAATATAGGCTCCATCATAATGATGTTGAGAGTAATAGGCACTCAAAAGTATCTAAAGTTTGTCCATATCATCTTGTAGTACGCCTACATCCCCTATGGCCTATCCACCTATCCCTACTTGCCCCTAAGTCATGGTCAAAGTTACCAGCTACATCCATAGAGCATCTCACTCTACTGTCACGCTTCCCACATCCTCTTAAGAGCTTCATAGTTGTGTAGTTAGAACAACCTTATCCTCAAAGAAGCCCCTCCTTCTCTACCTCTCCATGGTTAGTTAACTTTGTAATATTGTAATAGTAGTATCTCGCTCTATCAATTATACCTAAAGAGATTGAACCTACTCTTTGAGTTGAGTATCCCCATCCTACGGATCCTCATCATCCCAAACCTCATACTGCAGCTCATAACTACCCTTGATAGTCTAAATCTACTTCTCCTTCATTTAACGATGCACTCATTGCTCACCCTCACCTACCTCATCTCTTGAGGCCTCCCCTATCGCACCATCCTCTATTGTATCCCCTACCAACCTACCCATAGGTCTACCTCCCTACCACAAATAAGTGACCCATCATGTATCATACTTTGTAGTGGTACCTGGGTCCTCTACACTCAAATCATATACTAGTGGATCTACATCGTCATCCATTAGCCTGCCACATAGCCACTCTAACTAAGCCTCAACTCCTCGATGATGATAAATTATAGGATCCTTAGAAACACCCTGGTGAAACTTAAACTATCGAGTAACATGAGATACTATAAATACTCCCGCTTTGTCCCATGTCATCCAATCAACCACCATTTGTGCCTCATATTCTCTAGTTATGTTGTTGCCTCTATCTAAGGTGGGTAATATTTGTATTGTTGGACATTTTGAGTCCCTAAGATAAAATGTTGTCATTGATGTCAAAAGGTTATTTCATGTCAAAAGGATATATGAAGGGTTTTTGTGAAAACCAAGGCAAGAAAAATAAAATATTTTATTTAAAACCATGGACCACATACTTGAACTAGGTTTTTCTTAAAACCCAAGTTGGCCTTTTTTTTCATCGAAAAAGGTGCCTCGATGATGGAGATATTTGATTTTTAATATTTAGTTTAAATTTTAATTATTTAAAATTTAAATTTAAATTTAAAATTAAATTTGAAAGTTATTCACCGACGTCGTCAAAAATAAGGAGAAGACTATATAAATGGGTGCCTAAGGTTCATAAACATTATCCTTGCTCGTGATTAATATCGTTGGCTAAGCATCCGAATAGAGCTCGTGCGAAAATCCTTTACAAAGTAGAAGCAGCGAATAAACGAAGGTTGGTCAAAATCCAAAGTCATCGTAGGCAAAGTGGTGCATTGGCAATTGGCTTGTGTCTAAGGCAAGTGGCAGCACAAACGTCAAGGTTTCGAATCCCCTTGACTGCGTTGTAAGGCGTTGGAAGAAAACCGCTCGAAGCACTTTTGATTTGGGAAGAGGGAGGAAAGGTTTTAAGGCACATTGTGCCTTTCCATTCTGAACGAGAAGCTAGCTTGTGTGGCAACATTAGCTGCGGAAAAGACACTCACAGTGTGGGCAAGTCGAGGGTTCGAATCCCATTGAGGAGGTAATACATTTTTTATTTAATTAATTTTGTTAATGCCCTAAGTTGGAGTTATAATGTGGTTAGAAGTAATTAAAGTTTTTAATTAAACTTTGTTTTATAAGGGTTGTGATTATTATTTCAAAGGTTGGATGAGTTGATGATTTAATTGATGTTTATTGAGAATTAAATTTAGGAGAAATAAGGAGTTGTTATAAAGTAATTTTTGAGAGGCTTATTGATTATTATTTTTGATAAGGGTTTTTATTAAAAAGGACTTTGGTGGATGTGATTATTGAGTTGGAGTAAAAATGTGTAAATTGAGTTATGCTTTATCTTGTGATTATTATTTGAAGTCCACTAACCCTTATTGATATTGGAAAGGAAAGTTGTGTTTACTGTGGCAGATTTTGTGGACAACTTCATGGCATCAAAAATGTATGGGCACATTATCCTATTGATTGTTTGTGGCGGTTGATTTTTGAAATATCATTGGAGAGAAAAGGATTGATTGTTGTTTCCTTTTAGAAAATGGTTGGTTGAATGCTTCAAGGTTCTTGGTTTGTGAGTTGTAATTAAACCTTGTTTTAGAAGCATTGTTGTTGAAGCCCATCGATTGTGAAATGAACTTGAACTTGAGTTAGATAAGAACATGAGTATTACTATTATGTGAGATTTATGGTTGAGCATTGTTGGAAACATTTTGAGTTGGTTGATACGTGGTTGGACTAGGGTTTGTGAGAAAGGATTGATCCTTGAGGTGATTGGTTGAGTTGAGTTGATTGAGCCTAGTCAAGTGATTGTACGAAGTGGTTGTTCAAGTTCCTAGAAATAAACTATTATATTCTGATTTGAGTTGAAATTGGGATTTGAGAATAGAACATACAGAGTCTCTAACAATTATCTTTATGGTTCTATGACATTGATTTGAGTTGAGATTGAGATTTGATAATATAACATATAGAGTGTCTAACAATTCTCTTTATGGTTCTATGAGATTGATTTGAGTTGAGATTGGGATTTGAGTATAGAACATATAGAGTCTCTAACAATTCTCTTTATGCTTCTATGAGATTTATTTGAGTTGAGATTGGGATTTGAGTATAGAACATATAGAGTCTCTAAAAATTCTCTTTATGCTTCTATGAGATTGAATTGAGATATTGATTGAGCATTGAGCTTAGAACATATTGAGTCTCTAAAAATTCTCTTTATGATTCTATGTGATTGGACAAGTTATGTGTGAGCTTGTTAAGCAGATTTGAGATAAGTCTTTGAGAAGGTTTGTGGACTGATTTGAGCAAGCTTTTGTGAAAGCTTGCAATGCATATTTGAGCAAGTCATAGAGATGACTTATTGAACATATTTGGACAAGTTTTGTGTGAGCTTGTTGAGCAGATTTGAGCAGGTTATGTGTGGACCTATTGAGCATATTTGAGCAGGTTTTGTGTGGACCTGTTGAGTAGATTTAAGAAGGTTCTATGTGGACCTATTGAGTAGATTTGAGCAGGTTCTATGTGGACCTATTAAGCAGATTTGAGTAGGTTCTGAGTGAACTTATTGAGCAGAATTATACTAGACTGTTTGTACTGTGTTTAGTGCAAGAGATTGAGTAGAGTTATGGTAGACCGACTAAACTATGTTTGGTACAATATTGAGATAGAGCTTTGGAAATGACAGACTATAGAGGACAGTGTCTTAGTGGATAGAGATCCAGAAGCCAGGATAATTGAAGATAGATCTAAGTGAGGATTCTTCAAGTGGAGAGAGATCCACCAGTTAGTGTAGCATTGAGACAGAGTCTTCTATAAGACCACTAGCCAGAGAAGAAGAGGAAATATTTTTCCTACAAAATAGAGCCACGAACTTGAGATTATGGGATCATCATCTCCTTTGGACAAATTTCCATAAACATTGTAATTTGGGAAGGATTCCCAAGATATCATTTAAAAAATATTTAGAAGAAATATTTTCTCTGTGGAGGTAGCCCACATTGGGTGAACCATGTTAAAATATATGTCTCTATTGTGTATGGTGTTTTGTACATTGCTTTGATTAATACTATTGATACTACTATCTATACACTACATAATATTTATTTGAGAAGAAAATTAAAAAGTGGTCTTATACTATTCACCCCCCCTCTCAGTATAAGTTTTTTTCTTCATGTATGACTATCATATCACTTTATCTATCCTAATTCTCTCAAAAGACTCTATGTATTGAGTGATTCTTTCTAAATGAGGGTAACTTCGATCTTGCTCATATGCCCTATACCACAATGTTGCATAATCGATCTCATGATATGCTATCTATGCTCATGATGACCATAGAAGCCCCTCTGGTTTTTCCACCCTGATTTGCTCCCATCTCTAGACCTAAAGAAAGAAGCTACATCCCAATCCATAGCTACCCCACTGAGGGATATCATACAACTTTGCCTTAATTTTTAAGTGAGGTCTATTTTCCATATTAATTAGTGAGGTTCATTTTAAATTGCAAAATAACTAAGGAAAGAATAAAGTGTCTACATTTCTTGATTTGCTCTGCTCATTGAAGTCTCAGGTTTGTCCATGATATAAATTAGTAGACAATATTGTAGTACTTCACTTCACAAATTGCTCTCCTCCTCCTCACATCCCTTTTCCTCCAATCGTAGTTGTAAAAATAACATCAAAAAATTGGAAATTTTGCTTTTATATTTTCAAATTTCTATGATTGTATTTGGGTCATATGGTCACATTTAGTGTGACCATCCTACCATGGTACAACCCCAAAATTACAAAAAATTTCAAAAAAAAGGAACTTCAAAATTTTTTCAAGTGATCCTCGTATCTAGTGATTTATCCTACACACCTAGTGGTTGTAGCAACTAATTATACATACAATACGATCATATGGATTGATTACCATAAGTCCATTTGAAAAAAAACAATTCCCATAATGGTTGAAATTAAAGTTTTAACAGTATCTTCCCCCTTCCACTTTCCTAAAAGTTCTACAAAACCTAAAATAAGTCATACTGGTCAAGCAACTCATCACTTTGGTCACTTTCCATCTCCTCTATCAACTCTTCACTTGATGGGGTGGTCATACATCATAAAATTCAAAATCAGATCAATAACTAAACACTCAATCAACACAAATGACATTCATTCAAGAAGCATTACCAAAAACTATCATACACTTCCCTATTTGCTAGGAAAAAAGCAAAAATTTCAATAAACACTTGGTATGTCTGAAACCCAACCTATAAAATTGCCTACCTCGAATGTAAGAGTTCCAAGATCAAGTACGCCTAAAGTTTTTTGATGTAGAAAATCTACTGTTGACTAAAAATTTTACCTAAAATCAAGTCCACCAAAGTGTTGGAAGCAATGATTAAAAAATGTATACTCTTTCCATGATTCGGGCATCTAACATTGATCATATAAATGAACACCATCAAACCTCGATTTGAATTTAAGTCATCTATTTTTACTTTGTACTATGATTTCACAAAATGCATCCCAAAAAGGTGTATCTATAGACACCTAAAACATGTCATGTTGAGGAGACTACCTATATGGATCCTTTTAAGGCCATATGATCCACTTTAGGCATCCCTAGGGCTTAACAATGGTTTTCACCACACAAACAGGAAGGAATTTACGTTTGCATCAATGACCATCCCACAAAGGGATGGCCTCCAAAGAAAATCCTACCATGAGATAGACTCTAGCCAAGGTCGTCTCACCTCGATATGGTTGCACCAACAAAATCAAGAATCTTGTACAACGAACAAAATTGTTATGCCTACTAGTTAAGCATAATGGTTTCTTAAATTTAACTATTTCTTGGCTTCCCTTGCAAGCTTGGAATCCCTTAGGGGAGTCTATATAATTATGTGTAGCCTTTACATAAAGAGCGCAATTTTTATGCACCAAAGTGCTACTATATTGAGAATCAAGGAGTTTTCCTTTTCAAGCAATGAAGTGTTGCCCAATTTCAACCACGAACCTTCCAACCCCAATTTGCATTCCTTTCTCCGTAGAAAGCATACCAATGGATCATTTTAATGGTTGAATATTGCATTCATGCTCTTAGTGAACCAAGAGTCCTTACTTTAGTGTTGAATTTTTCTCCTCAAGTCGTTCCCCATGAACACACTAATTCATCGACCAATCCACAGATCGAACACTAGCATCGACCATAAAAAATACTTTGTATATTAATGTCCATATCTCTTAGAGACAGCCTACACACAAAATCGTATCGCATTGAGATGGTCCATAGGTACAATCGTCCTACACAAATAAAGCCTCTCGAGCAGAGATTTATTTTTTATTTTCTTTCTTTTATTAAGTTTAGCAACATTTTTATTACAGTTTCAGCATAGATAAGCTATATTTTCATGCATGTATTCATCCTATTTCAACTTCTTTATTGTTTTTTTTATCATTAATAAGGTCCTTATCTTGAAAGGCTCTGCATATGCTTTTAATACTCTTTTATATTCTTGTGTGCATATTACAGGTACCTACAAGGAAAGAATAGCATAAAGATTCACACATTCATTGTGACAAACCTGAAAACCTGATCTAGTCAGTTTGTAAATTCTAAAATATCCTGCGTATTACATCTAAATTGTCTCCATTATAACTCATTTTATCAACATTGGTGGTGATCCTTCAGAGGCGATCTTCTTTGTAACTTTATTGAAAAAGAGAACAAGATATTATTAATAAAAGGGTATCATCCATTTCTTCATTTTATTCTTTACTTTCATGGTAGCATTTTGATATGCTACAATTTAAATCTTGCATTTCCTTTTCTTGGATATATGATCTTTTAAATCATTTTCAAGCTCAAAACACTTCCATATGCACAATTTATGACCTATAGAATATTTTCCCTAATGGACCGTTAAAAGAAAAAATTAAACTCCAAACCTTAGATAAGCAAACATTAATTATTTTCTACCACTTGGTGATCCATGATTTGTTGGTATCTTCCACTTATATTTCATCAATTTAACCAATTTGGACTCATGTAATATGTAAACTTGGTATATTTAGTTAAGTGTAAGAGTAATATAAGTATAAAAAAATGACTTGTGGCTCTAAGATAAGTCACACTGGTTTCCATGTTATCCAAAGAGAAATCCCTTTTGGCATGTTAAATACAAAGAATCAGAGGAACAATTTGTGTTATCTTTGATACAAAGAACAACCATCTCATCATTATTCCATAGTTGCATTTGAGGAGAGAAGTAATTCCTACTCTAATAAGCATTTCATTGATATTTAATAGAAAAATACATGGCAAAAGTGATATTCTTTTTCATATTTTAGCTCTAGATATCATGCCTCTAATATCATACTATTGTTCATCTATCTACAAGGATGGTTGATAAGACATTAACTAGATATTCTATTCAGTATTTGACCAACTTGTAGGAGTAAAGTGAGAGACACAATTTAATCCCATGTCCTCTCCATTCGTATCCTCCAAACCAACTACCATACCATAGATATGCTTCAATGGAATAGTAGCCAATGCCATAAAAATGAATGATGCAATCTCCAAACAAAAAAACTTTTCATCACCTTCACAAGTAGCATGTAGTGATCCTCAAAATCATGTTAATAGATATCAAGCACCTTTGCTTCTCTCTTGTTAACTATAATGGAATCCCTACCATTTTTAAAGAGATATGGCCCTCCTCCTTGAAGGAGGATTTTACACAATCTTCTCTACTTGGGTTCCAGGCCAAAGTGAATGGGAAGAACAAGGTAAAATTTTGAATTCAAAAGTTTGTGTGTTATTATCATTTTAAGAGAGATTGAGCATAGCAATTTTCTAATTCTTTGAAGCATGGATTTTAGAATAATAAAATAAAACTCCTATGGATTTATTAAGAATTTCTCAAGGTAAAATAACTGCAAACTAACAAGGTTATTTTTAAATGCTTTTGAAAGGATGAAGCAATAGTATAAAGTAAATATTTATTATATATTGGGAGACAAATCTTGGAAGAATATGAAGAATAATTTATTATGAAATTTGTAAGATAAGTTAGAGGCTTCAAAGAATATTTTTGCATAACCAAGTGATCTAGCTCTATACCTACTCTGATATCAAGTTGAAATTCATAATATTTTTTAAAATGAATAGAAGCAATCCATCCACTCAAATCTTATACAAAAAATTATAAAAGGATGAAAGAAAGGAAAAGAGAGATAGAGAAACATTATTCATATATATGATACACAATACTATGATAATAATTTTATTATTATAGTCCATGAGCTGATATTTGTTGAGGTGTAAGTGTAGTTCATGAAACTATATCCTATAGAATAATTTTTTCAAATTAATCACATGTATTTATATGGTTTTAATATTTGTAAATCTAGTTATGATTACAATCATGATATAATGAGACCATATATTATTGAGGCTTTATCATATGATTTACATATCTTGTATATGCTTCAATTTTTTTGCATATCTACTAATCACTGTAATCCATAATGCAACACCTATTAGTTTTGAATTCCAATGTATCAATTCAGGATAAACATCAATATTTTCTACTTCTAATTATTTCCCTTGGAAGAATGTTTGGTCACTTGATACTCCCCCTAAGGAATAAACATTTTATTTAGATAGTAGTCCAAAGCAAGATTTAGATTTTAAGAATTAGATATAGATCGGACATATCTTTTTTGTTAATGAATATGACTTTTATATTGTGTCAAAGTTTTAAACTTCTTTATTTTAACTAAAGTGGACCAACTTTCATGTATCATTCCATGTTTTTCCCAAATATAATTTGGTATGATGGATGCTCTAGAAAAATAATTATTTGATTCTTCACGAGAGATTCATTTTCAACAACATGATATATTCCCACATTGGCTGACCCTTATCTTGGGAATAGATGAGAGAGTCTCTAGATTTATCAAACTTTGGGAGCAAAGCTTGAGAAGAATCCTTCTAATTACAATCATGAGAGAGTGGGTTGAACAAATTGAAGAAGGGTTTGAACCCACTTGAGTGGTAGACAATCCTTAAAACATTAAGGTACTTCTTAAAAGAAAATAAGCATCCAAATCATACTTACCATATACGTCAACATATAGTACAACCCCATATGTCTTAGAAGGATCAAGATCATCATTGGTAGAGTAAAAAACTAATAATTTTGGAGAGGGTGTTGTTTCAATAGGAGATACATTATTAGGCTCAGCTATAGAATCTTCAAAAGTGGTTGAAGATGCAAAAACAATTAAAATTATACCAATAAGAATATTTTAGGAAATTGTTAGAACAACTATATAAACTAGAGGATATTTCTCCAAATTAATAGGAGGATATTCCAAAGTAGCTATTAGAACAACCTCATTAAAATTCATATCTCGTCAAATAAATACCGCGTATCTATTAGTATTATAGAGATTATATTCCTTGGAGGTATCCAAATATATCATAATAATGCATCTATGAATCTTGCATACCTTTTACTCTCAAGTATGATTGGGTATATGGACCAATGTTGTGGATCCAAACATACAAAAGTAGGACATATCAAGCTTGTTGCCTTTCTATATCTCAAGATTCATTTCCTACATAGCTAGGGTTAAACTTCGATTAATGATGTATGTTGCTTAAATGATTGCTTCATATTTAAACTTGGTCTCCAACCCCTTAGCATGCAACTTCCATAAATTAGTCCACATAGTCACCATATTCTTCTTCTCCGCTGCCACATTCTACTTTGACATGTAATGAAAGTCCTCTGAAAGGTAATACAATTAAGAAACAATAAATTTAAAATATTTTGTTTTTATAATCACTTTCTTTATATATTATAGAAAATTTGATATTTTATTCAAACTAATTATCCATTATTACCTTTAATTCCTTGAATTTTCCAAAAAAAATAATATCGGTACAAATAGTATACAACCATACATACTAGGAGAAATCATCAATAAAAATGAAGAAAGTACCTATTCCTAAAGAGATGTGGTGTACCCATGGGTCTGCAATTATCACTATGAATGAGCTCCAAGGGTCATGTGGCATGCTTATATGTCCCTTATAAATACTCTATTTTAGATTCTTGAAATGAAAATGACTCTTTGATAACAATATAAATGTAAGATAATACAAGCAATAACTTTAATTAATGATAGCTAAGAAGGGTCTTCTCAATCATATGATTTTTCTTCTATACAAAATCAAGTTTAAAAAAATATTTGTACCTTATTATAAGACAATGATGATTTTGAAACTAACAAATCAAGTATGTCATGACCATCCCTTGGAATAATTTTTATTTTTATTGATTTATATTTTGATATGCTATTTTTATGGATGAAATGATTGACTCTGTTAGTTTTGCTATGCAAAACACTTATCTCTTATGGAAAATGATATGAGAATATTATTACTTGGATGTAGTATAATTACATGATTAATCTTATGAATATGCATTTAATGTGAGAATAAAGTGCTGCTAATGAAGTGCACTTTTGGAGGAACAAGTTCCTTTAGGGTGGCAGAACTAACCACCAAGAAAATGATACCTTGGGAAAATGATATGATGCGATAATTATCAAAATATTTGAGAATACAACATGGATGGATGTCCCCTTTCATGAAGATGCATATCATAAATTGCATAAGATAAATAAATTTTAAACTAAGTTGTGCATGGGTTATTGCATAATAATTTGATTATGATGGAATATTATTAGGAATAAAAGCATTGTTTCATATACGTTGAATATTGTTTGTTTTTATTATATTTTTATAAAAAGGGATTCTCTTTTTGTTTGAGCAGTGCATGTTTTACTTTGGAAGCTCTTTGTATTAATGAAATATAACTTAAACTTAATGGTGGTAAATGTTTTTATACATAAATTCTTAGCTTAGTGATTATGAGATGCCTTCTTTGGATTGGGTGTGCTATGTGATGAATAGTAGTAAGTGCATGACGAAAAACTCATCAAGAAATAGGTTGATGGAAGGATGGTCTTACATTCTTAGAAGAAGTAAAAGGATAGAATTGGTTTGGAAGGGGGAGAGTGGTTTTTGTTGATGGAAAGTTGAAGAAGGAAGGACAAGAGGAAACATTGGAAAAATATCAATGCTGGCTATTTTGCTCTCAAACTCTATGACCAGAGCTATTAGCGTGAAACAAGAACATTGTATTGCTTGAGTAAAGGTTTTAATTTCATAAGGTGCACTTCTTTTATATAATTGAGCATGGTTTAAGTGTGTTTGTTTTATGTAATATTAATGTAGATAACCATTGATATCTATTGTTTTTCCTATGGTTCATTTGCTTTTAAAAAAATAAATGTTGTGATTGTTTACGTTTATCTATAGACATATGACTTATAGTTCTAGGAAATAAGATCTTGAGGATGTCCTACAATCTTTATATGAAACTAAAATATTGGTTTTACATCAAGGATACTTATCTCACATTTTTCAGGAATATTTTTTGTGCTTAATATAACCTAGAGTCACATTTTGTGTTAAGGAGGTCGGGTGTGCCCATAGTGAATTAAGGATGTAGATTTTATGTTAACCTTTCTTACCAGTTACTCCATTAACTTGTGAAGGATACATATTTACCCTTAGCTATCATCAGGTGGAAAAGACTTCTTGAGTGGTCGTCCTTGGTATTTTTGGTTACACTGAGCATTGGCTTTGGTTATATCGAAGCTTAGAATTTGTTGGGGTGATTTTGATATTGAAACATAGCTTTTACCTCATTGCTCATAGATTCATGTGGTAGACCTTTCATTTGATAATAGTTGTGTAGAGAGCTTCTATAATGTTTGGTGTTATCATTACTAGTTGGTTTAGTATTACCTTGTGTAGAGGAGTAATGACTTGTTCAAAAAGTGATATAAGAATATTTTAAAGCCATAGAAAATATGATTGTTACGAATATTTGGTAATTAGATCTCTTTTTATATAGACTGGAAACATAGATTTTTAAGAAAAGGATATCTTATACATGTTTCATAGAAGACATTGTTTGTTTGGCTTGTTGGTAAAGAGAAGAAAAAAATATCTTGCTTTACTTTTGGAAAAAGAAAGTGTTAAAAAAAATTGAATTATTACTAACCAAAAATGAAAGAACCCCATTGTTGAAATGAGTATCAATGATATCTTGATTTTTCGGTTAATTCTTGTGAAGAAAGAATGGATTTTGGTTGGAAAATATTATTGCAATTTTATCTATTTTGGATTAGGGATTTTTATATGCTAGTTATATGTTATGCTTATTATGTGGTAAAAGGAAATACATTATCATTGAAATGGGATATGTCTTTGATACACATTAAAATTTTACCCTTTCTCGGTGGTTACTATGAAGTGTTCGACGAATGAGGATATCAGTTGATAAACTATGTTGTTGGAGATCAAGAGCTACAGTATGTAGAGACTACGTATGATCCATAGTAATTACGTAATCCTTACACCTGAACATGTGTATGTAATTTATAACATGTATGTAGTTGTTTAAATCTCTTTAGGAGAGAGGAACATTATGTAAGTTATGCAAATGATGTAAGTGTTAACCTAGGCTAGCGGAAGAATGATCCAACAAGGCTTTAAGTGGACATTTGTATTTTTGATATTTTGATTCATTGATGTTAAATTTGTTGTTCTTAATATGTTTCAAATGATTAAACTGTATCATATTGTTATCTTGTTTTAACTTCTTTATCTTCCTGTGTTATCTTGTTAAGAAGTAATTTTTATTCTAAAATATTTTTAACTGACTTAGAGCACTTCCAAGTATGCTTGGGATGCATTAAGTGATATATGTTTGTCAATGTCTAGCAGAAGCTGGATGTGTGGTTCCTTAGTAAGCTATTAGATATTTGTAGAAGTGAGCAATACTTTATCTGTTTGTTATTTTGCGAAGTTTTAGAGTAGCACCATACCTTCTTATAAATCATTTGTATACTCGATTAAATATAAGGAGATCATGTGTGTAAGTGCCTTTATTAGGCACTTCTTCTAGCGATATTTGGGTTATTTCTTGACCACACATGGTGTCCAATATTCTTAATAAAGAGACTTACATGAACTTAGGATCTAAGTGATTAGATTGACTAATTAAGTAAAGGATTTTTGAATTTATACGTGTATTGTTATAGAAGGATTTGTGTGGAGTGCAGATATTAGCACTAACTTTTCGATTGACTGAAAAGGGTTTCATTCTGATGGACTAATAAGGAATGAAATTTTTGATTGACTAAAAGAATTCATCTTTCTATGGATTGATAAGGAATGATCTCTTATATTGACTAAATAATGAAGAGCCATTTGTACTTCTCAATTGACTGAGAAGGAATGAGTTAGACCTCAAGGTTGAAACAAAGACTTCAAATGAAATACTCTTAGAGTTTTCAGGTTCGGTTCATGTAAGATAAGGATATTTAATGGAGAGGTTGGAAAACCTAACTAGAGTTACGTTAAAAGTGAGGGCTAAAACTTAAATGATCAAGACTTGGCTTTATATTAAAAAATTAATCTCCAATAAGATTAAGAAAATCAGGTGGTAATAAAGTAACGTAAGTATACTTTCCCAATTATAAAACCCAAATTAATACTATCAATCAAAAATCTACTTTCATAACAAGGTATTATTCAATTCAAGTATTTTCTATGGTAGTAATCCTATCATTACTTGTGTTCATCTGTGTGTGTTTTGATGGATATTTAAGCTTGAATACTACCACAAATATCACATGATAAAATATAATATAGCCACAATATAATAAGTTCAAGATAATTATACGAGTATAATAATATGAGCAAATTAATATGTGTATCAAGGCTAATAATATATAAAATAAAATTCAATAATAAGTAGCAATATAAATATAAATAGTCGGAATCAACATGTACTAAGCATGTAATAAAACCTACAATATTAATTGATCAAAATATATGCAATCTTTATTGGTCCTCTTTTTCTAACAAAGATAGTAACTATGATAATGAAAATAATGTTGGATGTTGGATTAGGGAATATTGTCTCCATAATATAGCTATAGTAATATGACTCTTTGGATACTTGAATCTTCTTTTATATATGTCAAGTCTTATGACTCTTGGCTTATCTACTTGACACTTGCATACTTGAAGAACACTTGACTCTATAGTGTATGCGCACCTATACATGACTCTTGTACTTCTATAACTTGCACACTCTAACCTAATACACTTGTGCACTTCTTTACATTATATATAATACACTTGTGCACATAGACTCAAGTAACACTTGCACACTAACTCACATGACACTTGTGTATTTTCTACACATTACAACTTTATATGACACTTGTGCATATTGTGCACATTCACACTTACATAAATGAGAAATGTAAATCATGCTTTAAACTATGACTCAATCCTAATATAATATTTAAATATGTACAATGAAGGTGCCATGGGAGTACATTAGCATGTACCAAATAATCTAATATACTCCAACATGTTTGTATGTGGATTTTCAAAAATTCATAGTCTTATCATGCTAAAACAACTACAAACTAGGAAAACCTTAGTATAAAACATCAAATGTTACTAATAATAGGGTATACTATAAATTAAGCAAGAAGTAACAATTCCAAAAATCAAAGTTGTTAAACAGAGTGTGGAATATGATTCATATTTATATAAAAAATATATATAATTTTTCCAAAATTTTGGTAAGACCACAAGGAGTTTGCCCTAGCCATTATATTGATTGAATCAAAGTCACATTAAATCCCAATAAAGCTTCGTAATAGTTATGGATACAATATTTTCATGACCCTCATACGCTTTATATTTTAATGACTATAAAAATATGGTTTCTCAAATAATGTGAGTCCTTTAACATTTATAGCAATTGCCTAATGATATGTGTCAATCTCTTTTAAACTCTAAAACAAGTATATATTAGACCAATATGAAAATTAAAACAACTCAGAATTCAAAATATGTATCATGCAATCTATTCTGCTATATTTTTTAATATGCATAAGAATAATGCAACCCCCAAATTTCATTTCTATTATTTTAATTTTAAGCAAGAAAAGATGCCAAAAATTAAACCATATTTATTTTATATTGCATTCCATTGAAACATATCTAAGGTAGATCTTGAATTAAAAATATTTATTTTCTTATTTTATAAAAAAAGAAATCTTGACCTCACGGGAGGAGTAAAAATGGAGGATGAAATTCAATACCATGCCCTCCCTATTCTTATCCTTTAAACCAACTTCCATGCCATAGATGCTTTAATGGAATAGCAACCAATACTATAAAAAATAAATGTTGCAATCCCCAAACCAAAATCCTCTTCATCACCTTCACAAGTAGCACTGAGTGAGCCTCAAAATCATGCTCATGAAGATAAAGCACCTTTGATTCTATCCTATTAACCATAATGAAATCCCTACCATTTGCAAATATACATACCCCTCCTCCTTGCAAGAGGATTATATACAATATTCTCTAGTTGAGATCCAATCCAAAGTGTATGGGAAGGAAATGACAACATTTTGAATTTAAAATATTGTGTGTTGTTATTGTTTTGAGAGATATTGAGTATATCATTTTTTTGTTTCTTTGAAGCATGGATTTCAAAGTAATAAAAAAAAGCTTCTATAAATTCATAGAGCAATTATTAGGGAAAACTAACAAGTCTTTTTAAATCTTGTGAAAGGATGAAGCAAGAATATAAAGTAAATATTTCTTATCTCTTGGGAAAAAAACTATTGGGAGACTTTGAAGGAAAAGTCATCCTAAATTTTGGAAGAAAAATTAGAGGCTTCAAAGAATATTTCTACATAACCAAGTGAGCCAGCCCCATACTTGCTCTAATACAAAGTTGAAATTCATAATATTTTTCAAAAATAAATACAATCAATTCATCCACTCAAATATTATACAAAAAGGAAAAGAAACACATAGAGATGAACTCATAGGCACCATACATAACCATTATATTATTCATAGACATGATTTGTAATACTCTAATAATCATTTTATTATTACACTCCATGAGCCAATATGTGTTGAGGTGTAAGTGAAATTCATGAGACCATATATTGTTGAAGAATTTTCTCAAATGAATCATATCTAATTATATGGTTTCAATATTTAAAAATCTAGTAATGATTTCAATCATGAGATAACAAAACCATATCTTATTGACACATTTTGTCATAGAATTTACATATCTTGTATATGCTTCAACATTTCTTCTATCCAATAATGGCTATAATCCAGAAGGAAACTCTTGTTGGTTTTGAATTGTAAAGTGCCAATTCATTCTAAATCTCAATATAAGCCATAACATATTATTGTGTCATCTAAGCATACGAAGCAATCCCTAGGCTAAGTTTGTATATCAGTATCATTAGTTGAACCAACAATCAAATTTGAGTCATCCTATAAAATTATCAAATAAAATTGTACTACCAATGGGGAGAATATTAGATGTAGAAAAATCAATATTAAAAACCAATAAAAAGCATTCTCTACAATTTCAATAGAGTTTTGCAAATAATCTATCAAATTATTTTTTATTTTATTATCCTTTAGCATGCACATGATGTTATGTAGAAGAGAGAATTATTATTTCAGTGGAAATTTATTAAAATGATGGGGTGAGATACTAAACCTGAAGACTTAATATTTTTTTAATATTTATTTGAAATAAAAAATATTATTAAATTAAACAAATAGTTATATAAGTTATTATGAGTAACTTATATTATTAAAAAATATATTTTTTAAGATATATAGTGTGCATATGAAGAAATATCCAATAAACATTTAGGATAGGATTATATGTTCCCTTACATTCACTTGAGGAAAAAAACTAGTATTTATGTGAAGTTATGCAACATTTGACATAAAATATGTATACAAGAATTCATAACTTTTATTATAACTATCTTTAAAAAATATTCAACTATTTATTTACATGCAATATTGTTGTGTATATAGTTTTACAAACATTTAACCTATAAATTTTTATAAGCTAAGCTTATACCATGTAATTTTAATAAAAGTATATTTAACTATAAAACCTTCTTCCCTATGTCTTTTCTCTTCATGATTCACATATGTCCAAGGATTTCAACAAAAAATCATAACCCACAAAGACATTTTCTATATTTTAAGTCTCTTCAATGGATAAAACTTTTAAAAGCTACCTTTGCAGTAATATTACATTGCTAAAAGCTATCCAATTATGTTAGCATAGTTTTATCCTTAGATTTCATTAATCCACTACAAATATCTACAATATCATCTATCTATCTCAAAATGCTATTCATTGAATAACTTGATTCATAATATACAAGTTTCTCATTGTCAATTTAAATAATTAAGTAAACTTTTTATTTTAATTAGAATATTTTAAATGCATGAGGTGTACACCAATTGGTCAATTGAATGCTTGTTCCTAGTGCTTTCAAGAGCGTAAAAGGTTTAAAATGATTGTTGCATGGTGGTTCAAGAGCGTAAAAGGTTTAAAATGATTGTTGCATGGTGGTTATAAGGGCCGAGTACGTGAAAAACTATGTGGTGGCTTTTGGAACATAAAATATGGAATACTGTGGCGGCCATAAAAGCCGAAAAACTTGCCTAGATTCATTGCGGCTAGCAATTGTACCATGTAAATTAAAAAATAAAAATAAATTCAAGGCAATGAAACTTTTAAAGTCTAAATTCTAAATATTATTGTAGGATAAAAAATTATAGACTTAACTTAAAAATTTAATGCTAGTACAATAATCAAAGTCTAAATTTATACAAATTATTATTCGAACATATTTGCATATAGTTCCAATTTTTTTTAAGTTAGATTATATTATATCATTAATCGAACCATTACAATATTTTGGTGTTAGCAATTTCCACCAACTAAAAAATAAAATGAGGTGGATCAGGATTAAAGCATCCATAACTAAATAAGAATAGAAGCTAATATAAAAAAAAAAAAAAAAACCTATAGTTATATCTTGTTGCAATACACCAGATATCAGCATTCATCTATGGGAAATTCTGTTATATGAAAAAATTTAGGCATGTCTTCCATGATATATTCTGCAGTCTTCAGATAAGAAAAAGAAATAATCAAACCTTGGACCTGTTTCTCGTTGTTAATTGTATTCTTCTCAGTTTCCTGTTGGACTTTCTAAAGATCTTGAATCATATGAGGAAGTTGATGAAGTCTGTGAATAACATATCTAGGCGTGTTGGAAGGTCCATAGACTTGGGAATGAATGTGTCCCAAATGTAAAAAAAAATCAAAATTCAAGTCTACCAAAACTATATCCCTTGGAGGAACAGATACAGTGTAGTAAACAGCTTTTTGCATATATACTTCCAAATGTGCTTGAGAAGGATGAGTCTACAAACATATCAGAGTTTGGGGTATTGATCCAACTGAGAAAAACCAAGCAAAGAAAGCTTCCAAGATCTAGTGAAAGAGGGAACAAGAAAAGAGTATAAGATACCCAAAAACTGTTTAGCCATGCCACAAAACTAAAACAAGTTAATAAGAGTTTCTAAAGCATTACAAAAATTACATTGAGGGGGAATGTGTAAAATCACAACCAAAAATTCATGTTTAAGAACAGTTAAGAACAAGAGCTTCCATTGGGCAAGTTTAGGTCCTTAGTTCCAATTTTTAAATAGCATCAATTAACTTTTATGAAAAACATAACTAGGTATGACTTATTGCCTATATGAAATTTTATAATATATATTTATTAGTTTTTACATAAAATATAAATAAAATTAAAGTGTTAGTCAAATTTTGCATATAATATACTATTTTTTTTGCATATAAATAAATTAAAAAATTTGATGCTATTCTATATTATAAATAATTTCATCCTTTAAAAATTGTTTGACATAACTCTTCAAAGTCATGCAAGTCATCTAACCAAATCATATTTACTTTCTATGTTAAATATCAATTTGGAGAAAACACAAGGCAAGGTGACTTTATGAGAAGGTTGAGGTCGTTTCCTCATACATACTTGGGGGTATGCTTTTCTAGACTATGCTTTAGCATGACTCCATTGTTAGAGGTTAGGCTAAATATGCTTTAGCATGACTCCATTGTTAGAGGTTAGGCTAAATATGGGGTATTCTGCCCTTACCAACCTTTAAAGCAATGTTTTCAACTATAGTTTTAAGATACTCAAAGATATGCCTCTTTCATTCATTTGCCACACTTATCCTTTTGCATGATGCAAATTTTAAGAAGCATTCAAAGCATTTAATTCAATTTATTTATTTTCTTGTTAACGAATCCAGTGAAAATGCCTTAAGGTTACTCCTTATTATAAACTATAACTTAGATACCATATACGTCTTTTAAATAAATCATATGAAAACCTTTAATATCCACTATAATTCCATAGAACCATCTACTTATTTTTATGACTTAAAATCTATCAATTTTTAATAAAGTGCCTGTAAAAATTAAGCCTAGTAATATTATAATTTAAACACCTGCTTTTTTAAAAATAAAATATTATTATTTTAACTACAATATCCTTTTACAACACTTATTTTAATTAAAATAAAATTAAAGACCCAATAAATCTTAATCTGAAATATTATGTTTTCCTAACTCTAACTACATCATTTTTATACTTTCATTAAACGTTTAACTAAAATGCTGAGCAACAATAATGATATTAATCTATAGTCTTTATACAAATGAAATCAAACAACAAAATTCTTATACTGAAAGTTTTAAAAATCCATCGTTGACTGAAAAATACTATAACCAATCCAAATAGCATCGTGTTTCAAGTTGTTAAAGAATATATGCTATAAAATGGCTTACGCTACTGGTTGTTAAAAGACTACAACCAATCCAAATAGCATCACGTTTCAAGTTTTAATGTATAAAAAATCCATCAAGACATAAATATAATTCTAGCTTCATTCAAGAACAATATAGTATGCGAATAGTGAGTGTCACCAATGAAAATCAAATGTATACAAAAATTCAAAAGTTTTAACATTTAACAATATAATATGCGAATATTTACGACGAAAACTATTATATTAATATAACGCCCCTCGGACGTAGTCACGTTCATCCTGCTTCTACCGGCTACGATTAGTATCTAATTTCCCAAGTTTCCGACCTAATATATATATATATATATATATATATATACCCTTAGAAAAAGATTCCACGTGATTTTACGTGAATTGACGCGACCCGAACGGAGGAACTGACCATTGAATACGTTCCATTAACTACCTGTCCCTCTGTCCCGAAGGTCAAAAGATATTAGTCGACTTGCATTAATAAACAATATTTTAATTTTAATAGATTCACGGTAAAGACAAGAACCTTAAAGTTATAAAAATAATTAAAGAGAGAGGTATCCAGTAAGTGAAGTAATTGAAACACAAGATACCATACGTCCTATTCTGTCCATTTTCTTTTTGTCCTTACAGACCCACTCTGCAATAAGTATTCTCCGTCCTTTGGTAACCCTGGTTCATTAATCAGTAGCGAGCAGGGTTGTTCTATAGTTTTATATTCGGGTCTACACTCGTGAAGAAATAGTTACAATTATTATTTCTATAGTTTTATATTCGGGTCTTTCATACAGACTCTACAATACCTATAAATAATAAGTAAAGAAAGAGTTACAATTATTATTTGTGATTTAGATTTAGGTTAAACTTGCTTTCAATGCTATAAAAAATAGTTTTTTTTTTTTTTTTAATTAATAACAAGGTTACTTTATACGTATAGGTGAGCTTCTCAAGGACACAAATTATATTCTTACTTTTTACCTACACATAATTTTTTTGAATTTTTATATAAAAAAGAAGATACATAAGGACAATAAACAATCAATTGTTAAGTGGTCTTTACATCGCTTATAAAGGACACTTAATTATAGACATACTTTTACCTACACATAATTTTTTATTAATTTTTACATAAAAAGAAGATACATAACAACAATAAACAATCAATTGTTAAGTGGGTCTTACATACACATAAATTTATATAAAAGGTTGCATAAAGTAGAAGTCGTAAACAATACAAAATTGAACATAAATCGAAAATTACAATTACTAATAGCTGTGATTAAAAAGGTTCAATAATGTTATTATTTTGAATTCCATCAAATAAATATACTATATATCAAGTTATAATTACTAATGCCCTCACTTACCAAGAAGAGATCTGGGTTCAAACCTTGGAAAGGTGTCAATTTGTAAAGGTAGTAGTATGCTCTGTGTGCGCATCAGAAAATGCATGCAATAGAAATCCGTAAAGAGGTGTTTGCTCTAGGATACTCCTACAAATAAATACCAAGCTTTTAAAATGACAATTGATCTCCATATGTAAAAGGAAATAAAAGAGAGGGAAAGAGATGAGTATCTCAAACTCGAAAATGCATGCAATAGAAATCCCTAAAGAGGTGTTTGCTCTAGGATACTCCTACAAATAAATACATAGCTTTTAAATTGACAATTGATATCCATACATAAAATTAAATAAAAGAGAGGGAAAGAGATGAGTATCTCAAACTCTTATGTCTATGTTAATAGCTTCTTAACATTATTTTCATTAAAAGATATATTTTTACTCAGTTACTTGTTTTCTAAAATTTGAATTTTTCAAGACACAAATTAACATCATGATTGGTTAAACTATATACTGCTTGGTTTTATTAGTTATAGATATACATTTCTGAGATATTACCTCCAACAATTTTCAATGGACATAAAAAAATAATATATTTTTTATGCAATTCCCACATATATTTTTCTTAATAGCATTAATAATATTTGTGAACCCCCTCAATTGCAATATATCTCCTTCACTTTTCAATGGCAATTTTGATCCTTGTCACAAGTGCCCTAGCTTTTCCATAATTATTAATTTATGTTCCATATGATTCCTAGTGAATAAGTATAAATTGAACTACATTGAAGTTCCATATGATTCTACGTCAATAAAGATAAATTGAACAATATTTCCTTTTGTTTTCAATGGGTAATTTTAATCCTTGTAAGAAGTGCCCTAGCCTTTGCATAGTTAATAATTAAAAATCCATATGATTATCGATAAGGATAATTTTAACTTTCTTTCCTTCATTTTTCAATGGTAATTTTGATCCTTATAACAAGTGCCCTAGCCTTTGCATGATTATTAATTGAAGTTTCATATGATTCCAAGTCAATAAGGATAGATTGAACTATATTTCCTTCATTTTTCAATAGCAATTTTTATCCTAGTAAGAAGTGCTCTAGCCTTTGCATGACTATTAATTGAAGTTCCATATGATTCTAAGTAAATAAGGATTTTTTTACTTTATTTCCTTCATTTTTTAATGGTAATTTTGATCCTTTTAAGAAGTTTTCTAGCCTTTGCATAATTATTAATTGAAGTTCCATATTTTTTTTATTATATGAAAGAAGAGTTTTGAAAGGATCCCCAAACCTTCTACATATTTACAACAAGGAAATCAAGAAGAAGTCCTAAAACAAGACTAACAAGGAACAAAAATAAAGGAAGAATAGGGAGAGGGTCCAACAAGATTACAAAGCATAGCAAGAATTGAGAAAATAATAGAATAGAGATAAACAGGGCCAACCCAGTTACTATGTTTCTTCTTCTAACAACTCTACTTCCTCCTCTAAGTTGGTATGATTATTTTGAAAGTACCTCATCATCTAGGTGACTTCATCAACGAACATCATAGATATTTTAATTGATCTTCTAAGAGATCTAAGAATTTCCTTAGTAGTCTTCATTGCATTTTTAGGAGTCTTGAGATGATCTAAGCCCCTTTAGTTTTTATAGCCATAATTCTAGCTTGGAACCTCAGTTTCTTCCTTGAAGAGGGAGTAGAGTCCCCAAATCTCTTCTAATCAGAAGTTACATGAGTGGATTTATCAACTTTAACTACTTTTGACCTCAACCATTTCAAATATCTTGTTGTTTCCTCCTTACCTTTAGGAGTCCTCTAGTTATTAGCTTTATTCATAGGATCCTTACCATATTATCTCTTATCCTTAAAAGGAGATTCTTTGTCTTCCTCAAGCATGCATTCAGAAGAGGACAAAGGATTTCTAATCTCCTTGCTGTAAAATTGCTCAGGGGAATTTTACTTTTTTTCATTTTTTATGGGTTTCCAAGTATACCTAAACTGATCATTTCCACCTTATCTCCTTTCATGACCACATGCTCAAATATCATCTTCATTAGACCTTTATGAAGAGTGATGTTATAGTTACCTTTCTAAACATGCATCATTGTTTTTTTAATCGATTTGAACAAAAATCACAAAAAAAAATACAAAACCACAAAAAATTTACAAAATCATAAAACCACAAAAAAATTACAAAACCACAAAAACATTAGGAATTTGCAAAAACACAAAAATATTGCATTTTTATTTGCATTACAAAACATCATGCATTTCATGTAGTTGCATTTTGTTAACTTGCATTAGGCATATTCTTTCATTTGCATTAGCATTAGGGCTAGTTTTATTCTTACATGCTAGGATTTGGTACCACACCTATATAATTGCCATATTTCTTAATCAACCTTATCTATTATCAACATTTGCAGTTTTTCTTATGGTATTTTGCTTATTAAGAGTTTCTCGTAAGACAAGTTAGATACCATATAAATATTAGCAATGATGTTTAGACAACCACTGACTATTTTACACACACCTTTTAGTTTGCAAAAGACCATATGGAAGACCCTCACATCCCACATATCACCATCATCCACATTCCCCTTTGTGAGTAACTGCATTTTTCAACATAATTTATAAGTTGATATAGGGTGTTCACTAACCATATGGTTTTAATATTTGTAAATCTAGTTATGATTACAATCATGATATAATAAGACCATATCTTATTCAGTCTTTGACATATGATTTACATATCTTGTATATTCTTCAATATTTTTACATATCTACTAATCATTGTAATCCATAATGCAACATCTATTGGTTTTGAATTTCAAAGTGTCAATTGAGGCTAAACATCAATATTTCCTACTTCTAATTATTTCCCTTGGAAGAACGTTTGGTCACTTGATGCTCCCCTTATGGAATAAAATTTTATTTAGCTACTACTCCAAAGCAATATTTATAAATTTTAAATTAGACTTATATCAGACATATGTATTTTCTTAATGAAGATGACCTCTTTATCATGCTAAATTTTTAAACTTCTTTATTTTAACTAAAGTGGGAAAACTTTCATGTATCATTCCATGTTTCCCCAAAGATAATTTGGTATGATGGATGATGCAAACAAATAATGGTTTGATTCTTCACTAGATATTCATGCTCAACAACATGGTATATTTTCATAATGGCTAACCCTTATCTTTGGAATATATGAGAGGGTCTCTAGATTTATCAAGATTTGAAAGCAAGGCTTGAGATTAATCCTTCCAATTACAATCATTAGAGAGTGGGTTGAACATGTTGAAGAAGAGTTTTAACCCAATAGAGTGGTAGACAATGCGTAAAATATTGAGGCACTTCTTAAAAGAAAATAATATCAAAATCTAAAATTGAAACATCCAAATCATACTTATTGTCTACTTCAACATCTAGTGCAACCCCATATGTCTTAGAAGGATCAAGATCATAACTCCTAGAATAAAAAACTTATTATGTTGGAGAGGGTGTTGCTTCAATAAGAGATAAATTATTAGGATCAACTATAGAATCTTCAGTATAGGTTGAAGATGTAAAAATAATTAAAACAATATTAATAAGAATATTTTAGGGTATTGTTAGAACAACTAGATAAACCAGAGGATATTTATCTAAATTAATAGGAAGATATACCAAAGGAGCTATTAGAACAACCTCATTAAAATTCACATCTCGTCAAATAAATTCCTCCAATATATTAGTATCATAGAGATGATATTCCTTGGAGGTATCCAAATACATCATAATAATGCATCTATGAATATTGTATGCCTTTTACTCTCAAGTATGATTTGGGTATATGGTCCAATGTTGTGGATCCAAATATATAAAAGTAGGACATATCAAGCTTGTTGCCTTTTTATATCTCAAGAGTCATTTCCTACATAGCTAGGGTTAAACTTTAATTTATGTTATGTGTTGCATAAATTATTGCTTCATATTTAAACTTTATATCCATCCACTTAGCATGGAACATCCATAAATTAGTCACCATATTCTTTGCTTCGCTACCATATTCTACTACCATGTTTTACTTTGGAAGCTCTTTGCTTAGTGAAAGATAACTTGAACTTAGTGGTGTTAAATGTTCTTATACATCAATTTTTAGCTTAGTGCTTACGAGATGCCTTCTTCAAAGTGGGTGTGCTATGTGATGAATAGTAGTAAGTGCATTATGGAGAACTCATCGAGAAATAGGTTCATGAAACCATGGTCTGACATTCATGGAAGAAAGAAAAATATAGAAATGGTTTGGAAGGAGGAGGAGAGTTATTTTTCTTGTTGGTGGAAAGTTGGAGAAGGAAGGATATGATGAAATGCTGGAAAAGCATAGACGCTGGCTGGTTTGCTCTCAAATTTTATAACCACAACTATCTGCAGCAAACAAGACCATTGTATTGCTTGAGTAGAGGTTTTGCTTTCATAAGGTGCACTTATTTCCTAGAATGTAACATGGTTTAAGTGTGTTTTTTTTGTTTAAGCTTAGTCTATACAACCATTGATATCTATTATTTTTCCTTTGGTTTATTTGATTTTAAAAAAATAAATGTTGTGCTTGATTACGTTTATATATAGACGTCTGATATATAGTTCTAGGAAAGGAAAGCTTGAGGATAAGCTGCAATATTTAAACAAAACTAAAACCCTAGGTTTACATTGGGGATACTTACCTAGCATTAATTATAGCCTTGGAGGAATATCTATTGTTCTTAAGATAACCTAGAGTCACATTTTGTGTTAAGAAGGTCAGGTGTGCTCACAGTGAATTAAGGGTATAGATTTTATGTTAACCATGCTTACCATTTACTCCATTAACTTGTGAAGGATATGGGTTTACCCTTAGCTATCATCAGGTGGAAAAAGACTTCTTGAGTGGTCATCCCTAGTCTTTTTGGTTGCATTGAGCATTGGATTTGGTTATGTCAAATATTAGAACTCGTTGGGGTATTTTTGAAACTGAAATCTAGATTTTACCTCAGCGCTCATAGATTCATGTGGTAGACCTTTCATTTGGCAATAGTTGTGAATAAATATTCCAGAATGCTTGGTGTTATCATTACTAGTTGGTTTAGTATTATCTTGTGTAGAGGAGTAATGACTTGTTCAACAAGTGCTATGAGATTATTTTAAAGCCATAGAAAAGGTGATTGTTAATAATATTTGGTAATTAGATCTCTTTTTTATCTAGACTGGAAACATAGATAGTAAAATGATATCTTATACATGTTGTTTAGAAGACGTTGTTATCTGGCTTGTTGGTAAAGAGAAGAAAAATATATCTTGTCTTACTTTTGGAATATTGATGTGGCTATTGTATGACATGGTAGAAGTGTTAATTATTGCTGAATTGTTGCTAAAAAAAATTAAAGAAACCTAATGTTGAAATGAGGATGAATGATATCTTGATTTTTTGGTTAATTCTTATGAAGAAAGAATGGATTTTGGTTGGAAACTGTTATTGCAATTTTATCTCTTTTGGGTTAGGTATTGTTATATGCTAGTTGTATGTTATACTTATTATGTGGTAAAATGAAATACATTATCATTGAAATGGGATATGTATCTGATCCCCATTAAAATGACAGCCTTTATCGGTGATTACCGTAAAGTGTTCGATGAATGAAGTCATTGGTCGACAAACTATGTTTTTGGAGATCAAGATCTATAGTATGTAGAGATTATGTATGAGCCATAGTAACTACTTGGTCCTTACAATTGAACATGTATATGTAATTTGTAACATGTATGTAGTTGAATAACTATCTTTAGGAGAGAGGAAAATAGTGGAAGTTATACAAATGATGTAAGTGTTAACCTAGGTTGGTAGAAGAATGATCCAACAAGGCTTTAAGTGGATATTTGTATTATTGAGACTATGATTCATTAATGTTAAAGTTGTTGTTCTTAATCCATTTCAGATGATTAAACTATATCATATTGTTATCTTGATTTGATTTCTTTATCTCCCTATGTTATGTTAATATTTGATGTATTTGAGCAAAATCGTATTAAGGGATTCATTTAATAATGTGTTGTAGAATAAATTCTATCTTGTTAAGAAGTAAGTTTTCTTCTGAAATATTTTTAACTGGATTAGAGTACTTCCAAGTATGCTTGGGATGCAGTAAGTGATATATGTTTATCAATGTATGGTATAATCTGGATGTGTGGTTCCTTAGTAACCTACTGGATAATTGTAGAAGTGAGCAAAACTTTATCTATTTGTTATTTTTTGGAGTTTTAGAGTAGCACCATACCTTCGTCTTAATCGTTTGGATACTCGATTAAATATAAGGAGTTCATGTGTGTAAGCACCTTTATTAGGAAACTATTCTAACGATTTTTGGGTTATTTCTTAACCGAACATGGTCTCCAATGTTCTTAATAAAGAGATTTACATGAAATTAGGATCGAAGTGATTAGCTCGATTAATGAAGACAAGGATTATTGAATTGCTAAGTGTATTATCACATAAGGATTTGTGTGGAGTGCGAATATTAGCACTAACCTTTTTATTGACTGAAAAGGATTACCTTTCAATGGGCTAATAAGGATTGATATTTTTGATTGACTGAAAAGGTTTACCTTTCGATGGATTGATAAGGAATGATCTCTTTGATTGATTGAAGAGTGAAGAGCCATTTGTAATTCTCAATTGACTAAGAAGGAATGTGTTAGACCTTAAGTTTCGAACAAAGACTTAATATTAAATACTCTTAGTGTGTTCAGGTTCAGAATTATGGGTATGAGTCGATGTTTTTTGTAGGACTGCCCAAACTACCGAACTCGTGTCAGCCATATCTCACTCATCCAGACTCGAATTGAGCTAAAATTTTGAGGGTAGATGACTGAAAATCTTAGCATTTTGAGGGTAGATGACTCGTGTCTCCACCAATTTTCATATCATTTGGAGTAACACAAATCTTAGCACATCCCTATGTGTGAACGAGATATTTGGCTAGTAGCTATTCGAGGGTTTCATCTGGGTTGAGTGCAATCAGCTCCAAAGGTTGGTTTTTAGGGCCTTCGGGCCCTAGTGGCCAATATTTTTGTGGTTTATGCTCAATATTTTAGCAGTAAATGTTTCAAAGGATCCAAGATGGGCTAGAAATTTGTATTTCAATAGATCATACTGTGAACTTGAGTGACAACGACTTCCAATTTGTTGCACAAAATAAAAATGAAAACCATACCTTTCCACGATGTCTAGGGCAAGGATTAAAGAGATAATGAAACCAGTTTCAATCATTTGATCAAAAAATGACTCATATCTCAAGTGAATCTGGTGCTAAGGTGCACCCACAAAATAATTCTACTGTGAAAACCCCTGTCAAGGGTAAGAATTTCAAAGACTCAGTCCCAAAAATGAATTTTAGGGATTCCCTTCATGGTGGATAGCCTCATACCAATGCTAATATCAATATTAGGGCTTCCCATAAACCTCTAAGAATGCCTAAGATTGATCCCAGGAAAATAGAGTCAGGATGTCTTAAAGGAGCTGATGGAACACCTATTGTTAAGCTTGATATGGGTAACATTCATACTGGCATTGAAGATTTGGAAAAAAGAGGACTAATTTGTTGGTTCGTGGGTTTTCATCCGAGTCTATCTGCTTTCAAAGTTTGGGCTGCAAAAATCTAGAAAACTAAAGGTGAGTTACAAATCTCTATTTATCCAAATGGTTATTTTCTTGTTTTATTTGCTAATAATGAAGACAGAGAGAAAAATTTCAAGGGGGTCCTTGGTATTTTGGAAGGGCAGGGGTTTTCAAGAAGCCCTGGCATACTAAATTTAAAGCCGAAGAAGAAATGCCTTCTATAGCTCTCGTGTGGGTTAGACTCTTTGGCCTCCCTATTGAATTTTGGAATCCTACTATTTTTTCTTCAATTGGAAACTCTTTAGGAACTTTTATGATGACTGCTGATTGTACTCAAAATTTTGAACATATTATTTATGCTCAAATTTGTGTTTTAATGGATTTTGACAAACCCCTACCTAAAAATATCACATTACAATCTGGGGAAGACACTTGGGAGCAAGTAGTGGACTATGAGAACATTCCTTTTCGTTGTAGAATTTGCCATGAATATGGTCATTTGGCCAATGCTTGCCCAAATAAAATTCCTGATCAAAAGAAAGAAGATATAAACTCGATAGGTTTCCAAATACCTAAGAAGAAGAACACTTAGAAAAAACTAGTTATGAAGGATCAATAAGAGTCATCTGCTAATATTCTTGAAATCCTTTCCACAAATTATGTCCCAAGTGAGGAAGAGGAAATAATGGAAACTAAAATCTTAGAAACACAATTTAAATATGAAGGGAAGAACTCAGAGACAAACCAACAAATCAAAGGTTTTCAACAGAAAAAAAAGGGAGAAAATTTCCACAAGAAAAACAATCTTTCAAATGTCAAAACTTCAAATAATGCAGGTCCCAATATAGACTCCGTTGAACCATCTAGTAAAATTTTGGCAATGTACAAGAATTATTCAAGGTTAGAAGCCATCTCAAATTCAATTGGAATAAGTCAAGAAATAGGAAAAAAAAATTGAAGATGGATTCTAATCAAAAAGTAGGTCGCAAGACCAATCAATATCATATGGTAAAAGAAGGTGAAAATCTTGTAGAGGAAGGTAAGATTAATGCCCTTCCAAACTTTTTTAGCCCTGGTATTAATGAATATCATCACTTGGAATATTAGAGGACTCAAAGGTATTCTTTCAAAACAAAATGAAATTAGAATAATGATTCAGATAAATCATCCACATCTTGTTTTCCTTCAAGAAACAAATATGTCAATGGAGGATATGGACTCAATTGCCAGTAAAATTTGGCCAGCTGGAAAAGTGGTTTCCCTCATTTCCCAAGGGACTTAGGGTGGCATTGCTTGTCTTTGGGACCCAAAAGAGGTAGTTATTCACCATATGGTTGGCAGTTGGGGTTTGTTGGCTATAACTATTCAAAGTAGATATTCCAACCAGATTATGCTCTGCATTACTGTTTATGCTCCAACTTCTTTGGAGGAAAAAAGAAGATAGTGGAAGGATATTACTCATATTATCTCTCATTTTCCTGAAGCTTGGATCTTGATCGGAGGAGATTTCAATACCATCCTCTCTCTGGATGAGAAAAGGGGGGAAATAGAAATTTGGACAAAAGCACTGACCTCATGAGTGAATATATTGCAAACCTCCATCTTGTGGATATCCAACCAGATAATGGCCTTATGACTTGGTCTAACAGAAGGTAAGGCTTAGCTTGTATAATGGAGAGATTGGATAGGTTTTTGCTCTCTGAAAATTTCTTAATCCATGGTCACATTCCTAAAGTGAAGACTCTTAATAATGTTGGTTCGGATCATTGGCCAATCATGGTGGAAATATGGAAAACCAATGTGAGTTTCTCTCCTTTTCGTTTTCAATTAATGTGGATTAGAGACATTTCCTTCAGACCTCGTGTGCAACAATGGTGGAAGGAAGGTAAACCTAGGCATGGGACTAAGATGTTTTGTTTTGCCAAAAGATCGCAATACATTAAATCCAAAATCAAGACTTGGAACTGGAAAGAGTTTGGGGATGTTCATAAAAAAAACATGAAGTTATTGCTCATCTTGAAAATTTGAATAAGAAAATCCATTTAGATGGCCTCACAAAGAAGAGAAGTGCAGATGAAATTAAACTCACAACTCAGTTAGAGGAATGGGAAAAAAGAGAAGAAATATTATGGAAGCAAAAATATAGAATTCAATGGCTCAAAGAAGGAGATCGAAACACAAATTTCTTCCACAAATCTCTTCTAGCTCGAAGATCTCACAACTTTATTTCTTCCTTAAAATCATATTCTGGAGATGTTTTTTATACTTGGGATGGCATGAACTCTATTTTTGTTGATTACTTTTCCAATATTTTTGCTGCTACTCCTCTTGACTCAGCTTCACAACAAAATGTTCTTCAAGCAATCCCTTCTCTTATCACTTCTGAGGAGAACTCTATTTTGAATGCTCCTGTTACTATCAATGAGCTTCAACAAGTAGTTTTTAAAATGCAAAAATGGAAAACCCCAGGTCCTGATGGTTTTCCCATTGAGTTCTACCAAGAGTTCTGGGATATCCTTCATGTTGATTTATTAGAGGTGGTGGAAGAAGCTAGGAAAGCCAAAAATATTTTGAAGGTTATCAATAAAACTTATATTACTCTTGTTCCAAAATCTCAAGAGGTTGATCATATCTCAACTTTTAGACCTATTGCTTTATGTAATGTTCTTCTCAAAATCATTACTAAAATCATGGCAGAAAGGTTGAAGCCTCTTTTGCATAAGATTATTTTCCCAAAGCAAGGGGGTTATGTGGAAGGACGTCAAATAGTAGATGAGATAGTTCTTGCTCAGGAAGCCATCCATTCCATGGATATGCAAAAATCTCCTTCCATTTTCATTCGGTTAGACTTATCCAAAGCTTATGACAGAGTGGATTGGCACTTCCTTATCAAAGTTTTGAGGCAATTTGGTTTCTCTAAGGATTGGATGGATTGGATTATGGGATGTATCTCTTCATTTTCCTACTTAGTTCTTATCAATGGAATGCCTTCTCAGTCATTCCCATCTTCCAGAGGTATTAGGCAAGGTGACCCACTATCCCCTTATTTATTCATCATTCTTGTTGAATGCTTGGGTAGGACTATAACCAAAAATAGGGAAAACAAAACCCTTGAGGGAGTTACCATTGCTCATGGAGCTAGACCTATCTCTCATATTCAATTTGTGGATGACTCTACTCTTTTAGGTAAAGCTATAGTTAAGGAAGCTTCTAATATTAAGCAAATCATTAGCTATTTTTCTAAGGCTACTGGACAGTTGATCAATGAAGAAAAATCTAAAGTTATTTTCTTTCACTGCTCTTCTAGACAGGAATCCATGGTCTTGGATAAATTAAGATATAAGAAGACCTCCCTTCCAATCACTTATTTAGGTATTCCCATAAATATTCAAAGGCAGAAAAATAAATATTGGAGTTGGTTGTTGGACAAAGTCAAGAAGAAAATTGGAAAGTGGACCAACAGGTGGCTTTCTTCTGGGGGTAGAATCACCTTGGTAAAATCAGTCCTTCAAGCTATTCCTATTTATGTTTCTTCCGTTTTGAATATCCCAAAGGTCGTTCTTCGAGAATTGGATCAAATCAGTCATCGTTTCCTTTGGAGTGGTACTAAGGAGAAAAGAAAATGGGCCTTGGTGAAATGGGATACTTTATGTCTTCCTAAGAGTGAATGGGGTTAGGATTCCGGTCTTCTATTAATAAAAACAAATCTTTAGCTGCTAAATTATATTGGAGGATGTTGCATAACCCCAATGCTCTTTGGACCAATAATATTCGTGTTAAATATGTTGAGAACAAAAGTCCTGAAGACCTTGTTCGCTATCAACTTCCTACCAAAGGTTCTCCCATTTTAGCAGTTCTTAAGACTGGTGAGGATTTGATAAAGAAAAAATTATTTTGGATCATTCATAATGGTCAACAGGCAAATTTTTGGATAGATTCTTGGGATGGTCACAAGCCTTTGATAACTCAGTTTCCCGATTGGAGGCCTTGGATGGAGGAGCTTCATCGAGCTAATTGGATAAAGGTGGCTAATTACTATCGGTACCATACTGGTAATTCAAAGGTTGGTAGATATTGGATCCCTATTGAGGACTGGCCTATTCAAATCCTAGAAAGGCAAAGACAAGATATCCAAGGCATCCTTCATATGAGATCCCTCTCTTGGTCCCATGAAAAATATTGTTTTGGATGGAACAACACTACTAAGGGTGAGTATATTTGACCTTATGCCATAATAATCCCAACCATTATTCTGACATATTTTCTCGATTGTGGGCTCAAAAGCTCTAGCCTAAGGTGAGGTTCTTTAATTGGCTTTTATTGCATCGTAGGGTGCTTACTGGTGAGCAACTCATGAAGTGTGGTTTTCATGGCCTTTTTAGATGTGAAATGTGTGAAGAGAATGTAGAAACTCTCAACCATATTTTTATTGAGTGTACTTTAGCCTATGAGCTATGGAGGAGAATGGCCACTTTACTTGGCTTATAGTTGTCCAATTTTTTTTACTTTTGAACATCTTTGGAGGGATTGGCCTAATCAAGAGGGTGTTGATCATTTTATTAGGCAGTTAGTTTGGATGGGTTCTACCATTCTTCTTTGGAATATTTGGAATGAAAGGAACAACCAAATTTTTAATCAAGATAGGAAGGATATTCACTATATTTGGCAAAAGACCATAGCCAACTTAGTTGAATCAGTCCATCAACTCCTTAATCACTCCCAAAACTCCCACCAAATATGGGATCAAGTGATGCAAATATTGAAAGATTAAATCTTCTAAGGGCAACCAACTTGAAGGGAATGTGAGTATTAGTAAGATGGATAGGACTAGAAATTGGCAACCTCCTCCTAAGGATTTTGGAAAAGTCAATATTGATGGAGCCTCTAGAGGGAACCCTAGAAAAGCAAGTGTGGGAGGAATTGGTAGACTTTCAGATGGCTCCCTGGTTTTTACTTTTGCTTAGAATTTGGGTATTCTTTCCAATAACCTTGATGATGGGTATGGTATCCTCAGAGGCCTTCAGGAGTCTACTAAGTTTGGATGGGAAAAGGTGTTAGTTGAGTCCGAATCTCAACTTATGATTAATCTCTTGAAGATTCCTAAGAATCATAAGGTGGATTGGAGAATAAAGAGAATTATTGAGAAGATTCAATTAATCCGGATGGGATTTTTGAAAGTTGATTACAATCATGTGGTCAGAGATCAAAACAAGAGTGTTGATGCTTTAGCTAATTGGGCTTTGGACAAAGGTGATCTTACTTGTTATGGCCACCCTCCTATATGGTGGGCTTCCCAAATTAGGGAAGCTCTTCTTTCTATCATTTCTTTGGATGGCTCTAGTTCTGAAGGTACCTAGTTTCTTCTTGATTTTTTTTTCGCTTATCTTTGGTTCATTCAATTTTTTTTAGTTCCCTAGCTCATTCTATTCTTTATTTTGTTTCCTCTGTCGATTCTTGCCTTAAGAGTCTTCTGGTCTAGATAGGTCATTGTTATGTTCAATTTTTTTTTTTTTTCTTTTTTTTTTCTTTAGTTTTTTAAGGTGGGTGGGTTTTTTTGTTTTGTTTTGTTTTTTGTGTTCTTTGTGTTTTTTTTTTTTGTGTTCATGTGTTTTTGTTGTTTTGTATTTTTTTTTTATGTTTTTTGTTATTGTTCTTGTGTTTTTTTCGTTCTTGTTCTTGGGTTTCTCTTTGTTTGTGTTAATTCGTGATTTTATGTGTGAGTGTTTTCTATGTTTTTTTTTTTGTTGTTGGTTGTTTTTTCTTTTTATTTTTATTTTTTTATTTTTTTTTGGTTTTGGTTGTGTTTATTTTTCATGTTTTTTTTTGGGTTATGTCTTTGTAGTGTTATGTTGTTTTTGTCTTTTTTGTGTTTTGTTATGTGGTTCTTGTGTTTTTCTATGTGGTTTGTGTTGTGGTTTATTTTATCTTATTATGCGTGTTTGGTTGTGCTTTTGTTTTTGACACACTCAAGGAGCATGTTTTTTATTTTATTTTATTATTTTTGTTGTTATTTACTTATTTTTAAATTGGTTTTGTGTGTTTTTTTGCTCCTTGAGTATGTCAAAGGTGGTAGGCCAGGTCCAAGTCCTTAGAATTTTTGGCGGAATGGATACCCTTACCTCCTTGGGTCTTACCCAAAAGTGGCACCCCTTTTGGGATGTTTTCCACAAAAAAAAAGAAAAAGTGTTCAGGTTCATTTCATGTAAGATAAGAAGAGTTAGTGGAGAGGTTGGACAACCTAGCTAGAGTTACATTGAAAGTGAGGGCTAAAACCTAAAGGATCAAGACTTGGCTTTATATTTAAAAACATTACTCTCCAATAAGATTAGAAAAATTGGGTGGTGATAAAGTAACATAAGTATACTCTCCCAATTAAAAAATCCAACTTAATACTAAAAATCAAAATTCTACTTTTATAACAATGTATTATTCAATTCAAGTGTTTTCTATGGTAGTAATCCTATAATTACTTGTGTACATATGTGTGTGTGTGTGTGTTTATGGATATTTAATCCTAAATACTACCACAAATATCATGTGATAAAATATTATATAGCCATAATATAATAAGTTCAAGATAATTATATGAGTAGAATAATATGAGCAAATTAATATGTGTATCAAGGCTAATAATATATCAAATAAAATTCAATAATAAGTAGCAATATAAATGTAAATAGTATGAATCAACATGTACTAAGCATGTAATACAACCTACAATATTAATTGATCAAAATATATGCAATATTTATTGGTCCTCTTTTTCTTACAAAGATAGTAACAATGATAATGAAAATAATGTTGGATGCTAGCTTATGGAGTATTGTCTCCATAATATAGCCATAGTAATATGACTCTCTGGATACTTGATTATTCCTTTATATATGCCAAGTCTTATGACTCTTGGCTTATCTACTTGACAATTGCATACTTGATGAGCACTTAACTCTAATATGTATGCACACCTATACATGACTCTTGCACTTCTATGAATTTCACACTCTATTCTAATACATTTGTGCACTTCTTTATATTACATATAATACACTTGTGCACATATACTCAAGTTACACTTGCACACTAACCCACATGACACTTGTGTATTTTCTGCATATTACAACTTTATATGACACTTGTGCATATCATGCACTTTCACACTTACATAAAGGGAAAATGTAAATCACACTCTAAACTATGACTCAACCCTAATATAAAATTTACATATGTACCATGAAGGTACCATGGCTGTACATTAGCATGTACCAAATAATATAATATACTCCAACATGTTTGTATGTGTAAATTTAAAAGTCCATTGTGTTATCATGTTAAAACAACTACAACCTAGGCTAACCTTAGTATAAAACATAAAATATTACTAATACTAGTGTCTAATATAAAATAAGCAAGAAATAATAGTTCCAAAAATCAAGATTGTTGAACAGAGTGTGGAATATAATTCATATTTATATAAAAAAACATATATGATTTTTTCAAAATTTTGGCAAGACCACAAGGAGTTTTTCCTAGCCAATATATTGATTGAATCAAATTCACATGAAAACCCAATAAAGCTTAATAATAGTTATGGATACAATCTTTTCCTAACCCTCATAGGCTTGATATTTTAATGAGTATAAAAATATGGTCATTACCAAATGGTTCTCAAATAGTGTGAGTCCTTTATAATTTATAGAAATTGCCTAATGACATAAACTCTAAAACAAGTATATATTATACCGATATGAAAATAAAAACAACTCAGAATTGAAAATCTGAATGATGCAATCTATTCTACTATGTTTTTGAATATGCATAATAATAATGCAATCCCCAAATGTCATTTCTATTATTTTAATTTTGAGCAAGAAAAGATACCAAAAATTAAACCATATTCATTTTATATTTACATTTCAATGAAACATATCTAAGGTAGATCTTGAATTTAAATATTTATTTTCTTCTTTCATAAAACAAGAAATCTTGACCTCACTGAAGGAGTAAAAATGGAGGATGAAATTCAATTCCATGCCCTCCTCATTCTTATCCTCTAAAACAACTTCCATGTCATGGATGCTTTAATGGAATAACAACCAATACTATAAAAAATAAATGTTGCAATCCCCAAACCAAAAACCTCTTCATCACCTTCACAAGTAGCACTGAGTGAACCTCAAAATCATGCTCACAAATAGAAAGCACCTTTGCTTCTATCCTAATAACCATAATTAAATCCCTACCATTTTCAAAGATACATGCCCCTCCTCCTTCGATGAGGATTCTCTACAATATTCTATACTTGGGGTCCAATCCAAAGTGAATGGGAAGGAAAAGGTAACATTTTGAATTCAAAATATTCTATGTTGTTATTGTTTTGAGAGATATTGAGTATATCAATTTTTTGTTTCTTTGAAGCATGGATTTCAAAGTAGTAAAAACATACTCCTATAAATTTATAAAGCATTTCTTAAGGAAAACTAACAAGATTTTTTTTAAAGCTTTTGAAAGGATGAAGCAAGAATATAAATTAAATATTTCTTATCTCTTGGAAAAAAAATATTGGGAGACTTTTCAGGAAAACTCATCCTAAAATTTGGAAGAAAATTTAGAGGCTCAAAGAATATTTCTACATAACCAAGTGAGCTAGCTCCACACTTTCTCTAATACAAAGTTGAAATTCACAATATTTTTCAAAAATAAATAAAATCAATTCATCCACTCAAATATTATGCAAAAATGAAAAGAGACACATAGAGAGGAGCTCATAGGCATCATACATAACCATTATATTATTCATATACAGGATTCACGATACTCTAATACTCATTTCATTATTACTCTCCATGAGCCAATATGTGTTGAGGTGTAGGTGCAATTCATGATACCATATATAGTTGAAGAATTTTCTCAAATGAAACACATCTAATTATATGGTTTCAATATTTAAAAATCTAGTAATGATTGCAATCATGAGATAACAAGACCATATCTTATTGAGGCATTTTTTCATACAATTTACATATCTTGTATATGCTTCAACATTTCTTCTATCCAATAATGGCTATAATCCATAAGGCAACACTTGTCGGGTTTGAATTGTAACGTGTCAATTTAGGCTAAATGTCAATATAAGCCATAACATATTATTGTGCCTTGTAAGCATGTGAAGGAATCCCTAGGCTAAGCTTGTATATCAGACACATTAATTGAAACAACAATCAAATTTGAGTCATCCTATAAAATTATCAAAGAAAATTGTACTACCAATGGGAAGAATATTAGATGTAGAAAAATCAATATTCAAAACCAATAAGAAGCATTATCTACAATTTCAATAGATTTTTATAAATAATCTATCAAATTATTTTTTCTTGTATTATCCTTTACCATGCACACGATGTTATGTAGAAAAGAGAATTATTCTTTAAGTGGAAATTTATTATAATGATGGGATGAGATACTAAACCTCAAATCTTAATATTTTTTTAATATGTATTTGAAATAAAAAATATTATTAAATAAAACAAATAGTTATATAAGTTATACTGAGTAACTTATATTATTAGTTATAGTGAAATCATTGAATTTTTTTAAAATATTAAACAATCCTCCTTTCTCAAAGATTTGCAAAACTTCATCGTGTAGAGTTATGGATTTTATTTCCATTATTTTTAGGTCTTCTACTTCAATCAAAGGCCATAACATAGAAGCTTCTTTATTCAATGATGAATGTGTAACCCAATCCCATCTACTATCTTGAGAAGATCTCTACAACTAAGATGAGGGAGGTTGTGATATTAAAAATAAGATGCTCCACCAATAGGAGAATATATAAGGTCTAACTTTAAGTGAGCAATCAAGGATAAATACAAAGATTCTATAATTATGAAGTAAACTAGAATAAGAAGGACGAACGGATGATGTCAAGGCATGCTTCACACGTGCTTTAAAAACATGATGCTCCATAGAAAACTACCACCTCATATCTATATTATAGCCCTCAATTGGAGAAGGAAACTTACTCATGGCATGCACATGCAACACAAGAAGCGAGGAGGCACATTTTCTAAATAAGTCATTCCTCACAATGATGCCACGTGAAGAAAACCAAAACCAATAGAGTCCAGATTAAAACCAAAATTAGCATGCTATCATGAGAAAGGACCATATGATTATAATTCAATGAGGATAATTGTGACTTTATTTCCTTCATTTTTAATGATGATTTTGATCCTTGTAAGAAGTGCCCTAGTCTTTGTATAATTATTAATTTAAGTTCCATATGATTCTAAGTCAATAAGAATAAATTGAACTATATTTCTTTCATATTTCAAAAGCAATTTTTGTCCTAGTAAGAAGTGCTCTAGCCTTTGAATGACTATTAATTGAAGTTTCATATGATTCTAAGTAAACAAGAATTTTTTTTACTTTATTTCCTTCATTTTTAATCAAAATTTTGATCCTTGTAAGAAGTGCCCTAGCCTTTGCAAAATTATTAGTTGAAGTTCCATATTTTTTTATTATATGAAAGAAGAGGTTTTGAAAGGATACCCAAACCTTTTACATATTTACAACAAGGACATCTAGAAAAATTCCTAAAACAATTTGAACAAGGAACAAAGACAAAGGAAGAATAGGGAGAGGGTCCATTAAGATGACAAAGCATAGAAAGAATTGAGAAAATACTAGGATAGATATAAATAGGCCAACCCAGTTACTCTATTTCTTCTTTGAACAACTCTACTTCCTCCTCTAAGATGATCTGATTATTTTTAAAGTACCTCATAATCTAGGTGACTTCATCAATGAACATCATAGACATTTTAATAGATCTTCAAAGAGATCTGATAAGATCCTTAGTAGTCCTCATTGCATTTTTAGGAGTCTTGAGAGAATCTAAGGCCTTTTACTTTTTATAGCCATAGTTCTAGCTTGGGACCTTGGTTTCTTCCTTGGAGAGGAATTTGAATCCCCAAAGATCTTCGAATCATGAATTACATGAGTGGATTTATCAAATTTAATTGCTTTATATCTCAATCCTTTCAAATATCTTGTTGTTTCCTCCTTGCCTTTAGGAGTTCTCTGGTTCTCAACTTTATTCATAGCATCCTTATCAAAATTTTCCTTATCCTTAAAATGAGAGTCTTTGTATTCTGCAAGCATGCATTCAGAAGAGGTCAAAGGAGTTCTAAGGTCTTTGTTCTTAAATTTCTCAAGGGAATTTTCCTTTTTCTCTATTTTTGACGATTTTCCAAGTATACCTAAACTGATCATTTCCACCTTATCTCCTTTCATGACCACATGCTCAAATATCATATTCATTATAAATTGATGAAGATGGGTGTTATAATTTCCTTTATGAACATGCATCACTATTCTTACAATCGATTTGAATAAAAATCACAAAAAAAATATAAAATCACAAAACAACAAAAAAATTTACAAAATCACAAAAACCACAAAAACATTAGAAAATTGTGAAAACACAAAAAACATTGCATTTTTATTTGCATTACAAAACATCATGCATTTAATGTAGTTACATTTTGTTAACTTGCATTAGGTATATCCTTTCATTTCCATTAGCATTAGAACTAGTTTTATTCTTACATGCTAGGATTTGGCACCACACTTGTATAATTACCATATTTCTTAATCAACCTTATGCATTATCAACATTTGCAGTTTTCCTTATGGGATTTTCCTTATTAAGAGTTCTTTGTAATATACGTTAGATAGTGGATAAATATCAACAATAATGTTTAGACAACCATTAACTATTTTACGCACATATTTTATTTCACAAAAGATCATAGGGAAGACCCTTAAATCCCATATATCACCATCATCCACATTATCCTTTGTGAGTAATTGTGTTTTTCAACACAATTAATAAGTTGCTATAGGGTGTTCACTAGGGTTTTCGATCATTCAACCATTCCTAGTTTTCTTTTCAGATTTTGTAGAACGCTATCTTGACTTTTAGAAGATAAGGTCTTACTTTGTTAATACCCTGCATATCTCGACATCCCAACATAATTTCATACATTCTAATCTGGGTTTAAACAAGGAAGGATTACAACATAGTCCTTGCCACCTTGAGAAAATGACTTTCCTTGCTCATCATATTATGCGCATTGTCTAGAATGCTAAGAATTGACAAAAGAACAAACTCCTCCTACCCAAGCAATCCCCTTGCTCTTCAACAAAATGAGCAAGTTTCCAAAAAAATAAATAGTAGTTTTCACCATTAATAAAATTTCCTTTCTCCTCAAAAAAAATAAGCAAGAATCCCAAGCAACCAAAAGAAAATAAGTGGGTAATGAGTGGTGAGGATCAACAAACATGAACAAAAAAAAAATCCAAGGAGTTAAATTAGAATTATTTTCATAATGCCAGCCTAAAGGGGCAAAAATTACAATGCCAGACTTGTTCAATATTGGAGCCCAATCCCAGATCGAAGACCCTATTTCCAGATCCAAAATCCCCTTTTAAAATCTACCTTCCCCGCCCAACTAGCGGCTGACAAAATTTTAAATTCTACTTTCCCGCCCAACTGGCGGCTGACAAAATTTTAAATTCTACTTTCCCGCCCAACTGGTGGCTGAAAATTTAAATTCTACTTTCCCGCCCAACTGTCGGCTGACAAAATTTTAAATTCTACTTTCCCGCCCAACTGGCGGCTGATAAAATTTTAAATTCTACTTTCCCGCCCAACTGGCGGCTGACAAACACCAAGGCAAAACACTTAGAATTTTTTTTTTTTTTTTCGTTGATGCAAGATTGCTCTGCTACCACTGGATGCTCCTGCATCAGACACCCAGGGTAAGTTTGAGAAGTGACCTCACTTCTTTGTTGTTGGAGGAAAACCAAGGCGGTCAACCTCGGACTTGGACAGCCAAGTCGAATCTTCTACAGGCCTTCCCTTCCATTTCACCAGATATTCTTCATACTATCTATTTCTTTTAATTCTACCGATGCGGGTATCCAGGATTTCCTCTATCTCTTCTATCACTAGAGCCGATGTCGGAACACTCCACAACTCTGCAACTGGTTCCTTAAAACTGTCACCTTCATGATACTCTACCAAATCAAAAATATTGAACACATGTGATATGTTCAATCCACTCGACAACTCCACCTCATATGCATTTCCTGAATCTCTTTTCTGTATGATCTTGCATGGTCCAAACTTCTTCATTTTCAGCTTGTTATATGTTTTAGCAGGAAACCTCTCCTTTCTCAGGTGCACCATGACTTCATCACCAACTTGGAACTCCTTAAACCTCCTTTTCTGATCAGCCTTTGTCTTGTACTGAGTGTTCATCTTATTGATGTGTTGTTTTACTTCTTCATGCAAATCCTTTAGGTGCTCTACAAAGTTCTCAGCTTCAACACTATTCTTTTCTCCCCTATCCAACTTCCTCAACTCAAAAGCATTTCTTGGACTACTCCCATATACAATCTGGAATGGTGATTTACCAGTACTCCTGTTGACAGTCCTATCCAGAGTAACTGGGGTTGTACAAGCTCTCCAAGCTTCAGCAAAATCTGGGTCTTCAGGGTACAAACCCTTAAGTTCTTCAAACCCCACAACTTCCACTCTCATTGTTGTCAGCAAACTCTTTTCATCCATCTCCTTCAGTGGCTTCAGTTTATGGCGCACTCCTTCCTTTGTTAGGGAGTAAGTGTTGGCATGTCCATCATGGACTACACGGTGATCAAACTACCATGGTCTTCCTAACAGCATATGGCAAGCATCCATAGGCAGGATATCACACAGGACCTCATCCTGGTATCTCCCAATATTAAACTTGACTAAGCACTGTTCACTGACCAATGCCCTATGGTCCTTCTGCAACCATGCAATCCGGTATGGATGCGGGTGTCTCCTCCTCTCTAGTTGTAACTTAGTAACCATTTCTTCAGAGACCAAGTTATCAGTACTGCCATTATCTATAATAACATTACAGACCTTACCTAAAAATTTGCACCTTGTGCAGAATAGGCTCTTCCTCTGGTCTGGTTCCTTCTCCTCATTCAACAAGGTTCTCCTTGTGACCATAACTTCTCCTCTCTCTGCCTCCTCAGAGTACTCTAATTCAGCTCTTTCATCTACAATAGCAGCTCTGGCATTACCCATTGGCCTCCTATTTGGCTTCTCTTGGTGTTGTGGACACTCATATGCTCGATGTCCTCCTTCTCCATAGTTGAAGCAGGTTCCACGAAACCCTCTTTCTCCATTTCCTCGACTAGATCTACCTCTTCCTCTTGGGTAGTTGTTCTGACCATGGGATCTGTAATCATTATCTCCCTTCTGATCCTGACTATTGCTAGCTTCTTCTTTCTTCTCATCTCGTCCTCCATATGTTCTTCCACCAGTTCTTTCTCCATGACCTCTTCCTTTCTGCTTACCCTCAAACCTTCTGTTCAGCTTCTCTTCAACTTTTAGAGCAAACTGGTAAGCATCCTCAATGGTGCTCATCCTAACCAGACTCAACTCTTCTTGAATACTGGTTCTCAACCCATTGATGTAACGGGCTACCTTCTCCTTGTTAGCCTCAGAATGGCCGGTTCGGATCAAGATCTTGTAGAACTCATCGGTGTATTCTTTGATAGACTTTCTTGACTGTCTCAAACTTTGCATCTTCTTCAGCAGATCCAACTCATAATCTACCGAAATAAACTACCTCTTCAACTTTTCCACCATTTGTTCCCATCTGGTGATCCTCTTTTTTCCCCTTCTATTTCTGTCAAGTTGTACTCCTTTCCACCAGATTCTAGCATGACCCTTCAGTTTGGTCTTAGCAAACTTGACCCTCTCAGGATCTTCAACCTCCTCATACTCAAAGTATTCTTCCAAATCATTGATCCAGTCAATCAACTCCTCTGGATCAAGATTTCTAGAATACATAGAAACCTCCATCTTCGGTCTCTTTCCAATCTAAGATATGGCTCTGTATAACCTGGCTTGTGCAGGATCTACTGCCTCTTCTTCTTCCTCAAACTGGTCCTCTTCTTCTTCAACTTCATCTTCACTACCATCTTCTCTCCTTGGCTCAAACCCTCTACGCAGCTCCTCTTGCAGAGCCTGAACTTGCCTTTGCAATGCTCTAAAATCTTCCTCTGGCACCATATTTCTCCCACCACCATGGTTTCTTCGTGGAGGCATTCTGCTCACTTCTCTCACAAACCTTAACCACAGATCCTGGTGTAAACTGCCTCACGTCCGGCGATCTGTTTACACACTCAGGAACTCCCGCTCTGATACCACTTGATGAGGATCAACAAACATGAACAAAAAAAAATCCAAGGAGTTAAATTAGAATTATTTTCATAATGCCAGCCTAAAGGGGCAGAAATTACAATGCCAGACTTGTTCAATATTGGAGCCCAATCCCAGATCGAAGACCCTATTTCCAGATCCAAAATCCCCTTTTAAAATCTACCTTCCCCGCCCAACTGGCGGCTGACAAAATTTTAAATTCTACTTTCCCGCCCAACTGGCGGCTGACAAAATTTTAAATTCTACTTTCCCACCCAACTGGCTAAAAATTTAAATTCTACTTTCCCGCCCAACTGTCGGCTGACAAAATTTTAAATTCTACTTTCCCGCCCAACTGGCGGCTGATAAAATTTTAAATTCTACTTTCCCGCCCAACTGGTGGCTGACAAACACCAAGGCAAAACACTTAGAATTTTTTTTTGTTTTTTTTTTCTATTGATGCAAGATTGCTCTGCTGCCACTGGATGCTCCTGCATCAATGAGTTTGAATCCCTGGAATCCTTAGTTATTCAAAATACATCAGGTAATCTCCATTACAACAATGGCTTGAATGAAACCCGTTTGGTAATGGAGGATCCTTACACATGGTGATATGTCTATCACATTAGTGACCTTCTTTTATATAGACCAATATCGGCTTGTGGATGAGATAGATTTTGGTGGCTTGTATTTCCTAGTAGCCAAGTCTAACCATATTCAAAACCAAGATCTTAGTGACCATGAGGTGATCCTCATTACAACAATGAGTTGAATGAAACCTACCTGAAAATGTGGTAGTTTTATGTGTCATAATGAAAAACACATGCACACATAGGGCTATTGAATATTTGGGTCTTCATAGTAGATTTGTACCTTTTAGATTCTTGTGTAGCTAGTATACAAACTTTTGACTAGTCAAGTAGGGTGTTTGAGTCTCATGGAAAACCTTAGAATTCCCTCATAATGCCTAACTCTCTCATCATAATTTGTAATTTTTCTTATTATATTTTGTTTATTAAGGGGTCCTTGTAAGATAGGTTAGATATCAGCAATGATGTTTAGACGACCACTGACTATTTTATGCACACCTTTTAGTTTGTAAAAGATCATAGAAAAAACCCTCATATTCCATCTCACATATTCACATTTAAATGTATGAATTTTAAGAAAAGGCTAACATTTTGATTCATGACTTATGTACATTCTATGGTGTCTACCATTAATTTGTTAAACACATTTAGATTCATTCATTATATTTTAAGCAATTAAAACATACATTCACAATTTGCATTAGAATATCTATATAAAATTAGCACATATCATATGGATTAGATTTGTCATATCAAAAACAATAATATGCATTCATAATCAAATAAAAATATCTAATCTTACATCTAATACTAGGTATTTCTTCCATACATCATGTAATCTAGGTATACATCCATCGTTGCATCCAAACATAAAATAAAATATAACAATAAACACATGATATGCCATAATCAAAACTATATCATATATATGGTAAACATCTGGTACATCATGATACAAGATACCCATAGGCTACAACAGAGTGAGTCCTTAGACCTCACACTCAAAAATAAAATATTTCAAGTATATATCAAGAAGGTCCTACACTTCCACTCTCACCACTACCCACCATCTCATCTCTATGAGGCTACCCTGCATCGTTGTCTACTAATATCTCTGGCACAATAATAGAATTAGAAGCTCATGGTCTCACAAAAGGTTATCTTGACTCACTATGTCGACTCTGATGATATCTCCCTACTGAAGAGCACTCAGGTAGGTGATCAGCAAGTACTCCCACTCGATCCTCTAGATCTTGGATATAGACTCCATCATAATGATGTTGAATTTGATAGGCACTCAATAGTATCTAAAGTCTGCCCACCTTAGCTTGTATCTTGCCTAAATCCCCTACGGTCTATCAACCTATCCCTCCTTGCCCCTAATTCATGGTCAAAGTTACCACATACATTCGTAGAGCATCTCACTCTATTTTCACCCTTCCCACCTCCTCTTAAGAGCTTTGTAGTTGTGTAGTTAGAACAACCTTCTCCTCATTGAAGCCCCTCCTTCTCTACATCTCCCTATCTAGCTAACTTTGTAATATTACAATAGTAGTATCTCACTCTATCAATTATACCTTAATATATTAAACCTACTCTCTAAGTTGAGCATCCCCATCCTATGGATCCTCATAACTCCAACCCTCATCCTACGGCTCATCACTACCCCCGATATAATGACTCCGCTCCTCCTTCATTTTATGATGCACTCATTTCTCACCCTCACATACTTCATCTCCTGATGCCTCCCCTATCGCACCATCCTCTATTGTAGCCCCTATCAACCTACCCATAGGTCCACCTCCCTACCACAACTAACTGACCCATCCTGTGTCATACTCTATAGTGTTACCTAGGTCCTCCACACTTAGATCTCCTACTAGTGGATCTATATCATCACTCACTATCCCACCACATAGCCACTCTAACTGAGCCTCAACTCCTCGATGATGATAAATGATAGGATATTTAGAAACACCCTGGTTAACCATATACTATCGAGTAACATGAGATACTAGAAGTACTCCCGCTCTATCCCATGTCATCAAATCAACCACCATTTGTGCCTCATATGCCCTAGTTGTGTTGCTTCCTCTGACCAAGGTGGGCAATATTTGTATGGCTTCCATATCACTTTATTTGACCTAAGTCTCTCAAAAGACTCTTTGTAGTGAGTGATCCTTTCTTAATGAGGGTAACTTTGATCCTACTCATATGTCGATACCACAATGCTGCATAATCAATCTCATGATCCACTATCTATGCTTGTGATGCCTATAGAAGTCCCTCCAGTTTTTCCACCCTGATGTGCTCTCATACAACTTGCCCTTAATTTTTACGTAAGGTCCATTTTCCATATTAATTAGTGAGGTTCATTTTAAATTGCAAAATAACTAAGGAAAGAACAAAGTGTCTATCTTTCTTGCTTTGCTCTGCTCGTTGAAGTGTCAGTTTGGTCCATGATATAAATTGATGGAAAATATGGTAGTACTTCACTTCACAAATTGCTCTCCTCCTCACGTCCCTTTTCCTCCAATCGTAGTAGTAAAAATAACATCAAAATTTTGGAAAATGTGGTTTTTGTTCAATTCACAAGGTAATATTGTATATCACAAGTAGAAACCGTGTAATTCACTAAGGCTCACTAAGTGCATCCTAAATTTTCAAGGTGTGCCCCCGTAAGCATACTTTGAACCATTTTCACAATGGAACGATTCCTCCTTCTAGCAACTCCATTTTTTTGTGGAGTATAGGATGTAGTCAGTTGTCACTTAATCCCATGTTCATTCAAAAATTATGTAAATTCCTTGGAGGTATATTCCTCCCCTCGATATAAGTGAAGTGTTTTGATGGGACATCTTGATTCCTTCTCAACAAGATTCTTGAATTGTTGGAAGTACATAAATGCCTTTGAATTTAATTAAAGAAATAAAACCCACATATTCCATGAGTGATCATCAAAAAAAAATTTAAAATACCTCTTTCCACCATAGCTAGTTGGCATAGGACCACACAGATCGGTGTGTACCAACTCCAAAGGTTTCTTATATTTGGAAGAGCTAACTTCAAATGGTACCCGGTGTTGCTTACTTGTTAAGCAATCTGAGAAAACTGACAATGTGGATGAAAAGTAGGAAAGTCCTCTCAAAATCTCATATTTTCTCAACTCGAGCAAATATCTGAAATTTAGATGCCCATACATCTTGTGCCACAAAGAAGTAACCTCATGTGTAGTTTTAGCTAGGGCAACATGAGATGTGGAAATGACATCTAAAATGAACAAGCCATGCTTGTATGGTCCAATTGCAACACGTTTTTCTTTTTTAGTGATAAAATATCTCTTCTTTCCTTTCGTAACCTTCATATATCGATCCAATATCTGAGGGACTAACAACAAATTATCAGCCAATCCTAGAACATAGAGTACCTTCTCAATATTTCTCCTCAAATATTGCAAACCATGTTTTATCGCCATTCATGTGCTTACTAGCACCTGAATCAATATACCATACATCATCTATCTATGGAGATGAATTAGGAGTATGAGTATGGTTCAATATACCATACATCATCTGTTGTTTGTTCTTAAAACAACACCTGTTGGTGTCATGGTTATTTATATCACAAAATTTGCAATATTGTTTATCATTCTTTTGATGTGGTTTCCATTTTTCTTTTTATGAAGATCCTCATTTTTTAAACTGACCTTGTTTCTTACCTCCTTTTTTGGTGTAGATGGAATTATCTAGTGCTTCATCCTTTTGATCCTGATTTGCCTCCTCAGTTTGAAACAAATTCACCAATTCCACAAAATATACTTGTATTCCAGATACATTAAGAGAGGTTATCAACACCTTATAGGATGCGGGCAATGCTCTTAAAATTATAGAGGTCAATAGAGTATCATCCACTGGTTGTCCCGTAGTATTCAATTTGGATTTCAATTATGCCACTCTGCATAGGAATAGATCAACTGTCTCACCATATTTCATACTGAGTGTGTGAAGTTGAGTTTGAAGGTGTAGAATGGTGGACCGATTCTTACCTTCATAAATAGTAATCAAAGCATCCCAAGCTTCCTTACTAGTTTTGACATCACAAATATGAGGTTGGATCTCATCCATAGTAGCAAGAAAAATAAACATGAAATATCTTTTGTCCTTCTTATCAAACTCTTCTTGATCTGCTCCTGCTATTGTAGAACGTTTTGTAGTAACAGTCACTATATCCCACAAATATTTCACTTGAAGAATAGCACGCATATTATTCTTCCTTGGTGTGAAGTTAGAACCTTTTAATAACTATGAATCTAAGAGATATTTGTGAATAGTAGCCATTTTGAAGGTTCCTTATAACACCAAATGGTCTCCCTTTCTTTATACCTGCTAGGCCTTTATACCAAAACTCCTCTATATATACTCTCACCTTTACGTGAGGGAGACTATAAGTATATATAAGAGTAGAACGATATGTGGAACTTAGGCAATACTAAAAGAGAATTCAATCATATTGATGGCACCTACCTCAAAACCCTCAGGAAAAGGATAATGAGTTGGAGGAGTTTAATCCAATCAATGAGAATGAATTAGGGTATAAAATGGAGTGAGTATCAAAATTGGTTTGCCTTATTTCTCAATTACACAAATAGGTGTATAAATTTGGGGTCTTTTCTATTGCTTTATTTTATGATTGTTAATGCAAGAAAACAAAAAATTTAAACACACATTACAACCACAAATGCCCACAAATTTAACTACACTAGGTGTCGATTTCCACTGAAAAATGCACCTATTACAATTCCAGTTTTATAATGAACAATATTCACTTTCCACAAATCAACAATTTTGCTTCCCCCCTATGTTTTAAAATTTTTGCAAAAAGAAATGCTGAAGTTCCCCCCCTTTTTTTTGCAAAATAAACAAGGATGAAAAAATCGTTGGTAGACCCTTTTGAATTCCAAAAAAACTTATCCCTCCAGTAAATGCTTCGAAAGGAAAAAAATTGACGTATGGAATAATACCTCAAAAATTGTGTGTTTCCTATGACTGGCGGTAAAAAAATATGCCCCTATGCTTTCCGTTGGGAAAAATGGTCCCGTTTGTGCAAAAAATGACCTTTTCAAAAGTTGTCAAAGTTGCAAAAATAAAACTTGCTTGTAAACAAAAAAAATTGCTTGTCAACAAAAAAAATTGCTAAACAACAATTTTTTGGGAGCAATTTTTGGTTGAGAACAAAACAAAATGGTTTGAGAGTCCTCCTTGTTGATGGGGTTGGAACCCCCGACCTCAGCCACCATAGAGCACAACTAAACCAACTCGACTAGACGTGTCGATGGAAACAAGCACCCAACACATGCTTAATATCTTCTACAGCAAACCCTGCATAGCAAAAAAAAGAAGTCATGCAAGATGCCCTAGGGAATCGACTGCACAACCTATACTGAGCAAGAGAAATGCATCGACCAACCTTCCTATCGAGCGGATGAAGAGATATGGAAAAAAATCCCATTTTATCTAATAGGAGCATGACTTTTTAAAAAAAAACAAATTGGGCTTTTGTCCCACATTCATGATGTGAATGCAAGGGACGTATTTAAAAATATTATTAGGCACACAGTGTTTTGATTGACTTCAAAAAATAACCCTTTTACTTCTCGGAGGACCTTTGCAACATCCGTTCGATCATGAAATATTTAATTCTTGACAAGATTCAAAACACCTTGATTATCACAAAACAAATGAAGTGGAAGATTCTATGGAAGACCTATTTTTGTAATAATACGACTTAATCATATCATCTCGTAGAATGCTACACTAGCTGCACGATATTCTACCTTTGTAGAAGATATAGCAACCACTTTATGCTTCTTACTATGTCAAGAGACAGGACCAGATCCAAGATGAAAAATATATCTAGAAGTCGACTTGTGATCATCAATAGCTCCGGCATAATCTGAGTCTGTGTATCCCTGTAGATAGTACTTTCTATTCTTCTTGTACTCCAAGCCAAAATTTGTAGCACCACGAACATAATAAATAATTATCTTTGCTACTTTTCAATGACTCACCTTTGGTTCTTGCATGAACCTTGAAAGATAACCTACAACAAAACTAAGATCTGGTCTAGTATTTGTCAGATATATGAGACTCCAAATCATTTGATGATAAAGAGTGTCATCTACCTATGTTGATTGATCATATCTAGATAACTAGACTCCATTGGAGTTGTCTTAGACTTACAATATCTCATGCGATATTTATAAATCAATGTCTTGGCATACTTCTTTTGTGTTACTCGAATATGATGCTTTTTATGAGTAACTTACAAACCAAGACAATAGTGAAGAAGCCCTAGACTTGTCATTTCAAAATATTGTTTCAAATCATATTTTACTCCATCAACCATACTTTTTGAGCTTCCTGTTATGATCAGATCATCTACATATAGCACCAAAATCACTATGTCATAACCATTGTTCTTGATATAGAGATTTGCATCTAAAGGACTTCTTTTGAAACCATGCTGCACTAGGTGACTATCTATTTTGATGTACCAAACTTGAGAAGCTTGTTTCAGCCAATACAAGGATTTGATCAACTTACAAACTTTCTATTCTAGCCCTTCAACAACAAATCCTTCTAGTTTGATCATGTACACTTCTTCTTGTAGGTCACCATTCAAGAAAGAACTTTTTATATCCATCTGATGTAACTTACACCCAAACTGAGCTACCATAGCACAAAGTACTCGAATAGTAGTCCTTTTGGTAGTAGGGACAAAAGTCTATTCATAATCTATGCCTTCTTTTTGAGCATAGCCCTTTGCAATAATATGGAATTTATGATAATCAATAGTACCATTTGCATTATACTTTACTTTGAACACCCACTTGCAGCCGATGGGCAAATTTCCTAAAGGTAGATTTACTAGCTTCCATTTATGATTTTTCATGAGAGATGTATGTTTTTCTACTATAGCAGCCTTCCACTAAGGCGCATTAAGTGCATCCTGAATTGTTTTGGGTTCATTTACACCCAATGCTATCATATAAACCCTTTCATCTTCCATATCTATTTTCTTATCTTCCTCTGCATCTATAGATAGATCATCAAATTATTGGCAAAGCTCGTCAACCTCTGAAGTTGATGCCTCTGCTCTCTTATGTTGTGTCATACTGCAAGTGCATGGTCGATCTAAAGTTAGATCTGGAAGTGATGTCAATTTGAAATCTCTCAATGTACTGGTATACCATTTTAGAATTTTATTCTAAATAGATAGAGTCTCTTTCCTAGGCTCATCTTACTCAAGGTATACAACTGTAGAAGTGTTATTTTATGTGAAACCTTCATCAAACACTACATATCTACTTATATATGTCTTCTTGGTCATAATATCTATCAATCGATATCCCTTGGAATGCTCATCATAGCCAATAAAGATACATTTCAGGGTCTTCTCATCTAACTTTTTCCTTTTCTGTTTGGGTATATGCATGAAGGCCTTACAGCAAAAAATCCTTAGATGATAAATGGAAGGTTTCTTACCATTCCATGCTTCTTGTGGAGTTTTACCTTGTAGAGCTCTTATGGATGCTCTATTTAGGAGGTAGGATCTTGTGTTTACTGCTTCTGCCCAATACTCATTCTCAAGGTGTGCTCTTGTAATCATACATCGAACCATTTCTATAATGGAATGATTCCTCCTTTCAGCAACTCCATTTTGTTGTGGAGTATAGGATGTATTCAGTTGTCGCTTAATCCCATGTTCATTCAAAAATGATGAAAATTCCTTGGAGGTATATTCCTCCCTCGATCTAAGTGGAGGGTTTTTATGGGACATCCTGACTCCTTCTCAACAAGCTTCTTGAACTGTTGGAAGTACACAAATGCCTCTGACTTTAATTGAAGAAATAAAACCCACATCTTTTGTGAGTGATCATCGATAAACAATTGAAAATACCTCTTTCCACCATAGCTAGTTGGCATAGGACCACACAGATCGGTGTGTACCAACTCCAAAGGTTTATTAGTTCTGGAAGAGCTAACTTCAAATGGTACCCGATAAGAAATCTAATCAAACTAGTAATGTGGATGAAAAATGGGGAAATCCTCTCACCATCTCATATTTCTCAACTCAAGAAAATATCCGGAACTTATATGCCCATACCTCTTGTGTCAAAAAGAAGTTGCCTCCTATGTAGTTGCATCCAAGGCAACATGAGATGTGGAAATGGCATCTAAAATGAACAAGCCATGCTTGTATGATATGGTTGCAACATGTTTTCATTTTCTAGTGATAAAACATCTCTTCTTTCCTTTCGCAATATGGAATGCAACCTCCATATCTCGATCCAATATCTGAGGGACTAACAACAAATTATTATCCAATCTGGGAACATAGAGTACCTTCTCAATATGATATTCACCATAGGGAAAAGTAATAGAAAAATTGCCTTCACCCTTCACTTGGTAGACTTGATTTTTAGTAATTGTGATTGGTTTACCTTCTTTCTCCTCAAATGTCGTAAACCATATTTTATCGCTAGTGACGTGCTTACTAGCACCTGAATAAATATACCATACAAATCTATTTGTGGAGATAAACTATGAGTCATGAGCACCTTGTGTGCTCTCTCTGATGTGGAGTCCAAGTCTGATTCTGCAGAATCTAATTCTGAATTTGATTCGGTATAAGCAACATGCCCCTTGGTTTGTTTATGCTTTTTCTATGGTTTGTATTTCCCTTTTTTCTTCTTCTTATGATCTTGGTCATTATGTTTCTTTTATTAAACCAACACCTATTGGTGTTATGGTTATTCATATCACAAATTTTGCAATATTGTTTGTCATTCTTCTGATGTGGTTTCCCTTTTCCTTTTGATGAAGATCCTCCTTTTTAAAGCTGACCTTGTTTCTTATCCCCTTTTTTGGTGTAGAGGGCATTATTTGGTGCTTCATCCTTATGAAACTTATTTGCCTCCTCAGTTTGAATAAAATTCACCAATTCCACAAAATATACTTGTCTTCTAGATACATTAAGAGAGGTTATTAACACCTTATAGGACTCGAGAAATACTCTCAAAATGAAAGAGGTCAAGAGAGTATCATCCACTGGTTTTCCTATAGTATTCAATTTTACTTTCAATTATACCACTCTGCATAAGAATAGATCAACTGTCTCACCAGAGTTCATACTTAATGTATGAAGTTGAGTTTGAAGGTGTAGAATGGTGGATCGATTCTTACCTTCATAAATAGTAATCAAAGCATCCCAAGCTTCCTTACTAGTTTTGGCATCACAGATATGATGTTGGATCTCATCTATAGTAGCAAGCAGGATAAACATGAAATATATTTTACTCTTCTTGATCTGCTCCTATTGTTGTAGGACGTTTTGTAGTGCCAATCACTACATCCCACAAATATTCCACTTGAAGAATAGCACGCATCTTATTCTTCCATTGTGTGAAGTTAGAACCTTTTAATAACTGTGAATCTGAGAGATATTTGTGAACAGTAGCCATTGTGAAGGTTCCTTATAACACCAAATGGTCTCCCTTTATTTATACCTTTCAGGACTTTATACCAAAAATCCTCTATATATACTCGTCCTTGAGGGAGACTATAAGTATATATAAGAGTAGAATGATATGTGGAACTTAGGCGATACTGAAAGAGAATTCAATCAGATTGATGGCACATGCCTCAAAACCCTAAAGAAAAAAGGATAATGAGTTGGAGGAGTTCAAGCCAATCAATGAAAATGAGTTAGGGTATAAAATGGAGTGAATATCAAAACTGGTTTGCCTTATTTCTCAATTGCACAAATAGGTGTATAAATTTGGGGTCTTTCCTATTGCTTTATTTTATGATTGTTAATGCAAGAAAATAGAAAATTTAAATGCACAATACAACCATAAATGCCCATAAATTTAACTACTCTAGGTGTCGGTTTCCACCCAAAATGCACCTATTACAATGCCAATTTTATAATGAACAGTATTCACTTTTCACAAATCAACAATTTTGCTTCCCCCCTATGTTTTAGAATTTTTGCAAAAAGAAATGTTGAAGTTCCCTGTTGGCAATTTTGGGTTTGAGATCCTAGCTTCTTGTCTATGAGTTGTCATTGATGTCAAAAGGAAATGGCATTAATGTTAAGAGGATGTGTTGGCTTCAAAGGTGGAAGATTCCAAGAGAATATTTTTAAGAGAATCCAGAGAGATTCCATTGGCAAGGGTTTTTCATTAAAACCAAACCGGTTTTTATTAAAACCATTGGATAGGGTTTTAATTAAAACCACATGGATGAAGTTAAATGGTTTTTATTAAAACCAATGGAGGTTCTCTTTATTATTTAAAACCTTTCAAGGTTTTAATTAATTAATTATTTAATTAATTAAGGGAGAAATTATTTTAATTTATTAAAAATATTTAAAGGTTTTTAACCTTTTTTATTTTTAATTTATTAAAATTATTTAAGGGTTTTTAAACCCTTTAGAAAGCAAATTTCGATTAAATTCGAAATTACTTTTCTTTGCAACTCGACGTGTTCTAAAGTCCACGTATGGACTATAAATATGAGAAGGTTCCTAAGGTTAAACCTACTTGGAAAATCGAAGGCAATTAATTGGTTTGGCTGCGATCGAATGTTCTGTTTACGTTGCGAAAGAGGAGAGCTCGTGGTTTGAAAAGCTTTCGGAAAGCTTGACCGTTTATGTGGAAGGAAGTCCGTCTTGGACTTCGTAAGCCCCTTGTGGGCTAGTGGCAGCGAAGGCTACGTTTGGGCCTTGCGTAGGTGGAGGTCTACGTTTCGATCCCCGCGGAGGGAGCTGTGCATGGATTAGTCACGTTTTTATTAAAACGTGTTTTGTGCCGCGAATTTCGGATTCTTCAAGGGCAGCCATTATAAGGTGTGATTATTTTCTTGATATGATTTTTGGCATTGTTTAGCATTGTTTAAAAGACATAGGAGAAATAAGGGGATAGTTCTTTGGTTGTATTTTTGAGATTAGTCTTTTGCTATGCTAAATTTAAAAATGGAGATATAAGGTGTAAGTTTTGGTTGTTGTGTTTTTGGCTTCTTTGGTGGTTGTTTTTAAAGAAGAGGAGCTAAAAGGTGTATTAAGGAAAGTTTTTATATATGCTCATTTATCTTGGTTCTAACCCTAACTTGGTTGGAAGTTTGAGGGTTGTGTGTGGTGACGACTTTAAGGATCAATTTTCTTCTACTCCAAAAAGGTATGGGCACATTTTCCTTATGAGTATGATTGGTGTATGTTTTTATGAAATAAGGTTGGAGTGAAAAGGTTTTCAACTAGGTTTCCTTTTGGTTGGGTGTAAATCCTATTTTCTGGTTTGTTGAAGACTTCTTATGCATTGTTATCCTTGATGAGAGTTTTGGTGAATGCATAATTTTGGTTTGAGGTAGTGGAAGCATTGTGCACTAGGGTTTATGTTTGTGAGTCTTGCTACTTGCTTTGAGTTGGTGAAACCCTTGGTTGGCTGTTTTGAGGTTGATGGTTGAGTTGCTTCCATAGAGGTTGTTTGATCAAGTTATTGCTTTTACTTGATTCATGATATTGGGCTTACTCCTTTGAGTTGATTTGAGCAAATTACTCCTTTGCATTGGTGATATTGTGTTGGTGGCTGTTTTGTTCAAATATCTTTGGAGGGAAAAGGATTTCTACTTGTTTCCTTTTCTTGTGATGATTGGTTTAATGCTTCAAGGTTATTGTTGAGTTGAGAAGTATTGGTTGAACCTTGTTTATAAGCATTGTTGTTGAAGCCCTATTTGGTTGTGAAAGATTAATTGGTAGTGAAAAGTTATTGGTTGTGAAAAGAACATGAGTATCATTGTTATGTGATTCTTTGCATAGTTGGCAATTGTTGGGGTTTCATGTTCTTGAAAGAAAACATTCTATCCTATCCATTTCAGATATTGAGTTGAGTTTTCAGATTTGAGATTGAGATTGAGCTGAGTTGATTTGAGTTGAGTTTTGAGATTGGGATTTGAGTATAGAACATATTGAGTCTCTAACAATTCTCTTTATGCTTCTATGAGTTTGACAAATCACATTGGGTCTCTAACAATTCACTTTGTGATTTCCTACTAAGAAAGTTTTTTCTTGGTGAGCTTGCTGAGTTTTTGGACAAGTTCTGTGGGGACTTGTGAGCAGTTTTGGAAGGTTCGATGGGGACTTGTGAGCAGTTTTGGACAGGTTTCGATGGGGACTTGTGAGCAGTTTTGGATAGGTTCCGGTGGGGACTTGTGAGCATATTTGGACAGGTCCTAGCAGAGGACTTGTGAGCTGAGTTTGATAGTTCTATCAGAGAACTTGAGGACAGAGGTGCATTGGTTCTATGAGAAGAACCTGAGGACAGTTGGCAAGTCTTTGAGAAGGCTTGTATGCAGAGGATTGATTTGTTCAAGAGTTGGACAGATCTGACAGATAGAGGAAGACTTGTACTAGACCGACTGACTGTGTTTGGTACAGGTTGTTGAGCTGCTGTGGACGTGATCATAGAAGGCAGAGGTCTCTTAGGCTAAGCATTGAGGACAGGAGGTCTTCGGTGGAAAGGAGTTCCACGTGCTGGCAAGAGGTAGAGGTAGTTGATCTTCTGAGGGATCATTTCTAGAGCATAGGGGAAGGTATCTCCTTTGAGCAGAGGCTCATAAATTTTGATTGGGGGAAGGTATCTCCTTTGAGCAGAGGCTCATAAATTTTGATTGGGGGAAGGTATCTCCTTTGGGCCGAGGCTCATAAACATTGTAATTGGGAAGGATTCCCAAAGAACTTTGAGATAACTTTTAGAGAAAAGTTTTGTGGACGTAGCCTAGCCATTCTGGGTGAACCATGTTAAAATTGGTGTCACTTTGTGGATGTTATTATGCATTGCTTTGATATTGCTTTGGGTATATTGCTTTACTATTTTGAAGTATAAAGGAAAAAGTAAAAAGAGGTCTTATACTGTTCACCCCCCCTCTCAGTATAAGCTTGTGTTCTTCAATTGGTATCAGAGCAGGTGCCTTCGAAAAGTTTAACAGCTTGAAGGAAAAGCTAGTAAAGAACACAATGGATCATTCAAGTGGCAATGCAACACCTATTCTTGAAGGGTCAGATTTTGGTCTTTGGAGTGCAAGGATGAAGGTTCATCTAATGGCACTTGGGAATGAGGTTTGGGAAGTGATTGAAGATGAGTACACTATTCCTGAACATGGTCCTAATACTAAAGAAGAAAGGTTCCTACATCACAACAATTCAAAAGCAATGAATGCAATCCTGAAAGGCTTACAGAAAGTAGATCTCACCAAAGTGATTCACTGCAAGACAGCTAGTGAAATGTGGAAATAGTTGAAAGTGGTTCATACAGGTGATACAAATGTCAGAAAGGCCAAGTTGAGACACTTCAAAGGTATGTTTGAACAACTCAAGATGAATGATGATGAAAATATTAGTGACTACATGCTTCGTATGGATGAGGTTGTTAACTCCATGAAAGACTTAGGTCTTGAGCTTGCTGAAAATGATGTTTGTGATAAGATTTTAAGATCTCTTCCTAATAGATTTAGTGAAAATATTTCTGCTATTGAGGAAGCTAAAGATTTGGATAAGTTGAAAAAGGATGAGCTCCATAGTATACTTGCAGCATTTGAGTTGAGAACTCAAGTGAAGGTTGATGTCAAGAAAGAGGCAACTTTCAAGGCTACCAAGAAATCCAAGGGTAAACAACTTCAAGATAGTGATGAGTCTTCTAGTGATGAAGAGGCATATTACAGCAAGAAAGGCAAGTTCTCTAGAAAGCACAAAAGCATGAAAAATATAAGATGTTTCAATTGTGGAAAGTTTGGTCATTATGCTACTGATTGTATCTGTTCCCAAGAATGAAAGTGATGAAGATAAACAGGATTCTAAGAGCAAGGATTCTGAAAAGCACAAGCATCACAGGAAGAACAAAGATGAGCACAACAATCAAGGAAAGAGGTATTCTCACAAGCACAAGAAGAGTTTCTACCTAGACAAAGCAAGTAAGTGTTCTAGTAGTGATAGTGAAAGTTCTTCAAGTGATGATGAAAATGAGATGTTGTTCATATCAAAAAAAGAGGAAGAACCGAAACATAGATTCATTATCATGAAATGTCTTAGATGTGGAAATTTTGGTCACCTTGAGGATGATTGCACAAATAATGATTTGGTTTCTAGTATGTATGAGGATGCTTCAGAAAACTATAAGGAAGATGCATGTATGGTGTTTGAAAAGGGTAGCACCTCTAGTGATAAGAAATCTGAAAAAGGCTTTGATGATTCAAAAAGCAAACAAATAGAGGAAGATATAGAGGAAAGTGAAGTAGATCTTGAAGGTGAACTTATTAGTGCTCTTAGTGCTTTGAAAAAGGAAAGAAAGAAGAATGCTAGACTCAAGGATAAGTTAGATGAATGTTGTATGGAGAGAGATGATCTTATAGAAAGTCTTGACTTCTCTATAACTAAGACACAAGAACTCAAGGATGAGTTAGAGTCTAAGGTTCTTGAGTATAGTGAGTTAGAACAGAAAATGGCTTCTTTGAAAGAGGAAACTAAAGAGTACAAGGATAAGCTTTACAGGTTTCAAGATAGCTCCAAAAAGGTTAAGTCACTCATCAAAGGTCAAAGAAAGACAACAGATAAAACAGGCCTTGGTTTTGTTAAGCCACACAAGGAACAAGTTGGAGAGTCTAGTAAGAGACTCCAAAAGGAAGAGAGTTCTGATGAGGAAAGTATTTCAGAAAAGGAGTCCTTGAATGATAGATGCACAAAAAAAAAACAGAATTCAGAATGAGAAGAAGAAGTTTTCAGAACCTAAGAGGTCAATTAAAGGAAAGTTTCAAGGCAGATGTTTTGCTTGTCACAGGTTTGGTCACATGGCTTCACATTGCATGGCTCAAGTGAAGGAGGTAAATGATAGTTTCAGAAGTGCTAGTTACTTTCAAGGGTATTGCTACTCTTGTCAATAGTTTGGGCACAAGGCAATTTATTGCAAGGCAAATAACAAGAACAGGTTTGGTCAAAACAGGTTTGGTCAGAACAGGTTTGGCCAGAACAGGTTTGGTCAAAACAGGTTTGGTCAGAATAGGTGGATTCAAAGATCAGGTTTACCTCAGAGAAACAACATCGTCAAGTGTTTCAAGTGCAACAATGAAGGTCACACAATCAGACAGTGTAGAGCTAAAATTCTAGAATACAGGAACAGGAACAGTGGCATGATCAGGTCCAAGGATCAAGGCATGGACAAGAACAGGAATATGGACAAAGAGTTCAAGAGAAGGCCCGACAAGGAAGTTATAGACACTGATGATGATCAGTGCCTATTGGGAGTTTTACTCCCACCCCGGAATTAAACACCTCAACAGGAGGTGGGGGAGGGACTAAGCTAAGAGGCTCATTCTTAGTCCCAAGCCCCAAAGGTGACCCTTTGCCATTGATGACAAAGGGGGAGAGATATGAGTAAGGGGGAGAGCCTCAAGATAGGGGGAGCTGATTTCTTTACAACAATGTTGAGTTTCTGTGTTGTTGAGAAGCATGGTTTGCCATCAATGACAAAGGGGGAGATTGTTGGCAATTTTGGGTTTGAGATCCTAGCTTCTTGTCTATGAGTTGTCATTGATGTCAAAAGGAAATGGCATTAATGTTAAGAGGATGTGTTGGCTTCAAAGGTGGAAGATTCCAAGAGAATATTTTTAAGAGAATCCGAAGAGATTCCATTGGCAAGGGTTTTTCATTAAAACCAAACCGGTTTTTATTAAAACCATTGGATAGGGTTTTAATTAAAACCACATGCATGAAGTTAAATGGTTTTTATTAAAACCAATGGAGGTTCTCTTTATTATTTATTTAATTATTATTTAAAACCTTTCAAGGTTTTAATTAATTAATTATTTAATTAATTAAGGGAGAAATTATTTTAATTTATTAAAAATATTTAAAGGTTTTTAACCTTTTTTATTTTTAATTTATTAAAATTATTTAAGGGTTTTTAAACCCTTTAGAAAGCAAATTTCGATTAAATTCGAAATTACTTTTCTTTGCAGCTGACGTGTTCTAAAGTCCACGTATGGACTATAAATATGAGAAGGTTCCTAAGGTTAAACCTACTTGGAAAATCGAAGGCAATTAATTGGTTTGGCTGCGATCGAATGTTCTATTTACGCTGCGAAAGAGGAGAGCTCGTGGTTTGAAAAGATTTCGAAAAGCTTGACCGTTTATGTGGAAGGAAGTCCATCTTGGACTTCGTAAGCCCCTTGTGGGCTAGTGGCAGCGAAGGCTGCGTTTGGGCCTTGCATAGGCGGAGGTCTGCGTTTCGATCCCCGCGGAGGGAGCTGTGCATGGATTAGTCACGTTTTTATTAAAACGTGTTTTGTGCCATGAATTTCGGATTCTTCAAGGGCAGCCATTATAAGGTGTGATTATTTTCTTGATATGATTTTTGGCATTGTTTAGCATTGTTTAAAAGACATAGGAGAAATAAGGGGATAGTTCTTTGGTTGTATTTTTGAGATTAGTCTTTTGCTATGCTAAATTTAAAAATGGAGATATAAGGTGTAAGTTTTGGTTGTTGTGTTTTTGGCTTCTTTGGTGGTTGTTTTTAAAGAAGAGGAGCTAAAAGGTGTATTAAGGAAAGTTTTTATATATGCTCATTTATCTTGGTTCTAACCCTAACTTGGTTGGAAGTTTGAGGGTTGTGTGTGGTGACAGCTTTAAGGATCAATTTTCTTCTACTCCAAAAAGGTATGGGCACATTTTCCTTATGAGTATGATTGGTGTATGTTTTTCTGAAATAAGGTTGGAGTGAAAAGGTTTTCAACTAGGTTTCCTTTTGGTTGGGTGTAAATCCTATTTTCTGGTTTGTTGAAGACTTCTTATGCATTGTTATCCTTGATGAGAGTTTTGGTGAATGCATAATTCTGGTTTGAGGTAGTGGAAGCATTGTGCACTAGGGTTTATGTTTGTGAGTCTTGCTACTTGCTTTGAATTGGTGAAACCCTTGGTTGGCTATTTTGAGGTTGATGGTTGAGTTGCTTCCATAGAGGTTGTTTGATCAAGTTATTGCTTTTACTTGATTCATGATATTGGGCTTACTCCTTTGAGTTGATTTGAGCAAATTACTCCTTTGCATTGGTGATATTGTGTTGGTGGCTGTTTTGTTCAAATATATTTGGAGGGAAAAGGATTTCTACTTGTTTCCTTTTCTTGTGATGATTGGTTTAATGCTTCAAGGTTATTGTTGAGTTGAGAAGTATTGGTTGAACCTTGTTTATAAGCATTGTTGTTGAAGCCCTATTTGGTTGTGAAAGATTAATTGGTAGTGAAAAGTTATTGATGGTGAAAAGAACATGAGTATCATTGTTATGTGATTCTTTGCATAGTTGGCAATTGTTGGGGTTTCATGTTCTTGAAAGAAAACATTCTATCCTATCCATTTCAGATATTGAGTTGAGTTTTCAGATTTGAGATTGAGATTGAGCTGAGTTGATTTGAGTTGAGTTTTGAGATTGGGATTTGAGTATAGAACATATTGAGTCTCTAACAATTCTCTTTATGCTTCTATGAGTTTGACAAATCACATTGGGTCTCTAACAATTCACTTTGTGATTTCCTACTAAGAAAGGTTTTTCTTGGTGAGCTTGCTGAGTTTTTGGACAGGTTCCGGGTGGGGACTTGTGAGCCAGTTTGGACCAGGTTCGGTGGGGACTTGTGAGCATTACAGGTGATGGGGACTTGTGAGGGTTTGGACAGGTTCGGTGGGGACTTGTGAGCAGATTTGGACAGGTCCTAGCAGAGGACTTGTGAGCTGAGTTTGATAGTTCTATCAGAGAACTTGAGGACAGAGGTGCATTGGTTCTATGAGAAGGACCTGAGGACAGATTTGGCAAGTCTTTGAGAAGGCTTGTATGCAGAGGATTGATTTGTTCAAGAGTTGGACAGATCTGACAGACAGAGGAAGACTTGTACTAGACCGACTGACTATGTTTGGTACAAGTTGTTGAGCTACTGTGGACGTGATCATAGAAGGCAGAGGTCTCTTAGGCTAAGCATTGAGGACAGGAGGTCTTCGGTGGAAAGGAGTTCCACGTGCTGGCAAGAGGTAGAGGTAGTTGATCTTCTGAGGGATCATTTCTAGAGCAGAGGGGAAGGTATCTCCTTTGAGCAGAGGCTCATAAATTCTGATTGGGGGAAGGTATCTCCTTTGAGCAGAGGCTCATAAATTTTGATTGGGGGAAGGTATCTCCTTTGGGCCGAGGCTCATAAACATTGTAATTGGGAAGGATTCCCAAAGAACTTTGAGATAACTTTTAGAGAAAAGTTTTGTGGACGTAGCCCAGCCATTCGGGTGAACCACGTTAAAATTGGTGTCACTTTGTGGATGTTATTATGCATTGCTTTGATATTGCTTTGGGTATATTGCTTTACTATTTTGAAGTATAAAGGAAAAAGTAAAAAGAGGTCTTATACTGTTCACCCCCCCTCTCAAGTATAAGCTTGTGTTCTTCATTCCCCCCCTTTTTTTTGCGAAATAAACAAGGATGAAAAAAATTGTAGGTAGACCCTTTTGAATTCCAAAAAATAATTATCCCTCTAGTAAACGCTTGGAAAGGGAAAAAAATCGAAGTATAAAAGAATACCTTGAAAAATGTATCTCCTCTGACTGGTGGTAAAAAAATTCCCATCTGCTTGTCGTTGGGAAAAAATGGCCCCGGTTGTGCAAAAAATGAACTTTGCAAAAGTTCTCAAAGTTGCAAAAAAATATTGTCAGCAATATTGTTGACAAAAAAAACTTGCTTGTCAACAAAAAAAAATTCTAAACAACAATTTTTCAAGAGCAATTTTTGGTTGAGAACAAAAAAAAAATGGTTTGAGAGTCCTCATTGTCAGTGGGGTTGGAACCCCTGACCTTGGCCCCCACAAAGCACAGACAAACCAACTCGGCTAGACGTGTCTATGGAAACAAGCACCCAATATGTGCTTAATATCTCCTATAGCAAACCTTGCTTAAAAAAAAATTAGGAATGCGGGGTGCCCAAGGGAATCGACCGCATAACATGTACTAAGTAAGAGAAAGGCAGTGACCAACCCACCTACCGAGCGAATGAAGAGGGATAGAGAAACTTCTCATTTTATCTAACATGAGTGTGCCTTTTCTTTAAAAAAAAAATGGTCTTTTGTCCCACATTCATGATGTGAATGCAAGGGACGTGTTTAAAAACACTGTTAGGCACACAGTGTTTTGATTGTCTTCAGGAAATCGATGTTTTTGTTCAACCCTTTTGCTTCTCGGAGGACCTTTGCAACCATCATATCATGTCAACTACCATATTAGATTGCCACGTTGACCGCCACGTTAGATTACCACCAACCTGCCACGTCGACTTCCATGTCAACTGCCATGTGATAAAAGAGCCATGTCAAATTCCATTACATGCTATATTTTTGGGATCCACGTCATGTTGTAGTATGTTAGATGTCTACAGGCCCATGTGTCTTCTCAAAATAAGTGTCTGTGCCTATCCATGTCAACATCCTATCACCTGTAAGAACAAGAAATATTGTATCGTAAGATCAGCACCCACGTGTATTCTTGGGATCAGTTTCCATCCATGTCAACATCCTATCACTTGTAAGTACAAGAAATATCACCGCCTGCACTATAGATTCAGATCAAAGATGCCCTTGGGAAGTGTGACACCTACACTTTGGTCTAAAAATGAAAATGTGTCATTTGTTGTAGATTCAAATCACAACCATCATCAGGAAATATGTTGCCTACGCTCAGATCTAGAAGGGAAATGTACTTGTCATCCTTCTCCCACACTAGTGTTGCTTATACCAGAACCTATTTGGAAGAAGGATGGCAAGTACGTTTACCTTCTAGACCTGAGCGTAGGTGGTACATTTCTCAAGGATGGTTGTGATATGAATCTACAATAGGTGGTATGTTTTCCTTTTTTGGACCTGAGTGCAGGCGACACACTATCCAAGGGTATCTTTGATCTAAATCTGTAGTGCAGGCGAATATTTCTTGTCCTTAGAGGTGATAGGATGCTGACATGGATGGGCATTGATCTCGAGAAGACATGTGGATGTTGTTCCTACGATGTAATATTTATTGTCCTTGCAAGTGATAGGACGCTGATGTGGATGGGCATGGGCATTGATTTTGAGAAGACACGTAGGCCTATGAACACCTGTAGACTGCAGCATGGCACGAATCCTAAAAAGATAGTATGTAATGGCATCTGACATGTGTCTTTGATCATGTGGTGGCTGATGTGGCAGTTGACATGGCAGGCTAGTGGCAATCTGACATGGCGGTCGAGTGGCAGTCAACATGATATGTTGGTTGCAAATGTCCTCCGAGAAGAAAAAGGGTTGAACAACGGTATCTATTTCCTGAAGGCAATCAAAACATTGTGTGCCTAAAAATGTTTTTAAACACGTCCCTTACATTCACATTGTGAATGTGAGACAAAATCCCAAATTAAAAAAAAAATTCGTGCTCGTGTTAGATAAAATGGGAATTTTCTCCATACCTCTTCATCCGCTCGATAGGCAGGTTGGTCGTTGCCTTTCTCTTGCTCAGTACAGGTTGCGTGGTTGATTCCCTTGGGTGCCCCACATGCCTTCTTTTTTTTGCTAAGCAGGGTTTGCTGCATGCGATATTAAGCACGTATTGGGTGCTTGTTTCCATCGGTTCGTCTAGACGAGTTGGTTTGACTGTGCTCTGTGGTGTCCGAGGTCGAGGGTTCCAACCCCACCGATGACGAGGACTCTCAAACCAATTTTTTTTGTTCTCAACCAAAAATTGCTCCCGAAAATTTGTTTTTTAGCAATTTTTTTTGTTGACAAGCAAGTTTTTTTTGTCAACAATATTGCTGACATTTTTTTTTTGCAACTTTGACAACTTTTGCAAAGGTCATTTTTTGCACAACCGGGGCCATTTTTTCCCAACGGCAAGAAGAGGGGCATTTTTTTTGTACCACTGGTCAGAGGAGACACATTTTTTGAGGTATTCTTCCATACTTCAATTTTTTCCCTTTCCAAGCATTTACTGGAGGGATAAGTTTTTTTTTTGTGGAATTCGAAAGGGTCTACCAACTATTTTTTCATCCTTGTTTATTTTGCCAAAAAAAGGGGGGAACTTCAATATTTATTTTTGCAAAAATTCTAAAACATAGGGGGGAATCAAAATTATTGATTTGTGGAAAGTGAATATTATTCATTATAAAACTGAAATTGTAATAGGTGCATTTTCGGTGGAAACCAACACCTAGTGTAGTTAAATTTGTGGGCATTTGTTGTTTTAATGTGCATTTATTTTTTTTTGTTTTCTTGCATTAAAAATCATAAAATAAAGCAACATAAAAGACCCCAAATTTATACACCTATTTGTGCTATTGAGAAATAAGGCAAACCAGTTTTGATATTCACTCCATTTTATACCCTAATTCATTCTCATTGATTGGATTAAAATCCTCCAACTCATTATCTTTTTTTCTTGAGGATTTTGAGGTAGGTGCCATAAATCTGATTGAATTCTCTTTCAGTATCGCCTAAGTTCCACATATCATTCTACTCTTATATATACTTATAGTCTCCCTCACGTAAGGGCAAGTATATATAGAGAAGTTTTGGTATAAAAGCCTAACAGGTGTAAATAAAAAGATACCATTTGGTGTTATAAGGAACCTTCACAATGGCTACTATTCACAAATATCTCTTAGATTCATAGTTACTAAAAGTTTCTAACTTCACACCATGGAATAATAAGATGTGTTCTATTCTTCAAGTGGAATATTTGTGGGATGTTGTGACTGGAACTACAAAATGTCCTACAATAGCAGGAGTGGATCAAGAAGAGTTTGATAAGAAGGACAAAATATGTTTCATCTTTATCCTACTTGCTACTATAGATGAGATCCAACCTCATATCTGTGATGCCAAAAATAGTAAGGAAGTTTGGGATGCTTTGATTACTATTTATGAAGGTAAGAATTGGTCCACCATTCTACACCTTCAAACTCAACTTCATACACTCAATATGAACTCTGGTGAGACAGTTGATCTATTCTTATGCAGAGTGGTAGAATTGAAAGCCAAATTGAATACTATGGGACAACCAATGGATGATACTCTCTTGACCTCTATCATTTTGAGAGCATTTCTCGAGTCCTATAAGGTGTTGATAAGCTCTCTTAAGTATCTAGAATACAAGTATATTTTATGGAATTGGTGGATTTACTTCAAAATGAGGAGGCAAATCAATTTTAGAAGGATAAAGCACCAGATAATTCCCTATAAACCAAAAAAGGGGGTAAGAAACAAGGTCAGTTTCAAAAAGGGGGATCTTAATCAAAAGTAAAATGGAAACCACATCAACATAATGACAAACAATATTGTAAAATTTGTGATATGAATAACCATGACACCAATAGGTGTTGGTTTAAGAACAAGCAACAGAATGACCAAGATCATAAGAAGAAGAAAAAAGGGAAATACAAACCATAGAAAAAGCATAAGCAACCCAAGGGACATGTTGCTTATACAAAATCAAATTCAGACTCAGATTCTACAGAATCATACTCTGAATCCACATCAAAGAGAGCACACAAGGTGCTCATCACTCATAATTCATCTCCATAGATAGATGACATATGGTAAAATGATTTAGGTGCTAGTAAGCACATGACTGGCGATAAAACATGGTTTACAATATTTGAGGAGAAAGAAGGTAAACTAGTCACAATTTTTGACATTCAAGTCTACCAAGTGAAGCGTGAAGGCGATGTTTCTATTACTCTTCTCTATGGTGAATGTCATATTGAGGAGGTACTCTATGTTCTTGTATTGGCTAATAATTTGTTTTCAGTCCCTCAGATGTTGAATCGAGATATGGAGGTTGTATTTCGTGTTGCAAAAGGAAAGAAGAGATGTTTTATCACTAGAAAAGGAAAACATGTTGCAACCGGATCATACAAGCATGGCTTGTTAATTTTAGATGCCATTTCTACACCTCATTTTCCCTTGGATACAACTACATAGGAGGCTACTTCTTTGTGTCACAAGAGGTATGGGCATCTAAGTTTCGGATATTTGCTCGAGTTGAGAAAATATGAGATGGTGAGAGGACTTTCCCATTTTCATCCACATTTCCAGTTTGCTCATATTTCTTAGCAAGAAAGCAACATCGGGTACCGCTTTAAGTTAGCTCTTCTAGATATAAGAAACCTTTGGATTTTGTACACACCGATCTGTGTGGTCCTATGCCAACTAGCTATGGTGGAAAGAGGTATTTTTAATTTTTTGTCGATGATCACTCATGGAAGATGTGGGTTTTATTTATTTAATTAAATTCCGAGGCATTTATGTACTTCTAGCAATTCAAGAAGCTTGTTGAGAAGGAGTCAAGATGTTCCATAAAAACCCTTCACTCAGATCGAGGGGGGAATATACCTCCAAGGAATTTTCATCATTTTTAAATCAACATGAGATTAAGTGACAACTGACTACAACCTATACTCCACAACAAAATAGAGTTGTTGAAAGGAGGAATCATTCCATTGTGGAAATGGTTCGATGTATGCTTATAGGAGCACACCTTGAGAATGAGTATTGGGCAGGAGCAGTAAACACATCATCCTACCTCCTAAATAGAGCACCTACAAGAGCTCTACAGGGTAAAACTCCACAAGAAGCATTGAATGGTAAGAAACCTTCCATTTCTTATCTAAGGGTTTTTGGTTGTAAGGCCTTCATGCATATACCCAAACAAAAAAGGAAAAATTTAGATGATAAGACCCTTCAATGTATCTTTCTTGGCTATTATGAGCATTCCAAGGGATATCGATTGATAGATCCTATGACCAAGAAGACACATATAAGTAGATATGTAGTATTTGATGAAGCTTTCACATCAAATAACACTTCTACAGTTGTATATCTTAAGGAATATGAGCCTAAGAAAGAGATTCCATCTCTTTAGAACAAGATTCCAAAATGGTATACCAGTACATTGATAGATTTCAAATTGACATCACTTCCAGATCTAACTCTAGATCGACCATGTACTCACAGTATGACACAACAGAAGAGATTAGAGGCATCAACTTTAGAGGTTTATGAGCTTTTCCAACAATTTTATGGTCTTTATATAGATGCAAAGAAAGATAAGGAAATAGATATGGAAGATAAAAGGGTTTATATCATAGAATTGGATGAAAATAAATCCAAAACAATTCAGGATGCACTTAGTGAGCCTCATTGGAAGGCTTCTATGGAAGCAGAACATACATCTCTCATGAAAAATCATACATGAAAGCTAGTAAATCTGCCTTCAGGAAAGAAGCCCATCGACTGCAAGTGGGTGTTCAAAGTAAAGTATAAGGCATATGGTACTATTGATAAGCATAAAGCTCATCTTGTTACAAAGGGCTATGCTTAGAAAGAAGGCATAGATTATGAAGAGACTTTTGTCCCTAATGCAAAAATGACTACTATTCGAGTACTTTGTGCTATGGCAGCTCAGTTTGGGTGGAAGTTACATCAGATGGATGTAAAAAGTGCTTTCTTGAATGGTGACCTACAATAAGAAGTGTACATGATCCAACCAGAAGGATTTGTTGTTGAATGGAAAGAACATAAAGTTTTTAAGTTGATCAAATCCTTGTATGGGCTGAAACAAGCTCCTCGAGCTTGGTACATCAAAATAGATAGTCACCTAGTGTAGCATGGTTTCAAAAGAAGTCCTTCAGATGCAAATATCTATATCAAGAACAATGGTTCTGACATAGTAATTTCGGTGCTATATGTAGATGATATTATCATAATAGAAATCTCAGAATGTATGGTTGATGTAGTAAAATATGATTTGAAACAATCTTTTGAAATTACATATCTAGGACTTCTTCACTATTGTCTTAGTTTGGAAGTTACTTATAAAAAATATCATATCTGAGTAACACAAAAGAAGTATGCCAAGATATTGATTGATAAATATCGCATGATATATTGTAAGTCTAAGACAACTCCAATGGATTCTGGACTTAAGTTATCTAGATATGATCAATCACCATAGGTAGATGGCACTCTCTATCGTCAACTGATTGGGAGTCTCATATATCTGATAAATACCAAGCCATATCTCAGTTTTGCTATAGGTTATCTTTCAAGGTTCATACAGGAACCAAAGGTGAGTCATTGGAAAGCAACAAAGAGAATTATTCATTATGTTTGTGGTACTACAGGTTTTTTCTTAGAGTACAAGAAGAATAGAAAGTTCTATCTATAGGGATACACAGACTCAGATTATGCTAGATCTATTGATGATCGCAAGTCATCTTCTAGATACATTTTTCATCTTGGATCTGGTCCTATATCTTAGCATAGTAAGAAGTAGTGGGTGGTTGCTATATCTTCTACAAAGGTAGAATATCATGCAACCAGTGGAGTTGTCTGCGAGATGATATGGTTAATTTGTATTCTTACAAACATGGGTCTTTCAAAGAATCTTCCACTTTATTTGTTTTGCGATAATCAAGGTGTTTTGAATCTTGTCAAGAATTCAATCTTTCATGATTGAACCAATCACTTTGAAACTCGATATATTTCATTTGTAATGAAGTTCCAAAGCATCATATACATCTCCAATACATTCAAACTGATGCGCAAGTTGTAGATATTTTCACCAAGGCACTTGCACGTGTCAATTTTGAATTGTTTGGGAATACTCTTTGTATTGGCCAATAATGTAATAAGGGGGATTTTAGCATATTACTCAATACGTATATTACATTATTAGTGCTCGGGTCGGTATTTAACCAACCGTTGGTTGGTTGGGTGGTTGGTTCACTTAACTAACCACTTGGAGAATGTATTTAACTCAATGTCAAATCAATACATGATTGTTGCCATGTGATCAAAGAGCCATGTCAGATGTCAGTACACACCGTCTTTCCAAGATTTGTGCCATATTGCAGTCTTCCAGGTATCCATAGGCCCATGTGTCTTCTCAAAATCAATGCCCATGCCCATCCACATCAACATCCTATCACCTACAAGGACAAGAAATATCACATCATAGGATCAGCACCCATGTGTCTTCTCGAGATCAGTTCTTGTCCACCTTAGAATCCTATCACCTGCAAGCACAAGAAATATCACCACCCATGTTGTAGATTCATATCAAATATACCCTTGGGAAGTGTGCCACCTGCACTCAGGTCCATAAAGAAAAATGTGCCACCTACTACAGATTCAGATCATAACCATCCTCGATAAATGTATCACCTATGCTCAGGTCCATAAGGAAAACGTACTTGTCATCCTTCTCCCACAGTGGCTCTGGTACCATGTTAAATTCATAAGGTAATATTGTATATCACAATCAGCAATTGTGTGTTGATTTGACATTGAGTTAAATACATTCTCCAAGTGGTTAGTTCGGTGAACCAACCACCCAACCAACCAACGGTTGGTTAAATACCCACCCAAGCACTAATAATGTAATATACATATTGAATAATACTTTTATATTTTCAAATTTCTGTGATTGTCTTTGGATCAGATGGTCACATTTAGTGTGACCATCCTACCATGGGATAGCCCCAAAATTATAAAAAATTACAAAAAATAAAATAAAATTCAAATATTTTTCAAGTGATCCTCGTATCTAGTGATTTATCCTACACACCTAGTGGTTGTAGCAACTAATTATCCATGCAATATGATCATATGGATATGTTACCATAATTCCACTTGAAAAAAAAAATTCCCATGATGGTTGAAATTAAATTTGTAATGACATCTTCCCCCTTCCACTTTTCCAAAAGTTCTACAAAACCTAAAACAAGTCATATTGGTCAAGCAACTCATCACTTTTGTCACTTTCCATATCATCTATCAACTCTTCACTTGAGGGGGTAGTCATACATCACAATATTCAACATCAAATCAATAACCAAACACTCAATCAACACAAATAGTATTCATTAAAGCAACATTACCAACAACTAACATACACTTCCCTATTTGCTAGGACAAAAGAAAAAATTTCAACAAATAATTGGTATGTCTAAAACCCAACCAATAGAATTGCCTACCTAGAATGTAAGAGTTCCAAGATCAAGTACACCTAAAGTTGTTTGATGTAGAAAATATACCATTGACTAAAAATTTTACCTAAAATCAAGTCCACCAAAGTGTTGGATGCAATGATTAAACAATGTATGCTCTTTCCATGAGTGGGGCATCTAACATTGATCAGATCAATGAACACCATCAGATCTCAATTTGACTTTAAGTCATTTATTTTTACTCCGTACTATGATTTCATATAATGCATCCCAAAAATGGGTATCTTTAGACACCTAAAACACATCATGTTGAGGAAACTACCTATATGGATTCTTTTCAGGCCATATGATCCACCTTAGGCATCCCTAGGACTTAACAGTGGTTTTCACCACTCAAACATGGAGGAATTTCACTTTGCATCTGTGACCATCCCACAAATTGATGGCCTCTAAAGATAATCCTACCATGAGATAGCCTCCAGCCAAGGTCATATCACCCTGAGATGGTCATACCAGAAGCAAAATCAAGAATCTTGTACAATGAACAAAATAGTTACGCCTACTAGTTAAGCATAATGGTTTCTTAAATTTAACTATTTATTGGATTCCCTTGTAAGCTTGGACTCCATTAGGGAATTTTATATAATTATGTGTAGCCTTCACATAAAGAGGACAATTTTTATGCAATAAAGTGCTATCGAATTGAGAATCAAGGAGTTTTCCTTTTCAAACAATGAAGTGTTTCCCAATTTCAACCACGAACCTTCCAACCCCAATTTGCATTCCTTTCTTCATAGAAAGCATACCAATGGATCATTTCAATGGTTGAAGATTGCATTCGTGCTCTTAATGAACCAAGATTCCTTGCTTTAGTGTTGAATTTTTCTCCTCAAGTCATTCCCTATGAATACACTAATTCATTGACCAATCCAAAGATCAAAGCCTCACATTGCCTTGCATCAACCATAAAATATCCTTTGTATATTAGTGGTCATATCTCTTAGATATGGCCTGCAGGCACACTCGTATCACATTGAGATGGCCCATAGGTACAACCTCCCTATAGAGAGAAATCCTCTCGGGCAGAGATTTATTTTCTATTTTCTTTCTTTGATTAAGTTTAGAAATATTTTTATTATTGTTTGAGCATAGATAAGATTTCTTTTCATGCATGTATTCATCCTATTTCAACTTATTTATCATTTTTGGTATCATTAATAAGGGCCTTATCTTTAAAGGCTTTGCATATGCTTTTAATACTCTTTTATCTTCTTGTGTGCATATTATAGGTACCTATAAGGAAAGAATAGCATAAATATTCACACATTCATTTTGACAAACCTAAAAACCTGACCTAATCAGTTTGTGGATGCTAAAAGATCTTGTGTATTACATATAAATTATCTCAATTGTAACTCATTTTATCAACACTGGTAGTGATCCTTCAGAGGGAATCTTCTTTGTAACCTTCTTGAAAAAGAGAACAAGATATTATTAATAAAATTTTATCATCCATAATTTTCTTCATTTTGTTCTTTACTTTCATGGTTGCATTTTGATATGCTACAATTTCAATCTTGGATTTCCTTTTCTTGGATACATGATATTTAAAAGCATTTTCAGGCTCAAAACACATCCATATAAAAAATTTATGGCCTCTAGAATATTTTCCCTAATGGACCACTAAAAGAAGCAATTAAACTCCAAACCTTAGATAAGAAAACATCAATTATTTTCTACCACTTGGTGATCCATGATTTGTTGGTATCTTCCACTTATATTTCATTAATTTAACCAATTTGGACTCATGTAATATGTAAACTTGGTACATTTAGATAGTTGTAAGAGTAATATAAGTATAAAAAATTGATTTGTGGCTCTAAGATAAGCCACAATGGTTTCCGTGTTATCCAAAGAGAAATATATTTTGGCATGTTAAATACAAAGAATCAGAGGAACAATCTATGTTATCTTTGATACAAAGAACAACTGTCTCATCATAATTCCATAGTTGCATTTCAGGAGGGAATTCATTCCCACTATAATAAGCATTTCAGTGATATTTAATAGAAAAATACAAGGCAAAAGTGATATTCTTTGTCATATTTGAGCTCTAGATATCATGCCTCTAATATCATACTATTGTTCATCTATCTACAATGATGGTTGATAAGATATTAACTATATATCCTATAGAGTATTTGACCAAATTGTAGGAGTAAAATTGAGAGACACAATTTAATCCCATGTCCTCCCCATTATTATCCTCCAAACCAATTGTCATACCATAGATATGCTTCAATGGAATAGTAGCCAATGCCATAAAAATGAATGATACAATCTCCAAACCCAAAAACTTTTCATCACCTTCACAAGTAGCATGTAGTGATCCTCAAAATCATGTTAATAGAGATCAAGCACCTTTGCTTATCTCATGTTAACTATAATGGAATCCCTTCCATTTTTAAAGAGATATGGCCCTCCTCCTTGAAGGAGGATTTTACACAATCTTCTCTACTTGGGTTCCATGCCAAAGTGAATGGGAAGAACAAGGTAACATTTTGAATTCAAAATTTTATGTGTTGTTATCATTTTGAGAGAGATTGAGCATATCAATTTTCTAATTCTTTGAAGCATGGATTTTAGAGTATTAAAATAAAACTCCTATAGATTTATAAAGCATTTCTCAAGGCAAACTAATTGTAAACTAACAAGGTTATTTTCCAATGCTCTTGAAAGGATGAAGTAATAATATAAAGTAAATATCTCTTATATCTTTTGAGACAAATCTTAGAATAATATGAAGAATAATTTATTATAAAATTTGGAAGATAATTTAGAGGCTTCAAATAATATTTTTACATAACCAAGTGAGCTAGCTCTATACCTACTATGATATCAAGTTGAAATTAATAATATTTTTGAAAATGAATAGAAGCAATCCATCCACTCAAATCTTATACAAAAATTATAAAAGGATGAAAGAAAGGAAAAGAGAGAGATAGAGAGATGCTCTTAGGAACCATAAACAATTATTCATAGATAGGATACACAATAATCTGATAATCATTTTATTATTATAGTCCATGAGCCATTATTTTTGAGGTGTAAGTGTAGTTAATGAAACTATATCCTATTGAATAATTTTCTCAAATTAATCACATGTATTTATATGGTTTTAATATTTGTAAATCTAGTTATGATGACAATCATGATATAATGAGACCATATCTTATTGAGGTTTTATCATATGATTTACATATCTTGTATATGCTTCAACTTTTTTGCATATCTACTACTCATTGTAATCCATAATGCAACACCTATTTGTTTTGAATTGCAAAGTATCAATTCAGGCTAAACATCAATATTTTCTACTTCTAATTATTTCCCTTGGAAGAAAATTTGGTCACTTGATACTCCCCCTACATAATAAACATTTTATTTCGCTAGTAGTCCAAAGAAATATCGAGATTTTTAAAATTATATATAGATCGATATATCTTTTTTGTTAATGAATATGACTTCTTTATCATGCCAAAGTTTTAAACTTCTTTATTCTAACTAATGTACCATGTTTTTCCCAAAGATAATTTGGTATGATGGATGCTCCAAACAAATAATGGTTTGATTCTTCACTAGATATTCATGCTCAACAATATGATATCTTCCCGCATTGGCTTACCCTTATCTTGGGAATAGATGAGAGAGTCTCTAGATTTATCAAACTTTGAGATAAAAGCTTGAGAATAATCCTTCTAATTACAATCATCAGAGAGTGGGTTGAAAAAATTGAAGAAGGGTTTGAACCCACTTGAGTGGTAGACAATCCAAAAAATATTGAGGCACTTATTAAAATAAAATAAGCATCCTAATCATACTTACCATCTATGTCAACATCTAGTGCAACCCCATATATCTTAGAAGGATCAAGATCATCAATCCTAGAGTAAAGAACTAATAATGTTGGAGAGGGTGTTGCTTCAATAGGAGATAAATTATTAGGCTCAGCTATAGAGTCTTCAAAAGAGGTTGAAGATGCAAAAAAAATTAAAATGATCCCAATAAGAATCTTTCAAGGAATTGTTAGAACAACAATATAAACTAGAGGATATTTCTCCAAATTAATAGGAGGATACCCCAAAGGAGCTATTAGAACAACCTCATTAAAATTCACATCTTTTCAAATAAATACCTCATATCTATTAGTATCATAGAGATGATATTCCTTGGAGGTATACAAATACATCATAATAATGCATCTATGAATCTTGCATGCCTTTTACTCTCAAGTATGATTGGGTATATGGACCAATATTGTGAATCCAAACGTACAAAATTAGGACATATCAAGTTTGTTGCCTTTCTATATATCAAGATTCATTTCCTACATAGCTAGGGTTAAACTTCAGTTAATTATGTATGTTGCATAAATGATTTCTTCATATTTAAACTTGGTTTCCATCCCATTAGCATGCAACATACATAAATTAGTCCTCATAGTTACCATATTCTTCTGCTTTTCTACCACATTCTACTTTGACATGTAATGAAAGTCATCTAAAAGGTAATACAATTAAAATACAATAAATCTAAAACATTTTATTTTTATAATCACTTTATTTATATATTCTAGGAAACTTGATCTTTTATTAAAACTAATTATCCACTAGTACCTTCAATTCCTTGAATTTTTTAAAAAATTTAACATTGGTACAAATAGTATACAACCATACATACTAGGATAAATCATCAATAAAAATGAAGAAAGTACATATTCCTAAAGAAAGGTGGTGTACCCATGGGTCTGCAATTATCACTATGACTGAGCTCAAAGGGTTATGTGGCATGCTTATATGTCCCTTATAGATACTCTATTTTAGATTCTTCGAATAAAAATGACTCTTTGATAACAATATATATGTAAGATAATACAAGCAATAACTTTAATTAATGATAGCTAGGAAGGCTCTTCTCAGTCATATGATTTTTCTAGAAAATCAAGTTTAAAAAATATTTATACCTTGTTATAAGACAATGATGATTTTCAAACTAACAAATCAAGTATGTCATGACCCTTCATTTTGATGGATTTATATTTTGATATGCTATTTTTATGGATGAAATGATTGACTATGTTAGTTTTGTTATGCAAAACACTTATCTCTTATGGAAAAATGATACGAGAATCTTATTACTTGGATGTAGGATAATTACATGCTTAGTCTTGTGAATATGCATATTATGTGAGAATAAAGTGTTGCTAATGAGGTGCACTTTTGCAGGAACAAGTTCCTTTACGGTGGCAGAACTAACCACCAAGAAAAGGATACCTTGGGAAAATGATGTGATGGGATAGTTATCAGAATATTTGATAATACAACATGGATGTATGTCCCCTTTCATGAAGATGCATATCATAAATAGAATAAGATAAAGAAATTTTAAATTATTTTGTGCTTGGGTTATTGCATAATAATTTGATTATGATAGAATATTATTAGAAATAAAAGCATTGTTTCATCTATGTTGAATATTGTTTGTTTTTATTATCTTTTTATAAAAAGGGGTTCTCTTTTTGTTTGAGTAGTGCATGTTTTACTTTGGAAGATCTTTGTATTAATGAAAGATAACTTAAAATTAATGGTGGTAAATGTTTTTATACATAAATACTTAGCTTAGTGATTACGATATGCCTTATTTAGAGTGGGTGTGATATGTGATGAATAGTAGTAAGTTCATGATGGAGAAATCATCAAGAAATAGGTTGATGGAAGTATGGTCTGACATTCTTGGAAGAAGTAAAAGTATAGAAGTGGTTTTGAAGGGGAGAGTGGTTGTTTTTGATGGAAATTTGGAGAAGGAAGGAGAGGAGGAAACTTTGGAAAAACATCGATGTTGGCTAGTTTTCTCTCAAACTCTATGACCAAAGTTATCCGTGTGAAACAAGAACACTGTATTGCTTGAGTAAAGGTTTTACTTTCATAAGATACACTTATTTTATATAATTGAGCATGGTTTAAGTGTGTTTGTTTCGTGTAATATTAACATAGATAACCATTGATATCTATTTTTTTCCTTTGGTTCATTTTCTTTTAAAAAAATAAATGTTGTACTTGTTTACGTTTATCTATAGACATCTAACTTATAGTTTTAGGAAAGGAGAGCTTGAGGATGTCCTGCAATCTTTATACAAAACTAAAATACTGGTTTTACATCAAGGATACTTACCTCACATTTTTGAGGAATATTTGTTGTGCTTAATATAACCTAGAGTCACATTTTGTGTTAAGGAGGTCAGGTGTACTCATAGTGAATTAAGGGTGTAGATTTTATGTTAAACTTGCTTACCGATTACTCCATTAACTTGTGAAGGGTATGGATTTATCCTTAGCTATTTTTAGGTGGGAAAAGACTTTTTGAGTGGTCTTCCTTGGTCTTTTTGGTTACACGAAGCATTGGATTTGGTTACGTTGAAGCTATAACTTTTTGGGGTGTTTTTGAGATTGAAACCTAGATTTTACCTCATTGCTCATAGAGTCATGTGGTAGACCTTTCATTTGGCAATAGTTGTATAGAGAGCTTCTAGAATGTTTGGTGTTATCATTACCAGTTGGTTTAGTATTACCTTGTGTAGAGGAGTAATGACTTGTTCAAAATTTAAAGCCATAGAAAATATTATTGTTAAGAATGTTTGGTAATTAGATCTCTTTTTATGTAGACTGGAAACATAGATTTTTAATAAAATGATATCAAATATATTTTTCTTAGAAGACATTGTTTGTTTGGCTTGTTGGTAAAGAGAAGAAAAATATATCTTTCCTTACTTTTGGAAAAAGAAAGTGTTAACGATTGTTGAATTATTACTAAACAAAAATTAAAGAAACCCATTTTTGAAATGAGGATGAATGATATATTGATTTTTTAGTTAATTCTTGTGAAGAAAGAATGGATTTTGGTTGGAAACTGTTATTGCAATTTTATCTCTTTTGGATTAGGGATTGTTATATGCTAGTTATATGTTATGCTTATTATGTGGTAAAAGGAAATATATTATCATTGAAATAGGATCTGTCTCTGATACCCATTAAAAGAGTAGCCTTTCTCGGTGGTTACTGTGAAGCGTTCGATGAATGAGGACATCGGTCGAAAAACTATGTTGTTGGAGATCAAGAGATACAGTATGTAGAGTCTACGTATGAGCCATAGTAATTATGTGGTCCTTACACCTAAACATGTATATGTAATTTGTAATATGTATGTAGTTGTATAAATATATTTAGGAGAGGAACATTATGGAAGTTATGCAAATGATTTAAGTGTTAACCTAGGCTGGCAGAAGAACAATGCAACAAGGCTTTAAGTGGATATTTTATTATTGATCCTATGATTTATTAATGTTAAATTTATTGTTCTTAATACGTTTTAGATGATTAAACTGTATAATATTGTTATCTTGCTTTAACTTATTTATCTCCCTGTGTTATGTTAATATTTGGTTTATTTGAGTGAAATTGTATTAAGGAATTAATTTAATAATGTGTTGTAGAGTAAATTCTATCTTGTTAAGAAGTAAGTTTTCTTCTGAAAGATTTTTAATTGAATTAGAGCACTTCCAAGGATGCTTGGGATGTTACAAGTGATAGAGTTTTTCAATGTCTGGTAGAAGTCGGATGTGTGGTTCCTTAGTAAGCTACTATATAATTGTAGAAGTGAGAAATATTTTATTTTTTTGTTATTTTGTGGAGTTTTAGAGTAGCACCATTTCTTCTCCTTAATTGTTTGGATACTTGATTAAAGATAAGGGGATCATGTGTGTAATCGCATTTATTAGACATTTCTTCTAGTGATGTTTGAGTTATTTTTTGACTGCACGTGGTGTCCAATATTCTTAATAAATAAACTTACATTAACTTAGGATCTAAGTGATTAGCTCGATTAATGAAGCAAAGGATTTTTAAATTGCTAAGCGTATTCTCATAGAAGGATTTTTGCGGAGTGCAAATATTAGCACTAACCTTTAGATTGACTAAAAAGGGTTTCCTTTCGATGGACTAATGAAGAATGAACTTTTCAATTGGCTAAAAGATTTGCCTTTTGATGGACTGACAAGGAATGATCTCTTCGATTGGCTGCAAAAGTGAAGAGTCATTTGTACTTCACAATTGATTGATAAAGAATGAGTTAGACCTCAAGGTTGGAACAAAGACTTAATATGAAATACTCTTAGAGTGTTCGGGTTTAGTTCATGTAAGATAAGAATATTTAGTGGAGAGGTTGGACAAACTAGCTAGAGTTATGTTGAAAGTGAGGGCTAAAACCTAAAGGATCAAGACTTGGAATTAAAATTTAAAAAAATTACTCTCCAATAAGGTTAGGAAAATCGGGTGGTGATAAAGTAATATATATATACTTTCCCAATTATAAAACCCATTTTAATAATAGCAATCAAAATTCTACTTTTATAACAAGCTATTATTCAATTCAAGTATTTTCTATGGTAGTAATCCTATCATTACTTGTGTGCATGTGTGTGTTGATGAATATTTTAGCCTTAATACTACCACAAATATCACAGGATAAATATAATATAGTCACAATATAATAAGGTCAAGATAATTATAGGAGTAGAATAATATGAGCAAATTAATATGTATATCAATGCTAATAATTTATCAAACAACATTCAATAATAAGTAGCAATATAAATATAAAGTATCTAAACCAACACATACTAATCATGTAATACAACCTACAATATTAATTGCTCAAAATATATGTAATCTTTATTGGTCTTGTTTGTCTTACAAATATAGTAAGAGTGATAATGAAGATAATGTTGGATGTTGGCTTATGGAGTATTGTCTCCATAATATAGCCATAGTAATATGACTCTTTGGATATTTGACTATTCCTTTATATATGCCAAGTCTCATGACTTTTGTCTTATCTACTTGACACTTTCATACTTGATGAACACTTGACTCTATAATGTATGCACACCTATAAATGACTCTTGCACTTCTATAAATTACACACTCTAACCAAATACACTTGTACACTTCTTTACATTACGTATACGACACTTGTGCACATAGAATTAAGTTACACTTGCACACTAACTCACATGACACTTGTGTATTTCCTGCACATTATAAATTTATATGACAATTGTGCATATCTTGCACATTCACACTTACGTAAAGGGAAAATGTAAATCATGCTCTAAACTATTACTCAACCCTAATCTAATATTTACATATGTAACATTAAGGTACCATGGGGGTACATTAGCATGTACCAAATAATGTAATATACTCCAACATGTGTGTATGTGGAAATTTAAAAAATCCATAGTCTAATCATGCTAAAACAACTACAACCTAGGCTAACCTTAGTATAAAACATCAAATATTACTAATAATAGGGTATTACTATAAAATAAGTAAGAAGTAACAATTCCAACAATCAAGGTTGTTGAAAAAAATGTGGAATATAATTCATATTTATATAAAAAATAAATATGATTTTTCCAAAATTTTGGCAAGACCACGAGTTTTCCTTGGACAATATATTGATTGAATCAAAGTCACATGAAATCCCAATAAAGCTTCATAATATTTATAAATACAATCCTTTCCTAACCCTCATAGGCTTTAAATTTTAATGACTATAACAATAAGGTCATTGCCAAATGTTTCTCAAATAATGTGAATCCTTTAACATTTATAGCAATTGCCTAATTACATGTTTCAATCTCTTTTAAACTCTAAAACAAGTATATCTTAGACCAATATGAAAATAAAAATAATTCAGAATTGAAAATATGAATCATGCAATCTATTCTACTATGTTTTTTAATATGCATAAGAATAATGCAACCCCCAAATGTCATTTATATTTTTTTTAATTTTGAGCAAGAAAATATACAAAAAATTAAACCATATTCATTTTATATTACATTTCAGTGAAACAAATTTAAGGTAGATCCTGAATTAAAAATATTTATTTTCTTCTTTCATAAAAAAGAAAGCTTGACCTCACTAGAGCAGTAAAAATGGTGGATGAAATTCAATCCAATGCCCTCCCCATTATTATCCTCCAAACCAACTACCATGCCATAGATGCTTTAATGGAATAGCAACCAATGCCATAAAAAATGAATGTTGCAATCCACAAACCAAAAACCTCTTCATCACCTTTACAAGTAGCACTGAGTGAGCCTAAAAATCATGCTCACAAAGAGCAAGCACCTTTGCTTCTCTCCTATTAACCATAATAAAATCCCTAATGTTTGTAAAGATACATACCCCTCCTCCTTGCATGAGTATTCTATACAATCTTCTCTAATCTTGGTCCAATCCAAAGTGAATGGGAAGGAAATGGCAACATTTTGAATTCAAAATATTTTGTGTTGTTATTGTTTTGAGAGATATTGAGCATATCAATTTTCTTATTTCTTTGAAGCATGAATTTCAAAGTAGTAAAAACAAGCTCCTATAAATTTATAAAGCATTTTTTAGGGAAAACTAACAAGGTTTTTATTTAAAGCTTTTGAAAGGATGAAGCAAAAAAATAAAGTAACTATTATTTATCTCTTGGGCAACAAAATCGTGGGAGACTTTGAAGGAAAATTTATCCTAATATTTGGAAGAAAAATTAGAGGCTTCAACGAAGATTTCTACGTAACCAAGTGAGCCAGCTCCATACTTGCTCTAATACAAAGTTGAAATTCACAGTATTTTCCAAAAATGAATAAAATCAATTCATCCACTCAAATATTATACAAAAAGAAAAATAGACATATAGAGAGGCGCTCATAAGCACCGTAAATAACCATTATATTATTCATAGATAGGATTCACAATACTCTAATAATAATTTTATTATTATACTCCATGAGTCAATATCTATTAAGGTGTAAGTGTTGTTCATGAGACCATATCTCATTGAAGAATTTTATCAAATGAATCACATCTAACTATATGGCTTAAATATTTATAAATATAGTAATGATTGCAATCATGAGATAACAAGACCATATCTTATTGAGGCATTTTGTCATACAATTTACATATCTTGTATACGCTTAAACATTTCTTCTATCCAATAATGACTATAATCCAGAAGGCAACACTTGTTGGTTTTGAATTGTAAAGTGCCAATTCAAGCTAAATGCCAATATAAGCCATAACATATTATTATGCCTTGTAAGCATACGAAAGAATCCCTAGGCTAAGCTTGTATATCAAAAACATTAGTTGAACCAATAATAAAATTTGAGTCATCCAATCAAATTATCAAATAAAATTTTACTACCAAAGGGGAGAAGATTAAATGTAAAAAAATCAATTTTCAAAACCAAAAAGAAGCATTATCTACAATTTTAGTAGAGTTTTTTAGATAATCTATTAAATTATTTTTTATTGTATTATCCTTTAGCATGCACATGATGTTATGTAGAAGAGGAAATTATTATTTAAGTGGAAATTTATTATAACGATGGGGTGTGATACTAAACCTCAACACTTAATATTTTTTAATATTTATTTGAAATAAAAAATATTATTAAATTAAACAAATAGTTATATAAGTTATTCTGAATAATTTATATTATTAAGAAAATTATTTTTTAAGATATATAATGTGCATATTAAGAAATATCCAACAAATATTTACGATAAATTTATATGTTCCTTTGAATTCACTTGAATTTTGAGGAATAAACTTAGTATTTATGTGAAGTTATGCAAATTTTGACATAAAATTTGTATACAAGAATTCATAAATTTTATTATAACTATTTTAAAAAAACTATTTCTTTTACATGTAATATTGTTGTGTGTATATATATAGTTTTATAAACATTTAACCTATAAATTTTTATAAGCTAAGCTTATACCATGTGATTTTAATAAAAGTAGTTTTAACTATAAACCCTTATTCCCTATGTATTTTCTCTTCAATGTTCACATATGTCAAAGGATTTCAAACAACAATCATAACCCACAAAGACATTTTCTACCTTTTAAGTCTCTTCAATGGCTAAAAATTTACTTTTTTTTTAAATGATAAAAAATTATTGAATTAGTAAGCTTTACAAGAAATTGAGAATCCCATAACAATAACCCTTACAAGGACTAGAAGAAAGAAACCCCCAATACCATCGAGCACCCGACCAGAAGATATCCAACAAACAATAGCCTAAACCAGGCATATCCACAACAAGCAAATTGGCAAGATGCTGAGAACAGTCCAATGGAAGCTGATCTCATTCTCTAACATTTTGGTCTTCTTGAAACTCAGAAGCCCATTTTTCCAAGCAATCATCCACACCATTCCATTCCCTGGTAATATGAACAAAGGAAATAAACTCTAGATGTCGACAGATTTGAAATATTTGCCAAGCTACTACCGCCAGATGCCAATGAACATTAGAAATATTATGAGTATTCAGTAAATTAATAATAATCTGAGATTATGAATCACAAATTATCTTTTGTCATCCCATAGCATAACCTTTTTCTAGCACAAAATAAATAGCAAGGGCCTCCATATAATTATTTGTATGCTTCCCCTTATAACAGGAAAAAATGAAAATAAACTACACCACTTCTATCTCTCCTAACACCACCAATACCTACATGCCCAGGATTCTCTCTAGAAGAGCCATCAATATTAATCTTAAACACCCCCAAGGTGGAGGATGCCATCTGCCATCTCTCTATAATTTTTTATTAAGGCCTCTCCTCCTGACTGATACAGAAGGACGAGGGTCATTCTCCACTAAACCCAGATCTTGCATCATCAGAATCTCATACTACTCCAAAGGAAGATTGATTTGACATTTAGAAGAAACAATTTCTTGGATCATACCAATAATCCTCTGCCAAGTCTGATAAACAATTAACTTCCTACCTTGAAAAATTCTTTGATTTATTTCAAGCTAAATCTACCATATAATACATGAGGTCCCAATACTCCACACAACTTGAAGAAAGAAAGCCTTAGGAGGAGGTCTTCCTAAACTCCTCTAGAACTCAACAAGAGAAGAGGTATGAAAACAAGATTGTTTCCACACCCTCCACCAAATATACCAAATTTCCTCCACAAACAAACATTGTAAGATCAAATGCCCTATAGATTCATTATTATTCTCACAAAGGAAACAAAGTGAAGGGCCCTAAAAACCTCTCTTTTGAATATTATCCCAGGTACGACATCTGTTCCATGTAGCCAACCACAAATAGAAATTACATTTGGGCCAGGAAATCTTATTTCAAACTTGTTTCCACCAAGGAACCTCCTCATCCCCAAAATGTGACCTATCTAATACATGGTAACAAAAATCCATCGAGAAAACCCCTCTAGTATTCAGACCCTAAGCCAAGACATCATCATCCTATAAAGAAAAGCATTCCCTAGTAGCCAAAATATGAGCCAACTCTTCTTTATCCTGAACAGAGCCACCTGTCAGCCAATCTCTAGGATCTTTCCACTGAACTACCTCCACCTGCCTAACTCTTTTGGCAACTTTATAATCCATCACCTTGTAACAACCAGTAGATGATAAATAATTATATATCTCCTGAAGATGAGAAAACATAAATAAAATTGTAGGGAAACCATCCCAATAATCATGCCAGAAAAGAGCCTTCGAGTCTTTGAGATAAATCTAGAACAAACATTGCTTAACAAGAGATACCCCCTTCTTAAGGATGTTCTAGATAAAAGAATCTTTACTAGATAAACTATATCTAGGTATATCAGAGTACACAACCCCATTAAGATATTTAAAGAAAATAATTTTAGCCCAAGCATGGTCTTTAGAAATGCACCATATCTAATAAAACTTGGCTGCCAATGCCTGACCAGAAAGAGAATTCAAATGAAGACCCAATCCACCATCCTATTTTGGTCTACAAATAGTATCCCACTTAACTAGACTCTATTTTAAAGACTCCAAATTTTCAGCCCATAAAAATCTTCTTGACATAGATTCAAACTCATGAATAAAACTAGAAGGAGCGACCTAAATCATGCACCGATAAATATATGAATCTTGAACCCACTAACTTAAGAAGAAACACTCTACCAGTAAAATACAACCACTTAACAATCCAATGAGAGACTTTAGCCCTAAATTTATCCAAAATATTATTCCAGATACCTCGAGGTAGACGGTCCATAGAAAGAGGAATTCCCAAATAAGTTAAAGGAAGAGCTTCAATATAAAACTAAAGAATCTGAGCAATTTTGACTTGTATGAGAGGATCAGTATTAAAAAATAAGATGGATGATTTCCCCTTGTTAATCTTCTACCCCGATGCAACCAAATAAATATCTAGAGATCTTCTAAAATGAGTTGCTTCCTTATTAGAGGTAATATCCATCAGAGTAGTATCATCCATAAATTGATGTTGAGAAGATGTAGGTAAACTATTACCCTGCCTCCAACCATGAATCAACTCATGACTGACATGTGATTTGATAATTCTACCCAAACCCTTAGCCATAATAATAAATAAATAAGGAGACAAAGGATCCCCCTAACGAAGACCTCTCGAAGCTTAAAACAAAGTAGAAGGTTGACCATTTATAAGTACATAATAGGATGGAGACGAAATATAGCTCATCACCCAACTAACCCAGTTGGAGTTGAAACCAAAAGCAAGGAGAATTTTACTTAAGAAAGATTATTTAACCCTAGAATAAGCCTTAGCCATATCCAATTTTATAAACATAGTTTTTTTTTTAGAAATTCCCATAGAATGAATGGCCTCAACAACAATAGCCACACCATCAAGGATTTGTCTACCCACCACAAAACCTTCTTGTTCATCAAAAATAATCTTACTGAGCCAAGGATTAAGTCTTTCAGCAATCAACTTGGAGATAATTTTATACACCACATTACATAGTGTAATAGGTTTTAAAAGATCTAAATAATTGGCTCCTTATTTCTTAGGAATAAGTGCCAAGAAGGTATAATTCATAGCTCTCAACATCTGTTTATTTCTAAAATACTCCTGCATAACAGACAAAACATCCAATTTGACAATATTCCATAATTCTTGGAAAAAATCCACAAGAAAACCAACAGGTCCTAGTGCTTTCTCTTTCTTCATCTGGAAAAAAATACCCTCTAACTCTTTGATTGAAATGTATCTCATGAGCAACTTGTTTATCTCTATAGTGACAATTGAAGGAATACAGTCCAAAATACTATTTTCTTCAGCAACTGCTAAGGGAGAATCCACAGAATATAAAGAGGAAAAAAACCTTGCAGCCTCCTTTGAAATATCCTGAGCAACAGTTAATTGGACCCTAAGATAATAAATAAGAGAAGAAATAACATTACCATACCTTTTGGCTTTAACCAAATTGAAAAAGAAAGCATTATTTATGTCTCCTTCCTACAGCGAATCAATTTGAGCCTTCTTTTTCCAATAAATTTCCTCCCTCAATTCCCACTTAGCTACCTCCTTAAGAGCATCATATTCCTATTTAATATTCCTTTTTGTGAGGCCATAATCCCTAATATATCTTGTAATAGTATCTAACTTCTCTTGAGCAGCCAACTTCACCCCAAAAAGATTACCAAAACTCTACCTATTCCACTTCTTAAGCTGATATTTCACATACTAAAGCCTCTTAACAAAGGGGAACATAGCATTTCCATGAGCAGGCCTTCCATGTAACCACCATACTCTCATTAAATCATGTATAGAAGGCTCCCGAAGCCACATTAACTAGAATTTAAAGCAGGGTTTCCTATAAACTCCTTGGCAAATGGTGTTTAGATTTATAGGCCAATGATCAAAACTTCTCCAATCCAAAATTTTTGAGCTAATTTTTGAATTATTACTAATCCAGTAAGGATAAACCAGAAAATGATCCAATATCTCAAAAATAGCCTCAGTACCACATCTCCTGCTACTCCAAGTAAACATATCATTAGCCTCAGTACCACATCTCCTGTTACTCCAAGGAAACATATCATTACCAGGTTTAATATCCACACAGTTTAAGAAAATTATATTATCATTAAGAGCTAAAGATACTTGTCCAAGAGAACTCAAACCACCTCTTTTCTCCTCCAAACTAGTGATAGCATTAAATTATTCGACAACAATCCAAGGATAGTGAGGAGCCATTAACCACACCACCCGAATATGATTCCAAAGACATAGTTTCCCAAAAAGATCAGAGGGAGCATAAATATTAGTTAATAAGACCACTTAACTAGATTCCTTACAATAAGCAACCATAGAAAGATAAAATTTATCTGCAACCCACCATATAGGAGAGAGCTTTTGAGGATTCCAAAAGCTAATAATACCATTAGCACTACCCTAGGCATCAATACACTGACATTTCCCATGAGGCCACAATTTGGAAGCAATACTAAACAAACAATCAACTAATAATTTTGACTCCTGTAGAAAAACAATATCAAGCTTATGCAACTTAATCAACTCCCGAATAGCTTTTTGTCGAGGGGTGCTATTCAATCCCCTCACATTCCAATATAAAACAATCATTTATGAGGAATGAAAAAGTGAGAGTCAAGGGGCCTAACCAACCCTGACTCAACCAAGGACTCCCCCTAAAATTTTATTTTATCCACATATTTCTTCCTAGCCACCTTAGAAGACTTTTTAGGTACCCCCTTTTTAAAATTATTTTGATGCAATCCCAGCATAGAGCTCACCTTAGAAGCTTTTCCACAATCAGAACCCATAAAATCAGACAGCAATGGATAATATTTCGCCACACCATACTCCTAAACAACCATATTTTTCTTAGAAGGAATAGAAATTTGGTTCCCCTCAATAGTATGTGTCATACAATTTCCCAAAATTAGAACAATCACATTTACCTAGATACTATTAAGTGTCCATATGAGCAATAGATAAATTTATTTGTAAATTAACCCCATCAGGTTGGTCCATGTCATCCAAAGCATCAAATCTATTATGTAATCCATCCACTGGAATCTCATTAAAGGATCTCTTCAAACCCCTACCTTTATTGTGGAACTTTACAAGAATTAAACCCTCCTTATCAGTCCCACTATCCTGCATTGGAGCTTTCCCCTCAACAGACCCATTAGCCTACTTATGAGCTTTTCCTTTGTCTATCCCACTATCCTTCTTAGGAGGTTGAGGCTTAGATGATAAATTCTCAGGTAATTTTAGGAATTTTCTTTGAATGTATCCATATGCATGACACCAATGGTATCATAATAGAAGGGTTTCATAGTCCAACTATTGAATCCAAGAAGAAGATCCAACACAAATTTTCATAGAATTTGGCAAAGGCTTATTTAAATCTATATCAACACAAACACGAGCATAAGAAACTACCTTTTTATCCATTGATTGTTGAGAAGGACCCACTGGATTCCCCAGCAACAGTGCAATTATGTGAAGAATATTGGTCCACCAGAACTCCAGAGGTAACCAAGGGAGCCGAACCCAAATCGAAACCCGTGACAAAATTTCCTTCACAGGATTAAAATCCACATGCCAGGGCTTAATGAACAATCCAACCTCGTTATAAAAATAAGGCCCTCCTTCAAAAGCTTTATGTCAATCCTCCATGCAAGAGAAACCAACCATGAAAAAACTATTTACCCCCAACATTATCTCCATATATCCAATCGGGTTTCATACTTTTTGAGCCCAAGATTACAATGAAATGAGATGGGTCCGAATTCCTAATAATTTGGAAATTAGGGTATGATTAGCCAGGCATTCAACATCCTCGACATTGAATTTTATTGAATCACCAGTATAGGTCTCTCTAGAGTTATTTCAAGACAACCATTCACTTTTGTAGCTCTAAAAACTGCAACTGAAATAGCTCCCATTGGGCCTGAAAATTTTTCTCCAAATGCATACCCTGAATAATACAGGCTAGAGTCCATGAGGACGTCTTAGAAGGAAAATATTTTCTTATCATTCAAATCCCATGCCATTCGATCTGCTACCAGTCATTCCTGTTCTTTTTCCCTCACTAAAACTTTACTTTTAAAATCTACCTTTGTAGTAATGTTACATTGCTAAAATCTACCCAATTATGTTATCATAGTTTTGTCCTTATATTTCATTAAACCACTACAAACATCTATAATAGCATCTACTTATCTATCTCAAATGTTATTCCTCAAATAACTTGATTCATAACATACAAGTTACTCATTGTCAATTTAAATAATTAAGTAGAATTTTTTTTTTAATTAAAATATTTTAAAGGTTTGAGATGGAGACCAATTGGTCGGGACTGAATGCTTGTTCCTAGAGCTTTCAAGGGCGTAAAAGGTTTAAAATTATTGTGACATTGTGGTTATAGGGGCGGACTATGCAAAGAACTATGTGGTGTCTTTCAGGACAGACAACGTAGAATACTATGGCAACCATAAAATTTGAACAACCTACTCAGATTCATTGTGGCTAGCGATTATACCATGTAAATTCAAAAAAATATATATTTTAAAATTCAAGGCAATCAAACTTTTAAAGTCTAAATTCCAAAGATTATTGTAGGATTAAAAATTATAGACTTAACTTAAAAATTTAATTCTAGTACAATAATCAAAGTCTTAATTTATACAAATGATTATTCAAACATATTTGCATATAGTTCCAATTTTAAATAGCATTAATGAAATTTTATGAAAAACATAATTAGGTATGACTTGTTGCATATAATTAGGTATGACTTACTGCATATAATTAGGTATAAACTTTTATGAAACCATAATTAGGTATGACTTATAATTGTGCCTTGTAAGTATGAGAAGGAATCCCTAGGCTAAGCTTGTATATCATACACATTAGTTGAACCAACAATCAAATTTGAGTCATCCTATAAAATTATCAAAGAAAATTGTACTACCAATGGGGAGAAGATTAGATGTAGAAAAATCAATATTCAAAACTAATAAGAAGCATTATCTACAATTTCAGTAGAGTTTTGTAGATAATTTATGAAATTATTTGTTCTTGTTTTATCCTTTACCATGCACATGATGTTATGTAGGAGAGGGAATTATAAGTTATTATGAGTAACTTATATTATTAAGAAAATTATTTTTTAAGACATATAATGTGCATATTAAGAAATATCCAACCAATATTTAGGATAGGATTATATGTTCCCTTACATTCACTTGAATTTAGATGAAGAAACTTAGTATTTATGTGAAGTTATGCAACTTTTGACATAAAATGTGTACACAAAAATTCATAATTTTTATTATAACTATATTAAAAAAGTATCCAGCTAATTTTTTTATATGCAATATTGTTGTGTGTATATATATAGTTTTACAAACATTTAACCTATAAATTTTTATAAGCTAAGCTTGTAAAATGTAATTTTAATAAAAGTAGATTTACCTATAAACCCTTCTTCCCTGTGTCTTTTCTCTTCAAGATTCACATATGTCAAAGGATTTCAAACAACAATCATAACCCACAAAGACATTTTCTACCTTTTAAGTCTCTTCCATGGCTAAAACTTTTAAAAGCTACCTTTGTAGTAATGTTACATTGCTAAAAGCTATCCAATTATGTTAGAATAGTTTTGTCCTTATATTTCATTAAACCATTACAAACATCTATAATATCATCTATCTATCTCAAATGTTATTCCTTAAATAACTTGATTCATAACATTTCTCATTGTCAATTTAAACAATTAAGTAAAATTTTTATTTTATTTAAATATTTTAAAGGTTTGAGGTCTAGACCAATTGGCCGGATTGAACGCTCGTTCGTAGTGCTTTCAAGGACGTAAAAGGTTTAAAATGATTGTGGCATTGTGGTTATAGGAGCGAACTATGTGGTGTCTTTCAGGGTAGACAACGTAGAATACTGTGGTGGCCATAAAAGTTGAACAACCTACCCAAATTATACCATATAAATTAAATATATATATATATATTAAAATTCAAGGCAATCAAACTTTTAAAGTCTAAATTTCGAAGATTATTGTAGGATTAAAATTATAGACTTAACTTAAAAATTTAATGCTAGTACAATAATCAAAGTCTAAATTTATAAAAATGATTATTCAAACATATTTGCATTTGCATATAGTTACAATTTTAAATAGCATCAATGAAATTTTATGAAAACATAATTAGGCATGACTTGTTGCATATAATTAGCTATGATTTATTGCATATAATTAGGTATAAAATTTTATGAGAAACATAATTAGGTATGACTTATAATTACTCCATATAAGCATGCGAAAGAATCCCTAGGCCAAGCTTGTATATCAGACACATTAGTTGAACCAAAAATCAAATTTGATTCATCCTATAAAATTATCAAAGAAAATTGTACTACCAATGGGGGCGAAGATTAGATGTAGAAAAATCAATATTCAAAACCAATAAAAAGCATTCTCTACAATTTCAGTAGAGTTTTGTAGATAATCTATCAAATTATTTTTTCTTGTTTTATCCTTTACCATGCATGTTATATAGGAGAGGGAATTATTCTTTAGGTGGTTATTATAATGATGGGGTGGTATAGTAAACCTCAACTCTTAATATTTATTTGAAATAAAAAATATTATTAAATTAAACAAATAGTTATATAAGTTATAATGAGTAACTTATATTACTATTAAAAATTATTTTTTAAGATACATGGTATGCATATTAAAAAATATTCAACACGCATTCAAGATTGGATTATATATTCCTTTACATTCACTTGAATTTTGAGGAAGAAACTTAGTATTTAGTTGAAGTTATGCAACTTTTGGCATAAAATATGTATACAAGAATTCATAACTTTTATTATAACTATCTTAAAAAATATCTTCCTATTTTTTTACGTGCAATAGTGTTATGTGTATATATATATAGTTTTACAAACATTTAACTTATAATTTTTTATAAACTAAGCTTATAACATGTAATTTTAATAAAAGCAGCTTTAACTATAAACCCTTACTTCCTATGTCTTTTATCTTCAAAATTCGCATATGTCAAAGGATTTCAAACAGAAATCATAACCCACACAAACATTTTCTACCTTTTTAAGTCTCTTCAAAGACTAAAACTTTTAAAAGCTAACTTTATAGTAACGTTACATTGCGAAAAGCTACCCAATTATATTAACATAATTTTATCTTTAGATTCCATTAAACCACTGCAAACATCTATAATATCATCTCAAATGCTATTCCTTAAATAACTTGATTCGTAACATACAAGTTTCTCATTTTTTTATTTTAATTAAAATATTTTAAAGGTCTAAAGTGTAAATAGTATCTAATTTTTCAAGTTTTTCGACCTAATAAATATATATATTGCTATTTTAAAGTAAATAGCCTTGAAAAAGATTCCACGTGATTTTATGTGAATTGACGCGACCCGAACGAGGAACTGACCATTGAATACGTTCCATCAACTACCTGTCCCTCTGACCCCAAACCAAATTAAATATAAAATACACCAAATGCTATAATTTAATTTACCACTTACTCGAAATCACCGGCCGGAAGGTCAAGTAATTGAATCAAAAGATATCTAACCAACAAACGTCATGGTCCACTTGCATTAATAAACAATATTTTAATTTTAATAGAGTCATGGTAAAGACAATAACCTTAAAGTTATAAAAATAATTAAAGAGAGGTATCCAATAAGTAAAGTAATTGAAACACAAGATACCATACCTCCTATTCTGTCCATTTTCTTTTTGTCCTTACAGACCCACTGTGCAATAAGTATTCTCCGTCCTTTGGTAACCCTGGTTCATTAATCAGTAGCGAGCACGATTGTTCTATAGTTTTATATTCGGGTCTTTCATACCCACTCTACAATACCTATAAATAATAAGTGAAGAAATAGTTACAATTATTATTTGTGATTTAGATCTTGTTATTAAGTTTATCTAGGTTAAACTTGCTTTCAATGCTATAAACAATAGATTTTTTATTTTTTTTTATAAATTAATAACAAGGTCACTTTATACGTATAGTTGAGCTTCTCAAGGACACTTAATTATAGACTTATTTTTACCAATACAGTTTTTTATTAACTTGTATATAAAAGAGAAGATACATAACAACAATAAACAATTAATTGTTAAGTGGGTCTTACATACACATAAATTTATATAAAAGTTGCATAAAGTAGAAGTTATAATATGCAAACAATACAAAATTGAACATAAATGGAAAAGTTACAATTACTAATAGTTGTGATTAAAAAGGTTCAATAATAATGTTATTATTTTGAATTCCATCAAATAAATATACTATATATCAAGTTATAATTACTAATGCTCTCGTTTACCAAGAAGAGACCTGGGTTCAAAATTTGGAGGTGCTAATTTGCAAAGGTAGAGCATGGTAGTAGTATGCTCTGAGTGTGCATGAGAAAATGCATGCAAGAGAAATCCGTAAATATATGTTTGCTCTAGGATACTCCTACAAATAAAAACCAACCTTTTAAAATGACAATTGATCTCCATACTTAAAAATGAAATAAAAGAGGGGGAAAGATATGAGTATCTCAAACTCTTATGTCTATGTTATTATCTTCTTATCATCATTTTCATTAAAAGATATATTTTTATTCAATTACTTGCTTTCTAAAATTTGAATTTTGCAAGACACAAATTAAAATCATGATTGGTTGAACTATATACTGCTTGGTTTTATTAGTTATAGATATACATTTCCGAGATATTACCTCCAACAATTTTCAATGGACATAAAAAAATAATATAATTTTTTATGCAATCCCTGCATATATCTTTCTTAATAGCATTGATAATAATTTGTTAACCCCCTCAATTGAACTATATCTCCTTCACTTTTCAATGGCAATTTTGATTCTTGTCAGAAGTGCCTTAGATTTTTCATAATTATTAATTGATGTTCCATATGATTCAAAGTCAATAAGGATAAATTGAACTACATTGAAGTTCCATATGATTCTACGCCAATAAGGATAAATTGAACTATATTTCCTTCTTTTATCAATGGGTAATTTTAATCCTTGTAAGAAGTGCCCTAGCCTTTGCATAATTACTCATTGAAAATCTATATGATTCTAAGTCAATAAGGATAATTTTAGCTTTATTTATTTCATTTTTCAATGGCAATTTTGATCCTTTTAAGATGTGCCCTAGCCTTTGCATGATTATTAATTGAAGTTTCATGTTTTTTTTATTAGATGAAAGAAGAGTTTTTGAAAGGATCCCCAAACCTTTTACATATTTATAACAAGGAAATCAAGAAGAAGTCCTAAAACAAGCCGAACAAGGAATAAAAAAAAAGGAAGAATAGGAAGAGGGCCCAACAAGATGACAAAGCATAGCAAGAGTTGATAAAATAGTAGTACAGAGATAAACAGGGCCAACCCAGTTATTCTATTTCTTATTCGAACAACTCTACTTCCTCCTCTAAGTTGGTTTGATTATTTTGAAAGTACCTCATCATCTAGATGACTTCATCAACAAACATTGTAGATATTTTAATAGATATTTTAAGATATTTGAGAATATCCTTATTAGTCTTCATTGCATTTTTAGGAGTCTTGAGAGGATATAAGGCCCTTTGGTTTTTATAGCCACAATTCTAGCTTGGGACCTCAGTTTCTTCCTTAGAGAGGGAGTAAAGTCCCCAAAGCTCTTCAAATTAGAAATTACATGAGTGGATTTCTCAACTTTAACTGCTTTTGACCTCAGCCATTTCAAATATCTTGTTTGTTCCTCCTTGCCTTTAGGATTCCTCTGGTTCTCAATTTTATTCATAGGATCCTTATTAGATTATACCTTATCCTTAAAATGTGAGTCTTTATATTCCTCAAGCATGCATTCAGAATATGTCAAAGGAGTTTTAAGATCCTTGTTCTCAAATTTCTCAAGAGAATTTTCTTTTTTCTCCATTTTTGATGGGTTTCCAAATATACCTAAACTGATCATTTCCACCTTATATCCTTTCATGACCACACGCTCGAATATCATCTTCATTAGGCCTTGATGAAGAGGGGTGTTATATTTACCTTTTTGAACATGCATCATTGTTATTCCAATCGATTTGAACAAAAATCACAAAAAATTACAAAATCACAAAACCACAAAAAAAATTACAAAATCACAAAAACCACAAAAACATTAGAAAATTATAAAAACACAAAAACATTGCATTTTTATTTGCATTACAAAACATCATACATTTCATGTAGTTACATTTTGTTAATTTGCATTAGGCATATCCTTTCATTTGCATTAGCATTAAGACTAGTTTTATTCTTACATACTAGGATTTGGCACCACACCTATATCATTGCCATATTTCTTAATCAACCTTGTCCATTATCAATATTTGTAGTTTTTCTTATGGGATTTTTCTTATTAAGAGGTCCTCGTAATATAGGTTAGATACTGAATAAATATCAACAATGATGTTTAGACAACCACTAACTATTTTACGCACACCTTTTAGTTTGCAAAATATCATAGGGAAGACCCTCACATCCCACATCTCACCATAATCCACATTCCCCTTTGTGAGTAATTGTGTTTTCAACACAATTATTAAGTTACTATAAGGTATTCACTAGGGTGTTTATCATTCAATCATTCTTAGTTTTCTTTTCAGATTTTGTAGAAAGTTATGTTGGATTTAAAAGGTAAAGGTCTTGCTTTGCTAGTACCCTACATATCTCAACATACCAAAACAATTTTGCACATTTAAATCTGAATTTGAACAAGGAAGGATGAAATTACAATGCAGTCCTTACCACCTTAAGTGAAGAATTTTCCTGTCTCATCCTATTATATGCATGGTATAGAATGTTGAGAATTGACAAAAGAACAAGTTCCCCCCTACCCAAGCAATCCCCTTGCTCTTCTACAAAATGAGCAAGTTTTCAAACTAAATAGTGGTTTTTAGCATTAATAAAATCCACTTGCTTCTCAAAAAAATGTGCAAGTATCCCAAGAAACCAAAATAAAATAAGGTGGTAATGAGATTGAATCCCTAGAATACCTAGTTATTCAAAAACCATGGGATAATCTCCATTACATCAATGGGTTGAGTGAAACCCATTTAGCAATGGAGGAGTCTTACACATGGTGATATGTCTATCACATTAGTGACCTTATTTTGTATAGACCAATGTCGGCTTGTGGATGAGCTAGATTTTGGTGTCTTGTATTGCCTAGCAGCCAAGTCTAACCATGTCCAAAACCAAGATCTTAATGACCATGAGGTGATCCTCATTACAATAATGGGTTGAATAAAACCTGCCTGATAATGGGGTAATTTTATGTGTCATAATGAAAAACACATGCACATATAGGGATATTGAATATATTGGTATTCATAGTATATTTGTACCTTTTAGAGTCATGTGTAACCAGTATACAAAGTTTTGACTGGTCAACTAGGGTGTTGGAGTCTCATGGAAAATCTTAGAATTCCCTCATAACACCTAACTGTCTCATCATAATTTGTAGTTTTTCTAATGAGATTTTTCTTATTAAGGGGTTCTCATAAGATAGGTTAGATACTGGATAAATATCAGCAATAATGTTTAGACGATCACCGACTATTTTACATACACCTTTTAGTTTGTAAAATATCATAGGTAAAACCCTCATATTCCACATATTTTATATCACACATTCACATTTAAATGTATGACTAGAAAAGGTTAACATTTTGATTCATGATATTTATACATTCTATGGTGTCTACCATTAGTTTGTTAAACACATTTAGATTCATTCATTATGTTTTAAGTAATTAAAACATACATTCACAATCTGCATAGAATATCTATATAAAATTAGTGCATCTCATACGCATTAGATTTGTCATATCAAAAACATGAATTTATATTCATAATCAAATAAAAAAATCTAATCATGCATCTAATATTAGGTATTGCTTCCATACATCATATAATCTAGGTATACATCCATCATTGCATCTATACATAAAATGAAATATAACAATAAATACATGATAGACCATAATCAAAATCATATCATATATATGGTAAACATTTGGTACATCATAATACAAGATATCCATACGCTATAATAGAGTGGGTTATCAAACCTCACACTTAGAAAGAAAACATATCAATTCCATCTCAAGCGGGGCCTACACCCCCACTCTCATCAACACCTTCTACCTTGTCTCTACGATGTTGCCCTACATCACTGGCTTTTGATGTCTTTGGCATTGTTATAGAATTAGAAGATCATGGCCTCACAAAAGGTTGTCTTGACTCACTACATCGACTCTGGTGAGAACTCCCTAATGAATAATACTTAGGTAGGTGACCTCTAAGTACTCCCACTCGATCCTCTATATCTTGGATATAGGCTCCATAAAAATGATGTTAAGCCTAATAGTCACTCAAAAGTATCTAAAGTCTACCCACCTTGACCTATAGCTCGACTACATCCATTGTGGCCTATGCACCTATCCCTACTTGACCCTGAGTCATGGTCAAAGTTACCACCTATATTCGTAGAGCATATCGCTCTATTGTCACCATACCCACCTCCTCTTAAGATTTTTATAGTTGTGTAGTCATAACAACCTTCTCCTTAGAGAAGCCCCTCCTCCTCTACCTCTCCCCGGCTAGCTAACTCTATAATATTGCAATAGTAGTATCTCAATCTATCAATTATACCTGAAGAGACTGAACCTACTCTCTGAGTTGAGCATCCCCATCCTACAGATCCTCATCATCCCCACCATCATCCTGTAGCTCATCACTACCCTCGGTATACTGACTCCACTCCCACTTCATATGATGATGCACTTATTGCTCACCCTCGCCTACCTCATCTTATGAGGCCCTTCTTATTGCACCCTCCTCTACTATAGCCCCTATTGACCTACTCATGGGTCTACCTCCCTACCACAATCGAGTTACCCATCATGTGTCATACTCTATAGTGGTACTTGGGTCCTCCACACTCAGATCTGCTACTAGTGGATATGCATCATCTCCCATCGGCCCAACACACGGACACTCCAATTAAGCCTCATCTCCTTGATGATGATAAATGATAGGCTTCTTAGGAACATATTGGTGAACCTTAAACTATTGATTAACATTAGAGTACTCTAAATACTCCCATTATATCCTATGTCATCTAATCAACTACCATATATGCCTCATAGCCCCAGTTGTTCTTTTCTTAAGTCCAAGGTGGGAAATATTTGTATGGTTGCCATATCACCTAATCTGGCCTAAGTCTCTCAAAATAATCTATGTAGTGAGTGATTCTATTTGAATGAAGGAAAATTCAATCTTGCTCATATGCTCGATACCACCATGTTGTATAATCGATATCACGATCCATTATTTGTTCTTGTGATTCCCACAAAAGCCCCACTGGTTTTTCCACCCTTATGTGCTCCCATACCTAGAGCTAAATAAAGAAGCTATAGCCCAATCCACACCTACACTACTGATGGATCTCATACAACTTATCATATAGGTCTACAAGTAGGGTGCTTCTGCACACCATGATCAATGGGTCATCAGTACTAAACTCTACAAAATTTTGTGTTAGCTCAAGGATGTTCCAAGGGAACCTCACTCCTAAAAATTTAGGTAGTAGGATGTTAGACATGAGTGACATCACCACTACATGTCTTTGAGTAAAAACCTTTGCATCATACCATTCCTTAACTAGAACTCTATCACTATCCATGTGTTGTCTCACAACCTCCCAATCCTCACTGAATACTCTTTGAAGCACTTTGATATGTTCAACAATGGGAGTGGATGTGATAGGGTACCCCTCAATCAGAACACAAAGAATTCGGTAGACAACCTCCAATGACACCATCATCTCACTAGTTAAAAGATAAAAGGTGTTAGTTCGACTATCCCATTGATCAATCAAGGTAGTCAGATAAGCCTAATATACCATCATCATATCTAGCCTCATCATTTGCTTGATACCAATGGTATCAATCCATTTCCAATCATCATTAGCAAGGCGTCCTCTCACCATCTCAAAAACCATAGGAACTTTATGATAGACTCTAACAAGCTGAATAAATAAGCAATCAAACTTGTAATCAGGTATCAAAAATATAGAAAAATGTGGCTTTCTTGGGCTGAGATAGTTTGTAGGCATGATCGTCTCAAGTCGATACAACCTCTATAACGGTAAAATATTTTATTATTGCATTTAAAATGTTGTCGTTCCATCTCGATATGACTCCCAAACCCACAAAGAGATATTGTCTTTGCTCAAGATGGTCCAAAAATAATACACATGCATTCTAATAAAAAATAATAATAATATAGACACCAAAATCTAGTCACTTGTCCTCCATCCATGATTTCTTTCCATCTATTTATCCATCATCCCTATTTCCTACCATTTTCGACCTTAATTCTTATTTATTTATTCTATATATATTTAGATATAATATTTAAATATATATATATATATATATATATGTTTAATAAATATATATTTATAAAGTGAATTATTTCTAGCCATCCTATCTCATATAATATCATCCGTCCACTTACCTTAATCCATGCTACATCCTATATTGATTGTCCACCCTTATATATGCTTTAATCTCAACTACATGGTTAGTGTCATTGAAACCCTAAAGTATGCCCTAAGTTGGACTCTTCATAGGAGTCATTTTAAGACTCAACCTCCTAGAAGTTCTCTGGAATCCTAATTATCTAGAAAGCAACCTAAGTTTTCTAAGTACCTTAGACTTCCAATTGAGCCTTTAGTACCCTAACCCTACATTTTCCCTAATCCATCTACTATTCCTCCTTTGCCTCACTCATCGTTGTCACTGTCGCATCCATTACCCTCATCAGATCTATTTTTATAGATATGATCTGACCTCTCGAGCACCTACTATGCTCTGTAAAACTTTTAAACACCCTAATACTCTCTGTAGACTTCTTGAGCACTCTACTACTCTTCGTAGACCTCTTGAGTGCCTTTTTGCTCTTCATAGACCTCTCGAGTGTCCTGCTATGCTCTACTAACATCTCGAGCACCCTGTTGTGCTCTAAAATAACCTATTGGCATTTCAGAGCCGTATTTTGACATCGAACAAGATATTTGGGTGTTGCTATGGCATGCCCTTACCATCGACTTGCAACATATCCATCCATCAGCAAATAGTAACCAAGAGCAAGGTAAATCCATTTATGTTATTATATTTTATGTTGTCTTATCTTGTTCACATTTCCATTGCTATAAGTAGGGTTTTTAAATTATGATTTCTAAGAGCTCACACTGTGGAGCCCTCATTTGTTATTACAAATTATTTGGTTTCTTTGTCTGCAAGCTTTGATAATACATCAAAAGTGTTGGATAGTTGCTTAATATAGAGTGGCCCGATATCGGATATGCAGAAGCCCACTCAACCTTGTTGGGAGCAAAGACAAAATTGAATACTTCATCAATTATTTATGGCTAAGGTTTTGGAGAACCCTAGAAAATTTTGTACTATTGTATCAAGGGATTCTTGGGGCCACTATTGTAATAACATATTTTCTAGGCTCCCCCCCTTTTAACCAATATAGATTCCATTTTGTTATGCAATATTTGATTCACTTGAATTCTATTTTATTTAGCATTGTTTGGTATCATGTTTTTAGCTCTACAAATGGATATCACAATGGGACATCCTAAGGGTTTCATATTTTAATTTATCTTGTCATCTAACTTACTATTTTTTGTCTTATTTTGTAGATCTGCAGAAGCAAAAATCAAGCGTTCTTCACCTGTTAATATTTTTGAAGACTTGTCGAAAGTTGCAGGAAGTGTGTGAATGCTCTACAACACTTGAGGATCATCCAGAAACATCCAAAAGCATTCCATAAATGCCCAAAAGTGTTCCATAAGCATCCAAGGGCATCTCAAAAGCACCCAGGTGCTTTTTACAGTGATTTGTAATAGATACGTAGGTTGTCCAGTAACTCTATTATCCAAAATCTAGTTTTATTGTTTTACATATTTTGTGTTGTTTAATATTTTTTTTAGATTTTAGGTATAAAATGAACAATCACTAAGTAATTTGGAAAAGAATTAATATTAGTTTGTATTTTAGATTTTCACATATATAAAGTGTTACATTCTAATTGCATTTGAATTGATAATTTGCATAAATTAGAGCTACATTTTAGGGTTAGAAGTATCTTCTTTTATCTAAGTAGGAACATCATTAAGGTGCCAAGAGTATTCCTGCCATTGGGTTATTCCAGGCAGAGGGGGGTACAAACTCTCTAACTATTTTGATAGGGGGTCTTAAGCAGTGTACTTCACACCCTTTAGAGAAATTAGCATTATCTTGTTGGCTTTTGACTTTGATTTATGAAATTAGTTGCTCCTAACATTGTTTTTCCACATTAGTAAATAAAAACCTTAAAATAAACAATTCACACACAACACATTTCACTTAAAATAGTAGTGGTTGGATTTCATCACCATCCATTGCTTGAGATTTGGTGATGGTGGCATTCATCTCCATCCACCAATATCTGCCCTTAGAAATCCAAGGTCACCCTTGAGCAAACTTGCTGGATTTCATCACCAACAAGGATCTCTTTGCCCCAACTTTGCCATAGTTTTTACCTTTATTTTATTAATTCAAATTAGTACATTTAAAACACATAATATTGAAACCTAAATAAATAAACTCACATTAAAATGAGATAACCAATGAACAAGGTAAGACATGTTTGTTAAACAAACTTAGCATTGGTTGTTTGGTTTTTATTGTAAAATTTAAATTAGGTGTTTCAGTTTATTATATAATTTATATTTTGATTTATTTGCTTTATGATCCTAACACGAAAACAAAAACAAGCATTAAATGAAGATAATCAAATCGAATCTTCATCCACCTTTCCCACCACTTTTATGGTAGATTCCCTGAATGTAATATAGGTAGATCTATCTGCAAGTCCCTCACATTCCTTACCATCCACAACCTTTCATATGGCCATGAACCAAGAGGAGTCAACCTCCCCTACCATCGACCATCACATTACCCATATAGACATGGCAAGGGTAGAATATCTCATAAATTCTTCTAACTATGCCTTAGATTCCATTCCCAATTCACCTAGATAGGATTCTACTTTATAGCAAGAGCCTGTTTATTCCCATCCCCCATCCACCTTCACCCAAGTGTATACTAACCCTTTTTTTGAGGCATCAGTTGCACCTTACTCCTATATGTTCATTCCCCAACCCTCATGTGTTCCTAGAACCTCATGCACTTCCACTTACACCAACTCCTTGTATGAAGCACATGTAAATGCTTATTCACAAGTTTTAGCCTCACAAGTTGTCATACCTAGTGTAACTTATTCCCAAGCCACATCTTCCATACCATCTACATCCATACCATTAACCTTTGATAGAGATATTAGTGAGGCATGGGAACACCTAAAAAAATTTCTTAGACATCATTAAAATGCTCAAAAACAAGTACAAGCAAACCCTAAACCTTTACATAACTCTACTCAAAATATCCTTGTTAACTAGGGTCCATCATAGGCACCACAGTATTTTGTGGTTTCCATCCTTGTTCCTCCACCAAGCCATACCATCACCCATCCTATTACCATTGGCCAACCTAGCCATAACCCTCATCCATCAGCCTCATTCCATAATTCCTCATATTTTCATCATCAATATCCCATTCATCAATTTTCATCAAAGTCACCTAGCCATCATTACCAATATCATCATCACTTAGTTACTCCACAATATTTATCCACTCCACCATAAAATCATCACGTAATTCAGAGCTTTCACATTCCTAAGGAAGACCCTCGAATTAAGGTCATGCAAAAATAGATAGATTTATTGCTTCAATATACTCCTATTTTTTCAAATCAGAAACCAACCTTACACTAATTGATCAATAAACCAATTCATACTTCGGTACCATCACCACCATATCTGGAAGATTTTATGGTACCTAAGTTTGATAAAATTAAGGAAACTGAGGATCCCAAAGAACATGTGAGCACTTTTGTACATGCATGCTTTAGAATTCAAAATGACAATGCTCTCATGCTTCAAAATTTTTCTTAAGCATTAGGAGGGGATGTCATAGAATGGTATAATCAATTTCCAAGCTATATTATTTATACTTTAGAGAAATTTATTGATTAATTATTTAACTATTTCATCTTAAATGTCAAAAATAAGATCTCATTGTCTGAAGTTTATGCTTTAAGACAACATGATGATGAATCTATCTACAATTTTGGAAACCGTTGGAGGGTTGTCATCACTAAACTACCATTCACCTTACCAATGGATGAGCTAATTAAGTTATTTACCAAGAGTTTCTTGAAACCTATATCTTGGATGCTTCAACTACAAACTTATCAATCATTTGAAGAAGCTTTAGCTCAAGCTAGTGTTATTGAGGAAATAAAAATCCAAGAAGACATACTTAAGCTTAAAAAGAAATAATGGTAAAACAAGGGCCAATACAAAAGCAACTATTCTTGCCAACCAAAATCAACACAGGCTACCCTAGCCAGTTAGCCCAATCAAGTTAATCAAGTGGTTATGAGTCAATCATTAATGGCTCAAAAACAACCCATGTAATAAACACCATAATAAATTACTTATCATGTGATACCCTCAACAACACAAGCTATGCAAAACATAGTGCCAACTATGGAAAACCATCCTCGATGATAGTCTATCTGACAAAATCACCAATATACCCCCTTATCCGGGTCATATGCTTTCCTTTTATAAAGGTTATATGACACAAACAAACTTGCTTTACCCAAAATTAGACCTGATGATCCCACCAAACATAGTAAATACTATTGGGAACATCTATTTTGTCCTTATCATAGGTAAAACGGGTATGACATTAGCAATTGCAATTTATTTAAAGACAAAGTACAAGACCTCATTGACTTGGGGAAATAAAGCTTGATAATCCCCTCGTTCAACAAAATCAAAACCTTGGTATATTTCAAACACCACTTCCTCATCATAAGGAGGTACAACCAAATAGAGGGGGATCTAACACCAAAAATCGTAATCAGGTCAATCACATACAACAATACTAGGGTTTTGTAGGGGCCATTCATGTTGTCACTAGAGGTCAAAGGAATAACCAACAAAGGAAACCATCTCAAGAAAGTGTGGCACAACCTTCTACATCGCCACCCATCCAAGTTTTATCCAATATTTCATCACCCATCCATATCCCTAGTCAATCAAATCCTCCAAATCCATCCATCAATCGTCCACCTTGACCAGTCATCTGATTGGGTAGCTGGTTAACTACAATTCTAAAAATAGCTTTCGCCAAATTGTCAATTTATGAGTTAATCCAAAAATCTCCCCCACATCATAAGGCATTAATGTACATCTTGAAATCTATTGAACTACAATTGCAAGATCCTAATGCTTTCAAAAAAATTGTGGGGAGCATCCAAAAATGCATGGAACCTTTCATAACATTCTATGACTTTGAATTTAAGCCAATGTCATCGAAATCAGTAGACCCTCCATTGCATATCATGTCTCTAATTGACAAGAAGCCTTTTAAAAGAGTGTTACTTGACATTAGTTCCTCTATCAACATCATCACCACATTCGCTCTTCATCATTTGAACCTTCTTCTATCTCATATCACTAAGTCATTATTCACCCTCAAAGCATTCATGATGTTTTGTGTTCCATAGTTAGAACTATTGCTTTACCCATTGAAATAGGGGTCAAAATATTGCACACCATGTTTCACCTATTGGAAGGATCCATGTAATACAATGTACTCCTTGGAATACTTTGGATGAGGTGGATGATATGTGTCCCTTCAATACTACATCAATTTTTGAAATATAATCATGATGGACAAGTACATTGTATATCAGTGGACATCGAGCCATTTAAGTATTGCAATTTCATTTTAAATCCTTATGAGTCCATGCTTTATTCCACCACATTTTTATTTCACCATCATCCAATTTATCCATCACTTCAACAATATCTTCATCAAAGGATCTCATTCTCGAAGAGCTCCCTATCACCAATCATCATCAAGATTCTATGCTTCCCTCATCATCTTCACCATTGAATATATGCACATGTGGTCACAGTCAGTCCACATCATCAACATCATTGCCATCCTCATCATCATCATCCATTTAGCAGCCTTCCCAAACCAATCCATCTACATCACCTAAAGCTTCACAAGTCGAATTGATGGATTGTGAAGTATCTCCATCTTCACCATTTCTTGATCCATCATTTGACAATGATAATCCCATATCCTCTCAAGTCAAATTCCACCTTACCAATATTGGTATTAGTGAATATATGGTCTAATAAATCACCATAACACCCCTCACCATTCCTAAGGCTAAGGATTTTGGTTGCCCACGTGACCTACCTTTGGCCATAGAAGTAGTATATAACATGGGTTTAGCTCCAAATAACATAAATTTTGTATATGGGGGAATTGATTTGTTATCAAGTCCATATCCCATAGAGGAAAGAACCAACACTTGCCAACATTCCAAACATGATGGGATTTCCATCTCAATATTTCCACATAGTCAATTGGAAAGGTCATGGCCTAGGATTGCATGAACAAGGAGTGCATCAACCTATCAATGTTCCATATCAAGAGGTGCATGACCGTTCAGGTCTAGGCTACCACCCACTTTACACCACGTCTTCTTTTGAACAATCTTTCCAAAGGCTTAATCTCAATTCAGGAGAGGAATCCCTCCATATCGATAATTATGATAATGAAATCTATGAATAGTTTGATCTTATGTCAATAATTTCATATGAATTTGAAGAAGAATCGGATCCCATCATTCCCTATAATGAACAAGATGAGTCTTATCTCAACGTGTTCCCCATCCATGAGCCCATATTTCGCTTGCTTATTCCACAAGAGTGATTTTCCCCTACCGATGAACCACCACCTCCATACCATTAATTCATTTCATAAGCCAACATGTAATATACGTACATAACATAAAAAAACAATGGTTTTCATCACTACCAAAAAAAATAAAATCAATCAAAAATCAACAAAAATATTTTATTTTTTGCATATGTACATATCATTTAGACAAATGCATATATTTGTGTTGCTTACTGCTTTTCAGGTTAACCAATCCCCTAATAGTGATTCTTAGGTTCCATATATTCCATACAACCTCATAAGTCAACATGAATCCTGTTGATTTGTTTACCCCACTTTGTAATCCATATGATTCATCTAAGCCAATTTTGATTGACATAAGCCTTATCGATATGGATCGGATTTCCTTGCCTCCATACTTTACCATATTTTTCTTATCCGAGGAATTGTTAAGGGCTTCCACAAACTACATTCATCCATACCCTTCGCCTTCACCTTCACCTTCACCTTTAGATATTGAGGTTTCCCAGGCAAAAATAGATGAGGATAAGCCATAAGAGTTTGATGATATCTTAGATGATATTCATCTAATCCCTACACCCTATCAGCTTGAGGAAGGTTCCCAATTTTCCATTGAATATACTATCGATGTGGAACTTAGTGTAGACAAAGACAATCCCTAAATTATCAAGCTTGGCAAAATTTTATCACCCAAAGAATAAGAGTAATTTATTGCTCTCCTTAAGAGAAAGAAGGACATATTTGCATGGTCCTATAAGGATATGTCTAGTCTTGATCCTAGTTTGGTTGTACACAATCTCACCTTATAGCCTAATGCTAAGTCTGTCAAACAAAAACTTAGGAGAATGCATCCTAACATGGCCCTCTTGGTAAAAACAGAGCTTCAAAAAGTCTTAGATGTGAACTTCATAGTTCCTATCAACTATCCTGAGTGTATTTCAAACATGATACCCATTTGTAAGCTTAATGGGGTTATAATTATTTGCACTGACTTTAAAGATCATAACAAAGTGTGTCCTAAGTATGAATTCCCTCTCCCAAACATCGATACTCTTGTCAATACCTGCAATGGCCATGAAATGCTTTCACTAATGGACGATTTCTCAAGATACAACCAAATTTGAATAAATCTTGATGACCAACACAAAACAACATTCACTACACCTTGGGGAAATTTTTGTTACAAGGTGATGTCCTTTGGCCTCAAAAATGAGGTGCTACTTATCAACGTGCCATGATATGCATTTTCCATGACTACATGCATAATATTATCGAAGACTATGTGGATGATCTTTTGGCTAAATCCAAAACTCAACAAGAACATATTGGTGTATTGGAGAAATTTTTTGATCAACTTCTAGAGCATAATGTAAGGTTGAATCCCAAGAAATGTGTCTTTGGTGTTACCTCGAGTAAACTTCTAGGATTCATTATCTCCAAAAGAGGCATTGAGGTGGATCCTAACAAGTTCAAGGCCATCATGGAGATGCCTCCCCCAAATAACTTAAAGAAATTTCATAGTTTACAAGGAAATATCCAATCAATCCGTCATATTACTATGCAACTTTTTGAAAAATGTAGGTCATTCAATCATCTACTACAAAAGGGGGTGTCATTATCTTGGACAAATGAATACCAAAAAGCTTTCAATGATATTAAGTAATACCTAGCTTCCTTACCAGTTTTAGCTCCTCCTCATCTAAGGGTCCCATTTTATCTCTATATCTAAGCAATGGACTTTGCATTAGGGATAATTCTTGCACAAAAGAATGAAACAAATTGATAACAAGCTATCTATTACACTATTCGAACATTGTTAAGCTATGAAACTTGATACTCTTAGAGAAACTGTGCTTAGCAGTAGTTTTTGCCACTAAGAAACTTTGACATTACGTGCTTAGCCACACAACTTATGTCATAGCTAGAGAAAATACTTTGCATTATATGATATCTTGCACTTACAACAACACTAGCACTGCTAAATGGATAATGTTCCTTACTGAGACTTGGAATTTATTAGCCAAAAATCCATTAAAGGTCAAGTAATAGTCGATCAACTTGTAGAAGCTCCACTACCTAGTTATCATCCTTTGATTATTGAGCTCCCAGATTATTCGTTATTTGTTGTCAATGAACAAGAAGAAGATGTCACTCCATAGGAAGATGTCGATATCACACTATTCTTTTATGGCTCTAAGTGCATGAAAGTTCAAGGTACTAGAGTCATTTTCCATACACCACAGGGGGTACCTACCCCCTTATCATTCAAACTTGACTTCCAATGTACGAACAAAACTGCACAATACGAAGCCATAATCCTAGGTCTTCAATCAACTATACCTATGAGCATTAAGCGTATTTAGATATTTGGTGATTCTCAACTTATCATCAAAAAAATAATTAGACAATAGCAATGCAAAGAACCTACCATTAAGCTTTATCATGAAGTAGCAATGAAGTTGCTCTCTAAGTTTGATTGGTATAAAATCAATATTTTACCACATTTTACTAATATATTTGCAGATGTGATGGCCTCTCTTGGATCATTGATTCCAAAGGACTCCTTTGGAGAGGTACAACCTCTCATAATTTCAATAGTCTCTATATCTGCAATTGCTCATGTTGAATTAAAAGATAATAAGGATGTTTTCTTTATTCAATCAGATCCATGTGAGCCTTGGTCAAGATAAATAGTAGCATTCCTCAGGTTTGGAACACTCCCATATGACATGTCTTGAACTGTAAAACTCACTTTCAAGAAAAATGTAACTCGTTTCATTCTCTTGGGGGACGTGTTGTATAAAAATGGTTATTATGGATTCCTCCTTCGTTGTCTCGAGTGGTCATTTTAGTGGAATGGCCATTGCAAAGTGTATTCTATGCATGGGTTATTATTGGCCCATAATGGAATGTAATTATTGCACTTATGTTAAACATTGCAAGAAGTGTTAATAACATGTGAATTTAAATCATGTAACATCACAAGCCTTACAACCTATTCAAGGCCTTTGACCCTTCTCACAATGGGTTCTAGATTTAATTGTGTAAAATCTCACCTCCTTTCTCGGGATAACATACATTCATCATCAAAGCCACTGAATACTTCACAAAGTGGGTTGAGGCAATTCCTCTAACCAATACGATAGGACCTAGAATTGTGGATTTTATACTCCATCACATCATTTTTTATTTTGGTATTCCCTCAAAAATTATTTTTGATAATGGTAAGTCTTTCAAGAATAAGGATGTTCAAGCACTTTGCAAGAAATACAAAATTCAACATAGTTTCTCCACTCCTTACTACCCACAAGCAAATGGATAAGCTAAGGCTTCCAATAAGACCTTAGTTGCTATTCTCAAGAAACCTGTCAAAGAAAATCATAGATATTGGCACACACAAATTTTGTTGTAATTATGGGCTTATCGAACAAGCATCCACACACCTACAGGGGCAACACCATTTTCATTGGTCTATGGAGTCGAAGCAATCATACCTCTTGATATCAATATCCCTTCCTTATAAATTTATTTATAGGAATTCATATATGATGACACTTCTACACAAGCACATCTTGACCAATTCACACTTCTTGATGAGAGGCAATTTAATGCTTTAGATTATTTATGAGTTTATGTGCTTACAATGCTAATGTTCATCTACATGAATTCCATGTAGGAGATCTTGTCCTTAAAGAGAACCAACAAACACCGATGCATTACCACATCTTCATGATAAATACATAGCTAATTGGTTAGGTCCATCCATTTTCACACAAAAAGTGGGTAATGTTACTTATAGGTTTGCCAGTCTGGAGGGAGAGGAATAACCCGAACCACTTAATGTTATACACTTGATATAATTTTATGCATGATTTGAATTCTATATATGTATAAATACATGGCTAATACACAAAAATATTTACATACACTTCATTCATAACATTGTATTTCACTTGCATATACATTCCAAAAACAATACATTCACCCACATTTCATATTGCATTTTACAAATTTGCATGTCATACATTGCATTTACATCCATATTTTTCACATTTCATATAGGAATCATTTATTAAGTTCAAGTTATTAATTGATCCAACATGATTTAATTAGGGGCACCTTCACAATGTCATCCACACAATACCACCAAGTCAAATTGTCATTCACACAAACCACAAATCCAAAACTCCTAGGTGTTTTCGGTCACTCAGAAACTCCTAGTGTTTTAACCAACCTCAAAAATACATGTCGAGTTATTTTTAGGACCATTACACGTACACACTAAGAAAATATTAAGTTTTGGGAATTGACTCCAAAATATTCTTGAACAAAATACAATTTTCACATCTTAAAAACATCTTGTGTTAAAGAGGGATAACCCCGTACTTGGTAAGAACCTCAAAGTGAAAAGGATCATCCTCGCTAGTACTATCATGCAACATAGTCCATAAAAATATTGTTTCTCACCACTATTACAATTCCAAAAAAAAAAAAGTAGGGAAAAATCCCTAACAAAAAACTCTAAATTTTTTACATCACACACCACTGATCAATTGGGTTGTAAGGATTGTACTACATTTCTAGTCATACGGTTAGGTAGTCATCCCTAAAACTTAAGATATCAACAACAAAATTCATGGACTATGGAGTTAGCCTCCACCAGAGCTATATATGCTTGACTAGCAGTGAAGTATGCTCATGCATGGCGACATGTCTCTTTCAAAGAGGCCTCTAACCGCTCATTAAGACAAGCTAGCTTCTTGGTTTCATCCATAATAGGTTTTAAAAAATTTACTCAAGATGATTTAATAAACTCACTTGAACACACATTGGTTCTTGATTTCCTCTAGTCATTACAATGATCTTGATTCGGTAAATGAATCCACTGAACACAAATTTGGTCCTAGAAGGATTATATATTTTTAGTGAGTTTGTTTTATGCCACTAGTATGTTTGAGTCTCTGTAAAATAGTCAGTATTCCATATCAACATCCATATCTTCTTTCATATCAACATCCATATCTTCCATATCAACATCTATATTTTCTTTCATGTCAATATCCATGTCACGTAAAAAGCCATTCTTCCCATATGCCACCAAGTCTGTTTCCTTGATCAAACAACAATGTTAGAAAATTGCCAAGTAAATATCTAAACTATAAATGATCAGTAGCACATTCCATATTATATTAATCATCCATAACATATCATATGCATTAATCATCCATATAAACATGCATTACACAAAAGCATTCCACAAAAAGCATTCACACAAATACATATAACACAAAAGGTAAAATCCATGTATATATATAAATTGCATATACAATGAATGACAAAAGGCTACATACAATAGAGCACCAAGGCTCATATACAAAAAGTGCATCTAAGCACTAGCTAATACCTATGAGAGGACCCCTATGACCTAGTAGGAGCCCTAGACCTAGAAATCTGCCTAAACTCAGCTGGCCTAGATGGCTCAGTCGTAGAGGAAGATGGAGTATTTGGAAAGTCCCCTTATTCGCACCCCATATTTTAGCCAAAGTTGAAAGATACCCATCATCCACCCTTGCCCTCAACAAACTCCAATATGCCTCTAGCAACAATTTTATCATCCCAAGAACAAGAGGAGAAAATCAATGCTAGGGCTCCAAAATTTTCAACTGCAGCAATAAACACATTTCATGAGCATTAATTAAAAAATCAACAAAAACAATAAAAATGTGCATAACATAAACAAGTCTTCAAAAAAATTACTGTCGTAAATATTACCTCTGTACCAATTTTAACACTCGTTCTCTCCATCACCATCGATTTCATGCCAAAATTTTACTACTTTATTCCACTGCTCAGATGCAACTTCTCAAACTTGAAAATGCACAAAAGAGCTTCATTTTCCCATATGTAGACTATTTATAGAAATTGCAGATGCATTAAAATGCCCTAGGATATTTTAGACATGTTTAAATGTGCATGGGTATTTTTAGACATTCTAAAGTGTGCACGAACATTTTATGACACACGAAAGCACACCAGGGCATTTTTTGGACCTTAGAAGCGCATACGGGCATTTGATACATAAATCAATAAAATAAAAAATCGATCAAATTAGTAGCTTACCTCCTTCAAATTTCACCAAATTTCACCCACACATCAATTCCATCATAAAATCAAGTTTTGTAAAAACATAAATCAGTTTAGATGCTTAATTTTCATTTACAACCAAAAGTCATAAAAACACACTTTCCAATTACAAAATGTACCAAAAGAGTCCATTTTTTATAAAATGATCATTCTCATCATCCGCATCATAATTCCCATCATCCCACCAATTTTTGTGACAATCTAAGTTGATTTGGCACATCAACCTGAATTTTGTGTCCAAAAGGCACAAAATTAACCAATATGTTATCCAATGTTCGCCAATTAGTTCTATTCTTCACAAATCATCACATTTCCTCATTGAAGATTCAAATTTTACCAACATCATACTCCATAATCCATTTCTTTCCACATAATCCAAATTTCAAGTGAATATTGTATATAGTGGTTTGTTCTATATACTTGGTGATTGCAGGAATTTGCATCCATGCAATTCGGTAAGATGAATGAATCACCATAAGAACACTTTGTCATCATCAGCATTCCATATCTCCTATTTAAAAGGCACAATGAAATTTGGTTCCTCACATCTCAAGTGAAACTCTGTTAAGATTAATATTGCTAAATAGCTATCATTGATGGCCTAGTTCATGGGGCTTAAAACATGGACAAAATTACATCACATCATTTCACATTTCCTTGACAGTCATTATGGGATATGGTTTTAGCTAGGGTGATTAGTTCTAATTCTAGGAATTATCTGACAGTCACTAGTTGGCCATCCAAAGTTGACTACTTTTACTTTATTTTTTGTTTCATTTTGCATATCAATGAGGCCATACAATAAAATTTATTCAACATCATGAAATCACCCCAAATTGGGACAAAAAAATTGATTCTGATTTTCCCACAAAAATATACATCTCACATGATCATAACATCTACATTTAGCACAAAATACTTCATATTTTGGGATAAAAATAGATGCAATCATCAACCACATTTCTTTTAAAACCCTTCATCTGTTGGGGCAAAAACAAACTCAATCATCATCCACATTTTTTCCAAAACCCTTCATCTCTTGGGGAAAAAATAAATGCAATTACTAACCACATTTCTCCAAAAATCCTTCATCTATTGGGGTAGAAATAGATGCAATCCTCTTCCATATTTCTCCCAACCCCCTTCAACCGTTGGGGTCAAAAATGATCACACATTCCATCATTCTCATTTTATTCCTTGCACAACATTTCTTATTCAATTAATTATTTTTTAATTGGCTCATGAGATTCATTCGCAACTCATTTGCCAATTGAGGGGGTAAGCGATGCAACAACTCCAAAATTATTTATTCTTTTACCTTCAATTTTATCTCCACATTCCAGCAAGAGAGAGAAGTTGCTTCTATGCCTAGCTCAATTAGGTATCTCATATTTTTGTACCATATTGTGTTTCATGCAATATGGTACAAAAAGGGGTATCTGTAGACACCAAATTACAGCCATTAATCCTCCATCCTAACCATCCCACCACCCACTTGTCCACCATACACCTTTCCCGCCATCAAAAGGCCCACTTTAGCCCTTTCCCACCATTTTCTAACCCAATTGGGCTTATTTTAATATTATTTTATATTAATTTATGTTTAATATTAAATTTTATGTTTAATATAATATTTTATATTATATTATAATATATTTATTATAAAATATTAATTTATAAACCTAATTAACCACAACCATCCGATCCAATCTAATCTCCAATGTCCATCTTCATTAATCCATGCCACATCTAAAGTGTAATCTCAACCTTAGGATTTTATTTAATCTTAGCCACATGATTAAAAGTGTAAGGCTAAAACCCTAAGAAAACCCTAGGTTGGATTATAAGTAGGGGCATTTGCAAATGCTCAAACCCTGAAACCCTGATATTGGCATGTGCATCCTGAATAAGTCATTTGCGAAGCCCTAGTGAAGAAAAAATTTATAGAGCCCTAAAAATCCAAAGCCCTAGCTAGCCATAGGACTTCAACTATTCCAACAATTCCCACATACATTCTCCATCATCGTTGCAGTCCCCATCCATCCATTTGCATTCATTGCATCCTCCATGATCTGCTTCTATAGATATACCCTTACCCACAGGCGCCCTCCTGAGCTTGCCATGCTCGCTATAGATCTTAACAAGTGCTCACTAGAGCTTATTGTATGTTGTAGGCGCTCTCTAGATCCTATTGTATCCTGCAGGTGTGCACCAGAGCCTACTACAATCACCAAGTGCACGCCCAAGCCTGTTGTATCCCGTAAGTGCGCACCAAAGCATATCGTAATCACCAGGTGCACACTCGAGCATGTTGTGCCACATATGCTACTAGGGCATCACATCCATGGATCTACAACAAAACATTGATAAATAGCAAGGTAAATCCCCATTGGTTTTATTTCATTGCATAATCTGTAGATTTTTGTATGTCATTTTATTCATTAATAGCTAGGGTTTTATTGGTAACTAAGGGTCTCACTCTATGGAGCCCTCACAGGTATTGCTAATCCCCTTATTTATTTGTGTGTATGCAGATCTATAGGTTCTCATTCAATATTGGATAGTTGTTGAAGCTAGAGTGGCCCGACATCGGATATCTCAGAATCCCACTCATTATGTTGGGAGTGAAGCATGTTGAAGACACTTCATTATTGTAGCTAGGGTTTTGAATAACCCTAGCATCTTGTACATCTTTGTATCAAATACTCACTGAGTACAGATTGTATCAAAAGGAGTTTATTAGCTCCCCCCCGTTTATTAAATAAAATTATCTATTTGTGCAATCTTGTGTTTCTTTGGGTTATTTGATTTCTTCATTGTTTAAGTGTCATGTTTTCATCTTCACAAATGGCGATCACGGTGGGACCCCACAAGGGTTTCATTATTTAAATTGATCTACCTTGCTAACTTGATTTTATTTCTATTTGTTATAGGATTTTTAGAAGCGCAAAAGTCATCGATCTCGTCGCTAGGGTTTTTGAAGCATTCTGCAACACTTTCAGAGATTACGCAGGCATTCGATGGTGACTGTAGACAACCATAGGTGCTCTTCTATGCCTAAATAGGTGCCCTGCTATGCCTACATAGGTACCCAATTGTGCCTGGCAATGATTTGAAGGAGAGCTAAGGCTTCCAAGTAAGTCCCATAACCCTAATTGTCATTTCATGATTTACATATTCTGTATTTTTTTGTAGATTTTTCGTTGTTTTTGGGTTATAAAAATAACTTTACACTAAGTAATATGGGAAAGAATCCTTAGAAAATTACATTTAGGGTTTGTGTGCATTTAATTACACAAAATTCATTTCTTGTTCTAAATTTGTAGATCTAGGTGATTGTTTGCATTTTGAGTGCATATGAAACAAAAAAGCATCCTAGATTTCACATTTTAGAGTTAAAGATCACTTTAATTTTGCATATCTAAATAGGAACAACATCTTGACGCATAAAGTAATCCTGCCCTAGGCTGACCCCTTTGGCAGAGAGGTGGACGAACCCTCTGGTTGCTCTTGTGATTTTAATCACTTGTAGGCAAGGGATTTTAAGGGTGTACTTTGCGCTCTTTAGGTGAAATTGTGTCTTTGTGTTGGATTCTTATTTAGATTAGTAAAGTTAGTGATATTTAATATTGTTTGCACACCATAGAGAACAAGAGATCTAATAAAATTAATCACACACACTTGCACTATTCACATTTTTAATAGTAGTGGTTGGATTTCATCACCATCCATTGCTTGAGATTTGGTGATGGTGGCAGTGATTTCCATCCACCAATATCTACCTTAGAAACCATAGGATTACCCCCAAGCAAACTTGTTGGAGGTCATTACCAACAAGAATCTCGTTACCCCAACCACCCTTAGTTTTTACCTTTGTTTTCTTTAAACAATATTAAGTTACATCAAAACACACAAGCCAACAATTCTAAAAATAATCTCACATTAACGAAAGAAAATAATTAATGAACGAGGTAAGCCACACATGGTGAAACCTAGGATTGATTATTTTCTTTACTTTAAATTCTAAAAAAGTTTTTAGTTTGTGTGATTTTGATAAACTTTGAATCTTTGGTTTAACTACTTTATGGTGCTAATGAGACAACAAAATAAAGTAATAAATCAAATTTGTTTAATGGAAAACATTTCCCATCCTCCCGCTACTTCGGTAGCCAACCTATCTAGTATGGTTTAGACTACTTCATCTGGATCGTCATATCCATCCCTACCTCAAGTAGGAACCCTTCCACACAATGTGGAGATAGCCACCACCTACATAGACATGGACAAAGTGAAGGCCATCTATAAGTCTTCCAACTATGTCTTAGAGCCCCTTAGCCAAGAGGGTTTTGAAGAACCCAAATTGGCTACCTCCTACCTTACCCAAGGATATCATAATTTAGGTTATGAATATGGTATGCCTTCTTCCATGAGCCAATCGCAACCACATCCAAGTGTTCCAAACACTTACCCCACATCCACCTATTCCAACCCATTATATGAGGAGTATGTCAATGCTGCCTCACAAGTTCCTAACCTCCAAGTTGTCACATCAAATGCAACTTGCTCCATGCCCATGTCTTCTCATCCATCATCATCCACCCCTCCATCATCTCACCTAGCCACAATGCCCATGCCTTCTCATCCATCATCATCCACCCTTCCATCATATCATATAGCCACAACCACATCCTTTGACACTTGGTCAAATTAGGAACTCACGGATACATTAGGGCTCATAAATAGGTTGTTTCATAATGAAGAAGAGGAAAATAGCCAGTCCACATAGACCCTATGATCCAAGCAGTTCCAAATCAACCTTCACCCACCAATAAAAATCCAGCATGGGTTCCCCAATCTTCCATATCTCCATCCCTAACCCACCATAAATCCACACATCAACCACGCCAATTACCATTGCCACCAACCAACCACACAATCCATTCTTCCATCAACCTCCTCACCAATCATCCCCATATTTTAACCATAAATATTCACCACATACCCAATCCAACTCATTTCATAATACCATGCAAGCAAAACCCCAACATATACCATCCAACCCATCAACCAACCACCACATAATCCAAGGTCCTCACATTCTAGTAGAAGATCTTAGATTCCAGGCAATACAAAAGTAAATTGATCAGTTGATGCAAAAATCACCAGGAATAATGAGCCAAAAGCTAACCTTAAGCCAACTAATCCATCAACCAATCCACCCTTTGGTACCATCATTGCCATATCCGAAAGATTTTACGATACCAAAATTTGACAAGTTCAGGGGAACTAAGGATCCCAAGGAGCATGTGAGTTCATTTTTTCATGCATGTTTTTGGATTAGCGATGATAATGCTCTTATGCTTTGAAAATTTCCTCAAACATTAGGGAGAGATGCCATTGAATGGTACAATCAATTGCCTACACATAGTATTTATACTTTTGACCAATTGATGGACTTATTCTTTGAGTGTTTTGCCCTCAATATTAGAAAGAAGGTATCATTATCGGACATATATTACTTGAAACAATGGGATGATGAACCTATCTATGATTTTGGAAACCATTGGAGGGTAGTCATAACAAAGTTGCCATTCTCCCTACCAATGGAAGAAATTATAAAACTTTTTACCAAGAGTTGCTTAAAACCCATCTCTTGGATGCTACAACTAAATACTTATAGAAAATTTGAAGAGGCTTTAGCATAGGCTAGTGTCATTGAGGAGATAAAAATCCAAGAGGGTGTCATTAAGCCTAAGAAAAAATAATGGAAAAATAAGGGCCAATACCAAAATAATCAATCTAGCCAAACTAAATCCACACAAGCCTCAACGGCTAACACAACTAATCAAGTCAATCAAGTGGTCATGAGCCAGCTCGTAATGGCTCAAAAACTAGTGCAACAACAAATTACCTATCATGTGGTCCCATCAGTAACCCAAGCACCAACGGTACAAAACACAACACCAACTATGGAACAACCTACCCACCGCCAATTCAATCGGCCCCAACGACAATACACTCCCTTAGCAGAGTCGTATTCATCCCTATTTCGAAGGTTGTATGAGACCAATAAATTAGCCTTACCAAAAATTAGGCCCGATGACCCCACTAAAAGGCCTAAAAATTATAGAGAGCACTTGTTTTGCCCATACCATAGGCAAAATGGGCATGATATCAACTCTTGCCATGTTTTCAAGAACATAGTGCAAGATCTCATAGACTTAGGGGCCATTAACGTGGGGCCTTAGCTCCACAAAACCAAAAATTGGGCATATATCAGAAACCTCTACCTAACCATGGGGAGGTCCAACTTAATGTAGGGGATAATAATCAAGAAGCACCTCCTAACCAAGTAAATCATGTCCAACAATACCAAAACTTTGTAGGAGCAGTCCATGTGGTCACTATAGGGCAAAGGCAAAATCAACAAAATGCTCAAAAACATTCAAACCCACCTCCCATCCAAACATCACCAAATCCATCTCTGCAAATCAATCTATCCAATCCATCCAATCAGCCCATCCTTCATCCAATAAGGCCAACGGTAACCTTAACCAGCCGGTTAACCACTAGTTTGAAAATGGCATCAACCAAACTTTCTGTGTATGAGCTTATCCAAAAATCCCCTAGGCATAGAGAAGATTTAATGGAAATACTCAAGTCAATTGAGTTAGAATCCTAAGACTCTAATTCCTTCAACAAATTTGTAGGGAGTGTTAGGACGTGCATGGAGCCATCAATCACCTTCTATGACTTTGAGATAAAGTCAATGAGTTCTGAATCAAGTAGACCCTCCATTGCACATAATGGCCTTAATAGATAGAAAGCCATTCAAAAGAGTCCTAATTGATACTGGATCGTCCATAAATATCATTACTACCACTGCCCTTAGTCACCTCAAATTACCTCCATCCCACATTTCCAAATCATCATTCACCCTCAAAGCATTTAACGATGCTTTGTGTACCACAGTTGGAACTATTGTTTTACCCATAGAAGTAGGGGCCAGAAATTTGCACACAATGTTTCACATATTGGAAGGAGCCATGGCGTATAATATACTCCTTGGTAGACCTTGGATGAGGGAAATGAAATGTGTTCCTTCAATTCTCCACCAATGCTTGAAATATGTTCATGATGGACAAGTCCATTGCATCCCTATGGATGTCGAACCTTTTAAGTATTGTAATTTCATTTCAAATCCTTATGAATCCATGTTACCTTCCACCCATTTATTCTTGGTGCCATCATCGAATCCATCCACATCATCTTAATCTACATTTTTCTAATCCATCTACATCCTCTTCTAAGGCTCCCATCCTAGAGGAGCTACCCATCACATCACCTCTTCAAACACCCACTTCTTCTTATACATGTGGTCACAGTCAGTCTATTGTTAGCACATCATACATCACATCTACCCCTTCTTCTACAACCACTTCTTTTGTTTCATCATTACCCCATCCACCATCATCCAATCCCACTCCATCAATCGATGTTTCACAAGTCAAAATTTCTAATTGTGAAATATTTAATTCACCACCATCCATAACCAATCCAGAGCCATTTGAGTCCCCAACATCAACCACATTAGCCCAAGTCAAAGTCCACATCACCAATCCTAGTATAGGTGAGTATGTGGTCCAAGATGTCACCATCAAACCCCTAGCCATTCCCACAACCAAATATTTTGGACATCCTCGAGACTATTCTTTATCCATAGGTGATGTTTATGACATGAATGTAGCTCCTAATAACATTAACTTTATTTATGGAGGGCTAGATTTCTCAACTAGGGCAAACCCACCTAAAGAACCAAAAGAGCCTAGGCGTGCCAACCTACCTAATATGGAGGAGTTTCCAACTTGCTACTTTAACATGGTCAATTGGCAAGGTCAAGGTCTAGGTTCCCATGAGCAAGGGATGCATGATATCTTAGATGTCCCATATAGAGGCACCCATGATCATTCCGGTTTAGGCTATACCCCATTGTATTCCATCGCTTCTCTTGAGAAAGCCTTTAAAAAGCTTAGCCTCAATGATGAAGATCACCCCATTTGCATTTACATGTAGGCATTTTACATGCATTTTCACAATTACATTCATACATATAGGTATGCATTTCACTTACGCTTGCATTCATACATATAGACATGCATAATTGCATCCATCACGTCACATTCATGCATCGTACAAATTGCATTCATCCCATCCCATGTTCAATGATCTGGCATAGTAATGATGATATGGCCATAAACAAAAAGTCAAGTTATAACAATTGGGGGTACCTAGTTTGAAGAAATCATGCCACCCTCACAAAAGTCATATGTCAACCACATCACGTGTCAAAAATCATAAGGCCTAGATTTTCAATCACTCAGCCATTACTAGTATAGCAAGTAACATCCAAATGAATGTCTAATTTTCTTTAGGACCAAAAACATAATTTATACACAAAGAAAATCTTGAGCATTGCCGATCGATCACAAAACAATCTTGAACCAATCACATTCCATCACACCTTAAAAAAATTATGAGATAGGGGGGCTAGTACCATACTTGGGTAGTACCTTGAGGCAAAGAGGAGATATCCCTTGCTTATCCCATCATGCAACATAGTCCAAAAATAGTGGTTCTCACCACTACCATAATTGATTTCCACAACATAAACATAAAAACATAGAGTAGTAAGGATAGGATCAAAATTCTCATCACACCTCGGTTGAGAATCCGATTCCCCAAATCTCTATACAAAATTAACAAATAAAATTCCAAACACCCTTGATCCCTAAAGTCGTAAGGATTAGTACTACACATCCCTGACAAGGATGGGTAGTCATACCCAATGCCTAAAATATCAATCCCATTGGACTATGGAGTGAATATCCATTGAGGCTATAGACGCTTGACTGGTAGTGGAGTAAAATTAGGTGAGGCGACATGTCTCTCCTCCAAAAAGAGAGACCTCTGAACGCACATAAGGATAGGCTAGCCTCAAGTCATATCCATAACAGGCCATGCCTAAATCCACTCATAATGGGTTATTGAAATTCACATTTGCACACACTAGTACTTTATTGGATAGGGTCATTGTCATGCTCAAGACTGGGTAATTGAAGCTCACTCGCACACACATTTGGTCCTAAATAAATTTATACAACCTAGTGAGTTTTGTTGGAGACACTAGTATGTTTGAGTCTTTGAAAATATTTCAAGCTTCCATATTAACATCCATGTCTTCTTCCATATAAACATCCATGTCTTCTTCCATGTCAACATCCAGGCTTTCATTACAAGCTCAAGTTGCATAAAGCCACTAAATTGGGTACCTCCAACTGACAAACAATGGATAAAGAAAAATGGCCAATAAAATTTCTGAACTATAAAAGATCATTTGAACACCATGCATTCCTCTCATATAGTTTAGATTCATTCACTTGCATTTATCATCCATGGCACATCATATAGCTTGCATGAATCATCCATATAAACATTATGCATATACATGATTATTAGCTTGCATTAATTAGCCATAAAGCATTCCATAAAAACATTTTGATAAAACATGCATAAAATATTCATCAAATGATAATTGCATTCACAATATATATATATATATATATAACACAAAAGTAAAAGCCATATATATATATATAAAAATATATATAAATATATATATATATATATATATGTATGTATGTATGTATGTATGTATAAATGTCACATATACAATAAACGCAAAAAAGGCTACAAGGGAGCACCAAGGCTCATATATAAAATAGTGCATCTAAGCACTAAGCTAATGTCCATGAGAGGATTCTTGAGATCTAGTAGGAGCCCTCGGCCTAGTACTCTGCCTAGACTCAGTATGCCTATATGACTCGAATATAGAAAAAGGAGGATTCGATAATGTAATATGATTATGCATACACACATCCTCCAAGGAATGGGCATACCTCTCACTGGCCCACATATACCGCAAGTCCATCTGATGTCGATGCTTATTTGCCAACATATCTGCTTGAAGCCTCGTGATCGTCTCCTAATCACTAGCCACAGCTACTGCCCGCTCCACCTCCAATCATACTATAGTAGCCAAAGACTCCCTATAAGTCTCAAGCATAGTCTCAGGCTCCTTGTGAAGTTGCTTCAGCTCTTCTTGCAACCTAGCTACCTTAGAAATCTCACCCATATCCTCATCATCCTCCCTCTCCTCATCTGCCAACCCCATATTCAGAGCCTGCTGGGCTGATCCCCTCAATCACCTCCGACTCACTGACCACTAAGGCCTCATCCTCTTCGAAGTCATCCCTGACCTTGTAGTTGTCACATCATCACCCACAACCTTTGGTACCCACACTAGTTGGGCACCAAACCAAGCCACATACTTTGAATTCACCCCGACATCATCTACATCGAGGACCTCATGCAGATCATCATCATCCACATACCCCCACTATGGCTTCACACATGGGAGCCCCACCTCATCCCGATGATGTCGATACAACATCGGCTCATCTGGCACATCCTGAGGTAAGCCAAATTGCCTCAACACTCACGAGTACTAAAAATACTCCACCTCCTCATCTCTCTTCCCAATCAACCATCGAGCCTGCCTCACCCGACGTAGATACTTCCTATCACCATCTCATAGATCCCCTTGCCATGGTCTCCATATCACATCAGCCCGAGTCAACCCTGACCACATATTTTGATACCACTAGTTGTTATGTACCTCTCAACTTAGTTGTACGTCCTCTACCATTGCCCATCACCTAGCATAGGGCTCCCCCATCTGCCATGACTAATACGGTAACCACTCTATCCGAGCCACACCAAAATTATCCCAAGCCCAACACTGTAGGATGAAGCTTCACCCAATCCCCTTCCTCCTTCTCTGCGTCACCTCATATAGCTCTTGGTATAACTGTGCCAACAATGCAAGAGCCCATGCATACTCTCAGGGATTCATCAATAGCTCTCTCACCAACCCTAATAGGTTCTAAGGTAACCTACAGCCAGTGCTATTAGGTATCATAATGTTTGCTAACACAAACATGATCAAGGATGGGAGCACATCCAACTCCTTCGCCTTGTACATGCTCATATAGCATATACCTCCATCCCCCATCTGAGCCTCTAGCCATCAATCACCAAACATCCGATCCATCTCAAACTTCTTGTCATGTCCAACCACCACCTTCTCCCCTTCTACTAGCACCTTGAGGATGAGGTATACATCCTCAAGAGTGACAATAACCTCCCCAATCGGTAGCTAGAACATCCCCCTATCAGAATCTCATATTTCTATCAATGATGAGAGATGCCTCTCATTCGCCCTCACAACATCCAACCGAGCTACCCCCTCCAAGCCCACCTTGCCCAGAAACTCCCAATCCTCATCCACGAGCTTCTTCCTCATGCCAGGAATAAGAGGAGAGAACCGATCTCGAGGCTCTATGTCCCTCAGCTGCAACAACAACCATTTTTTTAATACTATTAAAAAAAATACTTTAGCACAAAGAGACAAAGTTTTTTTAAACATTATCGAGGCAAATGGTGCCTCAAATCCACTAGCAGCATTTGATCCCTCCACTGCCATAGATTCCATGTAGATTTCCACTAGCCTCACCAAACTCACAAATCTACTCCACTCCTTAGACACAGCTTCTTAAAGTCTAAAATGCACAAGTGAGCCTCAAGATTCACTCAGAAATCTATTTATAGTTTTCCCTAGTGTATTCAAGTGTAAGCCTGTGCTTGCAAATTCATAGGCTCGCCTGGACCCATGTAGGTGCACCCAAGCACACCTGCACGCCTGCAGGATACCACAGGCACAGCTGAGCGCCTAGCAAAAAAAAGGCATAAAGACACAATCAATAAAAATAGTATCTTACCTCCTCCAAATTTCACCAAATTTCATCCACACATCCTGCACATCATAAAATCAGGTTTTGTGAAAATAAAAATTATTTTGAATGCATAATTTTTGATGACAAACCAAATCTTAAAAATACACAAATCAAGGCACAAAATGCAGCAAGACAATCCAAATTTTCACAAAACTAACATCTGATCATCCTACATCATATTCTTCATCATCCCACACAATTTCATGAAAATCATAGTTAATTTGATCCATAAATATCTCAGTTTTGTGAAAAATGAAACACTAAAAGAAGCCCAAAATACATATCATACACTAACTCTACATTTACCGAAAGAACAACATTAATTCATCCAGCATTTTTCCATCATAATGTTTCAATTTATCAATCATTTCATCCACCATTTGTTAAGTTCATTCAAGCGAACCTCGTATCTAGTAGGTTATTCTATAAACTTGGCGATTGTAGCGATGGTCATCCATGCAATTTGGTAAGATGAATAATCCACAATAAGGACACTTGACCATGATCATCATCCATTATCACATCATAAAAGATCATAATCACATTTGGCACCTCACATTTTGAGGACAACTTTGCCAAGAATAATTTACTCAAAGGCAGTCATTGATGCCCTTTTTTTTGGGGCACGAAAACATGGATAATCAAAATCACAAATACTCATTCATCTGACAACAGTCATAATACAGGACATATTGGTAGATTGATTGGTTCCATTGTGGAATTGGTGAAGAAATTTCCATAGTCAATACCCCACCGCTACGTTGACTTAGTTATCATGCATATTCATACATTGCATACTCAATGATGCCATTGCGACATCTTATTCAATAGCATCGAATCATCCCAAATTTTAGGGCAAACACAATTTGATTATGATTTCCCACGATGGGATACATATTACGATCACATAGTTTTATACACCAGCCCCTTTCCCACCATTGGGGTATAAATGGTATCACATTTTACATCATTCATATCATCCACAATCACATGGTATTATACACCAACCCCTCTTCCACCGTTGGGGCATAAACGATATCACATTTTACATCATATATATCATCCACAATCACATTATATTATACACCAACCCCTCTTCCACCATTGGGGCATAAATGGTATCACATTTTACATCATTCATATCATCCACAATCACATGGTATTTTACACCAACCCCCTTTCCACCGTTGGGGAAAAAATATCACATTTGTATTTCACAACATTCATTCATCAATTTCACAAATTCACTACATCATTCATTATTTGCACAATTTGTTTTTTTCAATTGGCTTGTGAGATACATTTGTAACTCATTTTCCAATTGAGGGGGTAAGCTACAAAAATTCCAAAAATTCTTTATTCTTTTATCTTCAACATCAGTTCTCAAATCCAACGATAGAGAGAAGTTGCTTCTATGCCCATAGGCCAAGCAGGTGTCTCATATTTTTGTACCATATTTTGTTTCACGCATGATGGTACAAAAAGGGGCATCTATGGACACCAAATTACAACCACTAATCCTCTATCCTAACCATCCCACCATCCACTTGTCCACCATACATCTTTCCTGCCTTCAAAAGGCCCACTTTAGCCCTTTCCCGCCATTTCCTAATCCAATTGGGCTTATTTTAATATTATTTAATATTATTTTATGTTTAATATAATATTTTATATTATATTATAATATATTTATTATAAAATATGTATTTATAAACCCAATTAACCACAGTCGTCCGATCCAATCTAATCTCCACCATCCATCTTCATTAATCCATGCCACATCTAAAGTGTAATCTCAACCTTAGGATCTGATTTAATCTTAGCCACACGATTAAAAATGTAAGGCTAAAACCCTAAGAAAATCCTAGGTTGGATTATAAGTAAGGGCATTTGCAAATGCTCAAACTTTGGAACCCTAATATTGGCATGTGCATCCTGAAGAAGTCATTGGTGAAGCCCTAGTGAAGTAGAAAGTGATAGAGCCTTGAAAATCCAAAGCCCTAGCTAGCCATAGGACTTCAACTATTCCAGCCATCCCCACATCCATTCTCCATCACCATCGCAGTCCCCATCCATCTGTCGCATTCATCGCATCCTTTGTGATATACTTTTGTAGATATACCCTTACCCGTAGGTGCCCTCCCGAGCTTGTTAAGCGCTCACCAGAGCCTATTGTATCCCATAGGTGCTCTCCAGAGCCTGCTATATCTTGCAGGTGTGCACTAGAGCCTGCCATAATCACTAGGTGTGTGCTCGAGCCTGTTGTATCCCATAGGTGTGTACTAGATCTTGTTGTAATCACCAGATGCGTGCTCGATCCTATTGCACCATATCTGCTGCTACTGCTAGGGAATCACATCCACGGATCTACAACAAAACATTGATAAATAACAAGGTAAATCCCCATTAGCTTTATTTCATTGCATAATCTATAGATTTATGTATGCCATTTTATTCATTAATAGCTAGGATTTTATTTGTAACTAAGGGTCTCACTTTGTAGAGCCCTTACAGGTATTTGTAATCCCCTTATTTTTTTTGTGTATGTAGATCTACAGGTTCTCATTCAACATTGGATAGTTGTTGAAACTAGAGTGGACTGACACCGGACATCTTAGAAGCCCACTCATTATGTTGGGAGTGAAACATGTTGAAGAAACTTCATTATTGTAGCTAGGGTTTCAAAGAACCCTAGCATCTTGTACATATTTGTATCAAATACTCATTGAGTAAAAATTGTATCAAAAGGAGTTTATTAGCTCCCCACCCCGTTTATTAAATAAAATTATCTATTTGTGCAATCTTGTGTTTCTTTGGGTTATTTGCTTTCTTCATTGTTTAAGTGTTGTGTTTTCATCTTCACACAAAATATAGCCACTTATCCTCCATACATGCTTTCTCGCCATCTATTTATCCACCATCCCTATTTCCCACCATTTCTAACCATTATTCATATTTATTTATTTATATTTATTTTATATAATTAAATATAATATTTTATATTATATTTTAAATATATGTTTAGTAAATATATATTTATAAAATGAATTATTCCTGGTAGTTTGATCTCATCTAATCTCATCCATCTATTTACCTTAATCCATACCACATCCTATATTGATTTTCCACCCTTAGATATGTTTTAATCTCATTCGCATGATTAGTGTCATTGAAACCCTAAAGTATACCCTAATTTGGACTATTAATAGTAGTCATTTTAAGACACAACCCCATGGAAGTTATCTGGAATTAGATAGAAAGAGACCTATATTTTCTAAGTTCCTTATATTTCCAATTGAGCCTTTAGTGCCCTAACCCTACATTTTCCATAATCCATGTACCATTCTATTGAGAAGCAACACACCCCCACTGAAAAATGAGATTCCATCCTCTTGAAAACTCTGAAATTCCATTTTTGCAGCGAGGGACCCTCTTGATCATTTTCAGGTTTTAAATCCAAATTTGCTTGCCTCCTTTTTAAAGTTGTGCTTTTTCTTGCATTCTAGCTGTGTTATCCAAGAATTCACTTTTTACATGCTAGAAATCATTCATGCTTAAGAAAATCTTGCACCGGTACCGAGAAAAATCCAGAAAACAGTTGCATAAATTCATGAAAAATCAAACTTTCCATTTTTGGTAGTGTCGCGATATCGCGACACTTCCATTTTCGGAAATGTCGCGATATCGCGACAGGAAAATACAAATGCAGCTAAGTCGCAAATGTGTAGCGAAATCGCGACACTTTCCATTTTTGGAAGTGTCGCGATATCGCGACATTTCCATTTTTGGAAGGGAGAGAGAAACGGAAGGCGCGAAATGACGTGTCGCATTTTCGCGAGGAGAGAGAAAATGCATGAAAATCCGCCAAGTAAGAAAAGGGCGCGATTTTGCGACATGTCGCGAAATCGCGACAAATCTGGAGGAAGATGAGACGTAGCGAAATCGTGACACTTTCCATTTTTGGAAGTGTCGCGATATCCATTTTCCATTTTTGGAAGTGTCACGAAATCGTCGAGGAAGAGGAGAAAAAGAAAGATGCGAAAGAAGGAAAGATGAGGTTGCGGCGATCCATGTTTCAAACTCGTGGGGTGCATGTTTCAAGGTGAAGGGAGAAAGTTGCAGCAATGCGCTGCATGTTTCAAAATCGGGCTGGAGCTTGCAGCGATCTGCATGTTTCGAAGATCAAGGATGAGAATGGTAGCGATGCGCTGCACGTTTTGAGGAAGTTGTACGACGGCCAGCGAGAGGCGCGATTTTGTGACATGTCGCGAAATCGTGACAGGAAGCAAGGAAGATGTACGGCCGTCGACAGGAGGCACGATTTCGTGACATGTCGTGAAATCACGGCCGACAGGGGAAGAAGCAGCGCAGCGCTGGGGACGTCGCGATTTCGCGACATGTCGCGAAATCGTGACATGTCGCAGAATCGCGATAGGAGAGAGAAAGTCCTCAAAGTTGACCAGAAGTGCATTCCAGCTGAAACGGAAGGCATCCTGGGGTAGCGACACGTGTCAAAGCGTGTATGAGACAGAGCAAGGCCGACATGCAAGCTTATTTTGCTGGTTTTTAATCTGTTTTAACCTTTAAAGCTTCTGATTTTATGTTTTATTAAAGTGCTAATGTAATCTTTTTGTCTTTCATGCAGGATTCCATCTGGCACTTGCGGGACAACCGAGAAAGGCCATAAAGGCAAAGTTAAAGTGCAGATTTAATCAAGGACCGCCATGCTAGAGGAGAAAAGACCAGTAAATGCATTTAATGGCAAATTTATGGCAGAATTAATAGCATGAAGACAATTTCAACTCCGGGATAGATTTGCAGAGATGGATCAGATCTGAGAGAGGTGGTGACTCATCCGGCTCACCAACAGAAATTAATGGAGGCATTTATTTGCAGTTGCGGATGAATGCAAGTGGCATTAGATTTTATCTTCTCCATTTATGGCAGTTGACTGCACAGATTTGCAGAAGGGTTAAGTTCTATCTGGACTTTGATTTTAAATGGATTTTTATTGTAAAACCCGGGTCCTAGGGTTTAGATGTGATAAGATTTGCAGTTATGAGAAGAAGATATTTCTGAAAAGATCAGGGTCTGTCCTGAGTCTATAAATACTTCTTCTCAATGTAATCGCGGGAGGCGGAGACTTAGAAATAAAAGGCTTATAAGCAATTTCTTGCAAATTTTGTGAAATCCTTTGTTTCAGGACTTGGAGTTGATGTGCTTTAGCTTTTACGTGATAGCATGGCCGGGAGCCTAATATTTTGCAGAGTGTGATAAGTGTATCTTCTTTTGTTATCCGTTCCATTTAAAGTTTGTTAGATATATCTTTGTGAATCTGCCATTATCAAGTTTAAATATCTTTGTTAGGCTTCAGTTGTTCTCTTGTCTGCTAGGGGAAATTACAGATTTCAGGTGTAAGTTTGTTCTAATTGCTTTGTCTTCATTGTGTGAGCTAGGCTGCCGGTGAAAGATACCAGTTTTAACCAGCTGCCCTTGGATTTATAATTTTTTGCTAGATCTGTTCCACTTTGCCTTGTGCTCTTAGTTGAAAGTGATCTTAGATCGACTGGACACTTTCTTCTTTGATTTGTTCTGTTGTGAAGCTAGTAGCATATATAAGATTCATAGTTTAGGGTTTTACAGTTGATGTTTGATAAACTTCTCTTTTCGCCTTACCCTACCCTCTCTTTGTTTTCGGTGAATGATCCATTTTTATTTTCTTTGTTTGTCTTTTATTTAAATCTGCTGACCCATGAGAGCTAGATCAAGAATTCAAGTTAAATCTGATAAACAACTTTTGCAACTACTGAACAAGTTCGAGAACCCCCTGTAAGGTAACGAGAACGGTCCATATTGAAATCTATTCCAGAAGTGGAAAAGAGTGAATAGCCATTCGACCCAACTCTGTAACTCGCACCTTGGATAACCAGCTAGATCCTAAAGTGAGTGGGATCCGTCCCGTGGGTGTCTCCGGAGCTTCCTTGCTCATCCTTCTCGGGGTGTGCATGAAAGCCGGACCAACAACCTAATTGGCGCTAGAAGGAGGGCTGAACTCAGTTCAAGTATTGTAAGGGCATAACAACAACATTTTGAAGGACCCACAGTGAACTCCGGATAGTTTTGTAAATTGTCAGTACAGTTTTGTAAATTGTCAGTACAGTTTTTGTAAGTTGTCAGTGCAGTGTTTTAAATTGCCAAATTCAGAACCTGTTGAGAACTACAGAGTTTGTCAGTACCTGTGAAAGCTGGATTCTACATACAGGGTAACAAGGTCCCACCCCAGAGCTGGAGAGCTCCTTGTCCCTGAATTAGAAACTCCGAGAAGAAGTAGCCACAGAAGGGCCACATCTCTATCACGGACAGTTTTATCACCATTGATAGTCACTCCAACCGAGCTCGGAATATCCTTGTTAATCCATTAGTTATGGCAAATTGGTTGGGCTCCACAGCTTTGAACATTCCGGGTATAGCCCATGACTTGCCCAGAAATCCAGAAAGATACCTCCCTAGGTATAAACATGATGGGACAAGAACTATAGAGGAACACTTAATTGCATTCAAGAATGCACTGAAGTTATTAAATGTACAACATGAGGATGTTGCCTGCAGACTCTTCCCGTTCACTCTCCAGGAGGGAGCCTATGATTGGTTTCTAAATCTTACCAATGATTCCATCACCAGTTGGAATGACTTAGAAAAAGTCTTTGTGTCACAGTTCGGTGAAGTGATAGATCCCAGCATTTTATATCAGCAGTTTTCTAGCATCAAAAGAGAACTGAATGAGTCTATTAGATCCTATAATGTCAGATTCCAGAAAGCTTATGGTAGACTCACTGGCTATTATGTACCGAATGCTGACCTGGCATTAGAGATTTTCAGGAACTCTCTAGACCCCATGACCTCTGTCTTCTTGAAGAGGGATGCCACTGTTACCAACTTGACAGAAGCTTACAAAGAAGCTTTGATCCTGGAAAGACAGTTGGGACCCCAGCCTTTAAATATTCAACAGACTCCTCTGATCACTCAAGCTGCTCCTGTACTCAATCCTATCCCACATCAGATGATGCTGCCGGTTTGTCGAGACTTTACCATCAGCGACACCATTAGCTGCTGCACCCGTTGAGAATGTACGGAACCCGGTAAAAGAGGTCGACAATGCAAGGATTGAAGAAGTCTCAAAGATTGTTCAGAAGGCTGGCCAATGATTTTTTGAGCTTTAAAAGGCAAACTTCTACTGGAGACAATCCCAACAGATATTCATATCAACCAAACAGATTTAACAGGCCCCCATATGAACCTAATAAAGATTACAAGGGTAAAGCTCATGATGTGAACATTTGTGACTTAGCCCTGCCCAACTGGTGCAGAATTCATGCCACTTCTCAGCATGGAGAGTTAGATTGTGTGGAATTTTGCAATGCATTTGAAGCCTTGTCTGGTGATCTGATCTCCCCTAAAATCAAAGAAGCTGCCGAGGGCCCAAGTTCATCCGGACACGGTGCGGCTATGGTCTTGGATTCTTTTTCTTTCCCGGATGAATCCGAGAATGTAGTTGAAATGCCCATGGATGAAGTACGGGCTTTCCAAGCGGTATAGAAGAGATAATTACAACCTTGAGAAACAGGAATCCTGAGCCTAATACTACATCAACTCCTCCTGACAACTCTCACAATATTCCTCCCGACCCCTCTCCAAGCAATAATCCACCTCCACCAAAGGGAGGAGCTCAAAGAGTACCGGATGTTGCTATTCCTCCACTTAACAAAGGATATAACATAGTGGAGGATATGAAAAATATTAAGGCTAACATTACTTTGCATGAGTTGGCACAGATTTCGGAGCAGAGAGACAATCTGATAAAGACATACTCTGGCCCTGCTGCTAAATCTGTGGATAAAGGGAAGAAAATAGCCAATGCCAATCTGGCCATGTACAAGGAAAAGACTGAAGTTCCCCCATTTTTATTGACTGTCAAAATTTTTGGGAAGAATTTACATAATTGTTTGGTAGATTCAGGTGCATCTGCTAATGTCATGCCACTGGCAATTTGTCAGCAGTTGGGGCTGACCCCAATGAAGTATGAGAGGAGAGTTGTCCAATTGGACAAGTCAGAAGTTAAGGTTGTGGGAGAGCTGCAAAACATTCACATTCAATTGGCATCTGAGCCAAGGGCTCAACATAAGATCGAAATCCAAGTTGTGGATATCCCAGTGGGGTATGGAATGCTGTTGAGTAGGGATTGGTCTAAGTCTCTAAATGGATATCTGGCAACAGACTTTTCACACATGTGGTTGCCATGGAAGGGTGTGGCCAATCAATTGCGGGTTGACAGAGAACCCAGGTACAAGCACACGATTACAGAGTACAATGCTGCAAATGAAACTGTCAATGTTGCAGAAGTAGACATTGGAGTCTACAATTTAACAATCGGGCACAATAATAAATTTAACAAAGCTCATCCTGTACATACTAATGAAGTTTGGACACTTCATGTGGATGGAGCCAGATGTAAGCAGGGTTACGAACAGGGCGAGTCCTCAAAGGGCCTCAAAGTCGGACATTTTTTATGTCTTACCGCTGCGGTTCCCATGTACTAATAATTTAGCGAGTATGAAGCTCCGATTTTAGGTTTAAAATTTGCATTGGATAGAAATGTGAAAAACATTCAAGTTTTCATCGATTCGAGAATTAGTGGCAAGCCGAGGTCGGGGGTAAGTTTCGGTGTAAAGCCTCTTATCCGAAGGGATACAAGCACAGAGCTTGGGATCTTGTGGAAGGCTTTGATGCATTTAACTTAACACATATACCCAGGGAACAAAATTCACATGCAGATGTCTTGGCATCTTCAGCTGCAAGTTTAAAGCCATTGGAAGATTTTAAGTGGGATAAGTTTTCAATTGAGTTAGTCCCCTGCCCTTCAGTTCCAAACAATATAGACAGCTTTCAAGTTTTCTCAGATGATCAACAGATTGTGAACTTTCTGCAGAGTACCAATACCTTTGAGAATGCTATAATTGATGAGGGCCAAAGGGACACCCTGATGGAACAGTTAGATGATGACAGGGGAATCATGAGATTGAAGGACAACAGAATCCCAAAGGGAATGGTAGAGCTGGAGAGGCTATTCGATGTTGACAAGATCAGGCAAAGGGTGAATTCTGAGGATTATGTGGGCACCACAGACAATGAGACTAAAAATTTGAATGTAGGAACTGAAGAGGATCCAAGGAACATCAAGTTGGCAAAGGACTGTGATCCAGAGATAAAGAGAAATATGATTGATTTTTTGCACAAGTCTAAGGATGTAATGGCCTGGTCATACAAGGATTTAAAGGTATTTGATCCAAAAGTTTACACCCACATCATACCTTTGAAAGAATCTTGCAAGCCTTTCAGACAAAAACAGAGGCATGTTAATGCTCTGTTAGAACCCCTTATTCAGAAAGAAGTGGAGAAGCTCTTGAGTGCGGCAATTATTTTTCCTATCAGGCATTCTACTTGGGTGGCAAATCTGGTGCCAGTCAGGAAGAAAAATGGGGAGATCCGCCTTTGTGTGGATTTTAGGAATCTGAACAAAGCATCTGAAAAGGACAACTATCCCTTGCCTTCTATGGATGAAGTCCTGCAAATTGTTAATGGATCAGAGATGATGTCTTTCTTGGATGGCTTCTCAGGCTATAACCAGATATTGGTGGAGAAAGAAGATAGAATGAAGACTGCTTTTACAACCAAGTGGGGGACTTTTGCTTACAAAAGGATGCCATTTGGGTTGATAAATGCAGGAGCAACATTTCAGAGAGCAATGGACCATGCCTTCAAGGGGCTTATGGGCAAATGTATTGTAGTTTACATGGATGATCTAACGAGTCTTTTCCAAATCTAAGTTTGACCATGTAAAGCATTTAGAGTCTGTGTTTAACAAGTGCGAGAGAGTTTGGCATCTCTTTGAATCCAAAGAAATGCATATTTGGTGTAACGAGAAGGCAAAGCTGCTTGGGCATTTGGTCACAAAGGATGGCATTTCTATGGATCCAGAGCGAGTTGAGGCCATATCTGGCATACCATTTCCCAACTCCAAGAAAGAGTTGAGATCATTCTTTGGAAAGATTAACTTTGTCAGAAAGTTTATCTCAGGCTTTGCAGAGATAGTTAAACCAATGAATGATATGTTAAAGCAAACTGCCCAGATTGCCTGGACCACTGAAGCTAAGACTGCTTTTCAAGAAATCAAGACAGCCATTAAACAAGCACCAGTCTTAGTAAGCCCAGATTTCAGTGCAGATTTCTATCTGTACACATTCTCTTCTGAACATACACTTGCTGCAGATCTTTGACTCAACGGAGAGATACAGGAGAACATCCAATTGCTTTTAAGAGCACTAATTTGAAGGGAGCTGAACTGAAATATTCCCGTTTAGATAAACGAGGCTTATGCTTTGGTAAGGGCAGTGAAACAGTTCAGACATTATATACTCAGAAGCAAAACTCATGCCATAGTGCCAGACCCAGCTGTGAAGTACCTTCTAAGTCAAAATGAGTTGGGTGAACTGAGGGGCAATTGGGTCACCAGGCTGCAAGAGTATGACTTGGAGATTAGGCCTGCTAAACTGATCGAGGGGACTTGGTTTGTCCAGGCACATTGCTTGAAGTGCCTCCACGACGAGGAAGTTAATCAATTAAACTCCGAATCCGATGATTGGTATGGGGATATCATTCATCCGCTACGAGTTTGGAGTTTGCCCATCCCATTTGAACAGAACTCAAAGGAGAGCATTAAAGTTAAAATCTGCTCACTATCTCCTCAAGGCAGGTACTCTGTACGGGGAGAATTATGCTGGCATCTTCCTAAGGTGCATTTCTCCCAGTGAAGTCAGTGAAGTCATGGCTAGCTTTCATGAAAAACTAGGGGCAGGACATTCATCAGGATCTGCCACTGCACATAAGATACTGAGAGCAGGCTATTACTGGCCTACACTTTTTAAGGATGCACATCAACATGTCAGAACCTGCCATCAGTGCCAGACATTTGCAGCCAAAGAGGCAAACCGAGCTCTGCCATTGCAACCAGTTGTGATAAACAAACCTTTCATGCAGTGGGGACTTGATTTTGTGGGAGTCATTAACCCAAATTCCTCAGCAGGGCATAAATATGTTCTGACAGCCACTGACTATTGCACAAGGTGGGTTGAAGCAGCAGCCACCACAAGAAGTACAGCCCAGGAAGTGATTGATTTTCTTGAATCAAATGTCATAACTAGATTTGGGGTTCCCCCGAATTTGGTCTGTGATAATGGGCCAGCCTTCCAATCATTGGAGTTTGCAGATTGGGCATACCAGATGGGGATAGTTATCAGATTCTCATCCAACTACTATCCCCAAGGCAATGGATTGGCTGAGTCAACAAACAAGAACTTAATGAATGCCATCAAAAAGTCTGCAGCAGATAAACCCAGGCGATGGCATACATTGTTGAAATATGCACTGTGGGCTGATCGGATAACACACAAAGTGGCTCTTAAGACCTCTCCTTTTGTTTTGTTGTATGGTACCCGGCCAATTGTTCCCATCTCCTTGAAGTTGCCCACCTACCAATTTGCCTTAGATTATTTTGAAGATCATGATGATGCTGAAGCCCGTGTTTTAGACCTCACTAACTTGCAGGATGAAAGACTCCAAGCCCTGGAGCACTTCAGTAGGCACCAAGAAACTGTCAAGCGGTGGTTTGACAAGAGAGCCAAGGTGAAGGCTTTCAGGTTGGCTGACTTAGTGCTTCTGTGGGACAAGGCCCATGAGAAGAAGGGTAAGCACACAAAGTTGCAACCACTGTGGATAGGCCCCTACCAAATTGCTGAAATATTGGGTAACAATGCTTTCCGCTTGCAAGACCTGGATGGTAATTTTCTGGACCTCCTTGTTAATGGCCAATACTTGAAACATTATTTCTCCGCTGTTCCATCCAATGTATCATTTGAGTAAGCTATGAAGAAGTTGTAACATGTGTGCATATTGTGAATAGCTCTCCTGGTTTTTTTTGCTTCAGTTCTTAGTTTATTTGTTTTAGCTTAGTTTCTTGTCTGCTTTTGGTTATTTCTTTTGTTTGTTGTTTTTTTGCTTATTATTTATTTGTTTCTTTTAGTCTGTGCAGTTTTTATTTTGTTTTGCTTTAAGCCTGTGCCTGTCCTTGGAAGCCTGTACAAAGTCCTTTGGCTTTTGAAATTCTATCTTTTAACCTTTGCCTGAGCAATCAATGAAAAGTCAGCCTTCTAAAATTGTTTTATTCTAAGCTGATCAATCCAGTTTCAATCCAATGCCCATGCTGTTCACTATTCTAATTGAGATAGTCTGCTTGCACTGAACTGTAGAACTATTTTGTTATTCAGGACAAAGGTAGAGAGATGATTGGATCTTGTGTCTTACTTGCCATAGTTGTTTTAATGATAGAAAAACTGCTATGTTGTTTAGTTGGAGGAACTCCCGGGGAATCCAAGAAAAGCTGGTTATGAGAGGGGACTATGGTTCATGCAATTATTTGGGTGTCACTAGAGGCTATCAGTGCCTAGACTGAAACAGTTCGGATTGATCAAATGTTAAAAGAAAATTGTAATTTCTCTAAGGTCTTCCAGATAGTGATATATTTCAAAAGAGAGAGAGAGAAAAGAAAAAAAAAAGAGTTGAATAATTAAAAGAGGCAGCCAATACTTCCAAAAATATTTTCTTCTAAGTTATAGATTCTGCCCTACAGTTGTAAATTTGGGTCGTGTAAATCTAAAGGGTAACTCTGTCTAGGCTGTAAAAGGCTAAACTAGTAAACAGAGCTCTACTCGGTTTCCCCTTTTACAATCTAGAAAAGTTGATCAATCCAAGTTCATCATTCAATTTAGTCATCCTTGAAGAAAGTTTTATACCCTTTGAAATTGCACATCAGAAATCTTCCTTGAAGTAATCCAGCCCAGTATGTCCTTGGGAAATTTTAACAGCTAGCAGTTAGTGGTCAATTTATTGTGAAGAATGTCTGTGGCAAGGCATGATGCATGGTCTTTTTGTTTTGAAACCAGAGTCTTGGGTTCTAAAATAGTGCTACTATTTTACCCGCAGATATCGCCATTTGTTGAGAAGCAACACACCCCCACTGAAAAATGAGATTCCATCCTCTTGAAAACTTCGAACTTCCATTTTTGCGGCGGGGACCCTCTTGATCATTTTCGGGTTTTAAATCCAAATTTGCTTGCCTCCTTTTTAAAGTTGTGATTTTTCTTGCATTCTAGCTGTGTTATCCAAGAATTCACTTTTTACATGCTAGAATCATTCATGCTCAAGAAAATCTTGCACCGGTACCGAGAAAAATCCAGAAAACAGTTGCATAAATTCATGAAAAATCAAACTTTCCATTTTTGGTAGTGTCGCGATATCGCGACACTTCCATTTTCAAAAATGTCGCGATATCGCGACAGGAAAATACAAATGCAGCTAAGTCGAAAATGTGTAGCGAAATCGCGACACTTTCCATTTTTGGAAGTGTCGCGATATCGCGACATTTCCATTTTAAGAGAGAGAAAATCGGAAGGGGGATTTTGGACATGTCGCGAAATCGTGACATGTCGCATTTCACGGGGAGAGAGAAAATGGGCATGAAAATCAAGTAAAAAATTTAATACGGGAAGTCGTTCGGAAGGGGAAAGGTGCGGGTGGGTATGGGGTGGCGGGGGTGAAGGAGAAGTTGCGGCGATGGGTGTTTAAAGTGGGGTGCGGTGGGCGTTTCGAAGTCAAGGGTGAGAATGGTAGCGTGCGGCAGTTTTGAGGAAGGTGCGGGCGCGAGACATGTCGCGAAATCGCGACAGGAGAAGGAAGATGTACGGCGTCGGCAGGAGGCGCGATTTCGGCGACATGTCGCGAAATCGTGACATGTCACGTTTCGCGGCCGACAGGGGAGAAGCAGCGCAGCGCTGGGGACGTCGCGATTTCGTGACATGTCACGAAATCGCGACATGTCGCAGAATCACGATAGGAGAGAGAAAGTCCTCAAAGTTGACCAGAAGTGCATTTCAGCTGAAACAGAAGGCATCCTGGGGTAGCGACACGTGTCAAAGCGCGAATGAGACAGAGCAAGGCCGACATGCAAGCTTATTTTGCTGGTTTTAATCTGTTTTAATGTTTAAAGCTTCTGATTTAATGTTTATTAAAGTGCTAATTAATCTTTTTGTCTTTCATGCAGGATTCCATCTGGCACTTACGGGACAACCGGGAAAGACCATAAAGGCAAAGTTAAAGTGCAGATTTAGTCAAGGACCGCCATGCTAGAGGAGAAAAGACCAGTAAATGCATTCAATGGCAAATTTATGGCAGAATTAATAGCATGAAGACAATTTCAACTCCGGATAGATTTGCAGAGATGGATCAGATCTGAGAGAGGTGGTGACTCATCCGGCTCACCAACGAGAATTAATGGAGGCATTCATTTGCAGTTGCGGATGAATGCAAGTGGCATTCAATTTTATCTTCTCCATTTATGGCAGTTGACTCCACGATTTGCGGAAGGGTTAAGTTCTATCTGGACTTTGATTTTAAATGGATTTTTATTGTAAAACCCGGGTCCTAGGGTTTAAATGCGATAAGATTTAGGGTTTGAGAAGAAGATATTTTGAAAAGATCAGGGTCCATCCTGAGTCTATAAATACTTCTTCTCAATGTAATCGCGGGAGGCGGAGACTTAGAAATAAAAGGCTTATAAGCAATTTCTTGCAAATCTTGTGAAATCCTTTGTTTCTGGACTTGGAGTTGATGTGCTTTAGCTTTTACGTGATAGCATGGCCGGGAGCCTAATCTTTTGCGAGTGTGATAAGTGTATCTTCTTTTGTTATCCGTTCCATTTAAAGTTTGTTAGATATATGCTTGTAAATCTGCCATTATCAAGTTTAAATATCTTGTTAGGCTTCAGTTGTTCTCTTGTCTGCTAGGGGAAATTACAGATTTGAGGTTAAGTTTGTTCTAATTGCTCTGTCTTCACTGTGTGAGCTAGGCTGCCGGTGAAAGATACCAGTTTTAACCAGTTGCCCTTGGATTTATAATTTTTTGCTAGATCTGTTCCACTCTGCCTTGTGCTCTTAGTTGAAAGTGATCTTAGATCGACTGGACACTTTCTTCTTTGATTTGTTCTGTTGTGAAGCTAGTAGCATAGATAAAATTGATAGTTTAGGGTTTTACAGTTAATGTTTGATAAACTTCTCTTTTCGCCTTACCCTACCCTCTCTTTGTTTTCGGTGAATGATCCATTTTTATTTTCTTTGTTTGTCTTTTATTTAAATCTGCTGACCCATGAGAGCTAGATCAAGAATTCAAGTTAAATCTGATTGTCAACAACTTTTGCAACTACTGAACAAGTTCAGGAACCCCCTGTAAGGTAACAGAGCAGTCCATATTGAAATCTATTCCAGAAGTGGAAAAGAGTGAATAGCCATTCGACCCAACTCTGTAACTCGCACCTTGGATAACCAGCTAGATCCTAAAGTGAGTGGGATCCGTCCCGTGGGTGTCTCCGGAGCTTCCTTGCTTCATCCTTCCCGGGGTGTGCATGAAAGCCGGACCAACATCCTAATTGGCGCTAGAAGGAGGGCTGAAACTCAGTTCAAGTATTGTAAGGGCATAACAACAACATTTTGAAGGACCCACAGTGAACTCCGGACAGTTTTGTAAATTGTCGACAGGTAAATTAAGCGGAATTATAAGTTGTCAGTGCAGTGTTTTAAATTGCCAAATACAGAACCTGTTCAGAACTGCAGAGTTTGTCAGTACCTGTGAAAACTGGATTCTACATACAGGGTAACAAGGTCCCACCCCAGAGCTGGAGAGCTCCTTGTCCCTGAATTAGAAACTCCGAGAAGAAGTAGCCACAGAAGAGCCACATCTCTATCACAGACAGTTTTATCACCATTGATAGTCACTCCAACCAGAGCTCAGAATATCCTTGTTAATCCATTAGCTATGGCAAATTGGTTGGGCTCCACGGCTTTGAACATTCCGGGTATAGCCCATGACTTGCCCGAGAAATCCAGAAAGATACCTCCCTAGGTATAAACATGATGGGACAAGAAGCTGCAGAGGAACACTTAGTTGCATTCAAGAATGCACTGAAGTTATTAAATGTACAACATGAGGATGTTGCCTGCAGACTCTTCCCGTTTACTCTCCAGGAGGGAGCCTATGATTGGTTTCTAAATCTTACCAATGATTCCATCACCAGTTGGAATGACTTAGAAAAAGTCTTTGTGTCACAGTTCGATGAAGTGATAGACCCCAGCATTTTATATCAGCAGTTTTCTAGCATCAAAAGAGAACTGAATGAGTCTATTAGATCCTATAATGTCGGATTCCGGAAAGCTTATGGTAGACTCATTGGCTATTATGTACCGAATGCTGACCCGGCATTAGAGATTTTCAGGAACTCTCTAGACCCCATGACCTCTCGTCTTCTTGAAGATGGATGCCACTTGTTACCAACTTGACAGAAGCTTACAAAGAAGCTTTGATTCTGGAAAGACAGTTGGGACCCCAACCTTTAAATATTCAACAAACTCCTCTGATCACTCAAGTTGCTCCTGTGTTCAATCCTATCCCACATCAGATGATGCTGCCAGTTTGTCAGACTTTACCATCAGCAGCACCATTGGCTGCTGCACCTGTTGAGAATGTACAGAACCCGGTAAAAGAGGCTGACAATGCTAGGATTGAAGAAGTCTCAAAGATTGTTCAAAAGCTGGCCAATGATTTTTTGAGTTTTAAAAGGCAAACTTCTACTGGAGACAACCCCAACAGATATTCATATCAACCAAACAGATTTAACGAGGCCCCCATATGAACCTAATAAAGATTACAAGGGTAAAACTCATGATGTGAACATTTGTGACTTAGCCTCTGCCTAGCCAGTGCGAGAATTCATGCCACTTCTCAGCATGGAGAGTTAGACTGTGTGGAATTTTGCAATGCATTTGAAGCCTTGTCAGGAGATTTGATCTCCCCTGAAAATCAAAGAACTGCTGATGGCCCAAGTTCATCTGGCCACAGTGCAGCTATGGTCTTGGATTCTTTCTCTTTCCCGGATGAATCTGAGAATGTAGTTGAAATGCCCATGGATGAAGTACAGGCTTTCCAGCAGTACAGAAGAGATAATTACAACCTGAGAAACAGGAATCCTGAGCCAAATACCACATCAACTCCTCCTGACAACTCTCACAATATTCCTCCTGACCCCTCTCCAAGCAATAATCCACCTCCACCAAAGGGAGGAGCTCAAAGAGTACCAGATGTTGCTATTCCTCCACTTAACAAAGGATATAACATAGTGGAGGATATGAAAAAGATTAAGGCTAACATTACTTTGCATGAGTTGGCACAGATTTCAGAGCAGAGAGACAATCTGATAAAGACATACTCTGGCCCTGCTGCTAAACCTGTGGATAAAGGGAAGAAAATAGCCAATGCCAATCTGGCCATGTACAAGGAAAAGACTGAAGTTCCCCCATTTTTATTGACTGTCAGAATTTTTGGGAAGAATTTACATAATTGTTTGGTAGATTCAAGTGCATCTGCTAATGTCATGCCACTGGCAATTTGTCAACAATTGGGGCTGACCCCAATGAAGTCTGAAAGAAGAGTTTTCCAATTGGACAAGTCAGAATTTAAAGTTGTTGGAGAGGCTGCAAAACATTCACATTCAATTGGCATCCGAGCCAAGGGCTCAACATAAGATCGAAATCCAAGTTGTGGATATCCCGGTGGGGTATGGAATGCTGTTGAGTAGGGATTGGTCTAAGTCTCTAAATGGATATCTGGCAACAGACTTTTCACACATGTGGTTGCCATGGAAGGGTGTGGCCAATCAATTACGGGTTGACGAGAGAACCAGGTACAAGCACACGATTACAGAGTACAATGCAGCAAATGAAACTGTCAATGTTGCAGAAGTAGACATTGGAGTCTACAATTTAACAACTGGGCACAATAATAAATTTAACAAAGCTCATCCTGTACATACTAATGAAGTTTGGACACTTCATGTGGATGGAGCAGGATGTAAGCAGGGTTCGGAACAGGGGCAGTCCTCAAAGGGCCTCAAAGTCAGACATTTTTTATGTCTTACCGCTGCGAGTTCCCATGTACTAATAATTTAGCGAGTATGAAGCTCCGATTTTAGGTTTAAAATTTGCATTGGATAGAAATGTGAAAAACATTCAAGTTTTCACCGATTCAGAATTAGTGGCAAGCCGAGTCGGGGGTAAGTTTCGGTGTAAAGCCTCTTATCCGAAGGGATACAAGCACGAGCTTGGGACCTGGTGGAAGGCTTTGATGCCTTTAACTTAACACATATACCCAGGGAACAAAATTCACATGCAGATGTCTTGGCATCTTCAGCTGCAAGTTTAAAGCCATTGGAAGATTTTAAGTGGGATAAGTTTTCAATTGAGTTAGTCCCCTGTCCTTCAGTTCCTAACAATATAGACAGCTTTCAAGTTTTCTCAGATGATCAACAGATTGTGAACTTTCTGCAGAGTACCAATACCTTTGAGAATGCTATAATTGATGAGGGCCAAAGGGACACCCTGATGGAACAGTTAGATGATGACAGGGGAATCATGAGATTGAAGGACAACAGAATCCCAAAGGGAATGGTAGAGCTGGAGAGGCTATTCGATGTTGACAAGATCAGGCAAAGGGTGAATTCTGAGGATTATGTGGGCACCACAGACAATGAGACTGAAAATTTGAATGTAGGAACTGAAGAGGATCCAAGGAACATCAAGTTGGCAAAGGACTGTGATCCAGAGATAAAGAGAAATATGATTGATTTCCTGCACAAGTCCAAGGATGTAATGGCCTGGTCATACAAGGATTTAAAGGTATTTGATCCAAAAGTTTACACCCACATCATACCTTTGAAAGAATCTTGCAAGCCTTTCAGACAAAAACAGAGGCATGTTAATGCTCTGTTAGAACCCCTTATTCAGAAAGAAGTGGAGAAGCTCTTGAGTGCAGCAATTATTTTTCCTATCAGGCATTCTACTTGGGTGGCAAATCTGGTGCCAGTCAGGAAGAAAAATGGGGAGATCCGCCTTTGTGTGGATTTTAGGAATCTAAACAAAGCATCTGAAAAGGACAACTATCCCTTGCCTTCTATGGATGAAGTCCTGCAAATTGTTAATGGATCAGAGATGATGTCTTTCTTGGATGGCTTCTCAGGCTATAACCAGATATTGGTGGAGAAAGAAGATAGAATGAAGACTGCTTTTACAACCAAGTGGGGGACTTTTGCTTACAAAAGGATGCCATTTGGGTTGATAAATGCAGGAGCAACATTTCAGAGAGCAATGGACCATGCCTTCAAGGGGCTTATGGGCAAATGTATTGTAGTTTACATGGATGATCTAACAGTCTTTTCCAAATCTAAGTTTGACCATGTAAAGCATTTAGAGTCTGTGTTTAACAAGTGCAGAGAGTTTGGCATCTCTTTGAATCCAAAGAAATGCATATTTGGTGTAACAGAAGGCAAAGCTGCTTGGGCATTTGGTCACAAAGGATGGCATTTCTATGGATCCAGGCGGAGTTGAGGCCATATCCGGCATACCATTTCCCAACTCCAAGAAAGAGTTGAGATCATTCTTTGGAAAGATTAACTTTGTCAGAAAGTTTATCTCAGGCTTTGCAGAGATAGTTAAACCAATGAATGATATGTTAAAGCAAACTGCCCGCATTTCCTGGACCACTGAAGCTAAGACTGCTTTTCAAGAAATCAAGACAACCATTAAACAAGCACCAGTCTTAGTAAGCCCAGATTTCAGTGCAGATTTCTATCTGTACACATTCTCTTCTGAACATACACTTGCTGCAGTGCTGACTCAACGGAGAGATACAGGAGAACATCCAATTGCTTTTAAGAGCACTAATTTGAAGGGAGCTGAACTGAAATATTCCCGTTTAGATAAACAGGCTTATGCTTTGGTAAGGGCAGTGAAACAGTTCAGACATTATATACTCAGAAGCAAAACTCATGCCATAGTGCCAGACCCAGCTGTGAAGTACCTTCTAAGTCAGAATGAGTTGGGTGAACTGAGGGGCAATTGGGTCACCAGGCTGCAAGAATATGACTTGGAGATTAGGCCTGCTAAACTGATCAGAGGGACTTGGCTTGTCCAGGCACATTGCTGAAGTGCCTCCACCAGCAGGAAGTTAATCAATTAAACTCTGAATCTGATGATTGGTATGGGGATATCATTCATCTGCTACAGTTTGGAGTTTGCCCATCCCATTTGAACAGAACTCAAAGGAGAGCATTAAAGTTAAAAGCTGCTCACTATCTCCTCAAGGCAGGTACTCTGTACAGGGAGAATTATGCTGGCATCTTCCTAAGGTGCATTTCTCCCAGTGAAGTCAGTGAAGTCATGGCTAGTTTTCATGAAAAACTAGGGGCAGGGCATTCATCAGGATCTGCCACTGCACATAAGATATTGAGAGCAGGCTATTACTGGCCTACACTTTTTAAGGATGCACATCAACATGTCAGAACCTGCCATCAGTGCCAGACATTTGCAGCCAAAGAGGCAAACCGAGCTCTGCCATTGCAACCAGTTGTGATAAACAAACCTTTCATGCAGTGGGGACTTGATTTTGTGGGAGTCATTAACCCAAATTCCTCGACAGGGCATAAATATGTTCTGATAGCCACTGACTATTGCACAAGGTGGGTTGAAGCAGCAGCCACCACAAGAAGTACGACTCAGGAAGTGATTGATTTTCTTGAATCAAATGTCATAACTAGATTTGGGGTTCCCCTAGAATTTGGTCTGTGATAATGGGCCAGCCTTCCAATCATTGGAGTTTGCAGATTGGGCATACCAGATGGGGATAGTTATCAGATTCTCATCCAACTACTATCCCCAAGGCAATGGATTGGCTGAGTCAACAAACAAGAACTTAATGAATGCCATCAAAAAGTCTACAGCAGATAAACCCAGGCAGTGGCATACATTGTTGAAATATGCACTGTGGGCTGACCGGATAACACACAAAGTGGCTCTTAAGACCTCTCCCTTTGTTTTGCTGTATGGTACCCGGCCAATTGTCCCCATCTCCTTGAAGTTGCCCACCTACCAATTTGCCTTAGATTATTTTGAAGATCATGATGATGCAGAAGCCCGTGTTTTAGACCTCACTAACTTGCAGGATGAAAGACTCCAAGCCCTGGAGCACTTCAGCAGGCACCAAGAAACTGTCAAGCGGTGGTTTGACAAGAGAGCCAAGGTGAAGGCTTTCAGGCTGGCAGACTTAGTGCTTCTGTGGGACAAGGCCCATGAGAAGAAGGGTAAGCACACAAAGTTGCAGCCACTATGGATAGGCCCCTACCAAATTGCTGAAATATTGGGTAACAATGCTTTCCGCTTGCAAGACCTGGATGGTAATTTTTTGGACCTCCTTGTTAATGGTCAATACTTGAAACATTATTTCTCCGTTTGTTCCATCCAATGTATCATTTGAGTAAGCTATGAAGAAGTTGTAACATGTGTACATATTGTAAATAGCTCTACAAGTTTTTTTGTTTAGTTCTTAGTTTAGTTCTTTTAGCTTAATTTCTGTTGCTCTTAGTTGTTCTTTGCATCCTTGTAGTAGATTTTGTTTTTTAGTTTTATTTCTTTGTCTGTACAGTTTTAATTTGTTTCAGTTTATTTTAATGCTCTGCAGTTTTAATTTATTTGTTTTTTAGTTTTCTTTTATTGTCTGTGCAGTTTTTATTTTGTTTTGCTTTAAAGCCTGTGTCTGTCCTTGGAAGCCTGTACAAAGTCCTTCAGCTTTTGAAATTCTGTCCTTTAACCTTTGCCTGAGCAATCAATGAAAAGTCAGCCTGCTAAAATTGTTTTATTCTAAGCTGATCAATCCACCATCCAATGCCCATGTTGTTCACCATTCTAATTGAGATAGTCTGCTTGCACTGAACAGTAGAACTATTTTGTTATTCAGGACAAAGGTAGAGAGATGATTGGATCTTGTGTCTTACTTGCCACAGTTGTTTTAATGATAGAAAAACTGCTATGCTGTTTAGTTGGAGGAACTCCCGGGGAATCCAAGAAAAGCTGGTTATAAGAGGGGACTATGGTTCATGCAATTATTTGGGTGTCACCAGAGGCTATCAATGCCTAGACTGAAACAGTTCCAGATTGATCAAATGTTAAAAGAAAATTGTAATTTCTCTAAGGTCTTCCAGATAGTGATATATTTCAAAAGAGAGAGAGAGATAAGAAAAAAAAAAAGAGAGAAAAAAGAGTTGAATAATTAAAAGAGGCAGCCAATACTTCCAAAAATATTTTCTTCTAAGTTATAGATTCTGCCCTGCAGTTGTAAATTGGGTCGTGTAAATCTAAAGGGTAACTCTGTCTAGGCTGTAAAAGGCTAAACTAGTAAACAGAGCTCTACTCGGTTTCCCCTTTTACAATCTAGAAAAGTTGATCAATCCAAGTTCATCATTCAATTCAGTCATCCTTGAAGAAAGTTTTATACCCTTTGAAATTGCACATCGAAATCTTCCTTGAAGTAATTCAGCCTAGTATGTCCTTGGAAAATTTTAACGACTAGCGGTTAGCGATCAATTTATTGTGAAGAATGTCCGTGGCAAGGCATGATGCATGGTCTTTTTGTTTTGAAACCAGAGTCCTGGGTTCTAAAATAGTGCTACTATTTTACCCGCAGATATCGCCATTTGTTGAGAAGCAACACACCCCCACCGAAAAATGAGATTCCATCCTCTTGAAAACTCTGAAATTCCATTTTTGCAGCAGGGACCCTCTTGATCATTTTCAGTTTTAAATCCAAATTTGCTTGCCTCCTTTTTAAAGTTGTGCTTTTTCTTGCATTCTAGCTGTGTTATCCAAGAATTCACTTTTTACATGCTAGAATCATTCATGCACAAGAAAATCTTGCACCGATACCGAGAAAAATCCAGAAAACAGTTGCATAAATTCATGAAAAATCAAACTTTCCATTTTTGGTAGTGTCGCGATATCGCGACACTTCCATTTTCGAAAATGTCGCGAAATCGCGACGAGTAAATACAAATGCAGCTAAGTCGAAAATGTGTAGCGAAATCGCGACACTTTCCATTTGGGGGTGTTCGTTTTTTTTGGAAAGTGTCGCAAATCGTGGGAGGAGAGAGAAAGGAAGGACTTCGGAATGTCGCGAAATCGTGACATGTCGCATTTTCTGGTAGGAGAGAGAAAGTGGGCATGAAAATCGGCTAAGTAAGAAAATCATGTCGCGAAAATCGTGAGGGTGGCTTGAAGAAGATGTACGGCCGTCGGCAGGAGGCGCGATTTCGTGACATGTCATGAAATCGTGACATGTCACGTTTTCGCGGCCGACAGGGGAAGAAGCAGCGCAGCGCTGGGGACGTCGCGATTTCGTGACATGTCGCGAAATCGTGACATGTCGCAGAATCGCGATAGGAGAGAGAAAGTCCTCAAAGTTGACCAGAAGTGCATTCCAGCTGGGAAACAGAAGGCATCCTGGGGTAGCGACACGTGTCAAAGTGCGTGAACAAGTAGAGCAAGGCCGACATGCAAGCTTATTTTGCGGTTTTTAATCTGTTTTTAATGGTTAAAGCTTTGATTTAATGTTTATTAAAGTGCTAATATAATCTTTTTGTCTTTCATGCAGGATTCCATCTGGCACTTACGGGACAACCGGGAAAGGCCATAAAGACAAAGTTAAAGTGCAGATTTAGTCGAGGACCGCCATGCTAGAGGAGAAAAGACCAGTAAAAGCATTTAATGGCAAATTTATTGCAGAATTGATAGCATGAAGACAATTTCAACTTCGGGATGGATTTGCGGAGATGGATCTGAGAGAGGTGGTGACTCATCCGGCTCACCAACAGAAATTAATGGAGGCATTTATTTGCAGCTGCGGATGAATGCAAGTGGCATTAGATTTTATCTTCTCCATTTATGGCAGTTGACTGCACTGATTTGCGGAAGGGTTAAGTTCTATCTGGACTTTGATTTTAAATGGATTTTTATTGTAAAACCCGGGTCCTAGGGTTTAGGTGCGATAAGATTTAGGGTTTATGAGAAGAAGATATTTTTGAAAAGATCAGGGTCTGTCCCGAGTCTATAAATACTGATTCTCAATGTAATCGCGGGAGGCGGAGACTTAGAAATAAAAGGCTTATAAGCAATTTCTTGCAAATCTTGTGAAATCCTTTGTTTCTGGACTTGGAGTTGATGTGCTTTAGCTTTTCCGTGATAGCATGGCCAGGAGCCTAATCTTTTGCAGAGTGTGATAAGTGTATCTTCTTTTGTTATCCGTTCCATTTAAAGTTTGTTAGATATATGCTGTAAATCTGTATTATCAAGTTTAAATATGTTGTTAGGCTTCAGTTGTTCTCTTGTCTGCTAGGGGAAATTACAGATTTCAGGTGTAAGTTTGTTCTAATTGCTCTGTCTTCACTGTGTGAGCTAGGCTGCCGGTGAAAGATACCAGTTTTAACCAACTGCCCTTGGATTTATAATTTTTTGCTAGATCTGTTTCACTCTGCCTTGTGCTCTTAGTTGAAAGTGATCTTAGACTGACTGGACACTTTCTTCTTTGATTTGTTCTGTTGTGAAGCTAGTAGCATAGATAAGATTGATAGTTTGGGGTTTTACAGTTGATGTTTGATAAACTTCTCTTTCTGCCTTACCCTACCCTCTCTTTGTTTTCGGTGAATGATCCATTTTTATTTTCTTTGTTTGTCTTTTATTTAAATCTGCTGACCCATGAGAGCTAGATCAAGAATTCAAGTTAAATCTGATAAACAACTTTTGCAACTACTGAACAAGTTCAGGAACCCCCTGTAAGGTAACAGAGCAGTCCATATTGAAATCTATTCCCGAAGTGGAAAAGAGTGAATAGCCATTCGACCCAACTCTGTAACTCGCACCTTGGATAACCAGCTAGATCCTAAAGTGAGTGGGATCCATCCCGTGGGTGTCTCCGGAGCTTCCTTGCTTCATCCTTCCCGGGGTGTGCATGAAATTCGGACCAACACATTCCTCCTTCTTTCTCACCGTCATCATCATTGCATCCCCCGCCCTTATCATATTTTCTTTCATAGATCTTATCTAACCTCTCGATCACCCTACTAATCTTTACAAAACTCTCGAGTGCCTTGCTACTCTTCACAGACCTCCTAAATGCTCTGCTGCTCTCCACCGACTTCTTGAGCATCCTGTTGTGCTCTATAGACATCTCAAGCACCCTGGTACGCTTTAAAATAACCTACTAGCATTATAGAGCCCTATTCTAATATCAAACGATATCTTTGGGTGTTTCTAGGGCATGCCCTCACCATCGACCTACAATAGATCCATCCATAAGGAAATATTAAGCAATAGCAAGGTAAATCCATTTATGTTATTATATTTCATGTTGTCTTATCATGTTCACATTTCCATTGCTATAACTAGGGTTTTTAAGTTGTGATTTTTGAGGGCTCACACTATGGAGCCCTCATTTGTTATTACTGATTCTCTGGTTTCTTTGTGTGTAGGGTTTGAAAATACATCAGAAGCATTGGAAAACTACTTAAGCTAGAGTGGCCCGATATTAGATACACAAAAGACCAGTCAACCTTTTTGGGAGCAAATATGTAGTTGAAGACATCACCGATTATTTGTGGCTAGGCAAAGTTTGTAATATTGTATCGAGAGATTCTTGGATAAACTATTGTAACAACGAAGTTTCTAGGCTCCCCCATTTTTTTCAATATAGATTCCATTTTGTTGTACAATATTTGATTCACTTGAATTCTATTTTATTTAGCATTGTTTGGTGTCACGTTTTTAGCTCTACAAACAAAATAAACAAAAACATATAAAAGCAACACTAAATAACCTACACTAGATCCTACATCTAAAATGAGGTTCATTGCCTTAATTTTTAAGCGAGGTTTATTTTCCACATTAATTAGTGAGGTTCATTTTAAATTGTAAAATAACTAAGGAAAGAATAAAGTGTCTACCTTTCTCACTTCGCCTCCTTTGCTTGTTGAAGTCTTGAGTTGGTCCATGGTAGAAATTGGTAGAAAATATGGCAACACTTTGCTTCACAAATTGCTCTCCTTCTCCTTGCCTCCCTTTTCCTCCAATCATAGCAGTGAAATTGACATCAAAAATTTAGAAAATTTGCTTTTATATTTTCAAATTTGTACGATCATCTCTAGGTCAGATGGTTGCATTTAGTGCGACTGTCCTACCACGATACAACCCCAAAATTTTAAAAATTTACAAAAAAAGAAAATGAAATTCAAAAATTTTCAAGTGATCCTCGTATCTAATGATTTATCCTACACACATGGTGGTTGTAACAACTAATTATCCATGGAATCCGATCGTATGGATAGATCACCATAATACCACTTGAACAAAAATAATTCCCATAATGGTCTAAATTAAAGCTGTAACGGAATATTTCCACTTCTACTTTCCCCAAAGTCCTACAAAACCTAAAAAAAGTCATCTTGGTCAATCAAATTATCATTTTTATTACTTTCCATCTCCTCTATCGACTCGTAACTTGATGGGGTAGTCAGACATCACAAAATTCACAATCAAATCAATAACCAAAACCTCAATCAATGCAAATGGCATTCATTCAAGAAGCATTACCGACAACTATCATACACTTTCCTACTTTCTAGAGCAAAAGCAAAAATTTCAACAAATACTTGGTATGTCTGAAACACAACCAGTAGAATCGCTTACCTAGAATGTAAGAGTGCCAAGATCAGGTACATATAAAATTTTTTTATGTATAAAATCTACCCTCGACTGAAAATTTTGCCTAAAATCAATTCCACCAAGGTTTTGGAAGCAATGATTAAAAAAGGTATGCTCTTTCCATGATTGGGGTATCTAACATTGATCAGATCAATGAACACCATCAACCCTCAAATTGACTTTAAGTAATCTATTTTTGCTCTGTGCTATTATTTCACACAATACATCCCAAAAAGGGGTATATTTAGACACCTAAAACATGTCATGTTGAGGATACTACCTATATGGATCATTTTTGGGCCATATGACCCACCTTGGGCAGCCCTAAGACTTAACAGTGGTATTCACCACTCAAACAGGGAGAAATTTCCCTTTGCATTTGTTACCATCCCACCAAGGGATGGACTCCAAAGTCCAACCTACCATTATATAGTCCCTAGCCAAGGTTGTATCACCCTGAGATGGTCACACCAGAAGCAAAATCAAGAATCCCATGCAATAGACAAAATGATTATGCCTACTAGTTAAGCATAATGGTTTCTTAAATTTAACTATTTCTTGGCTTGCCTTGCAATCTTTGACTCCCTTAGGGAATTCTATATAATGACATGTAGCCTTCACATAGAGAGGATAATTTTTATGTAACAAAGTGCTACCAGATTGAGAATCAAGGGGTCTTCCTTTTCAAGCAATGAAGTGATGCCCAATTTCAACCATGAACCTTTCAATCCTAATTTGCATTCCTTTCTCCATAGAAAGCATACCAATGGATCATTTCAATGGTTGAAGATTGAATTCGTGCTCTTCGTGCAACCAAGAGTCCTTGATTAAGTGTTGAATTTTACCCCTCAAGTCATTCCCCATGAACACACCAATTCATTGACCAATCCACAGATTGAACTATAGCATCACCTCACATTGACCATAAAAAAATCCTTTTCAGATTAGTGACCATCTCTCTCAGAGATGGCCCACAGGAACAATCGCCTCGCATTGATATGGCCCGCAGGTACGACCATCCTACAAAGATACAACCTCTCAAGTAGAGATTTATTTCCTATTTTCTTTCTTTGATTAATTTTAGCAGCATTTTTAATTACTGTTTTAGCATATATAAGCTTTCTTTGCATGCATGTATTCATCCTATTTCAACTTCTTTATCATTTTTTGTATCATTAATAAGGGCCTTATCTTGAAAGGCTTTGCATATGCTTTTAATAATCTTTTATCTTCTTGTGTGCAGATTACAGGTACCTACAATAAAAGAATTGCATAATTCATTGTGATAGTCCTAAAAACCTGTTCTAATCAATTTGTGGATGCTAAAATAACTTGCCTATTACATCTAAATTGTCTCAATTGTAACTTATTGTATCAATATTGGTAGTGATCCTTCGGAGGGGGTCTTATTTGTAACCTTCTTGAAAAATAGAACAAGATATTATTAATAAAAGGGTACCATCCATAATTTCCTTAATTTTATTTTGTACTTTCATGGTTACAATTTGATTTGCTACAATTTCAATATTGCATTTCATTTTGTTGGATGGATGGTCTTTAAAAGAATTTTTAGGTTCAAAACACTTCCATATGCAAAATTTATGGCCTCTAGAATCTTTTCTAATGGATCGCTAAAAGAAAAAATTAAACTCCAAACCTTAGAGAATCAAACATCAATTATTTTCTACCACTTGGTAATCCATAATTTGTTGTTGTCTTCCACTTATATTTCACCAATTCAACCCCTTTGGACTTGTAATATGTACACTTGGTTCATTTATATAGGTGTAAGAGTAATATAAGTATAAAATTTTGATTTGTAGCTCTAAGATAAGACACATTGGTTTCCATGTTATCCAAAGAGAAATCCTTTCTAGCATGTTAAATACAAATAATCAGGGGAAAAATTTGTGGTCTTTGATATAAAGAAAAACCATCTTACCATAATTCCATAGTTGCATTTGAGGAGTAAAGTCCTTCCTATTCTAATAAGAATTTAATTGGTCTTTAATAGCAAATCACAAGGTAAAAGTGGTATTCTTTGTCATATTTGAGCTCTAGATCTCATGCCTCTAATATCATACTATTGTTCATCTATCTATAAGGATGGTTGATAACACATTAACTAGATATTCTATAGAGTATTTGATCAAATTAGAGGAGTAAAAGTGAGAGACAAAATTCAATCCCATGTCCTCCCCATTCTTATCCTCCAAACCAACTACCATGTCGTAGATGCTTCAATGGAATAGTAGCCAATACCATTAAAATGAATGATGTAATCTTCAAAAAAAAAACTTTTCATCACCTTCACAAGTAGCATTTAGTGATCCTCAAAATCATGCTAATAGAGAGCAAGCACCTTTGCTTCTCTCCTATTAACTATAATGTAATCCCTACCATTTGTAAAGAGATATGGCCCTCATCCTTTAAGGAGTATTTTACACAATCTTCCCTACTTGGGTTCCAATCCAAAGTGACTGGGAAGAACAACGCAACATTTTTTCAAAAGTTTGTGTGTTGTTATCATTTTGAAAGAGATTGAGCATAGAAATTTTCTAATTCTTTGAAGCATGGATTTTAGAGTTAAAAAAACTCCTATATATTTATAAAGCATTTCTCAAGGAAAACTCACTGTAAACTAACAAGGTTATTTTCCAATGCTTTTGAAAGGATGAAGCAAGAATATAAAGTAAATATTTCCTATCTCTCGGGAAACAAATATTGGAATAATTTGAAGAATAATTCATCCTAAAATTTGGAATAAAAGTTAGAGGCTTCAAAGAATATTTTTACATAACCAAGTGAGCTAGCTCTATACCTACTATGATATCCAGTTGAAATTCGTAATTTTTTTTATAATGAATAGAAGCAATCGATCCACTCAAATATTATACAAACAGTATAAAAGTATGAAATAAAGGAAAAGAGAGAGATAGAGAGATGCTCGCAGGCACCATAAATAATCATTATATTTTTCATATATAGGATTCACAATACTCTGATAATCATTTTATTATTATAGTTCATGAAACTATATTCTATTGAAGAATTTTCTCAAATTAATCACATGTATTTATATGGTTTCAATATTTGTAAATCTAGTTATGATTAAAATCATGATATAATGAGACCGTATATTATTGAGGCTTTATCATATGATTTACATATCTTGTATATGCTTCAATGTTTTTGCATATCTACTAATCACTGTAATCCGTAATGTAACACCTATTAGTTTTGAATTCCAAAGTGTCAATTTAGGATAAACATCAATATTTATTACTTCTAATTATTTTCCTTGGAAGAACTTTTGGTCACTTGATGCTTCCCCTATGGAATAAACATACTATTTAGCTAGTAGTCCAAAGTAAGATTTAGATTTTAAAAATTATATATAATATCAGACATATATTTTTTGTTAATGAAGATGACTTCTTTATCATGCCAAATTTTTAAACTTCTTTATTTTAATTAAATTGGGGTAACTTTCATGTATCATTCCATGTTTTTCCCAAAGATAATTTGGTATGATGTATGCTAAAAAAAATAATAGTTTGATTCTTCACTAGATATTCATGCTCAACAACATGATATATTCCGATATATTCCCATATTGGCTGACCCTTATCTTGGGAGTAGATGAGAGGGTCTCTAGATTTATCAACTTTTAAAAGAAAGGCTTGAGAAGAATCCTTCTAATTACAATCATCAGAGAGTGGGTTGAACATCTTTAAGAAGGGTTTAAAACAACTTGAGTGGTAGACAATCTATAAAATATTGAGGTACTTATTAAAAGAAAATAATATTAGAATCTAAAATTGAAACATCCAAATCATACTTACCATCTACTTCAACATCTATTGGAACCCTATATGTCTTAGAAGGATTAAGATCATCGTTTCTAGAGTAAAAAACTAATAATGTTGGAAAGGATGTTGCCTCAATAGGAGATAAATTATTAGGCTCTACTATAGAATCTTCAATAGAGGTTGAAGATTCAAAGACAATTAAAATGATACCAATAAGAATCTTTTAAGGAATTGTTAGAACATCTAGATAAACTAGAGGATCTTTCTCAAAATTAATAGGAGGATATCCCAAAGGAGCTATTAGAACAACCTCATTGGAATTCAAATCTCGTCAAATAAATACCTCCCATATATTAGTATCATAGAGATGGTATTCCTTGGAGGTATCCAAATACATCATAATAATGCATCTATAAATCTTGCATGTCTTTTACTCTCAAGTATTATTGGGTATATGAGCTAATGTTGTGGATCCAAATATACAAAAGTAGGATATATCAAGCTTGTTGCATTTCTATATCTCAAGAGTCATTTCCTACATATCTAGGGTTAAAATTTGGTTAATGATGTATGTTGCATAAATGATTTCTTCATCTTTAAACTTGGTCTCCATCCCCTTAGCATGCAACATATATCAATTATTTCCCATAGTCACCATATTCTTCTACTTTGCTACCACATTTTTCTTTGAAGTGTAATGAAAGTCCTATGAAAGGTAATACAATTAAGAAACAGTAAATCTAAAACATTTTGTTCTTATGTTGACTTTCTTTATATATTCTAGGAAACTTGATCTTTTATTCAAACGAATTATCCACTAGTGCCTTCAATTCCTTGAAGTTTCCAAAAATTTTAACATCGGTACAAATAGTATACAACCATACGTACTAGGAGAAATCATAAATAAAAATAGAAAAACTACCTATCCTTAAAGAGAGGTGGTGTACCCATGGGTCCACAATTATCACTACGAATGAGCTCCAAGGGTCATGTGGCATGCTTATCTGTCCCTTATATATACTCTATTTTAGATTCTTGGAATGAAAATGACTCTTTGATAACAACATATATGTAAGATAATACAAGCAACAACTTTAATTAATGATAACTATGAAGGGTCTCCTCAATTATATGATTTTTCTTCTATACAAAATCAAGTTTAAAAAAATATTTGTATCTTATTATAAGACAATGATGATTTCCAAACTAACAAATCAAGTATGTCATGACCCTCGGAAGACTTTTCATTTTTATGGATTCATATTTTGATATGCTATATTTTTGTATGAAATGATTAACTATTTTCATTTTGTTATGCAAAACACTTATCTCTTATGTAAAAATGATATGTGAATATTATTACTTGGATGTATGATAATTGCATGCTTAGTCTTGTGAATATGCATTTAATGTGAGAATAAGGTGCTGCTAATGAAGTGCACTTTTGCAGGTCCAGGTTCCTTTAGAATGGCAAAAAGAACTAACCACCAAGAAAATGATACCTTGGAGGAATAATGTGATGGGACTTATTATCGAAACATTTATGAAGGCAACATAGATGGATGTCCCCTTTCATGAAGATGCATATCATAAATAGCATAAGATAAATAAATTTCAAATTAAGTTGTGCTTGGGTTATTGCATACTAATTTGATTATGATGGAATATAATTAGGAATAAAAGCAGTGTTTCATATATGTTGTATATTGTTTGTTTTTATTATCTTTTTATAAAAAGGTATTCTCTTTTTTTGAACGGTGAATGTTTTATTTTGGAATCTCTTTGCATTAATGAAAGATAACTTGATCTTAGTGGTGGTAAATATTTTTATACATCAATGCTTAGCTTAGTGCTTACGAGATGTCTTCTTCAGATTGGATGTGCTATGTGATGAATAGTAGTAAGTGCATGACGGAGAACTCATCAAGAAATAGGTTGATGGAAGTATGGTCTGACATTCTTGGAAGAAGGAAAAGGATAGAAATAGTTTGGAAGGATGAGGAGAGTGGTTTTTTTTATTGGTGTAAATTTGGATAAGGAAGAACAGAAGGAAACATTGGAAAAACATCGATGCTAGTTGGTTTGCTCTCAAAATCTATGACCAGGGCTATCCGTGTGAAACACGAACACTGCATTTCTTGAGTAAAGGTTTTGCTTCATAAGGTGCACTTCTTTCCTATAATTGAACATGATTTAAGTGTGTTTGTTTCGTGTAAGCTTAATGTAGATAACCATTGATATCTATTATTTTTTCTTTGGTTCATTTGCTTTTAAAAAATAAATGTTGTGCTTGATTACGTTTTTTATAGGCATCTGACTTATATTTCTAGGAAAGAAAAGCTTTAGGATACCCTACAATATTCAGACAAAACTAAATGAAAGCCCTACCATTTGCAAAGATACACACCCCTCCTCCTTGCAGGAGGATTCTATACAATCTTCTCTACTTGGGGTCCAATCCAAAGTGAATGAGAAGGAAAAGATAACATTTTGAATTCAAAATATTATGTGTTGTTATTTTTTTGAGAGATACTGAGCATATCAATTTTTTGTTTCTTTGAAGCATGGATTTCAAAGTAATAAAAACAAGCTCCTATAAATTTATAAAATATTTCTTAGGGAAACCTAACAAGTTCTTTTTTAAATCTTTTGAAATGATGAAGCAAGAATATAAAGTAAATATTTCTTATCTCTTGGAAAAAAAATATTGGAATACTTTGAAGGAAAATTCATCCTAAAATTTGGAAGAAAAATTAGAGGCTTCAAAGAATATTTCTACATAACCAAGTGAGCCAACTCCATACTTGCTCTACTACAAAGTTGAAATTCACAATATTTTTAAAAATTAAATAAAATTAATTCATCCACTCAAATATTATACAAAAATGAAAAGAGACACATAGAGAGGCACTGATAGGCACCATAAATAATCATTATATTATTCATAGATAGGATTCGCAATACTCTAATAATAATTTTATTATTACTCCATGAGCCAATATGTTTTGATGTGTTGAGGTGTAAGTGTTGTTCATTAGACCATATCTTGTTGAAGAATTTTCTCAAACGAATCACATCTAATATATGATTTCAATATTTATGGATCAACTCACATTGGATTGTTCTCATCATCTTGCTAATTTTCTTGTTGTGGATATGCCTGGTTGAGGCTGTTGTTTGTTGGGTATATTTGATTAGATGCTCGGTGGTTTTGGAGGCATCTTTCTTCTAACCCTTGTAAGGGTTTTTGTTTTGGGATTCTGCGTTTCTTGTATGGTTTTATTGATTCAATAAATTTTTACCAACAAAAACAAATCTAGTAATGATTGCAATCATGAGATAATAAGACCATATCTTATTGAGGCATTTTATCATACTATTTACATATCTTTTATATGCTTCAACATTTCTTCTATCCAATAATGACTATAATAGGGAAGGCAACACTTGTTGATTTTGAATTGTAAAGTGCCAATGTAGGATAAATGCCAATATAAGCCATAACATATTATTGTACCCTGTAAGCATGTGATGGAATCCCTAGGCTAAGCTTGTATATCAGACACATTAGTTGAACCAACAATTAAATTTGAGTCATCCTATAAAATTATCAAAGAAAATTGTACTACCAATGGGGAGAAGATTAGATGTAGAAAAATCAATATTCAAAACCAATAAGAAGCATTATCTACAATTTCAGTAGAGTTTGATAGATAACCTGTCAAATTATTTGTTCTTGTTTTATCCTTTACCATGCACATGATGTTATGTAGGAGAGGAAATTATTCTTTAGGTGGAAATTTATTATAATTATGGGATGAGATAGTAAACCTCAACTCTTAATATTTATTTGAAATAAAAAATATTATTAAATTAAATAAATAGTTATATAAGTTATAATGAGTAACTTATATTATTATAAAAAAATATTTTTAAGACATATGATGTGCATATTAAGAAATATTCAACACACATTTATGATAGGATTATATATTCCTGTACATTCACTTGAATTTTGAGGAAGAAACTTAGTATTTAGTTGAAGTTATACCATGTAATTTTAATAAAAGCAATTTTAACTATAAACCCTTATTCCCTATGTATTTTCTCTTCAAGATTCACATATATCAAAGGATTTCAAACAAAAATCATAACCCACAAAGACATTTTCTACCTTTTAAGTCTCTTCAATGACTAAAACTTTTAAAAGCTACCTTTATAGAAATGTTACATTGCTAAAAGCTACCCAATTATGTTAGCATAGTTTTGTCCTTAGATTCCATTAAACCACTACAAACATCTATAATATCATCTCAAAAGTTATTCCTTAAATAACTTGATTCATAACATGCAAGTTTCTCATTGTCAATTTAAATAATTAAGTAAATTTTTTTTATTTTAATTAAAATATTTTAAAGGTCTAAGGTGTAGATCATTTGATTTGACCAACCACCCTAAGGGGTGGAGGTCCAAGGTTCAAATCTCGGGCCTCGTCAGAGTGAACGCTTGTTCCTAGTGCTTTCATTGATGTAAACGGTTTAAAATGATTGTAGCATGGTGGTTATATAGGTGGACTGTGTGAAGAACTATGTGGTGGATTTCGAGGTAGACAACGTAGAATACTGTGGTGGCCATAAAAGTCGAACAACCTGTCGGATTCGTTGCAGCTACTGATTCTACCATGTAGATTTAAAAAAATATATATTTTTTAAAATTCAAGGCAATCAAACTTTTAAAGCCTCAATTCCAAAGATTATAGAAGGATTAAAAATTATAGACTTAACTTAAGAATTTAATGCTAGTATAATAATCAAAGTCCAAATTTATACAAATGATTATTCAAACATATTTGCATATAGTTCCAATTTTTAAATAACATCAATGAACTTTTATGAAAATCATAATTAGATATGACTTATTGCATATATAAAATTTTATAATATAAAATTATTAGTTTTTAAAAAAATTAGTGTTAGTCAAATTTTGCATATAATATACTAATTTTTTTTTGCATATAAATAAATAACTATTCTATATTATAAAAAATTTCATCCTTTAAAATTTTTCTAACGTAACTTTTAAAAGTCATGCAAGTCAAATCATGTTTACTTTCTATGTTGAGTCTCAATTTGGGGAAAACACAAGACAAGGTGACTTTTATGAGAAGGTTGAGGCTGTTTCCTCATACACATTTGGGGTCTCCTTTTCTAGACTGTGTTTTAGTATGACTCGATCATTAGAGGCGAGGCTAAGGAAGGGGTATATTGCCCTTACCAACCTCTAAAACAATGTTTTCAACTAAATTTTCAAGACACTTAAAGATATACCTCTTTCACTCATTTGCCACACTTACCCGTTTGCATGGATGCAAATTTTGAGAAGCATTCAAGGGATGTAATCAAATTTATTTCTTTTCTTGTTAATGACTCCTAAGAAAGGCAGTCAAAATGCCTTAAAGGTTACTCTTATTATAAATCGTAACCTAGATACCATATATATCTTTTAAAGAAATCATATGAAGATCTTTAAGATCCGCTATAATTCCATAGAACCATCTACTTATATTTAGACTTGAAATATTATTTTTAATAAAGTGCTTATAAAAATTCAGCCTAATCATATTATAATTTAAACACGTACTTTTAAAAAAAATAAAATATTATTATTTTAACTATAATATCATTCTATAACACTTATTTTTAATTAAAATAAAATCAAAGATCCACTAAATCTTAATCTTAAATATTATATTATGTTTTTTTATTTTTTATTTTTAACTCTAACTACATCATTTTTAATTTTTTTTAACTTTTAACTAAAATGCTGAGCAACAATAATGATATTAATCTATAGTCTTTATCCAAATGAAATCAAACAACAAAAGTCTTATACGGAAAGTTTTAAAACCACTTTGTAAGTCTTACACTGAAAGTTTTAAAAATCCATCGTTGACTTAAAAGACTAAAACTTATATAAATAGCATCATCTTTGCTATAAATATAAAACAAATGTATAAAAAATTCAAAAGTTTTAACATTTAACAATATAATATGCGAATATTTACGACGAAAACAATATTAATATAACGCCCCTCGGAGGTAGTGACGTTCATGCTGCTTCTATAGGTCACCAGGCAACCATTTAGATTAGTATCTTATTTCCCAAGTTTCCGACCTAATATATATATGTACTTATTGCTATTTTAAAGTAAATAGCCTTAAAAAAAGATTCCACGTGATTTTACGTGAATTGACGCGCCGCGAACGGAGGAATTGACCATTGAATACGTTCCATCAACTACCTGTCCCTCTGACCCCAACCCAAATTAAATATAAAATATAAAATTTAAAATACACCATATGCTATAATTTAATGTACCACTTACTCGAAATCACCGCCCCACAGTTCAAAAGATATTGGTCCACTTGCATTAATAAACACTATTTTAATTTTAATAGATTCACGGTAAAGACAATAACCTTAAGGTTATAAAAATAATTAAAGAGAGAAGTATCCAATAAGTGAAGTAATTGAAACACAAGATACCATACCTCCTATTCTGTCCTCCTTACAGACCCACTCTGCAATAAGTATTCTCCGACCTTTGATAACCCTGGTCCATTAATCAGTAGCGAGCAGGGTTGTTCTATAGTTTTATATTCGGGTCTTTCATACCCACTCTACGATACCTATAAATAATAAGTAAAGAGATAGTTACAATTATTATTTGTGATTTAAATTTTGTTAAAATGTTTATTTAGGTTTTTTTTTTTTAAATAATAAGGTTATTTTATACGTATAGGACATTTAATTATAGACTTACTTTTACTTACACATAATTTTTTATTAACTTTTATATAAAACACAAGATATATAACAACAATAAAAGTGTCTTATATATACATAAATTTATATAAAAGGTTGTAGAAGTCATAATATGCAAACAATACAAAATTGAATATGAATGGAAAACTTACAATTATTAATATTTTTTTTTTTGAAAAAAAATTAGATTATATTATATCATTAACCGGAACATTACAATATTTTGGTGTTAGCATTGTTCACCAGCTAAAAAACAAAATGAGGTGGATGAGGAGTAAAGCATCCATAATTGAATATACATAAGAATAGAAGCTAATATCAACAAAAAAACCTATAGTTATATCTTGCTGCAATACACCAGATATTAGCATTATTAGCATTCATTTGTGGGAGAGTTTGTTATATGAAACAATTCTAGGCATATCTTCTGTGCTATCTTATGTAGTCTTCAAAGAGGAAAAAGAAGTAATCATCAGTAAAATGAGATTTAAGAGCATGTTTATCCCCAGGAAGCTTAATACCCTTAAGGAGGCCATCATAATGAGCCTTATGAAGAAGATAACCAAGAGCATCGACAACAAAAACATACAAAAAAAGAACAAGGGGGCAACCTTGTCTGATAAACCGTTGAAGAAGGAAGGAGGGGGAAAGAGCTCCATTAACCTGAATACAAGTTGAAGCATCACCAAAAAGCATACCAATTTGATTACAAAATTTTGGGCCAAAATCAAGCCAAGAAAGCATACTTAGAATAAAATCTCATCTGATTCTATCATAAGCTTTGTCAAAATCTAACTTAACCAAGAGGGCATCTTGATTAGAATCAATATCCCATTGCGAAGTTTCCCAAGCCATCATCAGATTATCTAAAATATAACGAACTTTAAGAAAAGCAGATTTTTCAGGACGAATAATCGCTTGAGAAACAATTTTGATTTTTAAAGCTATAGCTTTAGTTATGATCTTATAAGAAACATTGAGACAATCACTTGAGCAACAATTTTGAATTTTAAAGCTATAGATTTAGCTATGATCTTGTAAGAAACATTGAAGAGGGTAATAGGTCGTACCTTTAGGAATAAGCTTGATAAGCCCTGCATTGATATAAGCTCCAAGGGACCTATTATGAAGAGCTTCCAAGTAAACATGATGAAGATCAGAGGAAAGAATATGCCAAATTTTTTTATAAAACTCCACTGGAAGCCCATCCAAGCCTGGATAAATTGAAAAGGTTCAATAATGTTATTATTTTGAATTCCATCAAATAAATATACTATATATCAAGTTACAATTACTAATGCCCTCTCTTACCAAGAAGAGACTTGGGTTCAAACCTTGGAGGTACCAATTTGCAAAGGTAGTAGTCATCACAAAATGCATGCAATAGAAATATGTAAAGAGGTGTTTTCTCTAGGACACTCCTACAAACAAAGACCAAGCTTTTAAAATGACAATGGATCTTCATACGTAAAAGAAAATAAAAGAGAGAGAAAAATATGAGTATCTCAAACTCCTATGTCTATGTTATTAGCTTCTTATCATCATTTTCATTAAAAGATATATTTTTACTCAATTACTTGCTTTTCTAAAATTTGAATTTTGCAAAACACAAATTAACATCATGATTGGTTAAACTATATACTGCTTGGTTTTATTAGATATAGATATACACTTCTTAGATATTGCCTCCAATAATTTTCAATGGACATAAAAAATAATAATATAAATTTTTATGCAATCCCCACATATATTTTTCTTAATAGCATTAATAATAATTTGTGAACCTCTTTAATTGAACTATATCTCCTTCACTTTTCAATGGCAATTTTGATCCTTGTCAGAATTGCCCTAGCTTTTCCATAATTATTAATTGATGTTCCATATGATTCCAAGTCAATAAGGATAAATTGAACTACACTGAAGTGCCCTAGCCTTTGCATAATTATTAATTGAAAATCCATATGACTCTAAGTCAATAAGGATAATTTTAACTTTATTTCCTTCATTTTTCAATGGTAATTTTGATCCTTCTAAGAAGTGCCCTAGCCTTTGCATGATTATTAAACAATTCTAAGTCAATAAGGATAGATTGAACTATATTTTGTTCATTTTTTAATGGTAATTTTGATCCTTGTAAGAAGTGCCATAGCATTTGCATAATTATTAATTAAAGTTCCATATGATTCTAAGTTAATAAGGATATTTTTGGATTTATTTTCTTTAGTTTTCAATGGCAATTTTTTTCCTAGTAAGAAGTGCTCTAGCATTTGCATGACTATTAATTGAAGTTCCATATGATTCTAAGTAAATAAGAAAATTTTAACTTTATTTCCTTCATTTTTCAATGGTAATTGTGATACGTGTAAGAAGTGCTCTAGCCTTTGCATAGTTATTAATTGAAGTTCCATATTATTTTTATTAGATGAAAGAATATGTTTTGAAAGAATCCCTAAACATTTTACATATTTACAACAAGGACATCAAGAAGAAGTCCTAAAACAATCTGAATAAGGAATAAAAATAAAGGAATAATAGGGAGAGGGCCCAATAAAATGACAAAACATAGAAAGAATTGATAAAGTAGTAGGACATAGATAAACAGGGCCAACCCAGTTACTCTATTTCTTCTTCGAACAACTCCACTTCCTCCTCTAATTTGGTTTGATTATTTTGAAAGTATCTCATCATCTAGGTGACTTCATCAACAAACATCATAGATATTTTAATAGTTCTTCTAAGAGATATGAGAAGATCCTTAGTAGTCTTCATTGTACTTTTAGGAGTCTTGAGAGGATCTAAGGCCCTTTACTTTTCATAGCCATAAGTTCTAGCTTGGGCCCTCGATTTCTTCCTTGGAGAGGGAGTAGAGTCCCCAGAGCTCTTTGAATCATGAATTACATGAGTGGATTTCTCAACTGTAACTACTTTTGACCTTAACCATTTCAAATATCTTGTTGTTTCCTCCTTACCTTTAGGAGTCCTCTGGTCCTCAGCTTTATTTATAGCATCCTTATTAGATTCTCCCTCATCCTTAAAAGGAAAGTATTTGTCTTCCTCAAGCATGCATTCAGAAGAGATCAAAGGAGTTCTAAGCTCCTTGTTCTTAAATTTCTTTGGTAAATTTTATTTTTCTCCATTTTTGACTAGTTTCCAAGTATACCTAAACTACTCATTTCCACCTTATCTCCTTTCATGACCACATTCTCGAATATAATATTCATTAGGACTTGATGAAGAGGGGTGTTATAGCTGCCTTTATGAACATGCATCACTATTATTTCAATCTATTTGAATAATAAAGTTGACACATTCATCATTTTACTCTGGTGTAAATGATTTAAAAATGATAAGTTGAAGCTTCGCACAATTGCAAAGTGATTTTCAAGAGTAAAATATTCCATTACCATCAGAGTCACTCTTCCCCATGATGCCTTGAGAAAATCCTACAGATATCCATTTTGACAATTCTTTGGATGTTTTCCTTTGCTCCTAAAGAGATTGAGCTCCTTTGCTAGGGAGTGTTTCTCCTTGTTAACACATTCACTAGAAATGGGGAGACAAAAGAAATAAAAAATAAAGGGTATAGATATGGTGAAATCAATTTTCTTCACCTTGATTTTCCCATTATTCGAGGTAAAAGTAATATGCTTGAAGAATTTTGGATCAAACCCATTGATTTTTTTTAGAATATTAAACAATCCTCCTTTCTCAAATATTTGCAAAACTTCAACATCAAGAGTTAGGGATTTCAATTCCTCTATTTTTAGATCTTCTGCTTCAATCATAGGCCATCACCTAGAAGCTTCTTTAGTAAATGATGAATGTGTAATCAAATCTCATCTACTATCTTGAGAAGATATCTACAACTAAAATGAGGGAGGTTATGATCTTAAAAATAAGACACTCCACCAATAGGTGAAGAGAGAAGGTTTAAATTTAAGCGAGCAATCAAGGAGAAATATGAATATTTCATAGTTTTGAAGTAAACTGGAATAACGAGGACTGATGGATGATGTCAAGGTATGCTTTATATGCGACTTGGAAAATATGAGGCTTCATAGGAAACTACCACCTCATCTTTAGATTACAACACTTGCAAGACAAGAAATAAAAATAAATAAAAATTGGAGAAGGAAACTTACTCATGGCATGGACATGCTCAACATAAGAAGCAAGGAGGCACATTTTCTAAAGAATCCATTCTCCATAATGATGCCACGTGAAGAAAACCAAGACCAATAGAGTCTAAATCAACACCAAAATTAGCATGTTATCATGAGAAAGGACCATATGATTATAAGTCAATAAGGATAATTTTAACTTTATTTCCTTCATTTTCAATGATAATTTTTATCCTTGTAAGAAGTGCCCTAGCCTTTGCTTAATTTTTAATTTAAGTTCCATATGATTCTATTTCAATAAGAATAAATTTAACTATATTTCCTTCATGTTTCAATAGCAATTTTTATCTTAGTAAGAATTTATCTAGCCTTTGCTTGACTATTAATTGAAGTTCCATATGATTCTAAGTAAATAAGGATTTTTTTAATTTATTTCCTTCATTTTTCAAAGGCAATTTTGACCCTTGTAAGAAATTCCCTAGCCTTTACATAATTATTAATTGAAGTTCCATATTTTTTTTACTGGATGAAAGAAGAGGTTTTGAAAGGATCCCAAATCCTTTTACATATTTACAATAATGACATCAAGAAGAAGTCCTAAAACAAACTAAACAAGGAACAAAAGCAAAGGAAGAATCAGGAGAGGGTCCAATAAGATGACAAAGCATAGAAAGAATTGATAAAATAGTAGGACAAAGATAAATAGGGCCAACCCAGTTACTCTATTTCTTCTTCAAATAACTCCACTTCCTCCTCTAATTTGGTTTGATTATTTTGAAAGTACCTCATCATCTAGGTGACTTCATCAATGAACATCGTAGATATTTTAATAGATATTCTAAGAGATATGAGAAGATCCTTAGTAGTCTTCATTGCATTTTTAGGAGTCCTTAAAGGATCTAAGGCCCTTTACTTTTCATAGCCACATTTATAGATTGGGCCCTCAATTTCTTTCTTGGAGAGGGAGTAGAGTCCGTAGAGCTCTTTAAATCAAGAATTACATAAGTGGATTTCTCAACTTTAACTTCTTTTGACCTCAACCATTTCAAATATCTTGTTGTTTCCTCCTTGCCTTTAGGATTCCTTTGGTTATTAGCTTTATTCATAGCATCCTTATCATATTATCCCTTATGCTTAAAAGGAGAGTCTTTTTCTTCCTCAAGCATGCATTCAAAAGAGGACAAAGGATTTCTAAGCTCTTTGTTCTTAAATTTATTCGGTGAATTTTCATTTTTCTCCATTTTTGACTAGTTTCCAATTATACCTAAATTGATCATTTCCACCTTATCTCATTTCATGACCACATGCTCGAATATAATCTTCATTAGGACTTGATGAAGATTGGTGTTATAGTTACCTTTCTGAAAATACATCACTATTATTTCAATCAATTTGAATAAGAAAGTTGACACATTCATCATTTTTCTCTGATGCAAATGATTTAAAAAAAATAAGTTGAAACTTTGCACAATTGTAAAATGATTTTCAAAAGTAAAATCTTCCATTATCAGCAGAGCCACTCTGCCCCACATGCCTTGAGAGATTCCTACAGATATCTATTTTGACACTTCTTTGGATGTTCTACTTTTCTCCTCAAGATCTTGAGCTCCTTTGCTAGGGAGTGTTTCTCGTTGTTAACACATTCACTAGCAATGGAGAGACCAAAGACCTCAAAAATAATGGGTATAGATATGGTGAAATAAATCTCCTTCACCATGATTTTTCTATTATCCTAGGTAAGAGAAATATGCTTGGAGAGTTTTAGATCAAACCTATTGAATGCTTTTAGAAGACTAAACAATCCTCCTTTATCAAAGATTTTCAAAACTTCAATGTCAAGAGTTAGGGATTTCAATTCCACTCTTTTTAGGTCTTCTAATTCAATCAGAGGCCATATCCTATAAGCTTCTTTAGTCAATGATGAACGTTTAATAAAATCTCATATACTATCTTGAGAAGGTCTCTACAACTAAAATGAGGGAGGTTATGATCTTAAAAATAAGACACTCCAATAGGTGAAGAGAGAAGGTTTAACTTTAAGTGAGCAATCAATGAAAAATATGAACATTCCATAGTTATGAATAAAACTAGAATAATGAGGACTTATGGATGATTTCAAGACATGATTTACATGTGACTTGGAAAATATGAGGCTCCATAGGAAACTACCACCACATATTTATATTACAACCCTCATAAGACAAGAAAAAAAAATCAAAATTGGAGAAGGAAACTTACTCATGGCATGGGCATGCTCAACACAAGAAGCAAGAAGGCACATTTTCTAAAGAATCCATTCCCCACAATGATGCCACGTGAAGAAAACCAAGACCAATAGAGTTTAGATCAACACCAAAATTAGCATGTTATCATGAGAAATGACCATATGATTATAAGTCAATAAGGATAATTTTGACTTTATTTCCTTCATTTTCAATGATAATTTTGATCCTTGTAAGAATTTCCCTAGCATTTGCATAGTTATTAATTTAAGTTCCATATGATTCTAATTTAGTAAGAATAAATTTATCAATATTTCCTTCATTTTTATTAGCAATTTTTATCATAGTTAGAAGCGCTCTAGCCTTTGCATGACTATTAATTGAAGTTCCATATGATTCTAAGTAAATAAGGATGTATTTTACTTTATTTCCTTCATTTTTTAATGGCAATTTTGATCCTTGTAAGAAATGCCCTAGCCTTTGCATAATTATTAATTGAAATTCCATATTTTTTTTACAATATGAAAGAAGAGGTTTTGAAAGGATCCCCAAAACATTTACATATTTAAAATAAGGATATCAAGAATAATTCCTAAAACAAGCCGAACAAGGAACAAAGACAAAGGAAGAATAGGTAGAGGGCCCAATAAAATGACAAATCATAGAAAGAATTGAGAAAATAGTAGGACATAGATAAATAGGGCCAACCCAGTTACTCTATTTATTATTCAAACAACTTCACTTCATCATCTAAGTTGGTTTTATTATTTTGAAAGTACCTCATCATCTAGGTGACTTCATCAACGAACATCGTATACATTTTAATAGATCTTCTAAGAGATATGAGAAGATCCTTAGTAGTCTTAATTGCATTTTTAGGAGTCTTGAGAGGATCTAAGGTCCTTTACTTTTCATAGACACAGTTATAGCTTGGGCCCTTGATTTCTTCCTTGGAGAGGGAGTAGAGTCCCTAGAGATCTTCGAATCATGAATTACATGAGTGGATTTCTCAATTGAAACTGTTGCTGACCTTAACCATTTCAAATATCTTGTTGTTTCCTCCTTACCTTTAGCAGTCATATGGTTCTCAGTTTTATTCATAACATCCTATCATCTTCTCCCTTATCTTTAAAAGGAGAGTCTTTGTCTTCCTCAAGCATGCATTCAAAAGAGGTAAAAGGAGTTATAAGCTCCTTGTTCTTAAATTTATTCGGTAAATTTTTATTTTTATCCATTTTTGACTAGTTTCCAAGTATACCTAAACTACTCATTTCCACCTTATCTCCTTTCATGACCACATTCTTGAATATCATATTCATTAGTACTTGATGAAGAGGGGTGTTATATCTGCCTTTATGAACATGCATCACTATTCTTTCAATAGATTTGAATAATAAATTTGACACATTCATCATTTTACTCTGGTGTAAATGATTTAAAAATGATAAGTTGAAGCTTTGCACAATTGCAAAGTGATTTTCAAGAGTAAAATCTTCCATTACCATCAGAGTCACTCTTCCCGACGATGGCTTGAGAGATTCCTATAGATATCCATTTTGACAATTCTTTGGATGCTCTCCTTTGCTCCTAAAGAGCTTGAGATCCTTTGCTAGGGAGTGTTTCTCCTTGTTAACACATTCACTAGCAATGGGTAGACAAAAGATCTCAAAAATAAAGGGTATAGATATGGTGAAATAAATCCCCTTCACCTTGATTTTCCCATTATCCTAGGTAAAATCAATATGCTTGGAGAGTTTTGGATCAAACCCATTGAATGTTTTTAGAAGATTAAACAATCCTCCTTTCTCAAATATTTGCAAAACTTCATCGTCAAGAGTTAGGGATTTAAATTCCTCTCTTTTTAGATCTTCTACTTCAATCATAGGCCATCACCTAGAAGCTTATTTAGTAAATGATGAACGTGTAATCCACTCTCATCTACTATTTTGATAAGATCTCTACAACTAAAATGAGGGAGGTTATGATATTAAAAATAAGACACTCCACCAATAGGTGAATAGAGAAGGTTTAACTTTAAGCAAGCAATCAAGGAGAAATATGAATATTCCATAGTTATGAAGTAAATTGGAATAATGAGGACTAATGGATGATGTCAAGGTATGCTTTACATGCAATTTGAAAAATACGAGGATCCATAGGAAACTACCACCTCATATTTAGATTACAATCGTTGCAAGACAAGAAATAAATAATCAAAATTGGAGAAGATAACTTACTCAAGGTATGGACATGCTCAACACAAGAAGCAAGGAGTCATATTTTCTAAAGAAGCCATTCCCAAAAATGATGCCACGTGAAGAAAACTAAGACCAATAGAGTCCAAATCAACACAAAAATTAGCATGCTATCATGAGAAAGGACCATATGATTATAATTCAATAAGGATAATTTTGAATTTATTTCCTTCATTTTTCAATGACAATTTTGATCCTTGTAAGAAGTTCCCTAACCTTTGCATAATAATTAATTTAAGTTCCATATGATTCTAAGTTAATAAGGATATTTTTGGCTTTATTTCCTTCATTTTTCAATGGCAATTTTTATCCTAGTAAGAAGTGCTCTAGCATTTGCATGACTATTAATTGAAGTTCCATATGATTCTAAGTAAATAAGGATTTTTTAACTTTATTTCCTTCATTTTTCAATGGCAATTTTGATCCTTGTAAGAAGTGCCCTAGCCTCTGCATAATTATTAATTGAAGTTCCATATATTTTTTTAATAGATGAAAGAAGAGGTTTTGAAAGGATCCTTAAACGTTTTACATATTTACAACAAGGACATCAAGAAGAAGTCCTAAAACAATATGAACAAGGAACACAAACAAAGGAAGAATAGGGAGAAGGCCCAATAAGATGACAAAGTATAGAAAGAATTGAGAAAGAAGTAGGATGAAGATAAATAGGACCAACTTAGTTACTCTATTTCTTCTTCAAACAACTCCACTTCCTCCTCTAAGTTGGTTTTATTATTTTAAAATTATCTCATAATCTAGGTGACTTCATCAACGAACATTGTAGATATTTTAATAGATATTAAAATATATGAGAAGATCCTTAGTAGTCTTCATTGCATTTTTATGAGTCTTGAGAGGATCTAAGGCCCTTTAATTTTCATAGCCACAATTCTTTCTTGGGCCCTCAATTTCTTCCTTGGAGAGGGAGTAGAGTCCCCAAAGCTCTTCAAATCAGGAATTACATGAGTGGATTTCTCAACTTTAACTACTTTTGACCTCAACCATTTCAAATATCTTGTTGTTTCCTCCTTGCCTTTAGGAGTCCTCTAGTTCTCAGCTTTATTCATAGCATCCTTATCATATTCTCACTTATCCTAAAAATGAGTCTTTTTATTTCTAAAGCATGCATTCAGAATAGGTCAAAGGAGTTATAAGATCCTTGTTCTTAAATTTATCGGGGTAATTTTACTATTTCTCCATTTTTGACAAGTTTCCATGTATACCTAAATTGATCATTTTCACCTTATCTCCTTTCATGACCACATACTCAAATATAATCTTCATTAGGTCTTGATGAAGAGGGGTGTTATAGTTACCTTTTTGAATATGCATCATTGTTATTTCAATTGATTTGAATACGAAAGATGACACATTCATCATTTTATATGATGCAAATGGTTTAAAAATGATAAGTGGAAACTTCACACAATTGCAAAGTTATTTTCAAGAGTAAAATATTCCATTACCACCAGAGCCACTCTACCCCACAATGCCTTGAGATATTTCTAGAGATATACATTTTGACACTTCTTTGGGTGTTCTCTGTTTCTCCTGAAGAGCTTGAGCTCCTTTTCTAGGGAGTGTTTCTCCTTGCTAACACATTCACTAGCAATGGGTAGACTAGAGACCTAAAAAATAATGGGTATAGATAAGATGAAATCAGCCCCCTTCTCCTTTATTTTCTCATTATACTAAGGTAAAATCAATATGTTTGGAGAGTTTTGGATCAAACCCATTGATTTTTTTTAGAAAAAATAAACAATCCTCCTTTCTAAAATATTTGCAAAACCTCATCATCTAGAGTTAGGGATTTTAGTTCCACTCTTTTTAGGTCTTCTACTTCAATTAGAGGCCATCGCGTAGAATCTTCTTTAGTCAATGATGAATGTGTAACCCAATATCATCTACTATCTTGAGAATATCTCTAAAAATAAAATTAAGAAGGTTGTGATCTTAAAAACAAGGTGCTCCACCAATAGGAGAAGAGAAAAGGTCTAACTTTAAGCGAGCGATAAAGTAGAAATATAAACATGCCATAATTATGAAGTAAACTGGAATAAGGACTGATGGATGATGTCAAGTCATGCTTTACACACACTTGGAAAATATGAGGCTCTATAAGAAACTACCACCTCATCTCTAGATTACAGTCCTCACAAGAAAATAAATAAAAAATCAAAATTGGAGAAGGAAACTAACTCATGGTATGGATGTGCCCAACACAAGAAGCAAGGAGGTACATTTTATAAATACACCATTCCCCACAATAATGCCATGTGAAGAAAACCAAGACCAATAGATTCCAGATAAAAACCAAAATTACCATGCTATCATGAGAAAGGACCATATGATTATAAGTCAATAAGGATAATTTTGACTTTATTTCGTTCATTTTCAATGATAATGTTGATCCTTATAAGAAGTTCCCTAGCCTTTGCATAATTATTAATTTAATTTCCATATGATTCTTAGTTAATAAGAATAAATTGAACTATATTTTCTTCATTTTTAAATAAATAGGTTTTATCCTAGTAAGAAGTGTTGTAGCCTTTGCATAACTATTACTTGAAGTTCCATATGATTCTAATCAAATAAGGATTTTTTTACTTTATTTCCTTTATTTTTCAATGGTAATTTTGATCCTTGTAATAATTGCCCTAGCCTTTGCATAGTTATTAATTGAAGTTCCATATTAATTTTACTAGATGCAAGAAGAGGTTTTGAAAGGATCCTTAAACATTTTTACATATTTACAACAAGGACATCAAGAAGAAGTTCTAAAACAAGCCAAACAAGGAACAAAAACAAAGGAAGAATAGGAAGAGGGCCCAAAAAAATGACAAAGCATAGCAACAATTGAGAAAATAGTAGCATAGAGATAAAAAGGCCAACCCAGTTACTCTATTTCTTCTTCAAACAAATCCACTTCCTCCTCTAGGTTGGTTTGATTATTTTGAAAGTACCTCATCATCTAGGTGACTTCATCAACGAACATCATAGACATTTTAATAGATATTCTAAGATATATGAGAAGATACTTAATAGTATTCATTGCAATTTTAGGAGTCTTGAGATGATATAAGGCCCTTTAATTTTCATAGCCACATTTCTATCTTGGGCCCTCAATTTATTTCTTGGAGAGGGAGTATAGTCCCTAGATATCTTCGAATCAAGAATTATATGAGTGGATTTGTCAACTTTAACTACTTTTAACCTCAATGATTTTAAATATCTCGTTGTTTCCTTATTTTCTTTAGAAGTCCTCTGGTTCTTAGCTTTATTCATAACATCCTTATAAAATTCTCCCTTATCCTTAAAATGAGATTCTTTGTCTTCCTCAAGCATGCATTCAGAAGAGGTCAAAGGAGTTCTAAGCTCCTTGTTCTTAAATTTCTTTGATAATTTTTCCTTTTTCTCTATTTTTGACTAGTTCCCAAGTATACCTAAACTAAACATTTCCACCTTATCTCCTTTCATGACCATATGCTCAAATATCACCTTCATTAGGACTTGATGAAGAGGGTTTTTATAGTATCCTTTCTAAATATGCATCATTGTTCTTTCAATCGACATGACAAATTCATCATTTTTCTCTGATGAAAATGATTTAAAAATGATAAGTTGAAACTTCACACAATTGGAAAGTGATTTTCAAGAGTAAAATATTCCATTACCTCTAGAGCCACTCTACACCATGATGCCTTGAGATATTCCTACAGATATCCATTTTGACACTTCTTTGGATGTTCTCCTTTGCTCCTAAAGAGCTTGAGCTCCTTTTTTAGGGAGTGTTTCTCCTTGTTAACACATTCAAATGCAATGGGGAGACCAGAGACCTCAAAAATAAGGGGTATAGTTATGGTGAAATCAATACCCTTCACATTGATTTTCTCATTATCATAGGTAAAAGAAATATGCTTGGAGAGTTTTGGATCAAACCCATTGAATATTTTTAGAAGATTAAACAATCCTCCTTTATCAAATATTTGCAAAAATTCATCGTCAAGAGTTAGGGATTTTAATTCCACTCTTTTTAGGTCTTCTACTTCAATCATAGGCCATAGCCTAGAATATTCATTAGTCAATGATGAACATGTAATCCAATATCATCTACTATGCTGAGATGATCTCTACAACTAAAATGAGGGAGGTTGTGATCTTAAAAGCAAGACACTCCACCAATAGGTGAAGAGAGAAGGTTTAACTTTAAGTAAGGAATCAAGAAGAAATACGAACATTCTATTGTTATAAAGTAAACTAGAAAAATGAGGACTTATGGATGATGTCAGGGTATGCTTTACACATGACTTGAAAAATATGAGGTTCCATAGGAAACTACCACCTCATCTCTAGATTACAGTCCTCGCAAGACAATAAATAAAAAAATAAAAATTGGAGAAGGAAACTTACTCATGGCATGGCTATGCTCAACACAAGAAGCAAGGAGGCACATTTTCTAAAGAATCCATTCCTCATAATGTTACCACATGAAGAAAACCAAGACCAATAGAGTCAAGATCAACACCAAAATTAGAATGCTATCATGAGAAACGACCGTGTGATTATAAGTCAATAAGGATAATTTTGACTTTATTTCCTTCATTTTAAATGACAATTTTGATCCTTGTAAGAATTTCCCTAGCCTTTGCATAATTTTAATTTAAGTTCCCTATGATTCTAAGTCAATAAGAATAAATTGAACTATATTTCCTTCATTTTTCAACAATAGGTTTTATCCTGGTAAGAATTTCTCAAGCCTTTGCATGAATATTAATTGAAGTTCCATATGATTCTAAGTAAATAAGTATTTTTTAACTCTATTTCCTTCATTTTTCAATGGTAGTTCTGATCCTTGTAAGAAGTGCCCTAGCCTTTGCATAATTATTAACTGAAGTTCCATATTTTTTTTACTAGATAAAAGAAGAGGTTTTGAAAGGATACCCAAACCTTTTACATATTTACAATAATGAAATCAAGAAGAAGTCCTAAAACAAGCTGAAAAAGGAAAAAAAATAAAGGAATAATAGGGAGAAGGCCCAACAAGATGACAAATCATACAAAGAATTGAGAAAATAGTAGGATAGAGATAAATAGGACCAACCCAATTACTCTATTTCTTATTCGAACAACTCCACTTCCTCCTCTAAGTTGTTTTGATTATTTTGAAAGTATATCATCATCTAGGTGACTTCATCAATGAACATCATAGATATTTTAAAAGTTCTTCTAAGAGATATGAGAAGATCCTTAGTAGTATTCAATGCATTTTTAGGAGTCTTTAGAGGATATAAGACCCTTTACTTTTCATAGCCATAGTTATAGCTTGGGTCCTGGATTTCTTCCTTGGATAGAGATTAGAGTCTCCAAAGCTCTTCGAATTAGGAATTACATGAGTGGATTTCTCAACTTTAACTATTTTTTACCTCAACCATTTCAAATATCTTATTGTTTCCTCCTTGCCTTTAGGAGTCCTCTTGTTGTCAGCTTTATTCATAGCATCCTTATCATATTCTCCCTTGTCCTTGAAAGAAGAGTATTTGTCTTCCTCAAGCATGCATTCATAATAGGTCAAAGGAGTTCTAAGCTTCTTGTTCTTAAATTTCTCAAGGGATTTTTTTTTTTCCATTTTTGACAAGTTCCCAAGTATACCTAAATTAATCATTTCCACCTTATCACCTTTCACGACCACATGCTCAAATATCACCTTCATTAGGCCTTGATGAAGAGGGGTGTTATAGTTACCTTTTTGAAACTACATAACTGTTCTTTCAATCAATTTGAATACAAAAGCTAACACATTCATCAATTTTCTCTAATGCAAATGGCTTAAAAATGATAAGTGGAAACTTCACACAATTGCAAAGTGATTTTCAAGAGTAAAATCTTCCATTACCACCAGAGCCACTCTACCCTACTATGCCTTGAGAGATTCCTATAGATATCCATTTTTAAACTTCTCTAGATGTTCTCCTTTTCTCCTTAATAGCTTTAGCTCCTTTGCTAGGGAGTGTTTCTCCTTGTTAACACATTCACTAGCAATGGGGAGACCAGAGTCCTCAAAAATAAGGGGTATAGATATGGTGAAATCAATCCCATTCTCCTTGATTTTCCCATTATACCAGGTAAAAACAATATGCTTGGAGATTTTTGGATCAAACCCATTAAATTTTTTTAGAATATTAAACAATCCTCATTTCTAAAATATTTACAAAACTTCATCATCTAGAGTTAGGGATTTTAGTTCCACTATTTTTAGGTCTTCTACTTCAATCAGAGGCCATAGCATAGAATATTTAGTCAATGATGAATGTATAATCCAATATCATCTACTATCCTGAGAAGATATCTAAAACTAAAATGAAGGAGTTTGTGATCTTAAAAATAAGACGCTCCACCAATAGGAGAAGAGAGAAGGTCTAAATTTAAGTGATCAACCAAGAAGAAATACGAACATTCCATAATTATGAAGTAAACTGGAATAAGGAGGACTGATGGATGATTTCAAGGCATGCTTCACACATATTTGGAAAATATGAGGCTACATAAGAAACAACCACCTCATCTCTAGATTACAGTCCTCACAAGACAAGAAATAAAAAATCAAAATTGGTTAAGAAAACTTACTCATGGCATGGATATCTTCAACACAAGAAGCAAGGAGGCACATTTTCTAAATATGCCATTCCCCACAATTATGCCACGTGAAGAAAACCAAGACCAATAGAGTCCATATCAACACCAAAATTAGCATGCTATCATGAAAATGACCATATGATTATAAGTCAATAAGGATAATTTTAACTTTATTTCCTTCATTTCTGATGATAATTTTGATCCTTGTAAGAAATTCCCTAGACTTTGCATAATTATTAATTTAAGTTCCATATGATTATAATTAAATAAGAATAAATTGAACTGTATTTCCTTCATTTTTCAATACCAATTTATATCCTAGTAAGAAGTGCTCTAGACTTTGCATGATTATTAATTGAAGTTCCATATGATTCTAAGTAAATAAGGATATTTTACTTTATTTCCTTCATTTTTCAATGGTAATTTTGATCCTTGTAAGAAATGACCTAGCCTTTGCATAATTATTAATTGAAGTTCCATAGATGAAAGAAGAGGTTTTGAAAGGATCCCCAAACCTTTTACATATTTAAAACAAGGATATGAATAAGAAATCCTAAAACAATTCGAACAAGGAAAAAAACAAAGGAAGAATAGGAAGAGGGTCCAACAAGATGACAAAGCATAGCAAGAATTGATAAAATATAAGGATAGAGATAAACAGGTGACTTCATCAATGAACATCGTAGACATTTTAATATATATTCTAAGATATCTGAGAAGATCCTTAGTAGTCTTATTTTCATTTTTAGGAGTCTTGAGAGAATCTAATACCCTTTACTTTTTATAGCCACAGTTCTAGATTAGGACCTGATTTCTTCTTTGGAGAGGGTGTAGAGTCCCAAAAGCTATTTGAATAAGGAATTACATGAGTGAATTTCTCAACTTTAACTACTTTTGACCTTAACCATTTCAAATATCTTGTTGTTTCGTATTTGTCTTTAGGAGTGCTTTGGTTATCAACTTTATTCATAGCATCCTTATTAGATTCTCCCTTATCCTTAAAAGGAGAGTCTTTGTCTTGCTCAAGCATGCATTCAGAAGAGGTCAAAGGAGTTCTAAGCTCCTTGTTCTTAAATTTCTCATGGGAATTCTTTTTTCTCCATTTTTGACAAGTTCCCAAGTATACATAAATTGATCATTTCCACCTTATCTCCTTTCATGACCACATTCTTGAATATCATATTCATTAGGTCTTGATGAAGAGGGATGTTATAGTTACCTTTTTGAACATGCATCATTGTTATTTCAATCTATTTTAATAAGAAAGCTAACACATTCATCATATTTATCTGATGCAAATGGTTTAAACATAATAAGTGAAAACTTCACACAATTACAACATGATTTTCAGGTATAAAATATTCCATTACCACAAGAGCCACTCTATCCCATGATGCCTTGATATATTCCTACAGATATCCATTTTGACACTTCTCTGGATATTCTTCGTTGCTCCTAAAGAGCTTGATCTCCTTTGTTAGGGAGTGTTTCTCCTTGTTAACACATTCACTAGCAATGGGGAGACCAGAGACCTCAAAAATAAGGGGTGTAGATATGATGAAATCAATCCCCTTCACATTGATTTTCCCATTATCCCAGGTAAAACTAATCTACTTGGATATTTTTGGATCAAAACCATTATTTTTTTAGAATATTAAACAATACTCCTTTCACAAATATTTACAAAACTTTATCGTCTAGAGTTAGGGATCTCAATTCCAATCTTTTTAGGTCTTCTACTTCAATCAGAGGCCATCACCTATAAGATTATTTATTCAATTATGATTGTGTAACCAAATCTCATCTACTATCCTAATAATATGTTTACAACTAAAATGAGGGTGGTTGTGATCTTAAAAAATAAGACACTCCACCAATAGGAGAAGAGAGAAGGTTTAAATTTAAGCGAGCAATCAAGGATAAATATGAGCATTCCATAGTTATGAAGTAAACTAGAATAATGAGGATTGATGGAAGATGCAAAGGCATGCTTTACACACGACTTGGAAAATATGAGGATCCATAGGAAACTACCACCTCATATCTAGATTACAACCCTCACAAGACAAGAAATAAAAAATCAAAATTGTAAAAGCAAACCTACTCATGGCATGGACATGCTCAACACAAGAAGCAAGGAGGCACATTTTCTAAAGAATCCATTCCCCACAATGATGCCATGTGAAGAAAACCAAGACCAATAGAGTCCAGATCAACACCAAAATTAGCTTGTTATCATGAGAAATGACCATATGATTATAAGTCATTGAGGATAATTTTGACTTTATTTCCTTCATTTTCAATGATAAGTTTGATCCTTGTAAGAAGTGCCCTAGACATTGCATAATTATTAATTTAATTTCCACATGATTCTAATTCAATAAGAATAAATTTAACTATATTTCCTTCATTTTTCAATGGCAATTTTTATCCTAGTAAGAAGTGCTCTAGCATTTGCATGATGATTAATTGAAGTTCCATATGATTCTAAATAAATAAGGATTTTTTTACTTTTTTTCCTTCATTTTTCAATGGCAATTTTGATCCTTGTAAGAAGTACTCTAGCGTTTGCATAATTATTAATTGAAGTTCCATAGTATTTTTATTAGATGAAAGAAGAGGTTTTTAAAGAATCCCCAAACCTTTTACATATTTAAAACAAGTACATCAATAATAAGTCAAAAAAAAAGTCGAAAAAGGAACAAAAATAAAATAAGAATAGGGAGAGGGCCCAACAAGATGACAAAGCATAGAAAGAATTGAGAAAATAGTAGAACATATGTAAACAGGGTCAACCCATTTACTCTATTTCTTATTAGAATAACTCTACTTCCTCCTCTAAGTTGGTCTGATTATTTTTAAAGTACCTCATCATCTAGGTGACTTCATAAACGAACATCATAGATATTTTAATAGTTCTTCTAAGATATATGACAAGATACTTGGTAGTCTTCATTGCATTTTTAGGAGTCTTGAGAGGATCAAAGACCCTTTACTTTTCATAGCCACAAGTTCCAGCTTGGCCCTCGATTTCTTCCTTGAAGAGGGAGTAGAGTCCTCAAATCTCTTCAAATAAGTAATTACATGAGTGGATTTCTCAACTGTAACTGCTTTTGACCTCAACCATTTCAAATATCTTTTTGTTTTTTCCTTGTCTTTAGGAATCCTTTGTTTCTCAGCTTTATTCATAGCATCCTTGTCAGATTCTCCCTTATACTTAAAAGGAGAGTCTTTTTCTTCCTCAACCATGCATTCATAAGAGGTCAAATGATTTATAAGCTCCTTGTTCTTAAATTTCTTTGGTAATTTTTCCTTTTTCTCCATTTTTGACTAGTTTGCAAGTATACCTAAACTTATCATTTCCACCTTATCTCCTTCATGACCACATGTTCGAATATCATCTTCATTAGGACTTGATGAAGAGGGGTGTTATAGTTACCTTTCTTAACATGCATCACTGTTATTTCAACCGATTTGAATAAGAAAGTTGACACTTTCATCATTTTTCTCTGATGAAAATGATTTAAAAATGATAAATTGAAACTTCACATAATTGCAAAGTTATTTTTAAGAGTAAAATATTCCATTACCACTAGAGCCACTCTGCCCCCTGATGCCTTGAGAGATTACTAAAGATATACAATTTGACACTTCTCTATATTTACTCCTTTGCTCCTGAAGAGCTTGAGCTCATTTTCTAGGGAGTGTTTCTCCTTGTTAACACATTCACTAGCAATGGGGATACCAAAGACCTAAAAAATAAGAGGTATAGATATGGTGAAATAAATTCCCTTCACCATGATTTTACCATTATCCTGGGTAAAAGCAATATGCTTGGAGAGTTTTGGATCAAACCTATTGAATATTTTTATATGATTAAACAATCCTCATTTCTCAAATATTTGCAAAACTTCATCGTCAAGAGTTAGGGTTTTCAATTCCACTCTTTTTAGGCCTTCTACTTCAATCAGAGGCCATCACCTAGAATCTTATTTATTCAATGATGAACATGTAACCTAATATCATCTAGTATCCTGAGAATATCTCTACAACTAAAATGAGGGAGGTTGTGATCTTAAAAATAAGACACTCCACCAGTAGGATAAGAGATAAGGTGTAACTTTAAGCGAGAAATCAAGGAGAAATATGAGCATTCCATAATTATGAAATAAACTGGAATAAGGAGGACTGGTGGATGATGTCAAGGTATGATTTACACATGACTTGGAAAATATGAGGCTCCATAGAAAACTACCACCTCATCTCTAGATTACAACCCTCGCAAGAAAAGAAATAAAAATTTAAAATTAGAGAAGAAAACTTACTCACAACATGGACATGCTCAATAGAAGAAGCAAGGAGGCACATTTTCTAAAGAAGCTATTCCCCACAATGATGCCACATGAAGAAAACCAAGACCAATTGAGTCCAGATCAACACCAAAATTAGCATGTTATCATGAGAAAGGACTATATGATTATAAGCTAATATGGATAATTTTGACTTTATTTCCATCATTTTCAATGATAATTTTGATCCTTGAAAGAAGCGCCCTAGCCTTTGCATAATTATTAATTTAAGTTATATATGATTCTAATTCAAGAAGAATAAATTTAACTATATTTCCTTTATTTTTCAATAGCAATTTGTATCCTAGTAAGAAGTGCTCTAGCCTTTGCATGACTATTAATTGAATTTCCATATGATTCTAAGTAAATAAGGATTTTTTTACTTTATTTCCTTCATTTTTCAATGGCAATTTTGATCCTTGTAAGAAATGCCCTAGCCTTTGCATAATTATTAATTGAAGTTCCATATTTTTTTTACAAGATGAAAGAAGAGGTTTTGAAAGGATCCCCAAAACTTTTATATATTTACAATAAGGACATCAATAAGAAGTCCTAAAACAAGCTGAAAAAGGAGCAAAAACAAAGGAAGAATAGGGAGAGGGCCCAATAAGATGACAAAGCTTGGAAAAATTTGAGAAAATAGTAGGACATAGATAAACAGGGTCAACCGAGTTACTCTATTTCTTCTTCGAACAACTTCACTTCCTCCTCTAAGTTTGTTTGATTATTTTAAAAGCACCTCATCAACAAACATCGTAGACATTTAAATAGATATTCTAAGAGATATGAGAAGATGCTTAGTAGTCTTCATTGCATTTGTAGGAGTCATGAGAGGATCTAAGGCCATTTACTTTTCATAGCCACAGTTCTAGCCTGGGCCCTCAATTTATTTCTTAGAGAGGGAGTAGAGTCCACAGAGCTCTTCAAATCAAGAATTACATGAGTGGATTTATCAACTTTAACTACTTTTGACCTCAACAATTTCAAATATATTGTTGTTTCCTCCTTGCCTTTAGGAGTCCTCTAGTTCTCAGATTTATTCATAATATTCTTATCATGTTCTTCCTTACCTTTAAAAGGAGAGTCTTTTTTTTCCTCAAGAATGCATTCAGAAGAGGTCAAAATATTTCTTGTTCTTAAATTTCTTCGATAAATTTTCCTTTTTCTCGATTTTTGACTAGTTCCCAAGTGTACCTAAACTGATCATTTCCACCTTATCTCCTTTTATGACCACATGCTCGAATATCATTTTCATTAGGACTTGATAAAGAGGGGTGTTGTAGTTGCATTTTTGAACATGAATCACTATTATTTCAATTAATTTGAATAAGAAAGTTGACATATTCATCACTTTTCTATGATGCAAGTGATTTGAAAATGACAAGTTGAAACTTTGCAGAATTTCAATGTTATTTTCAAGAGTAAAATCTTCCATTACCACCAGAGACACTCTACCCCATGATGCCTTGAGATATTCCTACAGATATCCATTTTGACACTTCTATGGATGTTCTCCTTTGCTCCCGAAGAGCTTGATCTCCTTTGCTAGAGAGTGTTTCTCCTTGTTAACACATTCACTAGCAATGGGGAGACCGAAGAAATATAAAATAAGGGGTATAGATAAGGTGAAATCAATCCCCTTCACCTACATTTTTTCATTATCCCATGTAAAATCAATATGCTTGGAGAGTTTTTGATGAAACCCATTGAATATTTTTAGAAGATTAAACAATCCGCCTTTATCAAAGATTTACAAAATTTCATCGTCAAGAGTTAGGGATTTTAGTTCCACTCTTTTTAGGTCTTCTACTTAAATTAGAGTCCATCACCTAGAAGCTTCTTTAGTCAATGATGAACGTGTAACCCAATCTCATCTACTATCCTTAGAAGATCTCTACAACTAAAATGAGGGAGGTTGTGATCTTAAAAACAAGACACTCCACCAATATGAGAAGAGAGAAGGTCTAACTTTAAGCGAGCAATCAATTAGAAATATGAACATTCCATAGTTATGATGTAAAATAGAATAAGAAGGACTGATGGATGATGTCAAGGTATGCTTTACACATGACTTGGAAAATAGGAGGCTCCATAGGAAACTACCACCTCATATCTAGATTACAACCCTCGCAAGACAAAAAATAAAAAATTAAAATTGGAGAAGGAAACTAATTCATGGCATGGACATGCTCAACACAAGAAGCAAGGAGACACATTTTCTAAATAATCCATTCCCCACAATGATGCCACGTGAAGAAAACAAAGACCAATAGAGTCCTTATCAACACCAAAATTAACATGCTATCATGAGAAAAGACCATATGATTATAAGTCAATAAATATAATTTTAAGTTTAATTCCTTCATTTTCAATGACAATTTTGATCCTTGTAAGAAGAGCCCTAGCCTTTGCATAATTATTAATTTAAGTTCCATAGTATTCTATAAATTTAACTATATTTTCTTCATTTTTCAATAGCAATTTTTATCCTAGTAAGAAGTGCTCAAGCCTTTGTATGACTATTAATTTAATTTTCATATGATTCTAAGTAAATAAGATTTTTTTCACTCTATTTCCTTCATTTTTAAATGGCAATTTTAATCCTTGTAATAAATGACCTAGCCTTGGGGGATAAGCGACGGAGCGTTGGGCGGGAAACGAGCTTTGGCGATTTTCTCTTCCGAACCTGCGATTCTGAACCTTTGATCTTCCTCTGGTTTTTACGATCTTGCTGAAGTGCATTTACATCTTGGGGGATCTGAAGATCCGCTTGGTGCATCTGGAGGGTCCAATGGGGACTCCTCCGGCCCCTGAATCTGTAAACAATAGCTCTTACGTTGATATTTTTAAAGGCGATTCTTCTCTGAAGACTGCTGAAGCACAGAAAATGGCATACAAGAAGATCTTCACGGCTGTTGGGAATAGAACGCTAGCCCATCGGGTGAATGGTTGTCTACAACAGGCCAAATCCAGGCCAAAAATCATCATTGAACCCAGCATGGTTGAAGAATCAGTCCTCTACAGAGCGAACCATGATCTAATTTGCAAGTTTATGGGCATCCGCCCCTCCTTGCACTTCCTGCATTCATGGATACGTCAAAACTGGGAACCCCACGGTGAGTACTCTTTGTGGTTTATCAGTAACGGTTATTTTATTGTCAGCTTCTCGGCTCTGGCTGACAGAAATAAAGCTTTTGAGTCGAAAAAGAAGAATCATGGCCCGACGGGCCTTTTTGTTCAACCATGGCGGGTGGGCTTCGACCCTCGTGTTGAACCCACTGCTATACCAGTGTGGATTCGATTATATGCCCTGCCAATGGAGTTCTGGGGGGAGCAAGTTTTGACCATGATTGGCAATTCGATCGGTAGACATATTGGGGTTGCCCGAGACACTATTGAAGGGAGCATGGCAGTTTATGCTCGTATTTGTGTTGAGATGGATCTTAGCCAGCCTCTTTCGGCTGAGTTGGATATTGAACTAGCAGGTCATACCTGGACCCAACAGCTTGACTACAAGGCCCTTCCCTTCAGATGTCGGGTTTGCCATAAGCATGGGCATCTTGCCCGTTTCTGTCCTATTAACATGAATTCCAAAATGGAGGCCCCTTCGGATATGCCAAACCTGCCTAAGGAGGACAAGGTCGCTCCTAATACAGATCCTAATAACTCTGGTCAGAACCAGAATGCTTCGAGGGAGGGTTTTGAACAACCCAGAAGAAGAAGATGGTCCAAGAAAAGGAGGGAAAGGAGCAATCTAATCCCAGGCCCTCCAATAGGTATGAGATTTTTAAATCCTTGGTGGATGAAGAAGATCACTCTATGGAGGGTTTGGAGGGTCTCAAAGAAACTTCAAATATCCCTGATCAGCCCCCCCTCTCACCTTCCCCTGTCATACAGCAGATAGTTGATCTAGGTGAAGTATCACAGCCTGTGTCTTCTGGTGCCTTAGTAGTCCATAATCTTGAACAATCAGCGTCTCAGGATGTCCATATGGGGACAGCAGAGAAAAGTAGGGAAAGGTCATCCTTGGGGATAACACAACTGGAAAAAAGGCCAAAAAATAGCAACTCTTAGGGAGCAGGCAGGAGATCTAATAAGGAGCTGTTAGCAGCTCAAGGAGATAAGTTGATCATGGGAGGATCAATGAGGAAAATCGATTCGTATTGCTCTCCGGGTAACCCATGATTATACAATCTTGGAATGTGAGGGGTCTAAACAGTAGAACCCATCAATCTGCTGTTAAAAGGTTATTAGAAAATAGCAATACTGATTTCTTGCTTTTGCAAGAGACTAAGATGTCTTTGGACCTTATGTCTAAAACGGTCAACAGAATCTGGAGGGGTGCTGGCCACATGGATGTGGCTGCCCAAGGTGCCTCAGGGGGGATTGTGACTCTGTGGAACTCTCAGGAATGGTCTGCAATAGATCACCTTGCCTGGAGGGGAGTTCTCACTTCTCTCTTTCAGAATAATGTCTCGGCGAAAGTAGTTTTAATTACCAACTTTTATGGATCTCAGACCCTGGAAGGTCAGAGGCAGCAGTGGAAGGCTGTGCATGATATGAGGGAGTCTAGGGAAGATCTAGACTGGATTGTTGTGGGGGACTTTAATGCTAAATTATCTTCTAGAGAACAGGAAGGGGGAACACCCTTTTTGGATACAGGGGACCGTCTCATGATTGCCCAAGTCCAAGATTTGCACCTTGTGGACATTAAAGGTCCTGGCAATAATTTCACTTGGACTAATAAAAGGAGGGAGCCACACAGTAGGAAGGTGAAACTGGATCATTTTTTGCTTTCAAAAGAGACGTTTGTAAAATGGAACATTAACTTTCAAATTTTAGCAGGCCCTATTTCTGATCATTGCCCTATTCTGTTGGAAGGTGGGGCTGGAAGGGGACATACTCACAAACCTTTCAGATTTGAGAATTTTTGGTTGCAGAAGGAAGAACTCCGGGAGAAAATTCCGTAGTGGTGGAAAGAAGGCCGTCCAGCTTATGGGAGGGCAATGTTTAGAATTCACAAACAACTTCAATATGTCAAAACTCAGTTGAAATTGTGGAGGCGGTCTAATAAATCTGACTTCCAGGCCCAAAGAGCTCCATTGGTGGCCCGCTGGGATGAGGTTCAGAAATAGTTTAGAGAAGGAGATATCACAGATCAGCTTAAGGATGAGGATGATGCCTTGCGTAGAGCAGTGGAGGACATTGAAAATCAGGAGGAGACTTACTGGAGGTAGAGAGCAAGAACTACTTGGTTAGTGGAAGGGGACAAAAATACCAAATTCTTCCACCGGACTGCTTGTGCCCGACGACAGATGAACAAGATGGAGGTCCTGCAGGATGGGAATGGTCATACCTTTGACACTCTTCCAGATCTTCACTCCCATGCTATGGATTATTTTTCTAAGCTTTATAAGGAGAGTCCGGTTCAAGATCCTTTGGCTCAAAATGAAGTTCTTTCTGTCATTCCAGCTCTCATCTCTGAGGGTGAAAATCAGGCTCTTCTCAAACCTATTGATAGAGATGAACTGACAGTTGTGGTCTTCGAAATGAGTACTGGTAAAACTCCAGGTCCTGACGGTTTTCCCATTGAGTTTTTTTAGGCTTTCTGGGATTGCTTAGAGGAAGATGTTAGAGCTATGGTTGAGGAATCCAGAGAAAACAAGAGAATGCTTAAAGCTCTAAACCACACTTTCATTACCTTGATCCCAAAAGGAGAGGAGGGGAGTCAGATTTCAGATTATAGGCCTATTGCCTTATGCAATGTGTTGTATAAAATAATTACCAAGGTAATGGCTGAGCACCTTAAACCCCTTCTTCACAGAATTATCTCCTCTGAACAAGGGGGCTTTGTGGAAGGCCGACAGATTTTGGATGGGGTGGTTATGGCTCAGGAAGCTATTCATTCAATGCACACTTCTGGGAATAAATGGATGTTCATAAAATTGGACATGTCCAAGGCTTATGATAGGGTTGAATGGAGCTTTCTGATCAAAATGATGGCTGCTTTTGGTTTCTCTCAGGACTGGATTGAGTGGGTTATGAGCTGTGTCTCTTCCCTGACCTACTCAGTTCTTATCAAGGGCCTTCCTTCGCAGCCTTTTGGAGCCTCTCGGGGTCTCCGCCAGGGGGATCCTTGCTCTCCTTATCTATTTTTGATTATGGCTTAGGGTCTTGGTAGACTTTTCTTGAGGAGAAGACAGCAAGGCATATTATTGGGTGTTAGGGTGGGGAATGAAGTTTTATCGCACCTACAGTTTGTGGATGATACTGGTCTGATGGGAGTTGCCAGCCTTCGGGAAGCAAGATCGATTAGGGAAACACTTAATGTTTATCTCCGGGCTACCCAACAGGTCATTAATGACAACAAGTCCAAGGTGGTCTTTTTCAATCTGGAGCATAGGCTTCAGAACAAAATTTTAGAAATTTTGGGATTTACTAGGACTGCTCTTCCAGTGGTTTACTTGGGGATTCCCTTGCATTTCAAAAAACTAAAACTTGACACTTGGAGGAACTTGCTTGAGGGCATCCAGGAAAGAATTAATCACTGGTATCATAAGTGGTTAAGCTATGGTGGCAGAGTAAATTTCTTGCAGTCAGTCATCCAAGCCATGCCTATCTACAAATTCTCTATCTTGGCTGCCCCGCTTTCAATCTGGAAAGATCTGGATAGGATGGCTAGAAAGTTTTTATGGGCAGGACCTAAGGGAGAGAGAAAGTGGGCCTTAGTGAGCTGGGACAAGATTACCCAGCCTAAAGTAAAAGGGGGGGTGGGGCTGAGAGGATCCAAGTTAAATAATAAAGCCTTGGCTGGAAAGTTGTACTGGAGATGGATTTCCCAGCCCACTTCCCTATTTAGTAGAATCCTTACTAGCAAGTACTTGGGTAATGTCAATCCCAGTGAGGTGGGCCGCTTCCCTTTGGAGGGTGCTGGGTCCTTATTTTGGCAGGCTCTCAAGCTTGGATCTCAAGTTATTAAAGACCAGCTCTTTTGGAAAGTGGGAAGGGGGGATAAGGCTTGTTTTTGGTCTAATTCTTGGGACCAGTTTCCTCCCATCATGGTTGAATTCCCTGAGTTGATCCCAATTAAAACTGCCATAGAATCCAAGGGTTGGATCCGAATGGAGAGCTATTTCAATACTACTCAACTGGGAGGGTATATGTTTAAGAAGTTTAAGAAGTTGGAGGAGTGGCCAATTTCAATCCCTCCAGAACTAGAACCCATCTTATCCAAAATCTTGACCGAAATATTTCTCACTGGGAGGGATGAGGAGGATGAATTAGCCTGGGGCTTTGGGAACCTGGGCATTTACACTGTTAAAGAGGGATATGACAACATCCTCCCTGAGCCCCCCCCTGCTTTCTCGGTTGAGGACTGGAGACAGATTTGGCAATCCAAGGGCTGGCCGAAAGTGAACTTTTTTGCTTGGCAGGTTATGCATAATGGAATTCTCACTTTTGACAACCTCAGATGCAGAGGCATCATAGGTCCTTCTCAATGTATTCTATGCCTTAAGAACGAGGAAACAGCTGACCATATAATGTTTGACTGCCCCTTCTCGCGCCAGATTTGGAAGCGCTGGTTCCTTCACTTTAAAATCCAGCTCAATGGTGATTTAAATCGGATCAACATTCTGAACAGATGGAAGAAAGGTAGATTTAAATCTAAAGCACTTCGTTCTGGTTGGGAGCTCGGCTTAAATTTCATCTGGTGGCAGCTGTGGCTGGAGAGAAATGCAAGAATATTTCGTGAAACATTTTCTACGCTAGATGGTGTTTGGCAGGTCATCTGGAGCAAGGTCTCCGAAATAGTTGTCGTCCACGCTATTGAGGACTCTCAGGTTGATTCGGATCCAGTTGATGAGGGAGTGGAAATGCAAGAGGAGCAAGCCAGAGCCCATTGGATTCCTCCTCCCGATGGGTGGATTAAAATCAATACTGACAGAGCTACTAAAGGAAATCCGGGTAATGCTGGAATTGGTGTAGTCTGTCGGAATCATGAAGGCACAGTGCTCTACTGGGAACTGCAAGGTTTGGGAAGGACTACTAACAATGAAGCCGAAGCCATTGCTATTAGAGCTGCTTCTATTTGGGCAGTCAACCAGGGCCATAGGAGGGTGATCCTTGAATCTGACTCTCAGCTTCTGGTTGGAGCTCTTGACTGCATGAGGAATTTTACTTTGACAGCATGGAGGTTGAGGTCCCTAGTTTCTAAAATCAAGGAGCTATGGCGTGAACTGGATGATGTGATCCCTGTTTATGCGAGTAGAAATCTTAATAAAGCGGCTGATTTCCTTGCAAAGATGGGTGCTGATAAGGAGGTTGGGTTGCAGATACACAGTGACATGCCCTTGGAGGATGAGATGATTCGACAGGGTCTAGAACGTTTCTTATGATAATGCACAAAGAAAATGCTAAGGGTGGTTTTTGTCACGATATCGCGACATGATGTGTCGTCATGGCCGTCGGTGGCAAGCTGTCGCGATATCGCGACATGTTTCGCTGTCGCGGGCGCTGGAGAGTTGTTGTAGTGATTTCGTGACGCTTTTGCAAAATTGGCGTTAAGGGGAGAAAATGTCGCGATATCGTGACCATTTTGGCGGTTAGGCACCAAAAGGAAAATTCGTCGCGATATCGCGACATTTTTGAGGACTGGTTGCTTACAAGAAAAATTGTCGCGATATCGCGACAGTTTTGGCGTGCGGGGCTCAAAAGGAAAAACTGTCGCGATATCGCGACACTTTTACAGGATGCCCGCCTTGGGGGAAAACGATCGCGATATCGTGACGCTTTTGCTGAAAGGACGCCCAGGAGGAAAACCGTTGCGCTTTAGCGACATGTTTGGCAAAATGGCACTAAGGGGAGAAAATGTCGCGATTTCGTGACACTTTTGAAGGTTGCTCGCCTTGGAGGAAAACAGTCGCGATATCGTGACACTGTTGTCAAGAGGAATCCCAGGAGAAAAACCATCGTGATTTCGTGACACTTTTGTCAACCCGGATCTCAGAGGAAAAATCATCGTAATTTCACGGCAACTTTGGCAAGATGGCACCAAGGGGAAAAATCGTCGCGATATCGCGACACTTTTGCAGCAATGGTGTCAAGGGGAGAACTTGTCGCGATATCGCGACATTTCTGGTGATCAGGCACCCTTCGGCAATCTCGTCATGATTTTGTGACATTTTTGGTGGCTGGGCGTCTTCCGGCTGTGCCGTCACAATTTTGCGACGTTTGGCGTGTTTTGGTGAGTCGGGGCTTCACTGGCGCGATCTCGCGACATGTCGTGATTTCGTGACATGTCGCGATTTCGCGACATGCCACAGTTTTGCAGCTTTGTTTCTTTGCCGCGGTCTTAGCTGGTTTTTTGTCGCGATATCGCGACATGTCCCATTTTCGCGGCATGTCGCGTTTTCGTGCCTCGTTGTTTTTTCGCTCCTTTCTCTCGATTGGGATGAGTTCTCTCCCCTTTGTATTTGTTCTCTAATTTAATTCAAGTTTTTCTCAAATTTTTCAAAAAATAAATGACCTAGCCTTTGCATAATTAATAATTGAAGTTCCATATTATTTTTATTAGATGAAAGAAGAGGTTTTAAAATAATCCCCAAACATTTTATATATTTACAATAATGACATCAAGAAGAAGTACTAAAACAAGACGAACAAGGAACAAAAACAAAATAAGAATAGGGAGAGGGCCCAACAAGATGATAAAGCATAAAAAAATTGAGAAAATAGTAGGACATAGATAAACAGGGCCAACCGAGTTACTCTATTTCTTCTTCAAACAACTTCACTTCCTCTTCTAAGTTGGTCTGATTATTTTGAAAGTACCTCATCATCTAGGTGACTTCATCAATGAACATCATATATATTTTAATAGATATTCTAAGAGATGTAAGAATATCCTTAGTAGTCTTCATTACATTTTTAGGAGTCTTGAGAGGATCTAAGACCCTTTACTTTTCATAGCCACAAGTTCTCGCTTGGGTCCTCGATTTCTTCCTTGGAGAGGGAGTAGAGTTCCCATAGCTCTTCGAATCATGAATTACATGGAGTGGATTTCTCAACTATAACTGCTTTTGATCTCAACCATTTTAAATATCTTGTTGTTTCCTCCTTGCCTTTAGGATTCCTCTAGTTCTCAGCTTTATTCATAGCATTTTTTTATCAAATTATCCCTTATCCTTAAGAGGAGAGTCTTTGTATTCCTCAAGCATGCATTCAGAAGAGATCAAAGGAGTTCTAAGCTCCTTGTTCTTAAATTTCTTTGGTAAATTTTCCTTTTTTTCCATTTTTGACTAGTTCCCAAGTATACCTAAACTGATCATTTCTACCTTATCTCATTTCATGACCACATGCTCGAATATCATCTTCATTAGGACTTGATGAATATGGGTGTTATAGTTACCTCTCCAAACGTGCATAATTGTTATTTCAATCGATTTGAATATGAAAGTTGACACATTCATCATTTTTCTCTGATGGAAATGATTTAAAAATGATAAGTTAAAACTTCACATTATTGCAAAGTGATTGTCAAAGTAAAATATTCCATTACCACCAGAGCCACTCTGCCCCATGATGCCTTGAGAGATTCCTACATATATCCATTTTGACACTTCTCTAGATGTTCTCGTTTGCTCCTAAAGATCTTGAGCTCCTTTTATAGGGAGAGTTTTTCCTTTTTCACACATTCACTAACAATGAGGAGACCAAAGACCTCAAAAATAATGGGTATAGATATGGTGAAATAAATCACCTTCACCTTGAATTTCCCATTATCCCAGGTAAAAGCAATCTGCTTGGAGAGTTTTGGATCAAACCCATTGAATATTTTTAGAATATTAAACAATCCTCCTTTCTCAAAGATTTACAAAACTTCATCATAAAGAGTTAGGGATTTCAGTTCCACTCTTTTTAGGTCTTCTACTTCAATTAGAGGCCATCACCTATAATATTTGTTAGTCAATGATGAACGTGTAACCCAATATCATCTACTATCCAGAGAATATATGTAGAACTAAAATGAGGGAGGTTTTGATCTTAAAAACAAGACACTCCACCAATAGGAGAAGAGAGAAGGTCTAACTTTAAGTGATAAATCAAGGAGAAATATGAACATTCCATTATTATAGAATAAGGAGGACTGTTGGATTATGTCAAGGTATGCTTTACACGCAACTTGGACAATATGAGGCTCCATAGGAAACTACCACCTCATATTTAGATTACAACCCTCACAAGATAAGAAATAAAAAAAATTAAAATTGGAGAAGGAAACTTACTCATGGCATGGACATGCTCAACACAAGAAGCAAGGAGGCACATTTTCTAAAAAAATCATTCCCCACAATGATACCACATGAAGAAAACCAAGACCAATAAAGTCTAGATCAACACTAAAATTAGCATGTTATCATGAGAAAGGACCATATGATTATAAGTCAATAAGGATAATTTTAACTTTATTTCCTTCATTTTCAATGACAATTTTGATCCTTGTAAGAAGTGTTCTAGCCTTTGCATAATTATTAATTTAAGTTCCATATGATTCTAATTCAATAAGAATAAATTTAACTATATTTCCTTCATTTTTCAATAGCAATTTTTATCCTAGTAAGAATTGTTCTTGCCTTTGCATGACTATTAATTGAAGTTCCATATGATTCTAAGTAAATAAGGACTTTTTAACTTTATTTGCTTCATTTTACAATGGCAATTTTGATCCTTGTAAGAAATGCCAAATCCTTTGCATAATTATTAATTGAAGTTTCATATTTTTTTTACTAGATGAAAGAAGAGGTTTTGAAAGGATTCCCAAAATTTTACATATTTACACTAAGGACATCAAGAAGAAGTCCTAAAAAAATCCAAAAAAAGAACAAAAAAAAAAGGAAGAATAGGGAGAGGTCCCAATAAGATGATAAATCCTAGAAAGAATTGAAAAAATAGTTGGACAAAGATAGACATGGCTAACCCAGTTTCTTCTTCAAACAAATCTACTTCCTCCTCTAATTTGGTTTGATTATTTTGAAAGTACCTCATCATCTAGGTGACTTTTTTTTTTGGTAGATAAGATACTATAGCATTAATACCAAGTTTTACAGGTTGACCCAAAACCTTTTACAAAAATCAGCCTAGGGTTGTTGATGAACATATCCTTACTAAGGATCCTATATATGTAAAATCTATGTGCCGCCAAAGCCATTACATTCGGTAAGGCACATAGCCTGTTATCAGAAAGAAACTTCCCATACAACATTTTGGGTATACCCAGAGAAAACACACATGCATCATAATTATAAAAAATAAACATACACAGATCCATTCCTTGAGATAATGGAGAAACAAAAAGTTGCAGACACACATAGTAGAGTACTAAAAAAAACTCCCACAAGCTTTGTATTGACAGTTACTCTTAATAATTCTTTGGTAATTGCTTTCTTCCGTATATGACATGCTTTGGTACCACATACTATCTTGGCCAATCAACCTTGGAGAAGTGAACCTGCTGGCTAGATTTATGGTGGTGGCTATCTGGTGGTCCACGTGGCTTTGGTTTGAAGTCTTATATTGTCATTTCTTTCCTTCCCTATGATTATCAACCAACCTAAAATTACTAATATGACTAGGAGCCATGTTATCTAACATGTGACTATCCCCATTAGTCTTTGTGGTATTTCCAAGCAGTTGCCATGAAGACTGACAACTCAGATAATTTTTATTGTGAGTCCAATTCAAAAAAGATATGGGAATACTCCTAGCCTTTGAACTTACAGTGCCTTATCTATTGGTAAATTCAAATATCATTCTTGGAATTCTTGTTGAATAAGCTCCTCTACTTCACTCGGGACACCATGTTCCCATTTTAAAAGTCCATCACCATCAACACCCAAATTGGCCAGCTTATCAGTAATTTTGTTAGCTTCCCGAAAGACATGTTGGGATTTTTTGTCCTGTCTTCCCTGGAAAAGGATCCTAGCCTCTTCAACAATTGTTTTAATCCTCCAAGGAGGTGTTTTCCAATTATTGAGGAGATTTATAACATGCATAGAGTCTCCTTCTACTATCAAATTGCCTTCTAAGTCTTGAGTCATTTGAAGGCCTCTCCACATAGCTCTAGCTTCAGCTTCGTTATTTGTCCTTGTTCCAAAATATTTGGAAAATGTAAGCATCATATTCCCATTATGATCTCACACAATGCTAGCAATGCCTACTGTGCCAGGATTGTCCTTAGCTACTCCATAAAAATTAAGCTTAAACCAACTCGTAGGAGGTGGAGACCACTTAACATTGGCTCTAGGTATGACTACCCTAGGCATAGACTCATCTAACAAGGTTAAGCTTAAATATTGAGCAGTCATGGTCTCCTATAGATGAGGTTTACAACTATCAAAAGGGATAAGGTTAACATTCTCATTGGCAAAGGATATGATCCTTGCAATGATAGTTTGATGATCATGGATAGACTCATTAAAGACTCTATGGTTCCTTTCTAACAACACCTGCCAAAGATAGTTATTGAGACAAATTTTCCACATGTATCTAAGTCTTTGTCTTGAAAAGGGGCAAGGCCATTGGATGAACAAATCAAGAACGATGGCTGGTTTAACCCATGAAATATTGAAGGCCTGAAAAACCCCACTTAGGACAGTCAAGGAAAAAGGGCACTCAAGGAAAATGTGATAAATGGTCTCCCAATTAGCCCTACACAGATAACAACGATTAGTGATACAAATACCTTTATGCATCATATTATCAATGGTTAGAATTCTTCCTTGGATAACCAACCATGAAAATACTACAATTTTTGGAACTAAATTTTTTATCCGAACTAAGTCCTTTTGGAGGACAAAATTCTCGTCATCAAGCAAAAGCTTGTAAGCTGATTTAACAGTGAACTACCCATTTTATATAAGAGCCCGGGTCACTTGATCTTCCTTGGGTCTCATGGGGATAAAATATTGACCAAGAATGTTACAAAGATCATTTTATTCCACTTGAAATTCCTAAATTCTTATTTGTTTCCACTTCATTCTACCTCTGTCCTCAACCATATAATCGGAGACTTTTCTACCAATGAGTTCTTTTGTGATATCTCTGATTCGGGCTAAGTTAGGATATTGCGTCAATGGTTCATCCTTAGTCCACCTGTCATTCTAGAAATTTATCCTCTAACCATTACCTAAAACCCATATTAAACATTTTTTGATGATTTTCTTACAATTGAGAATTGCTTTCCAAAAAGAAGAACCTCTGATTGGAACTTAGTCACTTAGAAATTCCATATTTTGAAGATACTTTCATTTGATGATAGTTGTCCATTCATTTTCTTTACCAGAAATGAGATGCCATGCCTGATTAGCTAGTAAAGCTAAATTTATATGAGTAATTATCCTCAGACCTAAGCCCCCATTTTCCTTGGGTCTGTACGCTTTGGTCCATCCTACAAGGTGTATCCTTTTTTCTCCTCTGATCTAGTCCATAAAAAATCTTTTTGGAGTTTCTCAATTTTTTGGAAAACCTTCACAGGGGCTTTGAAAACAAAGAGGAAATAGACTGGAATGCTCTGAAGAGAGGCCTTAGCGAGGGCCAACTTTTCTACTTGAGATAGAAGATGACCTTTCCATCCAATAAGATTTTTTTGAATTATTTCAATAACCCTATCCCACATTGACTCTCTCGGAGAACCAATGAAAAGAGGGAGACCAAGATACGAAGTGGGGAGGTTTGCTATATCACACCCTAAAATTTTTGCAATCCTTCCTTACATCTTAATGGGGGTGTTCAAGAAATATAAATTGCTTTTACTGAAATTAACTTTCTGACCAGCAATGTCCTCGTAGAGTTGTAGGATGTATTTAATTATTTTGGCCTCAACCACTGATGCCTTAGTCAATATAAGAGTATCATCGATGAATTGTTGGTGAAACAGCCATAGTGAGAGATGTTGCCTTGATTCTCGATATTAGCTTTGAACTGCAAGTATTTTTGATGGTTCTGCCTAAAGCTTCTGCCACAATGATGAATAACATGGGGCTGATAGGGTCTCCCTGTCAAATTCCTCTACAACTTTGAAAGTAACTAGCAGTTGTTCCATTAACTAGAATCGAGAACCATGCTTTAGAAATACATTCTTTGATAAAATTAATCCATTAGTGGTGAAACCAAACTTAAGGAGGATAGCAATCAGAAAGTCCCAATTTAGCTTGTCAAATGCTTTGTTCATATCAAGATTGAGGGCAAAAATAGACCTGTTAGTCTTATGATAAGAGTGCAGAGCTTCATGAACTATGATAACTCCATCCAATATTGACCTTACCTAGACAGATCTTCCATGGAATGGATCTATTATGCGAGGTAGAATATCTTTCATTCTATTTGCAATGGCTTTAGTTAGGATCTTGTAAGAAAAATTGCACAGAATGGTTGGCCTGAAGTCAGCCATAGATTTAGGGGTTTGCTTCTTAGGAATTAGAGAAATAAAAGTAGAGTTGATACCTTTAGGGATATAATTGCTTGCTTGGAATTCTCTAATAGTAGAAATTGCATCCTCCCTTATGATGTCCCAAAAATCTTGATTGAAACGAGGGGTAAAGCCGTCGGGTCCCGAGGCTTTGTCTAGATCCATGCTAAACAAGGCTTCCTTAATTTCATCATCAGAAAATGGAGCTAGAAGCTTAAGGTTTATATCCTCATTTATTATGCTAGGAATGGATTGCAAGGGAATATCTTTGGCCTCCTCATTGCACTGTGATTCCTGACCAAGATTAGAATTGAAATAAGTTACTACCTCCTTTTTGATTTCTGTTAAGTCTTGAGTAATAGAACCATATGCTTTTTTTTTTTTTTTTTTATCTTGTTATTGCTTCTGTTTCTAAGCGTGGTGACATGAAAAAAATTAGAATTTAAATCTCCATATTTCAACCAAAGAGCCCTTGATTTTTACCTCCAATATATTTTCTCATAGGCCAAAATGTTATGAAACTCTGCTAGTTTTGTTCGTTTCTCCTGCCTAGTAGTTTCATCAGCATCACCATGTTGGATCCTCTGATCAATTATCTTCAAAATTTCAACAAACTATTTTTATTTTCAAAGAGGTTTCCAAAGCCCTCTTTGTTCCAAGTTCGAAGCTTTTCCTTAAAAAACTTTAATTTACCAACAATTTTAAAAGCTGAACTACCCCTGACAGGCTGCTGCCACCACTAAATTAAGTTATCTCTAAAACTGGAATGTTTGATCCACATAGATTGAAATCTGAAAGGTTTCTTAAAGGACAAAGAGTTAGGGATCTCAAACAAAATGGGATTATGATCAGAGGGAATTTTAGGAAGGGCTTGCAGGGTAGAATCATCAAACAAAGTTGTAGCCTCCTTTGATAGAAAAACACTGTCAAGCCTTTCTTGAATGAGATGACACCCTATCCGTTGATTGCTCTAGGTATAATTCGCTCCTCTAAGTTTTACATCCATAAACATGTTGGAGTTCACAAATTCATTGAACTCATCCATGCTCCTGATAGGTGGTCCATTTCCACCCATTTTGTCTAAAGGGTAAAGAGGAGTGTTAAAATCCTCAACCAAAATCCAGGGGACATTATGGAATATTTCACTCAGATTGCCTAAGTACTCCCACAGTAGAGATCTCCACAACATGTTGCTATTTATTTCCTTAAATAAAACACTAAGAACCCTATCATCTTTCTGAATAATGGTGCCTTCTACTATATGGGGATCCCACAAAGTCATAAGACCTCCATATGCTCCTCTGGCTGATTTGCAAACTATATCCCCTTGATTCCAGATTTTTTTTGCTATTTTTTTGACTGAATGTCATCAATTTTTATTTCTTGCAACATGATAATAGTTGGATTCACTTGATTTCTTATTGTACTAACTTCCCTGTGTTTGGGCAGGCCATTGAGGCATCTCATGTTCCATGAGAGGAACTTCATTTAGATTTTTTGGGATTTCTTCCTCTACCCCTCACTTGAGGGGGTTTTCCTAATTTGTTGTCTTCAAAAAAAGGATCTTCTCCTTTCCTCTCTCCCTGTCTAGGTGACTTCATCAACTAAAATCGTAGACATTTTAATAGATCTTATAAGAGATATGAGAAGATCCTTAGTAGTCTTCATTGAATTTTTAGAAGTATTGAGAGGATCTAATAACCTTTACTTTTCATAGCCATTGTTCTAGCTTGGGATCTCAATTTATTCCTTGGAGAGGTATTAGAGTGCTCAGAAATCTTTGAAAAAGGAATTACATGAGTGGATTTCTTAACTTTAACTACTTTTGATCTCAACCTTTTCAAATATCTTGTTGTTTCCTCCTTGCCTTTAGGAGTCCTCTAGTTCTCAACTTTATTCATAGCATCCTTATCAGATTCTCCCTTATCCTTAAAAGGAGAGTCTTTGTCTTCCTTAAGCATGTATTCAAAAGAGGTCAAAGGAGTTCTAATCTCCTTGTTCTTAAATTTCTTTGGTAAATTTTCCTTATTCTCCATTTTTGACTAGTTTGCAAGTATACCTAAATTAATCATTTCCACATTATCTCCTTTCATAACCAAAATCTTGAATATCATCTTCATTAGGACTTGATGAAGAGAGGTGTTATAGTTACCATTTTGAACATGCATTACTATTTTTTCAATTGATTTGAATAATAAATTTGATACATTCGTCATTCTTCTTTGATGCAAATGACTTAAAAATGATAAGTTGAAACTTTGCACAATTGCAAAGTTATTTTAAAGAGTAAAATTTTCCATTACCACCAGAGCCACTCTACCCCATGATACCTTGAGATATTCCTATAGATATCCATTTTGACACTTCTCTAGATGTTCTCCTTTTCTCCTAAAGATCTTGAGCTCCTTTTCTAGGGAGTTTTTCTCCTTGTTAACACATTCACTAGTAATGGGGAGACTAGAGACCTCAAAAATAAGGGGTATAGATATGGTGAAATCAATCCTCTTCACATTTATTTTCTCATTATCCCAGGTAAAAGCAATATTCTTGGAGAGTTTTGGATCAAACCCATTGAATATTTTTAGAAGAATAAACAATCCTCCTTTATCAAACATTTGCAAAACTTCATCATCAAGAGTTAGGGATTTTAGTTCCACTCTTTTCAGGTCTTCTACTTCAATCAGAGGCCATCACCTAGAATCTTATTTAGTCAATGATGAACGTGTAATCCAATATCATCTAATATCTTGAGAATATATCTACAACTAAAATGAGCAAGGTTGTGATCTTAAAAACAAGATGCTCCACCAATAGGAGAAGAGAGAAGGTTTAACTTTAAGCAAACAATCAAGAAGAAAAATGAACATTTCATAGCTATGAAATAAACTAGAATAATGAGGACTAATGGATGATGCCAAGACATTATTTACATGTGACTTGGAAAATATGAGGCTCCATACGAAACTACCACCTCATCTCTAGATTACAGTCCTCACAAGACAAGAAACAAAAAATTAAAATTGGAGAAGGAAACTTACTCATGGCATGGAAATGCTCAACACAAGAAGCAAGGAGGCACATTTTATAAATAAGCCATTCCCCACAATGATGCCATGTGAAGAAAACCAAGACCAATAAAGTCTCGATCAACACCAAAATTAGAATGTTATCATGAGAAAGGACCATATGATTATAAGTCAATAAGGATAATTTTGACTTTATTTCCTTCATTTTCAATGATAATTTTTATCCTTGTAAGAATTTCCCTAGCCTTTGCATAATTATTAATTTAATTTCCATATGATTCTAGGTCAATAAGAATAGATTGAACTATATTTCCTTCATTTTTCAATAGCAGGTTTTATCCTAGTGAGAAGTGCTTTAGCCTTTGCATGAATATTAATTGAAGTTCCATATGATTCTAAGTAAATAAGGAATTTTTAACTTTATTTCCTTCATTTTACAATGGCAATTTTGATCCTTGTAAGAAATGCCCTATCCTTTGCATAATTATTAATTGAAGTTTCATATTTTTTTTACTAGATGAAAGAAGAGGTTTTGAAAGGATCCCCAAGATTTTACATATTTACACTAAGGACATCAAGAAGAAGTCCTAAAACAAGTCGAACAAGCAACAAAAACAAAAGAAGAATAGGGATAGGACCCAACAAGATGACAAAGCATAAAAAGAATTGGTAAAATAGTAGGACATAGATAAATAAGGCCAACTTAGTTACTCTATTTCTTCTTTGAACAACTCCATTTCCTCCTCTAACTTAGTTTGATTATTTTGAATGTACCTCATCATCTAGGTGACTTCATAAATGAACATCATAGACATTTTAATAGATCTTCTAAGAGATACGAGAAGATCCTTAGTAGTATTCATTACATTTTTAGGAGTCTTGAGAGGATCTAAGGCCCTTTACTTTTCATAGCCATAAGTTCTAGCTTAGGCCCTCAGTTTCTTCCTTGGAGAGGGAGTAGAGTCCCTAGAGCTCTTCGAATAAAAAATTACATGAGTTGATTTCTCAACTATAACTGCTTTTGACCTCAACCATTTCAAATATCTTGATAGTATTTTTTATTAGATTCTCCCTTATCCTTAAGATGAGAGTCTTTGTTTTACTCAAGCATGCATTCAGAAGAGGTCAAAGGAGTTCTAAGCTCCTTGTTCTTAAATTTCTTCAATAAATTTTCCTTTTTCTCCATTTTTGACTACTTCCCAAGTACACCTAAACTGATCATTTCCACCTTATCTCCTTTGATGACCACATGCTTGAATAACATATTAATTAGGACTTGATTAAGAGGGATATTACAGTTACCTTTTTGAAAATGCATAATTGTTATTTCAATCGATTTGAATACGAAAGTTGAGACATTCATCATTTTTCTTTGATGCAAATGATTTAAAAATGATAAGTTGAAACTTCGCACAATTGCAAGGTTATTTTTAAGAGTAAAATCTTCCATTACCACCAAATCCTCTCTGCCCCATGATACGTTGAGAGATTCGTATAGATATCCATTTTGACACTTCTCTAGATGTTCGTATTTGGTCCTTAAGAGCTTGAGCTCCTTTTCTAGGGAGTTTTTCTCCTTATTAACATATTCACTAGCAATGGGGAGACCAGAGACCTCAAAAATAAGGGGTATAGATATGGTGAAATCAATATCCTTCACATTGATTTTATTATCCTAGGTAAAAGTAATATGCTTGGAGATTTTTAGATCAAATACATTTAATATTTTTAGAAGATTAAACAATCCCCCTTTATTAAAAATTTGCAAAACTTCATCGTCAAGAGTTAGGGATTTCAGTTCCACTCTTTTTAGATCTTCTACTTCAATCAAAGGTCATCGCCTAGAATATTCATTAGTCAATGATGAACATGTAATCCAATATCATCTACTATGCTGAGACAATCTCTACAACTAAAATGATGGAGGTTGTGATCTTAAAAACAAGACACTCCACCAATAGGTGAAGAGAGAAGGTTTAACTTTAAGCAAGGAATCAAGAAGAAATATGAACATTCTATTATTATAAAGTAAACTGGAATAATAAGGACTTATGGATGATGTCAGGGTATGCTTTACATGTGACTCAGAAAATATGAGGTTCCATATGAAACTACCACCTCATCTCTAGATTACAGTCCTCACAAGACAAGAAATAAAAAATTAAAATTGGAGAAGGAAACTTACTCATGGCATGGACATGCTCAACACAAGAAGCAAGGAGGCACATTTTCTAAAGAATTCATTTCGCACAATGATGGCATGTGAAGAAAACCAAGACCAATAGAGTCCATACCAAAACCAAAAATTAGCATGCTATCATGAGAAATGACCATATGATTATAAGTCAATAAGGATAATTTTGAATTTATTTCCTTCATTTTCAATGATAATTTTTATCCTTGTAAGAAGTTCCCTAGGCTTTGCATAATTGTTAATTTAAGTTCCATATGATTCTAAGTCAATAAGAATAAATTGAACTATATTTCCTTCATTTTTTAATAGTAGATTTTATCATAGTAAGAAGTGCTCTAGCCTTTGCATGACTATTAATTGAAGTTCAATATGATTCTAAGTAAATAAGGATTTTTTTAATTTATTTCCTTCATTTTTCAATGGCAATTTTGATCCTTGTAAGAAGTGCCCTAGCCTTTGCATAATTATTAATTGAAGTTCCATTTTTTTTACTAGATAAAAGAAGAGGTTTTGAAAGAATCCCCAAACCTTTTACATATTTACAATAAGGACATCAAGAAGAAGTTCTAAAATAAGTTGAACAAGGAATAAAAACAAATGAAGAATAGGGAGAAGGCCCAATAAGATGATAAATCATAGAAATAATTTAGAAAATAATAGGCTAGAGATAAACACAACCAACCAAGTTACTCTATTTCTTCTTCGTACAACTCCACTTCCTCCTCTAAGTTGGTCTGATTATTTTTAAAGTACCTCATCATCTAGGTGACTTCATCAATGAACATCACAGATATTTTAATGGTTCTTATAAGAGATGAGAATATCCTTAGTAGTATTCATTGCATTTTTAGGAGTGTTGAGAGAATCTAAGGCCCTTTACTTTTCATAGCCACAAGTTATAGATTGGGCCCTTGGTTTATTTCTTGGAGAAAGAGTAGAGTCCCTAGAGCTCTTCAAATTAGGACTTAAATGAGTGGATTTCTCAATTGTAACTACTTTTGACCTCAACCATTTTAAATATCTTGTTGTTTTCTCCTTGCCTCGAGGAGTCCTCTGGTTCTCAACTTTATTCATATAATCCTTATTAGATTGTCCATTATCCTTAAAAGGAGTATTTATATTCCTCAAACATGCATTTATAAGAGGTCAAAGGAATTATAAGCTCCTTGTTCTTAAATGTTTTTGGTAAATTTTCCTTTTTTTCCATTTTTGACTAGTTCCCAAGTATACCTAAAATGATCATTTCCACCTTATCTCCTTTCATGACCACATGCTCAAATATCATATTCATTAGGACTTGATGAAGAGGGGTGTTATAATTGCCTTTCTGAACATGCATCACTATTATTTCAAGTGGTCTAAATAAGAAAGTTGACACATTCATCATTTTTCTCTGATGCAAATGATTTAAAAATTATAGATAGAAACTTCGCACAATTGCAAAGTGATTTTCAAGAGTAAAATCTTCCATTACCACCAGAGCCACTCTGCCCCATGATGCCTTGAGATATTCCTATAGATATCCATTTTGATACTTCTTTAGATGTTCTCATTTGCTCTTGAAGAGCTTGATCTTCTTTTCTAAGGAGTGTTTCTCCTTTTTCACACATTCACTAGCAATGGGAGACCTCAAAAATAAGGGGTATAGATATGGTGAAATAAATCCTCTTCACTTTGATTTTCCCATTATCCCAGGTAAAAGCAATCTACTTGGAGAGTTTTGGATCAAACCCATTGAATATTTTTAGAAGATTAAACAATCCTCCTTTCTGAAATATTTACAAAACTTCATCGACAAGAGTTAGGGATTTCAGCTCCACTTTTTTAGGTCTTCTACTTTAATCAAAGGCCATCACATAGAAGTTTCTTTAGTCAATTATGAATGTGTAACCCAATATCATATACTATCCTGAGAATATATCTACAACTTAAATGAGGGAGGTTTTGATCATAAAAACAAGACACTCCACCAATAGGAGAAGAGAGAAGGTCTAACTTTAAATGAGATATCAAGGAGAAATATGAACATTCCATAATTATGAAGTAAACTGGAATAAGGAGGACTTATGGATTATATCAAGGTATGCTTTACATGCGACTTGCAAAATATGAGGCTCCTTAGGAAACTACCACCTCATATTTAGATTACAATCCTCACAAGATAAGAAATAAAAAAATCAAAATTGGAGAAGGAAAATTACTCATGGTATGGACATGCTCAACACAAGAAGCAAGGAGGCATATTTTCCAAAGAAGCCATTCTCCATAATGATGCCACGTAAAAATAAATAAAACCAATAAATTCCAGATCAACACCAAAATTAGAATGTTATCATGAGAAAGGACCATATGATTATAAGTCAATAAGGACAATTTTAAGTTCCATATGATTCTAAGTCAATAAAAATAAAAATAAATTGAACTATATTTCCTTCATTTTTCAACAACAGGTTTTATCCTAGTAAGAAGTGCTCTAGACTGAGCATGACTATTAATTGAAGTTCCATATGATTCTAAATAAATAAGGATTTTTTGACTTTATTTCCTTCATTTTTCAATGGTAATTTTGAACCTTTGTCGAAGTGCCCTAGCCTTTGCATAATTATTGAAGTTCCATAGTTTTTTTACTAGATGAAAGAAGAGGTTTTGAAAGGATCCCCAAAACTTTTACATATTTACACTAAGGAAATAAAAAAGAAGTCCTAAAATAAGCTGAAAAAGGAACAAATACAAAGGAAGAATAGGAAGAAGGCCCAATAAGATGACAAAGCATAGAAATAATTGAGAAAATAGTAGGATAGAGATAAACACGACCAACCCAGTTACTCTATTTTTCTTCGAACAACTCCACTTCCTCCTCTAAGTAGTTATGATTATTTTCTAAAGTACCTCATCATATAGGTGACTTTATCAACGAAAATCGTAGATATTTTAATAGTTCTTCTAAAAGATATGAGAAGATCCTTAGTAGTCTTCATTGCACTTTGAGGAGTCTTGAGAGGATCTAAGGCCCTTTACTTTTTATAGCCATAATTTCTAGCTTGGGCCCTCGATTTCTTCCTTGGAGAGGGAGTAGAGTCCCTAGAGATCTTCGAATAAGAATTACATGAGTGAATTTATCAACTTTAATTCCTTTGACCTCAAACATTTCAAATATCTTATTGTTTTATCCTTGTCTTTAGGAGTCCTCTAGTTCTCAGCTTTATTCATAGCATCCTTATTAGATTCTTCCTTATCCTTAAAAGGAGAGTCTTTGTATTCCTCAAGCATGCATTCAAAAGAGGTAAAAAGAGTTCTAGGCTCCTTGTTCTTAAATTTCTTTGATAAATTTTCCTTTTTTTCCATTTTTGAGTAGTTCCCAAGTATACCTAAATTGATCATTTCCACCTTATCTCCTTTCATGACCACATGTTCGAATATCATCTTCATTAGGACTTGATGAAGAGGGGTGTTATAGTTGCCTTTCTAAACATGAATCACTGTTCTTTAAATTGATTTGAATAAGAAAGTTGACACATTCATCATTTTATCTGATGCAAATGATTTAAAAATTGTAAGTTGAAACTTTGCACATTTGCAAAGTGATTTTCAAGATTAAAATATTCCATTACCACTAGAGCCACTCTGCCCCACAATGCCTTGAGATATTCATATAGATATCTATTTTTACACTTCTCTATATGTTCTCCTTTTCTCCTGAAGAGCTTGAGCTCCTTTGATAGGAGTGTTTCTCCTTGTTAACACATTCACTAGAAATGGGGAGACCAAAGACCTAAAAAATAAGGGGTTTAGATATGGTGAAATAAATCCCCTTCACCTTGTTTTTTCCATTATCCTAGGTAAAAGCAATATGCTTGGAGAGTTTTGGATCAAACCCATTGAATATTTATAGAATATTAAACAATCCTCCTTTCTCAAATATTTGCAAAACTTCATTGTCAAGAGTTAGGGATTTCAGTTCCACTCTTTTTGGGTCTTCTACTTCAATCAAAGTCCATCACCTAGAAGCCTCTTTAGTCAATTATGAACGCGTAACCTAATATTATCTACTATCTTGAGAAGATCTCTACAACTAAAATGAGGGAGGTTGTGATCTGAAAAACAAGACACTCCACCAATAGAATAAGAGAGAAGGTCAAACTTTAACCGAGCAATCAAGGAGAAATATGAATATTCCATAGTTATGAAGTAAACTAGAATTAGAAGGACTGATGGATGATGTCAAGGCATGATTTACACATGACTTGTAAAATATGAGGCTCCATATAAAACTACCACCTCATCTCTAGATTACAACCCTCACAAGAAAAGAAATAAAAAATCAAAATTGGAGAAGGAAACTTACTCATGGCATGGACATGCTGAACATAAGAAGCAAGAAGGCACATTTCGTAAAGAATCCATTCTCAACAATGATGCCACGTGAAGAAATCCAAGACCAATAGAGTCCAGATAAACACCAAAATTAGCATGTTATCATGAGAAAGGACCATATGATTATAAGTCAATAAGGATAATTTTGACTTTATTTGCTTCATTTTCAATGACAATTTTTATCCTTGTAAGAAGTTCCCTAGGCTTTGCATAATTGTTAATTTAAGTTCCATATGATTCTAATTCAATAAGAATAAATTTAACTATATTTCCTTCATTATTCAATAGCAATTTTTATCCTAGTAATAAGTGCTCTAGTCTTTGCATGACTATTAATTGAAGTTCCATATGATTCTAAGTAAATAAGGATTTGTTTACTTTATTTCCTTCATTTTCAATGGCAATTTTGATCCTTGTAAGAAATGCCCTGGCCTTTGCATAATTATTAATTGAAGTTCCATATTTTTTTTATTAGATGAAAGAAAAGGTTTTGAAATTATTCCCAAAACTTTTACATATTTACAACAAGGATATAAAGGAGAAGTCCTAAATCAAGCCAAAAAATAAACAAAAATAAAGGAAGAATAGGGAGAGGACCCAACAAGATGAAAAAGTATAGAAAGAATTGAGAAAATAGTAGGACAAAGATAAACAACACCAACCCAGTTACTCTATTTATTCTTTGAACAACTCCACTTCCTCCTCTAAGTTGATATTATTATTTTGAAAGTACCTCACCATCTAGGTGACTTCATAAATGAACATCATAGATATTTTAATAGTTTTTCTAAGAGATATGAGAAAATCCTTAGTAGTCTTCATTGCATTTTTTAGAGTCTTGAGAGGATCTAAGGTCGTTTACTTTTCATAGCCACAAGTTCTAGCTTGGGCCCTCGATTTATTCATTAGAGAGGTAGTAGAGTCCCCAGAGCTCTTTGAATCAAGAATTACATGAGTGGATTTCTCAATTGTAACTATTTTTGACCTCAACCATTTCAAATATCTTGTTGTTTCCTCCTTGTCTTTAGGAGTCCTTCGGTTCTCAACTTTATTCATAGCATCCTTATTAGATTCTCCATTATATTTAAAAGGAGAGTCTTTGTCTTCCTCAAGCATGCATTCAGAAGAGGTAAAAGGAGTTCTAGGCTCATTGTTCTTAAATTTCTTCAATAAATTTTCCTTTTTCTCCATTTTTGAGTTGTTCCTAAGTATACCTAAACTGATCATTTCCATCTTATCTACTTTCATGATCACATGCTCGAATATCATATTCATTAGTACTTGAGGAAGAGGGGTGTTATAGTTACCTTTTTGAACATGCATCATTGTTATTTCAATCGATTTTAATACAAAAGTTGACACATTCATCAATTTTATCTGATTCAAATGATTTAAAAATGATAAGTTGAAACTTTGCACAATTGCAAATTGATTTTCAAGATTAAAATTTTCCATTACCACCAGAGCCACTCTGCCCCACAATGCCTTGAGGGATTCATATAGATATCTATTTTGACACTTCTCTAGATGTTCTCCTTTGCTTCTGAAGAGCTTGAGCTCCTATTATAGGGAGTGTTTCTTCTTGTTAACACATTCACTAGCAATGGGGAGACCAAATACCTAAAAAATAAGGGGTATATATATGGTGAAATAAATCCCCTTCACCTTGATTTTTCCTTTATCCTAAGTAAAATAAATATGCTTGGAGAGTTTTGGATCAAACCCATTGAATGTTTATAGAAGATTAAACAATATTCTTTTCTCAAATATTTGTAAAAATTCATCATCAAGAGATAGGGATTTCAGTTCCACTCTTTTTAGGTCTTGTTCTTAAATCTGAGGCCATCGCCTAGAAGCTTCTTTAGTAAATGATGAACGCATAACCTAATATCATATACTATCTTGAGAAGATATGTACAATTAAAATGAGGGAGGTTGTGATATTAAAAACAAGACAATCCACCAATAGAAGAAGAGATAAGGTCTAACCTTAAGCGAGCAATCAAGGAGAAATATGAACATTTCATAGTTATGAAGTAAAATATAATAAGGACTGATGGATGATGTCATGGCATGCTTTACACGTGATTTGGAAAATATAAGGCTCCATAGGAAACTGCCACCTCATCTCTAGATTAGAACCCTCACAATAAAAGAAATAAAAAATCAAAACTGGAGAAGGAAACTTACTCATGGCATGGACATGCTCAACACAAAACTCTAGAAGGCACATTTTCTAAAGAATCCATTCCCCACAATGATGCCACGTGAAGAAAACCAAGACCAATAGAGTTTAGATCAACACCAAAATTAGCATGTTATCATGAGAAAGGAAAATATGATTATAAGTGAGTAAGGATAATTTTGACTTTATTTTATTCATTTTCAATGACAATTTTTATCCTTGTAAGAAGTGCCCTAGGCTTTGCATAATTTTTAATTTAAGTTCCATATGATTCTAATTTAAAGAATAAATTTAACTATATTTCCTTCAATATTTAATAGCAATTTTTATCCTAGTACTAAGTACTCTAGCCTTTACATGACTATTAATTGAAGTTCCATATGATTCTAAGTAAATAAGGATTTTTTTACTTTATTTCATTCATTTTTCAATGTCAATTTTGATCCTTGTAAGAAGTGACCTAGCCTCTGCATAATTATTAATTGAAGTTCCATATTATTTTTATTAGATGAAAGAAGAGGTTTTGAAATAATCCCCAAACCTTTTACATATTTACAATAAGGATATAAAGGACGAGTCCTAAAAAAAGTCGAACAATAAACAAAAAGAAAATAATAATAGGGAGAGGGCCCAACAAGATGAAAAAGCATAGAAATAATTGAGAAAATAGTAGGATAGAGATAAACAAGGCCAACCCAATTACTCTATTTCTTCTTCGAACAACTCCACTTCCTCCTCTAAGTTGATATTATTATTTTGAAAGTACCTCATCATCTAGGTGACTTCATCAATGAACATCATACATATTTTAATGGTTTTTATAAGAGATATGAGAAGATCCTTAGTAGTCTTCATTGCATTTTAAGAGTATTGAGAGTATCTAATGCCCTTTACTTTTCATAGCCACAAGTTCTAGCTTGGGCCCTCGGTTTCTTCCTTGGAGATGGAGTAGAGTCCCCAGAGCTCTTTCAATCATGAATTACATTAGTGGATTTCTCAATTGTAACTACTTTTGACCTTAACCATTTCAAATATCTTGTTGTTTCCTCGCCTTTAAGAGTCCTCTAGTTCTCAGATTTATTCATAGCATCCTTATAATATTCTTCCTTATCCTTAAAAGGAGTCATTGTCTTCCCCAAGCATGCATTCAGAAGATGTTAAAGGAGTTCTAGGCTCCTTTTTTTTAAATTTCTTCAATAAATTTTCCTTTTTATCCATTTTTGACTACTTCCCAAGTATACCTAAACTAAGCATTTCCACCTTCTCTCATTTCATGACCACATGCTTGAATATCATATTCATTAGGACTTGATGAATATGGGTGTTATAGTTACATTTATAAACATGCTTTATTGTTATTTCAATTGATTTGAATAATAAAGTTGACACATTCATCATTTTTCTCTTATGCAAATGATTTAAAAATGATAAGTTTCAACTTTGCACAATTATAAAGTTATTTTCAAGAGTAAAATATTCCATTACCACCAGAGCCACTCTACCCCATGATGCCTTGAGAGATTCCTACATATATCCATTTTGACACTTCTCTGGATGTTCTCCTTTGCTCTTGAAGAGCTTGAACTCCTTTGCTCGGGAGTGTTTCTCCTTGTAATCACATTCACTAGAAATGGGGAGACCAAAGACCTCAAAAATAAAGGGTGTAGATATGGTGAAATAAATCCCCTTCACCTTGGTTTTCCCATTATCCTAGGTAAAAGCAATATGCTTGGAGAGTTTTGGATCAATCCCATTGAATTTTTTTAGAAGATTAAACAATCCTCCTTTCTCAAATATTTGTAAAAATTCATCATCAAGAGTTAGGGATTTTAGTTCCACTCTTTTTGGGTCTTTTACTTCAATCATAGGCCATCACCTAGAAGCTTCTTTAGTCAATGATGAACGTATAACCCAATATCATCTACTATCCTAAGAAGATATCTACAACTAAAATGAGGGAGATTGTGATCTTAAAATAAGACACTCCACCAATAGGAGAAGAGATAAGGTCTAACTTTAAGTGAGCAATCAAGGAGAAATATGAACATACCATAGTTATGAAATAAATTGGAATAAGGAGGACTGATGGATGATGTCAGGGCATGCTTTACATGTGACTTGGAAAAGATGAGGCTCCATAGGAAACTACCACCACATATCTAGATTACAAACCTCGCAAGAAAAGAAATAAAAAATCAAAATTAGAGAAGGAAACTTACTCATGGCATGGACATGCTCAACACAAGAAGCAAGGAGTCACATTTTCTAAAGAAGCCATTCCCCAAAACGATGCCATGTAAAGATAACCAAGACCAATAGAGTCCAGATCAACTCCAAAATTAGCATGTTATCATGATAATGGACCATATGATTATAAGTTAATATGGATAATTTTTACTTTATTTCCATCATTTTCAATGATAATTTTGATCCTTGTAAGAAGTGCCCTAGCCTTTGCATAATTATTAATTTAAGTTATATATGATTCTAATTAAATAAGAATAAATATAACTATATTTCCTTCATTTTCCAATAGCAATTTTTATCCTAGTAAGAAGTGTTCTAGCCTTTGCATGACTATTAATAGAAGTTCCATATGATTCTAAGTAAATACGAATTTTTTACTTTATTTCCTTCATTTTTCGATGGCAATTTTGATCCTTGTAAGAAATGCCCTAGCCTTTGCATAATTGTTAATTGAAGTTCCATATTTTTTTTACAAATGAAATAAGAGGTTTTGAAAGGATCCCCAAATATTATATATATTTACAATAAGGACATCAAGGAGAATTCCTAAAACAAGTTGAACAAGGTACAAAAACAAAGGAATTATAGGGAAAGGGCCCAATAAGATGACAAAGCATAGAAAAATGTGAGAAAATAGTAGGATAGAGATAAACAACGCCAACCCAGTTACTCTATTTCTTCTTCGAACAACTCCACTTCCTTCTCTAATTTGGTTTTATTATTTTGAAAGTACCTCATCATCTAGGTGACTTCATCAACAAACATCGTAGATATTTCAATAGTTCTTCTAAGAGATATGAGAAGATCCTTTGTAGTCTTCATTGCATTTTTAGGAGTCTTGAGAGGATCGAAGGCCCTTTACTTTTCATAGCCACAACTCTAGCTTGGGTCATCGATTTTTTCCTTGGAGAGGGAGTAGAGTCCCCAGATCTCTTTGAATTAGGAATTACATGAGTGGATTTCTCAACTTTAACTGCTTTTGATATCAACCATTTCAATTATCTTGTTGTTTTCTTGCATTTAGGAGTCCTCTGGTTCTTAACTTTATTCATAACATCCTTATCATATTCTTACTTATCCTTAAAATGAGAGTCTTTTTCTTCCTCAAGCATGCATTCAGAAGAGGTCAAAGGAGTTATAAGCTCCTTGTTCTTAAATTTATTTGATAAATTTTCCTTTTTCTCCATTTTGACTAGTTCCCAAGTATACCTAAACTGATCATTTCCACCTTATCTCCTTTCATGACCACATGCTCGAATATTATATTCATTAGGACTTGATAAAGAGAGGTGTTATAGTTGCCTTTTTGAACAAGAATAATTATTATTTCAATCGATTTGAATAATAAATTTGACACATTCATCATTTTTCTCTGATGCAAATGATTTAAAAATGATAAGTTTCAACTTTGCATAGTTACAAAGTGATTTTCAAGAGTAAAATTTTCCATTACCACCAAAGCCACTCTTCCCCATGATTCGTTGAGATATTCCTACAAATATCCATTTTGAAACTTCTTTGGATTTTCTCCTTTGCTCCTAAAGAGCTTGATCTCCTTTGATAAGAAGTGTTTCTCCTTGTTAACACATTCACTACCAATGGGGAGACCAAAGATCTCAAAAATAATGGTTATAGATATGGTGAAATAAATCCTCTTCACCTTGATTGATGCAGGAGCATCCAGTGGCATCTGATGCGAAGCATCCAGTGGCAGGAGGGCCACTTCTAAAAATTTGGTTAAGGAAGGAAGTTGTCGCGATATCATGACGTGTCGTGAAATCGTGACCAAAAGAGAAAAGAGTAGGCAAGGAGAAGAAGCTGTCATGATATCACGATAGAAAATGTGTCGTGATATCACGACACAAGTGGAGAATGGAATCCAGTAGGGAGAAATCGTCGCGATATCGCGACGGTGAATGTGTCGCGATATCGCGACACAAAATGGAGAAAGAAGCTGACAGGGCCAACTGTCGCGATATCGTGACAGGTCTCATGGGAGAGGCAAGCATGCCAAGGATGTCATGATTTTGTGACATGTCATGATTTTGTGACCTAGACAGGAAAGAGGAGGCTGCAAGCCAAGATGTCACGATTTCGTGACATGTCACAATTTCACGACCCAAAAGCAGAAGCAGAGTATGGAAGGCAAAGATGTCACGATTTCACGACATGTCACGGTTTTACGACCTGAAGAAGAAAGAGAAAGTCAAAAGCTAAGATGTCGCAGTTTCACGACCCGACAACAAGATGAAAAGCAAAAGAGGAAGATGTCACAATTTTGTGACATGTCGTAGTTTCGTGACCCGTTGAAGAGAGAGAAGACACAGAGGAAAAGATGTCACGATTTCGTGGCATGTCGCAGTTTTGTGACCTTCCAAGGAGAGAGAAATCTAGGAGAAAGAAATGTCACGATTTCACGACAGGTCACAGTTTCACGACCAGAAGGCAAAGAAGGAGCCAAGGAAGAAAGATGTCACGATTTCATGACATGTCACATTTTCACGACCAGAGGGCAAGCGAAGAAGCCAAGGGAGGAAGATGTCATGATTTCGTGACATGTCACATTTTCGTGACCAGAAGGCGAAGAAGAAGCCAAGGGAGGAAGATGTCATGATTTCATGACATGTCACATTTTCATGACCAGGAGGCGAAGAAGGAGCCAGTAGAAGAAAATGTCATGATTTCGTGACATGTTGCATTTTCACAACCCAAAGAAGCGAGAGGGAGCAGAGAGGATAAGATGTCACGATTTCATGACAGGTTGCATTTTCGCGACCCGAAGAAGAGAAATGAGGCAAGGAAGAAAAATGTCGTGATATCATGATCAAAAAAGAAAATGATGAGTAGGAGAGCAAAGATGTCACAATTTCATGACCCAAAAGCAGAAGAGCGTACGGAGGACAAAGATGTCATGATTTCATGACCCGAAAGACAAGGCAAAGACGAAGAGTCGAAAAGGGAGTCATTTTGAATACCTGGGTGACAAAGCGACACGGGAAGGTGAAATGAAAGGTTTTGGGAGAGGAATCGATGAGCCACAAGATGGAAAGCAGATCGTCACACCAAAAAGTTATAAAAGGGCAAGCCGAGCCATGCAGAGTTGTTGGAAAATAGTGGAAAACCTGCAGTTGCAGAGTTGCACAGTCGAGTTACAGAGTCAAAGGCAGAGGGCCACTCGGACCGGCTAGAGTGCGTTTTCCTTCCAGTGTTGGAAAATTCTTCCTGGGAGCATAGGCAGATCGTCGAACATGAGGCAACTTGCATAGGGAGAAGAAAACTATGCTTGTGGGCTAGTGTTGTAGAGTTAGTAATATTTGCAATTGAGAGTGGGAGAACTGTGCCTGTGCACCAGTTGTTATAAAGCCTATGGGCTATAAATGTAATCTTTGCAAGTTTATCTAATAGAACATTGGGATTTCTATTTCTTGTAAAGTTGTTTCTAAATTTTTTTGTATAAAATTTGGATGTGAATGGTTGAAATTTTTGGTTCCCCATCAAGTGGTATCAGAGCTAGAAGATTTTGAGCATGTAAGCAGAGCACTTGCACCAGGATCTGGGGTTAAGTATTGTGAGAGGAGTGCAGCAGAATGCCTCCAAAAAGAAATCATGGTCGTGTGGTGCAGGATGAAGAATTCAGAGCATTACAGAGGCAAGTGCAAGCCCTGCAAGAGGAGCTACTCAGAATTGATTTGCTGAGGCAAGTGAAATCCTTGCGAGAGAAGCTACACAGAAGGCATGAGGATAAACAGAAAAGAAGAGACCAGGGAGAAAGAACTGGTGGAAGAGAAGATGAAGTGCTTCAGAAGTTGAAGCCATTGAAGGCTACAGACGAGGAGGTGGGCAACAGTGCCAGAAGTGAAAATCACTTCTCCACCAACCCCGGGTGTCTGATGTAGGAGCATCTAGTGGCATCTGATGCAGAAGCATCCAGTGGCAGGAGGGCCACTTCTAAAAATTTGGTTAAGGAAGGAAGTTGTCGCGATATCGCGACGTGTCACGAAATCGTGACCAAAAGAGAAAAGAGTAGGCAAGGAGAAGAAGCTATCACGATATCATGATAGAAAATGTGTCATGATATCATGACACAAGTGGAGAATAGAATCTAGCAGGGAGAAACTGTCGTGATATCGCGATGGTGAATGTGTCGCGATATCACGGCATAAAATGGAGAAAGAATTCGATAGGGCCAACTGTCACAATATCACGATAGGTCTCATGGGAGAGGCAAGGATGCCAAGGATGTCACAATTTTGTGACATGTCACAATTTTGTGACATGTCACAATTTTGTGACATGTCACAATTTTGTGACCCAGACAAGAAATAGGAGGCTAGAAGCCAAGATGTCGCGATTTCGTGACATGTCCCGATTTCGTAACCCAAAAGCAGAAGCAGATTATGGAAGACAAAGATGTGATTTTGTGACATGTCATGGTTTCACGACCTAAAGAAGAAAGAGAAATCCAAAAGCTAAGATGTCGTAGTTTTGTGACCTAATGGCAGGATAAAAAGTGGAAGAGGAAGATGTCACGATTTTGTGACATGTCGTAGTTTCGTGACCCGTTGAAGAGAGAGAAAGCGCAGAGGAAAAGATGTCACGATTTCGTGACATGTCACAGTTTCGTGACCCACCAAGGAGAGAGAAATCCAGGAGAAAGAAATGTCATGATTTCACGATAGGTCGTAGTTTCGTGACCAAAAGGCGAAGAAGGAGCCAAGGAAGAAATATGTCACGATTTCGTGACATGTCGCATTTTCATGACCAGAGGGCAAGTGAAGAAGCCAAGGGAGGAAGATGTCACGATTTTGCGACATGTCACATTTTTGTGACCAGCAGGTGAAAAAGAAGCCAATGGAGAAAGATGTCACGATTTCACGACATGTTGCATTTTTGCGACCAGGAGGCGAAGAAGGAGCTAGCGGAGGAAAATGTCACGATTTCGTGACATGTCGCATTTTTGTGACCCGAAGAAGCGAGAGGGAGCAGAGAGGATAAGATGTCGCGGTTTCACGATAGGTCACATTTTCACAACCTAAAGAAGAGAAAGGAGGCGAGGAAGAAAAATATCGCATATCGTGACATGTCACGATATCATGATCGAAAAAGAAAAGGACGAGCAGGAGAGCAAAGATGTCATGATTTCACGACAGGTCGTGATTTCACGACCCGAAAGCAGAAGAGCGTACGAAGGACAAAGATGTCACGATTTTGCGACATGTCATGATTTCATGACCCAAAAGACAAGGCAAAGATGAAGAGTCAAAAAGGGAGTCATTTTGAATACCTAGGCGATGAAGCGACATGGGAAGGTGAAACGAAAGGTTCTGGGAGAGGAATCGATGAGCCACGAGATGGAAAGCAGATCGTCGCACCAAAAAGTTATAAAAGGGGTAAGCCGAGCCATGCAGAGTGGTTGGAAAATAGTGGAAAACCTACAGTTGCAGAGTTGCACAGTCGAGTTACAGAGTCAAAGGAAGAGGGCCACTCGGACCAGCTAGAGTGCGTTTTCCTTCCAGTGTTGGAAAAATTCTTCCTGGTAGCGCAGGCAAATCATCGAACGTGAGGCAGCTTGCATAGGGAGAAGAAAACTATGCCTGCGGGCTAGTGTTGTAGAGTTAGTAATCTTTGCAATTGAGAGTGGGAGAACTGTGCCTGTGCGCCAGTTGTTATAAAGCCTATGGGTTGTAAATGTAATCTTTGCAAGTTTGTCTAATAGAACATTGGGATTTCTATTTCTTGTAGAGTTGTTTCCGATTTTTTTTTGCGTAAAATTTGGATGTGAATGGTTGAAATTTTTGGTTCCCCATCATTGATTTTTCCATTATCCCACGTAAAAAAATATGCTTGGAGATTTTTGTATCAAACCCATTGAATGTTTATAGAGGATTAAACAATCCTCCTTTCTCAAAGATTTGGAAAACTTCATCGTCAAGAGTTAGAGATTTCAGTTCCACTCTTTTTAGGTCTTCTACTTCAATCAGAGGCCATCACCTAGAAGCTTCTTTAGTCAATGATGAACACGTAACCTAATACCATCTACTATATTGAGAAGATATCTACAACTAAAATGAGGGAGGTTGTGATATTAAAAACAAGACACTCCACCAATATGAGAAGAGAGAAGGTCTAACTTTAAGTGAGCAATCAAGGAGAAATATGAACATTCCATAGTTATGAAGTAAACTAGAATAAGAAGGACCGATGGATGATGTCAAGGTATGCTTTCACATGACTTGGAAAATATGAGGCTCCATAGAAAACTACCACCTCATCTCTAGATTACAACCCTCACAAGAAAAGAAATAAAAAATCAAAATTAGAGAAGGAAACTTACTCATGACATGGACATGCTCAACACAAAAAGCAAGAAGACACATTTTATAAAGAAGCCATTCCCCACAATGATGCCACGTGAAGAAAACCAAGACCAATAGAGTCCATATAAACACCAAAATTAGCATGTTATCATGAGAAAGGACCATATGATTATAAGTCAACAAGGATAATTTTGAGTTTATTTTCTTCGTTTTCAATGATAATTTTTATCCTTGTAAGAAGTGCCCTAGGATTTGCATAATTGTTAATTTAAGTTCCATATAATTCCAATTCAATAAGAATAAATTTAACTATATTTCCTTCATTATTCAATATAAATTTTTATCCTAGTAAGAAATTCTCTAGCCTTTGCATGACATTCAATTGAAGTTCCATATAATTCTAAGTAAATAAGGATTTGTTTACTTTATTTCCTTCATTTTTCAATGGCAATTTTTATCCTTGTAATAAATGACCTAGCCTTTTCATTATTATTAATTGAAGTTCCATATTATTTTTATTAGATGAAAGAATAGGTTTTGAAATAATCCCCAAACCTTTTACATATTTACAATAAGGATATAAAGGAGAAGTCCTAAAACAAGCCAAACAAGAAACAAAAATAAAGGAAGAATAGGGAGAGGGCCCAACAAGATGACAAAGCATAGAAAGAATTGAGAAAATAGTAGGACAAAGATAAACAGGGCCAACCCAGTTACTCTATTTCTTCTTCGAACAACTCCACTTCATCCTCTAAGTTGATCTTATTATTTTGAAAGTACCTCATAATCTAGGTGACTTCATCAATGAACATCATAGATATTTTTATAGTTTTTCTAAGAAATATGAGAAGATCCTTAGTAGTATTCATTGCATTTTTAAGAGTCTTGAGAGGATCTAAGACCATTTACTTTTCATAGCCACAAGTTCTAGCTTGGGCCCCCAGTTTCTTCCTTGGAGAGGGAGTAGAGTCCCCAAAGCTCTTTCAATCAGGAATTACATGAGTGGATTTCTCAATTGTAATTGCTTTTGACCTCAACCATTTCAAATATCTTGTTGTTTTCTCCTTACCTTTAGGATTCCTTTGGTTCTGAGCTTTATTCATAACATCCTTATCATATTCTTCCTTATCCTTAAAAGGAGTCTTTGTCTTCCTCAAGCATGCATTTAGAAGATGTCAAAGGAGTTCTAGGCTCCTTGTTCTTAAATGTCTTTTTTCTCTATTTTTCTCCATTTTTGATTTGTTTCCAAGTATACCTAAAATAATCATTTCCACCTTATCTCCTTTTATGACCACATGATTGAATATCATATTCATTAGGACTTGATGAAGAGAGGTGTTATAATTACCTTTTTGAACATTCATCATAGTTATTTCAATCGATTTGAATAAGAAAGTTGTCACATTCATCATTTTTATCTGATGCAAATGATTTAAAAATGATAAGTTGAAACTTCGCACAATTGCAAAGTGATTTTCAAGAGAAAAATATTCCATTACCACTAGAGCCACTCTACCCCATGATGCCTTGAGAGATTCATATAGATATCCATTTTGAAACATCTCTGGATGTTCTCCTTTGCTTTTGAAGAGCTTGAGCTCCTTTGCTAGGGAGTGTTTCTCCTTGTAAACACATTCACTAGCAACGGGGAGACCAAAGACCTCAAAAATAAGGGGTATAGATATGGTGAAATAAATCCCCTTCACCTTGATTTTACCATTATCCTAGGTAAAAGCAATATGCTTGGAGAGTTTGGGATCAATCCCATTGAATATTTTTAGAAAATTAAACAATCATTCTTTCTCAAAGATTTTCAAAACTTCATCATCAAGAGTTAGGGATTTTAATTCCACTCTTTTTATTTCTTTTACTTCAATCATAGGCCATCGCCTAGAATATTATTTAGTCAATCATGAATGTATAACCCAATATCATCTACTATCCTAACAAGATATCTACAACTAAAATGAGGGAGATTGTGATCTTAAAAACAAGACACTCCACCAATAGGAGAAGAGAGAAGGTCTAACTTTAAGCAAGCAATCAAGGAGAAATATGAACATTCCATAGTTATGAATTAAACTGGAATAAGGAGGACTGATGGATGATGTCAAGGCATGCTTTAAATGCTACTTGTAAAATATGAGGCTCGATAGGAAACTACCACCACATCTCTAGATTACAACCCTCGCAAGAAAAGAAATAAAAACTCAAAATTGGATAATGAAACTTACTTATGGCATGGACATGCTCAAAAAAAGAAGCAAGCAGTCACATTTTCTAAATAAGCCATTCCCCACAATGATGCCACGTGAAGATAACCAAGACGAATAGAGTCGAGATCAACACCAAAATTAGCATGTTATCATGAGAAAGTACCATATGATTATAAGTTAATATGGATAATTTTGACTTTATTTCCATCATTTTCAATGATAATTTTGATCCTTGTAAAAGTTCCCTAGCCTTTGCATAATTATTAATTTAAGTTATACATGATTCTAATTCAATAAGAATAAAATTAACTATATTTCCTTCTTTCCTCAGTAGCAATTTTTATCCTAGTAAGAAGTTTTCTAGCCTTTGCATGACTATTAATAGAATTTCCATATGATTCTAAGTAAATAAGGATTTTTTACTTTATTTCCTTCATTTTTCAATGGCAATTTTTATCCTTGTAAGAAATGCCCTAGCCTTTGCATAATTATTAATTGAAGTTCCATATTTTTTTTACAAGATGAAAGAAGAGGTTTTGAAAGGATCCCCAAACCTTCTATATATTTACAATAAGGACATCAAGAAAAAGTCCTAAAATAAGCTGAACAAGGAACAAAAAAAAAGTAAGAATAGGGAGAGGGCCCAATAAGATGACAAAGCATAGAAAAATTTGAGAAATATTAGGATAGAGATAAACAGGGCCAACCCAGTTACTCTATTTCTTCTCCAAACAACTCCACTTCCTCCTCTAAGTTGGTTTGATTATTTTGATAGTACATCATCATCTAGGTGACTTCATCAACAAACATTGTAGACATTTCAATATATATTCTAAGAGATATGATAAGATCATTAGTAGTATTCGTTGCATTTTTAGGATTCTTGAGAGGATTGAAGACCCTTTAATTTTCATAGCCACAACTCTAGCTTGGGCCCTCGATTTCTTCCTTGGAGAGGGATTATAGTCTCTAGAGATCTTTGAATTAGGAATTACATGAGTGGATTTCTCACCTTTAACTGATTTTGATCTCATCCATTTCAATTATCTTGTTGTTTCCTCACTTTTAGGAGTCCTCTCGTTCTCAGTTTTATTCATAGCATCCTTATCATATTATTCCTTATCCTTAAAATGAGAGTCTTTGTCTTCATCAAGCATGCATTCAAAAGAGGTCAAAGGAGTTATAAGATCCTTGTTCTTAAAATTCTTCGATAAATTTTCCTTTTTCTCCATTTTTGACTAGTTCCCAAGTATACCTAAACTGATCATTTCCACCTTATCTCCTTTCATGACCACATGCTTGAATATCATCTTAATTAGGACTTGATAAAGAAGGGTGTTATAGTTGCATTTTTGAACATGAATCACTATTATTTCAATCGATTTAATTAATAAAGTTGACACATTCATCATTTTTATCTGATGCAAATGATTTAAAATAATAAGTTGAAACTTTGCACAATTACAAAGTGATTTTCAAGAGTAAAATTTTCCATTACCACCAAAGCCACTATTCCCCATGATGCCTTTAGATATTCCTACAAATATCCATTTTGACACTTCTCTAGATGTTCTTATTTGCTCCTGAAGAGCTTGAGTTCCATTGATAGGGAGTGTTTCTCCTTGTTAACACATTCACTAGCAATGGGGAGACCAAAGAGCTCAAAAATAAGGGGTATAGATATGGTAAAATAAATCCCCTTCACCTTGATTTTTCCATTATCCCATGTAAAAGCAATATGCTTGGAGAGTTTTGGATTAATCCCATTGAATGTTTTTAGAATATTAAACAATCCTCCTTTCTCAAAGATTTGCAAAAATTCATTTTCAAGAGTTAAGGATTTCAGTTCCACTCTTTTTAGGTCTTTTACTTCAATCAAAGGCCATCACCTATAAGCTTCTTTAGTCAATGATGAATGTATAACCCAATATAATCTACTATCATAAGAAGATATATACAACTAAAATGAGGGATATTGTGATCTTAAAGACAAGACACTCCACCAATATGAGAAGAGATAAGGTCTAAATTTAAGCGAGAAATCAAGGACAAATATGAACATTCTATAGTTATGAAGTAAAATGGAATAAGGAGGACTGATGGATGACGTCAAGGCATACTTTACATGCGACTTGGAAAATATGAGGCTCCATAGGAAACTACCACCACATCTCTAGATTACAACCCTCACAAGATAAGAAATAAAACAAATCAAAATTGGAGAATGAAACTTACTCATGACATGGACATGCTCAACACAAGTAGGAAGGAGGCACATTTTATAAATAAGCCATTCCCCATAATGATGCCATGTGAAGAAAACCAAGACCAATAGATTTTAGATAAACACCAAAATTAGCATGTTATCATGAGAAAGGACCATATGATTGAAGAACACAAGCTTATATTGAAAGGGGGGTGAATAGTATAAGACCACTTTTTACTTTTCTTTCCAAATAAATATTATGAAATGTATAGATATCAATATCAATAGCAGTAATTAAAGAAATCCACAAATGACCATACATAATAGAGACACCAAGTTTAATGTGGTTCACCCAATGTGGGTTACATCCATACAAAAAATATTTCACTAAAATTTTCTCAATCAATCTCTTGGGAATCCTTTCCCTATTACAATGTTTATGAACCTCTATCCAATACATATACCAATACCCTAAATCAATTTCATGGATCTCTATCCATAGGAGAACTCCTTCTCCTTCGATCTGGATGGTTATCCTTTAGAAGACTACTGCCTCCACTGCACTGGCTTGTGGATATCTCTCCACTAAAGACTCTTGTCCCCACTTAGAAGACCTATCCTCACTGCCCTGGCTGATGGATCTCTATCCACTAGAGACTATTGTCCTCTCTGCTCTATAACCTCCAAAATTTTGTCTCAATAATACACTAAACATAGTCATTCGGTATAGCACAAATATGCTCAATATCTATCTCTGGTCTGGCACAAACCTATCCTTAAATCTGCACCAAACTCTACTCTCAAATATGTACTAAACATAGTCCTTTTGGTCTAGCACAAATCTATCCACAATTCCTCTCTACAACTTGTCTAAATTTGCTCCACAAGTCCTATCTAGAACTTGCTTAAATATGCTCTACAAGTCCTCTCAAGAACTTGCTCAAATATTTTCTACAAGTCCTCTCTAGGACTTGCTCAAATATTCTCTAGAAGTTCCCTCTAGAACTTGCTCAAATCTACTCTACAAGTCCTCTCTAGGACTTGCTCAAATCTGTTCTACAAGTCCTCTATAGAACTTGTCCAATTATTCTCAATAAATCCTCTCAATCAACTTATCCAAATATATACTGTAAGCTTCCACAAAAGCTCACACAAAATCAGTCCATAAGTCTCCTCAAAGACTTGCCTCAAATCTTCTCAGCAAGTCCACACAGAACTTGATCAAATATGCTCTACAAGTCCTCTCTAGAACTTGCCCAAATCTATATTGTAATATTCTAGAAAAGCTCATACAAAATCAGTCCACAAGTCTCCTCAAATACTTACCTCAAATATGCTCAACAAGTCCACCCATAACTTGTCCAATATCATAGAAACATAAATAGAATTTTTAGAGACCCAATATATTTCAACTCAATGCTCAATAACTTTCTCAACTCAAATCAGAATATAGAATAGTTTGTTTTATGGAACTTGAACAATCACTTCACACATCCACTTGACTAGGCTCAACCAACTCTACTCAACCAATCACTCAATGAAATAATCATTTCTCTCAAACCCTAGTCCAAGCATATAAAGACCAACTCAAAATGTTTCCAACAATACTCAACAAAAAATCTCACATAACAATGATACTCATGTTTTATTCAAACCCTAGTTCAAGTTCTTTGCTCAACAAATCACTTCAACAACAATTCTTATTAAATAATATTAACATAGCAATGATACTCAAACCCTAACTCAATTTCTTCATACAACCAATGGATTCAACAACAATGCTTATCAAATAAGGTTTTAACAACAATGTTTTATTCTAGAAAACCTTGAAGCATTAACTCAATACACTCAATAGGAAACCCTAATCAAGTCCTTTTCACTTGAAACTTATTCTCCAAAAAACCAATCAATCAACTCAACTATGGAATAATGTGCTCATACATTTTTCTTGATTATGAAAGGATCTCATAAATCTGCCACAACCACAAACACTTCTTTGCCAAACTCAAAGAGGTTAGGTGATAAATATTTCTTACAATATAATGCAAAAACTCAATTATACCTTATCACTACACCTTTCAAAAACAACCATCAACATACATAAAATATTTATCCAATAAAACCTTATAATATTCCAACTAAAATAAATTTAACATCCACCAAAATTAACTCAAAACCTCTTTATTTAGATTTAATGACAAAAGGAACTTTGGCAAAAATCAAATACACTTTCCTTATTACTCCAATAACATAAATCACTTATCAATAAAACAACCTTTCATAAACCCTTTTAACTCTAAATAACACAAATAAATCATTACTAAAAAAACCTTTCATAAACCCTTATAAATCCAAATAACACAAATCTATTATCAATCAAATAATCTCTCGTAAACCCTTATAACTCCAAATAACACTTTAGGCAAATAAAATTTTAATTAAACAAAATACGTTTACCACTGGTGGGATTCGAACCCACAATCTTTGCCTCCATGAGCACTCTAGCCACAGGATTGACCACCACGTGTGCTAGATGCATGTTTGATAACTTTGGAGCACTTCGTGCTCTTTATCCTAATTTTGGCACTCAAAATGAGTGTGTGTCAAAAGGCTCTTCCCTTGGAACTCAAAATGAACACACCAAATAACGCCCACGCGAATTGATCGTGGACTCTTCCACTTCCAATGCTCTCACGAAACTCACTGTGCCAATGGATTATTATATCCAATGGGAGTGATGCCTTCTCCTCCCTTTCATCCTTTCCCTGGTTTTAAAAGACAACATGTGTTTGTCTTCTTCCTCAACGATGCACAAATTCTCTTTCTCTTTGGTCGCATAAAATTAAATCGAAGAAGGGTAATGTTGAATGTTCTTTGGCATGGTATTTATACATGCTCCTCATTTTTCCATGGATGTCGGTGCTCCTTTTTAATTTGATGACATCAACACATTTTAAAACCTTTTATAATTTATAAATTATTTAAATTCTAATAGAATTTAAATTTTATAAATTATATTTATAAATATTTGACTTTAATAAAAATTAAAGCCTTCCTTGGGATAAAATTTAAACCTTCAATTTGTACTCCATTGATTTGATGAAGATTATTTTGCCACCATGGTTTTAATAAAAACCTTAATTCTGCCACCATGATGTTTAAACAAAAACCCTTGTAGAATAATATTTTGATAACTTTTTCTTCAACTCTTCGCATTGCTCTTGGTGTTAATGATGTACTCCATGGTATTAATGATGACTTCATGTGTTCACTTTGGCATCAATGACAAATTCTCACCTTCACATCAATGAAAACTGAATGAGCTCAAAATGTCCAACAATGATTATAAGTCAATAAGGATAATTTTGACTTTATTTTCTTCATTTTCAATGACAATTTTTATCCTTGTAAGAAGTTCCCTAGGCTTTGCATAATTGTTAAATTAAGTTCCATATGATTCTAATTCAATAACAATAAATTTAACTATATTTCCTTCATTATTCAATAGCAATTTTTATCCTAGTAATAAGTGCTCTAGCCTTTTCATGACTATTAATTGAAGTTCCATATGATTCTAAGTAAATAAGGATTTTTTTACTTTATTTACTTCATTTTTCAATGGCAATTTGATCCTTGTAACAAATGCCCTAGCCTTTGCATAATTATTAATTGAAGTTCCATATTATTTTTATTAGATGAAAGAAGAGTTTTTGAAAAAATCCCCAAACCTTTTACATATTTACAATAAGGATATCAAGGAGAAGTCCTAAAACAAGCCGAACAAGAAACAAAAAGAAAGGAAGAGTAGGGAGAGGACCCAAAAAGATGACAAATCATAGAAAGAATTGAGAAAATAGTAGGACAGAGATAAATAGGGCCAACCTAGTTACTCTATTTCTTCTTTAAACAACTCCACTTCCTCCTCTAAGTTGATATTATTATTTTGAAATTACCTCATCATATAGGTGACTTCATCAATGAAAATCATAGATATTTTAATAGTTTTTATAAGAGATATGAGAAGATCCTTAGTAGTCTTCAGTGCATTTTTAAGAGACTTGAGAGGATATAAGGCCCTTCACTTTTCATAGCCATAAGTTCTATCTTGGGCCCTCTGTTTCTTCCTTAGAGAGAGAGTAGAGTCCCTAGAGCTCTTCGAATCAGGAATTACATGAGTGGATTTCTCAATTGTAACTGCTTTTCACCTCAACCATTTCAAATATCTTGTTTTTTCCTCCTTGCATTTAGGAGTCCTCTCGTTCTCAACTTTATTCATAATATCCTTACCAGATTCTCCTTTATCCTTAGAATGAGTCTTTGTCTTCCTCAAGAATGCATTCAAAATATTTCAAGGGAGTTCTAGGCTCCTTGTTCTTAGATTTCTTCGGTAAATTTTCCTTTTTATCCATTTTTGACTATTACCTAAGTATACCTAAACTAATAATTTCCACCTTCTCTCATTTCATTACCACATGCTCGAATATCATCTTCATTAGGACTTGATGAAGAGGGGTGTTATAGTTACATTTTTGAACATGAATCATTGTTCTTTCAATCGATTTAAATAAGAAAGTTGACACATTCATCATTTGTCTTTGATGCAAATGATTTAAAAATGATAAGTTGAAACTTTGCACATTTGCAAAGTGATTTTCAAGATTAAAATCTTCCATTACCACCAGAGCCACTCTGCCCCACAATTCCTTGAGAGATTCATATAGATATCTATTTTGGCACTTCTCTAGATGTTCTCCTTTTCTCATGAAGAGCTTGAGATCCTTTGCTAGGAAGTGTTTCTCCTTGTTAACACATTCACTAGAAATGGGGAGACCAAAGACCTCAAAAATAAGGGGTTTAGATATGGTAAAATAAATCCGCTTCACCTTGATTTTTTTGTTATCCTAGGTAAAAGCAATATGTTTGGAGATTTTTGGATGAAACCCATTGAATGTTTATAGAATATTAAAAAATCCTCCTTTCTCAAATATTTGCAAAACTTCATTTTCAAAAGTTAGGGATTTAAGTTCCACTCTTTTTGGATCTTCTACTTCAATAAAATGCCATCTCCTAGAAGCTTCTGTAGTCAATGATGAATGCGTAACCTAATATCATCTACCATATTGAGAAGATATCTACAACTAAAATGAGGGAGGTTGTGATCTTGAAAACAAGACACTCCACCAATAGAAGAAGAGATAAGGTCTAACTTTAAGCGAGCAATCAAGGAGAAATATAAACATTACATAGTTATGAAGTAAACTGGAATAAGGACTGATGGATGATGTCAAGGCATGTTTTACATACGATTTGGAAAATATTCCTTAGAAAACTACTACCACATCTCTAGATTACAACCCTCGCAAGAAAATAAATAAAAAATCAAAATTGGAGAAGGAAACTTACTCATGGCATGGACATGCTCAACAAAAGAAGCAAGGAGTCACATTTTCTAAAGAAGCCATTCCTCACAATGATGCCACGTGAAGATAACCAAGACCAATAGAGTCCATATCAACACCATAATTAGCATGTTATCATGAGAAAGGACCATATGATTATAAGTTAATATGGATAATTTTGACTTTGTTTCTATAATTTTCAATGATAATTTTGATCCTTATAAGAAGTGCCCTAGCATTTGCATAATTATTAATTTAAGTTATATATGATTCTAATTCAATAAGAATAAATTTAACTATATTTCTTTCATTTTTCAATAGCAATTTTTATACTAGTAAGAAGTGCTCTAGCCTTTGCATGACTATTAATAGAAGTTCCATATGATTCTAAGTAAATAAGGATTTTTTACTTTATTTCCTTCATTTTTCAATGGCAATTTTTATCCTTGTAAGAAACGCCCTAGCCTTTGCATAATTATTAATTTAAGTTCCATATTTTTTTACAAGATGAAAGAAGATGTTTTGTAAGGATCCCCAAACCTTTTATATATATGCAATAAGGACATCAAGAAGAAGTCCTAAAACAAGCTGAAAAAGGAACAAAAACAAAGGAAGAAAAGGGAGAGGGCCCAATAATATGACAAAGCATAGAAAAATTTGAGAAAATAGTAGGATAGAGATAAATAGTGCCAACCCAATTACTCTATTTCTTCTCCAAACAACTCCACTTCCTCCTCTAAGTTGGTTTGATTATTTTTAAATTACTTCATCATCTAGGTGACTTCATCAAAGAACATCGTAGACATTTCAATAGATCTTCTAAGATATATGAGAAGATACTTAATAGTCTTCATTGCATTTTTAGGAGTCTTGAGAGGATCTAAGGCCCTTTAATTTTCATTGCCACAGCTCTAGCTTGGGCCCTCGATTTCTTCCTTGGAGAGGGAGTAGAGTCCCTAGAGCTCTTCGAATTAGGAATTACATGAGTGGATTTCTCAACTTTAACTGTTTTTGATCTCAACCATTTCAATTATATTATTGTTTCCTTGCATTTAGGAGTCCTGTAGTTATCATATTTATTCATAGCATCCTTATCATATTCTTACTTATCCTTAAAATGAGAGTCTTTGTCTTCCTCAAGAATGCATTCAGAAGAGTTTAAAGAAGTTCTAAGCTTATTATTCTTAAATTTCTTCAATCAATTTTTCTTTTTCTCCATTTTTGACTAGTTCCCAAGTATACCTAAAATGATCATTTCCACCTTATCTCCTTTCATGATGACATGCTCGAATATCATATTCATTAGGACTTGATAAAGATGGGTGTTATAGTTGCATTTTTGAACATGAATCACTATTCTTTCAATTTATTTGAATAATAAATTTGAAACATTCATCATTTTTCTCTAATGCAAATGATTTAAAAATGATAAGTTGAAACTTTGCACAATTACAAAGTGATTTTCAAGAGTAAAATATTCCATTACCACCAGAGCCACTCTTCCCCATGATGCCTTGATACATTCCTACAAATATCCATTTTGAAACTTCTCTGGATGTTCTAATTTGCTCCTGAAGTGCTTGAGATCCTTTTTTGGGGAGTGTTTTTCCTTGTTAACACATTCACTAGCAATGGGGAGACCAAAGATTTCAAAAATAAGGGGTATAGATATGGTGAAATGAATCCCCTTCACCTTGATTTTCCTATTATACCATGTAAAAGCAATATGATTGAAGAGTTTTGGATCAATCCCATTGAATATTTTTAGAATATTAAACAATCCTCCTTTCTCAAATATTTGAAAAACTTCATCGTCAAGAGTTAGGGATTTTAGTTCCACTCTTTTTAGGTCTTTTACTTCAATAATAGGCCATCGCATAGAATATTATTTAGTCAATGATGAACGTATAACCCAATATCATCTACTATCCTAAGAAGATATCTACAACTAAAATAAGGGAGATTATGATCTTAAAAATAAGACACTCCACAAATAGGAGAAGAGAGGTGGTCTAACTTTAAGCAAGAAATCAAGGAGAAATATGAAAATTCCATAGTTATGAAGTAAAATGGAATAAGGAGGACTGATGGATGATGTCAAGGCATGCTTTACACGTGACTTGGAAAATATGAGGCTCCATAGGAAACTACCACCTCATATTTAGATTACAACCCTTGCAATAAAAGAAATAAAAAAAATAAAAATTGGAGAAGGAAACTTACTCATGACATGGACATGCTTAACACAAGTAGCAAGGAGGCATATTTTCTAAAGAAGTCATTCCCCATAATGATGCCATGTGAAGAAATCCAAGACCAATAGAGTCCAGATAAACACGAAAATTAACATGTTATCATGAGAAAGGACCATATTATTGAAGAACACAAGCTTATACTAAGAGGTGGGGTGAACAGTATAAGACCACTTTTTGCTTTTCTTTCCAAATAAATATTATGCAATGTATAGATAGCAATATCAATAATAGTAATTAAAGCAATGCATAAATCACCATACATAATAGAGACACCAAGTTTAACATGGTTCACCTAATGTGGGTTACATCCATAGAGAAAATATTTCACTAAAATTTTCTCAATAAATATCTTGGGAATTCTTTCCCTATCACAATGTTTATGGACCTCTGTCCAATGGAGATACCAATCCCCTAAATCAAGTTCATGAATATCTATACACAGGATAACTTCTCTAATCTAGCAGGTTATCCTCTAGAAGACTACTACCTCCACTACATTGGCTTGTGGATCTCTCTCCATTGAAGACTCTTGTCCCCACTCAAAAGACCTATCCTCACTACCCTAGCTTATGGATCTCTATCCACTGGATACTATTGTCCTCTCTACTCTGTCACCTCCAAATATTTGTCTCAAATCTACACTAAATATAGTCATTAGGTCTAGCACAAATTTGCTCAATTTCTATCTCTGGTCTGGCACAAACCTGTCCACAAATATGTACCAAACTCTACTCTCAAATATGCACTAAACATAGTCCTTTTGTTCTAGAAAAAAATCTATCCACAAGTCCTCTCTAGAAATTTTCCAAATTTTCTCCACAAGTCCTCTCTAGAACTTGCTTAAATCTACTCTACAAGTCCTCTCTAGAACTTTCTCAAATCTACTCTACAAGTCCTCTTTAGGACTTTCTCAAATCTGCTCTACAAGTTCCCTATAGAACTTGGTCAAATATGCTCTACAAGTCCTCTCTAGGACTTGCTCAAATCTGCTCTACAAGTCCTCTCTAAAACTTGTCCAATTTTTCTCAATAAGTCCTCTCAAGAACTTATCCAAACCTATATTGTAAGCTTCCACAAAAGCTCACACAAAATCAGTCCACAAGTCTCCTCAAAGACTTACCTCAAATATGCTCAACAAGTCCACACAGAACTTGCTCAAATCTGCTCTACAAGTCCTCTCTAGAACTTGCCCAAATCTGTATTGTAAGCTTCCACAAAAGCTCATACAAAATCAGTCCACAAGTCTCCTCAAATACTTACCTCAAATCTACTCAAAAAGTCCACACATAACTTGTCCAATCTCATAGAAACATAAAGAGAATTTTTATAGAACCAATACGTTTCAACTCAATGCTTAATCACATTCTCAACTCAAATCAGAATATATAATTGTTTGTTTTATGGAACTTGAACAATCACTTCACACATCCACTTGACTAGGCTCAACCAAATATACTCAACCAATCACTCAATGAAATAATCCTTTCTTTCAAATCCTAGTCCAAGCATATTAACACCAACTTAAAATATTTCCAACAATACTCAACAAAAAATCTCACATAATAATGATACTCATGTTCTTTTCAAACCCTAGTTCAAGTTCTTTGCTCAACAACTCACTTCAACAACAATGATTATAAAACAATATTCACATAGCAATGATACTCAAACCATAACTCAAGTTCTTCATACAACCAATGGCTTCAACAAAAATGCTTATCAAACAAGGTTTTAACAAGAATATTTTATTCCAAAAAATCTTGAAGCATTAACTCAACACACTCAATAGGAAACCCTAATCAAGTCCTTTTCACTCGAAACTTATTTTTAATAAAACCAATCAATCAACTTAACTATGGAAGAATGTTCTCATACCATTTTCTTGATGATGAAGGGTGTAGAGACCCCAGGAACACATGCACCGGTACCTTTTCTAAAACCCTACTTGCAATGCTTATTTAAAATACCAAAGATAAAATGGAAAGACAAGAGGAAAAAGCATATAACACAAAATAACAAAATATGGATCTCTTTATTGATATTGAAGCTCGGTTACATGTCGGTCCCTCTTAGGGATACCCATTTTGATACTATAAATTATAAATAGGCAAGGAGTGCCCCTTCCATGAAGAGGTGGTGCACTTATAAAAGCTTCTCGGTTCCACACACGAAAATATATGAGGGCTTACAAATGCCTCCTTCTCCAGGTCTGTTTCCTAGAGGGATCCCTTTTGCTCTTGTATGTTGTAATCTTTGTTCGATGTACCTATGGCCCTACAAGCAATGAAACAAAAACACACATTTAAGTGTCTAAGATTGCCTCCCCGGATGAGTTTGTTAGTAATAAAAAAATGTAATGAAAATATGATAAAACTATGCCATGAAATCATGTAAATCTATGCTAATGATATAAGAAAACAGAATAAAAGGTGCTATGTCTATCTAAGCTAAGCCTACAGGCCAATTTCCAAGACAAAAACCACTAAAGTAAACCTTACCCTCTTTGCCCAAAGCTATGTGTCAAAGACTATAATATGATGTTGAAATAGTAGGTGTTATGCTCTTCAATTCGTCAGAGCTCCGTCGTACACGTGATCTCAAAGAGAACTCTCAAAGTCTCGAAAGCTCTCCTAAAAAATATGTCTCTCTCTCTGATATGATAAAAGGTCTCTGGATATGCCTTGGTGCTCTTAGGCTTACACATTTTATAGTGTGAAACCCTAGGTCTATTTCCAAGCCCTAGAAATGAATTTCTAATGTGTAGTGCAAGTTAGCATGAGAAGCTTTTGTCTATTGTCTATATTTGAAGGTCAATTAATTGAAATCTAACTGCCCACTTGAGTATTCTATGCGAACTGGTCATTAGCATGAGAAAATTTTGTCCTTTTTTTATTATTGGAGGTCAGTTAACTTAAGTCTAAATGTAAACTCAAGTCTCCTATGTGAACTGGTCATGCAAAGTCACTCCCGCTCACCTTTATTGCATGTAGACTACCACTTTCGTTTGTGATTAGGCCTATTTGTTGGCAAATCGCTTCTTATGGCTTAGCCAATGTCGTATGCAGCGGATAATATCTGGCCACTATCATCTGCAGTGGCTAAGGCCTGGCCACTCTAAGCTTGAGCAGCTAGGATCTGGTCTCTCTTAGCTTGAGCGGCCAAGCTTGGATGGTTTGAAAAGGCCCCAAATGAGTGGTGAGAACCATTGTTGATGCTTGGAAAATCCAAGATTATGTCTTATGATCTTATGAGTGTATCTATGTAAGTAGCTCCCATAACCATGACACGATTTAGGTGTCTATAGATGCCCCTTTTTGTGATGCGCTATGTGGAAAACACAACATTGAGCAAAAATATAGACTGAATTGTTTGTAGGGTGTATGGTGATCAATGGTTTGATCATCGCCGAATGGCCCAATCATGCAATATGGTGCGCATACCTTGAATCATTGCCTCAATGTTTGGAGGACTTAGCTTAGTGGATTTTGCATGTTAAATTGTACTCATTCCTCAAACTCAATCGGGTAGCTTCAGCTACTACAACAATTCTAATTGGTAGGAGAGCTACAATTGAAGATGTCATGTCTACTTACATTCCTAGAAAACAAGGGAAATTTGTGATTGTTGTATGCAATGATTCATAGGACGAACACGATTTTGTTATGATCGAGTGATATTTTATTGATTTTGATTATGATTATGTTGAATTTTTGAACTACCTCCTCACACAATGAGTTGGTGAAGAAATGACAATGAATGAAGTGACAAGTTGCTTGACCAATATGACTAATATGATTCCTTTCTAGCATTTGTTGCTTTTAATGGGCAATCCCACATCCAAGTGTGATTCCAATTCCTTATGATAATCATCCATCCCTATCCCGAGGAGCAGTCCGACTATCAATAGCATTCTTAGGGAGTTAGGATGAGTGATTATGTTTATGCCTAGATTGTATCACTTTGACTTAATGTTTTTGATGTCATAGGGGAATTAGAATGACCCCTTCGCACCTGTGGAGCAGTCCGACCATCTTTATCTTCTTCGGGTTTGAAGGGTGACATATTGTAATTCCAAAATGAGTTGCTTTTGCCCCAAGTGACCTTATGGTTGCCTACTCATCTCACCGAAATAAATGGAGTGCAAATCACTGCAATCGCCGAGTGGATAGAGTAGGGAACTAGATATGAATCCTGCTTGAGATTATGATTTTATGTGATTTTTTTGTTATTTTGATGATCCTAAACCACCAAAGTATTTTTATTTGTTGTTTTTGTGGTATCCTTCAAGGATAAAATCCCTTATTCTGACTTGTGGATCTTTCTGCTATCAGGTCAATGACTTCTGAGTTCTTTCCTATGGCCGCTGTCACCTTGGACGACCAATAAGTTTGGATCACTGACGTCAGCAACAACCAAGGCATAATTAAGGAAATATAAAAATTTGTTTTTCTAGGGTTTGACCTATCATTTTCACTGTTGAAGATTCTTTTTTAGAGCTCTGGTGTAGCAGCGATGGTTGTGACTTCAAAACTTTTTGGTGATGAATACATGGATACACGGGGTGAGACATCAGCTACTGGAGGAGCTAGAGCTTCTTGGGTATTTCTCTTTTCAAAACCCTAGCTCTCTTTTCTTTGTCTAAGTAAAATTGAACATCACTAAGTAATGAGCAAAACAAACCTTACTAAACCTACTAGAAACGAACAAACTCCGTAATTAGGATTAGGTTCCATTTTGCTACGATGGGTTAGTCCCTAATTTTGCTATCTGTTAGTGGCTTCAGCTTAGGGTTTTTTTATTTTTTTTAATTATTCACCTACTGCCGCCATTTGGGTGTTCTCAAACTTAGCTTAGTTTTGATGCTTGGGTAGGGGATTTGCTTTCCATTTTCTTGTTTTTCCCTCCCTCTATTATTTTTTTCAAGTTATTTTGTTAAATTTGTAATTTTTTCTTTTATTTTCTGGGCAAGGGTTCACGGGTTTGTCGTGCCGCCCCTTGGCCACTGTCGCTTAGAGCGGCTGAATCTGAGCCGTTGTCACTTAGAGCGGCCAAGATTTAACCCCAACGGTAAAAAATTTGACAATTGGGCCTTGGCCGCTACTGCCTCCAACGGCTAGGTTTTGGCCGCTATAGGCAATAGCGGCTAAAGCTTAATTAAGCCTTTTTTTTTGCATTTTATGTATTTTTATGATTTTTTTTGTTTGAATTTTGAATTTTTGCTTTGCTTGATTAGGTGTAATTTATTCTTCCTTTGCTTAGATTTAGAGTAACTCATACTCTTTTGTACCATCTTCATGTTTATTATGAATTATGCCTTAGATGCACTATAGTTGTGTTTTATCTTTCTTCTACTTTGTTTAGATCCTCATTGCTCGGGCCCGAGACCCGAAGCTCCTCCTTGACTTGCTTCCTGGATTTGTTAATACTAACTGGGAGTGGTTTAAGGCCCGTGGGCTACATTATGTCATTAGGTTACCCCATATTATGGCCAAATAGGCTTATCTTACGGCCTTAGCCCATCGTTGGGACCCACAAACCAACACCTTCCACCTTCCACCCAAAAAGATGACTATCACGTTGGAGGACGTGTATAGGATCTTGCAGATCCCATTCTATGGGGTGCCCATTATTTTGTTTGAGACTAATGATCAGGTGGCCATATATGCTCGGGTGTTTGGAGTGCACTCTGCACAGGATCTCCGAGATACTGGGTTTGAAGGAGTATCTATCAAGTCTTGGTATGATGCTCATGTTTTCATAGTGAGGCATATCATGTTGTTGATAGTGATCAAAAACATTCTTATCCTATATTTCTCAAGTTTGAGGTTCCCTTGGAACCTCCTAGTGATGGTGCAGGACCTACTGGATAGCGAGGAGCCTATCATCTATGCATGGGGTAGATCGCTATTGGCTTAGTGCTACAATGAGTTGTACTACATCCATTAGTGAGGATGTGTCAGCATTGCCTACATCTTGCTCCTACAGGTTTGGGGATGTGAGCACATTAAGGTAGATTGCCCTAAGGGACTCTTGAATGAGATTACAACTATTGATGCTCAAACACAGTGCTATGCTACCATATGGGCTTGAGAGCATGAGAAGCATAAGATCCATACTTTTGTAGGGGAGCTATCCTACTATACTAATGCTATCACCAAACTGTTGGTCAGAGATGTTGTATGGCGACCTTACTATGAGTGTCCTGCTTGGGATGATCCAGCTAGTTTTACTGCCAGAACATGGCATGAGCGATGGCTCATTGGTCGTAAGATTGCCATCTGGTAGTATTTCGTATACTCTCAGGTTCTTCATCAGTACAGATTGTAACAGGATGTGCCCTTGATACCGTTTTTGTATCGGTGCCTCACAATAGAGGACCTACCTCTACGATAGATCATAGAGCTTGCATATGAGGAGGATGCCCTAGTTGTAGACCCTATAGTGGCTAGGGGAGTTATAGAGGCCTACTCTCAGTGGTGGGGTGATCGGATGTGGCATGGCATTGGTAGCCTAGGGCACGAGGATGATGGCGAGGGTGATGGCATAGATCCGGTAGGATGTAGAGTTCAATCCAAGACCGAGGTATAGGGCCAGTTGGTAGAGTAGGTGGTAGTAAAGGATCCTGACGTTCATTAGGAGGAGTTAGAGCTCGAGGAGAGAGACTCTCCTTTGAGAGTGCAATTGCATGAGGTCAAGGCTAAGATTCAGTCCACTAAGATCTAGGTACAGCGGTGAGATGCTACCATTGAGCAGCTCTCAGCACAGATACAGGCTTTGCAAGCTACTATTGGGGGTGGCGATGTCAGGATGTAGTTTGTTGTTCCTTCTTCTACACCATAGGAGGTTCCAGCTATAGGCTCAGGGGCAAATGTGGGATGGCTTTAGTCTTTGTTGGATGAGCATGAGGAGCGGATCCGAGGACTTACATATCATGTCACCATCCTTTAGATGTAGCTCAGGAGGCATGGGATTGTCCCTAAGGATCCAGCAGGTGTAGGTGGTTCATAGGTCAATGGGCACTCTACCTTGGGATAGTCTTTCGCCCGTCCTATCCAACGGACCCAAACTTAGATAAAGATACCGACAAGCTCGCACCACTTGAATCGTGACACCGCCACAGGGGGAGGTGGTACCAAAGGAGGTGGTGTAGGGGGCTTAGGCCCAGTATTTTTTGATGCTCTACTTGGTTCTTGATCCATTTTTGAGGTCAGATGACCTATATGACTGTAGCCCAAGGGCATTTTTGTATATCCATTGGACTTGACACACATACTTTTATGATAGATTTGTTTTATTGCTTTATGTTTTTGTTATTATTTAGTTTTATGATATGATGCGATGATGGTATTATGATGATTTTATGAATATGCTAGATGATAGATGATATTTGAATATGCTTAGATGGGTATGTAGATGTTTAAATGATTTGATGATATGATGCGATGTATTTTGATGATGAATGATGAATTTATGATTTGGTATGCAAATGGATATTGCCTATATGTTTTATGATGTGGTTTATGGATGATTAATGACTTGTTTTTGTGGATGCAAATGTTATTGTTAAATGCGTGTTTAATTTTTGCTTTAATTATATGCACCTAACTTATGTGATGGAATGGTATAAATGAACCTGTATGCTCTAATCACTTAAAACATACATAATGCATATGACATTAACAATATTAATGGGTGATACCACATAAAGTAAAAAATAATCATGAATTTAAATAATCACTCCTATCATAAGAATTGATTAAGTATTCATATATGAGATGTAATGGTGTGTAATATATTTTCTTAATAAGTTTCTGTAAATTAAAAGATATAAAGTAGTCAGTGGTCGTCTATATACTATTTCTAATATATATGTGGTATTTGTCCTACTATGTTGATACCCCTTAATTTATAGAATATTATAAATAAAGTGATGGTGTTAATGATGTTATGATTTATTGCTATGTAAAAAAAAATTGGGGCTTTTCAAAGATTCAAACACTCTAGTTCCCCTATCAACAATTGTCTACTTGCCACTTAGAATTTTGAAAAGTAATGCTTTTACCATGGACCTGGTTTTTCATGATCTCTGTGTGTGCATGTGATTGTATATTTTGAGGTGGAACTCAAGCATTTCCTTCGATGTTAGGTGGGATGCTTTCAACCCATTGCTAAGATCAAGGATTTTCAAGTGTTCATCTCATCCTTATGTTGGACTTAGTTGGACTATTCCACTAGGCAATATTTGGTTATCTAAGCTAGCTCATCCACATTCAAACATTGGCCTACACAAATGCATGAAGCAATTGTAATAGATATATCATCATGCATAAGGATTTCTCCTTCCAGTTTTGTACAATGCTGATAATTCTAGGGATTCAAGCTTTATTCCCTTATTTTTGGCTTTGGATATTTGCTCATATGTAGTGATGAAAATCACTATTTATTTTGATTTGATTTTTTCTTTGAGCGGGGATTTTTTTAGTGATGATAATCACTGTTTATTTTGCTCATACGTAGTGATGAAAATCACTATTTATTTTTTATTGATTTTTTTCTTTGAGCTATGCTTTTTTTGAATTTTTGATTTGTGTATGGGATTATTGCTTTGAAATCTTGACTGTATGCTTGTCATTTTGAATATGTACTTTGCTTTGGGATTTTGCTTGTTTTGATTTAATCAAGGGATTTGGATAGGGTAAAGTTTGTCCTTTTTCCAATTCTCAACACCTTTAAACCGGTTGCATAGGGGGATAAGCAAGGATCATTCTTTTCGCTTAAGATAACCTAGACCGATTTGCAACTTTCATCTTTTCATTGTACCAACTAGGATTTTAGTGTTTCAATTTGTGATAGAATATTGAATATCCAAGGCTTTACACAGCTAGGCCTTACCTTCTACTAATCAAAGTTGTTTTCCTTAAAAGTTGATAAAATTACTAGGTGTGGTTGACTAACCAAAAAACCTTAGTATATTATGTATAGCAACAAATAATGGTTGTGTTGAAAAACACAATTACACACATGTGGATGGAGGTATGGATATGAATGACTTGTGCGACAAACTGTGGTATCACTTTTAAGGCTCTCTTGACATATACAATTGTAATGTATGTGAAAATGCGATGCAATGATGCGAATGCAAGATGTGAAGTGCAATTTTTTTTTGTATTTTTGATTTTACGTTGTTTTTGTATTTTTGATTAATTTGACCAAAGGGCTTTATGCCTTTGGGGCTTTTGTTATTGATTTTCACCAAGCGGTTTAGGTACCCTTGGAGATTTTTGAATTGATTTTGACCAAGTGGTTTGAACTACCCTTGGAGCCTTTGATTGATTGGATTTGACCAAGCGATATGAATTACCCTTGGAGCCTTTTTGAATTGATTTTGACCAAGTGGTATGAATTACCCTTGGAGCCTTTGATTGATTGGATTTGACCAAGCAGTATGAATTACCCTTGGAGCCTTTTTGAATTGATTTTGACCAAGCGGTATGAATTACCCTTGGAGCTTTTTGATTGTATTGGTTTTGACCAAGCGGTATGAATTACCCTTGGAGCCTTTTGAATTGATTTTGACCAAGCGGTATGAACTACCCTTGGAGCATTTGAATTGATTTTGACCAAGTGGTATGAATTACCCTTGGAGCCTTTTGAATTGATTTTTTGAATTTTATGTTTTTATGATTTGTTTGTATTTTTGACATATTTGAATGTTTTTGTGTTTTGACATATTTGAATATTTTTGCGTTTTATGACATATTTGAATGTTTTTGTTTTTTATGACATATTTGAATGTTTTTTACGTTTTGACATATTTGAATGTTTTTGTGTTTTATGTGTATTTGAATGTTTTTGTGTTTTATGACATTTGAAATTTTTTGTGTTTTATGTGTAAAATGCCTTTAGGTGAATGATATTGAGAGGTTCAGGATCTTCAACACCATATAATGATATAAGGCGATATGCTCCAGGCCCAACTATCATTGAAATCATATATGGACCTATCCAGTTTACCACGAACCTATCTTGCAGATGCGGTGGCAGATTTGAATTCTACTGGTTTTCTATGAGTACTAGATCTCCAACCTTGAATTCCCTTAGGTGGACTTTACTATTGTAAGCTCACACAAGGTGATCTTGGTAAACATAGAGATGCTCTAAAGCATTGACTTGACATTCATCAAGAAGCATCAACCAATCAAGGTGACCGTGTCACGTAGATTCATCATCTATGAAGTCCTTTAATGCTATGCGTAGAGTTTGGATTTTCAAATCTAGAGGGATGATGGCTTTAGTTCCATATACTAGTGAAAACGGTGTTGCCATAATGGGCATCCGTATACTAGTCCTATATGCCCATAGTGCAATAGTAAATTGCATGTGCCAATCCTTATAATTTTCTTGCACTGTCTTCATTAAAATGGCTACTATTGTTTTTTTTTAGGCTTTTGCTTGCCTGTTTACTTGCAGATAATAAGGCATTGAAAAAATATGCTAAATATGGTATTTTTTAATTAAATAATGCACATTTTTGTTCTTTAAATATGGCCCATTATCCGATATTATCTTAGAAGGGACCCCAAAATGGCTTATGATATTGTGGAGTATAAACTCCACAATCCTTGGTCCAGTTGTTGATGTTAAGGGGATCGCTTCTACCCATTTAGTGAAGTATTTTGTGGCTGTTATGATGAATGTATGTCGGCCTGAGGATGGGGGTGAGATCTTCCCAATAAATTCTAGTCCCCACTATGAGAATGACCATGTTGCTTGGATGGGCTACAAAGCTTGCGATGGTAAGTGCATTAGGTTCACATGATGCTGGAACTTACTGCATTTCTTGACATATTTGTAGTAGTCCTTTTCCATTGTGGGACAATAGTAACCCATTATCAAGATGCGCTTAACGATGGCCATGCCACTGAAATTGCCTCCACATGTTTTGTCGTGAGCTTGCAAAATTACCAAGATGTTTCCTAGGGCTTAAGACAATGAAGTAATACTCCATCATATCCTAATATATAGAGGATTTCTCCTAGAAAAATGTATCTTGTTGCTCTCTGTTTGAACATTCGCCTTTTAGTATGTGACAAACCTTGAGGTACTATTCCAAGCTTCAAAAAGTCCTACAATTGGGAAAGCCAATCCTTATAGGCCACAACTTCTATAGAATAGACAACTTGCTCTTCTTGCATTTTCGAGGTAGTGAACACGGATTGAGGAACAACTCTATGGTATATGGTTGCACCACACTCTACAGGTCCTTGGGAGATAAAATATCCCTAAGGTGTTATTTGCAAGAAATCTCTAGCTGCAAAGGACCAATCTTAATTTGGTTTGATGTTGATCATGTTGACTAATTCTTGATTGTCAAAAGCTTCACGACGTATTGCTGAGTGCGAAAGCACTTTCACATGAATGGTTGTAAAATCAATAGATGGATTATGAGGGATTAAGGATCCTAAAGAGGCCATGGTGTCTACAAATCCATTCGACATACGATGGATTGCCTCGATGTCGTACCATTCCAACCGGGCTAAGTAATTCTCAACAAGTTCCTTGTAAGTCTTTAATAGTGGGCACTTGCATTGCAAGAGTCCTTTGACCTGGTTTACTATCATCAAGGAGTCACCAAAGATATTCAATATTTTAATGCCCATTGCTATGGCTGTTTGGAGTCCTAGGATCAATTCTTCATATTTTGTATTGTTTTCTGTGCATGGGAAGTCCAGTTTGAATGATAAGGGTAATGGAGCGCCCTGCGGTGTGATAAAGACAATCCTTGCTCTACCTACTTTTTCACATTTCAAATCATCGAAGAATAATGACATGTATTTTTATTTCTTAGGTTCTTCAAGTTCTGGTGGATCTGATAATGCAAAGACCGCATCATCAGGTAACTCTATGGTGATAGGCTTGTTATCTTGAAGAGGCACCTCTGCTAATTGATCTGCTATGACTTATCTCTTGATGGAATTTTGTCTTATGAACTCTAGATCAAATTCTATCAATAGCATGATCCACTCTATGGTACATGTATTGTGATATGTCTTGCTCATCATGTACTACAAAGGATTTTGTTTTGATATGACATAGGTCGTATGGCTCAACATGTAGTGTCGCAACTTTCAAGTTGCAAAGACCACTACTAAACACAACTTTTCAACATACGCATATCCTAGCTCATAACTCACCAAGGTGCAACTAATGTAATATATGGTTTTCTCTTTGTATCATGCATTCTTTTGGGTTAACATGGTGCCCAATGCAAAATCAGTAGCTGATATATATAGTAAAAATGGTATGTCTGGCCTTGATGGATCCAATACTGGCGGTGTTGCCAGATAGTTTTTGATCTCTGCAAAGGCTTTATGGAATTATTCATCCCAATGAAAGGGTACTTCCTCACGTAGCAACCTGTTCATAGGTTTGCATTAGTTTGATAATTGCGCAATGAATCTTTTGATGGATGCTATATTGTATTGTAGGCTTCACAATTTCCTAATGTTGGTAGGGGTGGCCATTTCTAGTATAGCCTTTACCTTTGCAGGATTTACTTCCATGTCTCTCTTGGATACGATGAATCCCAAAAGCTTACCAAAAGTTATGCCAAATATGTAGTTCTTAGGATTCAATCAAACATTGTGTTCTATGAGGTGATCGAAGACTTGTCTAAGGACTTTGACATGCTCTTGTCACAACAGGGACTTGGCTAGTAAGTCATCCATGTAATCTTCCAAGATCTTATGCATATAGTCATGGAATATGTATGTCATGGCCCACTGATATGTGGCACCAACATTTTTAAGACCGAAAGATATTAATTTGTAACAGAATATTCCCTATGGAGTAATGAAAGCAATTTTATGTTGATATTTGGGTTTAATCTAGATCTGGTTGTATTAAAAAAAACCATCCATTAGGGAGAGCATTTCATGACCTACGGTTGCATCTACAAGAGCATCTATGTTTGGCAACGGGAATGAATCCTTCAATGTTTCCCTATTTAAATTCCTAAAATTTGTGCAAATATGAACTGTTCCATTACGTTTTCCTATGGGTACCATGTTGACACCCACTCAGGGTAGTCAATAGGAACTATGAATACTGCATCCAGTAGTTTTTACAATTCGTTCTTCACCATCAAAGCGATGGTTGGATGCATTTTCTTCAATTTTTTCTTGATTGGCTTCTTCATGGGATCCAATGAAAGGTTGTGAATGACTAACTTTGGATCTATCCATGGAATGTCTTTATAAGTTTAAGCAAAAATATTTGGCCTCTCTTTGAGGAAAGGAATTAGAATGGCTTGTTCCTCTTAAGATAGAATTTCTTCGAACTTGACTTTCCTTGGTTGGGTAGGATCATCATTGATTTCCACCTTGAAAGTGACTTCTATAGCCATATGTGACCCATCCTCTAGCTGATGAGGCATGGGTATCAAAAGAATGTCATCGATAGGATTTACAGGACCTAGTGACTCAGGTTCCAAACCAACATGGAATACATCATGCACACAACCTGATGTAAAATAGAACAACTGTAACATCTCTTCATTGGGGAAGAGGTCTTCAGGCTCTATGGGTGAATTAGCACGATTCCAATCAATAGCCTCTACATAAATATGCAATGATTTGGTAGGATCTGCTGGATTATGGAGTGGAGTGCTCAAATCGATGGATATCATGGTGATGGATGGGATGAAATATCTAGGACCACATGGGTGCAATATTGTCTCAGGGGTTTCCATTCCATACTCATGATGAGGTTCTGGAGGAATGGAAATTTTTGGATTTGGCCCATGAACAAGGCAAAAAATAGGATCATTGGGCTCTAACTACTCTCTGAATGTAGGCAGATGGGGATTGATCATCCGATGAATGACAGATAGGTCAATATGTCTCCCCAAAAATTGGAGATGAGGGTCTATGGTGATGAGGCCTGGATAAGCCTCATTTATAGCATGTTTTAAATAGTTAAAACTGCCTAAAACTCTTGTGAATTATCTTATATGCTAGTTAAGTTGATTTAATATGCTGTGTATTAACTGTTTGCATGATTGAAGTGTTAAGGACATTATATTCTGATTTTTAACAGTTCTTGTATAGTTTTATGTTATCTTTTCATGCTTAGGTTGACAAAAAAACTTCAGTAGTCTTATTTTGATGATCATTAAGCATTAGTTTCTCTAAATTCAGCAAATAGTACAAAGACTTATTACTGTGCAGCAGAAAACTGGTTTTTCCATATAAATTCTAGCAAGCTGCCAATGAATGGCAAGGCATGGAATTCACATCCAAGGAAGAATGAAGACTATTGCAATATGATCCTGAGGTCTAATACACCTGAGAAATGCAGCCAAAACCATTTGGAGTCAACACAGTTGGTCATTCTAAAGATCTTCGAAATGAACACAGTGTCTTCGGAATGAACACAGTGTCTTCGGAATGAACAGATATCTTCGAAATGAGAAAACATAGTGTCTTCGAAATGAGCGGATCTTCGGAATGAAAATTGTAGTATCTTCAGAATGAGCGGATCTTCGGAATGAGAATTGCAGTATCTTCGAAATGAGCGGATCTTTGGAATGAGAATTGCAGTATCTTCGAAATGAGCCACTTATCTTCGGAATGAAAACAGAATGTACTTTTTGACTTGTTGACTGACTTTTGGCGGTGGAAAAGGGGATAATAAGGTTGAGAAAGTTAAGGGAAAATATCTCCCATATAACTTTGCCATCCTTGCCATCCAAAGCCACCATTTATGGAAAAGATCAAATTTGATCTTCTTCTAGGATAAACCCAGGAAATTCTGCAGGATATCAGGACAACATATTTTATGTTTGTAATTAGATTTTAGGCATCTATAAAAGATAGCTCCCATCCAGGTTGAGCTATTAGATTATTAAGATATTATTATCAGGAATATATTAGATTAGATAGAGGAGATAGAAAATAAATAGAGAGATGATAGAATAGTAATTTCAGACCTGTAACAGATTTCAGCAGAATTGTAATTATGTTTCTGAAGCAATAAAAGTGCAGTTTCATTCCATTTATTTTGTTATGTCTGAGTGTGAGTAAGACTTAAAGAAGAATTCAAACCTTCTTCTGAGAAAGGAGGCTGGCCACTTCCAGACCTAGGAGGAGGACTGATAGATAGGTTTTATTCTGATTTTGCTGCAATAGAATAAGTTCTGAACTTGTCATTTTCATTATATTGCACAACTAACATTCCTAGTTGTTTAATTCTTGTTCATAATGTTTTTGTGATCTGATTAAGTGGTAGATCTGGTTAATCTTTTCATTCCCAACAACTTTCCAATTCATTGCAAATTTCCATTTCCAGCAATTTACAAGTTTTTCTGTAATTTCTTGCATTCTTGTTTTTGTTGTCAAAACCCTGCATAGAAGATTGACGACCTTCCATTACAGAGCATTGACAGGATCTAGTTTTTATGCTTCATTTCAATTATTGCAAGATTAAATAGACTTTCAATTCTGCAACTATAACTAGAGTTTCAATTCTGCAATTTAATTAGATTTCATTCTTGCAACTCGTAACTAGGGTTTCATTTATGCAATTAGCAATTAGTTTTCATTCTTGCAAATAGATTAAAGTTCAATTTATGCAATTTAGGGGTAGAAGTGACACAAAACCCCCACACAATCAATTCCACCAATAAGACTTGCTACTTCCAAATGAACTGAACTACAACCCTACTTGAACTTTCTCTCGTAAATAGCCTTGGACACCACCCCGGATTGATAAGATCTTTGAGATTTAATGATGTGCTTAATGACAACCCATCATTTTGGCACCATTTTCGGGGAACACGGTGTTGTTAGAAGGTGAAAAGCAGTCCAATAATTATTAAATATGCTAAGTTGTGAATTTTAGAGTAAAATCTGAATGTAATGACTGGTATAAGTAATTGTTATTGGTAAATTGTATTTCAGTCCATTTAGGAAATAAGCAAGAAACCACAAGAAGAAAATTTTCACAAGAGGTTGAAATTATGTCAAAAATGTCTAAATTTTTTATTTCCAAAAATGTTGGAATTTTCAAAGAATCCCAATCATCCACTTCCAACACTGCAAGATCCTTTGAGAAATCATTACAAGGAGGAAAATTAAGTAGTTCAACACCATTTTCTCTTGACAAATCCATACAATCAGGAAAATTTGACAAGATTTATAATTGTTTTTGGGAACCTACAATGGAAGGCTCACAAGAGAATCAAGGTAGAGCCAACAATGTGCTCCACCCTAGTGCAACTAGTGCACCTTCGCTGAACTTTTCAAAATCCCATCCAACTAGATCTTAATCAAAATGCTCCCATGAAGGTCATTTCACCTGCAGTATTACCAACTGTCAAGGGAATTACATCCGAAGATCCAGATATGTTTTTGTTTGAGTTTAAAATTGTATGTCAAGCTCATGATTACACTAATGACAATCAAAAGCTCAAACTATTTCCTTCCACTCTTAAAGAGTTAGCTCTACGATGGTTTATCACCTTAGCACCTGACTCAATTAGAACTTGGGATGAGATGGAAAACATATTCTTGGAGAGATACCAAGAATATTGTCAAGTCAAGAATCAAAATGATGAAATTCTTACAATGAAACAAGAGGAAAATGAAATCTTAGAAGATTATATAGACAGATTTTCTTTTGTTCATAAGAGATGTGGAAGTGTTGAACCTAAAATTTGCAAAGTCATATTCTTAATGGGACTACAAGATGAATCTAGGGATGCATTGGATATCTTGGGAAGAGGAGATACAAATGCACTTAAATTTGAGGAAATTATTAAACTCTGTAAAAATTACTCTCATTCAAGGCATAGAAAACATAGAATTGGTAATGAAAAACATGATTTGAAAGAATGCATGAAAGAGGCTGATATTTTAGTACATGATAGAACATTAGATGAAAAAAATGAATCTACTGAATCTTCAGCCATCTATTGTTCAGAATGTAAAAAGCAACACTCTCTTCATGATTGTCCTTTGAACAAAATATTTATACCTGCTACATGTAGCATTTGTCAATTAGGACACCCCACAGATCAGTGTAGTTTATTGCCAGAACTTAAAAGTGTCTTTGAAAAATAGTCTCAACCTATGAAAAAAATCAATTTTGTAGGACAAGGACAAGGGAATAATTTTCATAAATTTCCATATCAGAATGCTTCTCAATTTCTTGCACATTGGGGAAATAATCCTTGGTATATGCCATGGTCTACTTCAGGTCCACTTCAACAATGTTGGAGTCAACCACCATGGGCATACTCCCAAGCATGGTCTCAACATGGATGGATGCAACAACAATGGAATCAACAACATCCACCATGGTTGCAGCCAAAATTATAGGGATATCAATGGGTACAACATCAAAATCTATACAAAGGGCAGCAACATTGTCAAAAACAAAAATCAAATTTGTTGCCTAATTATATCCATAATTTCTATCGTGGACAACAACAACAAAAATTAAAACAACCTCTATTTTCAACTCAACCTGTGGTCAGTCCAAATCATGTTAAACAGGTAACCCCTGTCTCTGTGGTTGAATCAGAAAATACAGCCCTAATAAATGTTAGTGACTATGTTAAAACTCAGTTGTGTTCAAGTGAACCACAACTTGAACCTATTCCACTTATCAGTGTAGAAAGTGAAGTTAAAAAGAATGAACATGAAAACAAATCCACACTAAAACAACATCAAGAAGAACAAGATACCTCATCAAATAAAGTATCATATTTTGAACAGTCTGAGATATCAAAAGTAACATCTTCACAATCAGATTTGATAAAGGAATTAGAACATTTAACTGTTACAATCCCTTTACCTCAAGTTGTACCAATCATTAATAAGATTGTTCAAGAAATGTGTTTTAGAAAACCAAGAAAAAAGAAGAAAGTATATCCTAAAACCATACAAAAAGGTGGAAAATTAGTTAACTTGCTTTCAGGTAAACTTATTACACCTAAGTATGATTGTACAGAAAGCCCACAGTTTCTTAGAACACATAAGGAAAATGAAAAGAATACTTTAGTTTTGGCCTCCATTGGTGTAAATAAAAATGTTTCTCCAAGAACCAATTCAAATAAGCCTGGTACAAAACAAACCGAAACACAGCCAAAACAACCTTTGAACAACAATAGTTGGTTGACTAAAAACCAGGGAGCAAATTTGTTTGATATATTGGTGCAACATCCTAATGCTTTACTAACATTTTATGCATCTTTAGCAGTTGGCATTGAGTTGTTGCAGGTACAAAAAAACAAATTTTGCAGTTGAATGCATTTGATGAACTTTGGTTGGAAGCACTTCACCAAATAGAGTTCACTCAACAAAAATGGAAAATGTGGCATGATGATCACATTAAGAGTAGCAAGGATGATCCAGGGGAGTTTGAGAATGAAGTTGTTCAACTTTCTTTAGTTGATGATGTAAGGAGGATATTAGTGGTGAATGGACATCTTTTACAATTGTACCATAAACCACTAACAAAGGTGGAATTTGCTCGGTATTTCACACGGTTACATTTGAGAGAAGAGGCTTCTTCTGATGAAGATTCCAAATGATCATATCTTTGAATCTTAAAAGAAAAATTAAAAAAAATCAAAAAAAGTAGAAAACAAAAAGATGAATAAATTCTGATTATGAATTCCTTCATGGGCATGATTTCAGGGAAATCATGAAATCCTTCATGGGCATAATCAAAATCAAGAAAAAAAGAGAGAAAAGGAGAGGAAAAAAAAAAGGGAAACCAAGAAAAAAAAAAGAGAAAAATGAATAACTCAGTAGTGAAAACCTTTTTCTAAGGCGCTATTGAGTTGGTATGCATGAAAACCAGTTTTCTGGCATGCATAACCTTGAAATTTCTGAGTCACCATTGTACAAATTCACCAACTGCACTTGTTTTTGAAGTGTTGCAGGAAGCCTCATGAGAATATCAACAGAAGCAATCATCTTTCAAAACTTGCATTAACTTGTTTTAACCAGGTATATATGTTTCTTACACTTTTCTCATTGTAAATATTTGATATATAGTATATGACAATTAACCATTAGTATAAAAGTGTTCATAAGAGTTGGCATAAACAAAACATGCTTGGAGAAAGAGAAAAATGTTGGTTTCTACTATGTCTTCAAAATAACTATTGTATCTTCAATAACCATGGTATCTTCGGAATGAAGGTTTGTCTTCAGAATGAAGGTGTGTCTTCGGAATGAAGGTTTATCTTCGAAATGAGGTTATCTTCGGATTAAATGCCCATCTTAGTCTTCAGAATGAAACATAATCTTCGGAATGAAGATTTGACAGTCTGTTTCCACGTGGCATCCAAGGAGGGAGAAAAAGACATAGTCAGCAGAATTGTTTTACTCCATGTGATCATTGACACATGTCAGCTGGCTTGCGGTTAGATTCATCTCATATTTTGCACCCATCAAGGAAGTACAAGAATCACAAGGAAAATAACCAACAAACATGCCACCACCATTCATTGCTAGTAACCACTCATGTGGGAAAATTTGCATGCAAAATGGAGGAGCTAAAAATAGTAAAGAAAATTTGATGGCAAGGATGTCCAATGATTGATGGCCAGGTGTTCAGAGCACAGAATAAGGAAGTGTGCCATATTTTCTTTTTGAAGACATATTTGCTAATGATTACAAGGAAAAGTAAAAAAAATATTATTAAAAGTTCTTTCTGAAGAAGAACAAGAGCAAACCCTGTAATTCTGTAGAAACCAAAAATCAGTGACCTAGCGATGAGAGAGAAAAGAGAGCAGTCTTCTCAGCATCAGAACAGAGAAATGAAGTGAAAAATGAAAAAGGACCAGCCTACAAGAACCCTGGAATAACGTAACCACATGGGTTACCAGATTTTTCAACCTGTGAAGGGTAGTATGTAATTTTGTCAGGGCTGAAACTGATAGCAAAAAAATAAAATAGAAGAGGGTTCATTTTTCTAAAGATGTTATTTATCTATCAGAATAGAAGAGTGAAGTTCCTAGTGAAGATCCTGAAGCTATCCCTACAGCCCCTGTTACCACAAGAAAACAGGGCAAGAAGAGAAAATATACATTAAGGACTAGGAGGTCTGCAAGACTCCAACAAAAAGAGCAAATTATTGAAGAGAAGACCAGACAGGATAGCCCTGATGTCATAGAAGTGCAACAAGCCACTGAGAATTTGGATGTAAGCATATATAATTTCATGGAACCTCCTGTACAGGAGTAGGGGTATGAAGTAGAGGATGAGATCATTGTTGAGCAGCAAACTGCAGTTGATTTGTCAGTATTAGGTTCTGAGTCAAAATAATAAGAGGAGGTGGACATCACAAAACAACTGAGAGCAGCCAAGAGTGTTATAAAAATACAAATGAGATGGATTGAGGAAAGAGAAGATGTTATTGAAAAACATGAAAAGAAAATTAGAAAATTATAGCAAAAAGTGGAGAAACTAAAAAGCAGGTTGTCACAAGTTGATGAACAATCCACTACATCAGATAAAGAGGAGGATTTGGTTCGAGTTACTGCTTGGATTATCTAGGGAAGATGAAGACATAGGTGCTCATTCTGAAGTAGTGCCCCTCCACTTTGAAGCAGTGCCCTTCCATTCTGAGGCATTGCCTTCTCAATCCAGAGAAATACCTTTATGCAACATTATTGGGTAGGTCTCAGATTCAGGCCTCCAACCATCATTACTCTAGTTTTCTCCTATTTTGAAGAGGATTCCCAACCAGATGATCAGTTTGAATAATGACTAAGAAACCTTCATGAGAAATTACATAGGCACTAAATTGTTCTATGAAACATGGAATATGAGTATGGACATTTGTGACTCCATAGCCCACTGCAATGCATGAGGGCATGCATTAATATAAGTTGGGGGGGAATGATGAGGCCTGGATAAGCCTCATTTATAGCATGTTTTAAATAGTTAAAACTGCCTAAAACTCTTGTGAATTATCTTATATGCTAGTTAAGTTGATTTAATATGCTCTGTATTAACTGTTTGCATGATTGAAGTGTTAAGGACATTATATTCTAATTTTTAACAGTTCTTGTATAGTTTTATGTTATCTTGTCATGCTTAGGTTGACAACAACACTTCAGTAGTCTTATTTTGATGATCATTAAGCATTAGTTTCTCTAAATTCAGCAAATAGTACAAAGACTTATTATCGTGCAAGTAGAAAACTGGTTTTTCCATATAAATTCCAGCAAGTTGCCAATGAATGGCAAGGCATGGAATTCACATCCAAGGAAGAATGAAGACTATTGCAATATGATCCTGAGGTCTAATACACCTAAGAAATGCAGCCAAAACCATTTGGAGTCAACACAGTTGGTCATTCTAAAGATCTTTGGAATGAACACAGTGTCTTTGGAATGAACAGATATCTTCGGAATGAGAAAACACAGTGTCTTCGAAATGAGCAGATCTTCGAAATGAAAATTGTAGTATCTTCGGAATGAGTGGATCTTCAGAATGAGAATTGCAGTATCTTCGAAATGAGCGGATCTTCGAAATGAGAATTGCAGTATCTTCGGAATGAGCCACTTATCTTCGGAATGAAAACAGAATGTACTTTTTGACTTGTTGACTGACTTTTGGTGGTGGAAAAGGGGATAATAAGGTTGAGAAAGTTAAGGGAAAATATCTCCCATATAACTTTTCCGTCCTTGCCATCCAAAGCCACCATTTATGGAAAATATCAAATTTGATCTTCTTCTAGGATAAACCCAGGAAATTCTGCAGGATATCAGGACAACATATTTTATGTTTGTAATTAGATTTTAGGCATCTATAAAAGATAGCTCCCATACAGGTTGAGCTATTATATATTAAGATATTATTATCAGGAATATATTAGATTAGATAGAGGAGATAGAAAATAAATAGAGAGATGATAGAATAGTAATTTTAGACCTATAACAGATTTTAGCAGAATTGTAATTATGTTTCTGAAGCAATAAAAGTGCAGTTTCATTCCATTTATTTTGTTATGTCCGAGTGTGAGTAAGACTTAAAGAAGAATTCAAACCTTCTTCTAAGAAAGGAGGCTGGCCACTTCCAGACCTAGGAGGAGGACTGACAGACAGGTTTTATTCTGATTTTGCTGCAGCATAATAAGTTGTGAACTTGTCATTTTCATTATTTTGCACAGCTAACATTCCTAGTTGTTTAATTCTTGTTCATAATGTTTTTGTGATATGATTAAGTGGTAGATCTGGTTATTATTTTCATTCCCAACAACTTTCCAATTCACTGCAAATTTCCATTTCTAGCAATTTACAAGTTTTCTGTAATTTCCCTGCATTCTTGTTTTTGCTGTCAAAACCCTGCACAGAAGATTGACGACCTTCTATTACAGAGCATTGACAGGATCTAGTTTTTATGCTTCATTTCAATTATTGCAAGATTAAATAGACTTTCAATTCTAGAACTATAACTAGATTTTCAATTCTACAATTTAATTAGATTTCATTCTTGCAACTGTAACTAGGGTTTCATTTATGCAATTAGCAATTAGTTTTCATTCTTGCAAATAGATTAAAGTTCAATTTATGCAATTTAGGGGTAGAAGTGACACAAAACCCCCACACAATCAATTCCACCAATAAGACCTGCTGCTTCCAAATGAACTGAACTACAACCCTGCTTGAACTTTCTCTCGTAAATAGCCTTGGACACCACCCCGGATTGATAAGATCTTTGAGATTTAATGATGTGCTTAACGACAGCCGATCATATGGAATGAAGTTTTGCCTCTCTCTCTAATAGCTCGTTGACTTGCCGTAAGTGGTGAGATCCAATATAAGCCATCTTGGTCTCATCCTCAAAGTCATTATAACTTATCCAAAAACCATTAGCATTGGTATGCGGTCCTAAGACAAGGGTGTCATGTCTTGGCCCTAAGTAGGCCATCTCTGTTTCATCTTCATATTCTTTGTCACTTATGAAGACCCAAAGTCAGGGGTTGATGGCTTAGTCCTAAGTAAGCTCTTTCTGTTGAGTCTTTTAATTCATAGTCACTTTCATCTAATGTATATCCACTCTCATAGTGGATGGAACATGTGAATCTCTGCAAATAGCAAGGCCCCTGATAGGCTAAGCCAAGTTGTGCCTCATCATCACTTGCTTCATATCCATTCTCCTCATCCCATGAGTTGTACCTTGTTGGGGTGGAATCAATTGAGGTGTTTGGGTGATAAGTTTCTGGAGGTAGTATGTTTACCATGGCCACTTGTATGTTGCTCAAATTTGCTATTCTTAGGGGGTGATAAGGAATGAAATCAATGTATTCTCCCAACCCTATCCTTAATATTTCCAATGTTGCTGCAAGAGAGTTATCTCGACCTTTGCTATAATAGCCTAAGCCAAATATGTCAGAGAGAAGTTGATATAGTGGCTCATAATGCCTCCTGTGCCCCTACTCATATACGCCAAGGCCATAGCCATGCCAATGACAACGCTCAAAGTAGCTTAGAGCAAACTTGGTATTAGAGAGGTAACGAATATTGACTGTGAATAATTCGTCACCATCCTCTTCTATATCTAAATACTTATGAGCACAATACATGCCGACATAGATACAATTGGTTTGGTTGGGAGGGATTCCAAGTAGAACCACTATTCCTACTAGCAGCCCCAAGTCTTTAGGCCTCCCTATATCTTGTGTAGATTCAATGGTGGGTGTAAAGAAAATGTTTTGCACAAGGTACTCCCCTATGCTTGTGCTTGCCAAGTGTATTTATGCATGCAACATGGATGACCCCATGGATGATACTGGTGAACTATATTGGTCTTGGGTATCTTGAGGTGCTCTATTGTAGTTGTTGTGAGATGTTTATCGATGAACCTGTATCAACCAAAACCATCTTGAAAGGTAATTCATTGATGGCCACTACAATTTTTAGTGGAGGGTCTGGTAAGGCAGCATAAACTGTATTAATCTCATGATCATAGAATCGTATTACAGGTTCCTGGCATTCTTGCACTTTTCCCACAAAGTGAGTGAATGCATTCGTATCTTGCTGTTGAAGCTCAATTGTTTTTAAAATATCCATTAGAGTCTCCCTATGCTTTGGGGACTATTTTATGATCTCATAGATGGATAACTTAGCTGGAGTCGTCTGTAGGTTTTGCTCCAATCTACTCTGAATAGTTACCACAGGTCTTGTCGGTGGACCTAGAAGGTTGTCTTGACTTTGCCTAGGGGTAGTTGGGATGTTTATGGGAGATTCAGGCGGTTATGGTTGACCATACTACCTAGTACTTGTTGCTATGTTAACAATATCAACCATCCCCACACATCCATGGGTAGGTATGTCAGCTCAAACCTGATTGACTTGGGCCCCTTTTTCTCGAGGGGCCTCATGATTGGGCAATGGGTTTCTATATATGTGCATGTATCTATTATCGGGAACCAGTAGGTTGTCAACTTTGAGCTCTCTCGCCTCAATCATATTTTGCACTTGGTGCTTAAACCTGACGCAAGCCTCAATGACATGCCCCGGTATCCTGTGATAAGGGCATAATTTATCTTCCCTATATCCTTTTGGCTTAGGATGGTTGGGCTATATAATAGGTATATCAAGAAATTTGATCCTCATGGCCTCGCTCAACTGATTAAAGATTAATTGCATTTATTTTGATAGAGGTGTGAAATAATGAGGTGGCTTGCATTCTCGATTTCTTCCCTGATTGTTATTTTGGTTGTAGTTAGCTGGCAGGGGATGTGCTTGATAGTTCTGTGGTTGTTGTGCACCCCCATCCTTGGGTGTAGCCAATACAACTTGGTTGACTAGAGTAGGGTTGCCCTGCTTCTGCTTGTACTTATCATTCCTACCATTCTTGTTCCACTCCTTTTTGTTTTGGAGCTTGATGGCTCCCTCATATACTTTTATCTCTTCGATGAGCTTGGCTTGTGCCAAAGCTTCTTCAAACGAAGGATACTATTGGATTTTTAGCAAGAGGGAGATATGTTTTGAACAAATTTTGGTGAACATGCAATGATCTTTTCTGTGGGAATGGAGAATGATAATTTTGCCCTGACTTTTCTCCATCTATTCCCATAATCCATTATTGACTCATCATCATACTGTTTCAAGTTAGCCAGATCTAAAAGGTTCAACTTCTTCTTAGCACCAAAGGAGAAACACTTCAAGAATGCGTTTACTAGTTGTTCAAAATTGGTTATGCTATGCTTAGGCAGTTGGTTGAACCATTGAGTGGAAACACTTGAAAATGTCATTATGAATGTTCTTAGCATGAGAGTGTCATTGTATTCAAGATGAAAATAGGTATTGATAAAATTGGTGACATGCTCTTGTGCATCCTCTTCACCTTTAAACTTCTCTAACCTAGGCATATAAAAGTTCTTAGGATATGGAGGGCTAGGGATTGATGGGCACAATTGTTGATTGTGTATTTTTCTCAATGTTGGTGAGTTCCCAGCTGCCTTTTGTTTCTCAAATGTTTTCATCTTTTTAGCAAGCTCTTAAAATACCTTTGATGCACAGATTTCCTCCTCTTGTAAGTCTATTCACATTGGCAATGGAGGTAACTCTCTATCCATTTTATTTGTTCTATTTTCCTACCTCCTATGAGGGGGCTCAAGATTATGATCTTGGTTTGTTATGTTTTCCATTCCCCCATTATTTGGATTCCGTTCATGGTTTGGTGGGGGGTTTCATTGTGGGCTATCTTGTCTAGTACACCTCTCCTTAGGTGAATCAGTGTGTCTTGTTCTTTGTTGGTCACCACCATTTGTTGGTAAATTGTTAAGAGCTAGCCGCTCAGCTTGCTCTCTAAAATGTTGCTCATGTTGGTACAAGAGTATTTCTCTTTGTTTCTCTTATTCGAGAGATTCCACTAGCTCTTGTTCCTTACATAATGAATTTTATAACCACCCCATTTGGTTAGTTTGTGCTATTACAAAAGACTCATGTTTATCTAACTTTTTTCTTGTTGTCTTGACTCGAAGATTCCTCGAGGGGGTTTTTGTTGTATCTATACTCTTTCTAGTTAATGTGACTTGTTCAATGTACTGTTGAGTATCCCTATGATCAGACTCCACGTATCTTTTGCGAGGTTGATTTGAGGTACCCCAGACTGGGAGGTGTGTTTAGAAGTCACAGTTCATGAGATTCTATATGTAGAGTTCTTAGTAGCTACAATTCTTTGAGTTGCTAAGTAGGAAATTGATCCAATCCATCTAGCTTACTTATTTTCCATGGCTGATCCCGTGGGGTGCCATTTACTCCTATGAGGTCATAGTATACGGGAATATTTCATTTTGTGTGAAGGGTTTATTCTATATGATTCCATGACTAGATGTAGCTCTAGTTTCCTGCCCTTTAGTGGGCAGACCCGTTTCATATGTTTCTTGTGAGTCTTGAGGTGTTGCAATTCTTGTTTGCCTTCTTGATGAAGAGGGATTTGTGGTAACATGCTTTCTCCATGTGGATGGAGATGTGGTAATCTCTTCATCCCCACATGAATGGGTCTTAGAACCCTCTTTATGTCCATGTGAGGAGGAAGCCCTTGAATCTTTCTCATGTATTTGAGATGTTTTCATGTGTTTAGAGGATGCCCTCAAGGTTTCTTCATGTCTCCTTGATGAGGATGGCTATGAAGTATCTTTTTGTTTATGTTACTTTGTTCCATGATGTAGTTATTTACTTGGGGTATCTCGAGGACATCCTCCAAGGGTTGAGTTATCACCCCTTAGGCTCGTGGAGCTACATCTCATGGTCTTACGGGTAGGTCATTCAATGTTACTAAGACTCCACCTATGGGTATGAGTTGCTTATGTCTCTCCCTTGGTATTAGATCGAGGGTAATTACTTCTTGTTTTGACCATGATGTCTTATGACTTGATCTTTTGAGTTGTAAATTAGGAATGACCATACAATACCAAACAAATTTTTATCTTGATTACCAATTTGAGTGTGCCCTAGACTGTTTGATGTGTTGTTCTTTTGATTTCTTTGCTCTTGTTCTTGGATTAAGAATGAGAAGACTCATCCATAGTGACAATCAAGTACACTCATGCCAAACATGTTTTTCTCAAAAGAAGCTAGGGTACACCATTGAAGACCCAATGGAGGGTTCGCCTAGATATTCCACTCTGAACCAATAATTGTTCCAATAGTAGGAAACAATTTGAACACAAGTAACTTAGTGTCACTATAAGTAAGTTTCTCAATCCATTTCTAGGAAGCTCTAGGGGGTAAACCAATGGAAGGAGATGAATTCCAACATCACTGGACCGAATTGAAGGTTGGTTATGAAATCCAACTCTCCAATTTTTTAAATGATATGTGTGTGTGTGTGGTGTTCATTTTAAGCTTGCGTAACATAAATTTTATCATATAGCAACAATGAGTCTTTCCTATATGCCTAAGTGCAAATATACATTTCAATATTCAAAAAGATGCATGAACTACTATGATTTGTATGAGCACACTTTATCTCATGCAACTATGGCCTCTAGCAGGGCCTCAAAGCAAGCAAATGACATACAATATCTAGCACGTTGGATTCCAAGGCAAAATTTCTAGGCATAAGCCGTTGTTCCTAGCAACGCCTAGTGGAAAATTTTAAAGAAGATCTAAGATATGAAAAATGCTTAATTATTTCTTCTTTTATTCCTTCAATTTCCAAACATAAATGTGCTTTAATTTCTCTATTTTAGACACAGAAGCAGATAGAAAGATATAAAATATCAGAGAAGCTATACCAACCTTTGATCCAGCTCAAAGAGTTGGTGTTTTAACCTCTGCTGCACTCTAGTCCTAGCTGTTGTTGACCAGAGTGGCTGGTTCTTAGACGTTATAGCTCAGAGCGACTAAGCTCTATTGGCCATTGTAGCTTAGAGTGACTAGTTTTTGGCCACTGTAGCTCAAAGCGGCTAGACTTGCACACAAAATTAAGTTAGTATTCTGGAAAAAAATGAAAAATTATTGGTGGTCCCACCATGATCGCCATATGTAGCGACCCTGAGAATGCACGCACCAGTCCATTTTCTAAAAACCTACTTGCAATGCTTATTTAAAATACCAAAGATAAAATGGAAATACAAGAGGAAAAAGCATATAACACAAAATAACAAAATATGGATCTCTTATTTGATATTGAAGCTCAGTTACATGTCGTTTCCTCTTAGGCATACCCATTTTGATACTATAAATTACAAATAGGTGAGTGCCCCTTCCGCGAAGAGGTGGTGCGCTTATAAAAGCTTCCCAGTTTTGCACTGAAAATGTATGAGGGTTTACATATGCCTCCTTCTCCAAGTCTATTTCCTAGAGGGATCCTTTTTTCTTTTGTATGTTTTAATATTTGTTCGATGTACCTGTGGCCCTGCAAGCAATGAATCAACAACACACATTTAAGTGTCCAAGATTGCTTCCCCGTATGAGGTTGTTAGTAATCAAATAATGTAATAGAAATATGATAAAACTATGCCATAAAATCATGTAAATATATGTTAATTATATAAGAAAATAGAATAAAAGGTGCTATGTCTATCTAAGCTAAGCCTGCAGGCCACTGTCCAAGACAACGGCCGCTAAAGTAAACCTTACCCTCTTTGCCCCAAAGCTATGGGTCAAAGACTATAATCCGATGTTGAAATAGTAGGTGTTATGTTCTTCAATTCATTAGATCTCCATCGTACACGTGATCTCAAAGAGAACTCTCCAAGTCTCGAAAGCTCTCTTAAAAAAGATGTCTCTCTCTGATATGATAAAATATCTCTGGATATGTCTTGGTGCTCTTAGGCTTGCACATTTTATAGTGTGAAACCCTAGGTCCATGTACAAGCCCTAGAAATGAATTTCTCATGCATAGTGCAAGTTAGCATGAGAAGCTTTTGTTTATTGTCTATATTTGAAGGCCAGTTAATTGAAATCTAACTTCCCACTTGAGTCTTCTATGCAAACTAGTCATTAGCATGAGAAGCTTTTGTACTTTGTTTATGCTTGGAGGTCAGTTAATTTAAGTCTAAATGCAAACTCAAGTCTCCTATGTGAATTGGTCATGCAAATTCACTCCCGTTCACCTTTATTGCATGCAGACTACCACTTTCGCCTATGATTAGGTCTGTTTGTCGATAAATCGCTTCTTATGGATTAGCCACTGTCATCTGCAGTGGCTAAGATCTGGCCATTGTCATCTACAACATTTAAGGCATGGCTGCTCTAAGATTGAATGGCTAGGATCTGGTCAGTCTTGGCTTGAAAAGGTCTCAAATGAGTGGTGATGATCACTGTTGATGCTTGGAAAGTCCAATATTATGTGTAATGTTCTTATGAGTGTGTCTATGTAAGTATCTTCCCTAAGCATGACATGGTTTAGGTGTCTATAAAGGGATCTCATAAATATTCCACAACCACAAATACATCTTTGCTAAACTCAAAGAGGTTAGGTGATAAATCTTTCTCACAATATAATGCAAAAACTCAATTATACCTTATCACTCCACCTTTCAAAAACAACCATCAACATACATAAAATATTTATCTAATAACACCTTATAATATTCCAACTAAAATAGATTTAACATCCACCAAAAAATATCAAAACCTCTTTATTCAGATTTAATGCCAAAAGGAACTTTGGCAAAAATCAAATACACTTTCCTTATTACTCCAATAACATAAATCACTTATCAAGAAAACAACCTTTCATAAACCCTTTCAAATCCAAATAACATAGTCAATTATTAATAAAACAACCTTTCATAAACCCTTATAACTCAAAATAACACAAACCTATTATCAATCAAATAACCTCTCATAAACCCTTATAACTCTAGATAACACTTTAGGTAAATAAAATTTTAATTAAAAAAAATACCTTTGCCACTGGTGGGATTCGAACCCATAATATCTACCTCTAGGAGCGCTCTATCTGTGGGATTGACCACCACGTGTGCTAGATGCATGTTTGAGAACTTAGCAGCACTTTGTGCTCTTTCTCCTAATTCTGATGCTCAAAATGAGCGCATGTCAAAAGTCTCTCCCCTTGGCGCTCAAAACAAACACACCGACTAACGTGTTAGTCTTACAATGACACTGAGAGGGGGGGTGAATCAGTGTAGCTCTATAAACTTAAATTTACAGCTCTTAATACCGCAACAATTAAAACTTATTACTAGATACAACAAGTATAACAAAAGAGCATCACACAACACAAGATTTAACGAGGTTCACCAATGTGGCTACTCCTCAAAAATTGACTGCTTGGACTACCATCCAAATCCAGCCTTTGCAAAGCACCAACTTTACAATCAATTTACCAGCACCCACTGGAAGGAGCACCAACCCCTGATTTATCTGCACCAACAGAAAGGAGCACCAACCCCTGATTTACTAGCACCAACTAGAAGGAGCACTAACACCTGATTTATCAACACCAATAGGAAGGAGCACCAACCCCTGATTTACCAGCACCAATTGGAAGGAGCACCAACCCCTGATTTATCTGCACCAATAGAAAGGAGCACCAACCCTTGATGCCAAGCTACAACCTAGACTTCAATTTGAATCTATAAGTTTGACAATAAGATACCTTTGCTTTTGCAAGACCCTGACTGGTCTTCTTCACCTTTGCATTCTCTACTCACTCTGCTCTCTCTATGCAATCACTTCGCACACTCTGCTTCGTTACAGTCAAACTTCATGATCATCTTCTCCCTTTTGTGCACTCTGCTCTCTTTGCAAATTTTGCACTTAGCACGATTCGACATGACTTGCTCTCTATGCACAATGACCGTATTTCACACACATTCCACCATCTCTCAATTCTCCAAACAGCCCTCCTTTTATAACAATATTTTTTATGATGAAAACCCTAATCTTAGTCGATTGTAAATCCTAATCTTAGTCGGCTTTCATAACTATAAACCCTAATTTTAGTCGGCTATCATCGGTCTTCGTCGGCTTCAACTCAAGAAGATGTTCGGTTTATCCATCGCTTGATGATTTCATTCTGGATAGACCCTGTAACCGCCATACTGACTTTTGATCACTCTTCGTATTTCAGCAATATGAAATCACTCTATAACTGCCCCTGTAAATGCCGTAGTGATGTCGGTCCACTGTCATACTTCTCATTTCAGTCGGGTTCTCCTTCTTGACTTGCGCATTTATGACCTATCATGAAATCATGACATTTCTGCCTCTGTAGCTTCTTTTGTTGCTGTTGCCGCGAAAATACATGTCACGATATCGCGACACTTTCACCTCCGTACGCTTTCTCTATTCTTTTGTCGCGATATCGCGACATTTCTGCCTCCGTAGACTTCGTCTTTTCTTTTGTCACGATATCGTGACATTTTCGCCTTCGTATACTTCGTCTTTGCTTTTGTCGCGATATCGCGACACTTCTGCTTCCATAGACTTCGACTTTGCTTTTGTCGCGATATCGCGACACTTCTACCTCCGTAGTCTTCAACTTAGCTTTTGTCATGAAATCGTGACACTTCTGCTTCCATACTTAGCTTCTTTGCTTTTGTCGCGAAATCGTGACACTTCTGCCTTCGAAGTCTTCTTCTCTGCTTTTGTCATGAAATCGTGACACTTCTGCTTTCGTACTTTACTTCTTTGCTTTTGTCATGAAATCATGACACTTCTGCCTTCGAAGTCTTCTTCTCTACTTTTGTCATGAAATCATGACACTTCTACTTTCGTACTTTACTTCTTTGCTTTTGTCATGAAATCATGACACTTCTGCTTCGAAGTCTTGCTTTCTACTTTTGTCATGAAATCATGATAGTTCTGCTTTCGTACGCTTCCTCTCTTTCTTTTGTCATGAAAATGCGACATGTCACGATATCGTGACACTTTTCAAACTTACTTTCTCTCTCCTATTTTAGTCACGAAAATGCGACATGTCATGAAATCGTGACACTTTTCTTACTTGTTCTCTTTCTTTGAACTTGTCATGAAATCATGACAGTTTCGTATGCTTCCTCTCTTTATTTTAGTCATGAAAATGTGACATGTCGTGATATCGTGACACTTTTCAAACTTACTTTCTCTCTCCTATTTTAGTCATGAAAATGCGACATGTCACAAAATCGTGACACTTTTCTTACTTGTTCTCTTTCTTCGAACTTGTCATGAAATCGTGACACTTTTTCTTGCTTTCTCTTTCTCTTCCAACATGTCACGAAATCGTGATAGTTTTTCCACTTGCCTTTTTCTCTTCCAACATGTCACGAAATCGTGATAGTTTTTCCACTTGCCTTTTTCTCTTCCAACATGTCATGAAATCGTGACAGTTTTTCACTTGCCTTTTTCTTTTCCAACATGTCACAAAATCATGACAATTTTTCCACTTGCCTTTTTCTCTTCCAACATGTCACGAAATCGTGATAGTTTTTCCTGCTTTTTCTCTCTTCCAACATGTCGTGAAATCATGATAGTTTTTCCTCTTGCATTTTCTCTCTTCCAACATGTCACAAAATCATGATAGTTTTTCTTGTTTTTCTCTCTCTTCCAACATGTCATGAAATCACGATAGTTTTTCTTGCTTGCTGTATATGTCGCGATATCGCGACACTTTTCTTACTTGTCTTTTTCTTTGATCTTTTGCATATGGGCCACTTCGGTCTTCTTGGAAAATCACTGTACATACTCTGAATAACCTTTGAACTCCTGTCTTCTGCATCTGAATAGCTTTTGAACTTCCTATCCACTGCATCAATAGATCTATCTGACTGTGTTGACAATAATGACAATACTATTGCTGCACCTTGCTCAACAATCTCCCCTTTGGAATTGTTGGCAACACATGTGCAATTTCCTATAACTCTTCTCCCCCTTTGACAATAATACCAAAGGGCTACTGCAGACTCCCCCTGAGTCCATGCACAACATTCTCAGGCAAAATTTATTACACTTAGCAAAAATCATGAACATGAGCAAAAATATAATCAAATACTTAAATGCTCCCCCTGAGAATGTGATCCCTGTAGCTAGTCAATTCTTGGGAAGTGTGACCACTCCCAATTTATTGTGAAGGTACTCAAAAACCTCCTTGGGCAATGGTTTTGTGAAGATATCTGCTACTTGCTCTGTAGTTGGAACAAAATCCAACTTAACCTCACCTTCCGCAACTTTCTCCTTCAAAAAGTGATACTTGATAGCAATGTGTTTTGTGCGTGAATGCATAACCGGATTCTTGGAGATGTTAATGGCACTGGTGTTATCACACTTAACTGATATTGGCTCACTGAAGCTAATACCAAGATCTTTCAGGGTTTGTTTCATCCATAATACCTACGTACAACATGTTGTCACTACAATATATTCTGCCTCTACTGTCGATAAAGAAATTGACTCTTGTTTCTTACTGTGCCATGCGACCAATCTGTCTCCAAGATAGAATGCACCTCCACTGGTACTCTTTCTGTCATCGACACCTCCTGCCCAATCTACATCTGAATACAAAATAAGGGTGAAGTCTTTACCTTTCGGATACCATAACCCATACTCCATAGTACCCTTGAGGTACCGAAGAATCCTCTTCACTGCTATCACATGAGTCTCCTTGGGATTAGCCTAAAATCGTGCTACCATGCATACTACCTACAAAATATCTGGTCTGGTAGCTATCAGGTATAGTAAGCTCCCAATCATAGATCTGTACATGGTTTGATCAACAGGTGGAGTCATCATGGGAGTGCTAACCGGCTTACAATCCTCCATTGTGAACTTTTTAACATCTCTTTCACATATTTAACTTGAGAAATAAATATGCCCTTCTTATTTTGATTAACTTGCAACCCGAGGAAATACGAAAGTTCACCAATCATTGACATTTCAAATTCTTTCTGCATCTTATTTGCTAAATCTTTATATGACTCATCTTTGTTTCTGCCAAATATGATATCATCTACGTATACAACAAGAACAATAAGATGCCCATTTTCTATTTTGACATACAAATTACTATCCACCATACCTTTCTTAAACCCTTGTTGAGTGAGATAGTTGTCTAGCCTTGCATACCATGCTCGGGGTGCCTGTTTTAAGCCATATAATGCTTTCTTCAACTTGCAAACCAAGTTGGGATCATCACCAAGTTGGAAACCATCTGGTTGCTCAATATAAACCTCTTCTTCAAGTTTCCCATTCAAAAATGCTGATTTCACATCCATTTGATAAACTTTGAAATTCTTGTAGACTGCTAAAGCCAAAAACATTCTAATTGCCTCTAGTCTAGCTACTGGTGCAAAAGTTTCCTCAAATTCAATGCCTTCAACTTGTGCATAACCCTTACATACCAATCTTGCTTTATTTCTGACTACTTGTCCGTCTTCATTCAATTTGTTTCGAAAAATCCATTTAGTCCCGATTATATTTTTATTTGCAGGTCTAGGTACTAACTCCCAAGTTTCATTTTTCTCGATCTGATCTAATTCTTCATTTATTGCCTTCATCCAACTTTCATCTTTGCTTGCGTCAACAACATTTTTGGGCTCAATGCTGGATAATAGAGAGTAGTTACTTACTACTCTTCTTCTTGTCTGAACACCAACTTTGGGGTCTCCAATTATTTGCTCTCTAGGATGATTTTTCTGCAAATTGCCTGTTTTGAATTTCTTATTTTCTTCCACTTCTGAATCACAACTTAAATCATCTGAGTCAATTTTTTGTATCTTTTCCGTTTCGTTTTCCTCATCTCCTTCAATAACCTCTTCATAAATTGGGTAGTTCTTTTCATAGCTAATTACTCGTTCTCTACCTTCATCAAATTTAACATCGGCACTATCCACAATTTTCTTTAGCCTCTTGTTGTAGCATTTGTAAGCTTTGCTTTTTGATGAATAACCAACAAAAATACCTTCATCCGCTCTATCTTCAAACTTACCAAGATTATCTTCAGTTCTTTTGATGTAGCACTTGCTGCCAAAAACTTTGAGGTATTTTGTTGTTGCCCTTTTACCGAACCACAACTCATAAGGAGTTTTGCTTTCATGTGTTCTCAGCATGTACCTATTTTGGATATACACCACAGTATGGACTGCTTCTTTCCAAAATCTATCTGCTACTCTGCTTTTCGCTCAACATAGTCCGTGCCATTTCCTCGCACTCGTCCTATTCTTTCTTTCTACCACTCCATTCTCGCTGAGGTGTCCGGTTGCTGAAAACTGTCTCCTAATACCATATTTTTCATAGTACTCGTAAACTCCTCTGAAATGAATTCTCCTCCTCTATCTGATCTTAAACATTTGATCCTCTTTCCTGTTTCATTCTCAACTTGGTTTTTGAAAATCTTGAACATTTCAAAAGCTTCTGATTTATGCTTCAAGAAAAATATCCATGTCATTCTGGAATAGTCATCAATGCACAACATAAAATATTTGTCACCATTTATGCTTTGTGTTCTCATGGGTCCACATAAATCAGTGTGTATTAGTTCCAAAGGTTTGCTTGTGTAGTACTCTTTTGTTTTGAATGTGACTCTAGTTTGCTTCCCCTTTTGGCATGAAGCACAAATGTTGTTTGCAGGTTTGCTGATGGTGGGAATATCTCTCACTGCCCTTTTTGAGTTGATTTTTACTAGATTATCAAAATTGATATGACCGAGTCTCTTGTGCCACAACCAATTTTCTTCTTCCTGTCCAATAAAACAAGCTCCTTCTGAAGTCTCTGAGAGCGTGTACAGGTTTCCAGATGTCCTTGATCCAGTTGCTATCAATTTTCCACTTGTTTGTTTTTCTGACTTCACAACCCTACTTCTTAAAAACTACTTCATGACCTTTATCACAAATCTGACTTACGCTCAACAAGTTATGTTTCAAACCATCCACAAACAAGACTTCTTCTGACTTAATTTTTTTGTCACTAATTTTAACTGAACCTTTGCCAACTATCTTAGCTCCATCATTATTTCCAAACTTTACTGAACCACCTTCATATTTCTGTAACTTCTCAAATTTTTGTTTGTCACCTGTCATATGATTGGAGCATCCACTATCAAGTATCCATGGTACATATTTATTCTATGCTTTAAATGTTGTTTGTACGATTAAGGATTCATTTTCTTCCTTAAGTCGCTCTTTTTCTTTCCACTCCGTTTTGATAGTAGTTTTGGGCTCTTGTTTTGCCTTTCCCTTATCAATAGCTTGTGCATGTTTTTCGAGAAGTTTTCTATTTTGTCTCATCCTATTTGGTTGAAATTTTCTTCCCTGAAACTGATTTGATGCAAATGTACTTCTACAGTTTCTTGCAATGTGCCCAAAATTATGACAGTTATAACATTCTACCTGTATAATTCATCGGAGGAGAAAAAGCATTTCTACTGGTGAAATTCCTTGGTCTTACATTATATTTGTAGTCCGAGATTTTATGTCCATAGCCATTGCATTTAAAATAGAAACCAGAAAAGGGATAATTGAACCTGGGTGATGGTCTTTGCCATGTTGCCGTAGGAGCCATAGGTCTTCTTCTTCTTTGATGTGTGACATTGGTGAATCCATCATTGTCAATTCTCCTTTCGTGCCTGGCATTATTGCTTTCTTTTGCATGAGACATTTTTCCTTGATCAACCTGTTTCTTATCTTCATTCTTTATGGATTCTACATTTCTGGCCTTTGATCCATTTGATGATTCTCCTTCGATGAAACCCAGACCAAATTTGATGCTTACAGGCCTTTGGTCATTTATAATCTTATCCAGCTTCATAGAACTTTCTTCGCATTTGTGATAGCAACTAATTTTGTGATTCATCTCTTCTATCTGTTTTCGTAAACCAACATTCTCTTCTTCTAGTTTGCAACAATAATCTATTTTCATGGTAATTTGTACTTCGAGATCTTCAGATATTTTCTTGTATTCTTCTGTCTGTACTTTCAGATCGGTTATGATTTCATTTGCATCCTCAAGATTTTTTGAAATTTTCTTATTCTTTTTCCTCTCTATTTTCCACTCTTCAAGTGCAGAGATCAACTCACCTTCTAGATCTACTTCAGCCTCAGGGTTTTCACCACATACTTCAGAGTTCACTCCTTCCTTTTTTGATTTTACTTCTTCAAATGCCATGAAAAGAGCTTCACCACCTGCCATTGTGTTACTTCCAAGATCACCCTAGCCGGTTAAGCTTGTATAAGAACTTAGCTCTGATACCAATTGTTAGTCTTACAATGACACTGAGAGGGGGGGTGAATCAGTGTAGCTCTATAAACTTAAATTTATAGCTCTTAATACCACAACAATTAAAACTTATTACTAGATACAACAAGTATAACAAATGAGCATCACACAACACAAGATTTAATGAGGTTCACCAATGTGGCTACTCCTCAAAAATTGATTGCTTGGACTACCATCCAAATCCAGCCTTTGCAAAGCACCAACTTTACAATCAATTTACCAGCACCCATTGGAAGGAGCACCAACCCCTGATTTATCTACACTAATAGAAAGGAGCACCAACCCCTGATTTACCAGCACCAACCCCTAATTTATCTGCACTAATAGAAAGGAGCACCAACCCCTGATTTATTTGCACCAATAGAAAGGAGCACCAACCCTTGATTTATCTACACCAACTGGAAGGAGCACCAACCCCTGATTTATCTGCACCAACAAAAAGGAGCACCAACCCCTGATGCCAAGCTACAACCTAGACTTCAATTTGAATCTATAAGTTTGATAGTAAGATACCTTTGCTTTTGCAAGACCCTGATTGGTCTTCTTCACCTTTGCATTCTCTATGCACTCTACTCTCTCTACGTAATCACTTCGCACACTCTGCTTCGTTACAATCAAACTTCATGATCATCTTCTCCCTTTTGTGCACTCTGCTCTCTTTGTAAATTTTGCACTTAGCACGATTCGACATGACTTGCTCTCTATGCACAATGACCGTATTTCACACACATTCCACCATCTCTCAATTCTCCAAACAACCCTCCTTTTATAACAATATTTTTTATGATGAAAACCCTAATCTTAGTCGGTTGTAAATCCTAATCTTAGTCGACTTTCATAACAACTATAAACCCTAATTTTAGTCGATTGTCATCGGTCTTCATCGGCTTCAACTCAAGAAGATGTTCGATTTATCCATCGCTTGATGATTTCATTCTGGATAGACCCTGTAATCGCCATACTGACTTTTGATCACTCTTCGTATTTCAGCAATATGAAATCACTCTCATAACTGCCCTTGTAAATGTCGTAGTGATGTCGGTCCACTATCATACTTCTCATTTCAGTCGGGTTCTCCTTCTTGACTTGCGCATTTATGACCTGTCATGAAATCATGACATTTTTGCCTCTGTAGCTTCTTTTGTTGTTGTTGTCATGAAAATACATGTCATGATATCGTGACACTTTCACCTCCGTACGCTTTCTCTATTCTTTTGTCATGATATCATGACATTTTTGCCTCCGTAGACTTCGTCTTTTCTTTTGTCATGATATCATGACATTTTTGCCTTCGTATACTTCGTCTTTGCTTTTGTCATGATATCATGACACTTCTGCTTCCATAGACTTCGACTTTGCTTTTGTCATGATATCGTGACACTTCTGCCTCCATAGTCTTCAACTTAGCTTTTGTCATGAAATCATGACACTTCTGCTTCTGTACTTAGCTTCTTTGCTTTTGTCATGAAATCATGACACTTCTGCCTTCAAAGTCTTCTTCTCTGCTTTTGTCATGAAATCGTGACACTTCTGCTTTCGTACTTTACTTCTTTGCTTTTGTCATGAAATCGTGACACTTCTGCCTTCGAAGTCTTCTTCTCTGCTTTTGTCATGAAATCATGACACTTCTACTTTTGTACTTTACTTCTTTGCTTTTGTCATGAAATCATGACACTTCTACTTTTGAAGTCTTGCTTTCTGCTTTTGTCATGAAATCGTGATAGTTCTGCTTCCGTACGCTTCCTCTCTTTCTTTTGTCATAAAAATGTGACATGTCACGATATCACGACACTTTTCAAACTTACTTTCTCTCTCCTATTTTAGTCGTGAAATCATGACACTTTTCTTACTTGTTCTCTTTCTTTGAACTTGTAGCGAAATTGTGACAGTTCTGCTTCCGTACGCTTCCTCTCTTTCTTTTGTCATGAAAATGTGACATGTCATGATATCACGACACTTTTCAAACTTACTTTCTCTCTCCTATTTTAGTCACGAAAATGCGACATGTCACGAAATCGCGACACTTTTCTTACTTGTTCTCTTTCTTCGAACTTGTCACGAAATCGTGACACTTTTTCTTGCTTTCTCTTTCTCTTCCAACATGTCGCGAAATCACGACAATTTTTCCACTTGCCTTTTTCTCTTCCAACATGTCACGAAATCACGACAGTTTTTCCACTTGCCTTTTCTCTCTTCCAACATGTCGCGAAATCATGACAGTTTTTCCACTTGCCTTTTTCTCTTCCAACATGTCACGAAATCGCGACAGTTTTTCCACTTGCCTTTTCTCTCTTCCAACATGTCACGAAATCGTGACAGTTTTTCCACTTGCCTTTTTCTCTTCCAACATGTCACGAAATCATGACAATTTTTCCTGCTTTTTCTCTCTTCCAACATGTCGCGAAATCACGACAGTTTTTCCTCTTGCCTTTTTCTCTTCCAACATGTCGCGAAATCGTGACAGTTTTTCCTGCTTTTTCTCTCTCTTCCAACATGTCACGAAATCATGACAGTTTTTCTTGCCTGTTGTATATGTCGCGATATCGCGACACTTTTCTTACTTGTCTTTTTCTTTGATCTTTTGCATATGGGCCACTTCGGTCTTCTTGGAAAATCACTGTACATACTCCGAATAACCTTTGAACTCCTGTTTTCTACATCTGAATATCTTTTGAACTTCCTGTCCACTGCATCAACACATCTATCTGACTGTGTTGACAACAATGACAAAACTGTTGCTGCACCTTGCTCAACATAACGTCCACATAAATCGATCATGGAATCTTCCACTCCCAATGCTCTCACAAAATGCACTATGCTAATGGACCACCATGTCCAATCGGAGTGAGGGCTTCTCCTCTCTTTTCATCCTTTCCCTAGCGCTAAAAGATAACACGAGTTTGTCTTCTTCCTCAACGACGCATGGATTCTCTTTCTCTTTGGTCGCATAAAATTAAATCAAATAATGGTAATGTATTATGTTCTTTGGCATGGTATTTATACACACTCCTCCTTTTTCCATGGATTTTGGTGCTTCTTTTTAATTTGATGACATTGGCATATTTTAAAAAATTTTATGATTTATAAATTATTTAAATTCTAATAGAATTTAAGTTTTATAAATTATATTTATAAACCTTTGACTTTAATAAAATTAAAGCCTTTCTTGGTATAAAATTTAATTTTGGACATTTTGAGTCCCTAAGCTAAAATGTTGTCATTGATGTCAAAAGGTTATTTAATGTCAAAAGGATCTATGAAGGGTTTTTGTGAAAACCAAGGTAGGAAAAATAAAAGGTTTTATTTAAAACCATGGACAGCATATTTGAACTGGGTTTTTCTTAAAACCCAAGTTGGCCTTTCGTTTCATCGAAAAATGTGCCCCGATGATGGAGATATTTGATTTTTAATATTTAGTTTAAATTTTAATTATTTAAAATTTAAATTTAAAATTAAATTTGAAAGTTATCCATCGACATCATCAAAAATAAGGAGAAGACTATATAAAGGGGTGCCTAAGGTTCATAAATATTATCCTTGCTCGTGAATTAATATCGTTGGCTAAGAATCCAAATAGAGCTCGTGTGAAAATCCTTTAGAAAGAAGAAGCAGCGAATAAGACGAAGGGTGGTCAATTCCAAAGTCATCATGGGTAGAGTGGCGCATTGGAAATTGGCTTTTGGCTAAGGCAAGTGGCAGCACAAATGTCAAGGTTTTGAATCCCCTTGACTGCATTGGAAGGTTTTGGAAGAAAAGTGCTCGAAGCACTTTTGATTTGTAGAGAGGAAGGAAAGGTTTTAAGGCACGTTGTGCCTTTCCCTTCCGAACGAGCGGCTAGCTCATGTGGCAACCTTAGCCATGGCTAAGGCGCTCGCGGTGTGGGCAAGTCGGGGGTTCGAATCCCCTTGAGGAGGTAAATACATTTTTTGATTTAATTATTTTTTTAAGGCCCTAAGTTGGAGTTATAAGGTGGTTAGAAGTAATTAAAGTTTTAATTAAACTTTGTTTATAAGGGTTGTGATTATTATTTCAAAGGTTGGATAAGTTGATGATTTAATTGATGTTTATGAAATTGAGAATTAATATTTAGGAGAAATAAGGAGTTGTTATAAAATAATTTTTGAGAGGTTTATTGATTATTATTTTTGATAAGGGTTTTTATTAAAAAGGACTTTGGTGGATGTGATTATTGAGTTGGAGTAAAAAGGTGTAAATTGAGTTATGCTTTATCTTGTGATTATTATTTGAAGTCCACTAACCCTTATTGAGATTGGAAAGGAAAGTTGTGTTTAGTGTGGCAGATTTTGTGGACAACTTCTTGGCATCAAAAAGGTATGGGCACATTCTCCTATTGATTGTTTATGGTGGTTGATTTCTGAAATATCATTGGAGAGAAAAGGATTGATTGTGGTTTCCTTTTCAAAAATGGTTGGTTGAATGCTTCAAGGTTTTCTGGTTTGTGAGTTGTAATTAAACCTTGTTTTATAAGCATTGTTGTTGAAACCCATTGATTGTGAAATGAACTTGAACTTGAGTTAGAGAAGAACATGAGTATCATTGTTATGTGAGATTTGTGATTGAGCATTGTTGGAAACATTTTGAGTTGGTTAATACATGCTTGGACTAGGGTTTGTGGGAAAGGATTGATCCTTGAGGTGATTGGTTGAGTTGAGTTGATTAAGCCTAGTCAAGTGGATGCATGTGGTTGTTCAAGTTCCTAGAAACAAACTATTCTATATTCTGATTTGAGTTGAGATTGGGATTTGAGAATAGAACATATAGAGTCTCTAACAATTCTCTTTATGCTTCTATGAGATTTATTTGAGTTGAGATTGGGATTTGAGTATAGAACATATAGAGTCTCTAACAATTCTCTTTATGCTTCTATGAGATTGATTTGAGTTGAGATTGGGATTTGAGTATAGAACATATAGAGTCTCTAACAATTCTCTTTATGCTTCTATGAGATTGAATTGAGATATTGATTGAACATTGAGCTTAGAACATATTGAGTCTCTAACAATTCTCTTTATGATTCTATGTGATTGGACAAGTTCTGTGTGAGCTTGTTAAGAAGATTTGAGACAAGTCTTTGAGAAGGCTTGTGGATTGATTTGAGTAAGCTTTTGTGAAAGCTTGCAATGCAGATTTGAGCAAGTCCTAGAGAGGACTTATTGAGCATATTTGGACAAGTTCTATGTGAGATTATTGAGCATATTTGGACAAGTTCTGTGTGAACTTGTTGAGCAGATTTGAGCAGGTTCTATGTGGACCTATTGAGAAGATTTGAGCAGGTTCTGTGTGGACCTGTTGAGCAGATTTGAGCAGGTTTTGAGTGAACCTATTGAGAAAAATTGTACTAGACCAATTGTACTATATTTAGTGCAAGAGATTGAGCAGAGTTGTGCTAGACCAACTGAACTGTGTTTGGTATAGTATTGAGATAGAGCTTTGGAGGTGACAGAGTATAGAGGATAGAGTCTTAGTGGATAGAGATCCAGCAACCAGGACAATTGAAGACAGATCTGAGTGAGGAGTCTTCAAGTGGAGAGAGATCCACCAATTAGTGCAACATAGAGACAGAGTCTTCTAGAAGATCACTAGCCAGAGCAGAAGGGGAAAGAGTTCTCCTATGGAAGAGATCCATGAACTTGAGATTAGGGGATCAACATCTCCTTTGGATAGAGGTCCATAAACATTGTAATTTGGGAAGGATTCCCAAGAGATCATTTGAGAAATATTTAGAAGAAATATTTTCTCTGTGGAGGTAGCCCACATTGGGTGAACCACGTTAAAATCTGTGTCTCTATTGTGTATGGTGTTTTGTGCATTGCTTTGATTACTGCTATTGATACTGCTATCTATACACTGCATAATATTAATTTGAGAAGAAAAGTAAAAAGTGGTCTTATACTATTCACCCCCTCTCAGTATAAGCTTGTGTTCTTCAATTGGTATCAGAGCGGGTTCCTTTAGAAGAGTTTGACAGCTTGAAGGAAAAGCGGTCTAAGAACACAATGGATCAAAAGGATCAAAAGAATGAGGCCTTCAATAATACAGTACTAGTCTTTGATGGAAGTGACTTCCTGTATTTGTGTGTGCTGATGAGATTTCACTTGATGGCACTTGGCAATGAAGTTTGGGATGCAGTGGAATTTGGATATGACCCAATAGTTAATCCTCCTATAGATAAGGAAGGTAGGTTTCTCATGCATGCAAATTCAAGAGCTATGAATGCAATTATAAGAGGATTACATAGATCAGAATCTATGAAGGTTATGGAATGTAAAACAACAAAAGATATGTGGACACTCTTGCAAACCATATATGAAGGAGATAAAAGTGTCAGGAAAGCAAAGATCAGAAATATCAAAGGAGAATTTGAGAATCTAAGAATGAGGGATGATGAAAGCATTCGTGACTATCTCAACAAGGTTGATGAACTTATACATGAGATGAAAGGTCTTGGAATGAAGGTTGATGAATCTGATGCTTGCGACAAGATCTTGAGAACTCTTCCAAAAAGGTATAGTGAAAATATTTCTACCATAGAAACATCAATTGATAGTGATAGTCTAACAAGAAATATTTTGCTTGGTATGCTTACAACTTTTGAGATAAGAACAAAAGATCCTATTCCTCCAAAAGAAGTTGCATTCAAAGTGGAAAGTAAGAAAAAGGGTAAGAAGACAGAATCAAGCAATGAATCTTCTAGTGATGAAGAAGCTAACTATGGTAGAAGAGATAGAGGTTTCAAAATACCGATAGATATGAGATCTATTAAGTGCTTTAATTTTGGTAAGTATGGATATTTTGCAACAGAGTGCAAAGAGCCAAAGAATAACAATGATGAAGAAAAACAAGATCACAGGTACAAGGAATCTAAAAATTATAGGTACCAAAAGAAGAGTAGGGATGGACAAAATAGACAAGGGAAGAAATTCTTCCAAAGGCAAAAGAGAAGCTACTATGCGGATAATGCAAGTAAGTACTCAATTGATAGTGATGCTAGTTTTTCAGACAATGATAGAGATGAAGTCTTGTTCATGGTTGAAGAAAAATATCCAATTAAGAAAAAGACTCGAGTTATTCTCAAGTGTTTTAGATGTGGTAAATTTGGACATCTTGAAGATGATTGCACAAGGGATGGTTATAGTTTCAGTGATGATGATTTTGAAGATGCACTTGATAGAACAAATGAAAATCTTCTAATGGCATTAGAAGAAGAAGAATTGAGTGATCCTATAGAAGACAAGTCAAAAGAAAGAAATGATATGGACAAAGGCAAACAAATAGAGGACTATTCAATAGAGAATGGTTATGATCTCAAGGGAGAACTTATCTATGCTCTTGACACAATAAAGAAGGTAAGAAAGCGACACTCTAAGCTTGAAAGTCAGTTTCAAGAATGTGATGAAGAAATATTATTGCTCATAGAGGACTTAGAGAAGTCAAAGGCCAAGGCAAGTAAGTTCAAAGATAAGTTAGAAGCAAAGATCTTGGAATGTGAGAAGTTAGCACAAGAAGTGGCTACTCTAAAGAAATATTTAAAGGACTCCAAGATCAAGATGAAGAGTTTCACAAATAGCTCTAAGAACTTGGATAAGTTTATTTGTGGACAACAAAGAACATCATGTTCAACAGGTCTTGGTTTTGGAAAGAAACAAGAAAAAGGAAAGTCTACTTCAAGTCTTGAAGAAGAAAGAACATCAGAAGAAGATACTTCAGAAGAGGTATTCTCAGATGTAAGCGGAAGTGAAAGTGAAACTTCTAAGGATGAGTCAGATTATAGTGAGTCCAACAAGGATAATGGGCAAAGAAGATACAGATGGAACAACAATCATAATAGGAGACCAATGAGGTCTAGGCAAGGAAGCTTCAATGGGATATGCTTCTCATGTCACAAGTTTGGGCACATGGCTTCACAGTGCAGGTCACATGAAAGACAGGTATATGGAAGAGAACAACTTTTCCGAGGATATTGTTATTCATGTAATGAGTTTGGTCACAAGGCAATGAATTGCAGGATTCATGATAGAAGAGGATATGGCTTCACTAGGAGAAATCCTAAGATAGTTGCACATCCAAGGAATAATAACATTAAGTGTTATAAGTGCAATAATTATGGTCACATAGCAAGATGGTGTAGAGAAAATATTCCAAAAATAGGCATGAATATGAACAAGAATAGGAATATGAACATAAACAAGAAGATGAACAGGAACAGAGACTCAGAAAAGAAAAGAGACTCAAAAAATAATGAGAACAAGAATAGGTACAAGAATAGGAACATGGATGAGAACAAGAATAGGAACAAGAACAAAAGTGATGTCAACAATAGAGATGATGACTTGGAAAGAAAGAGAGAGGATTCAAAAAAAAGGAAGAGGAAAAGATAAAGGTAAAGAGCAGTGCTTTTGGGGAGTAGAAATACTCCCACCCCAGAATTAACCACCTCATGTGGAGGTGGGGGAGGGGCTAAGCTAAGAGGCTTATTATTAGCCCCGAGCCCCAAAGGTGACCCTTTGCCATTGATGTCAAAGGGGGAGAGATTTGTGTATTTTGGGGAGAGTTTTTGATATGGGGAGAGATTTGATATTTGAGAGAGCATTGAGCCAAGGGGAGCAAAGTCCCAGGGGGAGCAGAAAATAAGGTCAGATTTTAGTAAAAGGATTTGGGTTGCCATCAATGACAAAGGGGGAGATTGTTGGACATTTTGAGTCCCTAAGCTAAAATGTTGTCATTGATGTCAAAAGGTTATTTAATGTCAAAAGGATCTATGAAGGGTTTTTGTGAAAACCAAGGCAGGAAAAATAAAAGGTTTTATTTAAAACCATGGACAATATATTTGAATTGGTTTTTTCTTAAAACCCAAGTTGGCCTTTCGTTTCATCGAAAAAGGTGCCCCGGTGATGGAGATATTTAATTTTTAATATTTAGTTTAAATTTTAATTATTTAAAATTAAAATTAAAATTTAAAATTAAATTTGAAAGTTATCCATCGATGTCATCGAAAATAAGGAGAAGACTATATAAAGGGGATGCCTAAGGTTCATAAATATTATCCTTGCTCGTGATTAATATCATTGGCTAAGAATCCGAATAGAGCTCGTGCGAAAATCCTTTAGAAAGTGGAAGCAACGAATAAGACAAAGTGTGGTCAAATCAAAAGGCATCATGGGCAGAGTGGCGCATTGGCAATTGGATTTTGGCTAAGGCAAGTGGTAGCATGAAACATCAAGGTTTCAAATCCCCTTGACTGCGTTGGAAGGTTTTGGAAGAAAAAAGCTCGAAGCGCTTTTTATTTGCAAAGAGGGAGGAAAGGTTTTAAGGCACGTTGTGCCTTTCCCTTCCGAATGAGTGGCTAGCTCGTGTGGCAACCTTAGCCATGGCTAAGGCGCTCGTGGTGTGGGAAAGTCGGGGGTTCGAATCCCCTTGAGGAGGTAAATACATTTTTTATTTAATTAATTTTGTTAATGCCCTAAGTTGGAGTTATAAGGTGGTTAGAAGTAATTAAAGTTTTTAATTAAACTTTGTTTTATAAGGGCTGTGATTATTATTTCAAAGGTTGGATGAGTTGATGATTTAATTGATGTTTATTGAGAATTAAATTTAGGAGAAATAAGGAGTTGTTATAAAGTAATTTTTGAGAGGCTTATTGATTATTATTTTTGATAAGGGTTTTTATTAAAAAGGACTTTGGTGGATGTGATTATTGAGTTGGAGTAAAAAGGTGTAAATTGAGTTATGCTTTATCTTGTGATTATTATTTGAAGTCCACTAACCCTTATTGAGATTGGAAAGGAAAGTTGTGTTTAGTGTGGCAGATTTTGTGGACAACTTCTTGGCATCAAAAAGGTATGGGCACATTCTCCTATTGATTTTTTATGGTGGTTGATTTCTGAAATATCATTGGAGAGAAAAGGATTGATTGTGGTTTCCTTTTCGAAAATGGTTGGTTGAATGCTTCAAGGTTTTCTGGTTTGAGAGTTGTAATTAAACCTTGTTTTAGAAGCATTGTTGTTGAAGCCCATTGATTGTGAAATGAACTTGAAATTGAGTTAGAGAAGAACATGAGTATCATTGTTATGTGAGATTTGTGATTGAGCATTGTTGGAAATATTTTGAGTTGGTTAATACATGCTTGGACTAGGGTTTGTGGGAAAGGATTGATCCTTGAGGTGATTGGTTGAGTTGAGTTGATTAAGCCTAGTCAAGTGGATGCATGTGGTTGTTCAAGTTCCTAGAAACAAACTATTCTATATTCTGATTTGAGTTGAGATTGGGATTTGAGAATAGAACATATAGAGTCTCTAACAATTCTCTTTATGCTTCTATGAGATTTATTTGAGTTGAGATTGGGATTTGAGTATAGAACATATAGAGTCTCTAACAATTCTCTTTATGCTTCTATGAGATTTATTTGAGTTGAGATTGGGATTTGAGTATAGAACATATAGAGTCTCTAACAATTCTCTTTATGCTTCTATGAGATTGAATTGAGATATTGATTGAACATTGAGCTTAGAACATATTGAGTCTCTAACAATTCTCTTTATGATTCTATGTGATTGGACAAGTTCTGTGTGAGCTTGTTAAGCAGATTTGAGACAAGTCTTTGAGAAGGCTTGTGGACTGATTTGAGTAAGCTTTTGTGAAAGCTTGCAATGCATATTTGAGCAAGTCCTAGAGAGGACTTATTGAGCAGATTTGGACAAGTTCTGTGTGAGCTTGTTGAGCAGATTTGGGCAGGTTTTGTGTGGACTTGTTGAGCATATTTGAGCAGGTTCTATGTGGACCTATTGAGCATATTTGAGAAGGTTTTGTGTGGACCTATTGAGCATATTTGAGCAGGTTCTGAGTGAACCTATTGAGAAGAATTGTACTAGACCGATTGTACTATGTTTAGTGCAAGAGATTGAGCAAAGTTGTGCTAGACCGACTGAACTATGTTTGGTATAGTATTGAGACAGAGCTTTGGAGGTGACAGAGTATAGAGGATAGAGTCTCAGTGGATAGAGATCCAGCAACCAGGACAATTGAAGATAGATCTGAGTGAGGAGTCTTCAAGTGGAGAGAGATCCACCAGTCAGTGCAGCATAGAGATAGAGTCTTCTAGAAGATCACTAGCCATAGCAGAAGGGGAAAGAGTTCTCCTGTGGAAGAGATCCATGAACTTGAGATTAGGGGATCAACATATCCTTTGGACAGAGGTCCATAAACATTGTAATTTGGGAAGGATTCCCAAGAGATCATTTGAGAAATATTTAGAAGAAATATTTTCTCTATGGAGGTAGCCCACATTGGGTGAACCACGTTAAAATATGTGTCTCTATTGTGTATGGTGTTTTGTGCATTGCTTTGATTACTACTATTGATATTGCTATCTATACACTGCATAATATTGATTTGAGAAGAAAAGTAAAAAGTGGTCTTATATTGTTCACCCCCTCTCAGTATAAGCTTGTGTTCTTCATTTAAACTTCAATTTATACTCCATTGATTTTATGAAGATTATTATGCCACCATGGTTTTAATAAAAACCTGAATTCTGCCATGATATTTAAACAAAAACCCTTGTAGAATAATATTTTGATAACTTTTTCTTCAACTCTTCCCATTGCTTCTGGTGTTAATTATGGTGTACTCCATGGTATTAATGACTGATTCATGTGTTCACTTTGGCATCAATGACAACTTCTCACCTTCATATCAATGACAACTGAATGAGCTCAAAATGTCCAGCAATGATTATAAGTCAATAAGGATAATTTTGAATTTATTTTATTCATTTTCAATGATAATTTTTATCCTTGTAAGAAGTGCCCTAGGCTTTGCATAATTTTTAAATTAAGCTCCATATGATTCTAATTAAAGAAGAATAAATTTAACTATATTTTCTTCATTATTCAATAGCAATTTTTATCCTAGTAATAAGTGCTCTAGCTGAAGAACGTAAGCTTATAATGAGAGGAGGGGTGAACAATATAGTGCCCACTTTTTACTTTCTTTCCAAACCAATACTAATTTATGTATTTAATTGCAATAACAAAATATATCAATGTGCATTAATAACTTAGATAGCAATATTAAGCAAGAAACAAGTCACCACACACAATTGATACACAAGATTTAACGTGGTTCCCCCAATTTGGGATACTCCACAAGATAATATCCTTATAATATTTCACACAAAAATAAGGATCCTTATCCAATACAATGATTACTTTGATCTACTCAAAGCTATGCAATACAATGATCTACTCAGATAGGAAATCCACTAATCTGCTCAGGTAGGCAACACACTGATATGCTCAAGTAGGCAATCCATTGATCTACTCAACTAGGCAACACACTAATTTGCTCAGGTAGGTAATCCACTAAAGCTAGGCAACACACTGATCTGCTTCAGCAAGCTCACCAATAACTTGCACACATCTTCTCAAAAAGCTCACACATAACTTGTCCAAATATGCGCAACAAGCTCACACATAACTTGTCCAAATCTACTCAACAAGCTCATATAGAACTTGTCCAAAACTACTCAACAAGCTCACACTTAACTTTTCCAAATATGCTTAACATTCTCACACAAAACTTGTCGAAAACTACTCAACAAGCTCACATAGAACTTGTCCAAATATGCTCTAGCAAGCTCACCAAAAACTTGCTCAACTATGATCAATAGGCTCACTCAGAACCTTATCAAAACTGCTCAACAAGATAACCAAGAACTTTTCCAAATCTGCTCCAAAATCCTTCTCAAGGCTCAATCAATCATACACAAAATATGCCACAAATCTATCCAAAAATTTATCCCAAAGGCCTTATCAAAGTCCCAATCAATCATGCTCAAGTAGCACTCAATTATCATCCACAAATCTATGAAGGCAAGGCTAAATTATGAACTCAACAATGAATTACAATGCACTCTACAATGAATGATAACAATGATCCACAATGATCTCAACTCAAACCAATATCAACTCATCTCAAGTCAATATCAGCTCAACTCAAATCTATCTCATAGAACCATAAAGAGAATTGTTACAGACTCTATGTTCTATTCTCAAATCCCAATCTCAACTCAAATAAATCTCATAGAACCATAAATAGAATTGTTAGAGACTCTATATGTTCTATTCTCAAATCCTAATCTCAAATAAAATTATAATATAGAATAGTTTGTTTCTAGGAAATTGAACAACCACTTCACATAATCACTTGACTAGGCTCAATCAACTCAACTCAACCAATCACCTCAAGGATCAATCCTTTCTCATAGAGCCTAGTCCAAGAATGTTTCAACCAACTCAAAATATTTCCAATAATGCTCAATCACAAATCTCACATCGTGTTCTTCTCAAGTTCAATTTCAAGTTCTTTGCACAACCAATGGGCTTCAACAACAATGCTTATAAAATAAGGTTTAATCATAACACACAATCTAGAAAACCTTGAAGCATTCACCAACCACTTTCGAAAAGGAAACCACACTCAATTGTTTTTAATCCAAATATATTTCATAAATCAACCACCATAACAATCAATAAGATAATGTACCCATACCTTTTATGAAGTGAAGAAACCCCTTTTGGAAATAGGCCACACTCAAAAAACTTTGAAAAAAAACAAAACAACCTTCACTTTTGAAACCCTTTACAAAAATAGAAATATATATTTACATACACCTTATTTCTCCCTCTAAGCAAGTTAATCAAATAGCCCTCAAAATAAGCTTTCCAACGATATATAATATGATATATTTCTAAAAATAAAAACACTTGAAATTTCTTTTTTTCTAAAAGTGAATCACAACCCTTATTCCTCCTAAAAATTAATAGTAAGCATATAAACATTATAACTCCCTATATTATAAAAAATAATTTTCCATACACCCAAAACATTCACAATATCAACTATGTAAGGCGCTTCTCATAAATACCTTTAATTTCAAAAACGTGGCTCTAACCTTTGAAAATGTTTGCCAAAATTAATAAGTGCCTTCATGATTGCGAGAGTCAAACTTTGTTACTCCTTGCTAGCCCCATGAGATGCTAATCACATGGGCGCAAGCCCACGTTGGGAATAAATACTAACACCTTACCTTATCAAATGTGCTCGATACTCTTAAAACAAAAAATATTTTCCACCAAAACTTCTGCCCCTGTAGGATTCGAAACACAAACCTCCTCTGTGCCAAAGTTATCTCTTGCCAACTACGCTACGCTGTCCAACGTGATGTCAAGTCTAGACATCCTCAATTTCCTTTAACCCTCAAAAATGATTTCTTTTATTTGTCTACCTTTTCGTTTCCTCCACGCATGAAAACTCTTTGATTATTTCAACCGTGGCATATTCTCAATAGGTAATGTTTCTAACAATTATATATGCACATTATAGTGCTTCGAAAGATGTCAGTGGATTATAATCAAATATTCATTCTTTTGGACATCGACGATAATAAAATGTTAAATTTAATTTTAATTTGAAATAATTTAAAATTTAAACTTAAATTTTTAAAATTAAATATCTCCTCCACCGGGGCACCTTTTTCAATGAAACAAAAAGCCAACCTGGGTTTTAATAAAAACCCATTTCAAATTTAACATTAATGGTTTTAAATAAAACCTTTTATTTTCTTGCCTTGGTTTTCACAAAAACCCTGTATATATCTATGCTTTCCAAAATAACATTTTGCCACTAAAAATAAATGTGATCCTTGTGACATCAATGATCCATGTGACATCAATGACAACATAAAATACCTCAAATTTCCAACAATCTTTCCCTTTGTCATTGATGGGAACACCTCTAATGCAAATCACCACAGTAACTGCAAAAACTATATCTGAGAATCAAATATGCTCCCCCTGACTCAATACTCTTTTTGGAGGCTATTCCCCCTAACTCAATGCTCTCTTTGGAGGCTGCTCCTCCTAACTCAATGCTCTCCCCCTTACTCAAATCTCTCCCCCTTTGACATCAATGGTAAAAGGGACACCTATGGGGCTAAAATATATGAATTTTAAGCTTAGACCCCTCACCACCTTCTCTCTTGAGGTGATTAATTTTGGTGTGGGAGTACTTTTACTCCCATATTACATTGTTTATTTTCTCTATCAATTTCCTTCCATATTTTTTTGATATCCTTCTCTTGATGAATTACTTGATCTTCTTGTCTTGAACCTGTTTGACCTTCTGGCCTTGAACCTGTTTGACCTTCTTACCTTGAACTTGTTTGGAATTGAGTTCTACACAATTTTGCAATATGTCCAAAGTTATTAAAATTAAAACACTTGATATTGTAGCCTTTGTATGGTGCCCAAATCCTGAATTATTTCTTGAAATAATTTCCATATCCATTCCTTTCTTGAACCCTGTATTGTGAAGCTTTGTTTTCATGACCATTATGACCATGACTTCTGAATTGTGCAGTTCTAAAACCAAAACCATTTTGCTCATTTCCTTTGCACTGAGAAGCTGTATGACCAATCCTATTACATGAGAAGTAATGTCCCTAAAAACCATACTTTCTTTCTTTGCTCTAGAAAAATCAAACTTCTTTGATTCATGGAACCTGCAATGCATAGCCCTGTGTCCAAATCCATTACAAGAAAAACAATGTCCTTTAAAGGCCCTTTGTTCATCCCTTGGTTCCTCATATCTTTCTTGACCATTATCCTTATGATGATTTTTAATTTGTGCATTGCATCCTTGAACCTTCTTTGTTGTATCTAAATCCTTTGCCTTTGTTTATTCCTTGCTTTCTTATTCAAGACTTTCTTTTCCTTTTGAACTTGATTCACCTATATCAAAACAAGATCCAAACTAAATATTTGGAGCCATAGAAACTTTGGAACTTTCTTCATAAAACTTAGGAGCTTCCTTGCTTTCATTTTTTAGAACTTCCTTTCCTTTTGAGTGTGATTTTTCTTGGAAATATGATACAGCTTTAAAATAAGTTTCCACTCCTTTTTTAACATTTTCATATAATGTGTCATGTCTTTCCGTTATTACCCTTAGTTCTTCATTCATCATTTCCTCTATACTTTTTGCATTTTGAAGCTCATATCTTAGATCACTAATTTTCTGAAGTAGTTCTTCTCTAATTTTGGTATCTGTTCGAATCTTGTTTTCAAGATTCCTGTATTCTTATTTTAACCTTTTGAATTTTGTTTTTTGTTTTCTTGGATCATCCAATTCTTTTTCTATTACCAAAAGTGAGACTTCTTTATCTTCATTGTCACTGAGATTTTTAAAATATTTTATAGCAAACAAACTCTCATGATATATTTGACCATACATGTTTTCTTGATGTGTTATCTCATCTTCACTATCACTGAAACCATTGCAATATCCTGGTATGTGATATCTTTGACCACACACAAAGCACTATTCTATTTCACCTTCTATTCCAAGGAATAGATGTTCTTCCTTTTCATCATCTGACTTATCTCTATCACTATGATTTGAGCTATCACTTGCTTCTACAATGTAGTAATATTTCTTTACCTTACAAAAAATTTTCTTCTTCTCATACCTATTTTGCTTGTATCTGTCATCTTTTTCATGCTTATGCTTTCCATATTCTTTTCTTTTGTGACCATATTTTTCATCATCACTATTTTCTTCATGTGGACACTTGTGTGCATAGTGACAAAAATTACCACACTTGTAGCATTTGACTTTCCTCATATCTCTGTAATTCCTTGAGTCCTTATTCCTTTTGATGAAGTTAGATTCCTCATAATTAACTGGATTGAAGAACACAAGCTTATATTGAGAGGAGGGGGTGAACAGTATAAGACCTCTTTTTACTTTCTCTATTTAACTTCAACTTCACAAAGCAATGAACCAATAGCAATATCAAAGCAATGCATAAAGAAACACACAATGAGACACCAATTTTAATGTGGTTCACCCAACATGGGCTACCTCCACAAAACTTTTCTCTAAAAAGCTTTCTCAAAGTTCTTTGGGAATCCTCCCAATTACAATGTTTATGAGCCTCAACCCAAAGGAGAAACCTTCCCCTACTCAAGTATTTATGAGCCTCTGCCCAAAGGAGAATCCTTCCCCTCCTCATAAATTTATGAGCCTCCTACCCAAAGGAGAATCCTTCCCCTCCTCATGAATTTATGAGCCTCCTACCCAAAGGAGAATCCTTCCCCTCAGCTCTAGAAATGATACTTTAGAAGATCACCTGCCTCTTATTTAGCTAGCACGTGGAACTCCTTTCCATAGAAGACCTCCTATCCTCAATGCTCAGCCTCAAGAGACCTCTGTCCTCACTAATAACCTCCATAACAAATCATCAACTTGTACTAAACATAGTCATTCGGTCCAGCACAAGTCTTCCTCACTCTGTCAGATCTATCCCAAGCTCAACTCATAAAGCTTGAACAAATCAATCTCTGTTGCACACAAACCTTCTCAAAGACTTGTCAAAAATGTCCTTAGGTTCTTCTCAAAGAACCACTTCAACTCTGTCCTCAAGTCCTCTGCTAGGACCTGTCCAAATCAGCTCACAAGTCCTCCCTAGAACTTGTCCAAATCAGCTCACAAGTCCTCACTAGAACCTATCCAAATCAGCTCACAAGTCCTCACTAGAACCTATCCAAATCAGCTCACAAGTCTTCACTAGAACCTGTCCAAATCAGCTCACAAGTCCTCACTAGAACCTGTCCAATTTAGCTCACAAGTCCTCACTAGAACCTGTCCAAATCAGCTCACAAGTCTTCACTAGAACCTATCCAAATCAGCTCACAAGTTCATCAAGAAAAACTTGCTTAGCATGAACCCACAAAGAGAATTGTTAGAGACCCAATGTGATTCATCAAACTCATAGAATCATAAAGAGAATTGTTAGAGACTCAATATGTTCTATACTTAACTCCCAATATCAATCTCAAATCTCATAGAAACATAAAGAGAATTGTTAGAGACTCAATATGTTCTATACTTAACTCCCAATCTCAATCTCAACTCAATCTCAATCTCAAAAGAATAAGATAGATGTAGTATGCTTTTCTCAAGAACATGAAACACAACCCAACAATTGCCAACCATGCAATATCTCATATAACAATGATACTCATGTTCTTTCCACAACCAATATCTTTTCTCAACCAATTAGGGCTTTAACAACAATGCTTATAGACAAGGTTCAACCAACATCATTCAACTCAACATTAACCTTGAAGCATTCAACCAATCACTACATGAAAAGGAAACTAGTAGACATCCTTTTCCCTCCAAAGGTATTTGAACAAAACAGCCACCAACATAAATCACCAATGCAAAGAATAACTTGCTCAAATCAATCTCAATGGAGTAAGCCCAAATCATGTATCAAGTAAAGCATTAACTTGATCAAAACAACCTCTATGGAAGCAACTCAACCATCAATCTAAAAACATCCAACTATGGGTTTCACCATCTCAATGCAAGTAGCAAGACTTACTAACATAAACCCTAGTGCAAAATGCTTCCTCTTCCTCAACCAGAATTATGCATTCACCCAACAAACTCATCAATGATTTTAATGCATAAACAATCTTCAATATCTAGAAAATGGGATTTACACCAACAAGAATACCTAGTAGACAACCTTTTCACTCCAAAATCAATTTCAAAAAATACACCATCAACAATATACATGGAAGAAGTTGCCCATACCTTTGTTTGAGGAAGAAGAGAATAGTTCTTCAACCTGTTACCAAAACCACCCTCAACTTTGCCACCAATTTAGGGTTAGATCATAAAAGTAACCACAAAAATATTTATTCCATAAAACACCTTATGACTCCAAATTAATTAAACCATGTTCAAGGAATAATAGCTTCTAAGAAAATCTCACTCAACAATCAAGCCAAAAATCTCAACCACACACTATCAACCTTATATCTCCAAAGAAGCATTTAACCTTAAAAATAATTTTAAATAAATCTGCCCAACCACTTCTTCTTTAACAAAATGCAGATTTTATTTAAAAACCCTTACCAAAAAATGCTTCCAAAAATTACGGGACAACAGTGCCTCCGAAAAAAAACAGAGCGCAAAAACTCTTCTCACACTCCACGGTGGGAGTCGAATGCTTGACCTCCCTTCAAGCGCCTTCGCAGAATAGTTGTTGTCGCTAGGCCAATGGTGCTAGATTGAAGGCTAGCAAGAGTCTCCTTCTCCTTAACCCTTTGGCGACGGATAAAAATGGCAAAAAAATGATAGTCGTAGCTTTTACTTCCCAAACTTTGCGCAATTCAAATTTTTTTAACCATCGCTTTGGACTATAGTTTATGGCTTATATAGCCAAACTTCCATGCTATACACAACGTCGACGGGAGGATAATTCAAACTTTTCGAATTAATATTATTTTGGTGCCTTCGAAACAACTTTAGGGTTTATGAAACCCTTTTGATTATTTAAAAATAATAATCAAAGGTCTTTTAGACCTTAGACCTTAGGTGGAGAACCCATTAAATTATTAAAATAATTTAATCACTAAATCAAATAAATAATTAATTAAAAAACCTTTAAAAGGTTTTATTAATTAAGTTATTTAATTAATAAGTGTCTCCAATTGTATCGCTCCAAATTTTTTGCACCCTTACCTTCAGGCTAAAGGATCCGCGCCCGGAAGGGGGATGCGGGAAGGATGGGACAATACCTCGGACGGAGAGGCCTTTGGAAGGTCTCGCATCTCAGGGAAGGGGTATTCATGTGATTTTTCGAAGGATGGTGGGTTCACCAAGAAAATTTTGAATGGTAGTTTCCACGCCTTGGTTGGGAATGTGTTTGATGTGTTTAATTTTATTTTTAATCATTCAAATCCTAGGTTTGGCCAAATGAATCTAAATTGTTCTATATGAAATGCAGATTTAAATGAATACAAAAAATAGAATTAAACAAAAAATACAGAGAATAAGCTAGATTAAAGAGCCATACCTGATCCGGATGTCTGATGGAGGTTATGATTCTTGAAGCAGTCAGGATCGCCTTTGATATGACAGGATCGTCTGCGATTAGATGAGATCGTTTGAGATCTCAAACGAATTCGTCAGAGACCTGCAATTAGAGAAATAGATACAAAATACAAAATGTTCAACTATTCCAATAGAGGGCAATGATGTAGAATGACAATAATAATATTAAACTGATAATTATAAACAAAAACACGAGTGCATTACAATGATTTAATGACAAATTATGATTTTATTATGTATTAAAACTATATGGGTGAACTCCAGGATGCAAAATAGTAATAAGTCTAACTAATGCAAGGCAAAACAATATATAATGGAGAAAGAATGCAAACTCAGGGCATTGATTGCCCCAATGTTGACTGCAGTCGAAATCGTCTCGGATTGGTACGAAATCATCTCGAATTGGACAGGATCGTCTGCGACGATCTGAGCTTGCTCCGGCTGAAAAACAATAAAGTTCCTGTAAACAAACTTGGAAAAATACAAAGGCAAATGATAGTCTAAGATATTCTAATGCATGTAAAACTCGAAATGCAAAAAAATTCAGCCAGGGGAATGTCAAGGGGAGGGCCTAAGATTAAATAGGCATAGGAAGGAGGTTTGGAGGTTGGAGATCATCCCAATTTGGGAGATCTCCAACGGGGGAAGTCTCTAACCGTGCAGACATGCTTTTGCCCTAGTTAGAGACGCCATTGAAATAGAAGCTAATTATGAAAAATTAGTTTTGGGATGAAATCGTCTGGACGTCCTAGTCCAAACGAAATCATTTGATCTGAGGTGATATCGTCTGATCGACGACGATATTGTCCAACGGTCACAACAAATCCTAAAAATGGTGTAGAAAACGAGGAGAGGTTAAAATGCGGTTCGGGGTTGAAAATTTAAATTTGAATTATTACTAAGGTAATTTTAATTATTGCTAAGGTTTACTGCGCCAATTTTAGGGTGCTACATTTTGCCCCCTCTTTAGCGAATTTTTTGAAGAAAATGCGTTAAAGATGAGTTCTTCTCGATCTATGAGAAAGCAAAAATTATTCTCATTTTTAGGTGACGATTCTAGGTCGAATCGTACGACAGCTTACTATGGTGCCCCCTCCGTATTTTTACCCAAATCGAACGTTTGAGGTAAAAACACAAAAAAGCAAAATTAAAAAAAAAAATTTAAGTGTTTTTGAATAAAATTAAGAAAAATAGGGTAAAACCCTAAATTCATTGTTACTGTTCATTTTTACTGATTTCTAGAGCTCTGTAGACAAGATGGTTGAGACAGCGCACAGATCGAAAGAGGTCCGGCGCGAGCTACGAGTAAGGGTCTAAACTTAGTTTAGAATGCTTTAATTTAGAATTTCATGCTTTTTAGATTAGATTTGATTGATTTTTTAGCATCGTGGCCGTTTTTGGGCCATCGATGTCGTCAGGATGAAATCGTCTCGATTTCGTCGAAATCGTCTCGATATTGCCGATTTCATCCAGGGGCGAAATCGACGATATGGGGATGATTTTGTCTAATAAGGGACGATTCCCTCATGCAAAATCAAAGATGAATTTGCTCAAATCTGGGACGATATAGTCCAATAGTGGACGATATCATCATTTGTATGAAAGTGAACTTATTTTACTTGTATTTTTTAATTAATGATTTTTATTGTTTTGTTGTTTATGTTGCAAAGAGGACTACTAAAGAGCCGAGAATAGAAATACGACGGAATAAAGGATGACTTGGCCACTCTATCTCAGGTAGAGCGATATCAGTTGGCGCAGGTCAGCTTGTAGCACGTGGCAGATATGCCACAAGTTTCTATAGATATGGGGCTATTGACAGCCCTAGCAGAGAGGTGGTATCCGGGTTCTTCTTGTTTCTAGTTATCGACAGGGGAGATGACTCCCACACTGGAGGATGTATGGAGGATTTTGAGGATCCCCATACAAGGATGGCTAATCACTTTTGCGACCAATCAGGGTCATGCCATGATGTGACTATGCATAGATCCGAGATTCGCCTTGGAGAAGGGCGGAGTGAACATCGAGTCACTACGCCAGATGCCTGGGGCATCCAGACTGACACAGGTTTTGGCTGGGGTGGTAGGTGGTCTGCTACTATGCCATCAGAGTGGATGCAGGCTACCATGGCTACTAAAAAATGTGGTCTATGACATGAGAGAACATGGATACAAGTTTGCTTGGGGGAGCTTTGTATTATGCCGATTGTATAGGATCTTGCATGGGGTCGTATACAAGGGCGACCGATGTCTAGTTATGACATCACTACTATAGGTTTGGTGCTGGGAGCACATCATAATGCGGAGATCGGTAGGGCTCCCACTAATAGGGATTGACGGGGAGAGGCCCCAAGTTTTCTACTGGTGGCTTCGGAGAGGGTCACAGTGGCAAATAGATCTGTCAGTGTCCCGGAGACTACTTGATGACCTTATCTCCGACCAGATCACCTGGAGGCCTTGGAGAGATCATCCAGGGTGGGTCGAGGATGGACAGGAGCTAGATCGCGTTAGGTGAACCTACTGGATGAGGATGGAGAGGGGAGATGTGGAGATCCATCGGTATGATCAGGTTTTGAGGTAGTTCGGTCTACAGCAAGGGATCCCATCTCTCAAGGACTACGAGTTTTCCTTGACCATTCGGGATAACACTATAGTTAGAGAGGCTCCAGATATGCAATGCTTTTGGAGTCAAGACGTAGATGATTCCCACATTCAGCCAGTGGATGGTGACGACACTGGGGTTTTTGATGGCTACGATGCCTGGTATGGAGGCATCCGCCCTCCTCGGATGACGAGGGCTCAGGGTCTGATTCACGTAGTTGTGCAACGGATGGGGAGGCGACGCCAGGTGGCCATTGAGGTGGCATAGAGTCACGATGGGAGAGAGCAGAGGAGGCCACAGGCTCAGCAGAGGCCACAACAATAGGAGATGAGGGAGGAGAGACCCCCTTCTCCATGGAGAGAGAGGCCACCATTGCTCGATAAGGGCAAGGGTGTCAAGGCAGGAGAGAGTAGCGAGATGGCTACTCTTCGGGTGGAGACTGTTCATCTCCAGGCTCAAGTGCAGTCCTTACAAGATGAGGTTGCACGACTCAGGGCTCGAGGTGGAGGAGCGAGCACTAGAGATTTAGAGCGGGCTATTGCCTAGGTTACATTCTATCAGGCTCTATATTACCAGGCGATGCCAGCAGAGCAAAGGGTGCCATTACCAGCTCATATTGCAGAGCCTGTCGTGATGGGGTCATCTAGGACATCATCATGATCGGTGTCCAAGACTCATGGCACCACACAGACTGTGATGGGGCGACCTCATCCACCTCAAGGTAGGGGAGGAGATGAGTTTGAGAGCTCGAGGGCTTCTCGAGGCTAGCTGCTATAGACTACACTGCACAGATTGATACATAGTGCTTATATTATTTTTGATAGAGGATTGAGTATGCCGAGGTACAGATTGTGGCATATCGATCTAGTTTTAAGATGATGTATATATTGTTGATATATATATATAGATGAGATATTTTTGATCATATGACTTGTCTTATGTGTTTGTATGATGCTTTAATATTTTAGTGTGAGTGATTGGATGATTCATGTAATTATGTCGTTTGGAAATATTATGGTTCGAATGTCATGCTTTTAAAATTTAAATGAAATAATCTGATGTAAACAAATTGGTTGTTTGTGATGATAATTTGATAAAAAATAGAAGGGACTTCTAACAATAATTTTAAAGGACATTGTCTCTATTATAGACCATTTCATGGAGTCGCCGCTCACTCAGTCATCAAGCTAATCCCAGTATAGAAATATTGTAAAAAGTAAAAGAGTGCTTAAGAGACTGTCTTAATACCTTGTTGTGATGATGCAAATGATGATGATGATGGTGATTTGTTTTCAGATTGTCATAAAAATAGTATGCATGAAATATTTTAAAATGATTTTTGCTAGGCATAAATTCCTAAGTGTGGTAAAATTTTGAACAATTCCTTAGGAATTATACCATGGTTGCAATATTGAATTGGAAAATAATGTCATGAAATAAAATAAGTGTTTATTTGTTTGTAAAGCATAATTGTGTAACACAATGATTTAAGTCATATGGTTTTTATGATTTGGAATAAATGGGAAAATAAAATTAAAACAATGGTTTGCGCTAGGCATAGAATATTTAGGTATAGACTTATACCATCATCGTGAAATCCAAAAGAAGAAAATAAATAGTTTTATTGCATGGTTGATTTTTAATTTTTTGAAAATAAACAGAAAATATGAAAATGAGGACTTGCGCTAGGCATAAAATTCCAATTTTGGTTTTGGAATTATACCATTGTCTCGAAAGTCAAAAGTTATATATAAATGTAACTTTATTGCATGTTTTAAGAATGGTTTTGATTTGTTGTTAATGCATGTAGTTGTCTTTATACTAAACAACTGTTCTCAGAGAAGAAAAGAAAACTATTCTAGACAATTTGCAAAAATATTTCAAAGTATCTTAAAGACAAAAGTTAGATTTATAAGGAATCCCATGTGCGTATGTGAGTTCATTTTCAATCTTGATTTATCATAATTATACACAAAATCTCTCAAATACAAATGTGTGTGCGATTGTATTGTTCATTTACCAGGTTTGAGCAAGATACTATGATACAAGTGATTTGAATTAACCAAATAGGTGTTCATTAACCATGATTTAGATGCATATAACCATACCAGACTACTATGTAAGTCGGGTTATCAAGAGCTAGTTAATCCATAAGCAGACATAGGTCTATATAAAATAAGGCCGCTAATGTGACAGACATATCACCACGCTAGGAATTACCCAAGGCCAAGCGGGTTGGGCACAAACCACCTGTTATGGGGCTTACCTCACAGTTTTTGAATAATTGAGAATTCCAAGGATTCAAGCTCATCAACCCTTCTTTTCTTTTCAAGGGGTAGGGAAAGGATTTTATTGCTTTTGCTTGTGCTCATTTTGCTTTCTTTCTTTCTTTGCTTTTTTTTTTTTTTGTATCTTTTGCTTTGATATTTGAGATAATGCTGAAATAATGCTAAATGATTTTGCTTGATTTTTCTTTTTCTTTTTTTCTTGAAGTTTTTTTTTCTTCCTATGCTAGGGATACTTGCTTGGATTAGCTGTAGAGCAAGGGATTTTTATTCTGGGTAGGGTGAGCTTGTCCTTTTGTCAATTCTCAAAGATTCTAGACCATGTGCATGATAGGATAGCAGGGAAAATTTTCGCTCAAGAAACCACTTCTACTATGTAGCATAGCATGGACATTACAAATATAATCATTTTATTGTGAAAGGATATGCTTGGCTTAAGTAAATAACAAGATCAATTCTTTGTGCTCAAACTTTATTTAATTGAATTTTGTGGACTTTGATATAAGAGAGATTAGTAATCATACCAAATAAATCAAGATATTTATTCATGTGAATGTGAAAGTGCGGGATTCTAAATAAATGCTAATTTATCTAAAATAATTTGAAAATATAACTGCAATATGTCACAATTTGAGAAGTACAAAAAATAAAACATGTTTTTTGAAGATTTTGATGATTTTGAATGTTTTTGGTGTTTTTATATTGAAAGAAATACGAGATAGTGGTTTTTTGAAATATTTTAAACAAATATATACAATGATGAAATGACCAATTTTGTTACGCATAGTAATGTTTAAGATGCAAAATGTTCATGGGTTCTTTAAGTTCTTTACCATCTAAGGTAGATAATTTGTATGCTCTCGATTCAAATTTAGCAGTGATAATATATGGTCCAAGCCAGTTGGGCTCAAATTTACCTTTAAGGTCTTTATTTGCATTAGTATTTTTTTGATTTTCTTTTAAAACAAGATCGCCGACCTCAAAGGATCGATGACGAACTTTCTTAGCATATGATCTTTTAAGTTTGTTTTGGTAAGCATGAAGATGCTCCAAAGCATTGATGTGCTTTTCATCTAGGAGCTCCAGCTGACTAAGTTCTTGTATAAAAATAACCTTCAACAGTTTTTCTAGTTCTCCTTTAACTAGTAAGGCCTTTTTGGGATGCATTTTTCTAAGTTTATGTTTAACAGGTTTAGCATCCGGATGGACTACTAGGTGATGCATGACTACAGAAGGGTCTTGTTGGCATTTTTGCCATATTTTATTCATTGTTGATTATCCATGCATAAGATCTTGAAATTCTCACTTCTATACAGGTTTTGATGCAAAAAACAGCTAAGTTCGAAGTCTGTCGCAAAATCGCATCAGAAAGGCAGCATGGAGGGCACTGTAGCAAAACTGTCGCGATATCGCGACGTGTTTCAAAATCACGGTCAGCACAGTCAATAGAGCCAGAGCGACAAAATCATCATGAAATCATGACCAAAATCAGCATGGAGAGTTCGGGTTCAAAATTGTCGCGATATCATGCATGTCACGTTTTCATGGGTTCGTGGAGGAGAGAGAAGCTAATGTCAACGACAGTCACGATATCATGACGTGTTTCGAAATCACGGTCAACCTAGTCAATGGAGGCAGTGCAGCGGATATGTCGTTATATTGCGACTGTCGTGTTTTCATGACTCGCGATGGCCAGGATGTAGAGTAAGCAAAATGGTAGCGATTTCACACCAGAGTATTGAACAAAGCACAAGATGCAAAGTTGTAGCAATATCGCTACGTGTTGCGTGGTTACGAAAAAATTTGGAACAAAAGGCATAAGGCATGAAACTTGTCAAGTTTTTTCATGACAAAAATGATGATAAGCTCTAGCAGCAAAAAACGGTAGCGAAATCGCGACAGAAAGTGGCTATGAAAGAAAAAGCAAGAAAGTGTTGCATTTTTGCAGGTTGGAAGCTGGACCGTCCAGAATGCTTGAAAAGTGTAGCAAAATCGCAACTTGTCAAATTTTTGTGGCAGCGGAGCAAGAAAGAAGCAGAATGGTATGGACGTCGTGATTTTGTGACTGTCCCGTTTTTCCAACCTAAGGTGCCGAAGGAAACAAAGAAGCCCAAATTGTAGCGATTTCGTGACATGGTTGGTTTTCGCTGCTGGAAATAGCAAAAGTGTATGATGGATGAACATCGTCGTGAAATCGTGACATGTCGCATTTTCGCAACTTGTCACATTTTCGTAGAGAAGAAGCAGAAAACATGCAGACAGATGCAGATGTCTCGAAATCGCGACAGAAAGTGGTAATAGTGGAGAACGCAGAGTTGATGTAGAGAAATCGTGACATAGCGGAATGAAGGAACCAAGTACAGGAAGTGGTAGCAATTTTGTGACTTGTAGCAGGATCGTACAGAAGGCATAAAATATGTAGCGAAATCATGACTTGTCGTGTTTTCACGGAGAGGAAGCAGCGAAGAGGCCCAGCGAAAGGAGGATGTAGCGAAATCGTGACCTGTCACGTTTTCGCAGTTCAAGTGAGCAAAAAAGGCTTAAGGCAAAAAATGGTAGCGATTTCATGACACCTTGTTGAAGAAAGACTAAGTGCAGAGAATTGTAGCGAAATCATGCAGTGTTTCATTTTTGCGGTTGGCGAACAACAAAGTCCAAGGAAACAGAAGTTGTAGCGAAATCGCGACTTGTCACGTTTTCATGGAGAGGAAGCAGCGAAGAGGCCTAGTGAAAGGAGGATGTAGCGAAATCATGACCTGTCGCATTTTTATGGTTCAAGGCAATAAAAGGACAAGAAGCCAAAAACACGTCACGAAATCATGACATGTCACATTTTTACGACCTGTCGCAAAATCGCGCAGTTGCAGGAAGGATAATGCAGAGGGCAAAAAAATGTTGCGAAATCGTGACATGTCGCATTTTCATGACTTGTCACGTTTTCGTGGTCCGGTGGTGGCAGGAAAGCAGAAGCCAGAAACACGTCGCGAAATCATGACATGTCGCATTTTTGTGACTTTTGTCATTTTCATGACTAATGAAGACACGTGGGTCCCAGTTCGATCTGCAATTTTTTTGATGCAAATTTTGGGAATTGTTTTTTTAGCACTCATTTGGTGGGTCTCGGGAAAGTCTACTTTTTGTTTTAAATGCTTATTTGCTAGATCCCATGATAACCTGTTTTATATTTTAAAAATACTACAAAGGCAGATTTCACGGGATTGTTCTCCTTTTTCAGTGCTTATTTGTTGGATTCCATGAAAGTCTGTTTCATGTCTTTCAATGCTTATTTGTTGGATTCTATGAAAGTCTGTTTAATATTCTAAAATACTGCAGAGAGGCAAGTCCTCTATAAATATTATTGTATATTTCAAGAAAAGGGAGGAAGACGAGCTGTGAGAAAAATTATCAAGTTCTCTGCATTAATAAGAGATTTGGCACCATTTTGCAAGAAATTTTGTGTTATTTCCTTCTCTTTTATGCATTTCTCATTATGCTCATGTTTTTCATCTACTGTGAGATTTAAATTCTACATCTGAATTTAAATGTTGCTGGTGAGAACGTGAACTCTGGAATGTGATCCTGGGAAGTTGTATGCACAAAGTTGTAAGTGAATTATGTTACTATCTCTTGTTACATGTTGTTTGTATGCTTGAAATAAATTCCTGCTGTTGATCTGTCTATCCCCAATTTTACAAATTTGGCTTGTGGCCATATTTCCCATCTCTTTCTATTTTTATTTCCCATTTCTTTCTGTATTTTTATAATTTCTTTCCTGCAACTTTTATCTGAAACCAAGCTTAGATTAGTATGGGAACCAGCCCTCTCTGGAGATTGGTTTGGGAGACATTTCTTTCTCTCACCCTTTCAATGTTGGTCGGGTCTAGGGCGCATAGTTTTAGAAAATCCTTTCATGTGGCAGATTCGTGACCAACAGTTTTTGGCACGCCCAGTGGGACCCGATTTAAAGTCCCATATTTTAAATACCTAGAAGAATCAAGATTCTAATGAATTGTCTTGACTTCAAAGCGGAAACTGTAAGTTCATCTGGCAACTTTGTTGAGTTGAAGATCCGAATTTCTTGATTGTAGACGCCTATATTTTTTTAAAGTTAAAAGAATGTTCATTTGGCAACTCTAACTTAATGGCGATAGCCGTGATCTCACAGACCACTGCTACAATGGCAAGGGTATGTCCTATATGGGATGATCCTAGCCCTCTGAATCCCCAAATTTGGCACAAGATTCCCAAAAGTGCCTTGAAAGCTCTAACAAAATACAATGGCACCATAGGAATGGCCCAAGAGCATATTGATGATGTGGCTGCTTTAGCGATCCTCCATGATATAATTCACGAAGATGTAATGATCAGACTTTTGGTTCAGTCTTTGGAAGGAAAGGCGTTGTAGTGGTACATATTGCTCGAGTGTAAAATCATCAGCTCATGGGATGATTTAGCGAGAGCGCTCATTACAACATTTGATGGCTCTTAGGATCCTTACCAGCTTTTGATGCATCTCTCCACCATCACAAGAATACCTCAAGAGAGCATCATGGATTTCAATGTCCGATTCTATAGAACTTGGAAGAGAATTCCAGGGGAGATCCAACCATCACCCGCCCAAGCCCACCTCTTCTATGTTCAAGCTTTTCATCCGGACATAAGCCTCCTCTTGCTGCAATTGGGCGAACGTAGATTCCCTCAAATCTTTGAGGAAGCATTACAAGCGAAGCACCTTCTGCTCCTATCAGGAAAATTATCGTGGGGAGAAACTCCATTACTTTCTCCGATAGTTCATGCTCCTATTTATCCCATGCAGTATTCATCACGGCCGATCACACATACTGTGCAAAGACCTAAAATGCAGTTCTGTGGAACTCAAGGGGTAGATTTCATCCAAAGCCAACAATGGGGATATGCAAGCACTTTCCCAGCAATGAACAATATGGTTGCTTGCAGTTTTCGTCAAGAGATGGGCCAAGTAGAAGAACAAGTTCAAGTTATAGAACCTGAGCACAAAGAGGGCACAATTTTGCATAGCACGCAAGTATTCAGCCAGAACCCGTTAAGCATGCCTCACCAAAAGGTTGAACCTGAGGAGATCCCAGAAGTAGATTTCTCACTGGAAGAGCCCTGTGATCACATCAAGGGGTTGGAGGAGCCTGTACTCAGCCCATAGCCAGTGGAGTCCGCAAAGTGGTGGTATTGGTTCCAGCCACTGCAACTGGTACCTAAAGAAAGCCCCCATGTGGCAAACCTCTTTGCCACATTACTCATAAATAGCACGGGTACTAGTAAGAATGATAACCAGCCGCATTGCACTCTGTTTGCAATATGAAGAACTTTAGGAAGAGGCCAGCCAAACTTCAAAGATCGACTGAAGTATAATCGAATCTGGTCGGGACACTGCCGATTTACCGGATAACCCTCTGAGACTGGGTTTGTGGTGGTGACATGCCAAACATGTCGTAAACTATTGTAAATATTTTATATAAAAAAAAAACACAAAAGGACAAAAAATAAATAAATAAATAAATAATAAAAAAAAGAAAAAAAAATTTGTTTTTACTTTGGCTCTTTTGCATGCGAGCCCGTAGGTACGTTTATTTCTTTTCCTTTTCTTTTCCTCCCCAGCAGCTAGTGGCTTTTCCTTTACTTCTTCTTTCCACTTCCTTCCTTCATTCCCATCCTCTCCTATTCCTTCTTCTTTTGCAATTACTCAAGCCACTACTGTTCTCTCTATTCCCCTCTCTAATGTTCCAGTTTCTTCTTTCCCTTTCTTATAACTCTCTGTCTTTTGAAACACTTTTCTACACTTCCTACTACCACCTCCATTCCCTCCACTTTTAGATCATTTCACAGCATCTGTACTGAGTACCAGCAAGAGTTGTTGCAGTAATCCGCCCAGATGAACCCCATTAGCCAGCATTCTGTTTCGCCAGTTTTTCTTGACTCTGTTGCCCAATGGATAAAGGCCTGGGATTCTTGCATACAGCAAAACTGTATACCCCGCGAGCCACCAAGAATGTTGGAATTTTTGCCACATTTTATTGATTGTTGATTATCCATGCATAAGATCTTGAAATTCTCACTTCTATACAGGTTTTGATGCAAAAAATAGCTAAGTTCGAAGTCTGCCACGAAATTGCGTCAGAAAGGCAGCATGGAGGGCACTGTAGCAAAACCGTCATGATATCGCGACATGTTTCAAAATCACGGTCAGTGTAGTCAACGAAGCCAGAGCGACAAAATCATCGCAAAATCGTGACCAAAATCAGCATGGAGAGTTCGGGTTCAAAATTATTGCGATATCGCGCATGTCACGTTTTCGCGGGTTCATGGAGGAGAGAGAAGCTAATGTTAGTGATAGTCATGATATCGCGATGTGTTTCGAAATCGCGGTCAACTTAGTCAATGGAGGCAGTGCAGCAGATACGTCGCAATATCACGACTGTCACATTTTTGTGACTCGCGATGGCCAGGATGCAGAGTAAGCAAAACGGTAGCGATTTCACACCAGAGTATTGAACAAAGCACAAGATGCAAAGTTGTAGCAATATCGCTACGTGTTGCGTGGTCGCGACAAAAGTTGGAACAAAAGGCATAAGGCATGAAACTTGTCAAGTTTTTTCATGACAAAAATGACGATAAGCTCCAGCAGCAAAAAATGGTAGCGAAATCACGACAGAAAGTGGCTACGAAAGAAAAAGCAAGAAAGTGTTACGTTTTCGCAGGTTGGAAGCTGGACCGTACAGAATGCATGAAAAGTGTAGAAAAATCGTGACTTGTCAGATTTTCATGGCATTGGAGCAAGAATTAAGTAGAATGGTACAGATGTCACGATTTCATGATTGTCCCATTTTTGCGACCTAAGGTGCTGAAGGAGACAAAGAAGCCCAACTTGTAGCGATTTCACGACACGGTTGGTGTTCGTTGCTGGAAATAGCAAAAGCGTACGGTGGATGAACATTGTTGTGAAATCGTGACATGTCGCATTTTTATGACTTGTCACGTTTTCACAAAGAAGAAGTAGAAAACATGTAGATATATGTAGATGTCTCGAAATCGTGACAAAAAAGTGGTAATAGTGGAGAACATAGAGTTGGTGTAGCGAAATCGTGACATAGTAGAACGAAGGAACCAAGTACAGGAAGTGGTAGCGATTTCGTGACTTGTAGCAGGACCGTACAGCAGGCATAAAATATGTAGCGAAATCATGACTTGTAGCATTTTTGTGGAGAGGAAGCAGCGAAGAGGCCCAGCGAAAGGAGGATGTAGCAAAATCGTGACCTGTCGCATTTTTGCGGTTCAAGTGAGCAAAAAAGGCTTAAATCAAAAAATGGTAGCGATTTTGTGACACCTTGTTGAAGAAAGACAAAGTGCAGAGAATTGTAGCGAAATTGTGCAGTGTTTCATTTTCGTGATTGGCAAACAACAAAGTCCAAGGAAACAGAAGTTGTAGCGAAATCACGACTTGTCGCGTTTTCACGAAGAGGAAGCAGCGAAGAGGCCCAACGAAAGGAGGATGTAGTGAAATCATGACCTGTCGCATTTTCGTGGTTCAAGGCAGCAAAAGGACAAGAAGCCAAAAACACATCACGAAATCGTGACATGTTGCATTTTCATGACCTGTCGCGAAATCGTGTAGTTGCAGGAAGGATAATGCAGAGGGCAAAAAAACATTGCGAAATCGTGACATGTCTCATTTTCGTGACTTGTCATGTTTTCACGGTCCGATGGTGGTAGGAAAGCAGAAGCCAGAAACACGTTGCAAAATCACAACATGTCGCATTTTCGTGACTTTTTTCGTTTTCGTGACTAATGAAGACACGTGGGTCCCAGTTCGGTCTATGATTTTTTCGAGGCAAATTTCGTGAATTTTTTTTTTAGCACTCATTTGGTGGGTCCCGGGAAAGTCTACTTTTTGTTTTAAATGCTTATTTGTTGGATCCCATGATAACCTGTTTTATATTTTAAAAATACTACGAAGGTGGATTTCACGGGATTGTTCTCCTTTTTCAGTGCTTATTTGCTGGATTCCATGAAAGTCTGTTTCATGTCTTTCAGTGCTTGTTTGCTGGATCTCATAAAAGTCTGTTTAATATTCTAAAATACTACAGAGAGGCAAGTCCTCTATAAATATTATTGTATATTTCAAGAAAAGGAAGGAAGACGGGCTGCAAGAAAAATTATCAAGTTCTCTGAATGAATAAGAGATTTGGCACCATTTTGCAAGGAATTTTGTGTGATTTCCTTTTCTTTTATGCATTTCTCATTATGCTCATGTTTTTCATCTACTGTGAGATTTAAATTCTGCATCTGAATTTAAATGTTGCTGGTGAGAAAGTGAACTCTGGAATGTGATCCTAGGAAGTTGTATGCACAAAGTTGTAAGTGAATTATGTTACTATCTCTTGTTAGATGTTGTTTGTATGCTTGAAATAAATTCCTGGTGTTGATCTGTCTGTCCCCAATTTTACAAATTTGGCCTATGGCCATATTTCCCATCTCTTTCTATTTTTATTTCCCATTTCTTTCTGTATTTTTATAATTTCTTTCTTGTAACTTTTATCTGAAACCAAGCTTAGATTAGTATGGGAACCAGCCCTCTCTGGAGATTGGTTTGGGAGACATTTCTTTCTCTCACCCTTTCAATGTTGGTCGGGTCTAGGGCGCATAGTTTTAGAAAATCCTTTCATGTGGCAGATTCATGACCAACAGGTCTAAACCTGGCATATCTTCATATGTCCAAGCGAAGACATCTTCATGTATTTTAAGGAATGTAATGTATTGCTCTTGTTTTTCTTGACTTAATTCTGATCCAATATTGATTATGTGAGGATTATCCTCAGTTCCAATGTTAACTTTAATGACGTTTTCTACTTCCATGTGTAGATCTCTTTCAAAATTAGGTGGGGCGGGTGAAACGCCCAATTCTTGTAATTCTTTTAAGGTTAACTTGGATAATTCATCTTGAGGAGTCGTGGCCTCAAGCTGGGCTATAGTAGGTATAGAACCATCAAAATAGAAACCATTATGTAACATCTCTTCAACAGAGACATCATGGAAGATATCTCCTTCCAACTCATCATCAGATTCAGCAATCGTTTCAGAATAAGCTATGGATAGAATATTACATGTAAATGGTTGAGTTTTTAGAGGCAAATCATCATGCCCATCTAAATAATCTTGATAACATATGAGTTGATCATCATCTTAAAAAGGGAAGGGTTGACCCTTACTAGGAAATAGGCCCACACCACATCGGGTGGGCCATGTTTCTACCTCAAAGGGTCTTTTCATACCATCTTGGAAAGGTCCCAAGCCTTTCCCTTTATATCCCATTTTAAGCATTATAGGTTTAGCTTTAATATACTCATTAGTAAAATAACATCGAGCATATCCCTCATGATGAATTTTGATGTTCCTGGGTATTCTTCCCCAATCATATCCCTTATAAATGAAGGCACAACTCTTGACTTGGTAAGTACTTCCCATAGGTTGTGGGAGGCCCAAAGTACGAGGAGATGGCGACAAATTACTTAAGATAATGGAATTTTGCATAGAAGCATTTGTTTTTTCTGATATAAGAATGTTAGATAAATCAGGTAAGAGTTCATCAGAAAGAGCATAAGATGTAGAAGGATCATTCCCTATATCTTTAGATGTGGAAGGTATGATAGATGTAGATAATGTAGGGGTGTTAATAGATGGGTCTATAGGTTTTGAAATTAGAGGGACGGAACATGAAGGATTGGTTGTGGATTTAAGATCTTTTTGAGATTCTAGAGTGGTTTGTTTAGAAGATTGTTGAGATATATATGAGGGTGAAATTAATGAAGGAGACATAGATGAAGTTATGGGTGTGTGTTTCACAGTTTTAGATGAAAAATAAGAATTAGGATGTGTGGATGACAGAGCAGGGCAAAATTGAACTCCAACGAGTTTTGCCAAAGCACACATATCAAAGGTTCCGGGATCACCATGGATAGTGACCAATCGATTTTTAAATTCGAATTTAACACATTGGTGTAAAGTTGATGGGATAGCCTGCATTGCATTGATCCAAGGATGACCCAAGAGTATATTGTATGATGTGGGGAAATGTACAATAAACACGATCGTATCTAAGGTTCTCGGACCAACTTGCAATGGGATGGTGATAACTCCACATGTTTCTTGTGTTTCATCATTGAAATCTTTTATGATCATGTCAGTTTTCTTCATTTCATCAATTCTAAACCCAAATATTTGGTAGAAGTCAAAAGTGCAAATATTTAGGGATGAACCATTATCAATCAAGACCCTTTTAACTGCTACATCTCCAATTAGGGCAGTAATATATAGGGGGTTATCCTTATGTAAACTATGTTGTGGTATATCTTTATCTCGAAAGTCAATACAATCAACTTCTCTAGTGATGATAGTATTGGCCATGGCTTCGGGTTGAATTTTTTGAGGTACCATCATTTGGCTTAATGTAAGCATTAATTCATCCCTATGGGTAGGAGAAGATCTTAATAGGTCCAAAAGGGAAATTCTGGATGTAGTATTGGATAATTGCTCATTAATATTGTAAGGAGGTTTGGGTTGAACATTAGGAGCATGATTCCCTTTATTGGAATTTTTCAAAACAAATGGAGTTGATCCATCGTTTTGATTTGGTTCTTGTTGAGAATTTTGAGCTTGTTGTCTGGTAACGACTCCGATGGTACCTACAATGTTATATTGAGGATGTTGAATAGGTCTTGGTCTAGCATTTATGGCTTGTTCATTAGGAAGGAACTAATTAGACGAAGTTCGAGTAGTAACTCTTCTAGGAAATGGTTCTTCCGGAACCATAGAATTTGTGATAGGTTGAATAGGATCTGATTCATCTTCAAAACTATTCGATTGATTTGAGGTGATGTCTATTTCACTTTCAGTATCCGATTCTACATCACTGAGATCCGGTGTTTGAATAGTATGTAGGGACTTGGTTGTGACCATGGATAAAGTTGTGTCAATTATTTGTAAATCATGATTAGGTAAATTTTCGCTAATAGTTCCTACATATCGGGTAGGAGGAGGTACATTATGATGCTCAATTTGATTGGCCACCTCTTTACCATGTCTTGGTAAAGGATGTTGAAATATATCTAATGATTGATTAGAATTTTGATTTTGATTTTGGGGAATGTTCTTTTCATCATTATTAGGAGCATTTTGTTTAGGTTGGAAGGCTTGCACCTCCATCTCATTATTATCAATCAGATCTTGTATTTTATGTTTTAACCTTTTACAAGAGTTGGTAGAGTGTCCAGGCCCTCTATGGAAATCACAGTGTAAATTTTCTCTATATCCAGGTATGGTTGGATCAGGTTCCCAAATATTAGGTAATTGAATCAAGCCTCTTTCGAGTAATTGGGGTAGAATAGTTGATAATGGTTGATTAAATCTAGTAAACTCTCGAGGAGGTTTATCAGGAGGTTTCAATATAAATTTTTCTATTGTCTTCGTTGTATTGATATTAGCAACATTTCTGCTATCAGTGACTCTGTCACCTACAACTTTTTTGTTTTTATATTGGTTTCTAGATGTTTTCTCATCATCTTTCTTCCTAAGTCGGCCTCTCCTAATGAGAGCATCTTCTACTCTTCGAGCTAAGTCTATAGCCTGATCGAAGGTAGTTAAGGTAGCAGTTGATAACTCATAAGATATTTGTTCTTGCAAATTATTAATAAAAATATCCAACATTTCCCTATAAGGTAGCACAAAGTATAGTTTTCCTATCAACTGCCTCCATCTAGCTAAGAAATCAGCAAAAAATTCATCTTTGTCTTGTTTTAAGTTGTACAAATCTTTAATGGTTACATGCCTTTCGATATAGGCACTAAATTGATGCACAAAAGATTTAGCAGTCTCTTCAAAATTTCTCAAAGAATGAGTGGGCAATTGATAGTACCACTCTAATGCCATTCCTCCTAAACTTTTCAAGAACATTTTTAGTAATAACAAGTCATCATGTGATATATCATGACATGCTATCCTAAACATGCAAAGATGCTCTATGGGATATTCAGTTCCTTTATATATAGGCAGGATGGGCATGGGAAAGAGTTTAGGGTATGGTTGTGCTACAACTATGGGTTCCAAAGGCTGACTACACATCTCTCGATAATTGTACGAGGGACGGTAGGGATCCATCTGGTCCATGCGGGAAGCTAACTGTTTCACCATGGCTTCCAAATTACTAGTTTGTCCACCATATTGATTCGGTAGGGCATTAATATGAGATTTGTGAGCATATGATGGAGGGACATGAAGATTAGATGCTATATTGCTATTGTGTAAGTTGTTGGTAGGAAGGGTGTTATGAAGAAGTTTTGAAGTTGTATTATGTTGTATCCCAGATTGTTGAAAATTGGTGTTTGGCTTCATTTTAGGTTTTTGTTGATTTGAGGCATATTGATCAATAGTTTGGCGAAATAAAGCAGTGAATGAAGGTCTCTTTTGTGTGGGAATTATTTTAGGCTCAATAACAGGTTCCTTAGGAGGTTGGGTAACCTGTTGTTTTTGCATGTTTTGAATTATAACAGCCATATCCATATTGGATGGTCCAGCTTTATCACTTTCTTGATGAACGAAAGACAAGGGATTAGTGTGTATGTCAAACATATGTTCCATGGCTGCTTGAGTATCACTAATTTGTCCCCTATCAATACGAACTGCCATATTAATAGCACCAATATTATTATTGAAGAATTTCTAGAAATGATCTATGTTATCAAAAGTAACAATTCCGTCTGGAGCCATTCTAGGGGATGAGGATCCTTCCTCTCTAACATTTTCTTGTTGTTCATTTTCTTTAACCAGGTCATCTTCTGGTTGTTCTAGAGTTTCTTCTTCTGGAATTGGATCCTCAGGAAGGGTATTTAATTTTTTGTTTTTCTTACCTAACCAATCTTCTTCTTCTTCAGTTTGTTTACCATTCCTAAGTTTAGTCATTGTGCTTAAATTTAGATTTCAGTAAATATATATATATATATATATATATATATGCAACAATATTAAGAGGTATATATTTTAATTATATACCTACTATATTTTAATTATATACCTACTATAGTATTTAAAATGAAATATTTTGGTTTTTGTTATGTTTTTTGGTTTTTCGTTATGTTTTTTTTACAACAATATTATAAAGATAAAAAACAGCACACAAAATGCAAGAAATAATAATAATGAAAGCAATGATCTTTTTTTCTATAAACAATTTATAAATATCATTAATGGGCTCAAGTTCTTCAAGAGTCATGAAATGTTCTTCTTCAAATTAGAAATTGTTTTTCAGAAAGTCAACAAAGTGTGCTATGGTGATATTATCTGTTTCAAACTCTGGTTGGTAGAAGTAAAGCTCGTGGCAATACTCTCGATATAACATAGCTCTAGGAACTCTATTCCATCTTTCCCTATCCATAAGAACGACCTCTTGGTCTTCTACATGACCTAGGAATTGGTGTATAATAGTTGCATTCTCGAGGTATTCCTCGAAGGTGAACAATTCTGAAGACACAAGAGCTCTCCTATAAGCTAACTACCTATGGCAAGCACTTTGAAGTTCATGATAAAAAATGAGTTGATGAGGATCCAGGATTCTATCTAGGACAATCCTCTTGATTTGTTTAAGTTCTGTTGATCTAGATGAAATGATACCTGGTCTCCTATCAAGTTCATCCCACAAAAGTTGGTTTCTATCTGTTTCAGGAACACTAAGCACAGAATTGATTTCTATGGCTACTAATTGGTTTTCAACATTTATAGTAACTGCTTGTCTTTTCTTAGGAGCTACCATCTAAACATGATATGCAACTTAGTAGTTTTCTAATGATTTTAAATGCATCTATGTTTTTGTTTTTGTTTTTGTTTTGGTTTTCAAAAGGTTTTAGTTTCACATAGGGTTCACCAAAATGTATCGCTCCAAATTTTCCGCACCCTTACCTTCAGGCTAAAGGATCTGCGCCCAAAATGGGGATGCGGGAAGGATGGGACAATACCTCGGACTGAGAGGCCTTTGGAAGGTCCCGCATCTTGGGGGAGGGGTATTAAGGTGATTTTTCGATGGATGGTGGGTTCACCAGGAAAATTTTGAATGGTAGTTTCCATGCCTAGGTTGGGAATGTGTTTGATGTGTTCAATTTTATTTTTAATCATTCAAATCCTAGGTTTGGCCAAATGAATCTAAACTTTTCTATATGAAATGCAGATTTAAATGAATACAAAAAATAGAATTAAACAAAAAATACAGAGAATAAGCTAGATTAAAGAGCCATACCTGATTCAGATTTTTGATGGAGGTTTTGATTCTTGAAGTAGTCAGGATCGCCTCTAATATGACAGGATTGTCTACGATCAGATGAGATCATCTAAGATCTGACGAATTCGTCAGAGACTTGCAATCAAAAAAATAGATACAAAATACAGAAAGTGCAACTATTCCAACAGAGGGCAATGATGTAGAATGACAGTAATAATATTAAACTGATAATTATAAACAGAAACACGAGTGCATTACAATGATTTAATGACAAATTATGATTTTATTTTGTATTAAAACTATATGGGTGAACTCCAATATGCAAAATAGTAATAAGTCTAACTAATGCAAGGCAAAACAATATATAATGGAGAAAGAATACAAACTCAGGGCACTAATTGCCCCCAATGTTGACTGTAGTCGAAATTATCTTGGATTGGTACGAAATTGTCTCGGATTGGATAGGATCGTCTGTGACGATCTAAGCTTGCTTTGGCTGAAAAACAATAAAGTTCTTGCAAACAAACTTGGACAAATAAGAAGGCAAATGATAGTCTAAGATATTCTAATGCATGTAAAACTCGAAATGCAAAAAATTTCAGCCAATGGAATGTCAAGGGGAGGGCCTAATATTAAATAGGCATATGAAGGAGGTTGGGAGGTTGGAGATCATCCCAATTTGGGAGATCTCCAATGGGGGAAGTCTCTAACCGTGCAGAAACACTTTTGCCTTGGTTAGAGATGTCGTTGAAATAGAAGCTAATTATGAAAAATTAGTTTTGGGACGAAATTGTCTGGACGTCCTAGTCCAGACGAAATCATCTGATCTAAGGCGATATCATCTGATCGGTGACGATATCGTCCAACGGTCACAACAAATCCTAAAAATGGTGTGGAAAATGAGGAGAGTGGTTAAAAGGTGGTTCGGGGTTGAAAATTTGAATTTGAATTATTACTAAGGTAATTTTAATTATTGCTAAGGTTTACTGCACCAATTTTAGGGTGCTACACCAGCCTTTGCATTAAGCTGAGAGTGGTTTTGAGAAAAAACCTTAATGCATCCACCTAGTTTTAATAAAAACCCTTAAACCTGCCATGGTTTTGAAAAAAACCTTTTCATCTGCCACATGGAATCTCTTTAGAATCTTCTACAAGAGATTCTTTGGAATATTCAACCTTTGAAGCCAATAAATCCTCTTGAAATTAATGCCAATTCCTTTTGACATCAATGACAACTCATAAACAAGAAGCTAGGATCTCAAACCCAAAATTGCCAACAATCTCCCCCTTTGTCATTGATGGCAAACCATGCTTCTCAACAACACTAAAACTCAAAACTATTGTATAGAAATCAGCTCCCCCTGACTTGAGGCTCTCCCCCTTACTCATATCTCTCCCCCTTTGTCATCAATGGCAAAGGGTCACCTTTGGGGCTTGGGACTAAGAATGAGCCTCTTAGCTTAGTCCCTCCCCCACCTCCCGTTGATGTGATTAATTCCGGGGTGGGAGTAAAACTCCCATTAGGCACTGATCTTCATCAGTGTCTATAGTTGCCTTACCATGTCTTCTCTTGTTCTCCTTGTCCATATTCCTATTCCTGTTCATGTTACTATTGTTGTTCTTGTTATCATTCCTGTTCTTATCAATGTCTTGATTCTTGTGCTTGTTCATACCCATGTTCCTATTCATGTACCTTGGAATTTTAGCTCTACACTATCTAGCTATGTGACCTTCATTGTTGCACTTATAACAACTAACAATGTTATTTCTTTGAGGCATACCTAATCTTTGACTCCATCTGTTTTGACCAACCTTGTTCATGTTATTAGCCTTGCAATAAATAGCCTTGTGCCCAAACTATTTACAAGAGTAGCAATACCCTTGAAAGAAATTACCACCTCTGAATTTGTCATTTACCTTCCTCACTTGATTCATGCAATGTGAAGCCATGTGACCAAACTTGTGACAAGAAAAACATCTACCATTAAACTTTTCTTGATTTGACCTCTTAGGTCCTGTAAACTTTCTCCCCTTTTACTGATTCCTGTTTTCTAATTCTATGCATCTATCACTCAAGGATACTTTTTCTGAAGTACTTTCTTCATCAGAACTCTCTTCCTTTTGAAATCTCTTACTAGATTCCCCAGCAGAGTTGCCAACCTGTTCCATGTGTTTCTTACCAAAACCAAGACATGTTTTTTCTGTTGTCCTTTGATATTTGATGATTGACTTTACCTTTTTGGTGCTATCTTCAAACCTGTAAAGCTTCTCCTTGTACTCTTTAGTTTCCTATTTCAAGGAAGCCACTTTCTGTTCCAACTCTCTACACTCAAGAACCTTAGACTCTAACTTATCCTTAAGTTTTTGTGTCTTAGCTATAGAGAAGTCAAGACTTTCTATAAGCTCATCTCTCTCAATACAACATTCATCCAATTTATCATTGAGTCTAGCATTCTTCTTTCTTTCATTTTTCAAAGCACTAAGAGCACTAACAAGTTTAGCTTCAAGATCTACTTCACCATCCTCTATAACTTCCTCTATTTGTTTACCTTTTGAAACATCAATGACTTTTTCAGATTTCTTATCACTAGAGGTGCTACCCTTTTCTAAAGCCATACAAAGATCTTCCTTACAATTTTCTAAAGCATCCTCATACATAGTATAACTAGAAATCAATCCATCATTTGTGCAATCATCCTCAAGATGTCCAAAATTTCCACATCTAAAACATTTCATAAGGACAAATCTATGTTTCTTTTCTTCTTCTTTTTCTGTTAGGAACAACATCTCATTTCCAACATCACTTGAAGAACTTTCACTATCACTACTAGAACACTTACTTGCCTTGTATAGGTAGAAACTTTTCTTGTGTTTGTGAGAGTACCTCTTTCCTTGATTTCTTTGCTCATCTTTATTCTTCCTTTGATGCCTGTGCCTTTCAGAATCCTTACTCTTATAATCTTATTTATCTTCATCACTTTCATCCTTGGCAGCAGTACAGTTAGTAGCATAATGATCAAACTTTCCATAATTGAAACACTTGACATATTTCATACCTTTGTGGTTTCTTGAGAACTTGCCCTTCTTGCTGTAATATGCCTCTTCATCACTATATTGAAGCACTTTACCCTTGGATTTCTTGGTAGCCTTGAAAGCTGCCTCCTTCTTAACATCAACCTTCACTTGAGTTCTCAACTCAAATGCTGCAAGTATACTATGAAGCCCATCCTTTTTTAACTTATCCAAATCCTTAGCTTCCTCAATAGAAAAAATATTTTCACTAAATCTATTTGGAAGAGACCTCAAAATCTTATCACAAATATCATTTTCAGCAAGCTCAAGACCTAGTTCCTTCATAGAGTTAACAATATCATCCATACGAAGCATATAGTCACTAATATTTTCTTCATCATTCATCTTGAGTTGTTCAAAAATACCTTTGAAGTGTCTCAAATTGGCCTTTTGGACATTTGCATCACCTGTATGAACCACCTTCAACTGTTTCCACATTTCACTAGTTGTCTTGTAGTGAATCACCTTGGTAAGATCTACCTTCTGTAAACCCTTCAGGATTGCATTCATTACCTTTGAATTGCTATGATGTAGGAGCCTCTCTTCCTTGGTAGAAGGGCCATGCTTATGAATGGTATACTCATCCTCAATCACTTCCCAAACTTCATTTCCAAGAGCCATAAGATGAACCTTCATCCTAACACTCCAAAGCCCAAAATCTGCCCCATTAAGAATAGGTGCTGCATTACCACTTGTAGATTCCATTGTGTTATTTACAATCTTTTCCTTTAAGTTGTTAAAATTTTTGAAGGAACTCGCTCTGATTCCAATTGAAGAACACCAGCTTATACTGAGATGGGGGTGAACAGTATAAGACCTCTTTTTACTTTCTCTATTTAACTTCAACATCTCAAAGAAATGAACCAATAGCAATATCAAAGCAATGCATAAAGCAACACACAATGAGACACCAATTTTAACGTGGTTCACCCAACATGGGCTACCTCCACAAAAATTTTCTCTAAAAAGCTTTCTCAAAGTTCTTTGGGAATCCTTCCCAATTACAATTTTTATGAGCCTCAGCCCAAAGGAGAAACCTTCCCCTACTCAAGTATTTATGAGCCTCTGCCCAAAGGAGAATCCTTCCCCTCCTCATGAATTTATGAGCCTCCTTCCCAAAGGAGAATCCTTCCCCTCCTCACGTATTTATGAGCCTCCTACCCAAAGGAGAATCCTTCCCCTCAGGTTTGGAAATGATACTTCAGAAGATCACCTACCTCTTATTCTGCTAACACGGGGAAATCATTTCCACAGAAGACCTCTTGTCCTCAATGCTCAGCCTCAAGAGACCTCTATCCTCATTGATCACCTCCAATGCAACTCATCAACCTGTACGAAATATAGTCAGTCGGTCCAGCACAAGTCTTCCTCACTCTGTCAGATCTATCCCAAGCTCAACTCATAAAGCTTGAACAAATCAATCTCTGCTGCACATAAGCCTTCTCAAAGACTTATCAAAACTGTCCTCAGGTTCTTCTCAAAGAACCACTTCAAATCTGTCCTCAAGTCCTCTGCTAGGACCTATCCAAATCATCTCACAAGTCCTCCCTAAAACTTGTCCAAGTCAGCTCACAAGTCCTCACTATAACCTATCCAAATCATCTCACAAGTCCTCACTAGAACCTATTCAAATTAGCTCACAAGTCTTCACTAGAACCTATCCAAATCAGCTCACAAGTCCTCACTAGAACCTGTCCAATTTGGCTCACAAGTCCTCACTAGAACCTATCCAAATCAACTCACAAGTCTTCACTAGAACCTGTCCAAATTAGCTCACAAGTTCATCAAGAAAAACTTGCTTAGCATGAACCCACAAAGATAATTGTTAGAGACCCAATGTGATTCATCAACCTCATAGAAGCATAAAGAGAATTGTTAGAGACTCAATATGTTCTATACTTAACTCCCAATCTCAATCTCAAATCTCATATAAACATAAAGAGAATTATTAGAGACTCAATATGTTCTATACTTAACTCCCAATCTCAATCTCAACTCAATCTCAATCTCAAAAGAATAAGATAGATGTAGTATGCTTTTCTCAAGAACATGAAACACAACCTAACAATTTCCAACCATGCAATATCTCATATAACAATGATACTCATGTTCTTTCCACAACCAATATCTTTGCTCAACCAATTAGGGCTTTAACAACAATGCTTATAGACAAGGTTCAACCAACATCATTCAACTCAACATTAACCTTGAAGCATTCAACCAATCACTACATGAAAAGGAAACTAGTAGACATCCTTTTCCAGCCAAAGGTATTTGAACAAAACAGCCACCAACATAAATCACCAATGCAAAGAATAACTTGCTCAAATCAATCTCAATGGAGTAAGCCCAAATCATGTATCAAGTAAAGCATTAACTTGATCAAAACAACCTCTATGGAATCAACTCAACCATCAATCTCAAAATAGCCAACTATGGGTTTCACAATCTTAATGCAAGTAGCAAGACTTACTAACATAAACCCTAGAGCAAAATGCTTCCTCTTCCTCAACCAGAATTATGCATTCACCCAACAAACTCATCAATGATTTTAATGCATAAACAATCTTCAATATCCATAAAATGGGATTTACACCAACAAGAATACCTAGTAGACAACCTTTTCACTCCAAAATTAATTTTAGAAAATACACCATCAACAATATACATGGAAGAAGTTGCCCATACCTTTTTTTGAGGAAGAAGAGAATAGTTCTTCAACCTGTTACCAACACCACCCTCACCTTTGCCACCAATTTAGGGTTAGATCATAAAAGTAACCACAAAAATATTTATTCTATAAAACACCTTATGACTCCAAATTAATTAAACCATGTTCAAGGAATAATAGCTTCTAAGCAAATATCACTCAACAATCAAGCCAAAAATCTCAACCACACACTATCAACCTTATATCTCCAAAGAAGCATTTAACCTTAAAAATAATTTTAAATAAATCTGCCCAACCACTTCTTCTTTAACAAAATGCAAATTTTATTTAAAAAACCTTACCAAAAAAATGCTTTCGAAAATCGCGGGACAACAGTGCCTCTGGAAAAAAACGGAGCGTAAAAACTCTTCTCACACTCCATGACGGGAGTCGAACACTTGACCTCCCTTCAAGCGCCTTCGTAGAACAGTCATTGCCACTAGGCCAATGACGCTAGCTTGAAGGCTAGCAAGAGTCTCCTTCTCCTTAACCCTTTGGTGGCCAATAAACGTGGCAAAAAAATGATAGTCATAGCTTTTACTTCCCAACCTTTGCGAAATTCAAATTTTTTTAACCATCGCTTTGGACTATAGGTTATGGCTTATATAGCCAAACTTCCATGCTATACACGACGTCTGCGGGAGGATAATTCGAACTTTTCGAATTAATATTATTTTGGCACCTTCGAAACAACTTTAGGGTTTATGAAACCCTTTTGATTATTTTAAAAAAATAATCAAAGGTCTTTTAGACCTTAGACCTTAGGTGGAGAACCCATTAAATTATTAAAATAATTTAATCACTAAATCAAATAAATAACTAATTAAAAACCTTAAAAAGGTTTTATTAATTAAGTTATTTAATTAATAAGTGTCTCCAGCCTTTGCATTAAGCCGAGAGTGGTTTTGAGAAAAACCCTTAATGCATCCACCTGGTTTTAATAAAAACCCTTAAACCTGCCATGGTTTTGATAAAAACCTTTTCATCTACCACATGGAATCTCTTTAGAATCTTCTAGAAAATATTCTTTGGAATCTTCAACCTTTGAAGCCAATAAATCCTCTTGACATTAATGCCAGTTCCTTTTGACATCAATGACAACTCATAGACAAGAAGCTAGGATCTCAAACCCAAAATTACCAACAATCTCCCCCTTTGTCATTGATGGCAAACCATGCTTCTCAACAACACTGAAACTCAAAACTGTTGTATAGAAATCAGCTCCCCTTGACTTGAGGCTCTCCCCCTTACTCATATCTCTCCCCCTTTTTCATCAATGGCAAAGGGTCACCTTTGGGGCTTGGGACTAAGAATGAGCCTCTTAGCTTAGTCCCTCCCCCACCTCCTATTGAGGTGATTAATTTTGGGGTGGGAGTAAAACTCCCATTAGGCATTGATCTTCATCAGTTTCTATAGCTAGCTTACCATGTCTTCTCTTGTTCTTCTTGTCCATATTCATGTTCCTGTTCATGTTACTATTGTTGTTCTTGTTATCATTCTTGTTCTTATCCATGTCTTGATTCTTGTGCCTGTTCATACCCATGTTCCTATTCCTATACCTTGGAATTTTAGCTCTACACTATCTAGCTATGTGACCTTCATTTTTGCACTTATAACAACTAACAATGTTATTTATTTGAGGCATACCTGATCTTTGACTCCATCTATTCTGACCAACCTTGTTCCTGTTATTAGCCTTGTAATAAACAGCCTTGTGCCCAAACTATTTACAAGAGTAGCAATACCCTTAAAAGAAATTACCACCTCTGAATCTGTCATTTACCTTCCTCACTTGAGTCATGCAATGTGAAGCCATGTGACCAAAATTGTGACAAGAAAAACATCTGCCATTAAACTTTTCTTGATTTGACCTCTTAGGTCCTGTAAACTTTCTCCCCTTTTTTTATTCCTGTTTTATGATTTTGTGCATCTATCACTCAAGGACTCTTTTTCTGAAGTACTTTCCTCATCAGAACTCTCTTCCTTTTAGAATCTCTTACTAGATTCCCCAAAGACGTCGCCAACCTTGTTCCATGTGTTTCTTACCAAAACCAAGACATGTTTTATCTGTTGTCCTTTGATCTTTGATGATTGAATTTACCTTTTTGGTGCTATCTTCAAACCTATAAAGCTTCTCCTTGTACTATTTAGTTTCCTCTTTCAAGGAAGCCACTTTCTATTCCAACTCTCTACACTCAAGAACCTTAGACTCTAACTTATCCTTAAGTTTCTATGTCTTAGCTATAGAGAAGTCAAGACTTTCTATAAGCTCATCTCTCTCAATACAACATTCATCCAATTTATCATTGAGTCTAGCATTCTTATTTCTTTCCTTTTTCAAAGCACTAAGAGCACTAACAAGTTCAGCTTCAAGATCTACTTCACCATCCTCTATAACTTCCTCTATTTTTTTGCCTTTTGAAACATCAATGACTTTTTCATATTTCTTATCACTAGAGGTGCTACCCTTTTCTAAAGCCAGACAAAGATCTTCCTTACAATTTTCCAAAGCATCCTCATACATAGTATAACTAGAAATCAATCCATCATTTGTACAATCATCCTCAAGATGTCCAAAATTTCCACATCTAAAACATTTCATAAGGACAAATCTATGTTTCTTTTCTTCTTCTTTTTCTGTTAGGAACAACATCTCATTTCCAACATCACTTGAAGAACTTTCACTATCACTACTAGAACACTTACTTGCCTTGTCTAGGTAGAAAATTTTCTTGTGTTTGTGAGAGTACCTCTTTCCTTTATTGCTTTGCTCATATTTATTCTTCCTTTTATGCCTGTGCCTTTCAGAATCCTTGCTCTTATAATCCTATTTATCTTCATCACTTTCATCCTTGGCAGCAGTATAGTTAGTAGCATAATGACCAAACTTTTCACAATTGAAATACTTGACATATTTCATACCTTTGTGCTTTCTTGAGAACTTGCCCTCCTTGCTATAATATGCCTCTTCATCACTAGAAGACTCATCACTATCTTGAAGCTCTTTACCCTTGGATTTCTTGGTAGCCTTGAAAGTTGCCTCCTTAACATCAACCTTCACTTGAGTTCTCAACTCAAATGTTGCAAGTATACTATGAAGCTCATCCTTTTTCAACTTATCCAAATCCTTAGCTTCCTCAATAGCAAAAATATTTTCACTAAATCTATTTGGAAGAGACCTCAAAATCTTATCACAAATATCATTTTCAGCAAGCTCAAGACCTAGTTCCTTCATAGAGTTAACAATATCATCCATACAAAGCATATAGTCACTAATATTTTCTTCATAATTCATCTTGAGTTGTTCAAACATACCTCTGAAGTGTATCAACTTGGCCTTTCGAACATTTGCATCACCTGTATGAACCACCTTCAACTGTTTCCACATTTCACTAGCTATCTTGCAGTGAATCACCTTGGTAAGATCTGCCTTCTGTAAACCCTTCAAGATTGCATTCATTGCCTTTGAATTGCTATGATGTAGGAGACTCTCTTCCTTAGTAGAAGGACCATTCTTAGGAATGGTATACTCATCCTAAATCACTTCCCAAACTTCATTTCCAAGAGCCATAAGATGAACCTTCATCCTAGTACTCCAAATCCCAAAATCTGCCCCATCAAGAATAGGTGTTGTATTACCACTTGTAGATTCCATTGTGTTCTTTACAATATTTTCCTTCAAGCTGTTAAACTTTTCGAAGGAACCCGCTCTGATACCAATTGAAGAACACCAGCTTATACTAAGAGGGGGGTGAACAGTATAATACCTCTTTTTACTTTCTCTATTTAACTTCAACTTCACAAAGCAATGAACCAATAGCAATATCAAATCAATACATAAAGCAACACACAATGAGACACCAATTTTAACGTAGTTCACCCAACATGGGCTACCTCCACAAAAATTTTCTCTAAAAATATTTCTCAAAGTTCTTTGGGAATCCTTCCCAATTACAATATTTATGAGACTCAGCCCAAAGGAGAAACCTTCCCCTACTCAAGCATTTATGAGCCTCTACCCAAAGGAGAATCCTTCCCCTCATTAATTTATGAGCCTCCTTCCCAAAGGAGAATCCTTCCCCTCCTCACAAATTTATGAGCCTCCTGCCCAAAGGAGAATCCTTCCCCTTAGCTCTACAAATGATGCTTCAGAAGATCACCTGCCTCTTATTCCGCTAGCACGTGGAACTCATTTCCACAGAAGACCTCCTGTCCTCAATGCTGAGCCTCAAGAGACCTCTATCCTCACTGATCACCTCCACAGCAACTCATCAACCTGTACTAAACATAGTCATTCGGTCCAGCACAAGTCTTTCTCACTCTATCAGATTTGTCCCAAGATCAACTCATAAAGCTTGAACAAATCAATCTCTGCTACACACAAGACTTCTCAAAGACTTGTCAAAACTATCCTCAGGTTCTTCTCAAAGAACCACTTCAACTCTGTCCTCAATTCCTCTCCTAGGACCTATCCAAATCATCTCACAAGTCCTCCCTAGAACTTGTCCAAATTATCTCACAAGTCCTCACTATAGCATGTCCAAATCAACTCACAAGTCCTCACTAGAATCTGTTCAAATTAGCTCACAAGTCTTCACTATAACCTATCCAAATCAGCTCACAAGTCTTCACTAGAACCTATCCAATTCAGCTCACAAGTCCTCACTAGAACCTGTCCAAATCATCTCACAAGTCTTCACTAGAACATGTCCAAATCATCTCACAAGTCTTCACTAGAACATGTCCAAATCAGCTCACAAGTTCATCAAGAAAAACTTTCTTAGCATGAACCCACAAAGAGAATTGTTAGAGACCCAATGTGATTCATCAACCTCATAGAAGCATAAAGAGAATTATTAGAGACTCAATATTTTCTATACTTAACTCCTAATCTCAATCTCAAATCTCATATAAACATAAAGAGAATTTTTAGAGACTCAATATGTTCTATACTTAACTCCCAATATCAATCTCAACTCAATCTCAATCTCAAAAGAATAAGATAGATGTAGTATGCTTTTCTCAAGAACATGAAACACAACCCAACAATTGCCAACCATGCAATATCTCATATAACAATGATATTCATGTTCTTTCCACAACCAATATCTTTGCTCAACCAATTAGGGCTTTAACAACAATGCTTATAGACAAGGTTCAACCAACATCATTCAACTCAACATTAACCTTGAAGCATTTAGCCAATCACTACATCAAAAAGAAACTAGTAGACATCCTTTTCCCTCCAAAAGTATTTGAATAAAATAGCCACCAACATAAATCACCAATGCAAAGAATAACTTGCTCAAATCAATCTCAATGGAGTAAGCCCAAATCATGTATCAAGTAAAGCATTAACTTGATCAAAACAACCTCTATGGAAGAAACTCAACCATCAATCTCAAAACATCCAACTATGGGTTTCACCATCTCAATGAAAGTAGCAAGACTTACTAACATAAACCCTAGTGCAAAATGCTTCCTCTTCCTCAACCATAATTATGCATTCACCCAACAAACTCATCAATGATTTTAATGCATAAACAATCTTCAATATCCAGAAAATGGGATTTACACCAATAAGAATACCTAGTAGACAACCTTTTCACTCCAAACTCAATTTCAAAAAATACACCATCAACAATATACATGGAAGAAGTTGCCCATACCTTTGTTTGAGGAAGAAGAGAATAGTTCTTCAACCTGTTACCAACACCACCCTCAACTTTGCCACCAAGTTAGGGTTAGATCATAAAAGTAACCACAAAAATATTTATTCCATAAAACACCTTATGACTCCAAATTAATTAAACCATGCTCAAGGAATAATAGCTTCTAAGCAAATCTCACTCAACAATCAAGCCAAAAATCTCAACCACACACTATCAACCTTATATCTCCAAAGAAGCATTTAACCTTAAAAATAATTTTAAATAAATCTGCCCAACCACTTATTCTTTAACAAAATGCAGATTTTATTTAAAAAACCTTACCAAAAAAATGCTTCTAAAAATCACGGGTCAACAGTGCCTCCTAAAAAAAATGGAGCACAAAAACTCTTCTCACACTCCACGGCGGGAGTCGAACGCTTGACCTCCCTTCAAGCGCCTTCACAGAACAGTCATTGCCACTAGGCCAATGGTGCTAGCTTGAAGGCTAGCAAGAGTCTCCTTCTCCTTAACCCTTTAGCGGGGGATAAACGTGGTGAAAAAATGATATCCGTAGCTTTTACTTCCAAACATTTTCACAATTCGAATTTTTTTAACCATCGCTTTGGACTATAGGTTATGGCTTATATAGCCAAACTTCCATGCTATACATGACGTCGGCGGGAGGATAATTCAAACTTTTCGAATTAATATTATTTTGGCGCCTTCGAAACAACTTTAGGGTTTATGAAACACTTTTGATTATTTAAAAATAATAATCAAAGGTCTTTTAGACCTTAGACCTTAGGTGGAGAACCCATTAAATTATTAAAATAATTTAATCACTAAATCAAATAAATAATTAATTAAAAAACCTTAAAAAGGTTTTATTAATTAAGTTATTTAATTAATAAGTGTCTCCAACCTTTGCATTAAGCTGAGAGTGGTTTTGAGAAAAACCATTAATGCATCCACCTGGTTTTAATAAAAACCCTTAAACCTGCCATGGTTTTGATAAAAACCTTTTCATCTGCCACATGGAATTCTCTGAAATCTTCTAGAGAAGATTCTTTGGAATCTTCAACCTTTGAAGCCAATAAATCCTCTTGACATTAATGCCAGTTCCTTTTGACATCAATGACAACTCATAGACAAGAAGCTAGGATCTCAAACCCAAAATTGCCAACATGGATCTCTATCTATCTCTGGAACCTTCCATTTATCTTTATCTAAAGCCTTGAATGCAATCTCTTTTATTGGAACTCGATGCTTACTCACCCTCGTTTCATAAGTTGTGAGAGTTCATTGTAGTTCTTCCATTGTTAGCTTGTTGATATCCATTGTTTCTTCTATTGTTGAAACCTTTTCATCATACTTCATGGGAAGTGATCTCAAAACCTTTTGAGTGACTTCTAATTCTTTCATATCAAATCCTAGGCCTCTTATAGTGTTAGTAATATCATCAACTCGAAGTAAAAACTTTGCAATATCTTTAGAATATTCCATTTTCAATTCCTCAAATATTATTCTATGATTTTGTATTTTTGACAACATTACCTTGGAATCACCTTCATAAGTATTCCACAACTTGGTCCACATTTCATTAGTTGAAGTACATACCATGACCTTTGCAAAATTTATCTCACGTAGCCCACTCAAACTATAATTTATTGCCCTTGCATTGATCTCAACCAATTCTTTGATAGTATTATCTGCCTCGAGATCACCTTCAACCTTATACTCTTTTTCAACCATCTGTCATACCTCATATCCTTGTGATATCAAGTAGTTCTTCATTCTCATGCTCCTGAAAGTGTAATTGTTATCGTCAAACAGTGGTGCTTTATTTGTAGATGATCCATTCTATGAAGCCATTTGTGTTCTTGTAGAATATACCCTCAAGATGTTAGCCTTTTAGAAGGAACCCGCTCTGATACCAATTGAATAACATAAGCTTATACTGAGAGGGGGGTGAATAGTATAACGTCCACTTTTTTCTTTATTTTCGAACCAATATTAATTAATGTCCTTAATCGCAATAACCAAATATAGCACTATGCATTAATAACTTATATAGCAATAGTAAGCAAGAGCACAAGTCACCACACACAATTAAGACATAATATTTAACATAGTTCCCCCAATGTGGGGTACTCCACAAGATAATATCTTTATAATATTTCACATAGAAATAAGGATCCTTATCCAATACAATGATTACTTTGATCTGCTAAAATCTAGGCAATACACTGATCTGCTCAAGTAGGCAATCCACTGATCTTCTTAGCTAGGCAACACACTGATCTACTCAGGTAGGCAATCCACTTATCTACTCAGCTAGGAAACACACTAATATGGTCAGGTAGGAAATCCACTTATCTGCTCAGCTAGGCAACACACTAATTTGCTCAGGTAGGTAATCCACTGATCCACTCAGGTAGGAAACACATTGACCTACTTCAGAAATATCACCAAGAACTTGCACAAATCTGATCAACAAGATCACACAGAACATGTCCAAATATTCTCAACAAGCTCACACAAAACTTGTCCAAATTTGCTCAACAAGCTCACACAGAATTTGTCCAAAATTGCTCAACAATCTCACATAGAACTTTTCCAAATATACTCAACAAGCTCACACAGAACTTGTCCAAAACTGCTCAACAAGCTCACACAAAACTTGTCCAAATTTGCTCTAGCACGCTCACCAAGAACTTGCTCAAATATGCTCAATAGGATCACTCATAACCTTATCAAAACTGCTCAACAAGCTCACCAAGTCCAAATCCAAAAGCCTTCTCTCAATCAATCATACACAAAAACTGCCACAAAACTATCCAAAAATTTATCCCAAAGGCCTTCTCAAAGGCTCAATCAATCATGCTCAAGTAGCACTCAAATCTCATCCACAAATCTATGAAGGCAAGGCTAAATGATGAACTCAACAATGAATGGAAATGCACTCTACAATGAATGATAACAATGATCCACAATGATCTCAAGTCAAATCAATCTCAACTCATCTCAATTCAATCTCATCTCAACTCAAATTTATCTCATAGAACCATAAAGAGAATTGTTAGAGACTCTACATGTTTTATTATCAAATCCCATACCTTTTATGAAGTGAAGAAACCCCTTTTGGAAATCTACCACACTCAACAAACTTTAAAAAATAACAAAACAACCTTCACTTTTGAACCCCTTTACAAAAATAGAAATATCTCTTTACATACACCTTATTTCTCCCTCTAAATAAGTTAATCAAATAGCCCTCGAAATAAGATTTCCAACAATATATAATATGATATATTTCTAAAAAGAAAAACACCAAAAAATTCTTTTATTATAAAAGTGGATCACAACCCTTATTCCTCCTAAAAATTAATAGCAAGCTTACAAACCTTATAACTCCCTATCTTATAAAAAATTAGTTTCCATACACCCAAAACATTCACAATATCAACTATGCAAGGCACTTCTCATAAATACCTTTAATTTTGAAAACGTGGCTCTAACCTTTGAAAACGTTTGCCAAAATTAATAAGTGACTTCACGCCTATGGGAGTCGAACTCTATTCCTCCTTGCTATCACCGTGAGACGCTAACCACATGGATGCAAGCCCATGTTGAGAAGAAATCCCAACAGCTTGCCTTATCAACTATGCTTGATACTCTTAAAATGACAAATGTTTTTCACAAAAACTTTTGCCCCTGTGGGATTTGAAACGTAGACCTCCTCTGTGCCAAAGTTATCTCTTGCCAACAGTGCTACACTGTCCAACGTGATGTCAAGTCTAGACATCCTCGATTTCCTTTAACCCTTGAAAATGATTTCTTTTATTTGTCTACATTTTTGCTTCCTCCATGCACGAAAACTCTTCGATTATTTTAACCTTGGCATATTCTCAATAGGTAATGTTTTTAACCATTATATATGCACATTATAGTGCTTCGAAAGACATTGGCGAATTATAATCAAATCTTCATTATTTTGGATGTCGACGATAATAAAATGTTAAATTTAATTTTAATTTTTTTTTGAGTTTACATGGTGGAATTGGTAGCCACCACGAATCCGAGCAGGCTGTCTATATTTTTATGGCTGCCATAGTATTCTACATTGTCCACCCCAGAAGTTGCCACACATATCTTCATGCAGTCCACCCCTATAACCACCATGCCATAATAATTTTAAACCTTTTACGCCACTAAAAGCACTAGGAAAGGGACAAGCATTCAGTCCGGTGAGGCCCGAGATTTGAACCTTGGACCTTCGTCCCCCTTATGGGGTTTGGATGAACCAATTTGGTCTACACCTCCGACCCAATTTAATTTTAATTTTAAATTTAAATTTTAAATAATTTAAAATTTAAAATTAAATATCTCCTTCACCGGGGCACCTTTTTCGACGAAACGAAAAGCCAACCTGAGTTTTAAGAAAAACCCATTTCAAATATTCCATCCATGGTTTTAAATAAAACCTTTTATTTTTCCTGCCTTGGTTTTCACAAAAATCCTGTATATATCCATGCTTTCCAAAATAACATTTTGCCACTAAAACTCAATGTGATCCTTATGACATCAATGATCCATGTGACATCAATGAAAACATAAAATACCTCAAATTTCCAACACTAGCCTTTGCATGACTATTAATTGAATTTCCATATGATTCTAAGTAAATAAGGATTTTATTACTTTATTTCCTTCTTTTTTCAATGGCAATTTTGATCCTTGTAATAAATGCCCTGGCCTTTGCATAATTATTAATTAAAGTTCCATATTATTTTTATTAGATGAAATAAGAGGTTTTGATAGAATCCCCAAATCTTTAACATATTTACAACAAGGATATCAAGGAGAAGTCCTAAAACATGCCGAACAAGAAACAAAAAGAAAGGAAGAATAGGGAGAGGGTCCAATAAGATGTCAAAGCTTAGAAAGAATTGAGAAAATAGTAGGACAAATATAAAAAGGGCCAATCTAGTCACTCTATTTCTTCTTTGAACAACTCCACTTCCTCCTCTAAGTTTATCTTATTATTTTGAAAGTATCTCATCATCTAGGTGACTTTATCAATGAACATCATAGATATTTTAATAGGTTTTCTAAGAGATATGAGAAGATCCTTAGTAGTCTTCATGGCATTTTTAAGATTCTTGAGAGGATCTAAGGCCATTTACTTTTCATAGCCACTAATTCTATCTTGGGACCTCGAATTATTCCTTAGAGAGGGAGTAGAATCCCCATAGCTCTTCGAATCAGGAATTACATGAGTGGATTTCTCAATTGTAACTGCTTTTGACCTCAACCATTTCAAATATCTTGTTGTTTCCTCCTTCCTTTTAGGAGTCCTTTAATTCTAATATTTATTCATAACATAATTATTAGATTCTTACTTATCCTTAAAAGGAGTATTTGTCTTCCTCAAGCATGCATTCAGAATATTTCAAATAAGTTCTAGGTTCCTTGTTCTTAAATTTCTTCGATAAATTTTTCTTTTTATCCATTTTTGACTACTTCCAAAGTATACCTAAACTAATCATTTCCACCTCCTCTCCTTTCATGACCACATGCTTGAATATCATATTCATTAGGACTTGATGAAGAGGTGTGTTATAGTTACCTTTCTGAACATGCATCATTGTTCTTTCAATCGATTTGAATAAGAAAGTTGACACATTCATCATTTTTATCTGATGCAAATGATTTAAAAATTATAAGTTGAAACTTCGTACAATTGCAAAGTGATTTTCAAGAGTAAAATATTCCATTACCACTAGAGCCTCTCTACCCCATTATGCCTTGAGAGATTCCTACATATATCCATTTTGACACTTCTGCGGATGTTCTCCTTTGCTCTTGAAGAGCTTGAGCTCATTTTCTAGGGAATGTTTCTCCTTGTAAACACATTCACTAGCAATGGGGAGACCAAAGAGCTCAAAAATAAGGGGTATAGATATGGTAAAATAAATCCCCTTCACCTTGATTTTTCCATTATCCCATGTAAAAGCAATCTTATTGGAGAGTTTTGGATCAATCCCATTGAATGTTTTTAGAATAGTAAACAATCCTCCTTTCTCAAATATTTGTAAAACTTCATCATCAAGAGTTAGGAATTTTAGTTCCACTCTTTTTAGGTCTTCTACTTCAATTAGAGGCCATTGCCTAGAAGTTTTTTTAGTCAATTATGAACATGTAATCCAATATCATCTACTATCCAAAAAGATATCTACAACTAAAATAAGGGAGGTTGTGATCTTAAAAACAAGACACTCCACCAATAGGAGAAGAGATAAGGTCTAAATTTAAGAAAGAAATCAAGGAAAAATATGAACATTCCACAGTTATGAAGTAAACTAGAATAAGGAGGACTGATGGATGATGTCAAGGCATGCTTTACACGCAACTTGGAAAATATGAGGATCCATAGGAAACTACCACCACATCTCTATATTACAAACATCGCAAGAAAAGAAATAAAAAATCAAAATTGGAGAACAAAACTTACTCATGGCATGGACATGCTCAACACAAGAAGTAAGGAGTCACATTTTCTAAAGAAGCCATTCCCCACAATTATGCCACATGAAGATAACCAAGATCAATAGAGTCTAGACCAACACCAAAATTAGCATGTTATCATGAGAAAGGACAATATTATTATAAGTTAATATGGATAATTTTGACTTTATTTCCATCATTTTCAATGATAATTTTGATCCCTGTAAGAAGTGCCCTAGCCTTTGCATAATTATTAATTTAAGTTATATATGATTCTAATTCAATAAGAATAAATTTAACTATATGTACTTTATTTTTCAATAGCAATTTATTTCCTAGTAAGAAGTGCTCTACCCTTTGCATGACTGTTAATCGAAGTTCCATATAATTCTAATTAAATAAGGATGGTTTACTTTATTTCCTTCATTTTTCAATGGAAATTTTGATCCTTGTAAGAAATTCCCTAGCCTTTGCATAATTATTAATTGAAGTTCCATATTTTTTTACAAAATGAAAGAAGAGGTTTTGAAAGGATCCCCAAACCTTTTATATGTTTACAATAAGCACATGAAGAAGAAGTCATAAAAAAAGTTGAACAAGAAACAAAAACAAAGGAATAATAGGGAGAGGGCCCAATAACATGACAAAGCATATAACAAATTGAAAAAATAGTAGGACAGAGATAAACAGGGCCAACCCACTTACTCTATTATTTCTTTGAACAACTCCACTTTTTCCTCTAAGTTGGTTTGATTATTTTGAAATTACCTCATCATCTAGGTGACTTCATCAACAAACATTATAGACATTTCAATATATCTTCTAAGATATATGAGAAGATCCTTAGTAGTCTTCATTACATTCTTAGGAGTCTTTAGAAGATCTAAGGCCCTTTACTTTTCATAGCCACAGCTCTAGCTTGGGCCCTTAATTTCTTCCTTGGAAAGGGATTAGAGTCTCTAGAGCTCTTCGAATTAGGAATTACATTGGTGGATTTCTCAACTTTAACTACTTTTGATCTCAGCCATTTCAATTATCTTGTTTTTTCCTGGCATTTAGGATTCCTATGGTTCTCAAATTTATTCATAGCATCCTTATCATATTCTTCCTTATTCTTAAAATGAGAGTCTTTGTATTCCTCAAGCATGCATTCATAAGAGGTCAAAGGAGTTCTAATCTCCTTGTTCTTAAATTTCTTTGATAAATTTTCCTTTTTCTCCATTTTTGACTAGTTCCCAAGTATACCTAAACTGATCATTTCCACGTCATATCCTTTCATGACCACATGCTCGAATATCATCTTCATTAGGACTTGATGAAGAGGGGTGTTATAGTTGCCTTCTTGAACATGCATAACTATTCTTTCAATAAATTTGAATAAGAAAGTTGACACATTCATCACTTTTCTCTGAGGAAAATTATTTAAAAATGATAAGTTGAAATTTCGTACAATTGCAAAGTGATTTTCAAGAATAAAATCTTCAATTACCACCAGAGCCACTCTGCCCCATGATTCCTTGAGAGATTCCTATAGATATCCATTTTGAAACTTCTTTGGATATTCTCCTTTGCTCCTAAAGAGCTTGAGCTCCTTTTTTAGGGAGTGTTTCTCCTTGTTAACACACTCACTAGAAATGGGGAGACCAAAGACCTCGAAAATAAGAGGTATAGATATGGTGAAATAAATACCCTTCACCTTGATTTTCCCATTATCAATCCCATTGAATTTTTTTAGAATATTAAACAATCCTCCTTTCTCAAATATTTGAAAAACTTCATCATAAAGAGTTAGGGATTTTAGTTCCACTCTTTTTAGGTCTTTTACTTCAATTAGAGGTCATTGCCTAGAAGCTTCTTTAGTCAATGATGAATGTATAACCCAATATCATATACTATCCTGAGAAGATATCTACAACTAAAATGATGGAGATTGTGATCTTAAAAACAAGACATGCCACCAATTGGAGAAGAGAGAAGGTCTAAATTTAAGCGAGAAATCAAGGAGAAATATGAACATTCCATAGTTATGAAGTAAAATGGAATAAGGAGGACTGATGGATGATGTCAAGGCATGCTTTACATGCGACTTGGAAAATATGAGGATCCATAGGAAACTACCACCTCATCTCTAGATTACAACCCTTGCAAGACAAGAAATAAAACAAATCAAAATTGGAGAAGGAAACTTACTCATGACATGGACATGCTCAACACAAGTGGCAAGGAGGCATATTTTCTAAAGAAGCCATTCCCCACAATGATGCCATGTGAAGAAAACCAAGACCAATAGAGTCTATATAAACACAAAAATTAGCATGGTATCATGATAGAGGACCATATGATTATAAGTCAATAAGGATAATTTTGACTTTATTTTCTTCATTTTCAATGACAATTTTTATCCTTGTAAGAAGTGCGCTAGGCTTTGCATAATTGTTAATTTAAGTTCCATATGATTCTAATTCAATAAGAATAAATTTAACTATATTTCCTTCATTATTCAATAGCAATTTTTATCCTAGTAAGAAGTGCTCTAGCCTTTGCATGCCTATTAATTTAACTTTATTTCCTTCATTTTTCAATGGAAATTTTGATCCTTGTAAGAAATGACCTAGTCTTTGCATAATTATTAATTAAAGTTCCATATTATTTTTATTAGATGAAATAAGAGATTTTGAAAGGATACCCAAACATTTTAGATATTTACAATAAGTACATAAATAAGAAGTCCTAAAACAAGCCGAACAAGGAACAAAAACAAAGGAAGAATAGCGAGAGGGTCTAATAATATGACAAAGCATAGAAAGAATTGAGAAAATAGTAGGACAATGATAAATAGGGCCAACCCAGTTACTCTATTTCTTCTTTGAACAACTCCACTTCCTCCTCTAAGTTGGTTTGATTATTTTTAAAGTAACTCATCATCTAGGTGACTTCATCAAGGAACATCGTAGATATTTTAATAGATATTTAAGATATATGAGAAGATCCATAGTAGTCTTCATTGCATTTTTAGGATTCTTGAGAGGATCTAAGGCCCTTTACTTTTCATGGCCATAGTTCTAGCTTGGGCCCTCGATTTCTTCCTTGGAGAGGGAGTATAGTCCCCAAAGCTCTTTGAATCAGGAATTACAAGAGTGGATTTCTCAACTTTAACTGCTTTTGATCTCAACCATTTCAAATATCTTGTTGTTTCCTCCTTACCTTTATAGTCCTCTAGTTCTTGGCTTTATTCATAGCATCCTTATCAGATTTTCCCTTATCCTTAAAATGAGAGTCTTTGTCTTCCTCAAACATGCATTCAAAAGAGGTCAAAGGAGTTATAAGCTCATTGTTCTTAAATTTCTTTGATAAATTTTCCTTTTTCTCCATTTTTTGACTAGTTTCTAAGTATACATAAACAAATCATTTCCACCTTATCTCCTTTCATGACCACATGCTCTAATATCATCTTCATTAGGACTTTATGAAGAGGGGTGTTATAGTTGCATTTTTGAACATGCATCACTACAATTTGAATAAGAAAGTTGACACATTCATCATTTTTATCTAATGAAAATTATTTAAAAATTATAATTTAAAACTTTGTATAATTGCAAAGTGATTTTCAAGAGTAAAATATTCCATTACAACCAAAGCCACTCTACTGAACGATTCCTTGAGATATTCCTATAGATATCCATTTTGACACTTTCTAGATGTTCTCCTTTGCTCCTGAAGAACTTGAACTCCTTTTCTAGGGAGTGTTTCTCCTTGTTAACACATTCACTAGCAATGGGGAGACCAAAGACCTCAAAAATAATGGGTATAGACATGGTGAAATCAATCCCATTCACCTTGATTTTCTCATTATACTAGATAAAAGTAATATGCTTGGAGAGTTTTGGATCAAACCCATTGAATATTTTTAGAAGATTAAACAATCCTCCTTTCTCAAAGATTTGCAAAACTTCATCATCAAGAGTTAGGTATTTTAGTTCCACTTTTTGTAGGTCTTCTACTTCAATCAGAGGTCATTTCCTAGAAGCTTCTTTAGTCAATGATGAATGTGTAATCCAATCTCATATAATATCATGAGGAGATATCTAAAACTAAAATTATGGAGGTTGTGATCTTAAAAACAAGACACTCCACCAATTGGATAAGAGAGAAGGTTTAAATTTAAGCGAACAATCAATGAATATGAACATTCTATAGTTATGAAGTAAACTGGAATAAGGAGGATTGATGGATGATGTCAATATATTCTTTACATGTGACATGGAAAATATGAGACTCCATAGGAAACTACCACCTCATATCTAGATTACAGTCCTCACAAGACAAGAAATAAAAAATCACAATTGAAGAAGGAAACTTACTCATGACATGGACATGCTCAGCGTAAGAAGCAATGAGGAAAATTTTCTAAAGAAGCCTTTCCACATAATGATGCCACATGAAGAAAACCAAGACCAATAGAGTCCATATCAACACATAAATTAGCATGCTATCATGAGAAAGGACCATATGATTATAAGTCAATAAGGATAATTTTGAATTTATTTCCTTCATTTTCGATGATAATTCTTATCCTTGTAAGAAGTTCCCTAGCCTTTGCATAATTATTGATTTAAGTTCCATATGATTCTAAGTCAATAAAAATAAATTTAACTATAATTCCTTCATTTTTCAACAACAGGTTTTATCCTAGTAAGAAGTGCTCTAGCCTTTGCATGACTATTAATTTAAGTAAGGGATTTTTTACTTTATTTTCTTCATTTTCAATGGCAATTTTGATCCTTGTAAGAAGTACCCTAGCCTTTGCATAATTATTAATTGAAGTTTCATGTTTTTTTACTAGATGAAAGAAGATGTTTTGAAAGGATCCCCAAACCTTTTACATATTTAAAATAAAGGCATCAAGAAGAAGTCCTAAAACAAGTTGAACAAGGAAAATAATAAAGGAAGAATAAGGAGAAGGCCCAATAAGATGATAAAGCATAGAAATAATTGAGAAAATAGTAGGACAAATATAAACATGGCTAACCCAATTACTCTATTTCTTCTTCAAACAACTCCACTTCCTCCTCCAAGTTGGTTTGATTATTTTGAAAGTACCTCATCATCTAGGTGACTTCATCAACAAACATCGTATACATTTTAATAGATCTTCTAAGAGATATGAGAATATCCTTAGTAGTCTTCATTACATTTTTAGGAGTCGTGAGAGGATATAAGGCCATTTAATTTTCATAGCCACAATTTTAGCTTCAGCTCTTGATTTCTTCCATGGAGAGGGAGTAGAGTCTCTAGAGCTCTTCGAATTAGGAATTACATGAGTGGATTTCTCAACTTTAACTACTTTTGACCTCAACCATTTCAAATATCTTATTGTTTCCTCCTTGTCTTTAGGACTCCTCTGGTTCTCATATTTATTCATAGCATCCTTATCAGATTCTCTCTTATCCTTAAAAGGAGAGTCTTTGTCTTCCTCAAGCATGAATTTAAAATAGGTCAAAGGAGTTCTAGGCTCCTTGTTCTTAAATTTCTTAGGGGAATTTTTCTTTTTCTCCATTTTTTACAAGTTTCCAAGAATATCTAAACTGATCATTTCCACCTTATCTTCTTTCATGACCATATGCTCGAATATAATCTTCATTAGGCCTTGATGAAGAGGGGTGTTATAGTTACCTTTTTGAACATGCATCACTGTTCTTTCAATCGATTTAAATTCAAAAGCTAGAACATTCATAATTTTTATCTAATTCAAATGGTTTAAAAATGATGAGTGGAAACTTCACACAATTGTAAAGTGATTTTCAAGAGTAAAATATTCCATTATCACTAGATCCACTCTACCCCATGATGCCTTGAGAGATTCCTATATATCCATTTTGACACTTCTTTGGATGTTCTCTTTTTCTCCTGAAGAGCTTGAGCTCCTTTGCAAGGGAGTATTTCTCCTTGTTAACACATTCACTAGCAATGGGGAAACTAGAGACCAAAAATATAAGGGGTATAGATATGGTGAAATCAATCCCCTTCACCTTGATTTTACCTTTATACCAGGTAAAATTAATATGCTTGGAGATTTTTGGATCAAACCCATTAAATTATTTTAGAAGATTAAACAATCCTTATTTCTCAAATATTTGTAAAACTTCATCGTCTAGAGTTAGGAATTTTTGTTCCACTGTCTTTAGGTATTCTAATTCAATCATAGGCTATCTCATATAAGCTTCTTTAGCAAATGATGAATGTGTAACCCAATATCATCTACTATCCTAAGAATATCTCTAAAACTAAAATTAAGGATGTTGTGATCTTAAAAATAAGACGCTCCACCAATACAAGAAGAGAGAAGGTCTAACTTTAAGCGAGCAATCAAGAATAAATATGAACATTCCATAATCATGAAATAAATCAGAATATGGACTGATGGATGATTTCAAGGCATGCTTCACACACACTTGGAAAATATGAGCCTCCATAGGAAACTACCACCTCATATCTATATTACAATCCTCGCAAGACAAGAAATAAAAAATTAAAATTGGAGAAGGCAACTTACTCATGTCATGGATATTATCAACACAAGAAGCAAGGAGGCACATTTTCTAAATATGTCATTTCCCACAATGATGCCACATGAATAAAATCAATACTAATAGAGTCTATATCAACACCAAAATTATCATGCTATCATGAGAAAGGACCATATGATTATAATTCAAAAAGGATAATTTTTATTTTATTTCCTTCATTTTCAATGATAATTTTGATCCTTGTAAGAAGTTCCCTAGCCTTTGCATAATTATTAATTTAAGTTCCATATTATTCTAATTCAATAAGAATAAATTGAACTATATTTCCTTCATTTTTCAATAGCAATTTTTATCCTAGTAAGAAGTGCTCTAGCCTTTGCATGACTATTAATTGAAGTTCCATATAATTCTAAGCAAATAAGGATTTTTTTACTTTATTTCCTTCATATTTCAATGGCAATTTTTATCCTTGGAATAATTGCCCTAGCCTTTGCATAGTTTTTAATTGAAGTTCCATACTAATTTTACTAGATGAAAGAAGATGTTTTGAAAGGATCCCCAAACCTCTTTACATATTTACAAAACGTATATCAAGAAGAAGTCCTAAAACAATTCGAACAAGGAAAAAAAACAAAGGAAGGATAGAGAGGGCCCAAGAAGATGACAAATCATAGCAAGAATTGATAAAATAGTAGGATAGAGATGAATAGGGCCAACCCCATTACTCTATTTCTTCTTCGAACAACTCTACGTCCTCCTCTAAGTTGGTCTGATTATTTTGAAAGTACCTCATCATATGGGTTACTTCATCAACAAACAACGTAGACTTCTAATAGATATTCTAAGATATCTGAGAAGATATTTAGTAGTCGTAATTGAATTTTTAGGAATATTGAGAGGATCTAAGGTCCTTTAATTTTTATAGCCACAATTCTAGCTTGGGACCTTGATTTATTCCTTGGAGAGGGAGTAGAGTCCCCAAAGCTCTTCAAATTAGGAATTACATTAGTGGATTTTTCAACTATAACTACTTTTGACCTCAACCATATTAAATATCTTGTTGTTTCATCTTTGCCTTTAGGAGTCCTTTGGTTCTTAGCTTTATTCGTAGCATCATTATTAGATTCTCCTTTATCCTTAAAAGGAGAGTCTTTACCATGCTCAATCATGCATTCAAAAGAGGTCAAAGGAGTTCTAAGCTCCTTGTTCTTAAATTTCTTAGGAGAGTTTTCCTTTTTCTCCATTTTTATCAAGTTCCCAAGTATACCTAAATTGATCGTTTCCACCTTATTTCCTTTCATGACCACATGCTCAAATATCATCTCCATGAGGCCTTGATGAAGAGGGGTGTTAAAGTTATCTTTTTGAACATGCATCATTGTTCTTTCAATCAATTTGAATAAGAAAGCTGACACTTTCATAATTTTTATCTGATGCAAATGGTTTAAAAATGATAAGTGAAAACTTTGCATAATTGCAAAGTGATTTTCAAGAGTAAAATCTTCCATTACCACCAGAGCCACTCTACGCCATGATGCCTTGAGAGATTCCTATAGATATCCATTTTGACACTTCTTTGGATATTCTCCTTTGCTCCTAAAGAGATTGAGCTCCTTGGTTAGGGAGTGGTTATCCTTGTTAACACATTCACTAGCAATGGGGATACCAAATACCTCAAAAATAAGGGGTATATATATGGTTAAATAAATCCCAATAACCTTGATTTTACCATTATCCTAGGTAAAAGTAATCTTCTTGGAGAGTTTTGGATCAAACCCATTAATGTTTTTAGAATATTAAGCAATCCTCATTTCTAAAATATTTGTAAAACTTCATCGTCTAGAGTTAGGGATTTCAGTTCCGCTCATTTTAGGTATTCTACTTCAATCAGAGGCCATTTTATACAAGCTTCTTTAGTCAATAATGATTGTGTAACCCAGTCTCATCTACTATCCTGTGAATATATCTACAACTAAAATGAGGGAGGTTGTGATCTTAAAAATAATACACTCCACTAGGAGAAGAGATAATGTCTAACTTTAAGCGAGCAATCAAGGAGAAATATGAACATTCCAAAATTTTGAATTAAACTGGAATAAGTAGGATTTATGGATTATGTTAAATTATACTTCATACACGCTTGGAAAATATGAGGCTCCATAGGAAACTACCACCTCATAACTAGATTACAGTCCTCACAAGACAAGAAATAAAAAATCAAAATTGGAGAAGGAAACTTACTCATGGCATGGACATGCTCAACACAAGAAGCAAGGAGACATATTTTCTAAAGAATCCATTCCCCACAATGATGCCACGTGAAGAAAACCAAGACCAATAGAGTCTAGATCAACACCAAAATTAGAATGCTATCATGAGAAAGGACCATATGATTATAAGTCAATAAGTATAATTTTAACTTTATTTCCTTTATTTTCAGTGACAATTTTGATCCTTGTAAGAAGTTCCCTAGCCTTTGCATAATTATTAATTTAATTTCCATATGATTCTAAGTCAACAAGAATAAATTGAACTATATTTACTTCATTTTTCAATAGCAGGTTTTATACTAGTAAGAAGTGATCTAGCCTTTGCATGACTATTAATTGAAATTCCATATTATTCTAAGTAAATAGGGATTTTTTTACTTTATTTCCTTCATTTTTAAATGGTAATTTTGACCCTTGTATGAAGTGCCCTAGCCTTTGAATAGTTATTAATTGAAGTTCCATATTAATTTTACTATATTAAAGAAGAGTTTTTGACAGTATCCCCAAACCTTTTACATATTTACAACAAGGAATCAAGAAGAAGTCCTAAAACAAGCTGAATAAGGAATAATAGGGAGAGTGCCCAATAATATGACAAAGCATAGCAAGAATTGATAGAATAGTAAGATAGAGATAAATAGGGCCAACCTAGTTAATCTATTTCTTCTTTGAACAACTCCACTTCCACCTCTAAGTTGGTATAATTATTTTGAAAGTACCTCATCATCTAGGTGACTTCATAAACAAACATCATAGATATTTTAAGAGATCTTCTAAGAGATCTGAGAAGATCCATAGTAGTCTTTATTGCATTTTTAGGAGTCTTGAGAGGATCTAAGGCCCTTTACTTTTTATAGCCACAGTTCTAGCTTGGGACCTCAGTTTCTTCCTTGGAGAGGGAGTAGAGTCCCCAAAGATCTTTGAATCAAGAGTTACATGATTGGATTTCTCAACTTTAACTTCTTTTGATCTCAACCCTTTCAAATATCTTGTTATTTTCTCCTTTCCTTTAGGATTCCTTTGGTTCTCAGCTTTATTCATAAGATCGTTATCAAATTATCCCTTATCCTTAAAATGAGAGTCTTTTTCTTCCTCAAGAATACATTCATAAGATGTAAAATGAGTTATAAGCTCCCTGTTCTCAAATTTCTCATGGGAATTTTCCTTTTTCTTCATTTTTGATGGGTTCACAAGTATACCTAAACTTATCATTTCCACCTTATCTCCTTCCATGAACACATGCTTGAATATCATCTACATTAGGCCTTTGTGAAGAGGGTTTTTATAGTTACCTTTATGAACATGAATCACTATTCTTTCAATGGATTTAAAAAAAAATCACAAACAAATTACAAAATCACAAAACCACAAAAAATTTTACAAAATCATAAAAGCTAGATTAAACATTAGAAATTTGTAAAAACACAAAAACATTGCATTTTTATTCACATTACAAAACATCATGCATTTCATGTAGTTGAATTTTTTTAGCTTGCATTAGGCATATCCTTTCATTTGCATTAGCATTAAGACTAGTTTTATTCTTACATGCTAGGATTTGTCACCACACCTATATAATTGCCATATTTCTTAATCAACCTTATCTATTATCAAAATTTATATATTTCCTTATGGGATTTTGCTTATTAAGAGGTCCTCATAAGATAGGTTAGATACCGAATAAATATCAACAATTATGTTTAGACAACCACTGACTATTTTACGCACACCTTTTAGTTTGCAAATTATCATTAGTAAGATCCTCACATCCCACATCTCACCATCATCCACATTCCCCTTTGTGAGTAATTCTATTTTTCAACATAATTAATAAGTTGCTATAGGGTTTTCACTAGGTTTTTGATCATTCAACCATTCCTATTTTCTTTTCAGATTTTGTAGAAATCTATATTGGATTTTAGAAGATAAGGTCGTGCTTTGCTAGTACCCTGCATATCTCAACATCCCAACACAATTTCACACATTTAGATCTGAGTTTGAACAAGGAAGGATGAAACTACAATGTAGTCCTTTCCACCTTGAGTGAAGGGTTTTCCTTGCTAATCCTATTATGTGCATGGTCTAGAATGTTGATAATTGATAAAAGAACAAGCTCCCCCCTACCCAAGCAATCCCCTTGATCTTACACAAAATGAGCAAGTTTTCAATAAAAAATAAATAGTGGTTTTCACCATTAATAAAATCCCCTTGCTTCTAAAAAAAATGAGGAAGTATCCCAAGAAACCAAATTATAATAAGGTATTAATGAGCTTGAATCCCTGGAATCCCTGTTTATTCAAAAACCATGGGGTAATCTCCATTACAACAATGGGTTGAATGAAACTCATTTGGGAATGGAGGAGTCTTACACATGGTGATATGTATGTCACATTAGTGACTTTATTTTGTATAGACCAATTTTATCTTGTGAATGAGCTAGATTTTGGTGGCTTGTATTACCTAGTAGTCAAGTCTAACCACGTCCAAAACCAAGATCTAATGACCATGAGGTGATCCTTATTACAAAAATGGGTTAAATGAAACCTGCCTGACAATGGAATAGTTTTATGTGTCATAATTAATAACACATGCACACATAGGGATATTGAATATCTCAGTCTTCATAGTAGATTTGTACCTTTTAGAGTCTTGTGTAGCCAGTATACAAACTTTTGACTGGTCAACTAGGGTGTTTGAGTCTCATGGAAAACCTTCGAATTATCTCATAACACCTAACTGTCTCATCATCATTTGTAGTTTTTCTTATGATATTTTACTTATTAAGGGGTCCTCATAAGATAGGTTAAATACTAGATAAATATCAGCAATGATGTTTAGACGACCACTGACTATTTTATGCACACCTTTTAGTTGGTAAAAGATCATTGGAAAAAACCCTCATATTCCACATATTTCATCTCACACATTCATATTTAAATGTATGGATTTTGAGAAAAGGTTAACATTTTGATTCATGAATTTTATACATTCTATAGTGTCTACCATTATTTTGTTAAACACATTTAGATTCATTCATTATGTTTTAAGAAATCAAAATATACTTTCATAATTTGCATAAAATATCTATACAAAATTAGTACATCTCATACGCATTATATTTGTCATATCAAAAACATGAATTTATATTCATAGTCAAATAAACAAATCTAATCATGCATCTAATATTAGGTATTGCTTCCATACATCATGTAATCTAGGTATACATCCATCATTGCATCCATAAATAAAACAAAATATAACAATAAACACATGATAGGCCATAATCAAAATGATATCATATATATGGTAAACATATGGTACATCATAATAAAAGATACACTTTGGCTACAATAGAGTGGGTCATCAAACATCAAACTTAAAAATAAAACATCTCAAGTACATATCAAGTAGGGCCTATGCCCCCACTCTCACCACCACCTTCTACCTCATATCTACGAGGCTGCCTTGCATCACTAGTTATTGATGTCTCTGGCATAGCCATAGAATTAGAAGCTCATGGTCTCACAGAAGGCTGTCTCAACTCACTACATCAACTTCAATGAGATACCTTTAATGAATAGCACATAGGTAGGTGACTTCAAAGTACTCCCACTTGATCCTCTATATCCTGGATATAGGCTCCATCAGAATGATGTCGAGCCTGATTGTCACTCAACAATATCTAAAATTTACCCACCTTAACCTATAGCTCCACTACATCCCCTATGGACTATGCACCTATCCCTACCTACCCTTCAGTCATGGTAAAAGATACCACCTACATTCATAGAGTATCTTGCTCTACTTTCACCTTACCCACCTCTTCCTAAGAGCTTTATAGTTGTGTAGTTAGAAAAAACTTCTCCTTAGAGAAGACCCTCCTCGTCTACCTCTTCCTAGCCAACTAACTCTTTAATATTGCAATAGTAGTATCTCACTCTATCAATTATACCTGAAGAGGTTGAACCTGCTCTCTTAGTCGAGCATCCCCATTCTACAAATCCTCATAATCCCTACCCTCATAATGCAACCCATCACTACCCTTGGTAGACTGAATCCACTCTCCCTTCATCTAAAAATGAACTCATTGCTCACCCTCATCTACCTCATATCATAAGACCTCCCTTATCACACCCTCCTCTACTATAGCCATTATCGACCTACCCATAGGTCCACCTCCCTACCACAACTGAGTGACCCATGATGTATCATACTCCTTAGTGGTACTTGGATCCTCCATATTTAGATATGTTATTGGTGGATATGCATTATATCCCACTGACCCAACACACAACCACTCCAACTGAGCCTCAAATCCCTGATGACGATAAATGATAGGCTCCTTAGGAACACCCTGGTGAATCGTAAACTATCGAGTAAAATGAGAGTACTAGAAATACTCATATTCTATCCCTTGTCATCCAATCAATTGCCATCTATGCCTTGCATGCCCTAGTTGTGTTTTTACCTCTATCTAAGGTGGCAAATATTTGTATGACTACCATATTACCTGATTTGGCCTAAGTCCCTCAAAATAATTTATGTAGTGAGTGATCCTATCTGAATGAGTGCAACTTCAATCCTACTCATATGCTCGATACCACCATGTTGCATAACCAATCTCACGATCTACTATCTATGCTTGTGATGCCCATGAAATCCCCTCTTATTTTTCCACCTTAATGTGCTACCATCCCTAGAGCTAAATAAAGAAGTTGTAGTCCAATCCACATCTACCCCACTAATGGATCTCATACATCTTGTCATATAGGTCTGCAAGTAGGGTGCTCTCGCACACCATAATCAATGGGTCATCAGTACTACAGTCTATAAAATTTTATGCTAGCTCAAGGAGGTTCCAATGGAACCTTACTCTTAAAAATTTAGGTAGTAGGATGTTTGACATGAGTGACATCAACACTAAATGTCATTGAGTAAAAACCTCTATGTCATACCATACCTTAACTAGAACTCTATCGCTATCCATGCGCCATCTCGCAGCCTCCCAATCCCATTGAATACTCTCTGAATCACTTTGCTCTATTTAACAATGGGAGTGGACATGATAGGGTACCCCTCAATCAGAATATAAATAATCTGGTAGACATCCTCCAATGAAACCATCACCTCACTAGTCAGAAGATAAAAGGTGTTAGTTCGACTATCCTATTAGTCAATCAAGGTAGTTAGATAAGCCTAATACACCATCATCACCTCTATCCTCATCACTTGTTTTATTCTAATGATCTCAAGCCATTTACAATAATAATTAGCTAACCATCCTTGCATCATCTCAAAAACCATGGGAACTTTATTGCAGGCTCTAACAAGCTAAATAAATAATCAATCAAACTAGTAATCAGGTATAAAACAAATCATAGAAAAATGTGGTTGTCTTGGGCCAAGAAAATATTTAGGCATATCATATCAAGTCAATATAACCTCTATAATTATTAAATATTTGATTATTGTATTTCAAATGCTTTTGTCCCATCTTGAGACAACCCCCAATCCCACAAAGAGGGATTGTCTTTGCCCCAAATGACCTCAAAAATAAGACACATGCATCCTAATAACAAAAAACAACAATGTAGACACAAAAATCTAGCCACTTGTCCTCCATCCATGCTTTCCTACCATTTATTTATCCACCATCCCTATTTCTTGCCATTTTTTACCATTATCTATATTTATTTATATATATTTATTTTATATATATATTTAAATATAATATTTTATATTATATTTTAAATATATGTTTAATAAATATATATTTATAAAGTGACTTATTCCTAGCCGTCCGATCTCACTTAATCTCATCCATCCATTTACCTTAATCCATGCCATGTCCTAGATTGATTATCCACCTTTAGATATGCTTTAATATCAACCGCACGGTTAGTGTCATTGAAAGCCTAAAGTATGCCCTAAGTTGGACTATTAATAGGAATAATTTTAAGAGTCAACCCCCTGGAAGTTCTCTGGAATCCTAATTAGATTGAAAGTGACCTAAGTTCTCTAAGTTCCTTAGAGTTCCAACTGAGCCTTTGGTGACCTAACCCTACATTTTTCCTAATCCATCTATCATTCCTCCTTCACCTTGCTTACTACCATCATTTGCGACATCCCTTGCCTTCATAAAATTTGCTTTGTAGATTTGATCTGACATCTTGAGCACTTTTTGGCACTCCACAAAACTCCCAAGCACCCTTCTACTCTCCATAAAACTCCCAAGAACCTTTCTGCTCTTTGTAGACCTCTCGAGCACCCTTTTGCTCTCCACTGACCTCCTGAGCACCTTGTTGTGCTCTGTAGACATCCCGAGCACCCTGTTATGCTCTAGAATAATCCACTGGTGTTTTAAAGCCCTATTATGATGTCAAACAAGATCTTCAAGTGTTTCTAGGGCACACCCTCACCATCAACCTACAACAGATCCATCCATAATTAAATAGTAAGCAAGAGCAAGTTCAATCCATTTATATTATTATATTTCATGTTGTCTTATACTGTTCACATTCCCATTGCTATAAATAGGGTTTTTAAGTTGTGATTTTTGAGGGCTCACACTGTGGAACCCTCATTTGTTATTATTTATTATTTGGTTTCTTTGTGTGTAGACTTTGACAATATATCAGAAGCGTTGGACAACTACTTAAGTTGGTGTGGCTCGATATCATATACGTAGAAGCCCACTCAACCTTCTTAGGAGAAAAGATGTAGTTGAAGACATCATCGATTATTTGTGGCTAGGGTTTCAAAGAACCCTATAAAAGTGTGCAATATTGTATCAAAGGATTCTTGGATCCACTATTGTAACAGTGGAGTTTCTAGGCTCCCCCCATTTTTATCAATATAAATTCCATTGTGTTGTGCAATATTTGATTCAATTGAATTCTAATTTATTTAGCATTGTTTGGTATCGTATTTTTAGCTCTACAAATTATGATCATGGTGGGACATCCTAAGAGTTTCATGTTTTTATTTATATTACCATCTAACTTATTGTTTTTTGTCTTAGTTTGTAGATCTGTAGAAGCACAAATCAAGTTTTCTTCACTTGTTAAGATTTTTGAAGACTTGCCAAAAGTTGTAGGAAGTGCGTGAATATTCTATGGCTCTCGAGGATCATCTAGAAACATCTAGAAGCATTCCAAAAATGCCCAGTGTTATATAAATGCCCAAGGGTGTCTCACAAGCACTCAGGTGTATTTTATAGTAATTTTAAGTAGATACAAAGGTTATCCAGTAAGTCCACTATACAAAATCTAGTTTTACTATTTTACGTATTTTGGGTTCTTTAATGTTATTTTTAGATTTCAGGCATAAAATTAACAATCACTAAGTAATCTGGAAAAAAAATCATATTAGTTTGTATTTTAGGTTTTCACATAAATAAAATGTTGCATTCTGATTGCATTTGAATTGATAATTTGTATAAATTAGAGTTGCATTCTAGGGTTAGAAGTATCTTCTTTTATCTATCTAAGTAGGAACATCATTAGGGTGCCAAGAGTATTCCTACCATTGGGTTATTCTAGGTAGAGAGATGGATGAACCCTCTGGCTATTTTGACAGGGGGTCTTAAGTAGTGTAATTCACACCCTTTAGAGAAATTGTCATTCTCTTTTTGGCTTCTAAATTAGATTTATAAAATTAGTTGCTCCTAACATTGTTTATCCACATTAGTAAATGAAAACCTTAAAATAAACAATTCACGTACTGCACGTTTCACTTAAAATAGTAGTGGTTGGATTTCATCACTAGCCATTGCTTGATATTTTGTAAAGGTGGCATTCATCTCCATCCACCAATCTCTACTTTTAGAAATCCTAGGTCACCCTCAAGCAAACTTACTAGATTTCATCACCAACAAGAATTTTGTTACCCCAACTTCATTCTTATGAAATTTAGATTAGTAAATCCAAGGTCACCCTCGAGCAATATTATTTATTTAGATTATTACATTTGAAACACATAAGATTGAAACCTAAATAATTAAAAGGATATAACCAATGAACAAGGTAATACACACGTGTTAAACAAACTTAGCATTGGTTATTTGGTTTTTATTGTGAAATTTAAATTGGATGTTTCAATTTATTGTATAAGATATATTTTGATTTATTTACTTTATGGTCCTAACATAAAAAAAAAAAAAACAAGCATCAAATTAAGATAATAAAATGAAATATTCATCCACATTTCCCACCACTTTGGTGGTAGAGTCCCTGAATGTGACATACACATATCTATCTATAGGTCCCTCACATTCCTTGCCATCCACAACCTTTAATTTTTCCATTCGCAAAGAGGAGTCAACCTCCCCTACCATCTACCATCACCTTACCCATATAGACATGGAAAGGGTAGAATATCTCTTGAAGTCTTCTAACTATACCTTAGAGTCCATTCCCAATTAACCTAGACAGGATTCTACTTTATAGTAAGATCATGTTTATTTCTAACCCCCATCCACATTCACCTAGGTGTATACTAATCCTCTTTTTGAGGCATCGGTTGTACCTTATTCCTATATGTACATTTCCCAACCCTCATGTGTTCCTAGCATCTCATACACTTCCACTTACACCAACCCCTTGTATGAAGCAGATGTAAATTCTGCTTCACAATTTTTAGCCTCACAAGTTGCCATACCTAGTGTAACTTGTCCCCAAGCCATATCTTCCATACCATCTACTTCCATAACCTTAACATATAACAAAGATATTAGCGAGGAATGGGAACACATGAACAAATTTCTTAGACTACATCAAAAAACTCAACAACAAGTATAGGTAAACCCTAAACCTTTACATAACTCTATTTAGATTGTCCTTGTTAACCAAGATCCATCATAAGCACCACAGTCTTCTGTGGTTTCCATCCCTGTTCCCCCACCAAGCCATACTATCACCCATCCTATTCCCATTGGCTAGCCTAGATATAACCCTCATCTATCAATCTCATTCTATAATTCCCTATATTTTCATCAGCAATCTTCCATTCATCAATTTCCATCATATTCACCTAGCCATAATTACCAATACCATCATCACTTAGTCACTCCACAAAATTTTTCCACTCCAATACAAAATCATCAAGTAATTTAGGGCTTCCGCATTCCTTAGGAAGACCCTTGAATTTATGCTATGAAAAAATAGATAGATCAATTGATTCAATATACTTCTAGTTTTTCAAATCAAAAACCAACCTTATGTCAATTGATTAATCAACCAATTCATCCTTCGGTACCATCACTGCCATATCCAATATATTTCATCATACCTATGTTTGAAAAATTTAAGAGAACTGAGGATCTCAAAGAACATGTGATCACTTTTGTATATGCATGCTCTAGAATTCAAAATGACAATGCTCTCATGCTTCAAAATTTTCCTCAAACATTAGGATGGGATTCCATAGAATGGTATAATCAATTGCTAAGCCATAGTATTAATACTTTTGAGCAATTGATTGATCAATTATTTGACCGTTTCATCTTAAATATCAAAAATAAGATCTCATTCTATGATTTATATGCTTTAATACAACATAATGATGAATCTATCTATGATTTTGGAAATCATTGGAGGGTTGTCATCACTAAACTTCCATTCACCCTACCAGTGGATGATCTAATTAAGTTATTCACTAAGAGTTGCTTAAAACATATCTCTTGTATGCTTCAACTATGAACTTATAAATCATTTTAAGAAGCTTTAAATCAAGCTAGTATCATTTAGGAGATCAAAATCCAAGAAGGATTTTTTAAGGCTAAAAAGAAAGAATGGAAAAACAAGGTCCAATACAAAAGCAATTATTTTGGCCAACCAAAATCAACACAGGCTACCTCATCCAATCAGCCCAATCAAGTTAATCAAGTGGTCATGAGCCAGTCAATAATGGCTCAACAACAACCCATGAAACAAACATCACAACAAATTACTTATTATGTGGTACCCTTAACAACACAAGCCATGCAGAACATACTGCCATCTATGGAAAACCATCCTTGATGATAGTCTGTTCAAAAAAATCACCAATATACCCCCTTAGTCGAGTCATATGCTTCCCTTTTTTTAAGGTTATATGACACAAATAAACTTGCTTTACCCAAAATCAGACCTGATGATCTCGCAAAACATAGTAAACACTATCCAAAATATCTATTTTATCCTTATCATAGGCAAAATGGGTATGATATTAACAATTTACATGTATTTAAAGACATAGTGCAAGACCTCATTGACTTAGGGGCGATCAAGCTTAATAATCCCATCATTCAACAAAATCAAAACCTTGGTATATTTCAAACACCACTTTCTCATCATGAGGAGGTACAACCAAATATAGAGGGCTAGCACCAAAACTCGTCCTAATCAGATCAATCACATACAACAATACCAAGGGTTTGTAGGGGCCATTCATGTGGTCACTAGAGGTCAAAGGAACAATAAACAAAGGCAACCACCTCAAGCAAGTGTGTCACAACCTTCGAGATTGCCATCCATACAAGATTTCCCCAATCCTTCATCACCCATCCATATCCCTAGTCAATCAAATCCTCCAAATATAACCATCAATCATCCACCTCGACCAATCATCTCATTGAGTATCCGGTTAACTACAAGTCTAAAAATAGCTTCCACCAAATTCTCAATTTACGATTTAATCCAACAATCTCCCCCACATCGTAAGGCATTAATGAACATATTAAAATTCGGTAAAAAAAACTTAAGAGGATGCATCCTACCATGGCTCTCTTGGTAAAAATAGAGCTTCAAAAACTCATAGACGTGAACTTCATAGTTCTTATCGACTATCCTGAGTGGCTTTCAAATATAGTACTTGTTCTCAAGCCTAATGGCAATACGTTTTTGCACTAATTTTTAAGACCTTAATAAAGTGTATTCTAAGGATGACTTCCCTCTCCCAAACATCAATACTCTTGTCGATACCTACACTAGCCATGAAATTCTTTCGCTAATGGATGGTTTCTCAGGATACAACCTAATTCGAATAAATCCTTATGACCAATACAAAACAACATTCACTATATCTTGGGAAATTTTTTATTATAATGTTATGCCCTTTGGCCTCAAAAATGTAGGTGCTACTTATCAACATGCCATGACATACATTTTCCATGACTACATGCATAATATTATCAAAGACTATGTGGATGATATCTTGGCTAAATCTAAAACTTGACAACAACATATTGATGTATTGGAAAAAGTTTTTGACCAACTCCTATAGAATAATGTAAGGTTGAATCCCAATAAAATGTGTCTTTGGTGTTACCTTGGACAAACTTCTAGGATTCATTGTCTCTAAAAGAGGTATTAAGGTGGATCCTAACAAGGTCAAGGTCATCATGGAGATGCCTCCCCCAAATAACTTGAAGGGATTGCATAGTTTACAAGGAAAGATCCAATCAATCCATATTTTTATTGCACAACTTTATGAAAAATGTAGTCCATTCAATCACCTACTACAAAAGGGGGTGTCATTCTCTTGGATAGATGAATTTCAAAAAGCTTTCAATGACATTAAGCAATACCTAGCTTCTCCACCAGTTTTAGCTCCTCCTTGTTCGAGGGTCCCATTTTATCTCTATATCTTAGCAACGAACTTTGCATTAGGGAAAATGCTTGCACAAATTAATGAGCAAAATAGAGAAAAATCTATCTATTACATTAGTCAAACATTGGTAAGCTATGAAACTCGATACGCTTATGTAGAGAAACTGTACTTAGTAGTGGTTTTTGCCACTAAGAAAATTTGAAATTACATGCTTAGCCACACAAATTATGTCATAGCTAGATAAAATCCTCTATGTTATATGATGTCTCACACTTCTAACAATGCTCACATTGCTAAATAGATAATGCTCCTTACTGAATTCGACTTGGAATTTATTAGCCAAAAATCTATTAAATGTCAAGTAATACCCAATCAACTTGCGAAAGCTCCACTACTTAGTGATCATCCTTTGATTATTTAGCTTCTAGATGATTTGGTATTTTTTATCACTGAACAAGAATAAGATGTCATTTTGAAGGAAGACATCGATATCACACTATTCTTTGATGGCTCTAAGTGCGTGAAAGGTCAAGGTGCTGGAGTCGTGTTCCATACACCATAGGGGGTACATATCCCCTTATCATTCAAACTTGACTTCCAATGCACAAACAAAACTGCAGAGTATGGAGCCTTAATCCTAGGTCTTCAATCAGCTATATCTATGACGATTAAGTAAATTCAAATATTTTATGATTCTCAACTTGTCATCAAGCAAATCAATGAAGAATACCAATGCAAAGAATCTACCATTAAACTTTATCATGAATTAGTAATGAAGTTGCTCTCTAAGTTTGATTGGTATGAAATTAATAGTTTACCACATTCGACTAATATATTTGTAGATGTGATGGCCTCCCTTGGATCATTGATTCCAAAATATTCCTTTGGAGAGGTACAACCCCTCATAATTTCAATAGTCTCTAAATCTACAATTTCTCATGTTGAATCAAAATATGATAAGGATGTTTGCTTTATCCAATAGAATCCATGTGAGCCTTGGTCAAGCAAAATAGTAGTATTCCTCAAGTTTGGAACACTCCCATATGACATGTCTCAAACTACAAAACACACTTTCAAGCAAAAGGTATCTCATTTCATTCTCTTGGGGGACATTTTGTATAAACACGGTTATGATGGAGTCCTATTTTGTTATCTCGAGTCTAGTGAGGCACAAAGAGCCATTGTTGAAGCTCATGATGGTACTTGTGGTGGTCATTTTAGTGGAATGACCATTACAAATCATATTCTATGCATGGATTATTATTGGCCCACAATGGAATGTGATTTTTGCACTTATGTTAAACATTGCAAGAAGTGTCAAGAATATGTTAATTTAACTCATGTACCATCACAAGCCTTACAGTCTATTCAAAGACTTTGGCCCTTCTCACAAATGGGTCTAGATCTAATTGGAAAAATATCACCTCCTTCCTTAGGACAACATACATTTATCATCACAACCACTGAATACTTCACAAAGTGGGTTGAGGTAATTCTTCTAACCAGTACGACAAGACCTAGAATTATGGAGTTTATACTCCATCACATCATTTGTCATTTTGGTATTCCCTAAAAAATTATTTACGATAATGGCAAGTCTTTCAAGAACAAGGATGTTCGATCACTTTTCGATAATTATAACATTCAACATAGTTTCTCAAATCCTTACTATCCACAATAAAAGGGATAAGCTAAGGCTTCCAATAAGACCTTAGTTGTTATTCTCAAGAAACTTGTCAAATAAAATCATAGATATTGGCACACATAAATTCCCTTGGCATTATGGGCTTTCGAACAAGCATCCACACACCTAGAGGGGTAAATTTCATTAGTATATGAAGCCATATCATTCATGTCTCTTGATCTTGATATCCCTTCCTTGCAAATTTATTTGCATGAATTCATAGATGATAACACTGCTAGACAAGCACGTCTTGACCAACTCACACTTCTTGATGAGATGCGAGTTAATGCTTTAGAGCATTTACGAGTTTATCGAGACCAGCTCAAACATGCTTACAACATGAAATTTAATCTACATTAATTCAAAGTAGGATATTTTCTCCTTAAATAGAACTAGCAAAAGACCAATGCATTACTACATCTTCATGATAAATTTGTGTCTAATTAGTTAGGTCCTTACATTTTCACACAAAAAGTGGGTAACAGTACTTATAGGTTTTCCAGTCTAGAGGGAGAGGAAGAAACCAAAACATTTAATGTTATACACTTGAGAGCATTCTATGCATGATTTGATTTCTATATATGTATAAATACATGGCTAATACACAAAAATATTTGTATACACTTAATTCATAAAATTGCATTTCACTTGCATATACATTCCAAAAACTGTACATTCACCCGCATTTCATATTGCATTTCACAAAATTGCATGTCATACATTGCATTTACATCCACATTTTTCACATTTTATATAGGGATCATTTATTAAGTTCAAGGTCTTAATTGGTCCAACAAAAAATCATGTTGCCTTAATCAGGGCATCTTCACAATGTCATCCACACAATTCCACCAAGTCAAATTATCATTCGCACAAATCACACATCCAAAAATCCTAGGTATTTTTGGTCACTCAGCCACTCTTATTGTTTTAGGCAACCTCCAAAATATCAAGTTCTTTTTAGGACCATTACACATACACACTAAGGAAATATTGAGTTTGGAAATTGACTCCAAAATATTCTTGAAACAAACACAATTTTCACATATTAAAAATATCTTGTGTTAAAGAGGAATAACACCATACTTGGTATGAACCTTGAAGTGAAAAGGGTCATCCTCGTTAGTCCCATCATGCAACATAGTACATAAAAATAGTGGTTCTCACCACTATCACAATTCCAAAATTAAAGGAAATATTAGGGGGAAATCCCTAATCTTTAACATCACACACAACTTATCAATTGGGTTATAAGCATCATACTACATTTCTAGTCAGACGGTTAGGTAGTCATCCCAAAAACTTAAGATATCAACAAAAAAATTCATGGACTATGGAGTTAGCCTCCATCGGAGCTATAGACGTTTGACTAGCAGTGGAGGACGCTCATGCATGGTGACATGTATCTTTCAAAGAGATATCTGACCACTCATACGAACAAGCTAGATTCTTGGTTTCATCCATAACAGGTTTTACCCAATTTATTCAAGATGAGTTAATGAAATCACTTGCACACACATTGGTTCTTGATTGCCTTGAGTCATTACCATGCTCTTGATTCGGTAAATGAATCCACTGAACATGTATTTGGTCCTAGAAGTATTAGAAAGTTTTAGTAAGTTTTTTTTATGCCACTTGTATTTTTGAGTCTCTACAAAATAGTTAGTATTCCATATCAATATCCATATATTCTACCATATCAACATCCATATATTCTTTCATATCAACATCCATATATTTTTCATATCAACATCCATATCTTCTTCCATATCAACATTTATATATTCTTATATGTCAACATTCATGTCACATAAAAAGTCATTCATCCCATTTTCCACCAAGTATAGTGCCCCTAATTAAACAACAATGCTATAAAATGGCCAAGAAAATATCTAAACTATAAATGATCAGTTGCACATTCCATATTTCATAAATCATCCATACATCCCATCTTGCATTAATCATCCATACATGTTACCTTGCATTAAGCATCCATAACATATCATATGCATTAGTCATCTATATAAACATGCATTACACACAAGTATTCCACAAAAATCATTCACACAGACACATATAACACAAAAGGTAAAAGTCATGTATATATAAAAATAACATGTACAATGAATTTCCAAAGGCTACATACAATAGATCACCAAGGATTATATACAAAAAGTGCATCTAAGCACTAGCTAATACCTATGAGAGGACCCATGTGACCTAGTAGGAGCCCTAGACCTAGAACTTTGCCTAGAATCAGTTGGCCTATACGACTCAGCTGTAGAGGAAGATGGAGGATATTTCAGCCAAAGTTGAAAGATACTCATCATCTACCCTCACCACATATATCTGGGCCACATCCTCCAGCTCCACCACCCTCAAAAAACTTCATTTTGCCTTCGATAATAATTTTATCATCCCAAGAACAAGGGGATAAAATTGATGTCGGGGCTCCAAAATCTACAACTGCAGCAATATAAACATATCATGAGCATTAGTTTAAAAAACAACAACAAAAATTTATCCTCATTATCTTGGCAACAAACAAGTCTTCAACAACATTAACTTGGCAAATATTGCCTCTACACCAGTTACAACACTCATTATCTCTGTTGCCATAGCTTTCACACCAAAATTCCACTACCTCACTTCACTCTTCACATCACTCCACTCCTCAGGCATAGCTTCTCGAACTTGAAAAAGCACAAATGAGCTTCATTTTCCCATATGTAAGCTATTTATAGAAATTGCAGGTGCACTAAAGTGCCTTGGGGTGTTTCAAACATGCTAAAATATGCATAGGTATTTTTAGATATGCTGAAGCATGCACGAGTGTTTACTGGAACATAAAAGCACACAAAGGTATTTTTTGGACCTTAGAAGCACATACAGGCACTTGATGCATAAAACAAGAAAATAAAAATTGATCAAAATGATAGCTTACCTCCTCCAGATTTTACCAAATTTCACCCACACATCAATTCTATCATAAAATCAAGTTTTGTGAAAACAAAAATTAGTTTAGATGTTTAATGTTCATTTGCAACCAAAAGTCATAAAAAACTCTTTCCAATTACAAAACATATCAAAATGGTCCACATTTTTGCAAAATGACCATTCTCATCATCCACATCATAATTTCCATTATCCCACCAATTTCTGTGACAATATAAGATGATTTGGCATATTAACTTGAATTATGTGTCCGAAAGGTGTAAAATTAACCATTATGCTATCCAACATTCGCCAATCAGTTCTATTCTTCACAAATCATCACATTTTCTCATCGAAGCTTCAAATTTTTCCAACATCATACTCCATCATCCATTTCTTTCCACATAATCCCAATTTCAATTGAATCTTGTATATAGTGGTTTGTTCTATATACTTGGTGATTGAAGCGATTTGCATCCATGCAATTTTATAATATGAATGAATCACCATAAGAACACTTGGTCATAATCATCATTCCATATCTCCTAGTTCAAAAGCACAATCAAATTTGGTTCCTCACATTTCAAGTGAAACTCTAACAAGATTAATCTTGCTAAATATCTATCATTGATGGCCTAGTTCATGGGGCTTAAAACATGGAAAAAATTACATCACATCATTTCACATTTTCTTGACAGTCATCATGGTGAATAGCTTTAGCTAGGGTGATTGGTTATGATCCTAGGAATTGTTTGATAGTCACTAGTTGACCTTTTGAAGTTCACTACTTCTGCTTTATTTTTTGCATATTCATATTGCATATTAATGATGCCATACGACAAAATTTATTCAACATCACATAAACACCCCAAATTTGGGGTAACTAAATTTGATTCTAATTTTTCCACAAAGGGATACATCTCACATGATCATGATATCTACATTTGGCACAAAATCCTTCATATTTTTGGGTAAAAATAGATGCAATCATCAACCAAATTTCTCCCAAAACCCTTCATCTATTGGGTAAAACAAGACGCAATCATCATCCACATTTTTCCCAAAACCCTTCATATGTTGGGGCAAAAATAGATGCAATCATCAATCATATTTATCCCAAAATACTTCATCTATTGGGGCAAAAAAAAATGCAATCCTCATCCACATTTCTCCCAACCCCCTTCAATCGTTGGGGTAAAAAATGGTCATACATTCCATCATTCTTATTTTCTTCTTTGCACAACATTTATTCTTCAATTCATTCTTTTTCAATTGGCTCATGAGATTCATCCACAACTCATTTGCAAATTGAGGTGGTAAGATACATGAAAAATCTAAAATTTTCTATTCTTTTACCTTCAATATCATCTTCACATTTCAACAATAGAGAGAAGTTGCTTCTATGCCTAACCCGATCAGGTGTCTCGTATTTTTGCACCATATTGTGTTTCATGCAACATGGTACAAAAAGGGGTATATGTAGACACAAAAATCTAGCCACTTGTCCTCCATCCATGCTTTCCTACCATATATTTATCCACCATCCCTATCTTCCACCATTTCCGACCATTATTCATAATTTTTTATATATATTTATTTTATATATATTTAAATATTATATTTTAAATATATGTTTAATAAATATATATTTATAAAGTGAATTATTCCTAGTTGTCCGATCTCATATTATCTCATCCATCCATTTACCTTAATCCATGCCACATCCTAGATTGATTTTCCACCCTTAGATATGTTGTAATCTCAACCACACGATTACTATCATTGAAACCCTAAAGTATGCCCTATGTTGGACTATTAATAGGAGTTATTTTAAGACTCAACCCCCTAGATGTTCTCTAGAATCCTAATTAGATAGAAAATAACCTATGTTTTATAAGTACCTTAGAGTTCCAACTAATCCTTTAGTACCCTAACCCTACGTTTGTCCTAATCCATCTACCATTCCTCCTTCACCTTGTTCACCACCATCACCATTGCATCCCTCGCCCTCATCAGATTTGCTTTCATAGATCTAATCTAACCTCCTGAGTGTCTTACTGTGCTCTATAGAACTCTTGAGCATCCTGCTACGCTTTGTAAAATTCTTGAGTACCTTGTTGCTCTTCATAGACCTCTCGAGCGCCTTGCTGCTCTCCTTCAATATTTTGAGTGCCCTACTATGCTTTGCAGACATCCCAAGTGCCCTGTTGTGCTCTAGAATAACCCACTAGTATTTTAGAGCTTTACTATACCATTGAGAAAGATATTTGGGTTTTTTTAGGGCACACCCTCTCCATTGACCTACAATAGATCCATCCATCAACAAATAGTAAGCAAGAGCAAGGTAAATCCATTTATGTTATTATATTTCATGTTGTCTTATCCTTTTCACATTTCCATTGCTATAACTAGGAATTTTTAGTTATGATTTATAAGGGCTCACACTATGGAGCCCTCATTTGTTATTACTAATTCTATGGTTTCTTTGTGTGCAAGATTTGATAATATATCAAAAACATTAGACAATTGCTTAAGCTAGAGTGGCCCGATATTGGATACACAGAAGCCCACTCAATCTTGCTGGGAGCAAAGACGCAGTTGATGACATCACTGATTATTTATGGCTAGGATTTTAGAGAACCCTAGAAAATTTTATAATATTGTATCAAGGGATTCTTGGATCCATTATTGTAACAACATATTTTCTAGGCTTCCCCCCTTTTTATCAATATAAATTCCATTTTGTTGTGCAATATTTGAATCACTTGAATTCTGTTTTATTTAGCATTATTTGGTGTCACTTTTTTATCTCTACCAAAAAAACAAACAAAAATTTCACAAAAGCAACACTAAATAACCTACACTAGATCCTACATCTAAAATGAGGTTCATTGTACCTTAATTTTTAAGCAAGGTTCATTTTACACATTAATTAGTGAGGTTATTTTTAAAGGAAAATAAGGAAAGAATAAATTGTATTCCTTTCTCGGTTTGCCTCCTCCACTCATTGAAGTCTCAAATTGGTCCATGGTATAAATTGGTAGAAAATATGGCAGTGCTTCACTTCACAAATTGCTCTCCTCCTCACCTCCCTTTTCCTCCAATCGTAGCAGTGAAAATGACAAAAAATCTAGAAAAATTGCTTTTATATTTTCAAATTTCTACAATTGTATCTAGGTCAGATGATCACATTTAGTGCGACTGTCCTACCACGAGACAACCCCAAAATTTCAAAAATCTACAAAAAAATAAAAGTAACTTCAAAAAAAATTCAAGTGATCCTCGTATCTTGTGATTTATCCTACACACTAGTGGTTGTAGCGACTAATTATCCATGCAATCCGATCGAATGGATATATTACCATAAGGCCACTTGATTAAAAATAATTCCTATAATGGTCTAAATTAAAGTTGTAATGGGATATTTCCCCTTCTACTTTCTCAAAATTCCTACAAAACCTAAAACAAGTCATCTTGGTCAAGCAACTTGTCGCTTTCATTACTTTCCATCTCCTCTATTGACTCGTCACTTGAGAGGATAGTCATACATCACAAAATTCATAATAAAATCAATAACCAAACCCTCAATCAATACAAATGGAATTCATTCAAGAAGCATTACTAAAAACTATCATACACTTTCCTATTTGATAAGGCAAAAGCAAAATTTTCAATAAACACTTGGTATGTCTAAAACCCAGCAAGTAGAATCGCTTACCTGGAATGTAAGAGTGTCAAGATTAGGGACATCTAAAGTTGTTTGATGAATAAAATATACCATCAAATGAAATTTTTACCTAAAATTAATTCCACCAAAGTGTTGGAAGCAATGATTAAAAAATGTATGCTCTTTCAATGATTGGGCATCTAACATTAATCAGATCAATGAACACCATCAACCCTCAATTTGACTTTAAGTTATCTATTTTTGCTTTGTACTATGATTTCACACAATACATCCCAAAAAGTGGTATATGTAGACACCTAAAACATGTCATGTTGAGGAGACTACCTATATGGATCATTTTCAGGCCATATGACCCACCTTGGGTAGCCCTAGGACTTAACAATAGTTTTCACCACTCAAATAGGGAGGAATTTACCTTTGCATTTATGACCATCCCACAAAGGGATGGCCTCTAAAGACCATCCTACCATGAGATAACCTCCATCCAAGGTCATTTCACCCTGATATGGTCACACTAGAAGCAAAATCAAGAATCCTGTGCAACGAAAAAATGGTTACGCCTACTAGTTAAGCATAATGGTTTTTTAAATTTAACTATTTCTTGGCTACCCTTGCATGCTTGGAATCCCTTAGGTAAGTCTATATAATGATGTTTAGTCTTCATATAGAGAGGATAATTTTTATGCAACAAAGTGCTACCGAATTGAGAATCAAGGAGTCTTCCTTTTCAAGCAACGAAGTGCTGCCCAATTTCAACCACAAACGTTCCAATCCCAATTTGCATTTATTTCTTCGTATAAAGCATGTCAATGGATCATGTAAATAGTTTAATATTGCATTCATGCTCTTCATACAACCAATATTCCTTGATTCAATGTTAAATTTTACCCCTCAAGTCGTTCCCCATGAACACACCAATTCATCGACCAATCCATAGATCGAACCCTAACATCACATCACATCGACCATAAAAAAATTCTTTGTAGATTAGTGGACATCTCTCTCAAATATGGCCCATAGGCACAATCGCCTCACATTGAGATGGTCTGCAGGTACGACCATCCTACTAAAAGAAAGCCTCTCAGGTAGAGATTTATTTCCTATTTTCTTTCTTTGATTAAGTTTAGCAGCATTTTTAATTACTGTTTTAGCATAGAGAAGCTTGATTTTCATGCATGTATTCATCCTATTTCAACTTCTTTATCATTTTTGTATCATTACTAAGGGCCTTATCTTGAAAGGCTCTACATATGCTTTTAATACTTTTTTATCTTCTTGTGTGCAGATTACAAGTACCTACAAGAAAAGAATTGCATAAATATTCACACTGATGAGGCCAGAAATTGCCTCATTCATGGACTATTTTGGATATTTCACAAACTAATTTATAAACCTTATGCTATTTTTTTATGCTAATTTTGATGATTGAATGCATTATATATTAATATTTACATGCTTAAATGTGTAGGAGCATAATACTCTATTTTGACCATTTTTTGCATTTATTTGCACTGTTTCAGCTGATTTACTTAGCAAATAAAAGTATATTTGAAATAAGTAGTGATGTGTACTGATGTGTATCCTATTCTAGTGGCATTTTAATTACTTTCCTTTCTTCCTAATTGATTTAAATTGCAAAAATTCACCAAACTTCTATGACTATGCATAAAATCTAAAACACAAATTTTGACCATATAAATTCCAACCAACTGTCCATAAATAGCATGGCTTGGAATTTGTCAACTCTAACGTGTAAAACCTATAGAAGTGGTATTTTGAGGACTTTAGGGGGACTTCTTAGCTGGTCAAACCCACTTTCCTGAGCATCTGGTGTATGGATAAGCATCAAGTTAATTGCACTTCCTAATATTATGGAGTAGCTCCGAAATGAGCGGAGAAAGACCAGTTCTGGTCAAAAAGTAAAAATAATACCCAAAATGGTGGGGAATGGAAATTTAGGAGTGGATACAGTTGTATAAGATGTTGTCTCATCTCTTCCACTCATTTCCACCAATGGAGGATGCACAATAAGGGATAATGAAGATGCTACAGTAGAACAATTTCCTGCATTTCAGGAAGACAACTTTAGAATAGTTGTTGAATCACTAAAAAACAGCAACAGAACGGATTGTAGGCATAGCACATGTCATAAATTATTATAAATAATATGCTCCCATGTTGGTTGAGCATATAGAGATAGAAGGTAGAATAGACCTAGAGCAGATAGTTGTTAAGTTGTAGCAGAACAACAATTTAGCAGGATTCTCCTACAATGTTGTAATATTGTGTGACATTCAATAAAAGTGCAGTCTTTCCATCCATTTTTTGTTCTGAGTGAATGTATGAGCATTGAGTAGTTAGAAGAAACCTTTCACCTTCTTCTGGATCAGGGAGCAAGGGCCACTTCCAGGCCTAGAAGAAGGACTAATTGCTGACAGGTTTCTTATGAACTTTTTGGTGCAACAGATTAGCAAAAAACTTGGCAGTTTCTATTTCTTGTTTACTAACTGTGTTATTGTAGATGTATTTGTAGTTTGTATTTTCATAATATATGTGTGTGTTTGTCAGCTGACCCAATAGCATAAATTTGGAATTTATAGCATTTGTGGTTTTCCCCTATTTTTTAGCAGTTGTTCCTAGCTTCTTGGCATTTCCATTTTGTTGATTGGTTATCAGCTTGTGTATTTCAATTTTGTAATATTTTCATTCCTGTCATTCCAATTCTGCAAATGTAATTAGGTTTCATTTTTTACAATATTTTCATTCCTATCATTTCAATTCTACAAGAGTAATCAGATTTCATTTTTTGCAAACTTTCCATTTCTGTAATTTTACTTCTACAAGTGTAATTAGAATTCAAATTTAGTTCATAGGATTAGAAGTGACACCAAAAACCCCCAAAGCTAACTTGTCCCACCAATAAAGCTTGTTTCTTGAATGATCTGATCTTCAAGCTGCCTACCTCTACTATCGTATATAGCCATTGGACACCACCCTAGATTGACAAAACTTAAAGATAAATGATGTGATTTATGACACTCATCATTTTTGGCATCATTTTTGGGGAACCTAGGTGTTGTTAGGAGAAGTAAAACAACCCAAGAATTGTTATCTTGGTACAAGTAACAATTCTTGGAAACTTGTACTTTAGTTCATTTAGCAAATGAGCATGAATGCATAGGCCAAGAGACGAAAGAGGAAGGTTTATCAGAATCGGATCTTTTCCAGAAAGACATTCTTCATGATATGGAGAAGACCTGCCTATGTATGAAATCCCTGAAAGACTTAAAAGAGAATCATCTTCTTCATCAGCTAAAATTTTGGGACCTTTGGAAGAGGAACTCTTAGAAGCACTTACTTCTAGACATACCCCTAGGCCTGGTCCATCCGAACAAGTTGCAAAAGTCAAAAGTGAGGAAGAAACTATGGCAGAAGCAGAAGAACATGATAGGGATGTTATGGTCCATAATGTTGAAAATCCTACTAGGACTTTTGAATACCCTATTCATCTAAATCCTACTCAGAATGCTCCTATGAAAACAATTTCACCTTCAGTATTGCCAACCTTTAGGGGAATTGTTTCTGAGGATCCTGACCAATTTTTGTTTGAATTCAAAGTTCTATGTCAGACTTATGACTATGTAAATGACAACCAAAAATTGAAGTTGTTTCCCTCTACACTCAAATATGTAGCTTTATGATGGTTTATGATTCTTGAACTTGATTCAATCTACACTTGGGATCAAATGGAAACTGTATTCTTGGATAAGTATCAGGAGTATTGTAGAGTGCGAAATAGAAAGGATGAATTGTTTTGGATTAAACAAGAAGAGGATGAGAATTTAGAGGACTATCTTGATAGATTTACCTTTATCCAAAAGAGATGTGGTCCTGTAGAACCAAACTTGTTAAAGACCATATTTTTAAGAGGTTTGCAGGATGATTCTAGGGAAGTATTAGATTTAATGGGAAAAGGAGATGTGAACACCCTTGAGATTGATGAAATCGTAGGGTTATGCAAAAATTATTCTCGCACTAGGCAAAGAAGGAAGAAGCAGAATCCTGGTAATAATGACATATGAATTAATTAATGGAAGAAATGGCTAACATGAAAACTGATATTCTTGTCCAATTAAATTTTGCATTAGGGGAAAGAAATGCAAGATCCAACTCTACACCACCCTTGGCTATCTATTGCCCAAGATGCAGAAACAAGCATGCCTTACAGGATTTTCCCTTGAACAGAACGTCTATCTCAACTATTTGTGGCATTTTTTCAAAGGAGCATATGAATGATAGATGCCATCTGCTGCCTCAACTCAAAAATATTTTAGAAACCCAGATTGAATAACTTAATGTTATTGGGCAAAGGCAGGGAGGCAACTTTTCACAATATCAAAATGCCCCTCATTTTCCTAGAGGTTGGGGATAAAATCCTTGGAATATGCCATGGGGATATGCAGAACCACCCTCACAACCTTGGAATCAATCTTGGACAGCTCCCCAAGATTGGTCACACTTTGGATGGATGAATCCACCTTGGACAGAAAATCAACAACATGGGCAAAGATGGGGGTTGTAGTACCCATCATATCAAGGGAAAGAAAGGTATCAAGGACAAACTCAAATTCTATTGCCTGCTCCTAATAAAAATATTCAAGGAAGAATGAAACCACAAAAAGCACAACCGATAAAGCAACCTCCACTTCCAGCTCAACCTGTGGCTAACCCAAATAATACAAGATAGGCAACCCCTGTCTATGTAGTTGAATCTGAAGAAACTATTGCAGTTCATGTTATTTATTGTAGTAATATCCAATTACATTTAGGAAATGTTTTACCTGACCCTATTCCACCCACTATTGAATAAATTGATGGGAAACAAGAATCTTCCAATCTAGAACAGTTGCCAACAACTTTGGAAAAGGAGAAAGAAAAACTAGAAAATGTGCAAGTGAAAAATGTACCCCCTTCAGGAGTAGCACCATATCCTGAAAGATTTGATAACACTGTAACTATCCCTGAATCAGAATTAGTCATAGAACTTAATAAAATGACTATATCCCTTCCTTTTTTGTAAGCAATAAAATATGTGTCATTAATCAATAAAATAGTTTGGGAGTTATGTATCAAAAGACCTGGCATAAATAAGAAGTATTTTCCTAAAACTATGCAAGTAGAAGGGAAGTTGGTTGACCTGTTATCTAGGAAACTTGTTCCTCCAAAGTATAGTGATCCAGGAAGTCCAATTGTCACAATCACTATTGGGCTAGTGTAAATTCCAAATGTGTTAATTGATCTTGGAGTTGCAATTAATGTAATGACTAAAGACACAATGCAAAAACTATAGCTCAATAATCTCAATCCTACAACTACAATGTTAGAGATGGCTGATAGGTCAATTGCAAAACCAGAAGGGATACTAGAAGATATTTCCATAGAAGTCTCTTCTTGGGAATATCCTATAGATTTCCTGGTATTGCAGCCTAGAAATTCAGCCAATGGCTATCCCATCATTCTAGGACGACCTTGGCTTGCTATTGTAGCCGATTTTATAGACTACAGATCTAGGGAAATGACTATTTCAAATGGTATTGATCTTAAAAATATTTCCCTTTATCCTCTTGCCCAACCTTCAACTAAATTTTTTAGACATATATGGTTTCCTAAATTTGATGAAGAACAGGAAGAAATTGTTTCCACCTTGGCAACAATAATAGTGAAGGAACACATTGAGGAAATAAACTCACAAGAAAGAGAAATTTTTGAGGATGAGACTGTCCTAGTTGAGACATTACAAGAATAAGGGCTTAAATATGATCAAATCATTTTTCATTGCTTGCTATGGAAATATGAGGAACAAACCCCAGAACACCTTTCATCCATTCCAATACAAGAAAGTTCTTTCACACTACCACATGGATGGCATCATCATATTCTTACCTATTTCACATGTCCTATGCAAAGATTGATTCCATCAGGAGTTACTTTCAAACAAGAATCAAGAGTATTTCATACTCTTCAACCACACCATTGTCCATTAAATTATTTAATCAACAAGTATGAAGCAGTCAATTATGTTCATCTAGGGATAAAAAAAATTGAGATACATCCAGGTAAAGTTTTGAATATTAATAGCTAGTTGACTAATGAACAAGAAGCAAAATTATTTGTTGTTCTACAAAAACATGTTCAAGATTTTGCTTGGAGTTATAAGGATATATCAGGAATTCACCCTGATGTGTGTACACATAGGATATACATTGAAGATGTTAAACCTATGAGACAACCTCAAAGAAATCTGAATCCTACTTTAAAGGATATTGTCAAAGAAGAAATTGAAAAACTTTTAGATGTAGGGTTCATTTATCCAATTTTAGATAGTCGGTGGGTTTCTCCATTGGTGATTGTTCCAAAGAAAAATGGGAAAATGTGAGTGTGTGTAGATTACAGAGAGTTAAACAAGGTCACACATAAGGACCATTTTCCATTACCATTTATAGACCAAGTGTTAGACACCCTTGCTGGCAAGAAATTCTTCTATTTTCTTGATGGTTTTAGTGGATATAATTAGATACAAGTTGCACTAGAAGACCAGGAGAAAACTACTTTCACATGCCCTTGGGGAACATTTGCTTATAGGGTTTTACCTTTTGGTTTATGTAATGCTCCAGAAACTTTTCAAAGAGATATTTTGGCAATATTCTCTGATTTAACAAATGAAAGTGTGGAAATCTACATGGATGATTTCACAGTATGTGGAGAAACTTTTGATTATACCTTGGAACATCTTGAAAAAGTTTTAACACGTTGTGAAACATACCATTTGTCTTTAAATCCTGAAAAATGCTTTCTAATGATGGAGGAAGGAATTGTCCTTGGTCATCACATTTCCTCTCATGGGATCAAGGTTGACCCCAAGAAGGTGGAAGTCATCAAAAACCTTCCTCCTCCAAAAACTCAAACTGATGTTAGGATTTTCTTGGGACATATTGGTTTCTACCATAGATTTATTGCAAATTTTAGTACCATAGCCAATCCAATGTTTGCATTATTAACTAAGGATTCTGAATTTACCTGGTCTACTAAATGTCAAAAGTCTTTTGAAGCATTGAAGGAGAAGTTAAAAACTCCCTCGGTGTTGAGAGGACCTAATTGGGAACTACCATTCCATATTCAGACTAGTGCCTCTAATACTACCATTGGAGCTGCATTGGGTCAGATTGAAAATGGAGAACATTATGCCATTTACTACATTAGTAAAAAAATTGACAGGAGAAAAAAATAACTACACCACTACTGAGAAGGAATTCTTAGTTGTGGTATATGCTATCAATAAATTTTGACACTATATCATAGGATATCAAGTATTCATCCATATAGATCATGTTGCTATTAAATACTTGATGAATAAACCTATGGTTAGTGCAAGAATTATTCGTTGGTTAATATTATTGTGGGAATTTGATATCACCATAGTAAATAAACCAGGGAAAGCCAATGTAGTAGCAGATTTTCTATCAAGATTGCAAAACATAGACACATGGGAATTGGTTGAAGATGCTTTTCCTGATGAAAAACTATTTGCTATTTTTGTGCAATCTCCATGGTTTGTAGATATAGCTAATTACTTGGCTATAGGGAAAGTTCCTCCTCACTTCACTTCTAAAAAAAATAGTTAATCAAGCAAAGCTCTTATTTCAAATGGATAGGGGGTCTAATTTTTAAATGTAGTCCTGACCATGTCTTACGTAGGTGCATCCTCAAGGATGAAGTATATGACATTCTCTGTGCATGCCATGATGAACCATCAGGTGGACATTATTCAGTCAAGAGTACAATTCGGAAAATCTTAGGTACTGGTTATTACTAGACATCTCTGCATAAGGATGTAAAAAGTATGTCAGATAATATGATGCATGCCAAAGAATAGGAAAACCTACCTATACCAATGAAATGCCATTACAACCTCAAGTCAATAGTACACCCGCATGGCTTAAAAAAAATATATATATATAGAACCATTTGAGAGGTGGGGGCTAGATTTTGTAGGACCTATTGACCCACCTTCTCAAGGGAAGGTGCATATTTTGGTATGTACTTATTATGTGACTAAATGGGTAGAAGCACATGCTTTTAAGCATGCTCGTGAAGAAAAGGTTGCTGATTTTCTATATTCATAAATATTTATGCATTTTGGAGCCCCACATTCTATCACTACAGATCAGGGACCTCAATTTACATCAAGGGTTATTGAAGCCTTTACTAAACTATATGAAATTAAGCACAAAAAAATTTCACCTTATCACCCTCAAAAAAATGGTCAAGTGGAAGTAGAAAATCTAGAATTAGAAAGAATCCTAACCAAGATAGTAGCTTCCCATAGGAGGAATTGGCGTGATAAACTACCTGAACTAGTTTAGGCTTATAACACTACATGGAAATCCACCACAGGATTTACACCTTATGAATTGGTTTATGGTAAAAAGCCTCTTTTTCCTATTGAATTTGAATTACTAACACTTCGAACTTCTTTGGAAGTTGGTATTGACTTGTCACAGGCACAAACAGATAAGATTTTGCAGCTCAATGCATTGGATGAGCTACGAATGGAGGCATTGCATCAAACTTATATGATTCAAGCACAATAGAAGTTGTGGCATAACAGTCACATTCAGCAACAAGAATTTTAGCAAGGAGATTGGGCTTTGTTGTTTGATTCTCACTATGAATATTTTCATGGAAAGTTACAAACTAGGTGGCTTGGACCTTATCTGATTGAAGAAGTATTTGGAAATGGAGTTGTTCATCTATCACCCATTGATGATTCATGAAGAAAGCTAGTGGTTAATGGACATCGTCTCCAAATATACCATGCACCACTGACTAAGGATAAATTTCTGAAGCAAGTGGAGCAAATGGATGTATACATGATGGAAGGAACTACTCCTTACACAATAGATTCAATGAAATGATAAAAATAAATAAAAATTTAGAAAGTGAAAACCTCCTAGGAGGCACTTCTGAATTGGCTTGCATGAAAACCATTTTTCGGCATGTTTGCCTTGTTGGTCATTTATCAAGACTGCACCTATCTTTTTAGTAGAAGAATCAACTGGTAGTCAGTAGAAACAGACACATGTACAAATATAGATAAGTGGTTAAATCAGGTATGTGCCCTTTGCATTTTAATCATTGTAGATATTTAGTATGTAGTGTGTAAAAATCACTAGTTAGTATAAAGCATTCATAAGGTTTGGTAAAATCCAAAAGTTATCCATCTAGTCAAGGGAAGGCAAAGAAATAAATTTCATGTTGTCTTAAGGGGATGGAAGAAATAGAAGAATTGAAAAAAATGTAGTCAATAAAGCTTATTCTGGGGGAAGGTGTGCAGAGCTTCAAAATGATGTTAAGCTCTAGAATAAGAATGCTGCTTAAGATAGCTTCAGAATGAGGAAGGGTTTGAGCTTCGAAATAAAGCAGTTTTCATACTTTGAAATAAAAATAAACTTTGGGATGAATATTAAAAATGGCAATGTCATGTGATCTAAGTTTGTTTTAAAAATTTCATCGTTCGAATTGGGAAAACCAAATCAAGGCACGAGATTCAAGGAGAATCACAAGTTGTGATGGGAAAATATTTCTTTGGAACCATTACATGCTTTGGTTTCCTGCATAATCTACGGGTCATGTAAACGAGGTACCTCAATGAACGCAACTTGGTAATTAATATATGAACCTGCAAACCACCCATGCTATGACTAATGACCAAGTGCCAGCTCAGCAACGTCGTAACTAATTAGTGGATGATCACTGGATAAAAAATTATGGGGAATTATCATTTATCAAAATTGATTTGCTTTTTCATAATCTTTGACACATTCTAAATATGGTTCTTGCACCCACACAATTAATTGCCATATTCTGGCTATCATTGCAAATTTCTTTAACACTCTACAACAAAAATTTGTTGATCCCAAGCTAGAGAATGAATTTTTACAAGAAATTTATAGAGCAGTAAAAAAACATAACACAGGGAAATATGAATATGGGGAAAAAGAATAAAATTGAGCCTAAAAATTCCAGTTATCTGCAGAGGGATCCTGAGTCATTACAAATTTTTATAGGAGGGTTGATGCCATTTCTAAACAAATTTGATGGGTACTCCAAAGGATTGGCGACAGAGTTTGCATGAACTTTCAGGAACAACCAGGCTAGCATCAGTGGCATGGCAATCCAGGTAACACCTAAAATCTTAAGCCAAATCACTGAATTACCTTTGCAAGGGTTACAAATTTTAAAAGCTGGTAAAAATACCCTAACAAAAATAGTTAATCAGTTTAGAGAAGAAGGGGATAAACCAATTGAGTTTCAAATGAATAATAATATTTGCAAAGGGGTAAAACAAACTAGTTTACAACACCCTTGGGAGGAAGTAGTTGTATGGGTAATCAGATTTTTCACTTGTGAGGGGCAATTTGTTGTGTTTTATGGCCACCATATTAAAATTTTGAATCATTTAAGGCATGGTGGCCAGAAACCTGAAGTTAGGGTAAATTTTCCCCTATATCTACACCAAGAATTACAGAGTATGGCTAAATGCTACCAAGAAGGGAAAGGAACCCCTAAACATCATGGGCTGATTAAACTTATCTGTAAACACCATTTTAGGGGAAACCCTAGGAGTTTTGATAGGTTTTTCTCCTCTTGGAATGAACTAATTGATAGATAAAATGAAGAGGAAATAGGGGATGAAAGCCCTAAAAATAATGAAGAAGAGGCAAGGGATGAAGCTTCTAAAGATGAAATTCCCTCTTCACCACAAGGACCTCCATATGCTAGGACCAGGAAACAAAGAGAAAGAAAATCTAAAACTAGTCCTATAGAAAAGAGGAGGAAAGTAACATTCTCTAAAGATGTAACTATTTTTTGGTATAGACCACTGAACAACTAGGGAGCTCAAGCAGGGAAACATAGACTAAGGAGGTGACATCTCCATCCAGAGCAGAATCTACTCCAAAATTGTCATAATCTGCTCCAGAATCCACCAAAAAACACAAAAGGAAGTAGTCTACCCTTGGGTTGTGAAGGTCCTCTCGACTTCACAAGGATAAAATAATTGAAAAGGTAGTGGATGTGGAAGCATTATCACCACGATAAAAAATCCCTAGAAAACTATCTCAACAAATGGTTGAAGATCAAAGGGAACACCTTGATACATCTACTAAAGACACACAATAGGAGAAAATATTTGTAGAATTGATTGCAAATGTAAATACAGAGGATACATGTGCAAATATCAAAATGATTGTGATGGACGATCCACCTGCTTATTCTTTTGAATCTGAAGCAGATTCCATAGCGAAAGAAGAGGAGGATATACAAGAATAGTTATGTGTTGTTAGAAGTGTCATTAGGACACAAATGGGATGGATTGAACAAAATGAGGCCTCTATAAAAGAAAAAGATAAACAAATTGCTGATTTGTAGTAGGAGGTAGATGAGCTCAAGGCTAAGTTATCAAATATGGAGCCCCAACCTATAGAGGTTGATTTTGAAGATGAGTTGGTAAGAATTTTGTTGGAGTTAGCAGAACATAATAGAGAAGTTGCCATACAAAATGATGGGCAACAATTTCCTTCCCCAATTGAAGTAACAGAACATGAGAAACGACCTGAAGAAGTGTTGCCCATCATGAGGGCTGAAATAGATCTAGAAAAATACAAATCCACCAGCACGATGTGATTAGAGTGGAACATGAAATTTCAAGACTCTCAGTAGGATATATTGAAGATACACCACCAAAATCAGTAGATGTCAATGAGAAAAGGGAAGTGAAGGATCAGGTAAATGTGCATTCCCATCAATTTTTTGTTGAAATGATTCCATATGATTCACCTCAAGTTGAAACAACAAAAATTGGGGTGCAAGTGGATTTACTTCCAAAAGTGCAGCAGATAATCAGACCTCCACAGATAGTTACACTGACAAAGTATAATGAGGATATAGCACATTGGGTGTTGAAGTGTCAAAATTGGAGGCACAAATTTCATCTTTGAAACCTTTGGAACAGAAGATTGATGCCCAAGGTTCATAAATAAATAGGTTGCAAGGACATGTACAATATCTTTGTCAGGTTGTAGAATACCTAGTCCAATTTAGAAGACCACCTAGATTTTATAGTTTGATCTTGAAAGAGAAGTACCTCCGTTGGCAAGTGATGAGGATTTGTTCCAATATCACTTATAAAATAGACACTACTAAGGAATTTTTGGAAGCATATTTGCACAATCCAGAAGAACAGAAGAATTTGATGTGTGAACTATTCCTATACCAATTTCTCATGCCAAAAAATGTGACATTTCTACCACATATTTTCACAGGGGATATTCAGTTGAGAGCTTTTATGTCCACCCTACGAAATCAATTGTATTGGGATCAGGAGAAAAGGGCAAGTAAAGAAGTTGAATTGTTGCTAAGACTAGTCCATCCCAATCACAAGACTTCCACCAATCAACATTTTACCATGATGAGAGAACAAAATATCAGGTTGGTTTATCTAAACAATCTTAATGATTGTATGTCTAGTTTTCAAACCTCTTGTGCTGAATATTTTGTAAATGCTTTATCAGCTTGCCAGGTTATATGGGGAGAATTACCAATATCACTACAGAAAAGAGAACCCATCTCACCCAAAAATCTATTATGGTCCAGAAGAAGAGTAGAGGGTATAATACGGACCATCCTAGAAGTGAAATATCATTGGATAGGTTTGAGGTACAGACTGCCTACTGTTATAACCCATGTTCCTTATCTCTTTGATAATGATCCTTAACCAGATGAGCAGTTTCAATATTGGCTCAAGAAACTATAGGAAACTAGAGGATACTATAAAGGGAAACTATGGAGTTATCAAGAAATAAATTTGAACATAGATCTCTGTGCCTTTGTGGCCTCGCAAAATGCATGAGGACATGCATTAGAATAGGTTGGGGGAAAAATGATGAGGCCATAAATTGCCTCATTCATGGACTATTTTGGATATTTCATAAACTGCTTTATAAACCTTATGCTATGTTTCTATGCTAATTTTTATGATTGAATGCATTATATATGAATATTTACATGCTTAAATGTGTAGGAGCATAATACTTTGTTTTGACCATTTTTTGCATTTATTTGCACTGTTTCAGTTGATTTACTTAGAAAATAAAAGTATATTTGAAATAAGTAGTGATGTGTACTGATGTGTATCCTATTCTAGTGGTATTTTAATTAATTTCCTTGCTTCCTAACTGGTTTAAATTGCAAAAAGGTGCCAAACTACTATGACTATGCAGAAAATCTGAAACACAAAATTTTGACCATATAAATTCCAACCAGTTGTCCATAAATAGCATGGCTTGGAATTTGTCAACTCCAGCATGTAAAACCTATAGAAGTGGTCTTATGAGGACTTAGGGGGACTTCCTAGCTGGTCAAACCCACTTTCTTGAGAATCTGGTGTATGGATAAGCATCAAGTTAATTGCACTGCCTGATATTCCGGAGCAGCTCCGGAATGAGCAAAGGACCAATTTTGGTCAAAAAGGTAAATAGAACACCCAAAATGGTGGGGAATGGAAATTTAGGAGTGGATACAGTTGTATAAGATGTTTTATCATCTCTTCCACTCATTTACACCAATGGAGGATGCACAACAAGGGATAATGAAGATGTTGCAGCAGAACAATTTCTTGCATTTCAAGAAGACAACTTCAGAATAGTTGTTGAATCACTAAAAAACAACAACAAAATGGATTGTAGGCATAGAACATGTCATAAATTATTATAAATAATAGGCTCTCATGTTTTTTTAGCATATAGATATAAGGTAGAATAGACCTAGAGCAGATAGTTGTTAAGTTGTAGCAAAACAACAATTTAGCAAGATTTTCTTGCAATGTTGTAATGTTGTGTGACTTTCAATAAAACTGTTGTATTTCCATATATTTGTTAGAATTGAGTGAATGTATGAGCATTGAGTAGTTATAAGTATTATTTCACATTATTCTAGATCAGGGAGCAAGGGCCACTTCCAGGGCTAGAAGAAGGACTAAGTGTTGACAGGTTTCTTGTAAATTTTTGTTGTAATAGGTTAGTAGAAAACTTGGTAGTTTTTATTTCTTGTTTACTAATTGTGTTACTATAAATGCATTTGTAGTTTGTATTCTCATATTATATTGTACGAGTTTCAGCTGACCAAATAGCATGAATTTAGAATTTACATTTGTGGTTTTCCCCTATTTTTTAGTAGTTGTTCCTAGCTTCTTGGCATTTCCATTTTGTTGATTGGTTATCAGCTTGTGTATTTCAATTCTACAATATTTTCATTCATGTCATTCCAATTATGCAAATGTAATTAGGTTTAATTTTTTGCAATCTTTTCATTCTTGTTATTTTAATTCTACAAGAGTAATCAAATTTCATTTCTTTCAAACTTTTCATTTCTGTAATTTTACTTTTGCAAGCGTAATTAGAGTTCAAGTTCAATTCATAGGATAATAAGTGATACCAAAAACCCCCAAATTTAACTTGTCTCAAAAATAAATCTTGTTTCTTGAATGAGCTAATATTAAAGCTGCCTACCTCTGCTATCATTTATAGCCATTGGACACCACCCTAGATTGACAAAACTTAAAGATAAATGATGTGATTTATGACACTCATCACACACATTCATTGTGATAGTCTTGGAAATCTATCCTAATCAGTTTTTGGATGCTAAAATATCATGCATATTACATCTAGATTGTCTCAATTGTAACTCATTGTATCAATATTGGTAGTGATCATTCGAAGAGGATCTTCTTTGTAACCTTCTTGAAAAATAAAACAAGATATTATTAATAAAAGGGTACCATCCATCATTTTATTAATTTTGTTCTTTACTTTCATGGTTACATTTTTATATGCTACAATTTCAATCTTGCATTTCCTTTTCTTGGATGTATGGTCTTTAAAAGTAGTTTTAGGCTCAAAATACTTCCATATGCAAATTTTATGGCCTCTATAATCTTTCCCTAATGGACCGCTAAAAAAAAAGTTAAACTCCAAATAAGTAAACATCAATTATTTTATAATGGACTACTAAAAGAAGTAAACATCAATTATTTTCTACCACTTAGAAATCCATGATTTGTTGTTGTCTTCCATGAAGAACATAAGCTTATACTGAGAGGGGGGTGAATAGTATAAGATAAAACCTTTTACTTTTCAATACAAATGATAACAACAATAATATTAAAGTAGAAAATAATGCACACATCATCACACATGAGAGACATGATTTAATTTGGTTCACCCAATGTGGGCTACTCCATGGAGAAATTTTTCCTTATAAATTTCTCTCAATGAATATTTTGGGAATCCAATCCCTATTACAATGTTTATGTAATTTTTTCCAAAGGATACATTAATCCCCTATGCTTTGATTTGTAGATCTCTCTCCATAGGAGAACTCTTTCCTCTTTTCTCTAGTTCATGGATATCTCTCCATAGAAGAACTATATCCCCTCTTCTCTGGTTCATGGATCTCTCTCCATAGGAGAACTCTATACCCTCTACTCTGGTTTTTGGATTTATTTCCATGGGAGAGCTCTATCCCTTATGCTCTAATCAAATCTTTTCATAAATCTTATCACAACACTATTTTAAAATTACTCACAAGTATACCTCTAACCTGCTCACAATATCTGCTCAATTATATTCTAAGATATGCTCATAATTGTTTATAACACATGCTCAAAAATATTTCTCAAAGATGCAAAAAATTATCTTCAACCCTAGCACAATTAGTTCACAATATCTAGTACAAATATCTCAAACCATTTTAACAATAGGAGCACTTATTGTTCTCAAATTCTATCCTAAAATTTTCCAAACATTCAACAATAAAACATAAGAAAAAAAACTCACTCAAATATTTCCAACAATGCTCATCAAACAATCATTTTCAATCCACCTTATGTTCCAAAACATTCAATCCAAAAAACACTTTAAAAAAGGGATGATGTGCCCATACCTCTTAATTGCTCTAATGGAGATATGTCTTCAAAAATTTATCTCATAAAAATTTGATCTTTGTAGTGCCACTTCAAGAGTTAGATATCAAAATACTCTCTCAATACATCCATATGAATTTTCTTCTCAAAATATATTTCACCATACAAAAATTACAATAAAATATCAAACCACTTTTACACCTTATTACTCCTATTATTTCATGCAAAATAATGCTCAACAAAACAACCAAAAATTTCATAAATGAATTTCACATATACACCTTATACCTCCTTCTTATAAAACCAAAAATATTGCACTTAAAATTTTAATAAGACCAAAGAAATTATCACTTCATCTCAGGCATCAACCAAGAATTAGCAATCTAAAATTTCACCTTTCATCAAATCACTTTACTAAAATTATAGATCTCTAACTACTTCATATCACAATGATACATTTTATTAACTCTTATAACTCCTTAACCAAGCACAACATGCATACCTTTGTTAAAAAATTAATTCTGCCTTCAGGCACTGCCACTACTACTCGAACCCATGATCTCGCTGGCATACATATCCTAGCATAAGAGAAAACACCATGTGGGCTAGCCACCCACACAAGCAAGGAGCATGTGCTCCTTCTTGTCCTCTACCGCTAGTGCAAAATGCGAAACATGAAACAAAACCTTATCACCTACCTCCATTGTGTCTCAAACATGAGACCTGTTTGCTACCATGACCTAGCACTACAGATGTTGGTATCTGGGCTACTTTCCCATATGGAATAGAAATTCAGAGCCCCTACTCCTTGTCATTTACTCTACCTTGATTTCCAAAAAATATTGTCTTCTTCCTCTATGTCGTGAATCGAACAATGGTCTTTTGGGCACATGAATTTCTCAACACACAAACACATTATTAGCCATCGTAGCATGCAATATTTATATGCAATGGTTGGCATTAAATTTGATGTCAGCACTCGAATTTGCAACACCTATTAGTTTTGAATTCCAAAGTGTTAATTCAATCTAAACATCAAAAATTTCTACTTCTAATTATTTTCCTTGGAAGAACGTTTGGTCACTTGATGCTCCCCCTATGGAATAAACATTTTATTTAGCTTGTAGTCCAAAGCAAGATTTAGATTTAAAAAACTAGATATATATTGGACATATATTTTTTATTAATGAATATAATTTCTTTATCATGCAAAATTTTTAAACTTCTTTATTTTAACTAAAGTGGGACAACTTTCATGTATCATTCCATGTTTTTCCCAAAGATAATTTGGTATGATGGATGCTCCAGACAAATAATGGTTTGATTCTTCACTAGAGATTCATGCTCAACAACTTGATATATTTCCATATTAGCTAACCCTTATCTTGGGAATAGATGAGAGGGTCTCTAGATATATCAACCTTTGAGAGCAATGCTTGAGAAGAATCCTTCTAATTAAAATAATTAGAGAGTGGGTTGAGCATCTTGAATAAAGATTCGAAACCACTTGAGTGGTAGACAATCTATAAAATATTGAGGTACTTATTAAAAGAAAATAATAGCATAATAAAATATTGAAATATCTAAATCATACTTACCGTCTACTTCAATATCTAGTGCAACCCCATATGTCTTAGAAGGATCAATATCATCACTCCTAGAATAAAAAACTAATAATTTTGGATAGGGTGCTACCTCAATAGGAGATGAATTATTAGACTCTACTATAGAATCTTCAGTGGAGGTTGAAGATGCAAAAACAATTAAAATTATACCAATAAGAATATTTCAAGGAATTTATTAGAACAACTAGATAAACTAGAGGATCTTTAACCAAATTAATAGGAGGATGTCCCAAAGGATCTATTAGAACAGCCTCATTGAAATTCACATCTCGTAAAATAAATACCTCCCATATATTAGTATCATAGAGATGATATTCCTTAGAGGTATCTAAATACATCATAATAATGCATCTATGAATATTGCATGTCTTTTAATCTCAAGTATGATTGGGTATATGGGCCAATGTTGTGAATCCAAATATACAAAAGTAGGAGATATCAAGCTTGTTGCCTTTCTATATCTCAAGAGTATTTTCCTACATAGCTAGGGTTAAAATTTGGTTAATGATGTATGTTGCATAAATGATTTTTTCATCTTTAAACTCGGTCTCCATCCCCTTAGCATGCAACATCTATCAATTAGTCCCCATAGTCACCATATTCTTCTACTTTGCTACCACATTCTGCTTTGAAGTGTAATGAAATTCCTCTGAAAGGTAATACAATTAAAAAACAATAAATCTAAAAACATTTTGTTCTTATGTTAGCTTTATTTATATATTCTAGAAAATATGATCTTTTATTCAAACAAATTATCCACTAGTGCCTTGAATTTTCCTAAATTTTTAACATTGGTACAAATAGTATACAACCATACGTATTAGGAGAAATCATCAATAAAAATGAAAAACTACCTATCCCTAAAGAGAGGTGGTGTACCCATGGGTCCACAATTATCACTATGAATGAGCTCCGAGGGTCATGTGGAATGCTTATCTATCCCTTATAGATGCTCTATTTTTTATTCTTGGAATGAAAATGACTCTTTGATAACAATATCTATGTAAGATAATACAAGCAACAACTTTAATTAACGATAGCTATGAAGACTCTCCTCAATTATATAATTTTCTTCTATACAAAATCAAGTTAAAAAAAATATTTGTACCTTATTATAAGACAATGATAATTTCCAAACTAACAAATCAAGTATGTCATGACCCTTCCTTGGAAAAATTTTCATTTTTATGGATTCATTTTTTGATATGCTATATTTGTGGATAATATGATTGACTATTACACTTATCTCTTATGGAAAAATGATATTTGAATATTATTACTTGGATGTATGATAATTACATGCTTAGTCTTCTGAATATGCATTTAATGTGAGAATAAGGTGTAGCTAATGAAGTGTAATTTTGCAGGAACAGATTCCTTTAGGGTGGCAGAAAAGACTAACCACCAAGAAAATGATGCCTTGGAGAAATGATGTGATGGGACTAATTATCAAAAAATTTGTGAAGGCAACATGGATGGATGTCCCCTTTCATGAATATGCATATCATAAATAGCATAAGATAAAGAAATTTCAAATTAAGTTATGCTTGGGTTATTGCATAATAATTTGATTATGATGGAAGATTATTAGGAATAAAAGCATTGTTTCATATATGTTGAATATTATTTATTTTTATTATATTTTTATAAAAAGGTGTTCTCTTTTTTTCTGAGCGGTGCATGTTTTACTTTGGAAATTCTTTGTATTAATGAAATATAACTTGAGCTTAGTGGTGGTAAATGTTTTTATACATCAATGCTTAGCTTAGTGCTTACGAGATATCTTCTTCGAAGTGGGTGTGCTATGTGATGAATAGTAGTAAGTGCATGATCGAGAAATCATCAAGAAATAGGTTGATGAAAGCATGGTGTAACATTATTGGATGAAGAAAAAGGATAGAAATAGTTTGGAAGGATGAGGAGAGTGGTTGTTGCTGTTGGTGGAAATTTGAAGGGAGGATAGGAGAAAACATTGGAAAAACATCTATGTTGGTTGGTTTATTCTCAAACTCTATGACCAAAGCTATTCGTTGAAACAAGAACACTGTATTTCTTGAGTAAATTTTTTTCTTTCATAAGGTGCACTTATTTCCTGTAATTGAACACGGTTTAAGTGTATTTATTTCATGTAAGCTTAATGTAGATAACCATTGATATCTATTATTTTTTCTTTGATTTATTTGCTTTTAAAAAATAAATGGTGTTCTTGATTATGTTTATCTATAGGCGTCTGACTTATAGTTCTATGAAAGGAAAGCTTGAGGATACCCTGCAATCTTTAGATGAAACTAAATGAAAACCCTATCGTTTGCAAAGATACATGCCCCTCCTCCTTGCAGGAGGATTCTATACAATCTTCTCTACTTGGGGTCTAATCCAAAGTGAATGGGAAGTAAAAGGCAACATTTTGAATTCAAAATATTATGTGTTGTTATTATTTTAAGAGATATTGAGCATATCAATTTTCTACTTCTTTGAAGCAAATATTTCAAATTAATAAAAACAAACTCCTATAAATTTATAAAGCATTTCTTAGGAAAAACTAACAAGGTTTTTTTTAAGCTTTTGAAAGGATGAAGCAAGAATATAAAGTAAATATTTCTTAACTCTTGGGAAAAAATATCTAGGGAGACTTTGAAGGAAAATTCATCCTAAAATTTGGAAGAAAAATTAGAGGCTTCAAAGAATATTTCTACATAACCAAGTGAGCCAGATCCATACTTGCTCTAATAAAAAGTTGAAGTTCACAATATTTTTCAAAAATGAATAAAATCAATTCATCCACACAAATATTATACAAAAAGGAAAAGAGACACATAGAGAGGCGCTCATAGGCACCATAAATAACCATTATATTATTCATAGACAAGATTCACAATACTCTAATAATCATTTTGTTATTACACTCCATGATCCAATATGTATTGAGGTGTAAGTGCAGTTCATGAGACCATATCTCATTGAATAATTTTTTCAAATGAATCACATCTAATTAAATGGTTTCAATATTTATGGATCATCTCCCATTAGATTTTTCTCATCATCTTACTAATTTGCTTGTTGCGGATATGCCTATTTTAGGTTGTTGTTTTATTTTTGTCGGATGCTCAATGGTTTTGGGGTTCTCTTTCTTCTGGCCCTTGTAAGGGTTTTTGTTTTGGGATTCTCTTTTTATTGTATGGTTTTATTGATTCAATAAATTTTTACCAATAAAAAAATCTAATAATAATTGCAATCATGAGATAACAAGACCATATCTTACTGAGGCATTTTTTCATACAATTTACATATCTTGTATATGCTTCAACATTTCTTCTATCCAATAATGACTATAATCCAAAAGGCAACACTTGTTGGTTTTGAACTGTAAAGTGCCAATTCAGGCTAAATACCAATATAATTCATAACATATTATTATGCATTGTAAGTATGTGAATGAATACCTAGGCTAAGCTTGTATATAAAAAACATTAGTTGAACCAGCAATCAAATTTAAGTCATACTCTAAAATTATCAAAAAAAATTGTACTACCAATGGGAGAAGATTAGATGTAGAAAAATCAATATTCAAAACAATAAGAAACATTATCTACAATTTTAGTAGAGTTTTGTAGATAATCTATCAAAGTATTTTTTCTTGTATTATCCTTTACTATGCACATGATGTTATGTAGAAGAGGGAATTCTTATTTAAGTGGAAATCTATTACAATGATGGGGTGAGATACTAAACTTCCACTCTTAGTATTTATTTAAAATAAAAAAATATTATTAAATTAAACAAATGGTTATATAAGGTATACCGAGTAATTTATATAAGGGATCTTCAAGTGAATTCCTATGGAAGTCTTGTCCCTGCATCCCTTCCTTGGCCCTGTCCCAGGTCCCTGATCCTATCCTAGTTTCCTTGGTACTTCCTTAACCCTTCCCTCTTGGCAGGATGGTGTTGCAAACGATCTCTTTGGGGTGGAATATCACTGTTCCAATGTTCTACCCCTTTCCTTTCCTTGTGGTGGGATTTTCCTTTAGTGCTTGGGTCTTGGGATGGTTTTGGATATTTCCTTGGGACTTTTCCTGGGTTTTTTGGGTTGTTCAAGGATTTTTCCTTGGATTTCCTAGTTTTTTCTAGGTTTTCATGGTGTCTTCTTGATGTTTACCCTTGGAGGATCTTCAATTGTAGAATGTTGAGTCTTTTGGAAAGCAGCTTCATAAGTAGTTTTGCACAACATCTTTTTGGTCTTGGGGAGGAGGACCATGTGCTTTCTTCTATGACTTTGCTCTTCGGGATTTTAGTTGTTGTTTCCTTGTAAGTTTTCCTCATCTATTTCCCTGAAGCTATTTGATGGTGGTGTTAAAGGTTGCTTGGGATTTTTGTCCTCTTGGGTTCCTTTGGTACTTTCTTGTCTTTTTCCTACAACGTGTTTTTCTACTTCTGTTGCTTCCTCTTTTGGGCTGGAATACTTGTAGGATCTTTTCTACACTACATGAGGACTTTGTGGCCTATGGAGTTCCTTTATATGCTGGCCCAATTTTCAAGCTAGTGATAAATTGCATGAGGATTTTGTAGCCTGAGAAAATCCATTGATTGTTGTTCATCTTTTCAGGCTCGCAAGGGATTTGTTTTATCATAGTTTGAATGATATTATGGCATCCCTAACTGCTACTCATCCTCATTCTGATGGGTTTTACTGTAATCTCTATTTTTTTGCTCCACCCTTTGGCATAGGGTGGTTTTTTCAGCATTCGATTGATTTTCCCCTACGTGGAAAGTGATTTTTCTGTTGGCTCCTGGTTTCCAATGGGTGGTTTGGCATATTTCTCCTTTTCCCAACCTTGGGATATTTTAAATTTTAAGTTAGGCACCTGTTTATTTTCCCGTATTTGGGAAGTTTCAAATTTGGTTTTAGGCAAGATTTTTCGTTCTTTTTTGTCGTCTTCTCCTTTCTCGCCTGGCAGGATTTTCAAAATTTGCTCTGCACGAATTTCCTCATTGCTTTCCTAAATTTTTTCCTCAAGCCTTTCCTGAAGGTGTTCCTCAAGGCTTTCCTCAAGCCTTTCCTGAAGGTGTTCCTCAAGGATTTCCTTAAGCCTTTCCTATTGTCCATCCTTGTATTGTTCCTCTTGAAGTTTGATGTAATCAGGTTTTGGGATCCTTGATAAAAACCCACTTTTAATTCAACTTAACTTACCAAAAAAAAAAAGCTATTTTTTAAGATATATGATGTGCATATTAATAAATATCCAACAAATATTTATGATAGGATTATATGTTCCTTTCAATTCACGTGAATGTTGAGGAACAACTTAGTGTTTATGTGAAGTTATGCAACTTTTGACATAAAATATGTATACAAGAATTCATAAATTTTATTATAACGATATTAAAAAATATATTCAACTATTTTGTTTCATACAATATTGTTATGTGTGTATATAATTTTTCAAACACTTAACCTAAAATTTTTATAAGCTAAGCTTATACCATGTAATTTTAATAAAAGTAGCTTTAACTATAAACCTTTATTCCCTATGTATTTTCTCTTCAAGATTCACATATATCAAAGGATTTTATACAAAAATCATAACCCAAAAAGACATTTTTATACCTTTTAAGTCTCTTCGATGGCTAAAACTTTTAAAATCTACCGTCGTAGTAATGTTACATTACTAAAATCTACCCAATTATGTTATCGCAGTTTTTTCCTTAGATTCCATTAAACCACTACAAACATCTGTAATAACATCTCAAATGTTATTCCTTAAATAACTTGATTCATAACATGCAAGTTTCTCATTATCAATTTAAATAATTAAGTAAAAATTTGTATTTTAATTAAAATATTATAAAGTTCTAAGGTGTAGACCAATTTGTTTGACCAAACACCCTAAGGGAGGTGGAGGTCAAAGGTTCAAATCTTGGGCCTTGTCGGACTGAACACTTGTCCCTAGTTCTTTCAGTGGCGTAAAAGGTTTAAAATGATTGTGGTGTAGTGATTATAGGAGCGGACTGTGTGAATAATTATGTGGCAGCTTTCGAAGCAGGCAACGCATAATACTGTGGTTGCCATAAAATCCTGATGGCTTTCTCGGATTCATTGCAGCTAACAATTCCACCATGTAAATTCAAAAATAAAATATAATATTTTAAAATTCAAGGAAATCAAACTTTTAAAGTCTCAATTCCAAAGATTATAGTAGGATTAAAAATTATAGACTTAAGAATTTAATGCTAGTACAATAATCAAAGTCTAAATTTATAGAAATGATTATTCAAACATATTTGCATATAGTTCTAATTTTAAATAACATCAATGAACTTTTATGAAAAACATAATTAGGTATGACTTATTACATATATCAAATTTTAGAATATATATTTATTATTTTTGTCAAATTTTGCATATAATATACTAAATTTTTTGCATATAAATAATTAAATAAATATTATGCTATTCTATATTATAAAAAAATTCATCCTTTAATTTTTTTGACATAACTCTTCAAAGTCATGCAAGTCATCTAACCAAATCATATTTACTTTCTATGTTGAATCTCAATTTGGGGAAAACACAAGGCAAGGTGACTTTTATGAGAAGGTTGAGGTTGTTGAGGGTCTCCTTTTCCAGACTGTGCTTTAGCATGACTCGATCATTAGAGACTAGGCTAAAGAAGGGGTATACTGTCCTTACCAACCTCTAAAGCAATGTTTTCAACTAAAGTTTCAAGACACTCAAAGATATGCCTCTTTCATTTCATTTGCCACACTTAGCATTTTCCATGGATGCAAATTTTAAGAAGCATTCAAGGCATTTAGTCCAATTTATTTTTTTTCTTGTTAATGGCTCCTAAGAAATGCAGTCAAAATGTCTTAAGGGTTACTTCTCGTTATAAACCATAACTTAGATACCATATACATCTTTTAAAAGAAATCATATGAAGACCTTTAAGATCCACTATAGTTCTATAGAATCATCTATCTATTTATTTTTTTGGTAAATAAAAGTCTTCATTAATTACCGGGTTTTGCAGGTTAACCCAAAACCTATTACAAATAAAGTGCCTATAAAAATTAAGCCTAATCATATTATAATTTAAACACCTATTTTTTTAAAAATAAAATGTCATTATTTTAACTACAATATCATTCTACAACACTTATTTTTAATTAAAATAAAATTAAAGACCCAATAAATCTTAATCTTAAATATTATATTATGTTTTTATAACTCTAACTACATCATTTTTATACTTTCTTTAAAAATAATGATATTAATCTATAGTCTTATCCAAATGAAATCAAACATCAAAATTCTTGTACTGAAAGTTTTAAAACCACTTTGTAAGTCTTATACTAAAAGTTTTAAAAATCCTTCGTTGACTTATTTTGGCACCTAATTATAGACCTACTTTTACCTACACATAATTTTTTATTAACTTTTATATAAAATAGAAGATGCATATCAACAATAAATAGTTAATTGTTAAGCGGGTTTTACATACACATAAATTTATATAAAAGGTTGTAGAAGTCATAATATGCAAACAATACAAAATTGAACATGAATGTTTGCAATTACTAATAGTTGTGATTAAAATGGTTCAATAATGTTATTATTTTGAATTCCGCCAAATAAATATATTATATATCAAGTTACAATTATTAATGCCCTCATTTACCAAGAAGAGACTTGGGTTCAAATCTTAGAGGTGCCAATTTGCAAAGGTAGTAGTCATCAGAAAATGCATGCAATAGAAATTTGTAAAGATGTGTTTGCTCTAGGATACTCCTACAACAAAGACCAAGATTTTAAAATGACAATTGATATTCATACGTAAAAGAAAATAAAAGAGAGGGAAAGAGATGAGTGTCTCAAACTCCTATGTCTATGTTATTAGCTTCTTAACATCATTTTCATTAAAAGATATATTTTTACTTAATTACTTGCTTTTCTAAAATTTGAATTTTGCAAGACACAAATTAATATCATAATTGGTTAAACTATATACTGCTTGGTTTTATTAGTTATAGATATACATTTATGAGATATTTCCTCCAACAATTTCAATGGACATAAAAAAATAATAATATAATTTTTTATGCAATCCCCACGTATATTTTTCTTAATAGCATTAACAATAATTTGTGAACCCCCTAAATTGAACTATATCTCCTTCACTTTTCGATGGCAATTTTGATCCTTGTCAAAAGTCCCCTAGATTTTCCATAATTATTAATTGATGTTCCATATGATTTCAAGTCAATAAAGATAAATTGAACTACATTGAAGTGCCCTAGACTTTGCATAATTATAAATTGAAAATCCATATGACTCTAAGAAGTGCCCTAGCCTTTGCATGATTATTAAATGATTCTAAGTCAATAAGGATAGATTTAACTATATTTTGTTCATTTTTGAATGGCAATTTTGATCCTTGGAAGAAGTGCCATAGCCTTTGCATAATTATTAATTAAAGTTCCATATTATTCTAAGTTAATAAGGATATTTTTGGTTTTATTTCCTTCATTTTTCAATGGCAATTTTTATCCTAGTAAGAAGTGCTCTAGCCTTTGCATGATTATTAATTTAAGTTCTAAGGATTTTTTGACTTTATTTCCTTCATTTTTAAATGGTAATTTTGATCCTTGTAGGAAGTGCTCTAACCTTCGCATAATTATCAATTAAAGTTACATATCATTTCTATTATATGAAAGAAGAGGTTTTGAAATAATCCCCAAACCTTTTACATATTTACAAGGACATCAATAAGAAGTCCTAAAACAAGCCTAACAAGAAACAAAAATAAATGAAGAATAGGGAGAGGGCCCAACAAGATGATAAAGTATAGAAAGAATTGAGAAAATAGTAGGACATAGATAAACAGAGCCAACCCAATTACTTTATTTCTTCTTCGAACAAATCAACTTCCTCCTCTAAGTTGGTTTGATTATTTTTAAAGTACCTCATCATCTAGGTGACTTCATCAACGACCATCATAGACGTTTTAATAGTTATTCTAAGAGATATGAGAATATCATTAGTAGTTTTCATTGCATTTTTAGGAGTCTTGAGAGGATCTAAAACTCTTTACTTTTCATAGTCATAAGTTCTAGCTTAGGCCCTTGATTTATTCCTTTGAGAGGGAGTAGAGTCCCTAGAGCTCTTCGAATTAGGAATTACATGAGTGGATTTCTCAACTGTAACTGCTTTTAACCTCAACCATTTCAAATATCTTGTTGTTTCCTCCTTGCCTTTAGGAGTCCTCTAGTTCTTAGATTTATTCATAGCATTCTTATCAGATTATCCCTTATAATTAAAAGGAGAGTCTTTGTCTTCCTCAAGCATGCATTCAGAATAGATCGAAGGAGTTCTAAGCTCCTTGTTCTTAAATTTCTTCAGTAAATTTTCATTTTTATCCATTTTTTACTAGTTTCCAAGTATACCTAAACTGATCATTTCCACCTTATCTCATTTCATGACCACATGCTCGAATATCATCTTCATTAGTACTTGATGAAGAGGGGTGTTATAGTTACCTTTCTGAACATGAATCACTATTATTTCAATCAATTTGAATACAAAAGTTGACACATTCATCATTTTTATCTAATGCAAATGATTTAAAAATAATAAGTTGAAACTTCACACAATTACAAAGTGATTTTCAAGAGTAAAATATTCCATTGCCACTAGAGCCACTTTACTCCATGATGCCTTGAGATATTCTTACAGATATCCATTTTGACACTTCTTTGGATGTTCTCCTTTATTCCTGAAGAGCTTGAGATCCTTTTCTAGGGAGTGTTTCTCCTTGTTAATACATTCACTAGCAATGGGGAGACCAAAGATCTCAAAAATAATGGGTATAGATATGATGAAATCAATCCCCTTCACCTTGATTTTTCTATTATCCTAGGTAAAAGCAATCTTCTTGAAGAATTTTGAATCAAACCCATTGAATGTTTTTAGAATATTAAACAATCCTCCTTTATCAAATATTTACAAAACTTCATCGTCAAGAGTTAGGGATTTAAGTTCCACTCTTTTTAGGTCTTCTACTTCAATCAGAAGCCATCGCCTAGAAGCCTTTTAATTCAATGATCAACATGTAATTCAATATGATATGTTATCCTAAGAAGATCTCTATAAGTAAAATGAGGGAGGTTGTGATCTTAAAAACAAGACACTCCACCAATACGAGAAGAGAGAAGGTTTAAGTGTAAGCGAGCTATCAAGGAGAAATATGAACATTCCATATTTATGAAGTAAAATAGAATAAGAAGGACTGATGGATGATGTTAAGGTATGATTTACACATGACTTGGAAAATATGAGGCTCCATAGGAAACTACCACCTCATCTCTATATTACAGTCCTTGCAAGAAAAGAAATAAAAAATCAAAAATAGAGAAGGAAACTTACTAATGGCATGGACATGCTCAGCACAAGAAGAAAGGAGGCTTATTTTCTAAAGAAGCCATTCCCCACAATGATGCCACGTATGAAGAAAACCAAGACCAATAGAGTCCATATCAACACCAAAATTAGCATGATATCATGATAAAGGACCATATTATCATAAGTCGATAAGGATAAATTTGACTTTATTTCCTTCATTTTCAATGATAATTTTTATCCTTGTAAGAAGTTCCCTAGCCTTTGCATTATTATTAATCTAAGTTCCATATGATTCTAAGTCAGTAAGAATAAATTAAACTATATTTCCTTCATATTTCAACAACAGGTTTTATCCTACTTAGAAGTGCTCTAGCTTTTCCATGACTATTACTTGAAGTTCCATATGATTCTAAGTAAATGGGGTTTTTTTACTTTATTTCCTTCATTTTTCAATGGCAATTTTGATCCTTATAAGAAGCATCCTATATTTTGCATAATTATCAGTTGAAGTTCCATATTTGTTTACTAGATGAAAGAAGATGTTTTGAAAGGATCCCCAAACCTTTTACATATTTACAATAATGAAATCAAGAAGAAGTCATAAAACAAGCTGAAAAAGGAACAAAAACAAATGAATAATAAGGAGAAGGCACAATAATATGACAAAGCATAGAAAGAATTGAGAAAATAGGACATAGATAAACAGGGACAAACGTGTTACTATATTTCCTATTCGAACAACTCCACTTCCTCCTCGAAGTTGGTCTGATTATTTTGAAAGTACCTCATCATATAGGTGACTTCATAAATGAACATCGTAGGCATTTTAATACATATTATAAGAGATCTGAGAGGATCCTTAGTGGTCTTCATTGCATTTTTGTGAGTCTTGGGAGGATCTAAGACCCTTTACTTTTTATAGCCACAGTTCTAGCTTGGGACCTCAATTTCTTCCTTTGAGATGGAGTAGAGTCACAAAAGTTCCTCAAATCAAGAATCACATGAGTGGATTTTTAACTATAACTTTTTTTGACCTCAACCATTTCAAATATATTTTTGTTTCATCTTTGCTTTTACAAGTCCTTTGGTTCTCAACTTTATTCATAGCATCGTTATCAAATTTTCCCTTATCCTTAAAAGGTGATTCTTTATCTTGCTCAAGCATGCATTCATAAGATGTCAAAGGAGTTCTAATCTCCTTGTTCTTAAATTTATCAAAGGAATTTCCTTTTTCTCCATTTTTGACAAGTTTCCAAGTATACCTAAACTGATCATTTCCACTTTATCTCCTTTCATGACCACATTCTTGAATATCGTCTTCATTAGGCCTTGATGAAGAGGGGTGGTATAGTTACCTTTTTGAATATGCATGATTGTTCTTTCAATAAATTTGAATAAGAAACATGATACATTCATCATTTTATCTGATGCAAATGGTTTAAAAATGATAAGTGAAAACATCACACATTTGCAAAGTTATTTTCAAGAGTAAAATCTTCCATTACCACTAAAGCCACTCTACCCCATTATGCCTTGAGAGATTCCTATAGATATCCATTTTGACACTTCTATGGATATTCTCCTTTGCTCCTGAAGAGCTTGAGCTTCTTTTTTAGGGAGTGTTTCTCCTTGTTAAAACATTTACTAGCAATGGGGAGACCAGAGACCTCAAAAATAAGGGATATAGCTATGGTGAAATCAATCCCCTTTACCTTGATTTTCCCATTATCCCAGGTAAAAGTAATTTTCCTGGAGAGTTTTGGATCAAACCCATTAATTTTTTTAGATGATGAAACAATCCTCATTTCTCAAAGATTTGCAAAACTTCATCATCTAGAGTTAGAGATTTCAGTTCTACTCTTTTTAGGTCTTCTACTTCAATTAGGGGCCATAACCTAGAAGCTTCCTTAATCAATGATTATTGTGTAACCCAATCTCATCTACTATCCTGAGAAGATATTTACAACTAAAATGAGGGAGGTTGTGATCTTAAAAACAAGATGCTCCACAAATAAGAGAAGAGAGAAGGTCTAACTTTAAGCGAGCAATCAAGGAGAAATATAAATATTTCATAATTATGAAGTAAACTAGAATAAAGAGGACTGATGGATGTTATCAAGGCATACTTCACACATGCTTGGAAGATATGTGGCTCCATAGGAAACTACCACCTCATATCTAGATTACAATCCTCGCAAGACAAGAAATTAAAAAAAACAAAATTTGAGAAGGAAACTTACTCATGGCATGGACATGCTCAACACAAGAACCAATGAGGCACATTTTCTAAAGAAGTCATTCCCCACAATGATGCCACGTGAAGAAAAACAAGAGCAATAGAGTCCATATCAATACCAAAATTAGTATGCTATCATGAGAAAGGACAATATGATTATAATTCAATAAGGATAATTTTGACTTTATTTCCTTCATTTTCAAAGATAATTTTTATCCTTGTAAGAATTTCCCTAGCCTTTGCATAATTATTAATTTAAGTTCCATATGATTCTAAGTCAATAAGAATAAATTGAACTATATTTCCTTCATTTTTCAATAGAAGGTTTTATCCTAGTAAGAAGTGCTTAGCCTTTGCATGACTAATAATTGAAGTTCCATATGATTCTAAGTAAATATGGATTTTTTTACTTTATTTCCTTTATTTTTCAATGGCAATTTTGATCCTTGTAAGAAGTGCCCTAGCATTTGCATAGTTATTACTTGAAGTTCCATATTAATTTTACTAGATGAAATAAGAGAATTTGAATAAAATATTAGAATAGATATAATACTAGGCCTTTAGAGCATAGCAAGAATTGATAAAATACTAGGATAGATATAAATAGGGCCACCCCAATTACTCTACTTCTTCTTCGAACAACTCTAATTCCTCCTCTAATTTGGTCTGATTATTTTAAAAGTACCTCATCATATAGGTGACTTCATCAATGAACATCATAGACATTTTAATAGATCTTCTAAGAGATCTAAGAATATCCATAGTAGTCTTCGTTTGATTTTTAGGATTCTTGAGAGGATCTAAGGCCCTTTACTTTTTATAGCCATAGTTCTAGCTTGGGACCTCATTTTCTTTCTTAGAGAGGGAGTAGAGCCCCCAAAGCTCTTCGAATAAAGAATTACATGAGTGGATTTCTCAACTTTAACTGCTTTTGATCTCAACCCTTTCAAATATCTTGTTGTTTTCTCCTTGCCTTTAGGAGTCCTTTGGTTCTCATCTTTATTCATAGTATATTTATCAAATTATCCCTTATCCTTAAAAGGAGAGTATTTTTCTTCCTCAAGAATGCATTCAAAATATGTCAAAGGATTTCTAAGCTCCTTGTTCTCAAATGTCTCATAGAAATTTTCCTTTTTCTCCATTTTTGATGGGTTCACAGGTATACCTAAACTAATAATTTCCACCTTATCTCCTTTCATGACCACATGCTCGAATATAATCTTCATTAGGCCTTGATGAAGAGGGTTTTTATAGTCACATTTCTGAACATGCATCACTATTCTTTCATTCAATTTGAACAAAAATCACAAAAAAAATACAAAATTACAAAACCACAAAAATATTTACAAAATCACAAAAACCAGAAAAACATTAGAAAATTGTAAAAATACAAAAACATTGCATTTTTATTTGCATTACAAAACATCATGCATTTCATGTAGTTGAATTTTTTTAACTTGCATTAGGCATATCCTTTCATTTGCATTAGCATTAAGACTAGTTTTATTCTTACATGCTAGGATTTGGCACCACACCTATATAATTGCCATATTTCTTAATCAATCTTTATCCATTATCAACATTTGTAGTTTTCCTTATGGGATTTTTCTTATTAAGATATCCTCGTAAGATAGGTTAGATACTGAATAAATATCAACAATGATGTTTAGACAACCACTGACTATTTTACGCACACCTTTTAGTTTACAAAATATCATAGGGAAGACCCTCACATCCCACATCTCACCATCATCCACATTCCCTTTTGTGAGTAATTGTGTTTTTCAACACAATTAATAAGTTGCTAGAGGGTGTTCACTAGGCTTTCAACAATTCAACCATTCCTAGTTTTCTTTTCAAATTTTATAGAAAGCTATATTAGCTTTTAGAAGGTAAGGTCTTTCTTTGATAGGACCCTGCATATCTCAACATACCAACACAATTTTGCACATTTAAATCTGAGTTTGAACAAGGAAGGATGAAACTACAACATATTCCTTACCACCTTGAGTGAAGGGTTTTCCTTGCTCATCCTATTATGTGCATGGTCTAGAATGCTGAGAATTGATAAAAGAGCAAGCTCCCCCCTACCTAAGCAATCCCCTTGCTCTTCCATAAAACGAGCAAGTTTTCAATAAAAAAGAAACAGTGGTTTTCACCATTAATAAAATCCCATTTCTTCTCAAAACAAATGAGCAAGCTTCCCAAGTAACCAAAAGAAAATAATGGGGTAATGAGCTTGAATCCCTAGAATCCCTAGATATTCAAAAACCATGGGGTAATCTCCATTACAAAAATGGGTTGAATGAAACTCATTTGGCAATGGAGTCTTATGCATGGTGATATGTCTATCATATTAGCGACCTTATTTTGTATAGACCAATTTCAAATTGTGTATGAGCTATATTTTTATGGCGTATATTGCCTAGTAGCCAAGTCTAACCACGTAAAAAACCAAGACCTTAATGACCATGAGGTGATCCTCATTACAACAATGGGTTGAATGAAAATCGCATAAAAATGGGGTAGTTTTATGTGTCATAATGAACAACACATGCACACATAGAAATATTGCATATCTCGGTCTTTATAGAAGATTTGTATCTTTTAGAGTCTTGTGTAGCCAGTACACAAAATTTTGACTAGTCAACTAGGGTGTTTGAGTCTCATAAAAAATCTTAGAATTCCCTCATAACACCTAACTGTCTCATAATCATTTGTAGTTTTTCTTATGATATTTTGCTTATTAATGGGTCCTCATAAGATAGGTTAGATACTAGATAAATATCAATAATGATGTTAGGCAACCATTGACTATTTTATGCACACCTTTTAGTTTGTAAAATATCATAGGGAAAATCCTCATATTCCACATATTTCATCTCACACATTCACATTTAAATGTATGAATTTTGAAAAAAATAACATTTTGATTCATGAATTTTATACATTCTATGATGTCTACCATTATTTTGTTAAACATATTTAGATTCATTCATTATGTTTTAAGAAATCAAAACATACATTCATAATTTGCATAGAATATCTATACAAAATTAGTGCATCTCATATGCATTAAATTTTTCATATCAAAAACATGAATTTATATTCGTAATAAAATAAAAAATCTAATCATACATATAATATAAGGTATTGCTTACATACATCATGTAATCTAGGTATACATCCATCATTGCATCCATACATAAAACAAAACATAACAATAAACACATGATAGGCCATAATCAAAATCATATCATATATGGTAAACATTTGGTACATCATAATACAAGATACCCATAAGCTACAATAGAGTGGGTGGCCAAACCTCACATTTAAAAAGGACACATCTCAATTCCATCTCAAGTAGGGTCTATACCCCCACTCTCACCACCACCTTTTACCTTATCTCTACAAGGCTACCTTTCATCACTAGCTATTGATTTCTCTAGCACAACTATAGATTTAGAATCTCGTGGCCTCATAGAAGGTTGTCTTGACTCACTACATCGACTTCAATGAGACCCCACTAATGAAGAGCACTTAGGTAGGTGATCACCAAGTACTCCCACTTGATCCTCTATATCTTGGATATAGGATCCATCAGAACAACATCAAGACTAATAGTCACTCAATAGTATCTAAATTCTGCCTACCTCTACCTATAGCTTGAATACATCCCTTATGGCCTATACACCTATACCTACCTACCCCTGATTCATGGTAAAAGTTACCACCTGCATTCATAGAGCATCTCACTCTACTGTCACCTTACTAACCTTCTCCTAAGAGCTTTATAGTTGTGTAGTTAGAACAACCTTCTCTTTAGAGAATACCCTCCTCCTCTACCTCTCCCTGGCTAACTAACTTTATGATATTGCAATAGTAGTATCTCACTTTATCAATTATACTTGAATAGACTAAACCTGCTCTATTAGTCAAGAATACCTAGTCTACGGATCGTCATAATCCCCATCCTTATCCTTTAGTTCATAACTACCCTCAATAGACTGACTCTACTTCCCCTTCGTCTGACAATGCAATCATTGCTCACCCTTGCCTACATCATCTCATGAGGTCTCTCTTATCGCACCTTCCTCTACTATAGCCCCTACCAACCTACCCATAGTTCCACCTACCTACTACAACCGAGTGATCCATCATGTATCGTACTCTATAGTGGTACTTGGGTCCACACTCAGATCTGCTACTGGTGGATATGCATCATCTCCCATTGGCCCAACACACAACCACTCCAACTAATACTGAGATCCCTGATGACAATAATTATAGGCTCTTTAGGAACACCTTGGTGAACCTTAAACTATCGAGTAACATGAGAGTACTAGAAATAATCATGTTCTATTCCATGTCATCCAATCAACTACCATCTATACCTCACATGCCCTAGTTATTTTGTTACCTTTATCTAAGGTGGGTAATCTTTGTATTGCTACCATATCACCTAATCTAGTCTAAGTCTCTCAAAAGACTTTGTGTAGTGAGTGATCCTATCTAAATGAGGGAAAATTTGATCCTACTCATATTGTTACCACCATGCTGCATAACTGATCTCATGATCCACTATCTATGCTTTTGATGCTCATGGAAGCCTATCTAATTTTTCCATCTTGATGTGCTCTCATCCCTAAAGATAAAAAAAGAATTTGCAATCCAATCCACACCCACCCCATTGATGGATCTCATACAACTTGTCATATAGATTTGCAAGTAGGATGATCCCACATAATATGATCAGTAGATCATCAGTACTACACTCTACCAAATTTTATGCTAGATCAAGGAGGTTCCAAGGGAACCTCGCTCCTAAAAATTTAGGTAGTAGGATGTTAGACATGAGTGACATCACCACTACATGTCTTTGAGTAAAAACCTCTACATCATACTATGCCTTAACTAGAACTCTATCGCTATCCATGTGTTATCTTATAACCTCCAATCCTCACTAAATACTCTCTAAAGCACTTTGCTCTTTTTACCAATGGAACTGGACATTATAGGGCATCCGTCAATTAAAACATGAATAATCTGGTAGACATCCTCCAATGACACCATCATCTCACTAGTCAGAAGATAAAAAGTGTTATTATATTTCAATTACTTTTATCCCATCCCAAGATGACCCCCAAACCCATAAAGAGAGACTGTATCTGCTCAAGATGACCCCAAAAATAAGACACATGCATCCTAATAACAAAAAATAATAATTTAGATACCAAAATCTAGCCATTTTTTCTCCATCCATGCTTTCTTACCATCTATTTATCCACCATCCCTATTTCCCACCATTTTTTACCATTATTCATATTAATTTATATATGTTTTTTATATATATTTAGATATTATATTTTATATTATATTTAAAATATATTTTTAATAAATATATATTTATAAAGTAAATTATTCCTAGTCATTTGATCTCATCTAATATCATCTATCCTTTTACCTTAATCCATGCCACATCCTAGATTTATTGTCCACCCTTAGATATGCTTTAATCTTAACCAAACAATTAGTGTCATTGAAACCCTAAAGTATGCCCTAAGTTGGACTATTTTTTGGAGTCATTTTAGGACTTGATGCCCTAGAATTTCTCTATAATCCTATTTAGATAAAAAGTTACCTAAGTTCTTTAAGTGCCTTAGAGTTCAAACTGAGCCTTTAGTGCCCTAACCCTACATTTGCCCTAATCCATCTACCATTCTTCCTTCACCTTGCTCACTATAATCACTATCGCATCCCTCGCCCTCATCAAATTTTCTTTTATAGATATGATCTAACCTCTTGAATGCTCTAATACACTTTGTAGAACTTCTAAGCACCCTGCTGCTCTCCGTAGACCTCTCGAGTGCCTTTTTGCTCTCTTTTGACCTCCCAAGCACCCTATTGCTCTCCACTGATCTCTTGAGAGTCTTGTTGTGCTCCGTAGACGTCCTGAGTACCCTACTGTGCTCTAGAATAACCCACTAGTATTTTAGATCCCTATTATGATGTTGAATGAGATATCCGGGTGTTGTTAGGGTATGCCCTCGCCATCGACCTGCAATAGATCTATCCATCAGAAAATAATAAGCAAGAGCAATGGAGATCCATTTATATTATTATATTTCATGTTGTCTTATCCTATTCACATTTCCATTGCTATAACTAGGGTTCTTAAGTTATTATTTTTGAGGTCTCACACTATGGAGCCCTTATTTTTTTATTGATTCTTTGGTTTCTTTGTGTGTAGGCTTTGACAATACATTAGAAGTGTTGGACAGCTGCTTAAGTTGGAGTGGCCCGATATCAAATACATTGAAGCTTACTCAACCTTCTTAGGAGCAAATATGCAGTTGAAGACAACATTGATTATTTGTGGCTAGAGTTTTGGAGAACCCTAGCAAAGTGTGTAATATTGTATCAAGGGATTCTTGGATCCACTATTGTAATAATGAAGATTCTAGGCTCCCCCATTTTTATCAATATAAATTCTATTTTTTTGTGCAATATTTGATTCACTTGAATTCTATTTTATTTAGCATTATTTGGTGTCACTTTTTTAGCTCTACAAATGGCAATCATGGTGGGACCTCCTAAGAGTTTCATATTTTAATTTATCTTGCCATATAACTTAATTTTTGTTGTCTTAGTTTACAGATCTGCAGAAGCACAAATCAAGTATTCTTCACCTATTAAGGTTTTTGAAGACTTGCCAAAATTTGCAAGAAGTGCGTGAACGCTCTGTGGCACTCGAGTATCATCCAAAAACACCCAAAATTGTTCCAAAAATACCAAAAAATATTCTAGAGGCACCCCGGGGGCATCTCACTAGAACTCAGGTGTGTTTTATAGTAATTTGGAGCAGATACGTAGGTTGTTCGGTAAGTCTACTATCCAAAATTCAATTTTACGGTTTTACGTATTTTGGGTTCTTTAATGTTTTTTTAAGATTTTAGGCATAAAATAAATAATCACTAAGTAATATGGAAAATAATTCATATTAGTTTACATTTTAGATTTTCATAGATATAAAGTGTTCCATTTTGATTACATTTGAATTGATAATTTGCATAAATTAGAGCTACATTTTAGGGTTAGAAGTATCTTCTTTTATCTATCTAAGTAGGAACATTATTAGGGTGCCAAGATTATTTCTATCATTGGGTGATTCTAGGCAGAGAGATGGAAAAACCTTTTGACTATTTTGATAGGGGGTCTTAAGCGATGTACTTCACACCCTTTAGATAAATTGGCATTCTCTTGTTGGTTATTGACTTAGATTTATGAAATTAGTTGCTTCTAACATTGTTTTTCCACATTAGTAAATTAAAACCTTAAAATAAACAATTCCCATACCACACGTTTCACTCAAAAAATAGTGGTTGGATTTCATCACCAACCATTGCTTGATATTTGGTGATGGTGGTATTCATCTCCATCCACCAATCGCTACCCTTAGAAATCCTAGGTCACCCTCGAGCAAACTTACTAGATTTCATCACCAGCAAGAATTTCACTGCCTCAACTTCGCCATAGTTTTTACCTTTATTTGATTAATTCAAATTAGTACATTTGAAACACACAATATTGAAACCTAAAGAAATAAACTCACATTAAAAGGAGATAACCAATGAATAAGTTAAGACACATGTGTTAAAAAAACTTTGCATTGGTTGTTTTGTTTTTATTGTGAAATTTAAATAGGGTGTTTTAGTTTATTGTATAATTTGTATTTTTATTTATTTACTTTACAGTCCTAACATGAAAATAAAAACAACCATTAAATCAAGATAATAAAATTGAATCTTCATCCACCTTTCCCACCACTTTTTTGGTAGATTCCCTAAATGTGACATAGGTAGATCTATTTGTAGTTCCCTCACATTCCTTGCCATCCACAACCTTTCATATGGCCATACCCCAAGAGGATTCAACCTCCCCTACCATTGAAAATCACATTACCCATATATACATGGCAAGGGTAGAAGCTCTCATGAAGTCTTCTAACTATACTTTAGATTTCATTCCCAATTCACCTAGACAAAATTCTACTTTACAAAAAGAGATTGTTTATTCCCAAACCCCATCCACATTCACCCAGGTGTATACTAATCCTCTTTTTGAGGCATCAATTGCACCTTCCTCCTATATGTCCATTCCCTAACCCTCATGTGTTCCTAGAACCTCATACACTTCCACTTACACCAGCCTCTTGTATGAAGCACATGTAAATGTTGCTTCACAATTTTTAGCCTCACTAGTTGCTATACCTAGTGTAACTTGTACCCAAGCCACATCTTCCATACCATATACCTCCATAACCTTAAGGTATAATAGATATATTAGAAAGGCATGGGAACACATGAAAAAATTGCTTAGACAACATCAAAATACTCAATAACAAGTACAACTGAACCCTAAACCTTTACATAACTCTACTTAGACTATCCTTATTAACCAAGGTCCATCATGGGTACCATAATATTATGTTTTTTCCATCCCTATTTCCCCACCAAGCCATATCATAGCCTATCCTATTCCCATTGGCTAGCCTAGCCATAACCCTCATCTATCAATCTCATTCCATAGTTCCCCATATTTTCATCAACAATCTCTCATTCATCAATTTCTATAAAAATCACCTAGCCATCATTACCAATCCCATCATCACTTATTCACTCCACAACATGTCTTCACTCCACCACAAAATCATCATGTAATTCAGGGCTTCCACATTCCTAAGGAAGACCCTCAAATTAAGGCCATGTAAAAATAGATAGATCAATTGATTCAATATACTTCTAGTTTTTCAAATTGAAAACCAACCTTATTCCAATTGATCAATCAACCAATTCATCCTTCGATACCATCACTTCCATATTCGATATATTTCATGGTACCTAAGTTTGATAAATTTAATGGAACTAAGGATCCTAAAGAACATGTGAGCACTTTTGTACATGCATGCTTTAGAATTCAAAATGACAATGCTCTCATGCTTCAAAATTTTCCTCAAACAGTAGGAGGGGATGCCATAGAATGGTATAATCAATTTCCAAGCCATGGTATTTATACTTTTGAAAAATTAATTGATCAATTGTTTTATTTTTTTTATCTTAAATATAAAAAATAAGATCTCATTATATGATGTCTATGCTTTAATACAACATGATGATGAATCTATCTATAATTTTGGAAACCGTAGGAGGGTTGTCATTCCTAAACTACCATTCACCCTAACAATGGATGAGCTAATTAAGTTATTAACCAAGAGTTGCATAAAAACTATTTCTTGGATGCTTCAACTACGAACTTATCAATCATTTGAAGAAGCTTTAGCTCAGGCTAGTGTCATTGAGTAGATCAAAATCCAAGAAGGCATACTTAAACCTAAAATAAATAATGGTAAAATAAGGGCTAATACAAAAGAAACTATTCTGGCTAACCAAAATTAACACAGGCTACCCCAGCCAATCAACCCAGTCGATTTAATCAAGTGGTCATGAGTCAATCGATAATGGCTCAATAAAAACCCGTGCAACAAACACCACAACAAATTACTTATCATGTGGTACCCTCAACAACACAATCCATGTAGAACATAGTGCCATATGTGGAAAATCATCCTCGATGATAGTATGTCTGACAAAATCACCAATATACCCCCTTAGCCGAGTCATATGCTTCCCTTTTCTAAAGGTTATATGATACAAACAAACTTGCTTTACCCAAAATCAGACCCAATGATCCCACCAAATATAGTAAACACTATCAAGAACATCTATTTTTCCTTATCATATGAAAAATAGGTATGACATTAACAATTGTCATGTATTTAAAGATATAGTGCAAGACCTCATTGAATTGGGGGTGATCAAGCTTGATAATCTCCTTGCTCAAAAAAATCAAAATCTTGGTATATTTCAAACACCACTTCCTCATCATGAGGAGGTACAACCAAATGTATGAGGGGCTAACACCAAAAATACTCCTAATAAGGTCAATCACATACAACAATGCCAATGGTTTATAGGGGCCATTCATGTGGTCACTATAGGTCACATGAACAACCAAAAAAGGCAACCACATCAATAAAGTGTGTCACAACCTTCTACATCGCCACCCATCCAAGTTTTTCTCAATCCTTCATCACCCATCCATATCCCTAGTCAATCAAATCCTTAAAATCTACCTGTCAATCATCCACCTCAACTAGTCATCTCATTGAGTATCTAGTTAACTACAAGTCTAAAAATAGCTTCTACCAAATTGCCAATTTTCGAGTTAATCCAACAATATTTCCCACATCATAATGCATTAATGAACATATTGAAATCCTTTGAACTACAATCACAAGATCCTAATGCCTTCAAAAAAATTATGGGGAGCATCCAAACATACATGGAGCCTTCAATAAAATTCTATGACTTTGAGGTTAAGCCAATCTAATCAGAATAAATAGACCCTCCATTGCATATCATGGCTCTAATTGAAAATAATCCTTTCAAAAGAGTACTAATTGACATCGGTTCCTCTATAAACATCATCACCACATTCGTTCTTCATAATTTGAATCTTCCTCCTTCTCATATCACCAAGTCATCATTCATCCTCAAAGAATTCAATGATGCTTTGTGTTTCACATTTAGCACTATTATTTTACCCATTGAAGTAGGGATCAAAATATTGCACACCATGTTTCACATCTTGGAAGGATCCATGGCATACAATGTACTCCTTGGAATACCTTGGATGAGAGAAATGAGATGTGTCTCTTCAATTCTACATCTATTTGAAATATGTTAATGAGGTACAAGTACATTGCATATCAATAGGCATTGAGTCGTTAAGTATTGAAATTTCATTTCAAATCCTTATGAGTCCATGCTTCCTTCCACCCACATTTTTCTTTCACCATCGTCTAATTCATCCATCACTTCAACAATCTCTTCATCAAAGGATCCCATTCTTGAAGATCTTCCTATCACCAATCATCATCAAGATTCTAACCTTCCCCCATCATCTTCACCATTGACTATATTCACATATGGTCACATTCATTCCACATCAATAACATCATTGACATCCTCATCATCATCATTTATTCAGTAACCTTCCCAAACCAATCCATCACCATCACCTAATGTTTCACAAGTCAAATTGATGGATTTTGAGGTATCTCCATCTTCACCATTTCTCGATCCATCATCTGACCATGATACTCCCATATCCTCTCAAGTCGAAGTCCACCTCACCAATCCTAGTATTGGTGAATATATGGTCTAATACATCACCATCACACCCCTCACCATTCCTAATACTAAGGATTTTGATCAGCCATGTGACCCACCTTTGGCCATAGGAGCAATATATAACATTGGTTCAGATCCAAATAGCATAAATTTTGTATACGAGGGAATTGATCCGTCATCAAGTCTAGCTCCCATAGAGAAACCCAAAGAACCAGAACTTGCCAATATTCCAAACATTATGGGATTTCCATCTTGATATTTCCATATAGTCAATTGGCAAGGTCATGGCCTAGGATTTGATGAACAGAGAGTGTGTCAACCTATTTATGTTCCATATAAAGAGGTGCACCACCATCCAGTTCTAGGTTACCATCCACTTTCCATCGCATTTTCTCTTGAACAATATTTCCAAAGGCTTAATCCCAATTCAGGAGAAGAAGCCATCCATCCTCATAATTTTTATGATGAAATATATGAAGAATTCAAGCTTATTTCAATAATTTTAGATGAATCTAAAGAATAATTGGAGCCCATCATTCCCCATAATGAATAAGATGAGTCTTATATCAACATGTTCCCCATCCATGAATCCATATTTCACTTTCATCTTCCACAAGAGAGATCCACCACTATCAGTGAATCACCACCTCCATTCCATTAAGCCATTTTATAAGCCAATATGTAATATATGTACATAACACAAAATAAATAGTGGTTTTCACCACTACCAAAAAAAAGCAAAAAAAAAAATCAATCAAAAATCAACAAAAACATTTTTTTATTTGCATATGTACATGTCATTTAGACAAATGCATTTATTTGTGTTGCTTTTTTTTGTTCAAGATAACCAATCCCCTAGCACCAATTCTTAGGTTCCATCTATTCCATCCAACCTCATAAGTCAACATGAATCCTGTTTATTTATTTACCCCACTCCATAATCCAAACGATTTGGCTAAGCCAATTCTAATTGACATAAGCCTTATCAATATGGATTGGATTTCCTCCCCTCCATCCTTTACCAAATTTGTTTTATCCAAGGAATTGTTAAGGGCTTACACCAGCTACATTTCTCCATCCCCTCCACCTTTGCCTTCACCTTCACCTTTGGATTTCAAGGTTTTTTAGGCAAAAATAGATGAGGATAAGCCATAAGAGTTTGATTATATCTTAGATTCCATTAATTTTATCCCTACACCCCGTCATATTGAGGAAGGTTCCCACATATCCATTGAATATACTATCGATGTGGACCTTAGTTTAGACAAGATAATCCCCAAATTTTCAATCTTGGCAAAATTTTATCACCCGATGAACAAGAGCAATTTATTGCTCTCCTCAAGAGGAAGAAGGACATATTTGCATGGTCCTATAAGGATATGCCTGGTCTTGACCCTATTTTGGTTGTCCACAATCTCACCTTACAACCTGATGCTAAGTCGATCAAATAAAAACTTAGGAGAATGCATCCTACCATGGCCCTCTTGGTAAAAATAGAGCTTCAAAAACTCTTATACATGAAATTCATAGTTCCTATCGACTATCTTGAGTGGCTTTCAAACATGGTACCCATTCGCAAGCCTAACGGGGCAATACGTGTTTGCACTAACTTTCAAGATCTTAACAAAGTGTGTCCTAAGGATGACTTCCCTCTCCTAGACATTGATACTCTTGTCGATACCTACGCTGACCATGAAATGCTTTCACTAATGGATGATTTCTCAGGATACAACCAAATTTGAATAAATCTTGATGACCAATATAAAACAACATTCACTACATCTTGAGGAACTTTTTGTTACAAAGTGATGCCCTTTGGCCTCAAAAATGTAGGTTCTACTTATAAACGTGCCATGATATACATTTTCCATGGCTACATGCATAAGATTATTGAAGAATATGTGACTGATCTCTTGGCTAAATCTAAAACTCGACAACAACATATTGATGTATTGGAGAAATTTTTTGACCGACTTCTAGACTATAATGTAAGGTTGAATCCTAAGAAATGTGTCTTTGGTGCTACCTTAGGCAAACTTCTAGGATTCATTACCTCCAAAAGAGGTATTGAGGTGGACCATAACAAGGTCAAGGCCATCATGGAGATGCCTCCTCCAACTAACTTAAATGAATTGCATAGTTTACAAGGATATATCCAATCAATCTATTATTTTATTGCGCAACTTTCTAAAAAATATAGGTCATTCAATCACCTACTACAAAAGCGGGTGCTATTCTCTTGGATAGATGAATGTCAAAAATATTTTGATGACATTAAGAAATACCTAGCTTCTTTGCCAATTTTAGCTCTTCCTCGTTTAGGGGTCCCATTTTATCTCTATATCTTAGCAACATATTTTGCATTAGGGACAATGCTTATAAAAAATAATTAACAAACTCGAGAATAAGCTATCTATTACATTAGTCGAACATCAGGAAGCTATAAAACTTGATACACTTATGTAGAGAAATTATTCTTAGTAGTGGTTTTTGCCACTAAGAAACTTCGACATTACATGCTTAGCCACACAACTTATATCATAGCTATAGAAAATCCTCTACGTTATATGATGTCTTACACTTCCAACAACACTCGCATTGCTAAATGGATAATGCTTCTTACTGAATTCAACTTGGAATTTATTAGTAAAAAATACATTAAATAACAAGTAATAGCCAATCAACTTGCGAAAGCTCCACTACCTAGTGATCATCCTTTGATTATTGAGCTCCCATATGATTTAGTATTTGTTGTCACTAAAAAAGAAGAAGATGTCATTCCAAAGGAAGACATCGATATCACACTATTCTTTGATGGCTCTAAGTGTGCAAAAGGTCAAGGTGTTGGAGTCGTATTCCATACACCATAGGGGGTACCTATCCCCTTGTCATTCAAACTTGACTTCTAATGCACGAACAACACTACAACGTATGAAGCCTTAATCATAGGTCTTCAATTAGCTATATCTATGACCATTAAGTGTATTCAAATATTTTGTGATTCTCAACTTGTCATCAAGCAAATCAATTAAGAATGCCAATGCAAAGAACCTACCATTAAGCTTTATCAAAAAGTAGCAATAAAGTTGCTCTCTATGTTTTATTGGTATGAAATCAATAGTTTGCCATGTTCGATTAATAGATTTGCAAATGTGATAGCCTCCCTTGGATAATTTATTCCGAAAGACTCCTTTGGATAGGTACGACCCTCATAATTTCAACAGTCTCTAAATTTGCAATTGCTCATGTTGAATCAAAAGATGATAAGGATGTTTGCTTTATCTAATCGAAACTATGTGAACCTTGGTCAAGCTAAATAGTAGCATTTCTCAAGTTTGGAACACTCCCATATAACATGTCTCAAACTGCAAAATGCACTTTCAAGAAAAAGGTAGATTATTTTGTTCTCTTGGGGGATATGTTATATAAACACGGTTATGATGAAGTCCTCTTTTGTTGTCTTGAGTCTAGTGAGGCACAAAGAGCCATTGCAAAATCTCAAGATGGTACTTGTTGTGGTCATTTTAGTGGAATGACCATTGCAAAGCGTATTCTATGCATGGGTTATTATTTTCCCACAATAGAAGGTGAGTATTGCACTTATGTTAAACATTGCAAGAAGTGTCAAGAACATGTTAATTTAACTTATGTACCATCACAAGCCTTATAGTCTATTTAAAGCCTTTGGCCCTTCTCATAATGGGGTCTAGATCTAATTTGAAAAATCTCACCTCCTTCCTTAGGATAACATACATTCATCATCACAGCCACTGAATACTTCACAAAGTAGGTTGAGGTAATTCCTCTAACTAGTACAAAAAAGTAGGTTAATGCTTTAGAGCATTTATGAGTTTATCAAGACCGCCTCAAACATACTTACAATACCAAATTTAATCTACATGAATTCAAAGTAGAATATATTGTCCTTAAAGAGAACCAGCAAAACACCAATGCATTACTACATCTTTGTGATAAATTCATGGCTAATTGGTTAGGTCCATACATTGTAACACAAAAAGTGGGTAATGATACTTATAGGTTTACCATTCTAGAGGGAGAGGAATAACCCAAACCACTTAATGTTATAGACTTGAGAGCATTCAATGCATGATTTGATTTCTATATGTATAAATACATGGCTAATATACAAAAACATTTGCATACACTTAATTCATAACATTGCATTTCACTTGCATATACATTCCAAAAACAATACATTCACCCACATTTCATATTGCATTTCACAAAATTACATGTCATACATTGCATTTACATCCATATTTTTCACATTTTATATAGGGATTATTTATTAATTTCAATGTCTTAATTGGTCCAACAAAAATCATGTTGCCTTCATCAGGGGCACCTTCACAATGTCATCCACACAATTTCACCAAGTCAAATTACCATTCGCACAAACCATACATCCAAAAATCCTAGGTATTTTTGGTCACTCACCCACTCTTAGTGTTTTAAGAAACCTCAAAAATACATGTCGAGTTCTTTTTAGGACCATTACACATACACACTAATAAAATCTTGAGTTTTGGAAATTGACTCCAAAACATTATTGAACCAAACATAATTTTCACATCTTAAAAACATCTTGTGTTAAAGAGGGATAACACCATACTTGGTATGAACCTCGAAGTGAAAAGGATCATCCTTGCTAGTCCCATAATGCAACATAGTCCATAAAAATAGTGGTTCTCACCACTATCACAATTCCAAAAATAAAATAAAAAATTTAAGGAAAAAATCCTAACAAAAAACTCTAAATATTTTACATCACACACCACTGATGAATTGGTTCGTAAGGATCATACTACATTTCTAGTGAAATGGTTAGGTAGTCATCCCAAAAACTTAAGAGATAAAAAAAAAATTCATGGACTATGGAGTTAGACTCCATCGGAGCTATAGACGCTTGATTTGTAGTGGAGTACGCTTATGCATGGTGACACGTATCTTTCAAAGAGACCTCTAACCGCTCATATGGCCAAGCTAGATTATTGCTTTCATCCATAACAAGTTTTATCCAATTTATTCAAGATGAGTTAATAAAATCACTTGCACACACACTAATTCTTGATTACCTCAAGTCATGACCATGCTCTTGATTCAGTAAATGAATCCAGTGAACACACATTTAGTCCTAAAAGGATTAGACAGTTTTAGTGAGTTTTTTTTATAACACTAGTATGTTTGAATCTTTACAAAGTAGTCATTATTCCATATCAACATCCATATATTCTTCCATGTCAACATCCATATTTTCTTCCATATCAAATTCCATATCTTCTTCCATATCAACATCCATATCTTCTTTCGTGTCAACATCCATGTCATGTAAAAAGCCATTCAAACAACAATGCTAAAAGTTTTCAAACAAATATCTAAACTGTAAATGATCAGTAGCGCATTCAATATTGCATTAATCATCCATACATACCATCTTGCATTAATCATCTATACATGTTACCTTGCATTAAACATCCATAACATATCATATGCATTAATCATCTATATAAACATGCATTACATAAAAGTATTCCACAAAAAACATTTACACAAACACATATAACACAAAAGGTAAAATCCATGTATATATATATATATAGAATTGCATGTACAATGAATGCCCAAAGGGTACATACAATAGATAACTGAGGCTCATATATAAAAAGTGCATCTAAGAACTAGCTAATGCCTATGAGAGGACCCATGTGATATAGTAGGAGCCCTAGATCTATAACTCTGCCTAGACTCAACTGTTCTAGACGGCTCAACCGTAGAGGAATATGGAGGATCTGGAAAGTCCTATTCACATCCCATATTTTAGCCAAATTTTAAATATACTCATCATTCGCCCTCACCACATCTATCTGCACCGCATCCTCCAGCTCCATCGCCCTCAAAAAAATCAATTTACCTATGACAATAATTTCCTCATTCTAGGAACAAGAGGAGAAAATTGATGTCAGGGCTCCAAAATCCACAACTACATCAATAAAAACATTTCATGAGCATTAATTTAAAAAAAAAACAATAAAATTTGCATAACATAAACAAGTCTTCAACATCGTTACCTTGGTAAATCTTGCCTTTGCACTAGCCGCTACACTTGTCTCCACTACCATAACTTCTATGCCAAAATTCCACTAGCTCACTTCACTCCACTCCTCAGAAACAACTTCTCAAACTTGAAAACTCACAAATGAGCTTCATTTTTCCATATGTAAGTTATTTATAGCAATTTCAGGTGCACTAAAGCACCCTAGGTGTTTCAGACATGCTAAAATGTGCATGGGTGTTTTTAGATATTCTAAAGCACACACGGGCATTTTCTAGCACACGAAAGAGCACCAGGGTGTTTTATGGACCTTAGAAGCGCATATAGGCATTTGATGCATAAATAAAGAAAAGATAAAATCAATCAAATTGGTAGCTTACCTTCTCCAAATGTCACCCATACATCAATTCTATCATAAAATCAAGTTTTATGAAAACAGAAATCAGTTTGAACACTTAATGTTCATTTGCAACCAAAATTCATAAGAATACACTTTCCAATTTCAAACTGGTCCACATTTTTACAAAATGACCATTCCCATAATTCACATCATAATTTCTATCATCCCATCAATTTATGTAATAATCTAAGTTGATTTGGCATATTAACTTGAATTTTGTGTCCAAAAGACATAAAATTAACCAAATATGCTATCCAATTCGCCATTCAGTTCTATTCTTCACAAATCATCACATTTCCTCATTAAAGCTTCAAATTTTACCAATATCATACTCCATCATCCATTTCTTTCCACATAAGCTAAATTTCAAGTGAATATTGTATATAGTGGTTTGTTCTATATACTTGGTGATTGCAACGATTTGCATCCATGTAATTTGATAAGATGAATGAATCACCATAAGAACACTTGATCATAATTATCATTCCATATATCCTAGTTCAAAAGCACAATCAGATTTGGTTCCTCATATTTCAAGTGAAAATCTAACAATATTAATCTTTCTAAATAGCTATCATTGATGGCCTAGTTCATGGGGCTTAAAACATGGATAAAATTACATTGTATCATTTCACATTTCCTTGATAGTCAACATGGTGACTGGCTTTAGCTAGGGTTATTGGTTCTGATCCTAGGAATTATCTGACAGTCACTAGTTGGCCCTCCAAAGTTGACTACTTTATTTTTTGCATCTTCGTCTTCCATATCAATGAGACCATACGACCAAATTTATTCAACATCACACCCCAAATTTTGGGCAACTAAATTTGATTCTAATTTTTTCACAAAGGGATACATCTTAGATGATCTTAAAATCTACATTTGGCACAAAACCCTTCATCTATTGGGGTAAAAATAGACGCAATCATCAACCATATTTCTCCCAAAACCCTTCATCTATTGGGGCAAAAATATATGCAATCATCATCCACATTTTCCCCAAACCCTTCATCTATTGGGGAAAAAATAGACACAATAATAAACCACATTTGTTCCAAAACCCTTCATTTGTTGGGGCAAAAATAGATGCAATCCTCATCCACATTTCTCCAAACCCCCTTCAACCGTTGGGGTCAAAAATGGTCGTACATTCCATCATTCTCATTTTCTTCTTTGCACAACATTTATTCTTCAATTCATTATTTTTTGGCACATTAGCTTCATCCACAACTCATTCACAAATTGAGGGGTAATCTACACAACAACTCCAAAATTCTCTACTCTTTTACCTTTAATTTTATCTCCACATTTCAACAAGAGAGATAAGTTGCTTCTATGCCTATCCCGATCAAGTGTCTCATATTTTTACACCATATTATGTTTCACGCAATATTGTACAAAAAGGAGCATCTGTAGACACCAAAATCTAGCTACTTGTCCTCCATCCATGCTTTCCTACCATCTACTTATCCACCATACATATTTCCCACCATTTTCAACCATTATTCATATTTATTTATTTTATATATATTTAAATATAATATTTTATATTATATTTTAAATATAATTTTAATAAATATATATTTTTAAAGTGAATTATTCCTAGTTGTTCTATATCATCTAATCTCATTCGTCCATTTACCTTAATCCATGCCACATCCTAGATTGATTGTCCACCCTTAGATATGTTGTAATCTCAACTGCACGATTAGTGTCGTTGAAATCATAAAGTATGCCCTAAGTTGAACTATTAATAGGAGTTATTTTAAGACTCAACCCCCAAGAAGTTCTCTAGAATCTTAATTAGCTATAAAATAACCTAAGTTTTCTAAGTACCTTAGAGTTCCAACTAAGCCTTTGGTGCCCTAACCCTACATTTGGCCTAATCCATCTACCATTCCTCCTTCACCTTGCTCACCGTTGTCACTGCCGCATTGCTTGCCCTCATCAAATCTGCTTTAACAAATTTGATCTGACCTCTTGAGTGCCTTGCTACACTCTACAAAACTCTTGAGTGCTTTGCTACTCTCCATAGACCTCCCAAGCACCTTTTTTGCTCTCCACAGACATCTTGAGTGCCCTGCTATGCTCTATAATAACCCGCTAGAATTTGAGAGCCCTATTTTGATGTTGAGCAAGATCTTTGGTTTTTTCTAGGACATGCCCTCACCATAAACCTATGATAGATCCATCCATCAACAAACAGTAAGCAAGAGCAAGGCAAATTTGTTTATGTTATTATATTTCATGTTGTCTTATCTTGTTCACATTTCCATTGCTATAACTAGGATTTTTAAATTATGATTTCCAAAGGCTCACACTATGGAGCCCTCATTTGTTATTACTAATTATTTGATTTCTTTGTGTTCAGGCTTTGACAATACATCAAAAACATTGGACAATTGCTTAAGCTGGAGTGGCCCGATATTAGATACGCAGAAGCCCACTCAACCTTGTTGGGAGCAAATACACAGTTGAAGACATCACTGATTATTTTATGGCTAGGATTTTGAAGAACCCTAGAAAATTTTGTAATATTGTATCAAGGGATTCTTGGATTCAATATTGTAATAATGGAGTTTCTAGGCTCCCCCATTTTATCAATATAAATTCCATTTTGTTGTGAAATATTTGATTTACTTCAATTTTGTTTTATTTAGCATTGTTTGGTGTCACATTTTTATCTCTACAAACAAAACAAAAAAAAATACACAAAAGCAACATGAAATAATCTACACTAGATCCTACATCTAAAATGAGATTCATTGCCTTAATTTCTAAGCGAGGTCCAATTTCCACATTAATTAGTGAGGTTCATTTTAAATTGCAAAATAATTAAGGAAAGAATAAAGTGTCTACCTTTCTTGCTTTGCCTCCACTGCTCGTTGAAGTATCAGGTTGGTCCATGGTAGAAATTGGTAGAAAATATATCAGTGCTTCACTTCATAAATTTCTCTCCTCCTCACCTCCCTTTTTATCCAATTGTAGCAGTGAAAATGACATCAAAAATCTAGAAATTTTTCTTTTCTACTTTCAAATTTTTGCAATTGTCTTTGGATCAAATGGTCGCATTTAGTGTGACTGTCCTACCACGAGACAACCCTAAAATTTCAAAAAATTGTAAAAAAATAAAATAAACTTCAAAACCTTTTTCAATTTATTCTTGTATCTAGTGATTTATCCTACACACATGGTGGTTGTAGCGACTAATTATCCATGCAATCCGATCGGATGGATAGATTACCATAAGGCCACTTGAACAAAAACAATTCCTATAATGGTATAAATTAAAGTTGTAATGGAATATTCCTCCTTCCACTTTCCCAAAAGTCCTACAAAACCTAAAACAAGACATCTTGGTCAAGCAACTTGTCGCTTTCATTTATTTCCATCTCCTCTATCGACTCGTCACTTGAGGGGGCAGTCATACATCACAAAATTCATAATAAAATCAATAACCAAACCCTCAACCAATGCAAATGGCATTCATTCAAGAAGCATTATCAAAAACTAGCATACACTTTCCTATTTGCTAGGGAAAAAGCAAAAATTTCAACAAGCACTTGGTATGTCTGAAACCCAACCAGTAGAATTGCTTACCTGGAATGTAAGAGTGCCAAGATCAGGTACGCCTAAAGTTGTTTGATGTATAAAATCTACCATCAATTAAAAATTTTACCTAAAATAAAGTCCATCAAAGTATTGGAAGCAATGATTAAAAAATGTATGCTCTTTCCATGATTGGGATATCTAACATTGATCAGATCAATGAACACCATTAACCCTCAAATTGACTTTAAGTAATCTTTTTTTGCTCTATGCTATTATTTCACACAATACATCCAAAAGGGGTATATTTAGACACCTAAAACATGTCATGTTGAGGATACTACCTATATGGATCCTTTTTAGGCCATATGATCCACTTTGGGCAACCCTAGGACTTAACAGTGGTTTTCACCACTCAAACAAGGAGTAATTTCCCTTTGCATCTGTGATCATCCAACTAAGGGATGGCCTCCAAAGACCATGCTACCATGAGATAGCCTCCAACCAAGGTCATCTCACCCTAATATGGTCACAGCAGAAGCAAAATCAAGAATCTTGTGCAATGAAAAAATGATTACACCTACTATTTAAGCATAATGGTTTCTTAAATTTAACTATTTCTTTGATTCCCATGCAAGCTTGGACTCCCTTAGGTAAGTCTATAATGAAATGTAGCCTTCACATAGAGAGGATAATTTTTATGCAATAAAGTTCTATCGGATTGAGAATCAAGGAGTCTTCCTTTTCAAGCAACGAAGTGCTGCTCAATTTCTACCATGAACCTTCCAACCCTAATTTACATTACTTTCTCTATAGAAAATATGCCAATGGATCATTTTAATGGTTGAAGATTTCATTCATGCTCTTTGTGCAACCAAGAGTCCTTGATTCAATGTTGAATTTTGCTCCTCAATTTTTTCCCCATGAACACACCAATTCATCGACCAATCCATAGATCAAACCTTGGCATCACCTCACATTGATCATAAAAAAAATCCCTTGCAGATTAGTGGCCATATCTCTCAAATATGGCCCGCAAGCACAACCACCTCGTATTGATATGGCCCATAGGTATGACCATCCTACAAAGATAAAGCCTATTAGGTAGAGATTTATTTCCTATTTTCTTTCTTTGATTAAGTTTAGCAACATTTTTAATTACTATTTTAGCATAGATTAGCTTTCTTTTCATGCATGTATTCATCCTATTTCAAATTATTTATCATTTTTTGTATCATTAATAAGGGTGTTATATTGAAAGGCTTTACATATGCTTTTAATACTTTTTTATATTCTTATGTGCATATTAAAGGTACCTACAAGAAAATAATTGCAAAAATATTCACACATTCATTGCGACAGTCTTGAAAACCTATCCTAATAAGTTTGTATATGATAAAAAATCATGTGTATTACATCTAAATTGTCTCAATTGTAACTCATTATATCAATATTTGTAGTGGTCATTTAGAGGGGATCTTCTTTGTAACATTCTTGAAAAAGAAAACAAGATATTATTAATAAAAGGTTATCGTCCATCATTTCCTTAATTTTGTTCTTTACTTTCATGGTTACATTTTTATATGCTACAATTTTAATATTGCATTTCCTTTTCTTGGTTGTATGGTCTTTAAAAGCATTTTCAGGCTCAAAACACTTTCATATACAAAATTTATGGCCTTTAGAATCTTTCCCTAATGGACCGCTAAAAGAAAAAATTAAACTCCAAAGATGCAAACATCAATTATTTTCTAATGGACCGCTAAAATAAGAAAAAATCAAATATTTTCTACCACTTGGCAATCCATGATTTGTTGTTGTCTTTCATGAATAACATAAACATATACTAAGAGGGTAGGGTGAACAGTATAAGATAAAACCTTTTACTTTTCAATCCAAATGATAACAACAATAATAAAAAAATAGAGAACAATACAAACATCATCACACACATGAGTGACATGATTTAATGTGGTTCACCCAATGTGGGCTACTCCACAAAGAATTTTTTTCTTATAAACTTTTCTCAATGAATCTTTTGGGAATTCAATCTCTATTACAATGTTTATGGACTTCTATCCAAAGGAGACACTAATCCCCTATGATCTAATTTTTTGATATCTCTCCATAGGAGAACTCTTTCCCCTTTTCTTTGGTTTGTGGATCTCTCTCCATAGGAGAACTCTATCCCATCTTCTTTGGTTCATGGATCTCTCTCCATAAGAGAACTCTATCCCCTCTACTCTGGTTTATGGATTTCTTTCCATTGGAGAGTCCTATCCCCTATGCTCTACTCAACTCTGATCAAATCTGCTCAAAAATATACTCATAACACTATTTCAAAACTTCTCACAAGTCTACCTCTAACCTGCTCACAATCTCTGCTCAATTATGTTCTAAGACATGCTCATAATTGTTTATAACACATGCTCAAAAATATTTCTCAAAGATGCAAAAACTTATCTTCAACCCTAGCACAAGTAGTTCACAATATCTAATTCAAATATCTCAAACTCTTTTAATAATAGGAGCACTGATTATTCTCAAATTCTATCCCAAATGTTTCCAAACATTTAACAATGAAACATAAAAAAACTCACTCAAATATTTCTAAAAATGCTCATCAAACAATCATTTTCACTCCACCTTATGTTCCAAAACATTCACTCCAACAAACACTTTAAAAAAGAGATGATGTGTTCATACCTCTTAATTACTCTTGTGGAGATATGTCTTCAAAAATTTGTCTCATAAACAATTGATCTTTCTAGTGCCACTTCAATATTTAGATATCAAAATACTCTCTCAGTACATCCATATGAATTTTCTTCTCAAAAGATATTTCACCATACAAAAATTACAATAAAATATCAAACCACTTTTACACCTTATTACTCCTATTCTTTCATGCAAAATAATGCTCAACAAAACAACTAGAAATTACACACATAAAATTCATATATACACCTTATACCTCCTTCTTATGAAACCAAAACTATTGCACTTAAAATTTCAATAAGACCAAAGAAATTATCACTTCATCTCAGACATCAACCAAGCATTAGCAATATGAAATTTCACCTTTCATCCCTTTATAAAATAAAAAATCAAATCACTTTATTAACCTTAAAGCTCTCTAACTATTTCATATCACAATGATAAATTTTACTAACCCTTATAACTCCTTAACCAAGCACAGCATGCATACCTTTGTTAAAAAAATTAATTATGCCTTCAAATGCTACCACCACTGCTCGAACCTCTAACCTCGCTAGCCTCCATGTCCTAGCACAAGGTAAAATACCATGTGGGATAGCCACCCACACAAGCCCAAGGAGCATGTGCTCCTTCTTGTCCTCTACCACCGATGAAAAATGCAAAACATCAAACAAAACCTTATCACCTACCTTCGTCGTGTCTCGAACATGAGACTTATCTGCTACCATGACCTAGCACTATGGATGTTGTTGTTTGGGTACCTGACCATATGGAATAGAAATTTGGAGCTCCTTCTCCTTGTCCTTTACTTTACCTCAATTTCCAAAAACTAATGTCTTCTTCCTCTCCACCATGAATCAAACAACGGTCTTTTGGGCACACGAATTTCTCAACACATGAACACATTATTAGCCACCTTAGCATGCAAAATTTATATGCAATGGTTGGCATTAAATTTTATGTTGGTGCTCGAATTTGCAAACCTTTAGCACCAACAAAAATATTTTATTCTAATTATAATAATTTAAATCCAAGGAATTTAAATATTATAAGTTCTCTTAGGGCCTTTTCTTAGGTTAAAACTTTTGCCACCATAGTTAATCAATTTAACCTTTTTCTTTTGCAAAATTACCACCAAGGTAAATCAAATAGACCTTTTTTATGTTTCCTTTTTCAAATACCACCTTGATAAATCACCTTGACCCTTTTCTTTTTCTTTTTAAAATACCACCATGGTAAATCAACTTGACCCTTTTATTTTTCAATACCATCATGAATAAGGCTTTTATTTCTTCTTGCTCCCTCATGCCTCATGTGACCTTTGAAGAATATTCTCACAAAAATTATTATAAACTTAGGACATCAAACCTTTTGACATCAATGACAATACAACATGCTCAAATTTCTAGCATTCCACTTATATTTCACCAATTCAATCCTTTTGAACTCGTAATATGTACACTTGGTTCATTTAGATAGGTGTAAGAGTAATATAAGTATAAAAGTTTTATTTGTGGCTCTAATATAAGCCACATTGGTTTCCATGTTAAGAAAGAGAAATCCTTTATAGAATGTTAAATACAAAGAATCATAGGAACAATTTGTGTTATCTTTGATACAAATAACAACCATCTCACCATAATTCCATAGTTGCATTTGAGGAGGGAAGTCCTTCCTATTTTAATAAAAATTTCATTAATATTTAATAGCAAATCACAAGGCAAAAGTGGTATTCTTTGTCATATTTGAGCTCTAGATCTCATACCTCTAATATCATACTATTGTTCATCTATCTACAAGGATGGTTGATAAGACATTAACTAGATAGTCTATAAAGTCTTTTACCAACTTGGAGGAGTAAAAGTGAGAGACAATGCTTGGGAAAAATCCTTCTAATTACAATCATTAGAGAGTGAATTGAACATCTTTAAGAAGGGTTTGAAACCACTTGAGTGGTAGAAAATCTATAAAATATTGAGGTACTTCTTAAAATAGAATAATATCAAAATCTAAAATTGAAACATCCAAATCATACTTACCATCTCCTTCAACATCTAGTGCAACCCCATATGTCTTAGAAGGATCAAGATCATCACTCCTAGATTAAAATACTAATAATGTTGGAGAGGGTGTTGCCTCAATAGGACATAAATTATTAGGCTCTACTATAGAATATTCAGTAGAGGTTGAAGATGTAAAACAATTAAAATTATACCAATAAAAATATTTTAGAGAATTGCTAGAACAACTAGATAAACTAGAGGATCTTTCTCCAAATTAATAGGAAGATATCCCAAAGGAGCTATCAAAACAACCTCATTGAAATTCACATCTAGTCAAATAAATACCTCTCATCTATTAGTATCATAGATATGATATTCCTTGGAGGTATCCAAATACATCATAATAATGCATTTATGAATCTTGCATGTCTTTTACTCTCAAGTATGATTGGGTATATGGGTCAATTTTGTGGATCCAAATATACAAAAGTAGGACATATCAAGCTTGTTGTCTTTCTATATCTCAAGATTCATTTTCTACATAGCTAGGGTTAAACTTTGGTTAATGATGTATGTTGCATAATTGATTGCTTCATCTTTAAAATCAGTCTCCATCCCCTTAGCATGCAACATATATCAATTAGTCCCTATTGTCATCATATTATTCTGCTTTTCTACCACATTTTGCTTTTAAGTGTAATGAAATTCCATTAAAAGGTAATACAATTAAGAAACAACAAATCTAAAAACATTTTTTTCTTAACTTTCTTTATATATTTTAGCAAACTTGATCTTTTATTCAAACGAATTATCCACTAGTACCTTGAATTCCTTGAATTTTCCAAAAATTTTAACATCGGTACAAATAGTATACAACCATATGTACTAGGAGAAATCATCAATAAAAATTAAAAAAGTACCTATCCCTAAAGAGAGGTGGTGTACCCATGGGTCCACAATTATCACTACGAATGAGCTCCAAGGGTCATGTGGCATGCTTATCTGTCTCTTATTGATACTCTATTTTATATTCTTCGAATGAAAATGACTCTTTTATAATAATATATGTAATATAATACAAGCAACAACTTTAATTAATGATAGCTATGAAGGCTCTCCTCAATTAAATGATTTTTCTTCTATACAAAATCAAGTTTAAAAAAATATTTGTACCTTATTATAAGACAATGATGATTTCCAAACTAACAAATCATGTCATAACCCTCCCTTGGAAGACTTTTTATTTTTATGGATTCATATTTTGATATGCTATATTTGTGGATGAAATGATTAGCTATTTTTGTGTTATTATGCAAAACACTTATCTCTTATGAAAAAATGAAATGAGAATATTATTATTTGGATGTATGATAATTACATGCTTAGTCTTGTGAATATGCATTTAATGTGAGAATAAGGTGTAGCTAATGAATTGTATTTTTGTAGGAACAGGTTCCTTTAGGGTGGCGGAAAGGACTAACCACCAAGAAAAGGATGCTTTGAAGAAATGATGTGATGGGACTAATTATCAAAAAATTTGTGAAGGCAACATGGATGGATGCCCTATTTCATGAAGATGCATATCATAAATAGCATAAGATAAAGAAATTTCAAATTAAGTTGTGCTTGGGTTATTGCATACTAATTTGATTACGATGGAATATTATTAGGAATAAAAGCATTGTTTTATATATATTGAATATTGTTTGTTTTTATTATCTTTTTATAAAAAGGTATTCTATTTTTGTCTGAGCAGTGCATGTTTTACTTTGGAAGCTATTTGCATTAATGAAAGATAACTTGAGCTTAGTAGTGGTAAATGTTTTTATACATCAATGCTTAGCTTAGTGCTTACAAGATATCTTCTTTGGAATGGGTGTGCTATGTGATGAATAGTAGTAAGTGCATGACGGAGAACTCATTGAGAAATAAGTTGATGGAAGCATGGTATGACATTCTTGGAAGAAGGAAATGGATAGAAATGGTTTGGAAGGAGGAGGAGAGTGGTTTTTGTTGTTAGTGGAAATTTGGAGAAGGAAGGACAGGAGGAAACATTGGAACAACATCGACGTTGGTTGCTTTGCTCTCAAACTCTATGACCAGAGCTATCTACGTGAAACAAGAACACTGTATTTCTTGAGTAAAGGTTTTTCTTTCATAAGGTGCACTTATTTCCTATAATTGAACATGGTTTAAGTGTGTTCGTTTCGTGTAAGCTTAAAGTAGATAACCATTGATATCTATTATTTTTTCTTTGGTTCGGTTGCTTTTAAAAATAGAAATGTTGTGCTTGATTACGTTTATTTGTAGGCATTTGACTTATAGTTCTAGAAAATAAAATCTTGAGGATGCCCTACAATCTTCAAGGAAAACTAAATGAAATCCCTACCCTTTGTAAAGATACATGCCCTTCCATGCAGGAGGATTCTATACAATATTATCTACTTGGGACCCAATCCAAAGTGACTGTGAAGGAAAAGGCAACATTTTGAATTCAAATTATTATGTGTTGTTATTGTTTTGAGAGATACTAAGCATATCAATTTTTAGTTTCTTTGAAGCATGGATTTCAAAGTAATAAAAACAAGCTCCTATAAATTTATAAAGCATTTCTTAGGGAAACCTAACAAGGTTTTTTTTTTAAGCTTTTGAAAGGATGAAGCAATAAGATAAAGTAAATATTTCTTATCTCCTGGGCAAAAAAATCTTGGGATAATTTGAAGGAAAATTCATCCTAAAATTTGAAAGAAAAATTAGAGGTTTCAAAGAAGATTTCTACATAACCACGTGAGCCAGCTCCATACTTGTTCTAATACAAAGTTGAAATTCACAATATTTTTCAAAAATGAATAAAATCAATTCATCCACTCAAATAAAATACAAAAAGTAAAAGAGACACATACAGAGGCGCTCATAGGCACCATAAATAACCATTATGCTATTCATAGTTAGTATTCGCAATACTATATTAATTATTTTATTATTACACTCCATGATCCAATATGTGTTGAGGTGTAAGTATAGTTCATGAGACCATATCTCATTAAATATTTTTTTCAAATGAATCACATCTAATTATATGGTTTCAATATTTATGGATCAGCTCCCATTAGATTGTTCTCGTCATCTTGCTAATTTGCTTGTTGCAGATATGCCTAGTTGAGGCTATTATTTTATTTTGGTTGAATGCTCGATGGTTTTGGGGGCCTCTTTATTCTGGCCCTTGTAAGGGTTTTTGTTTTGGAATTCTCTTTTTCTTGTATGGTTTTATTGATTCAATAATTTTTTACCAACAAAAAAGATCTAGTAATAATTGCAATCATGAGATAAAAATACCATATCTTCTTGAGGCATTTTGTCATGCAATTTACATATCTTGTATATTCTTCAACATTTCTTCTATCTAATAATGACTTTAATCCAGAAGGCAACACTTGTTGGTTTTGAATTGTAAAGTGCCAATTCATTCTAAATGCCAATATAATCCATAACATATTATTGTGCCTTGTAAGCATGAGAAGGAATCCCTAGGCTAAACTTGTATATCAAAAACATTAGTTGAACCAAGAATCAAATTTAAGTCATCCTATAAAATTATCAAAGAAAATTGTACTACCAATGGGGAGAATATTAGATGTAGAAAAATTAATATTCAAAACAATAAGAAACATTATCTACAATTTCAATAGAGTTTTGTAGATAATTTATCAAAGTATTTTTTCTTGTATTATCCTTTACTATGCACATGATGTTATGTAGAAGAGGGAATTATTCCTTTAATAGAAATTTATTATAATGATGGGGTGAGATACTAAACCTCAACTCTTAATATTTATTTGAAATGAAAAAAATATTATTAAATTAAACACATGGTTATATAAGTTATACTAATTAACTTATATTGTTATAAAAAGTTTTTTTTTAAGATATGATGTACATATTAATAAATATCCAAAAAATATTTACGATAGGATTATATGTTCCTTTACATTCACTTGAATTTTGAGGAAGAACTTAGTATTTATGTGAAGTTATGTAACTTTTGACATAAAATATGTATACAAGAATTCATAACTTTTATTATAAATATGTTAAAATAATATCCAATTATTTTTTACATGCAATATTGTTATTTTTATATATATAGTTTTACAAACATTTAACCTATAAATTGTTATAAGCTAAGCTTATACCATGAAATTTTAATAAAAATAGCTTTAACTATAAACCCTTATTCCCTATGTCCTTTTTCTTCAAGATTCACATCTATCAAAGAATTTCAAACAAAAATCATAACCCACAAAGACATTTTCTACCTTTTAAGTCTCTTCAATAATTAAAACTTTTAAAAGCTACCTTTGTAGTAATGTTTTTTTTTTTTTTTTTGTAATGGTCACAAGGGGTAAACAGAGTGTGACCACGAGGGAACCATTACATAACATATCCGCAACATGTGAGGCGAGAGATTTGAACCTGGGCCTCTCAAAAACTAGAGAGGTTTAACTACCCACTTGCTCTCCAACTCCTCTACATGGGCGGATTACCTTTGTAGTAATGTTACATTGCTAAAAGCTACCCAATTATGTTAGCATAGTTTTGTCCTTAGATTCCATTAAACCACTACAAACATTTATAATAACATCTCAAATGCTATTCTATTCCTTAAATAACTTGATTCATAACATGCAAGTTTCTCATTGTCAATTTAAATAACTAAGTAATTTTTTTTTAATTAAAATATTTTAAAGGTCTAAGGTGTAGACCAATTGGTTTGATTAAACACCCTAAGGGGGTGGAGGGGTTCAAATCTCGGGCCTTGTCCCTAGTGTTTTCAATAGCGTAAAATATTTAAAATTATTGTGGTGTGGTGGTTATAGACTATACGAAGAATTGTGTGGTGGCTTTTGAAACAGAGAACACATAATACTGTGGTGGCCATATAATGCAGACAATCTGATTGCGGCTAACAATTCGAACATGTAAATTATATATATATATATATATATATATATATATATATATATTATATATATATATATATATATATTTTAAATTCAAGGCAATCAAACTTTTAAAGTCTTAATTCCAAAGATTATAGTAGGATTAAAATTTATAGACTTAACTTAAGAATTTAACGCTAGTACAATAATCAAAGTCCAAATTTATACAAATGATTATTCAAACATATTTGCATAATTAAGTATGACTTATTACATATATGAAATTTTATAATATATATTTATTAGTTTTTACATAAAATATAAAGAAAATTAAAGTGTTAATCAAATTTTACGTACAATATACTAATTTTTTTCATATAAATAAATAAATAAAATATGATGCTATTCTATATTATAAAAAAATTCATCCTAACCAAATCATATTTACTTTCTATGTTGAATCTCAATTTGAGGTATCATCTATCAAAGATTATAACTAATCCAAATAGCATCATCTATGCTATAAATATAAATATAACCTTAATACTACTGGTTGTTAAAAGACTACAACCTAACCTTGGTTATCAAATTCCTCAAACCAATCCAAATAACATCATCTATGCTATAAATATAAATAACCTTATGCTACTGGTTGTTAAAAGACTACAATTACAACCAATCAGCATCACGTTTCAAGTTTTAATGTATAAATATAATGCTAGCTTCATTCAAAAACAATATAATATGCGAATAGTGAATGAAAAACAAATGTATAAAAAAAATCAAAAGTTTTAACATTTAACAATATAATATGCGAATATTTACGACGAAAACTATTATATTAATATAACACCCATCGGACGTAATGACGTTCATGCTGCTTCTACCGGCTTCTATAGGTCACCATCATCCAGCGCAAGAGGTAACCATTTAGATTCGTATCTTATTTCCCAAGTTTCCGACCTAATATATATATGTACTTATTGCTATTTTAAAATAAATAGCCTTAAAAAAAAGATTCCACGTGATTTTACGTGAATTGACGCGACGCGAAAGGAGGAATTGACCATTGAATACGTTCCATCGACTACGTACCTGTCCCTCTGTCCCCAACCCAAATTAAATATAAAATTTAATATACACCACATGCTATAATTTAATGTACCACTTACTCGAAATCACCGGCCCGAAGGAAACGTCATGGTCCACTTGCATTAATAAACACTATGTTAATTTTAATAGAGTCACGGTAAAGACAATAACCTTAGAGTTATAAAAATAATTAGAGAGAGTCCGTGGGTTTAGGTGGATTGGTAAGTTGGGGCGTTTATCGAGAGGAGACCTAGGTTTCAATCCCACGGGCTTGTCCATGCACAGACAGTAGCCCATTTCTCTGAGTGGTGCGTCAGATTGATGACGACGGTGCAACCCCTGTGCGTCCGGTGGTCCCCATTTCACGCCGGGTTACCATGTACCAAGACGATGGAAGTCGTGGGAGCCTTCGTAGATAGTTTGAACCCTATTAGTTGTGCTGGTAATTACTAAAAATCGTGATTGTAACTATTGCTTCTATATACCAAAAAAATAAAAATAAATAATTAGAGAGGGTCAAGTTTCCAACAAACGTCATGATCCACATGCATTAATAAATGCTATCTTAATTTTAATAGAGTCACGGTAAAGACAATAACCTTAAAGTTATAAAAATAATTAGAGAGGGGCAAGTTTTTAAATCAAAAGATACCTAACCAACAAACGTTATGATCCACTTGCATTACTAAATGCTATCTTAATTTTAATAGATTCACGTTAAAAATAATAACCTTAAAGTTATAAAAATAATTAAAGAGAGAGGTATTTAGTAAGTGAAGTAATTGAAACACGACGAAAAGAAAAAAAAAAAAGGAGGAAGGAGAAGTGTCGCGATATCGCGACATGTCGCAGTTTCACAACCAAAATAAAAGAGAAAGTGTTAGAAGGCGGAGTTATCGACCGTCTTTGTTCCAAGGTGTGGGTAAATTTTTGTAAGGGTATTACTCTTTGTTGGCTTTGTGTCCTCAGTAGAGGGCTAAACAGAGTATCCATTTTGAGTTATTGTCCCGTTTTAGCGTTGTGTTATTGTTGTAATAGGTTTTGGGTCAACCTGTAAAACCCGGTTGTAATGTTTATGTCCCTTAATTACCAAAAAAAAAAAAAAGTAATTGAAACACAAGATACCATATGTCCTATTCTTTCCATTTTCTTTGTGTCCTTAGAGACCCACTCTGCAATAAGTATTCTTCGTCCTTTGGTAAAATTACAATTACTAATAGTTGAACATGAATGGAAAAGTTACAATTACTGTGATTAAAAAGGTCCAATAATGTTATTATTTTGAATTTTATCAAATAAATATATTATATATCATGGAAAAGTTACAATTAATAATAGTTGTGATTAAAAAGGTTCAATAATGTTATTATTTTTAATTCCATCAAATAAATATATTATATATCAAGTTACAATTACTAATACCCTCATTTATCAAGAAGAGACTTGGGTTTAAATCTTGGAGGTGCCAATTTGCAAAGGTATTAGTCATCAAAAAATGCATGCAATAGAAATATGTAAAGAGGTGTTTGCTCTAGGATACTCCTACAAAGACCAAGCTTTTAAAATGACAATTGATCTTCATACGTAAAAGGAAATAATAGAGAGGGAAAGAGATGAGTATCTCAAACTCCTATGTCTATGTTATTAGCTTCTTAACATCATTTTCATTAAAAGATATAGTTTTACTCAATTACTTGCTTTTCTAAAATTTGAATTTTGCAAGACACAAATTAACATAATGATTGGTTAAACTATATACTGCTTGGTTTTATTAGATATAGATATACACTTCTCAAATATTGCCTCCAACAATTTTCAATGGACATAAAAAAATACTAATATAATTTTTTATGCAATCACCACATATATTTTTCTTAATAGCATTAACAATAATTTGTGAACCCCTTTAATTGAACTATATCTCCTTCACTTTTCAATGGCAATTTTGATCCTTGTCAAAAGTGCCCTAGGTTTTCCATAATTATTAATTGATGTTCCATATGATTCCAAGTCAATAAGGATAAATTGAACTACACTGAAGTGCCCTAGCCTTTGCATAATTATTAATTGAAAATCCATATGACTAAGTCAATAAGGATAATTTTAACTTTATTTCCTTCATTTTTCAATGACAATTTTGATTCTTCTAAGAAGTGCCCTAGCCTTGGCATGATTATTAAATGATTCTAAGTCAATGAGGATAGATTGAACTATATTTTGTTCATTTTTGAATGGTAATTTTCATCCTTGTAAGAAGTGCCATAGCCTTTGCATAATTATTAATTAAATTTCCATATGATTCTAAGTTAATAAAGATATTTTTGGCTTTATTTCCTTCATTTTTCAATGGCAATTTTAATAAGAAGTGCTCTAGCATTTGCATGACTCTTAATTGAAGTTCCATATGATTCTAAGTAAATAAAGATATTTTTACTTTATTTCCTTCATTTTTCAATGGTAATTGTGATCCTTGTAAGAAGTGCTCTAGCCTTTGCATAGTTATTAATTGAAGTTCCATATTATTTTTATTATATGAAAGAAGATGTTTTGAACTAATCCCCAAACCTTTTACATATTTACAACAAGTACATCAAGAATAAGTCCAAAATCAAGCCAAACAACGAACAAAAATAAAGGAAGAATAGGGAGAGGGCCCAACAAGATGACAAAGCATAGAAATAATTGAGAAAATAGTAGGACATATATAAATAGGGCCAACCCATTTACTCTATTTCTTATTCGAATAACTCTACTTCCTCCTCTAAGTTAGTCTTCTTATTTTTAAATTACCTCATCATCTAGGTGACTTCATCAATGAACATCATAGACATTTTAATAGTTATTCTAAGAGATATGAGAAGATACTTAGTAGTCTTCATTGCATTTTTAGGAGTCTTGAGAGGATCTAAGGCCCTTTACTTTTCATATCAACAAGTTCCAGCTTGGGCCCTCGATTTCTTCCTTGGAGAGGGAGTAAAGTCCTCAAAGCTCTTCGAATAAGTAATTACATGAGTGGATTTCTCAACTGTAACTGCTTTTGACCTCAACCACTTCAAATATCTTGTTGTTTTCTCCTTGCCTTTAGTAATCCTATGGTTCTTAACTTTATTCATAGCATCCTTATCAGATTATCCCTTATCCTTAAAAGGAGAGTCTTTGTCTTCCTAAAGCATGCATTCATAAGAGGTCAAAGGATTTCTAATCTCCTTGTTCTTAAATTTCTTTGGTAATTTTTTCTTTTTCTCCATTTTTGAATAGTTTGCAAGTATACCTAAACTGATCATTTCTACCTTATCTCCTTTCATGACCACATGCTCAAATATCATCTTCATTAGGACTTGATGAAGAGGGGTGTTATATTTACCTTTCTGAACATGCATCATTTTTCTTTCAATCAATTTGAATAAGAAAGTTGACACTTTCATCATTTTTCTCTGATGCAAATGATTTAAAAATTATAGGTTGAAACTTTGCATAAATGCAAAGTTATTTTTAAGAGTAAAATCTTCCATTACGACTTAACAATGCCCTTGACACCCAACGCATCCTCACTGGTGGACCTTGGTTCTTTGGTCGTCGAAGTTTGTTTTTGCGGAGATGGGGGGAGGATTTCGACCCTGAAACTCAATCTATCAACTTCGCTCCGATTTGGATCAAACTCCCTGGGCTTCCCCCTTAGTTTTTCTATAATGATGCTCTCAAAGGCATAACCCAGCCGATTGGAGACTTAGTTGCCATCGACCCTGCTACCAGAGCAAGATCCAGAATGACCTATGCTCGTGTTTGTGTTATGGCTAATCTGGATTCGGCTCTGCCTACTTGCATTGGCATCACCGTCGAAAGTTTCAAAAGGCGCCAAGGAGTTGAGTACGAGAACAAGCCTGCCTTTTGTTTAGAATGCAACACTCAGGGTCACTTGGCTTCTCAATGCCCTTCCAGGAAAAAAGATATTCCCAGTGATTCTAGCAGGAAGAAGGATTCCCAGATTCCTAATACTCAGAAAAAGGCTCCTAGTAGGGGCCATGGTCGGTCTGTTGGACCCTCTAAATCTTCTGCTCCATCCAATGTAAGTGCTCTGCCTCCCTGCACCAATCATTTTGCTCCTCTAAATAATCTTCCTTCTAATGAGATTATTTCCAACGACCCTTCCTCAGAACCAATCATTTCATCCCCACCCACTTCGTTTCAGTCTCCCTTGTCCAAGGGTAAGGCGGCTTTAACCTCCTCGAACTCACCCTCTGACTTTGGTCCCTCTCATCTCCCTCTCCCCTTCCCACCCCTTTCCCCAACTCAAAACCGTCCCCTTACCCTTTCCCCTGAGCCTGCTGTTCCACGTCAGTCTCCTCGCTCTCCTTCCCCCCTTCGACCTGTTCCTGGGAACTCCTCCTCCTTCGCAATTCTTCAATCTTCCAGTCCCCTAAAATCTCCCATCTCCCCCCCTAAAGCTGATGTCAACAAAGAACAGAAAAGGGGTAGACCGTCCAATGCTGAAAAGCTTGCCAAAGCTGCAGAGCTTGAAGCGGCTGATGGCTCTGCGCCTATCTCCTTGGGCCCTACTTCTGAACAACCCATTCATCAAGATGTGGATGAGGGTAGACCTAAACTTACTCTGTCTCAAGGGAGAGGCAGAGGTCGCAAAGCAAATCCCAAGTCAAATCGATGAAGTTTGTCTCCTGGAATGTCAGAGGCCTCAACGGCATTGCTAAACAGAGGACTGTCAAGTCAGTGAGAAAAAACCTAAAACCAACCATCATGTTTCTTCAAGAATCCAAACTGGATGAGAACAGTAGCATCAAAGTTTGCAAGTCAATATGGGAAAATAGCAATTTTGTCTCTTGCCCCTCCTCTGGGGCCTCCGGGGGCCTCCTTTGTTTGTGGGATCCGACAACCATTGAAGGGAGAGTCCTTTCAATCTCTGACAGAACCATCAACATTTTGTTCACTAACAAAGTCACCAACCTTCAATGGATTGCCACTAATGTCTATGGTCCTAACAGTCCTGTCAATAGACGATTGCTGTGGGATAACATTACTTCAATGCGCAACAACTTTCCAGACTTCCCTTGGATGCTTTGTGGTGACTTCAATACTCCTCTTCACCTGTTTGACAAGCAAGGAGGCAATCCGATCACTAGCCGCTGCATTGAAGATTTCAACGAATTTGTCAATCTTAATGAGCTCATGGACTTACCACTCCAAGGTTCCAACTATACTTGGAGTAACAGACGGGCGGGCATTCATCATATTCAAATTCGGCTTGACAGATTTCTCTTATCCAAAGAACTCATTCCTTTTTTTGGCGATGCCAGGTTACATAGCCACCCAAAAATTGGATCTGATCACAATCCTATAATTATGGACTGTTCTCGACCCCAAAAAACTTTCAAAACCCCTTTCAGGTTTGAAAAGATGTGGCTCACTCATCCTGACTTAGGTCGATGCATCAGAAAATGGTGGCAGCAAAGCTTCTGCCCAAATCCTCTCTTGAATTTGTTCCTCAAACTCAAAGCAGTCAAACTCAAGCTGAAATGTTGGAACAGGGAGGTTTTTGGCAACCTTTTTAGCCAAAAAAAACTTCTGTTGGATGAGCTCAAAAGGGTGGAAAATCTGATTCAGGGAGGGGATCAGAGGGTTGAAACTTTCAGGGAAGAAAAATGCCTCCTTTCAAACTTGCACAATGTTTTGGCTAAGGAAGAGTCCTACTGGAGACAAAAATCCAGAAGCCTCTGGCTCAAAGAAGGAGACACCAACACGAAGTTTTTCCATGCCTCCACCTTGCGCCACAGAGGTTCAAATAAAATTTTTGAACTGACCAAGGAGGATGGTACCATTGTTTCTGATATTCTTGCCATCAGACAGGAAGTCGTGCTCCACTTCCAGGAAATCTTAGGTCCTAGTGCTGATTGCCACCCCAGCTCAGCAAGCTCACTGCTTCAGAACATCCCAACTTTGGTGTCTAATGATGCTAATGAGAAACTGCTCCAACCTTACACTGAAGAGGAAATCAAGGAGGCTTTGTTTGCAATGGAACCTGACAAGGCCCCTGGTCCTGATGGCTTTCCACCCCAGTTTTTTCAAAATTTTTGGGATATCGTGGGCCCTGATGTTGTTGCGGCGGTTAAATCTTTCCAGAGAGACATAAAGATGCCGAGAGAAGTCAATTCCACCTTCATTGTTTTAATTCCTAAGTCTAATGAGCGTGCTTCTCTCTCTGACTTCAGACCCATAAGTCTATGTAGTGTCATCTACAAACTTATCACTAAAGTTATGGCAAACAGGCTGAAAGACATTCTTCCCTCCATCATCGACCAGTGCCAAGGCAGCTTCGTCAAAGGCAGATTCATCGCCGATGGTGTGATCATTGTCCATGAGTTGGCTCATTCGGCTTATAAAAACAAAAAACCCAGTATGTTTCTTAAGCTTGACATGAACAAGGCCTTTGATCGAGTTTCATGGAAATTCTTGTTCGAAGTCCTTGAGAAGTTTGGGTTTCACAAAGAATGGGTGAAGATGGTTCGGGAATGTATTTCTACTGCTTGGTTTTTTGTTCTCATCAATGGTTCACCTGCTGGCTTCTTTCCAAGTTTTAAAGGCATTCGCCAAGGGGATCCACTGTCACCCTTCCTCTTCATCATCCTGGCGGAAACTCTTGGAAGAACCCTCACTGCTGCCTGCAACAGTGGACTCATCTCCGGGATCAAACCGGCCTCAACCTCCAAGGCCATAACCCATCAACAGTTTGTGGATGATACTATTCTGTCCTCTCATGCCTCTGTACCTGAAGCAAAAATCATTAAGAGCATCCTTGACTCTTATGAAGAGGCGGCTGGCCAGAAAGTCAATTATCGCAAAAGCAAGCTATACTTCCTCAATACTTCCATTCACAGGCAAAATAGGATTGCTGAGATCCTTGGGTGTACCATCGGGAGCCTTCCTACCACTTATCTTGGTTTACCGCTTTTCCATGGCAAATCGGTTTTGGATATGTGGAACCCTGTTCTAGATCGTCTTAATAAGAAACTTGCAGGATGGAAAAGCTCTTTGCTCAGTCAAGCAGCCAAAGCCACTCTGGTTCAGGCTTGCTTGCAAAGTATTCCGGTTTTTTTCTTATCTATCTTCAAAGCCCCTGCTTCTATCTGCCAAAGAATTGAGCAAATCCAACGTAGATTCCTGTGGGCAGGAAATGAAAACAAGAACAAATTTCCCTTGGTTTCCTGGGACAAGGTTTGCTCCAGGAAAAAGGATGGAGGTTTAGGCTTTAGGGACATCAAGAGGATGAACATGGCCCTCATTGCCAAGCAATCTTGGAGACTATCCATCAATGAAAAAGCCACATGGATTGACATCATCAAAGCTAAGTACCTTCATCAGGTTCCCTTTCTCGGAGAGCACAACCTTCCTAGCGGATCTCATTTCTGGAATGGCGTTTCTAAATCAAGGAAGATCATCATGGAAGGTCTAAGGTGGTGCCTTGGAAATGGCTCGACTATTCATTTCTGGGATGACCCTTGGATCCGCGACAAACCCCTCAGTCATGATCCTCAGCTTGCTGTTCTCAAGAATGTGACCGAAGCAACCTTTGGTGATAAGGTATGCCATTTTATCAACACAAGCACTACAAGACCCGAATGGAAACAACTTGTTCTGAATGGACCTAGAATTATCACTGAGGCGCTTTGGAGTCTTCAAATTTTATTGCGGAGTTGCGTGATTCCCAGCTCTCACAAAGAAGATTCTTTGGTTTGGAACCTCGAAGACTCTGGGCTGTTCTCTGTTAAATCTGCCTACTACAGCCAAGAAGCTCCCAGTGATGGTCGAGATTCCTCTTCTCTTGCCTGGGTTCCAAAGATCATTCCTAAGATTAAATTCTTCTGTTGGCTGGCCATCCAAAATAGAATCCTCACAATTGATAATCTAATAAATCACGGGATTCTCATTCCCAACTGGTGCATACTGTGCAAAAATGCCTGTGAGTCCGCTGGTCATGTTTTTTTGGAATGTCCCTTTTCCCTCGAAGTGCTCAATCAGGTTTTCACCACCTTCGCCATTTTCGTAGCCCTCCCTCACTCCATTCCCCTCCTTTTCCAACAATGGCCCCGGCCTTTTAAAAGCAGTCAACTCAAATTCATGTGGCAGGCTTGCCTTTTCATTTACCTGTGGCAGGTTTGGCTAGAGAGAAATGCCAGAATTTTTCAAAACATTGCAATGGACAAGAAGATTGTTGTTGCCAAAATCTTGGCCCTTACTGTGGAGAATGCTTCTCTCGTCTCATCGTCCAAACCTCCCCCTCCTGGGCTTGAATTGGATCTGGCAAATCAGTTCAATTTGCTTAATTTCTCTGCAACACCCCGTCCTTCTGTCGACAGGTCTGGTATCAAATGGGTCTTACCTCCTTCTGGGTGGCTCAAGCTTAACTTCGATGGCGCAGCCAAAGGCAACCCTGGTGTGGCTGGTGCTGGTGGAATTCTCAGAAATCACAGAGGAGAAATAATTTTGGCCTTTGCTCAGAATTTAGGTTGCCAATCCAACAATATGGCCGAAGCCCGAGCCTTACTTCAAAGCTTGATTCTTTTGGAAGGTTTGACCATCAATAAACTCATCATTGAAGGAGATTCTTTGAATTGCATTAACTGGCTCAATGGAACCTCGGTGCCTCCCTGGGCCCTTGCTTCCATCTTCGATGTTTGCAAGACTCTAATTGGTGTTTATCCTGAATTAATCATTCAACATCAATACCGGGAAGGAAACAGAGCTGCGGACTGGCTTGCCAATAAAGGAGTTGACGCAACCGATCTTCAGGTTTGGAGAGATTCTTTCCCAATCGATCTAAGAGACGACCCTTCAAGTTCTAATGTGTGCTCAATGTGAGTGGGTTCCTGGACCTTTGGTCTCGCGGCTGCGTGTTGGCACCTTTGATCATCTTGGCGTCTTTTCTCTAAGTCGGCCGTGAACCCTCAGTTTGCTGCGTCTTCGCCAACTTTCCTCTATGCTTTGGCCACGGGGTTGCTTCTTGTCGCGATATCGCGACCTTTTTTCCTCCTAGGTGCTTTTTGGCCAACTTGTCGCGATATCGCGACTCTTTTTCCTCCCAGGTGCTTTTTGGCAAACTTGTCGCGATATCGCGACACCTTTTCCCTTTGGGTGCAGTTCCGCAAATTGGTCACGATTTCGTGACACCTTTGGCCTCCAGGCGCGAGCTTGCTTTTTTGTCGTGATTTCGCGACACCCTTTCTCTCTCCTATGGCGGTTTTTCTTTCGGTCGAGTTTTCGAGACAAGTTTCATCTTCAAAGGCGGTCTTCCATTCGGTCGCGATATCGCGACACCTTTTCTCTCCGGGTGCATTTGTGCAATCTTGTCGCGATATCGCGACACTTTTTCTCTCCGGGTGCCTTCACGCATTTCGGTCACGATTTCACGACGAATTTCTCTCTCCAAAGGCGAACCTCCATTTGGTCACGATTTCACGACGTTTCTTCTCTCGGCAATGGCAGTCTTCCAAGTGGTAGCGATATCGCGACCTTTTTTCTCTTCAGCGGCGGTCTGGCTTTTTGTCGCGATATCACGACCATTTTTCTCTTCAGCGGCGGTCCTTCCTTTTTGTCACGATTTCGCGACATCCTTTCTTCTTGGCAGCAGGCTTCTTCTTACAACGGGTTTTTGGAGCTCTCCTTCTTCTTTGGCTGTGGTCTTTTTTCGCGTCGCGATATCGCGACACCTTGCTTCACGTCGCGATATCGCGACCTCCTTCCTCCTTCGGTTTCGATGGTGATTCTTGTCGCGATATCGCGACCTCTCTTCTTCCCGTGGCTTCTTCGGCGATTCTTGGCGCGATTTCGAGACATCACCTTTTTGGTCGCGATTTCGCGACACCTCCCCTTGTGCGGAGGTTTGTCAACTCTCTTCTCTTCTCTTCTGGGACCTCCTCGGTCGCTATGATTTTATTGTAACCTCTCTTGTTCAAGGTTCAGGGACCTTTCAAAACCCTTTCTACCAATCAAAAAAAAAAATCTTCCATTACCACCAGAGCCACTCTGCCCCACGATGTCTTGAGATATTCCTAAAGATATACAATTTGGCACTTCTCTAGATGTTCTCCTTTGCTCTTGAAGAGCTTGAGCTCATTTTACAGGGAGTGTTTCTCCTTGTTAACACATTCACTAGCAATGGGGATACCAAAGACCTAAAAAATAAAAGGTATAGATATGCTGAAATAAATCCCCTTCACCTTGATTTTCTCATTATCCTAAGTAAAATAAATATGCTTGGAGAGTTTTGGATCAAACCTGTTGAATATTTTTAGATGATTAAACACTCCTCCTTTCTCAAATATTTACAAAACTTCATTGTCAAGAGTTAGGGATATCATTTCCACTCTTTTAAGGTCTTCTACTTCAATCATAGGCAATCACCTAGAAGCTTCTTTAGTCAATGATGAACCTGTAACCCAATATCATATACTATCCTAATAATATCTCTACAACTAAAATGAGGGAGGTTTTGATATTAAAAACAAGACACTCCACCAATATTAGAATAGAGAAGGTCTAACTTTAAGCGAGCAATCAAGGAGAAATATGAACATTCTATAGTTATGAAGTAAACAAGAATAAGGAGGACTAATGGATGATATCAAGACATGATTTACATGTGACTTGGAAAATTTGAGGCTCCATAGGAAACTACCACCTCATATCTAGATTACAACCCTCACAAGATAGTAAATAAAAAATTCAAAATTGGAGAAGGAAACTTACTCATGGCATGGACATGCTCAACACAAGAAACAAGGAGGTACATTTTTTAAATAAGCCATTCACCACAATGATGTCATGTGAAGAAAACCAAGATGAATAGAGTCCAGATCAACACCAAAATTAGAATGTTATCATGAGAAAGGACCATATTATTATAATTCAATAAGGATAATTTTGATTTTATTTCCTTCATTTTCAATGATAATTTTTATCCTTGTAATAAGTGCCCTAGCCTTTGCATAATTATTAATTTAAGTTCCATATGATTCTAATTCAATAAGAATAAATTTAACTATATTTCCTTCATTTTTCAGTAGCAATTTTTATCCTAGTAAGAAGTTCTCTAACCTTTGCATGACTATTAATTGAAATTCCATATGATTCTAAGTAAATAAGGATTTTTTCACTTTATTTCCTTCATTTTTCAATGGCAATTTTGATCATTGTAAGAAATGTCCTAGCCTTTGCATAATTATTAATTGAAGTTCCATATTTTTTTACTAGATGAAAGAAGAGGTTTTGAAAGGATCCCCAAAAATTTAACATATTTACAATAAGGACATAAAAAAGAAGTCCTGAAACAAGCCAAACAAAGAATTAAAAAAAGGAAGAATAGGGAGAGGACCCAATAGGATGAAAAATCATAGAAAGAATTGAGAAATAGTAGTACAAAGATAAATAGGGCCAACCCTATTACTATATTTCTTATTCGAACAACTCCACTTCCTCCTCTAAGTTGGTCTTATTATTTTTACAGTACCTCATCATCTAGGTGACTTCATCAATGAACATCGTAGACATTTTAATAGTTATTCTAAGAGATATGAGAAGATACTTAGTAGTCTTCATTACGTTTTTATGAGTCTTGAGAGGATATAAGGCCCTTTACTTTTCACAACCATAGTTCTAGTTTGGGACCTAAATTTATTCCTTGGAGAGGGAGTAGAGTCCCCAAAGCTCTTTGAGTCAAGAATTACATGAGTGGATTTCTCAACTTTAACTACTTTTGACCTCAACCATTTCAAATATCTTATTGTTTCCTCCTTGCCTTTAGGAGTCCTCTCTTTCTCAGCTTTATTCATAGAATCCTTGTCATATTATCCCTTATCCTTAAAATGAGAGTATTTATATTCCTCAAGCATGCATTCAGAAAAGGTCAAAGGATTTATAAGCTCATTGTTCTTAAATTTCTTCGTTTAATTTTGCTTTTTCTCCATTTTTGACTAGTTTCCAAGTATTCCTAAACTGATCATTTCCACCTTATCTCCATTCATGACCACATGCTCTACTATCCTATTCATTAGGACTTTATGAAGAGGGGTGTTATAGTTACCTTTTTTAACATGCATCATTGTTATTTCAATCAATTTGAATAATAAAGTTGACAAAATCATCATTTTTCTCTGATACAAACGATTTAAAAATTATAAGTTGAAACTTCACACAATTACAAAGTGATTTTCAAGAGTAAAATCTTTCATTACCACCAGATCCACTCTATCCCACGATGCCTTGAGATATTCTTGCATATATCCATTTTGACACTTCTCTGGATGTTCTCCTTTGCTCTTGAAGAGCTTGAGCTCCTTTCCTAGGGAGTGTTTCTCCTTGTTAACATATTCACTAGCAATGGGGAGACCAGAGACCTCAAAATTAAGCGGTATAGATATGGTGAAATCAGTCCCCTTATCCTTGATTTTCCCATTATACTAGGTGAAAGCAATATGCTTGGAGTGTTTTGGATCAAACCCATTGAATTGTTTTAGAAGATTAAACAATCCTTCTTTCTCAAAAATTTGCAAACTTCATTGTCAAGAGTTAAGTATTTTAGTTCCACTCTTTTTAGGTCTTCTACTTCAATGAGAAGCCATCACCTAGAAGCTTCTTTCATCAATGATGAATGTGTAACTTAATCTCATCTAATATCCTGAGAAGATATCTAAAGCTAAAATGAGGGAGGTTGTGATCTTAAAAATAAGACACTCCACCAATAGGAGAAGAGAGAAGGTCTAACTTTAAGCGATCAATCAAGGATAAATATGAGCATTCCATAGTTATGAAGTAAACTAGAATAAGGAGTACTGATGGACAATGTCAAGGTATACTTTACATGCGACTTGGAAAATATGAGGCTCCATAGGAGACTACCACCTCATCTCTAGATTACAACCGTCGCAAGAAAAAAAATAAAAAAATAAAAATTGGAGAAGGAAACTTACTCATGGCATAGACATGCTCAACATAAGAAGCAAGGAGGCACATTTTCTAAGGAAATCATTCCCCACAATGATGCCACGTGAAGAAAACCAAGACCAATAGAGTCCAAATAAACACCAAAATTAGCATGTTATCATGAGAAAGGACCATATGATTATAAGTCAATAAGGATTATTTTGACTTTATTTCCTTCATTTTCAATGAAAATTTTGATCCTTGCATGAAGTGCCTTGGCCTTTGCATAATTATTAATTTAAGTTCCATATGATTATGATTCAATAAGAATAAATTTAACTATATTTCCTTCATTTTTGAATAGTAATTTTTATCCTAGTAAGAAGTCCTCTAGCCTTTGCATGACTATAATTGAAGTTCCATATGATTCTAAGTAAATAAAGATTTTTTTAATTTATTTCCTTAATTTTTCAATGGCAATTTTGATCCTTGTAAGAAGTGCCCTAACCTTTACATAATTATTAATTGAAGTTCCATATTTTTTTACTAGATGAAAGAAGAGGTTTTGAAAGGATCCCCAAACCTTTTACATATTTACAATAAGAACATCAATAAGAAGTCTTAAAACAAGCTGAACAAGGAAAAAAATAAAGGAAGAATAGGGAGAGGACCCAATAATATGACAAAACATAGGAAGAATTGAGAAAATAGTAGGACGAAGATAAACAAGGCCAAAATAGTTACTCTATTTCTTCTTCGAAAAACTCCACTTTATCCTCTAAGTTGGTTTGATTATTAGGAAAGTACCTCATCATATAGGTGACTTCATCAATGAACATTGTAGACATTTTAATAGATATTCTAAGAGATATGAGAAGATTCTTAATAGTCTTCATTATATTTTTAGGAGTCTTGAGAGGATATAAGGCCCTTTGCTTTTCATAGCCACAGTTCTAGCTTGGGCCCTCAATTTCTTTCATGGAGAGGGAGTAGAGTCCCCAAAGCTCTTCAAATCAGGAATTACATGAGTGGATTTCTCAACTTCAAGTGCTTTTGACCTCAACAATTTCAAATATCTTATTTTTTCCTCCTTGACTTGATGAGTCCTTTGGATCTTAGCTTTATTCATAGCATCCTTATCATATTATTCCTTATCCTTAAAAGGAGAGTTTTTGTCTTCCTCAAGCATGCATTTAGAATAAAAGGAGTTCTAAGCTCCTTGTTCTTAAATTTTTTAGGGTAATTTTCCTTTTTTTTCTATTTTTGACAAGTTCCCAAGTATACCTAAACTGATCATTTCCAACTTATCTCCTTTCATGACCACATGCTTGAATATCATATTCATTAGCTTTTGATGAAGAGGGGTGTTATAGTTACCTTTTTGAACATGCATCACTATTATTTAATTCAATTTGAATAAGAAATTTGAATTATTCATAATTTGTATCTGATGTAAATGGTTTAAAAATGATAAGTGGAAACTTCACACAATTGCAATGTAATTTTCAAGAGTAAAATATTTCATTACCACCAGGGCCACTCTAACCCATGATGCCTTGAGAGAGTCCTATAGATATCCATTTTGACACTTCTCTGGATGTTATCCTTTGCTCCTTAAGAGATTGAGATCATTTTCTATGGAGTGTTTATCCTTGTTAACACATTCACTAGCAATGGGGAGACCAAAGACCTCAAATTATAAAGGGTATAGAAATGGTGAAATCAATCTCCTTCACCTTGATTTTTCCATTATCCCAGGTAAAAGCAATCTTCTTGGAGAATTTTGGATCAAACCCATTAAATTTTTTTAGAATATTGAACAATCCTCATTTCTCAAAGATTTACAAAACTTCATCATCCAGATTTAGGGAATTCAGTTCCACTCTTTTAGGTCTTCTACTTCAATCAGAAGCCATCACCTTGAAGATTTTTTATTCAATGATGAATGTGTAATCCAATATCATCTACTATCCTAAGAAGATATCTAAAACTAAATTAAAGGAGGTTGTGATCATAAAAACAAGACGCTTCACCAATAGGATAACAGAGAAGATCTAACTTTAAGTGAGCAATCAAGGTGAAATACGAACATTCCATAATTATGAAGTAAACTAGAATAAGAAGAACTTATGGATGATGTCAAGGTATACTTAATACATACTTGGAAAATATGAGGCTCCATAGGAAACTACCACCTCATCTCTATCTTACAGTCCTCACAATACAAGAAATAAAAAATCAAAATTGAAGAAGGAAATTTACTCATGGCATGGACATGCTCAACACAAGAAGCAAGGAGGCACATTTTCTAAAGAAGTCATTCCCCAAAACTATGTTATGTGAAGAAAACCAAGACCAATAGATTCCATATCAACACCAAAATTAGCATGCTATCATGAGAAAGGACCGTATGATTAGAAGTCAATAAGGATAATTTTGACTTTATTTCCTTCATTTTCAATGATAATTTTTATCCTTGTAAGAAGTTCCCTAGCCTTTGCATAATTATTAATTTGAGTTCCATATGATTCTAAGTCAATAAGAATACATTGAACTATATTTCCTTCATTTTTCAACAACAATTTTTATCCAAGTTAGAAGTGCTCTAGCCTTTGCATGACTATTAATTGAAGTTCCATATGATTTTGAGTAAATAAGGATTTTTTTACTTTATTTCCTTCATTTTTCAATGACAATTTTGATCCTTGTAAGAAGTGCCCTAGCCTTTGCATAATGTTTAATTGAAGTTCCATATTTTTTTTACTATATGAAGGAAGAGGTTTTGAAAGGATCCCCAAAACTTTTACATATTTAAAATAAGGACATCAAGAAGAAGTTATAAAACAAGCCAAACAAGGAACAAAAATAAAAGAAGAATAGGGAGAGGACCCAATAAGATTACAAAGCATAGAAATAATTAAGAAAATAGTAGGACAAATAAATAGGGCCAACCCAGTAATTCTATTTTTTCTTTGAACAACTCCACTTCTTCTTTTAAGTTGGCTTGATTATTTTGAAAGTACCTCATCATCTAGGTGACTTAATCAACAAACATCATAGATATTTTGATAGATCTTCTAAGATATATGAGAAGATACTTAGTAGTCTTCATTGCATTTTTAGGAGTCTTGAGAGGATCTAAGGCCCTTTACTTTTTATAGCCACAGTTCTAGCTTGGGACCTCAGTTTCTTCCTTGGAGAGGGAGTAGAGTCCCCAAAGCTCTTAGAATCAGGAATTACATGAGTGGATTTCTCAACTTTAACAACTTTTGACCTCAACCATTTCAAATATCTTGTTGTTTCCTCCTTAACTTTAGGAGTCTTCTGGTTCTCAACTTTATTTATAGCATCCTTATCAAATTCTCCATTATCCTTAAAAGGAGATTCATTTTCTTCCTCAAGCATGCATTCAAAAGAGGTCAAAGAAGTTCTAAGTTCATTGTTCTTATATTTCTCAAGGGAATTTTTCTTTTTTCTCTATTTTTGACAATTTCCCAAGTATACCTAAACTGGTCATTTTTGAACATGCATCACTATTCTTTGAATCAATTTGAATAAGAAAGTTGACACATTCATCATTTTTATCTGATGCAAATGGTTTAAATGAAAACTTTGCACAGTTGCAAAGTGATTTTCAAGAGTAAAATATTTTGTTACCACTAGAGCCACTCTACCCCACGATGCCTTGAGATATTCCTATAGATATCCATTTTGACACTTCTATAGATGTTTTCCTTTGCTCCTAAGGAGCTTGAGCTCATTTGTTAAGGAGTGTTTCTCCTTGTTAAAAAATTCACTAGCAATGGGATGACCAACTACCTCAAAAATAATGGCTATAGATATGGTGAAATCAATCCCCTTCACCTTGATTTTCCTACTATACCAGGTAAAATTAATCTGCTTGGAGAGTTTTGAATCAAATTCATTAATTTTTTAGAAGATTAAACAATCCTCCTTTCTAAAAGATTTTCAAAACTTCATCGTCAAGAGTTAGGTATTTTCGTTCCACTCTTTTTAAGTCTTCTACTTTAATCAAAGTCCATAGCCTAGAATCTTCTTGATTCAATGATGAATGTGTAATCCAATATCATCTACTATCCTGAGAAGATATCTGCAACTAAAATTAGAGAGGTTGTGATATTAAAAATAAGACACTCTACCAATAGGAGAAGAGATAAGGTTTAAATTTAAGCGATCAATCAAGGATAAATATGAATATTCCATAGTTTTGAAGTAAACTAGAATAAGGAGGATTGATGGATGATGTCAAGGTATGCTTTACATGTGACTTGGAAAATATAAGGCTCCATAGGAAACTACCACCTGATATTTAGATTACAACCCTCGCAAGACAAGAAATAAAAAATAAAAAATTTAGAAGGAAACTTACTCATAGCATGGACATGCTCAACACAGTAAGCAAGGAGACACATTTTCTAAAGAATCCATTCCCCACAATGATGCCACGTGAAGTAAACCAAGACCAATAGATTCCAGATCAACACCAAAATCAGCATGTTATCATGATAAAGGACCATATGATTATAAGTCAATAAGGATAATTTTGACTTTATTTCCTTCATTTTCAAGGAAAATTTTGATCCTTGTAAGAAGTGCCCTAGCCTTTGCATAATTATTAATTTAAGTTCCATATGATTCTAATTCATTAAGAATAAATTTAACTATATTTCCTTCATTTTTCAATGACAATGTTTATCCTAGTAAGAAGTGCTCTATCCTTTGCATGACTATTAATTGAAGTTCCATATGATTCTAAGTAAATAAGGATATTTTTACTTTATTTACTTCATTTATTAATGGTAATTTTGATCCTTGTAAGAATTTATCTAGCCTTTGCATAGTTATTAATTGAAGTTCCATATTATTTTTATTAGATGAAAGAAGAGGTTTTGAAATAATCCCCAAATATTTTACATATTTACAACAAGGACATAAAGAAGAGGTCCTAAAACAAGTTGAAAAAGGAACAAAAAACAAAGGAATAATAAGGAGAGGGTCTAGCAACATGACAAAGCATAGAAAGAATTGAGAAAATAGTAGGACAGATATAAACAGGGCCAACCCAATTACTCTATTTCTTATTTGAACAACTCCACTTCCTCCTCTAAGTTGGTATGATTATTTTGAAAGTACCTCATCATCCAGGTGACTTCATCAACGAACATCGTAGACATTTTAATAGTTATTATAAGAGATATGAAAAGTTCCTTAGTAGTCTTTATTGCTTTTTTAGGATTCTTGAGAGGATCTAAGACCCTTTACTCTTCATAGCCACAAGTTCCAACTTGGGCCTTGTGTTTATTCCTTGGAGAGGGAGTAGAGTTCTTATATCTCTTTGAATCAGTAATTACATGAGTGTATTTCTCAACTATAACTGCTTTTGACCTCAACCATTTAAAATATCTTGTTATTTTCTCCTTGCCTTTAGGAGTCCTCTGGTTCTCAACTTTATTCATAGCATCCTTATTATATTCTCAATTATCCTTAAAAGGAGAGTATTTTTCTTACTCAAGAATGTATTCAAAGATGTCAAAGCAGTTCTAAGCTCATTGTTCTCAAATTTCTTAGGGAAATTTTTCTTTTTCTCCATTTTTTGATGGGTTCACAAGTACACCTAAACAAATCATTTCCATGTTATATTCTTTCATGACCACATGATCTAATATCATATTCATAAGACCTTGATGAAGAGGGCTTTTAAAGTTACCTTTTTGAACATGCATCATTGTTCTTTCAATCAATTTGAATAAGAAAGTTGACACATTCATCATTTTTATTTTATGCAAATGGTTTAAAAATGATAAGTGGAAACTTCACACAATTGAGATGTTATTTTCAAGAGAAAAATCTTCCATTACCACCATCGTCACTCTACCCCATGATGCCTTGAGATATTCCTATAGATATCCTTTTTGAAACTTCTCTAGATGTTCTCCTTTGCTCTTGAAGAGCTTGAGATCCTTTTGTAGGGAGATTTTCTTCTTGTTAACACATTCACTAGCAATGGGGAAACCAGAGACATAAAAAATAAGAGGTATAGATATGATGAAATCAATCCCCTTCACCTTGATTTTCCCATTATCCTAGGTAAAAGTAATATGCTTGGAGAGTTTTGGATTACACCCATTAATGTTTTTTAGAATATGAAACAATCCTCCTTTCTTAAAGATTTGAAAAACTTCATCATCTAGAGTTAGGAATTTTAGTTCCACTCTTTTTAGGTCTTCTACTTCAATCAGATTCCATCGCGTAGAATCTTATTTAGTCAATGATGAATGTGTAACCCATTCTCATCTACTATCCTGAGAAAATATCTACAACTAAAATGAGGGAGGTTGTGATCTTAAAAAAAAGATGCTCCACCAATAGGATAAGAGTGAAGGTCTAACTTTAAGTAAGCAATCAAGGAGAAATACAAAAATTCCATAATTATGAAGTAAACTAGAATAAGAAGGATTGATGGTTGATGTCAAGGCATGCTTCACATATGCTTGGAAAATATGAGGCTCTATAGGAAACTACCACCTCATATCTAGGTTATAGTAGTCGTAAGACAAGAAAAATAAATCAAAATTGGAGAAGAAAACTTACTCATGGCATGGACATGCTCAACATAAGAAGCAAGGAGGAACATTTTCTAAAGAATCTGTTCCTCACAATGATGCCACGTGAAGAAAACCAAGACCAATGGAGTCCAGATCAACACCAAAATTAGCATGCTATCCTGAGAAAGGACCACATGATTATAAGTCAATAAGGATAATTTTGACTTTATTTCCTTCATTTTCAATGACAATTTTGATCCTTGTAAGAAGTTCCCTAGCCTTTGCATAATTATTAATTTAATTTCCATATGATTCTAGGTCAATAAGAATAAATTGAATTATATTTCCTTCATTTTTCAACAACAGGTTTTAACCTAGTAAGAAGTACTCTAGCCTTTGCATGACTATTAATTGAAGTTCCATATGATTCTAAGTAAATAAAGATTTTTTTACTTTATTTCTTTCATTTTTCAATGGTAATTTTGATCCTTGTAAGAATTTCTCTAGCCTTTGCATAATTATTAATTGAAGTTCCATATTATTTTTATTAGATGAAAGAAGAGGTTTTGAAAGAATCCCCAAATCATTTACATATTTACAACAAGGACATCAAAAAGAGGTCCTAAAACAAACCAAAAAAAGAACAAAAAACAATGGAAGAATAGGGAGAGGGCCCAACAAGATGACAAAGCATAGAAAGAATTGAGAAAATAGTAGGGCAAATATAAACAAGGCCAACCCAGTTACTCTATTTCTTCTTTGAAAAACTCCACTTGCTCCTCTAATTTGGTCTGATTATTTTGAAAGTACCTCATCATCTAGGTGACTTCATCAATGAACATCGTAGACATTTTAATAGTTTTTCTAGGAGATATGAAAAGTTCCTTAGTAGTCTTCATTGCATTTTTAGGAGTCTTGAGAGGATTTAAGACCCTTTACTTTTCATAGCCACAAGTTCCAACTTGGGCCCTCAGTTTCTTCCTTGGAGAGGGAGTAGAGTCCTTAGATCTCTTCAAATCAGGAATTACATGAGTGGATTTCTCAACTATAACTGCTTTTGACCTCAACCATTTCAAATATCTTGTTATTTTTTCCTTGCCTTTAGGAGTCCTCTGGTTCTCAACTTTATTCATAGCATCCTTATTAGATTCTCCATTATCCTTAAAAGGAGAGTATTTTTCTTCCTCAAGAATGTATTCAGAATATGTCAAAGCAGTTCTAAGCTTCTTGTTCTCAAATTTCTTAGGGAAATTTTTCTTTTTCTCCATTTTTTATGGGTTCAAAAGTATACCTAAACTTATCATTTCCACATTATATCCTTTCATAACCACATGCTATAATATCATCTTCATTAGACCTTGATGAAGAGGGCTTTTAAAGTTACCTTTTTGAACATGCATCACTATTCTTTCAATCAATTTGAATAAGAAAGTTGACACATTCATTATTTTTCTTTGATGCAAATGGTTTAAAAATGATAAGTGGAAACTTCACACAATTGGAATGTTATTTTCAAGAGAAACATCTTCCGTTACCACCATAGTCCCTCTACCCCATGATACCTTGAGATATTCCTATAGATATCCTTTTTGACACTTCTTTGGATGTTCTCCTTTGCTCCTGAAGAGCTTGAGATCCTTTGCTAGGGAGTGTTTCTTCTTGTTAACACGTTCACTAGCAATGGGGAGACCAGAGACCTCAAAAATAAGAGGTATAAATATGGTGAAATCAATCCCTTCACCTTGATTTTCCCATTATCCTAGGTAAAAGCAATATATTTGGAGAGTTTTGGATTACACCCATTAAATTATTTTAGAAGATTAAACAATCCTCCTTTATTAAATATTTGAAAAACTTCATCATATAGAGTTAGGAATTTTAGTTCCACTCTTTTTAGGTCTTCTACTTCAATCAGAGGCCATCGTGTAGAAGATTATTTAGTCAATTATTAATGTGTAACCCATTCTCATCTACTATCCTGAGAAAATATCTACAACTAAAATGAGGGAGGTTGTGATCTTAAAAACAAGATGCTCCACCAATAGGATAAGAGTGAAGGTCTAACTTTAAGTGAGCAATCAAAGATAAATACGAAAATTCAATAATTATGAAGTAAACTAGAATAATGAGGACTGATGGATGATGTCAAGGCATGCTTCACATACGCTTGGAAAATATGAGGCTTTATAGGAAACTACCACCTCATCTCTAGATTATAGTACTCGCAAGACAAGAAAAATAAATCAAAGTTGGAGAAGGAAACTTACTCATGGCATGGACATGCTCAAAACAAGAAGAAAGAAGGCACATTTTCTAAAGAATCCATTCCTCACAATGATGCCACGTGAAGAAAACCAAGACCAATAGAGTCCAGATCAAAACCAAAATTAGCATGCTATCCTGAGAAAGGACCACATGATTATAAGTTAATAAGCATAATTTTGACTTTATTTCCTTCATTTTAAATGATAATTTTTATCCTTGTAAGAAGTTCCCTAGCCTTTGCATAATTATTAATTTAAGTTCCATATGATTCTAGGTCAATAAGAATAAATTGAACTATATTTCCTTCATTTTTCAACAACAGGTTTTGACCTATTAAGAAGTGCTCTAGCCTTTGCATGACTATTAATTGAAGTTCCATATGATTCTAAGTAAATAAAGATATTTTTACTTTATTTCGTTCATTTTTCAATGGAAATTTTGATCCTTGTAGTAAGTTCCCTATCCTTTGCATAATTATTAATTGAAATTCCATATTTTTTTCCTAGATGAAAGAAGAGGGTTTGAAAGGATCCAAAAGCCTTTTACATATTTACAACAAGGACATCAAGAAGAAGTCCTAAAACAAGCTGAACAAGGAACACAAACAAAGGAAGAATAGGAAGAAGGCCTAATAATATGACAAAGTATAGAAATAATTGAGAAAATAGTAGGATATATATAAATAGGGCCAACCCAGTTCCTCTATTTCTTATTCAAACAACTCCACTTCCTCCTCTAAATTGGTTTTATTAATTTGAAATTATCTCATAATCTAGGTGACTTCATCAACGAACATTGTAGACATTTTAATAGATCTTAAAAGATATGAGAAGATCCTTAGTAGTCTTCATTGAATTTTTAGGAGCCTTGAGAGGATTTAAGGCCCTTTAATTTTCATAGCCAAAGTTCTAGCTTAGGCCCTTAATTTCTTCCTTGGAGAGGGAGTAGAGCCACCAGAGCTCTTCGAATCAGGAATTACATGAGTGGATTTCCTAACTTTAACTTATTTTGACCTCAACCATTTCAAACATATCTTTGTTTCCTCCTTACCTTTAGGAGTCCTCTGGTTCTTAGCTTTATTCATAGCATCCTTATCATATTCTCCCTTATCCTTAAAATAATATTCTTTGTCTTCCTCAAGCATGCATTCAAAATAGGTCAAAGGAGGTCTAAGATCCTTGTTCTTAAATTTCTAAGGGAAATTTTACTTTTTCTCCATGTTTGACAAGTTCTTAAGTATACCTAAAATTATCATTTCCACCTTATCTCCTTTCATGACCACATGCTCGAATATCATATTCATTAGAAATGATGAAGAGGGGTGTTATAATTGCCTTTTTGAACATGCACCATTGTTATTTCAATCGATTTGAATAAGAAAGCCGACACATTCATCATTTTTATCTGATGTAAATGGTTTAAAAAGGATAAATGGAAACTTCACACAATTGTAAAGTACTTTTCAAGAGTAAAATCTTCCATTACCCCTAGAGCCACTCTACCCCATGATGCCTTGAGATATTCCTATAGATATCCATTTTGAGACTTCTCTAGATGTTCTCCTTTTCTCCTTAAGAGCTTGAGCTCCTTTTATAGGGAGTGTTTCTCCTTGTTAACACATTCACTAGCAATAGGGAGACCAAAGAACTCAAAAATAAGGGGTATAGATATGGTGAAATCAATCCCCTTCACCTTGATTTTCCCATTAACCTAGGTAAAAGCAATATTCTTGGAGAGTTTTATATCAAACCCATTAATTTTTTTAGAATATTAAACAATCATCCTTTCTCAAATATTTGTAAAACTTCATCATCTAGAGTTAGGGATTTCAGTTCCACTCTTTTTAGATCTTCTACTTCAATCATAGGCCATGGACTAGAAGCTTATTTAGTTAATTATGAATTTGTAACCCAATGTCATCTACTATCCTAAGAAGATCTCTAAAACTAAAATGAAATAGGTTGTGATCTTAAAAAAAAGATGCTCCACCAATAGGAGAAGATATAAGGTCTAACTTTAAGCAAGAAATCAAGGAGAAATACGAACATTAAATGAATATGATGTAAACTAGAATAAGGAGGACTTATGGATGATGTCAAGGCATGCTTCACACATGCTTAGAAAATATGAGGCTCCATACAAAATTACAACTCATATCTAGATTACATTCCTCACAAGACAATAAATAAAATATCAAAATTGGAGAAGGAGACTTACTCATGGCATGGATATGCTCAACACAAGAAGAAAGGCGGTACATTTTATAAAGAATCCATTCCCATAATTATGCCACGTGAAGAAAACCTAGACCAATAGAGTCTAAATCAACACCAAAATTAGCATGCTATCATGAGAAAGGACCATATGATTATAAGTCAATAAGGATATTTTTGAATTTACTTCTTTTATTTTCAATGATAATTTTGATCCTTGTAAGAAGTTCCCTAGCCTTTGCATAATTATTAATTTAAGTTCCATATGATTCTAAGTCAATAATAATAAATTGAACTATATTTTCTTAATTTTTCAATAGCAATTTTTATCCTAGTTAGAATTTCTCTAGCCTTTGCATGACTATTAATTGAAGTTCCATATGATTCTAAGTAAATAAGGATTTTTTAACTTTATTTCCTTCATTTTTCAATGTCATTTTTTATCCTTGTAAGAATTTCCTAGCCTTTGCATAGTTATTAATTGAAATTCCATATTAATTTTACTAGATGAAAGAAGAGGTTTTGAAAGGATCCCCAAACATTTTACATATTTACAACAAGGACATAAAGAATAAGTTCTAAAACAAGCCGAAAAAGGAACAAAAATAAAGGAAGAATAGGGAGAGGGCCCAAAAAGATGACAAATCATAACAAGAATTCATAAAATAGTAGGATAGAGATAAACAGGGCCAACCCAGTTACTCTATTTCTTCTTCGAACAACTCTACTTCCTCCTCTAAGTTGGTATGATTATATTGTAAGTACCTCATCATATATGTTACTTATTTAATGAGAATTGTAGACATTTTAATAGATATTCTAAGAGATTTGAGAAGATCCTTGGTAGTATTCATTGCATTTTTAGGAGTATTGAGATAATCTAAGGCCCTTTACTTTTTTTAGCCATAGTTCTAGCTTGGGACCTCAATTTCTTCTTTGGAATGGAGTAGAGTCCCCATAGCTCTTCGAATAAATAACTACATGAGTGGATTTCTCAACTTAAACTACTTTTGACCTCAACCATTTCAAATATCTTGTTTTTTCCTCCTTGAATTTAGGAGTCCTCTAGTTCTCAAATTTATTTATAGCATCCTTATTAGATTCTCCCTTATCCTTAAAATGAGAGTCTTTATCTTCCTCAAGTGGGAATTTATAAGAGGTCAAAGGAGTTCTAAGCTCCTTTTTCTTAAATTTCTCAGGGGAATTTTTCTTTTCTCCATTTTTGACAAGTTCCCAAGTATACCTAAATTGATCATTTCCATATTATCTCCTTTCATTATCACATGCTCGAATATCATATTCATTAGGCCTTGATGAAGAGGGATGTTATAGTTATCTTTGTGAACATGCATCATTGTTCTTTCAATAGATTTGAATAAGAAAGATGACAAATTCATCATTTTTATTTGATGCAAATGGTTTAAAAATGATAAGTGAAAACTTCATACAATTGCATAGTGATTTTCAAGAGCAAAATATTCCATTACCACCAGAGCCACTCTACCCCATGATGCCTTGAGATATTCCTATAGATATCCATTTTGAAACTTCTTTGGATGTTCTCCTTTGCTCCTTAAGAGCTTGATCTCCTTTGTTAGGGAATTTTTCTCCTTGTTAACACATTTACTAGCAATGGGGAGACCAGAGACCTCATAAATAAGGGGTATAGATATGGTGAAATAAATCCCCTTAACCTTGATTTTTCCATTATACTACATAAAAGTAATCTTCTTGGAGAGTTTTGTATCAAACCCATTTATTTTTTTATATGATTAAACAATCCTTCTTTCTCAAAGATTTGTAAAACTTCATCGTCTAGAGTTAGGGATTTCAGTTCTAGTCTTTTTAGGTCTTCTACTTAAATTAAAGGAAATCACCTAGAAGCCTATTTAGTCAATGATAAATGTGTAACCCAATATCATCTACTATCTTGAGAATATCTCTACAACTAAAATAAGGGAGTTTGTGATCTTAAAAATAAGACGCTCCACCAATAGGAGAAGAGATAAGGTCTAACTTTCAGCAAGCAATCAAGGATAAATACAAACCTTCCATTATTATGATGTAAACTAGAATAATCAGGACTGATGGATGATGTCAAGACATGCTTCACAAATGATTGGAAAATATGAGGCTCCATAGGAAACTACCACCTCATCTCTAGATTACAACCCTCACAAGACAAGAAATAAAAGATCAAAATTGGAGAAGGAAACTTACTCATGGCATGGATATGCTCAATACAAGAAGCAAGGACTCACATTTTCTAAATAATCCATTCCCCACAATGATTCCACATGAAGAAAACCTAGACCAATAAAGTCCAAATCAACACCAAACTTAGCATGCTATCATGAGAAAGGACCATATGATTATAAGTCAATAAGGATAATTTTGAATTTATTTCCTTCATTTTCAATGATAATTTTGATCCTTGTAAGAAGTTACCTAGCCTTTGCATAATTATTAATTTAAGTTCCATATGATTCTAAGTCAATAAGAATAAATTGAACTATTTTTCCTTCAATTTTCAATAGTAGGTTTTATCCTAGTAAGAAGTTATATAGCCTTTGCATGTCTATTTTATTGAAGTTCCATATCATTCTAAATAAATAAGGATTGTTTACTTTATTTCCTTTATTTTTCAATGATAATTTTAATCCTTGTAAGAAGTGTCCTAGCCTTTGCATAGTTATTAATTAAAGTTCCATATTAATTTTACTAGATGAAAGAAGAGGTTTTGAAATGATCCCCAAACTTTTTACATATTTACAACAAGGACATCAAGAAGAAGTCCTAAAACAAACTGAAAAGGAATAAAAACAAAGGAATAATAGGGAGAGGGCACAATAATATGACAAAGCCTAGCAAAAATCGATAAAATAGTAGGATAGAGATAAACAAGGCCAACCCAGATACTCTATTTCTTATTTGAACAACTCTACTTCCTTCTCTAAGTTGTTCTGATTATTTTGAAAGTACCTCATCATCTAGGTTACTTCATCAATGGACATCGTAGATATTTTAATATAATTTTTGAGATATCTCAGAAGATCTGTAGTAGTCTTCATTGCATTTTTAGGAGTCTTGAGAGGATCTAAGACCCTTTATTTTTTATAGCCACAGTTCTAGCTTGGTACCTCAGTTTATTCCTTGGAGAGGGATTAGAGTCCCCAAAGCTCTTCAAATTAGGAATTACATGAGTGGGTTTCTCAACTTTAACTGCTTTTGACCTCAAGCCTTTCAAATATCTTGTTGTTTCCTCCTTGCCTTTAGGAATTCTTTGGTTCTCAAATTTATTCATAGGATCCTTATCAAATTATTCCTTATACTTAAAAAGAGATCTTTGTCTTCCTCAATAATGGATTCAGAAGATATCAAAGGATTTCTAAGCTCCTTGTTCTCAAATTTCTCAAGGGAATTTTTTCTTTTCTCCATTTTTTATGGGTTCACAAGTATACCTAAACTGATCATTTCCACCTTATCTCCTTTCATGACCACATGAGATAATATCATATTTATTAGGCCTTTATGAAGAGGGCTTTTATAGTTACTTTTATAAACACGCATCACTATTATGTCAATCGATTTGAACAAAAATCACAAAAAAATTATAAAATCACAAAACCACAAAAAAAATTACAAAACCACAAAAAACATTAGAAAATTGTAAAAACAAAAAAACATTGCATTTGTATTTGCATTACAAAACATCATGCATTTCATGTAGTTGAATTTTTTCAACTTGCATTAGGCATATCCTTTCATTTGTATTAGCATTAGGACTAGTTTTATTATTACATGCTAGGATTTGGCACCACACCTGTATAATTGCCATATTTCTTAATCAACCTTATCCATTATCAATATTTACAGTTTTCCTTATGGGATTTTGCTTATTAAGAGGTCCTCCTAAGATAGGTTAGATACCGAATAAATATCAACAATGATGTTTAGACAACCACTGACTATTTTACACACACATTTTAGTTTTCAAAATATCATAGAGAAGACCCTCACATTATACATCTCACCATCATCCACATTCCCCTTTGTGAGTATATGTGTTTATCAACACAATTAATAAGTTTCTATAGGGTGTTCACTATGGTTTAAATCATTCAACCATTCCTAGTTTTCTTTTTAGATTTTGTAGAAAGCTATATTGGCTTTTATAAGGTAAGGTATTTCTTTGCTAGTACCTTGTATATATCAACATCCTAACACTACTTCACACATTTCAATATTAGTTTTAAGAAGGATGAAACTAAAATGTAGTTCTTACCACCTTGAGTGAAGGGTTTTACTTGCTCATCCTATTATATGCATGGTATACAATGTTGAGAATTGACAAAAGAACAAGCTCCCCCATCCCCAAGCAATCCCCTTGCTCTTCCACAAAATGAGCAAGTTTTCAAAAAATAAAGAAATAGTGGTTTTCACCATTAATAAAATCCCCTTGCTTCTAAAAAAATGAGCAAGTATCCCAAGAAACCAAAATAAAATAAGGTGGTAATGAGCTTGAATCCCAGGAATCCCTAGTTATTTAGAAACCATGGGGTAATATCCATTACAACAATGGGTTGAATTAAACCCGTATGGCAATGGAGGAGTCTTATGCATGGTGATATGTCTATCATAATAGAAACCTTATTTTTTATAGACCAATGTTGTCTTGTGGATGAGCTAGCTTTTGGTGGCTTGTATTGCCTAGTAGCCAAGTCTAACTATATCCAAAACAAAGATATTAATGACGATGAGGTGATCCTTATTACAAAAATGGGTTGAATGAAACCCACCTAACAATGGGATAGTTTTATGTGTCATAATGAACAACACATGCACATATAGGGATATTGAATATCTCGGTCTTCATAGTAGATTTGTACCTTTTAGAGTATTGTGTATCTAGTATATAAATGTTTGACTAGTAAAATAGGATGTTTGAGTCTCATGGAAAACCTTATAACTCCCTTATAACACATAACTAATTCATCATAATTTGTAGTTTTTCTTATGATATTTTTCTTATTAATGGGTCCTCATAAGATAGGTTAGATACTGGATAACTATCAACAATTATGTTCAAACGACCATTGACTATTTTACGTACACCTTTTAGTTTATAAAATATCATAGGGAAAACCCTCATATTCCACATATTTCATCTCACACATTCACATTTAAATGTATGACTTTTGAGAAAAGGTTAAAATTTTGATTCATGACTTTTATACATTCTATGGTGTCTACCATTAGTTTGTTAAACACATTTAGATTCCTTCATTATGTTTTAAACAATCAAATCATACATTCACAATTTGCATATAAATACAAAATTAGCACATCTCATATGCATTAGATTTGTCATATAAAAAACATGAATTTATATTCATAATAAAATAAAAAAATATAATCATGCATATAATATTAGGTATTGCATCCATACATCATGTAATATAGGTATACATCTATACATAAAACAAAACATAACAATAAACACATGATAAGACATATTCAAAATAATATCATATATATGGTAAACATATGGTACATCATAATACAAGATACCCATATGCTACAATAGAATGGGTCATAAAACCTCACACTTAAAAAGAAAACATCTCAAGTCCATCTCAAGTGAGGCCTACGCCCCCACTCTCACCACCACCTTTCGTCTCATCTCTACAAGGTTTTTGTGCATCACTAGTTGTTGATGTCTCTGGCACATCCGTAGACTTAGGAGCCCATGGCCTCATAGAAGACTGTCTTGACTCACTCTATTGAATTCTATGATATCATACGAATTAAGAGTGCTCAGGTAGATGACCACCATGTACTCCCACTCGATCCTCTATATCCTAGATATAGGCTCCATTAGAATGACATTGAGCTTGATAGTTAGTCAATAGTATCTAAAGTCTTCTCACCTTGGCTTGTAGCTCGAATACATCCACTATGGCCTATGCACCTATCCCTACCTACCCTTAAGTCATGGTCAAAGTTACCACCTTCATTCTTAGAGCATCTCACTCTACTGTCACTCTATCCACCTCCTCCTAAAATATTTATAGTTGTCTAATCAGAACAACCTTCTCCTCAGAGAAGCCCATCCTCCTCTACCTCTTCCTGGATAAATAACTCTAAAATATTACAATAGTAGTATCTCACTCTATCAAATATGTTTGAAGAGACTAAACCTTATCTCTGAGTTGAGCATCCCCATCCTATGGATCCTTATCATCCCCACCCTCATCCTGCAGCTCATCACTATCCTTGATAGACTAAATCCACTCCCCTTTTGTATGATGATTCAATGATTGCTCACCCTCACCTACCTCATCTCATGAGGCCTCCCTTATCGCACCCTCCTCTATAGTAGCCCCTATAAACCTACACATAGGTCCACCTCCCTACCATAATTGAGTTACCCATCATGTGTAGTACTCTATAGTGGTACTTGGATCCTCCACACTCAGATATTCTACTGATGGATATGCATCATATCCCACTAGCCCAATATATGACCACTCCAACTAAGTCTTATATCCTTGATGATACTAAATGATAGGATTCTTAGAAATACACTAGAAAACCTTAATCTATCAAGTAACATGAGAGTACTAGAAATACTACTATTATATCCCATGTCATCCAATCAACTACCATCTATGCCTCACATGCTCTAATTTTTTTTGTTACCTCTGTCCAAGGTGGGAAATATTAGTATGGATACCATATCATTTGATCTAGACTAAGTCTCTCAAAATACTTTGTGTAGTGAGTGATCTTGTCTGAATGAGGGCAACTTCGATATTTCTCATATACCCGATACCACCATGCTACATAATAAATCTCATGATCCACTATCTATGCTTGTGATGTCTATGGAAACCCCTCTAGTTTTTCACCCTTATGTTCTCCCATCCCTAGAGCTAAAGAAATAAGTTGCAGCCCAATCCACACCTACCCCATTAATGGATATCACACAACTTATCATATAGGTCTCCAAGTAGGGTGCTCCCACACACCATGATCAGTGGGTCATTAGTACTACACTCTACAAAATTTTATGCTAGCTCAAGGAGGTTCCAAGGGAACCTCTCTCCTAAAAATCTAGGTAGTAGGATGTTATACATAAGTGACATCACCACTACATTTCTTCGAGTAAACCTTTGTGTCATACCATGCCTTAACTAAAACACTATTGTTATCCATGCACTATCTCACAACCTCCCAATCCTCACTGAATACTCTATGAAGAAATTTGCTCTTTTCACCTATGGAAGTAGACATGATAGGCCACCCCTAAATCAAAACACAAAGAATTTGATAGACATCCTCCAATGACACCATCATCTCACTAGTCAAAAGATAAAATGTGTTAGTTCGACTATCCCATCGGTTAATCAAGGTAGTCAGATAAGTCTAATATAACATCATTACCTCTAGCCTCATCACTTTATTGAGGCCAATGATCTCAAGCCATTTCCAATCATCATTAGCTAGGCATCCTCACACCATCTCAAAAACCATGGGAACTTTATGGTAGGATCTAACAAGCTAAATAAATAATCAATCAAACTAGTAATCAGGTATAAAAAATCATAGCAAAATGTGGTTATCTCGGGCCAAGACAATCTATAGGTATGATCATATCAAGTTGATATTATTATGGAACACGACCTAAAATAAAACACGTGAATCAATCTCCTGCTTTGTATTGAGGTTGAATTAAATAGAACAACCAAAAGTGGTTCCATGCTTGGTTTACAAACCAACCAATAGTTTTAATAAATGCTCTACACAGCCTAGTGCTTGATTAAGCAGTGAAAAAAAAAATGTAATAATATGATCTAATACAATATATGCTAACATCCCCCCTTATTACATTATTGGAAAATCCCCAGAGCATTGCAAAATAATTTAAATTTGACATGTGCAAGTGCCTTGGTGAAAATATCTGCAACTTGCTCATTAGTGAGAATGTACTAGAGCTGAATATGATGCTTTGGAACTTCATCATGAATGAAATGACATCGAGTGTCAATGTGTTTGGTGCGATCATGAAATATTAGATTCTTGACAAGATTTAAAACACCTTGATTGTCACAAAATAAATGAAGTGGAAGGTTCTTTGGAAGATCCATGTTTGTAAGAATGTGACTTAGCCAAATTATCTGTAGAGTGCTCCACTGGCTACTCGATATTCTGCCTCTATAGAAGATATAGCAACTACTTACTACTTCTTACTGTGCCAAGAGATAGTACAAGATCCAAGATGAAGAATGTATCCAAAAGTTGACTTGTGATCATCAATAGATCCGACATAGTCTGAGTTCATGTATACTTGTAGATAGAACTTTCTATTTTTTTGTATTCCAAGCCAAAATCTATAGTACCATGGACATAATGAAGAACTCTCTTTGCTGCTTTCACTTTTGATTCTTGCATGAACCGTGAAAGATAACCCAAAACAAAACTAAGATCTGGCCTGGTATTTGTCAGATATATGAGACTCCCAATCAGTTGACGATAGAAAGTGTCATCTACCTATGGTGATTGATCATATTGAGACAAGTCCAAAATCCATTATAGTTTCATTAGACTTACAGTATGTCATGCGATATTTATCAGTCAATGTCTTGGTATACTTCTTTTGTGTTACTCTAATATGATGCTTTTTTTGAGTCACTTCCAAACCAAGACAATAGTGAAGAATTCTTAGATCTATCATTTCAAAATATTGTTTCAAATCATCATTTACTGCATCAATCATACTCTTTGAGCTCCCCGTTATGATAATATCATATACATATAAAACCAAGATCACTATGTCAGAACCATTGTTCTTGATATAGAGATTTACATCTAAAGGACTTCTTTGGAAACCATGTTGCACTAGGTGACTATCTATTTTGATGTACCAAGCTCAAGGAGCTTGTTTCAGCCCATACAAGGATTTGATCAACTTACAAACTTTATGTTCTTTCCCTTCAAAAATAAATCCTTTTGGTTGGGTCATATACATTTCTTCTTGTAGGTCACCATTCAAGAAAGCACTTTTTACATCCATATGATGTAACTTCCACCCAAACTGAGCTGCTATGGCACAAAGTACTCGAATGGTAGTCATTTTTGCAATAGGGGTAAAATTATCTTCATAGTCTATGCCTTATTTTTTAGCATAGCCCTTTGCAAGAAGATGGACTTTATGCTTATCAATAGTACCATCTACCTTATAATTCACTTTGAACACCCATTTGTAGCCAATGCGCTTCTTTCTTGAAGGCAGATTTACTAGCTTCCATGTATGATTTTTCATGAGAGATGTATATATTGCTTTCATAACAGCCTTCCACTGAGGCTTACTAAGTGCATCCTCAAATTTTATGGGTTCATTTTCATCCAATGTTGTCATATAAACCCTTTCATCCTCCATATATGTTTCCCTGTCTTCCGCTGCATCTATAGATAGTCCATCAAATTATTGGTAAAGCTCATCAACCTCTGATGTTGATGCCTCTACTCTTTTCTACTGAGTCATACTATGAGTACAAGGTCGATCTAGAGTTAGATCTGGAAGTGATGTCAACTTGGAATCTCTCAATGTACTGGTATACCATTTTGGAATCTTGTTTTTAGGAGGTAGAGTCTCTTTATTGGACTCATCTTCTTCAAGGTATACTATTGTAGAAGTGGAATATGATGTGAAAGCTTCATTAAATACCACATCTCTACTTATATGTATCTTCTTGGTCATAGGATCTATCAAACGATATCCCTTTGAATGATCATCATAACCAAGAAAGATACATTTTAGGGTTTTCTCATCTAAATTCTTCCTTTTCTATTTTGGTAAGTGCATGAATGCCTTACATCTAAAAACCCTTAGATGAGAAATGGAGGGTTTCTTACCACTCCATGCTTCTTGTGGAGTTTTACCCTGTAGAGCTCTTATGGATGCTCTATTCAGGAGGTATGATGCTATGTTTACTACTTTTGCCCAATACTCATGCTCAAGGTGTGCCCCTGTAAGCATGCATCGAACCATTTCCATAATGGAACGATTTCTCTATTCAACAAATCCATTTTTATAAGGAGTATAGACTGTCGTCAGTTGTCTCTTAATCCCATGTTCATTCAAAAATTATGAAAAATCCTTGGAGGTATATTCCCCCCTCGATCTAAGTGGAGGGTTTTGATGGAACATTATGACTCCTTCTCAACAAACTTCTTGAACTACTAAAAGTACAAAAATACCTCTGAATTCAATTGAAGAAAGAAAACCCACATATTTCATGAGTGATCATCCACAAACAATTGAAAATACCTTTTTCCACCATAGATGGTTGACATAGGACCACACAGATTGGTGTGTACAAACTCCAAAAGGTGCTTATATCAAGAAGAACTAATTTCAAAAGGTACTCGATGGTGCTTCCCAGCTAAGCAATCCGAGTAAACTGGCAATGTAGGTGAAATATTGGGAAGTCCTCTCACCATATCATATTTGCTTAACTCAAGCAAATATTTGGAGCTTATATGCCCATATCTCTTATGCCATAGAGAAGTAGCCTCAGTAGTTGCTTCCAGTGTAACATGAGGTGTTGAAATGACATCTAAAATGAAGAAGTCATGCTTGTATGATCTTGTGGATACATTTTTTCCTCTTTTGGTTATAAAACATCTCTTCTTGCCTTTATCCACATGGAACAAAACATCATAGCTCGATCCCACATCTGAGGTACTGACAACAAATTATTAACCAATCCAAGAACATAAAGTACTTTCTCAATATGAAATTTACCATCTGGAAGAGTGAATCAATATGCTATGGGGATACACAACATTTTTTAGCAATGAAGCTCACATGAGCTATTGATTTCCTTCAGGAAATCAAGCCTGTGAGAAACCTTTTTCTGTCGTCTACCCATCACTTCACACGAGTCAACATGTCACCTTGAGCCAACCATTGTGTGCCATGTTAGAATGAGCAACCTATATTTGTACCACATCAGCAACCAATCATTGTGTGCCACATCAGCAAGTTCTTTGGTCTTTGATCTGTATGTTTATACCACTTTAGCAAGTTCTTCGATCCTTAGTCTACGTGTCAAGGTTATTTGATCCTCAGTATGTGTGTTCGGTCCTAGGTCTACATGTTAGGATTATCTAGACCTCGATCTGCATGTCAAGGTTCTCCTTCTTTGGTCCTCGGTCTACGTGTATGTCCAAGTCTACCAGGGTCTACATATCAAGGTTCCCCTTGATCTGTTACCTGTAAATAAATATTATGCTATCATTTTGGGAAGCGTACCCATCCTCAGTCTGCCACCTGTCCTCCATATACCACCTGCTCCCTTGGCTCTGATACCATATTGTGGAACATGACCTGAAATAAAACACGTGAATCAATCTCTTGATTTGTATTGAGGTTGAATTAAATAGACCAACCAAAAGTGGTTCCATGGTTGGTTTACAAACCAACCAATAGTTTTAATAATTGCCCTACCCAACCTAGCACTTGATTAAGCAGCGATGAAAAATAATATAATAATATGATCTAATACAATATATGCTAACCGATATAACCTCTATAATGGTCAAATATTTGATTATTACATTTCAAATGTTGCCATCCCATCCTGAGATGGCCCCAAACCCACAAAGAGGGACTATCTCTACTTGAGACGATGCCGAAAATAAGACACATGTATCCTAATAATAAAAACAAACAATGTAGACACCAAAATATATCCACTTGTCCTCCATCCATGCTTTCTTACCATCTATTTATCCACCATCCCTATTTCCCACTATTTTCGACCATTATTCATATTTATTTATATATTTATTTTATATAAATTTAAATATAATATTTTATATTATATTTTAAATATATATTTTTAAATATATTTATAAAGTGAATAATTCCTAGCCATCCGATCTCATCTAATCTCATCCATACATTTACCTTAATCCATACCACATATTAGATTTATTGTCCACCCTTAGATATGCTTTAATCTCAACCAGAGGATTAGTGTCGTTGAAACCCTAGAGAGTTGGACTATTAATAGAAGTTATTTTAGGACTCAACCCCCTGGAAGTTCTCTAGAATCCTAATTAGCTAGAAAGTGATCTAAGTTTTCTAAGTACCTTAGAGTACCAACTGAGCCTTTCATGCCATAACCCTAAATTTTCCCTAATCCATATACCATTCCTCCTTTACCTCGCTCACCACCATCATTGTCGCATCCATCACCTTCATTAAATTTTCTTTCACAGATCTAATTTGACCTCTTGAGCACCCTGCTATGCTCTGCATAACTTCCAAGAACTTGCTACTCTCTACAAACCTCCTGAGCACCTTACTACTCTCCACAAACTTCCTGAGTGCTCTACTACTCTTCGTAAACCTCCCAAGCACCCTGTTATGCTCTGCAAACATCTTGAGCACCCTTTTATGCTCCACAAACATCTTGATCACCCTGCTACACTACATAATAACTTGTTGGCATTTTAGAGGCCTATTTTGATGTCGAATGAGATCTTTAGGTGTCGCTAGGGCACACCATCACCATCGACTTGCAACGGATCTATCCATCAGCAAATAGTAAGCAAGAGCAAGGTAAATCCATTTATGTTATTATATTTCATGTTGTCTTATCCTATTCACATTTCCATTGCTATAACTAGGGTTTTTAAGTTATGATTTCTAAGGGCTCACACTATGGAGCCCTCATTTGTTATTACTGATTCTCTGGTTTCTTTGTATGCAAGCTTTGATAATACATTATAAGCATTGGAAAACTACTTAAGCTAGAGTGGCCTGATATCAGATACGTAGAAGGCCACTCAACCTTGTTGGGAGCAAAGATAAAATTGAAGACAACATTAGTTACTTGTGGCTAGGGTTTCAAAGAACCCTAGAAAAGTATGTAATATTGTATCAAGGAATTCTTGGATCCACTATTGTAACAACATAGTTTCTAGGCTAACCCCATTTTTATCAATATATATTACATTTTGTTGTACAATATTTGATTTACTTGAATTCTATTTTATTTACCATTGTTTGGTGTCAAGTTTTTAGCTCTACAAATGGCGATCGCCATGAGAACTCCTAAGGGTTTCATGTTTTAATTTATCTTGCCATCTAACCTACTATTTGTTGTTTTATTTTGTAGATTTGCAAAAGCACAAATCAAGTGTTCTTCGTCTATTATAGTTTTTGAAGACTTTTTGAAAGTTGCAGGAAGTGCACAAATGCTCTGTGGCACTTGAGGATCATCCAAAAATATCTAGAAGAATTCTAGAAATTTCCAACAATGTTTCATAAGAACCCAGGAGCATCTCACATATGCCCATGTGCATTTTATAGTGATTTGGAGCAGATACGTAGGTTATCCAGTAAGTATACTTTCCAAAAAACAGTTTTATTGTTTTATGTATTTTGGGTTCTTTAATATTAATTTTAGATTTCAGGCATAAAATGAATAATCACTCAGTAATATTGAAAATAATTCATATTAGTTTGCATTTTAGGTTTTCATAGATATAAATAGTTGCATTTTTATTGCATTTGAATTGATAATTTGCATAAATTAGAGTTGCATTTTAGGGTTAGAAGTATCTTCTTTTATATATCTAAGTAGGAACATCATTAGGGTGCCAAGAGTATTCCTACCAATGGGTTATTCCAGGAATAGGGGTGGACGAACCCTTTAGATGTTTTTACAAATGGTCTTAAGCGATGTCCTTCACACCCTTTGGAGAAATTGGCATTCTCTTATTGGATTTTGACTTAGATTTATGAAAATAGTTGCTCTTAATATTGTTTCTCCACATTAGTAAATGAAAACCTTAAAATGAACAATTCACATACAACATGTTTCACTTAAAATAGTAGTGGTTGGATTTCATCATCAGCTATTGCTTGACATTTGGTGATGGTGGTATTCATCTTCATCCACCAATATCTGCCCTTAGAAATCCTAGGTCACCCCTGAGTAAACTTGCTGGATTTCATCACCAGCAAGAATTTCATTGCCCTAGCTTTGCCATAGTTTTTATCTTTATTTGAATAATTTATATTAGTACATTTTGAAACACACAATATTGAAACCTAAATAAATAAACTCACATTAAAAGGAAATAACCAATGAAAAAGGTAAGACAAACATGTTAAACAAACTTAGCATTGTTTGTTTGGTTTTTATTGTGAAATTTAAATTGGGTGTTTTAGTTAATTGTATATTATGTATTTTGATTTATTTGCTTTATGGTCCTAACATGAAAAAAAAACAAGCATTAAATAAAGATAATCAAATGGAATATTCATCCACTTTTTCCACCACTTTTGTGGTAGAGTCCTTGAATGTGACATGCAAATTTATCTACAAGTCCCTCACATTCCTTGTCATCCACAACCTTTCATATGGACATACCCCAAGAGGATTCAACTTCCCCTAAAATTGACTATCACATTACCCATATAGACATGGCAAGGGTAGAAGCTCTCATGAATTCTTCTAACTATACCTTAGATTCCATTCCCAATTCACCTATATAGGATTCTACTTTACAACAAGATCCTATTTATTCCCAACCCCCATCCACCTTCACCTAGGTGTATACTAACCCTATTTTGAGGCATCAGTTGCACCTTCCTCCTATATGTCCATTCCCAAACCCTCATGTGTTCCTAACACCTCATACACTTACAATTGCACCAACCCTTTGTATGAAGCACATGTAAATGTTGCTTCGCAAGTTTCAACCTCACAAGTTGCCATACCTAGTGTAACTTGTCCCCAAGCCACATATTCCATACCATCTATATCCATACCCTGCTTCTTATAGATATATTAGTGAGGTATAGGAACACATAAAAAAATTTCTTAGATAGCATTAAAATGCTCAAAATCAAGTATAGGCAAAACCTAAATCTTTACATAACTCTACTCACACTGTCCTTGTTAACCAAGGTCCACCATGGACACCATAGTCTTCTTTGGTTTCCATCCCTATTTCTCCACTAAGCCATACCATCACCCATACTATTACCATTGGCCAGCCTATCCATAACCCTTATCTATCAATATCATTCCATAATTCTCCATATTTTCATCAACAATCTCCCATTCATCAATTTCCTTCAAATTCACCTAGCCATAATTACCAATCCCATCATCACTTAGTCACTCCACAAAATTTCTCCACTCCACCAAAAAATCATTAGGTAATTCAGGGCTTCCACATCCCTGAGGAAGACCCTTGAATTAAGGCCATGGAAAAATAGATAGATAAGTTGAATCAATATGCTTTTGGTTTTTCAAATAAGAAACCAACCTTATGCCAATTGATAAATCAACCTCATGCTTTGATACCATCACCGCCATATCCAACAGATTTCATGGTACCTAAGTTTGACAAATTTAAGAAAACTTAGGATCCCAAAGAACATGTGAGCATTTTTGTACATGCATGCTTTAGAATTCAAAATGATAATTATCTCATGCTTTGAATTTTTTCTCAAACATTAAGAGGGGATGCCATAGAATGGTATAATCAATTTCCAAGCCATAGTATTTATAATTTTGAGCAAAAGATTGATCAATTATTTGATTATTTTATCTTAAATATCAAAAATAAGATCTCATTCTCTAATTTCTATTCTTTAAGACAACATGATGATGAATCTATATAGGATTTTAAAAATTGTTGGAGGGTTTTCATCACTAAACTGCCATTCACCCTACCAATGGATGAGCTAATTAAATTATTCACCAATATTTGCTTAAAACCTATCTCTTGGATGCTTCAAATACGAACTTATAAATCATTTGAAGAAGCTTTAGCTTAGGCTAGTGTCATTGAGGATATAAAAATCCAAGAAGGCATACGTAAGCCTAAAAAGAAATAATGGAAAAACAAGGGCCAATACAAAAGCAACTATTTTGGCCAACCAAACTCAACACAGGCTACCCCAACCAGTGGCCTAATCAAGTTAATCAAGTGGTCATGATTCAATCGATAATGGCTCAAAAACAACCCATGCAACAAACACCACAATAAATTAATTATCATGCAGTACCCTCAACAACACAAGCCATGTAGAACACAATGCTAGCTATGGAAAACCATCCTCAGTGATATGTCTGACAAACTCACAAATATACCCCCTTAGCCAAGTCATATGTTTCCATTTTCTAAAGGTTATATGATACAAACAAACTTGCTTCTCTCAAAATCATACCTGATGATCCTGCAAAATGTAATAAACACTATCGAGAACATCTATTTGTCCTTATCATAGGTAAAATGAGTATGATAGTAAAAATTGCCATGCATTTAAATACATAGTGCAAGACCTCATTAAATCAAGGGTGATCAAGCTTGATAATCCCCTCGCTCAAAAAAATTAAAACCTTGGTATATTTCAAACACCACTTCCTCATCATGAGGAGGTACAACAAAATATAGGGGGGCTAACACCAAAAATCCTCCTAATCATGTCAATCATATACAATAATACCAATGGTTTGTAGGGGCAATTCATGTGGTCATTAGAGGTCAAAGGAACAACCAACAAAGGCAACCACTTTCAACAAGTATTTCACAACCTTCTACATCACCACCCATCCATGTTTTCTCCAATCCTTCATCACCCATCCATATCCCTAGTCAATCAAATCCTCCAAATCTACCCATCAATCGTCCACCTCAACCAATCATCTCAAAGAGTAGTCGATTAACTACAATTCTAAAAATAGCTTTTTCCAAATTCTCAATTTATGAGTTAATCCAACAATATCCTCCACATTGTAAGCTTTTAATGGACATATTGAAATCCATTGAACTACAATTGCAAGATCCTAATACCTTCAACAACTTTGTGGGGAGCATCCAAACATGCATGGAGCCTTCTATAACATTCTTTGACTTTGAGGTTAAGCCAATCTCATCGAAATTAGTAGACCCTCCATTGCATATCATGGTTATAATTGAAAAGAAACATTTTAAAAGAGTTTTAATTGAAACTGGTTCATCTATCAACATTATCACCACATCCACTCTTCACCAATTGAACCTTATTCCATCTCATATAACCAAGTCATCGTTCACCCTCAAAGAATTCAATGATGTCTTGTATTCCATAGTTGACACTATTTTTTTGCTCATTGAAGTAGGGATAAAAATATTGCACACCATGTTTCACATCTTGTAAGTATCCATGGTGCACAATTTACTCCTTGGAAGACCTTGAATGAGATAAATGAGATGTGTCCCTTCAATACTACATCAATATTTGAAATATGTTCATGAGGTACAAGTACATTGCATACTAATGGATGTCAATCTGTTTAAGTATTGCAATTTCATTTCAAATCCTTATGAGTCCATGATTCCTTCCACCCTTATTTTGCTTTCACCATCATCCAATTCATCCATCAATTCAATAATCTCTTCATCAAAGGATCGCATCCTTGAGCTCCCTATCACCAATTATCATTGAACTTCTACCCTTACCCCATCATCTTCACCCTTGGCTATATGCACATGTGGTCATAGTCAGTCCACATCATCAATATCATAGTCATACTCCTCCTCATCATCCATTCATAAGCCTTTCCAAACCTATCCATTACCATCACCTAATGTTTTACAAGTTAAATTGATGGATTGTGAGGTATCTCCATCTTCACCATTTCCCAATCCATCATATGACTATGATACTCCCATATCTTCTCAAGTTGAAGTCCACCTCACCAATCCTGGTATTGGTTAATATATGGTCCAATACATCACCATCACACCCCTCACCATTCCTAAGGCTAAGGATTTTTATCACCCATGTGATCCACCTTTGGCCATAGGAGTAGTATATATCATGGGTTCAACTCCAAATAGTAAAAAATTTGTATATGAGGGAATTGATTCATCATCAAGTCTAGATCCCATAAATGAACCCAAAGAACCAACACTTGCCAACATTCCAAACATAATGGGATTTTTATCTCGATATTTCCACATAGTCAATTGGCAAGGTCATGACCTAGGATTGCATGAACAGGGACTGCATGAACCTATCGATGTTTCATATCAAGAGGTACATGACTATTCAGGTCTAGGTTACCACCCATTTTCCACCACCTCTTATCTTGAAAAAACTTCCCAAAGGCTTAATCTCAATTTAGGATAAGAAGCTCTCCATCCCAACAATTTTTATGATGAAATCTATGAATAATTTGAGCTTATGTCTATAATTTTAGATGAATCTAAAGAAGAATCAGATCCCATAATTCCCCATAATAAACAAGATGAATTTTATCTAAACATGTTCCCCACCATGAGCCCATATTTCACTTTCTTCTTCCACAAGAGTGATCTACCCCTACCAGTGAACCACCACCTCCATTCCATTAAGCCATTTTATAATCCAACATGTAATATATGTACATAACACAAAAATAGTGGTTTTCACCACTACCAAAAAAAGAAAGAAACAAAACTCAATAAAAAATAAACAAAAATTAGGGTTTTTTGGGAGGGTGGGGATGACGGTGGGTGGGAAGGCTGTTCTGGGAGAGCACGGGAGCGTCGGCAGGTCGAACCAAGGGGTCAGCAGGGTGGAGGGAGGGCAAACAGAGTCTGGGGACGCTGAGGAGTCCTTGCCATGTCGTGGCAAGGATCCGCCAGACAAACGGGGAGATGGACCTCAAAAGTCATATGCTTTGGCAGCAGCCTCTGAAACCCTAAGTGGGCTCTTCTCCAAGGAGTTATTTCCGTCAGGGGACGAGTTGGACATCCCGACAGAAATTATCTCAAGCTTTGTGGATTTCAAAAAATTTACCCTCATCGGTAAGTTTATTGGTGGTCGTCCCGACATGGAGACCATTCGCAAGTGGGCGTCTGGCAAATGGCGGACCTCTGGTCACTTAGAGTTGGCTGCCCTAACCCGAGGTTTTTTTGTGATTAGGCTGAGCAAAAAGGAGGACTACTGTAAAATCCGGCTGGAGGGCCTTGGTTCTTGGGCCGTAGGAGTCTCTTTCTAAGGAAGTGGGGTTTGGACTTTAACCCCGATACCTAGAATATCAACATTGCTCCAATATGGGTTAGGCTCCCGAGTCTTCCCCTTTTTGCTTGGCATGAAAATGTAATCAAAGGTATTGCTCGGTCCATCGGGGAGCTGATCACTTTAGACCCTCCCACCAGAGCTCGAACTAGATTTGTCCAAGCTCGGTTCTGTGTTTTGGCGGACTTGGAAACGGACCTCCCATCCTCCATTACTCTGCGGTCTGGGGGTACTTTTCTACACAAGCAAGCTATTGTTTATGAGAACAGGCCAGCTTTTTGCCCTCAATGTAGTTCTCAAGGGCATCTTCAATCCAATTGTCCTCTCCAAAAGCCGAGGAAGAAGGAGCGGGATCCCTGCAACCCTCTAGAGCATGGTGAAGGTCAGACGAAGCACCCTTTTGCGAAAGGCCATGAATCTCCAGGTCCATCCAAGGACCATCTCGAATCCTCCTTACCAGAAGAGGAAATCACCACCCATCCGGACTCCGAGCAGTGTGGTGGGCGCCCCCAACTAGGACCACAGGGGGAAAATGAACAGGCCCCCCCCCTTATCACCACACAGGCAGATTCACCCAAAATTTATGATCGAAACTCTCCCGAGGCACAAAAGATATTGGAAGACTACCTACTGGGAAGAAGAGGTTACCAGCCTGGTAATATTAGCCCTCGAATTACGAGGAGTCAAAAGCGAGGGGTGGATTTTGGTAGTGAAAGAAAGCAGGGTCGTCCCCCCAACAAGGAAAAGACAAAGAAACTGCAGCTGATGTTGCAAATGGAACCCAACGGTTGTTGTTTCAAGATGACTCTGATTCTCTGATGGGTGACGCGCTTATCCCAAAACCTCCCTTCCAGCAGGGAAAGGGAAGTAAGAAGAACCTCAAATCGTACGGATGAAATCCTGGATATGAGAAGACTAAACGGAGTGGCCATTTGGGCCAGGGTAAAATTTTCCAGCAGGATTTTCAACGGTTTGTTTCAGTCCAGTCATTTTTATTGGATCTTATCCAACATGTATGCTTCGAATTCTGCCTCCGGGAAAGCATAAATGTGGAAAGTTATTTCCCAGGTATGGGAGATTTTTTTGTAGTTTTCTTGGTTGTCTTCTTCTGCTTTCCGATGGTCCAACTTCTCCAGCTAGTTTTTGTTTTCCCAGCTTATAATGGCCATGGTTTCTAGGATAATCAGGCAAAAATGCCTTACTTGTAGCCCTCGGGCAATTAGCAGACTTTTTGTTTTTTTTTCCATACATATTTATTCTTCCAGGTTTATTCTTCCAGCCAAGAGGCATGAAGCACTATTTAGAAAGGCTGATTTTGTATATAAGGTTTTGGGATCCTCTATAAAAACCCACTGTTAATATATTATAATAATTACCAAAAAAAAAAAAAAACAAAAATATTTTATTTATTTGCATATGTACATATCATTTAGACAAATGCATTTATTTGTGTTACTTACAGGTTAACCAATCCCCTAGCACCAATTCTTAGGTTCCATCTATTCCATCCAACCTCATATGTCAATATGAATCTTGTTGATTTATTTACCCCACTTATAATACAAATGATCTAGCTAAGCCAATTAAAATTGACATAAGCCTTATCGATATGGATCAGATTTCCTCACCTCCATCCTTTGCCAAATTTTTCTTATCCGAGGAATTGTTAAGGGCTTCTACCAACTACATTCCTCCATCCCCTCCACCTTCACCTTCACCCTCACCTTCATATCTTGAGGTTTTGTAGATAGAAATAGATGAGGATAAGCCAAAAGAGTTTGATGACATCTTATATGACATTTATTTGATCCATTTGCACCATTATTTTGAGGAAGGTTCCCACATGTCCATTTAATATGCTATCGATGTGGACCTTATTTTAGACAAAGACAATCCCTAAATTATCAAGCTTGGAAAAATTTTATGACCTGATGAACCAGAGAAATGTATTGCTCTCCTCAAGAGGAATAAGGACATATTTGCATGGTCCTATAAGGATATGCCTAGTATTGACCCTATTTTGGTTGTTGATAATCTCACCTTACAGTATTATGCTAAGCCGATAAAATAAAAACTTAGGATAATACATCCTATCGTGGCCCTCTTGGTAAAAATAAAGCTTCAAAAATTCTTAGACATGAACATCATAGTTCCTATCGACTATCTAGAGTGGCTTTCAAACATGGTACCCATTCATAAGCATAATGGGGCAATATGCATTTGCATTGACTTTTGAGATCTTAATACAGTGTGTTCTAAGGATGACTTCCCTCTCCCAAACATCGATACTCTTTTCAATACTTGTGCTAGCCATGAAATGCTTTCACTAATGGATGATTTCTTAGGTTACAACCAAATTTGAATAAATCCTAATGACCAACACAAAATACTATTCACTACACCTTGGGGAGATTTTTGTTACAAGTTGATGCCCTTTGACCTTAAAAATATAGGTGCTACTTATCAACATGCCATGACATACATTTTCCATGACTACATGCATAATATTATCGAAGACTATGTGGATGATATCTTGGCTAAATCCAAAACTCAATAAGAACACATTTATGTATTGGAGAAATTTTTTGATCGACTCCTAGAGCATAATGTAAGGTTGAATCCCAAGAAATGTGTCTTTGGTGTTACCTCGGGCAAAATTCTAGGATTCATTTTCTCCAAAAGAGGCACTAAGGTGGACCCTAACAAGGTTAAGGCCATCATAGAGATGCCTCCCCAAACTAAATTAAAGGAATTGTGTAGTTTACAAAGAAAGATCCAATCAATCTGTCATTTTACTATGCAACTTTATAAAAAATGTAGACCATTCTATCACCTACTACAAAAGGGGGTGCCATTATCTTGGATAGATGAATGTCAAAAATATTTCGATGACATTAAGTAATACCTAATTTCTCTACTATTTTTAGCTCCTCCTCGTTTGGGGGTCCCATTTTATCTCTATATCTTAGCAACAAACTTTGCATTAGGGATAATGCTTGCACAAAAGAAAGAGCAAACGTGAGAACAAGCTATCTATTACATTAGTCAAACATTGGTAAGCTATCAAACTCGATATTCTTATGTAGAGAAACTTTGGTTAGCAATGGTTTTTGCCACTAAAAAACTTTGACATTACATGCTTAGCCACACAACTTATGTCATAGCTAGAGAAAATCCTCTACGTTATATGATATCTCGCACTTACAACAAAACTTGAACTTCTAAATGGATAATTCTCCTTATTGAATTCAACTTAGAATTTATTAACCAAAAATATAGTAAAGGTCTAGTAATAGCAAATCAACTTGTGGAAGCTCCACTACCTAGTTATTATTCTTTAATTATTGAGCTCCCAGATGATTCAATATTTACTGTCACTGAACAAGAAGAAGATATCATTTTAGAGTAAGATATTGATATCACACTATTCTATGATGACTCTAAGTGTGCAAAAGGTCAAGGTGCTAGAGTCGTGTTCCATACACCACAGGGGTTATCTATTCCCTTATCATTAAAACTCGACATCCAATGCACGAAAAACACTGAAAAGCATGAAACCTTAATCCTACGTATTCAATAAGCTATAGGTATGAGGATTAAGTGTATTAAAATATTTGGTGATTCTCAAATTGTTATCAAACAAATAAACATAGAATACCAATGCAAAGAACCTACCATTAAGCTTTATCATTAAGTAGCAATAAAGTTGCTCTCTAAGTTTGATTGGTACAAAATCAATAGTTTTTCATGTTCGACTAATAGATTTATAGATGCAATGGCCTCCCTTGGATCATTTATTCCAAAAGACTCATTTGGAGAGGTACAACCCATCATAATTTCAATAGTCTCTAAATTTGTAATTTCCCATGTTGAATCAAAATATGATAAGGATGTTTGCTTTATCCAATCGGATCCATGTGAGCCTTGGTCAAGATAAATAGTAGCATTCCTCAATTTTGGAATACTCTCATATGACATGTCTCAAATTGCAAAATGTACTTTCAAGCAAAAGGTAGGTTGTTTCATACTCTTGGTGGACATGTATAAATATAGTTATGATAGAGTCCTCCTTTGTTGTATTGAGTCTAGTGAGGCACAAAGAGCCATTGTTGAAGCTCATGATGGTACTTGTGGTGGTCATTTTAGTGAAATGGCCATTGCAAAGTGTATTCTATGCATATATTATTATTGGCCCACAATAGAACATGATTTTTGTACTTATGTTAAACATTGTAAGAAGTGTCAAGAACATGTTAATTTAACTCATGTACCATCACAAGCCTTACAACCTGTTCAAAACCTTTGGCCCTTATCACAACGTTCCCCATCCATGATCCAATATTTCACTTTCTTCTTCCACAAGAGTGATCTTCCCCTAGTAGTGAACCACCACCTCCATTCCATTAAGCCATTTTATAATCCAACATGTAATATATGTACATAACACAAAAATAGTGGTTTTCACCAGTACAAAAAAAAACAAAACAAAAATCAATAAAAAATAAACAAAAATATTATATTTATTTGTATATGTACATATCATTTAGACAAATGCATTTATTTTTGTTGCTTATAGGTTAACCAATCCCCTAGCACCAATTCTTAGGTTCTATCTATTCCATCCAACCTCATATATCAACATGAATCTTGTTGATTTATTTACCCAAGTCATAATCCAAATGATATGGCTAAGCCAATTAAAATTGACATAAGCCTTATCGATATGGATCAGATTTCCTCACCTCCATTCTTTGCCAAATTTTTCTTATATGAGGAATTGTTAAGGGCTTCTACCAACTACATTCCTCCATCCCCTCCACCTTCACCTTCACCTTCACCTTCATATCTTGAGGTTTTCTAGGTAGAAATAGATGAGGATAAGCCATAAGATTTTGATGACATCTTAGATGAAATTCATATGATCCCTATGCCCCATTAGTTTTAGTAAGGTTCTCATATGTCCATTGAATATACTATCGATGTGGACCTTAGTTTAGACAAAGACAATCCCTAAATTATCAAGCTTGGAAAATTTTTATCACCTGATGAACAAGAGAAATTTATTGCTCTCCTTAAGAGGAATAAGGGCATATTTACATGGTCCTATAAATATATGCCTAGTATTTAACCTAGTTTGGTTTTCGATAATATCACCTTACATACTGATGCTAAGCCGGTAAAATAAAAACTTAGGATAATACATCCTACCATGGCCCTCTTGGTAAAAACAAAGCTCTAAAAACTCTTAGACATGAAATTCATAGTTCCTATCAACTATCTTGAGTGGATTTCAAATATGGTACTCATTAATAAGCCTAATGGGGCGATACACATTTCCACCAAATTTTGAGATCTTAATAAAGTGTGTCCTAAGGATGACTTCTCTCTCCCAAACATCGATACTCTTGTCAATACTTGTGTTGGCCATGAAATACTTTCAATAATGGATGATTTCTCAGGTTACAACCAAATTTGAATAAATTATAATGACCAACACAAAACAACATTCACTACAACTTGGGAAGATTTTTGTTACAATTTGATGCCCTTTGACCTTAAAAATATAGGTGATACTTATCAATGTGCCATGACATACATTTTCCATGGCATAAGATTATCAAAGACTAGATGGATGATCTCTTGGTCAAATCTAAAACTCAATAAGAACATATTTATGTATTGGAGAAAGTTTTTGACCGACTCCTAGAGCATAATGTAAGGTTGAATCCCAAGAAATGTGTCTTTGGTGTTACCTTGGGCAAAATTCTAGGATTCATTTTCTCCAAAAGAGGCACTAAGGTGGATCCTAACAAGGTCAAGGCCATCATAGAGATGCCTCTCCAAACTAAATTAAAGGAATTGTGTAGTTTACAAGGAAAGATCCAATCAATCTGTCATTTTACTATGCAACTTTATAAAAAATGTAGGCCATTCAATCACCTACTACAAAAGGGGGTGCCATTTTCTTGGATAGATGAATGTAAAAAAAAAATTGATGACATTAAGAAATACCTAGATTCTTTACTAGTTTTAGCTCCTCCTCATTTGGGAGTCCCATTTTATCTCTATATCTTAGCAACAAACTTTGCATTAGGAGCAATGCTTGCACAAAATAATGAAAAAACTTGATAACAAGCTATTTATTACATTAGTCGAACATTGGTAAGCTGTCAAACTCGATATGCTTATGTAGAGAAACTATGCTTAGCAATGTTTTCTGCCACTAAGAAACTTTGACATTACATGCTTAGCCACACAACTTATGTCATAGCTAGAGAAACTTATTTGTGTTATATGATATCTTGCACTCACAAATAAACTTGCACTTCTAAATGGATAATGCTCCTTATTGAATTCAACTTAGATTTTATTAGCCAAAAATCCATTAAAGATCTAGTAATAGCCAATCAACTTGTGGAAGCTCCACTACCTAGTTATTATCCTTTAATTATTGATCTCCCAAATGATTCAGTATTTACTGTCACTAAACAAGAAGAAGATATTATTTTAGAGGAAGATGTTTATATCACACTATTATTTGATGCCTTTAAGTGTGCAAAAGGTCAAGGTTCTGGAGTCGTGTTCCATACACCACAAGGGGTATCTATTCCCTTATCATTAAAACTTGACTTCCAATGCATGAACAACACTGAAAAGTATGAAACCTTAATCCTAGGTCTTCAATCAAATATAGATATGAGGATTAAGTGTATTCAGATATTTGGTGATTCTCAACTTGTTATCAAAAAAATCAACATAAAATACCAATGCAAAGAACCTACCATTAAGCTTTATCATGAAGTAGCAATGAAGTTGCTCTCTAAGTTTGATTGGTACAAAATCAATAGTTTTCCACGTTTGACTAATAGATTTGTAGATGCGATGGCCTCCCTTGGATCATTGATTCCAAAAGACTCCTTTGGAGAGGTACAACCCCTCATAATTTCAATAGTCTCTAAATTTGTAGTTGCCTGTATTGAATCAAAATATGATAAGGATGTTTGTTTTATCCAATTAGATCCATGTGAGCCTTGGTCAAGCTAAATAGTAGCATTCCTCAAGTTTGGAACACTCCCATATGACATGTATCGAACTGCAAAATGCACTTTCAAGAAAATGTTATCTTGTTTTGTTCTCTTGGGGGACGTGTTGTATAAACATAGTTATGATAGAGTCCTCATTTGTTGTATTGAGTATAGTGAGGCACAAAGAGCCATTTTTGAATATCATGATGGTACTTGTGGTGGTAATTTTAGTGAAATGGCCATTGCAAAGCGTATTCTATGCATAGATTATTATTGGCTCACAATAGAACATGATTGTTGCACTTATGTTAAAAATTGTAAGAAGTTTCAAGAACATGTTAATTTAACTCATGTACCATCACAAGACTTAAAACCTATTCAAAGCCTTTGGCCCTTATCACAATGTTCCCCATCCATGAGCCCATATTTCACTTTCTTCTTCTACAAGAGCGATCTACCCCTAGCAGTGAACCACCACCTCCATTCCATTAAGCCATTTTATAATCCATCATGTAATATATGTACATAACACAAAAATAGTGGTTTTCACCACTACCAAAAAAAACAAAACAAAAATCAATCAAAAATAAAAAATATATTTTTTATTTATTTGCATATGTACATATCATTTAGACAAATGTATTTATTTGTGTTGCTTACAGGTTAACCAATACCTTAGCACCAATTGTTAGGTTCCATCTATTCCATCCAACCTCATATGTCAACATGAATCCTGCTGATTTATTTACCCCACTCATAATCCAAATGATCTGGCTAAGCCAGTTAAAATTTACATAAGCCTTATTTATGTGGATCATATTTCCTCACCTCCATCCTTTTCCAAATTTCTTTTATCTGAGGAATTGTTAAGGGCTTCTACCAACTACATTCCTCCATCCCCCCCACCTTCACCTTTACCTTAACCTTCATATATTGAGTTTTTCTAGGTAGAAATAGATGAGGATAAGCCAGAAGAGTTTGATGACATCTTAGATGACATTCATATGATCCATATGCCCCATTAGTTTGAGGAAGGTTCCCACATATCCATTTAATACCCTATCGATGTGGACCTTGGTTTAGACAAAGACAATCCCTAAATTATCAAGCTTGGAAAATTTTATGACCTGATGAACAAGAGAAATTTATTGCTCTCCTCAAGAGGAATAAGGGCATATTTGCATGGTCCTATAAGGATATGCCTAGTATTGACCCTATTTTGGTTGTCGATAATCTCACCTTACAGCCTTATGCTAAGCCGGTAAAATAAAAACTTAGGATAATACATCCTACAGTGGCCCACTTGGACATGAACTCTTAGACATGAACTTCATAGTTCCTATCGACTATCTTGAGTGGATTTCAAACATAGTACCTAGTTCATAAGTCTAATGGGGCAATACACATTTGCACTGAATTTTGATATCTTAATAAAGTGTGTCCTAAGGATGACTTCCCTCTCCCAAACATCGATACTCTTGTCAATACTTGTGCTGGCCATGAAATGCTTTCAATAATGGATGATTTCTCAGGTTATAGCCAAATTTGAATAAATCCTAATGACCAACACAAAACAAAATTCACTACACCTTGTGGAGATTTTTTTTGCAAGTTGATGTCCTTTGACCTTAAAAATATAGGTACTACTTATCAACATGCCATGACATACATTTTCCATGACTGCATGCATAAGATTATCGAAGACTATGTGGATGATCTCTTGGCTAAATCCAAAACTCAATAAGAACATATTTATGTATTGGAGAAAGTTTTTGATCGACTCCTAGAGCATAATGTAAGGCTGAATCCTAAGAAATGTGTCTTTGGTGTTACCTTAGGAAAAATTCTAGGATTAATTTTCTCCAAAATAGGCACTGAGGTGGACCCTAACAAGGTCAAGGGCATCATAGAGATGCCTCCCCCAACTAAATTAAAGTAATTATGTAGTTTAAAAGGAAATATCCAATCAATCCGTATTTTTACTATGCAACTTTCTAAAAATTGTAGGCCATTTGATCACCTAATAAAAAAGGGGGTGCCATTCTCTTAGATAGATGAATGTCAAAAATATTTCGATGATATTAAGCAATACGTAGCTTCTCTACTAGTTTTAGCTCCTCCTCGTTTGGGGGTCCTATTTTATCTCTATATCTCAACAACAAAATTTGCATTAGGGACAATTCTTGCACAAAATAATGAACAAATGTGAGAACAAGCTATCTATTACATTAGTCAAACATTGGTAAGCTATCAAACTCAATATGCTTATGTAGAGAAACTATGCTTAGCAATGGTTTTTGCCACTAAGAAACTTTGAATTACACGCTTAACCACACAACTTATGTCATATCTAGAGAAAATTCTTTGCGTTATATGATATCTCACACTTACAACAAAACTCGCACTTCTAAATGGATAGTGCTCCTTATTGAATTCAACTTAGAATTTATACGCCAAAAATCCATTAAAGATCTAGTAATAGACAATCAACTTGTGGAAGCTCTACTACCTAGTTATTATCCTTTAATTATTAAGCTCCCATATGATTTGGTATTTACTATTACTGAACAAGAAGAAGATATTATTTTAGAGGAAGACATTGACATCACACTATTATTTTATGCCTCTAAGTGTGCAAAATGTCAAGGTGCTGGAGTCGTGTTCCATACACCACAAGGGGTATCTATTCCCTTATCATTAAAACTTGACTTCCTATGCACGAACAACACTGTAGAGTATGAAACCTTAATCCTAGGTCTTCAATAAACTATAGCTATGAGGCTAAAGTGTATTAGGATATTTGGTGATTCTCAACTTGTTATCAAACAAATCAACATAGAATACCAATGAAAAGAACCTACCATTAAGCTTTATCATGAAGTAGCAATGAATTTATTCTCTAAGTTTGATTGGTACAAAATCAATAGCTTTCCATGTTCGACTAATATATTTGTAGATGCGATGGCCTCCCTTGGATCATTGATTCCAAAAGACTCCTTTGAAGAGGTAAAACCCCTCATAATTTCAATAGTCTCTAAATTTGTAATTGCCTGTGTTGAATAAAAATATGATAAGGATGTTTGCTTTATCCAATCAGATCCATGTGAGCCTTGGTCAAGCTAAATAGTAGCATTCCTCAAGTTTGGAACATTTCCATATGACATGTTTCAAACTACAAAATGCACTTTCAATAAAAAGGTAGCTTGTTTCATTCTCTTGGTGGACGTGTTGTATAAATATAGTTATGATAGAGTCCTCATTTGTTGTATTGAGTCTAGTGAGGCACAAAGAGCCATTGTTGAAGCTCATGATGGCACTTGTGGTGGTCATTTTAAAAAAATGGCCATTGCAAAGCGTATTCTATGCATATATTATTATTGGCCCACAATAGAACATGATTGTTGCACTTATGTTAAACATTGTAAGAAGTGTCAATAACATGTTAATTTAATTCATGTACCATCATAAGCCTTACAATCTATTGAAATCCTTTGGCCCTTATCACAATGGGGTCTAGATATAATTGGCAAAATCTCACCTCATTCCTCATGATAACATACATTCATCATCATATCCACTGAATACTTCACAAAGTGGGTTGTGGTAATTCCTCTAACTAGTATGAAAAGACCTAGAATTGTGGAATTTATACTCCATCACATCATTTTTCAGTTTGGTATTTCCTCAAAAATCATTTTCAAAAATGGCAAGTATTTCAAGAACAAGGATGTTCAAGTACTTTGTGAAAAATAAAACATTCAACATAGTTTCTCAACTCCTTACTACCCACAAGCAAATGGAAAAGTTGAGGATTCCAATAAGACCTTAGTTTCTATTCTCAATAAACTTGTCAAATAAAATCATAGATATTGGCACACATAAATTCCATTGATATTATGGGCTTATCAAACAAGCATCCACATGCCTACAAGGGCAACACCATTTTTATTGGTTTATGGAGTTGAAGAAATAATGCCTCTTGAGCTCAAGATCCCTAATGAATTTCTTTGCAAGAATTCATAGATGACGACACTACTAGACAAGTACGTCTTTACCAACTCACTATTCTTGATAAAAGGTGAGTTAATGCTTTAGAGAATTTATGAGTTTATCAAGATTGCCTCAAATGTGCCTACAATGCCACATTTCATCTACATGAATTCCAAGTATGAGATCTTGTCCTTAAAGAGAACCAACAAAACACCAATGCATTACTGCATATTCATGATAAATTCATGACTAATTGGTTAGGTCCATACATTATCACACAAAAAGTGAGTAACGGTACTTATAGGCTTTCCAGTCTAAAGGGAGAAGAAGAACCCGAACCACTTAATATTATACACTTGAGAGCATTCTATGCACGATTTGATTTTTATATATGTATAAATACATGGCTAATACACAAAAATATTTTCTTACACTTCATTCATAACATTGCATTTCACTTGCATATACATTCCAAAAACAATACATTCGTCCACATTTCATATTGCATTTCACAAAATTGCATATCATACATTGCATTTACATCCACATTTTTCACATTTCATATAGGGATCATTTATTAAGTTCAAGATCTTAATTGGTCCAACAAAAATTATGTTGCCTTAATCAGGGGCACCTTCACAATGTCATCCACACAATTCCACCAAGTCAAATTGTCATTTCCACAAACCACACATCCAAAACTCCTAGGTGTTTTCGATCACTCAACCACTCTTAGTGTTTTAAGAAACATCCAAAATACATGTCAAGTTATTTTTAGGACCATTACACATACACACTAAGAAAATCTTGAGTTTTAGAAATTGAATCCAAAGTATTCTTGAATCAAACACAATTTTCACATCTTAAAAACATCTTGTGTTAAAGACGGATAACACCATACTTGGTATGAACCTCAAAGTAAAAATGGCCATCCTTGTTGGTCCCATAATGCAACATAGTCCATAAAAATAGTGGTTCTCACCACTATCACAATTCCAAAAAAAATAAATAGTAGGAAAAAATTCCTAACAAAAAAATCTAAATCTTTTACATCACACACCACTGATCAATTGGGTTGTAAGGATCATACTAAATTTTTAGTCATACGGTTAGGTATTCATCCTAAAACTTAAGAGATCAACAATGAAAGTCATGGACAATAGAGTTAGCCTCCACCAGATCTATAGATGCTTGACTGGCAATGGAGTACGCTCATGCATGGCAACACGTATCTTTCAAAGAGACCTCTAACTGCTCATACGAACAAGCTAGCTGATTGGTTTAATCCATAACATATTTTATCCAATTTACTCAAGATGATTTAATGAAATAACTTGTACACACACTGGTTCTTTATTGCCTCGAAGTCATTACCATGCTCTTGATTCAATAAATAAATCCACTAAACACACATTTGGTCCTAGAAGGATTAGATAGTTTTAATGAGTTCATTTTATGCCACTAGTATGTTTGAGTCTCTATAAAATAGTCAATATTCCATATCAAAATACATATCTTCTTCCATATCAAAATCCATATATTATTCCATGTCAACATCCATGTCACGTAAAAAGCTATTCATCCCATATGCCACCAAGTATGGTGCCCCTAATCAAACAACAATGCTAGAAAATGACCAAGAAAAGATCTAAAATATAAATGATCAGTAGCATATTCCATCTTGCATTAATCATCCATACATGTTACCTTGCATTATAACATATCATATGCATTAATCATCCATATAAATAATACATTACACAAAAGGTAAAAGTCATATATATACATACATACATACATACATACATATATATATATATATATATATATATATATATATATATATATATATATATATAATTGCATGTACAATGAATGCCCAAAGGCTACATACAATAGAGCACCAAGGATCATATACAAAAAGTGCATCTAAGCACTAGCTAATACCTATGATAGGACCCTTGTGACCTAGTAGGAACCCTAGACCTAGAACTTTGCCTAGACTCAGTAGGCAGATCAGTTGTAGAGGAATATGGAGGATCTAGAAAATCCCCCTATCCGCATCCCATATTTTAGCCAAAGTTGAAATATACCCATCATCTACCCTCACCACGTCTAGCTGGGCCATATACTCCAACCCCATTGCCCTAAAAAAATTTAATCTGCCTCCAAAAATAATTTTCTCATCCCAAGAATAAGAAGAGAAAATCGATTGCTAGGGCTCCAAAATATGCAACTGCAGCAATAAACACATTTCATGAGCATTACTTAAAAAAAACAACAAAAAAATAACAAAAATTTGTATAACACAAATAAGTCTTCAACAATATTAGCTTGGAAAATCTTGCCTATGCACCAGTCACAACACTCTTTCTCTTCCCCACCATAGTTTTCACACCAAAATTCCACTTTCTCACTTCACTCCACTCCTCAGAAACCGATTCGCAAACATGCAAACATACAAATGAGCTTCATTTTCCCATCTGCAAGCTATTTATAGAAATTGTAGGTGCACTGAAGTGCCCTGGGGTATTTCAGACATGCTGAAATATGCATAAGCATTTCAAACATGATGAAGCATGCACAGGTATTTGCTGGCACACGAAAGCAACTAGGGTGTTTTATAGACCTTAGAAGCACATACAAGCGTTTGATGCATAAATCAAGAAAAGGCAAAATTCATCAAATTGGTAACTTACCTTCTCCAAATTTCACCAAAGTTAACCCACACATCAATTCCGTCATAAAATCAAGTTTTGTGAAAATAGAAATCAATTTGGATGCTTAATGTTCATTTTCGACCAAAAGTCATAAAAACACACTTTCCAATTACAAAACATATCAAACTGGTCCAAATTTTTACAATACCATTCCTATCATCCGCATCATAATTTCCATCATCCCACCAATTTCTATGACAACATGAGTTGAATTAGCACATTAATTTGAATTTTGTGTCCAAAAGGTGCAAAATTAACCAATATGCTATCCAACGTTCGCCAATCAATTCTATTCTTCACAAATCATCATATTTCCTCATCGAAGCTTCAAATTTTGCCAACATCATACTCCATCATCCATTTATTTCCATATAAAGCTAAATTTCAAGTGAATCTTGTATATAGTGGTTTGTTTTATATACTTGATGATTGCAGTGATTTACGTCCATGCAATTCAGTAAGATGAATGAATCACCATAAGAATACTTGGTCGTAATCATAATTACAATCTCCTAATTCGAAAGCACAATAAAATTTTGTTCCTCACATTTCAAGTGAAACTCATACAAGATTAATCTTGCTAAATAGCTATCATTGATGGCCTAGTTCATGGGGCTTAAAACATGGATTAAATTACATCACATAATTTCAAATTTTCTTGATAGTCATCATGGCGACTGGCTTTAGCTAGGGTGATTGGTTCTGATCCTAGGAATTATCTTACAGTCACTAGTTGGTGCTCCGAAGTTGACTACTTTTACTTTCTTTTTTGCATCTTCATCTTGCATATCAATGAGGCCATATGGAAAAATTTATTCAACATCACTGAATCATCATAGATTTGGGGTAACTAAATTTGATTATGATTTTCCCACAAAGAGAAACATATGATATGATCATAACATCTACATTTGGCACAAAACCTTCATCTATTGGTGCAAAGATAAACACAATCATCAACCACATTTCTCCTGAAATAGACGCAATCATCATCCACATTTTCCCTAAAACCCTTCATCTATTGGGGAAAAAAATATGCAATCATCAACTACATTTCTCCAAAAACCCTTCATCTGTTGGGGCAAAAATAGATGCAATCCTCATCCATATTTCTCTCAACCTCCTTCAATCGTTGGGGTAAAAAATGATCGCACATTCCATCATTCTCATTTTCTTCTTTGCACAACATTTCTTCTTTAATTCATTCTTTTTCAATTGGATCGTGAGCTTCATCCACAACTCATTCACAAATTGAGGGAGTAAGCTACACAAAAACTCCAAAATTATTTATTCTTTTGTCTTCAATTTTATCTCCACATTCCAAAAAGAGAGATAAGTTGCTTCTACGCCTGGCCCAATCAAGTGTCTCATATTTTTGCACCATATTGTGTTTCACGAAACATGGTACAAAAAGGGGTATATGTAGACACCAAAATCTAGCCACTTGTCCTCCATCCATGCTTTTCCACCATCTATTTATCCACCATCCCTATTTCTTGCCATTTATGACCATTATTCATATTTATTTATATTTATTTATTTTATATATATATATATATATATAATATTTTATACTATATTTTAAATATATATTCAATAAATATATATTTATAAAGTGAATTATTCCTAGTCGTACGATCTCATATGATCTCATTCATCCATTTACCTTAATCCACGCCACATCCTAGATTGATTGTCCACGTTTAGATATGCTTTAATCTCAACCACACGATTAGTGTCATTGAAACCCTAAAGTATGCCCTAAGTTGGACTATTAATAGGAGTTATTTTAAGACTCAACCCCATAGAAGTTCTTTAGAATCCTAATTAGCTAGAAAGTAACCTAAGTTTTCTAAGTGCCTTAAAGTTCCAACTAAGCCTTTAGAGCCCTAAACCTACATTTGCCCTAGTCCATCTACCATTCCTCCTTTGCCTCACTCACCACCATCACTACCGCATCCCTTGCCTTCATTAGATCTACTTTCATAGATCTAATTTGACCTCCCAAGTACCCTCCTATACTCTACAAAACTCCTGAGCACCCTATTTCACTCTGTAGAACTCTTGAGTACCTTGCTACTCTTCGTAGACCTCCTGAGCACCCTACTACTCTCTATCAATCTTCTAAGTACCCTACTATGCTCTGTAGACATATCGAGCATCCTATTGAACTTTAGAATAACTCGTTAGCATTTTATATCCCTATTATGACGTCGAACGAGATCTTCAAGTGTTGCTAGGGCATAAACTTGCCATCGACTTGCAACATATCCATCCATCAACAAATAGTAAGCAAGAGCAAGGTAAATCCATTTATGTTAGTATATTTCATGTTTTCTTATCCTGTTCACATTTCCATTACTATAACTAGGGTGTTTAAGTTGTAATTTCTAAGGGCTTACACTATCGAGCCCTCAGTTATTACTAATTCTCTGGTTTCTTTGTGTGTAGGATTTGACAATACATCAGAAACATTGGACAACTACTTAAGCTAGAGTAGCCCAATATTGGATACGCAGAAGCCCATTAAACCTTATTGGGAGTAAAGATGCAGTTGAAGACATCACCAGTTATTTGTGGCTAGGGTTTTGGAGAAATATAGAAAAGTTTGTAATATTGTATCAAGGGATTCTTGGATCCACTATTGTAATAATAGATTTTATAGGCTCACCCATTTTATCAATATAAATTTTATTTTGTTGTGCAATATTTGATTCACTTGAATTATGTTTTGTTTAGCATTTTTTGGTGTCACATTTTTAGCTCTACAAACAAAACAAACAAAAACACACAAAAGCAACATTAAATAACCTACACTAGATCCTACATCTAAAATGAGGTTCATCGCCTTAATTTTTAAGCAAGATTTATTTTCCACATTAATTAGTGAGGTTCATTTTAAATTGCAAAATAACTAAGGGAATAATAAAGTGTCTACCTTTCTTGCTTTGCATCCTTCGCTTATTGAAGTCTTAGGTTGGTCCATGGTAGAAATTGGTAAAAAATATTGCAGCACTTCACTTCACAAATTGCTCTCCTCCTCACCTCCCTTTTCCTCCAATCATAGTAGTAAAAATGACATAAAAATTTGGAAAATTTGCTTTTATATTTTCAAAATTTTGCGATCGTCTTTGGGTCATATGGTCGTATTTTGTGCGAATGTACTACCATGGGACAACCCAAAAATTTCAAAAATTATAAAAAAAGAAAAGGAAATTCAAAAAAAAAATTCAAGTGATCCTTGTATCCAGTGATTTATCCTACACACATGGTGGTTGTAGTGACTAATTATCCATGCAATCCAATCAGATGGATAGATTACGATAAGGCCACTTGAACAAAAAAAATTCCATAATGGTCTAAATTAAAGTTGTAATAGTATCTTCCCCTTCCACTTTACAAAAAGTTTTACAAAACCTAAAACAAGTCATCTTGGTCAAGCTACTCGTCACTTTCATTACTTTCCATCTCCTCTATCGACTCATCACTTGAGAAATAGTCATACATAACAAAATTTATAATCAAATAAATAACCAAATTATCAATCAATGTAAATGATATTCATTCAAAAAGCATTACCAACAACTATCATACACTTTCCTATTTGCTAGGGTAAAAGCAAAAATTTCAATGAACACTTGGTATGTCTAAAACCCATCCAGTAGAATCGCTTACCTGGAATGTAAGAGTACCAAGATCATGTAAGTCTAAAGTTGTTTGATGTATAAAATCTACCATCAATTTTTTTTTTATCTAAAATCAAGTCCACCAAAGTGTTGGAAGCAATGATTAAAAAATGTATGCTCTTTTCATTATTGGGGCATCTAACATTGATCAAATCAATCAACACCATAAACCATCAATTTGAATTTAACTCATCTATTTTTGCTCTATGTTGTGATTTCACATAATACATCCCAAAAAGGGGCATTTTTAGACACCTAAAACACATCATATTGAGGAGACTACCTATATGGATCCTTTTTAGGCCATATGACCCACCTTGGCAGCCCTAGGGCTTAAAAATAGTTTTTACCAATCAAAAAAAGAGGAATTTCCCTTTGCATCCATGACTGTCCCACCAAGGTATGGCCTCCAAAGGTCATCCTACCATGAGATAGCCTCCAAACAAGGTTGTCTCATCCTGATATGGTCACACTAGAAGCAAAATCAAGTTCTAGTGCAATGGATAAAACAGTTACACCTACTAGTTAAGCATAATGGTTTCTTAAATTTAACTATTTCTTGGCTTCCCTTGCAAGCTTGGACTCCATTAAGGAAGTCTATATAATGACATGTAGCCTTCAAATAGAGAGGATAATTTTTATGCAACAAAGTGCTACCAGATTGAGAATCAAGGAGTCTTCCTTTTCAAGCAACGAAGAGCTGCCCAATTTCAACCATGAACCTTCCAACCCTAATTTACATTTCTTTCTTTGTATAAAGCATGCCAATGGATCATTTAAATGGTTTAATATTGCATTCGTGCTCTTAATACAACCAAGAGTCCTTGATTCAATGTTGAATTTTACCCCTCAAGTCATTCCCCATGAACACACCAATTCATTAATCAATCCACAGATCGAACCTTGACATGACATTGCATCGACCTTAAAAAAATCCTTTACAGATTAGTGGTCGTATCTCTTAGATATGGCTTGTAGGCACAACCACATCGCATTGAGATGGCCCACAGGTATGACCATCCTACAGAGAGAACCCTCTCAGGTAGAAATTTATTTCATGTTTTATTTCTTTGATTAAGTTTAAAAATATTTTTAATTACTATTTTAGCATAGATAAGCTTTCTTTTCATGCATGTATTCATACTATTTCAACTTCTTTATCATTTTTTATATCATTAATAAGGGCCTTATCTTGAAAGTCTTTGTATATGCTTTTAATACTCTTTTATCTTCTTATGTGTAGATTACAAGTACCTACAAGAAAATAATTGCATAAAGATTCACACATTCATTGCGATAGTCCTAAAAACCTATCCTAATCAGTTTGTGGATGCTAAAATATCTTGCATATTACATCTAAATTGTCTCTATTGTAACTCATTGTATCAATAATGGTAGTGATCATTCAGAGGGGATATTATTTGTAATATTCTTGAAAAATAGAAAAAGATATTATTAATAAAAGGGTACCATCCATCATTTCCTTAATTTTATTCTTTATGGTTGCATTTTGATATGCTATAATTTTAATCTTGCATTTCCTTTTCTTGGATGTATGGTATTTAAAAGCATTTTCAGGCTCAAAACACTTCCATATGCAAAATTTATGGCCTCTATAATATTTCCCTAATGGACCGCTAAAAGATAAAGAAGCAAACATCAATTATTTTCTAATGGACCTCTAAAATAAGCAAACATAAATTATTTTCTACCACTTGGCAATCCATGATTTTTTGTTGTCTTCCATGAAGAACATAAGCTTATACTAAGAGGGGGAGTGGACATTATAATATAAAACATTTTAATTTTTAAACCAAATGATAACAAAAATAATATCAAAGCAGAGAACAATGTACACATCATGACACACATGAGAGACATGATTTAACGTGGTTCACCCAATGTGGGTTACTCCACGGAGAAAATTTTTCTTATTAATTTTTCTCAATGAATATTTTGGAAATCCAATCCCTATTACAATTTTTATGGACTTATATCCAAAGGAGACACCAATTCCCTATGCTTTGATTTATGGATATCTCTCTACAGGATAACTCTTTCCCATTTTCTCTAGTTCGTGGATCTCTCTCCATAGGAGAACTCTATCTCCTCTTTTATGGTTCATGGATATCTCTCCATAAGAGAACTATATCCCCTCTAATTTGGTTTGTGGATTTCTTTCCATAGAACTCTATCCCCTCTACTTTTCTTAACTCTAATCAACTTTGATTAAAACATTATTTCAAAACTGCTCACAAGTCTGCCTCTAACCTGCTCACAATATCTTCTCAATTCTATTCTAATACATGCTCATAATTTTTTATAACACATGCTCAAAAAAATTTCTCAAAGATACAAAAACTTATCTTCAACCCTAGCACAAGTAGTTCACAATATCTAGTACAAATATATCAAATCCTTTTAACAATAGGAGCATTGATTGTTCTCAAATTCTATCCCAAATATTTCCAAACATTCAAAAATGAAACATAAAAAAAAAAAACTCACTCAAATATATCCAACAATGCTTATCAAACAATTATTTTCACTCCAGCTTATGTTCCAAAAAATTCACTCCAACAAACACTTTAAACAAGGGATGATGTGCCCATACCTCTTAATTGCTCTTGTGAAGATATTTCTTCAAAAATCTATCTCATAAACAATTGATATTTCTAGTGCCACTTCAAGAGTTAGATATCGAAATACTCTCTCAATACATCCATATGAATTTTATTCTCAAAAGATATTTCACCATACAAAAATTACAATAAAATATCAAACCACTTTTACACCTTATTACTTTTATTCTTTCATGCAAAATAATGCTCAACAAAACAACCAAAAATTACACACATGAATTTCACATATACACCTTATACCTCCTTATGAAAACAAAAATAATGCACTTAAAATTTCAATAAGACCAAAGAAATTATCACTTCATCTCATGCATCAACCAAGCATTACCAATATAAAATTTCACCTTTCATCCATTTCTAAAATAAAAAATCAAATCACTTTACTAACCTTATAAATACTTAACTATTTAATATCACAATAATAAAATTTACTAACCCTTATAACTCCTTAACCAAGCACAACATGTATACCTTTATTAAAAAAATTAATTCTACCTTCAAGCGTTGCCACTACTGCTCAAACCTGTGACCTCGTTGGCCTCCATATCCTAGCATAAGGGAAAACACCATGTGGGCTATCCGTCCACACAATCACAAGGAGCACACACTCCTTTTCCTCTACCGTCGGTGCAAAACACAAAACATCAAATAAAAATTTATCACCTACCTCTGTTGCATCTCGAAAATGAGACCTATCTACTGCCACAACCTAGTGCTATAGACATTGTCATCTAGGCTACCTACCTAGGTGGAATAGAAATTTAGAGCCCCTGCTCCTTGTCCTTTACTCTACCTCGATTTCCAAAAATTGATATCTTCTTCCTCTCCATCGTGAATCAAACGGTGGTCTTTTCGACACACAAATTTCTCAACACACAAAAACATTATTATCCACCTTAGCATACAATATTTATATGCAATGGTTGGCATTATATTTGATTATGACGCTCAAATTGCAAACATTTGGTGCCAGTAAAATATTATATTTTAATTATAATAATTTAAATCCAAGGGGTTTAAATATTATAATTTCTCTTAGGGACTTTTCTTAGGTTAAACCTTTGCCACCATAGTTAATCAATTTAACCTTTTTATTTTACAACCACCAAGGTAAATCAAATATACCTTTTTTATGTTTCCTTTTTCAAATACCACCATGATAAATCAACTTGACAGTTTTATTTTTCTTTTTCAAATACCACCATGGTAAATCAACGTGATCCTTTTATTTTTCAATACCATCATGGAGAAGGCTATTATTTCTTCTTGCTTCCTCTTGCCTCATGTGCCCTTTGAAGAATATTCTCACAAACATTGTTATCAAATTAGGACATCAAACCTTTTGACATCAATGACAACACAACATACTCAAATTTCCAACATTCCACTTATATTTCACCAATTCAACCCCTTTGGACTCATAATATGTACACTTGGTTCATTTAGATAGGCGTAAGATTAATATAAGTATAAAAATTTGATTTGTGGATCTAAGATAAGCCACATTGGTTTCCATGTTATCCAAAGATAAATTGTTTCTAGCATGTTAAATACAAATAATCAAAGAAATAATTTTTGTTCTCTTTGATACAAAGAACAACCATATCACCATAATTCCATATTTGCATTTGAGGATGGAATTCCTTTCTATTCTAATAAGTATTTAATTGATCTTTAATAGAAAATCACAAGGCAAAAGTGGTATTCTTTGTCATATTTGAGCTCTAGATCTCATGCCTCTATTATCATAATATTGTTCATCTATCTACAAGGATGGTTGATAAGACATTAACTAGATATTCTATAGAGTCTTTGACCAACTTGGAGGAGTAAAAGTGAGAGACAAAATTCAATCCCATGTCCTTTGTATTCTTATACTCCAAACCAACTACCATGCCATAGATGCTTCAAGGAAATAGTAACCAATACCATAAAATTGAATGATGTAATCTCCAAACAAAAAACCTTTTCATCACCTTCACAAGTAGCATTTAGTGATCCTCAAAATCATTCTAATAGATAGCAAGCACCTTTTCTTATCTCCTATTAACTATAATGTAATACCTACCATTTGTAAAGAGATATGGCCCTCTTCCTTAAAGGAAGATTTTACACAATATTCCCTACTTGGGTTCCAAGACAAAGTGAATGGGAAGAACAAGGCAACATTTCGAATTTAAAAGTTTGTGTGTTGTTATCATTTTGAGAAAGATTGAGCATAGCAATTTTCTAATTCTTTGAAGCATGGATTTTAGAGTACAAAAAAAACTCTTCTATATTTATAAAGCATTTCTCAAGGCAAACTAATTGTAAACTAACAAGGTTCTTTTCCAATGCTTTTAAAAGAATGAAGCAAGAATATAAAGTAAATATTTTCTATCTCTGGGGAAACAAATCTTGGAAGAATTTGAAGACTAATTAATACTAAAATTTGGAAGAAAGTTAGAGGTTTCAAAGAAGATTTTTACATAACCAAGTGAGCTAGCTCTATACCTATTATGATATCAAGTTGAAATTCATAATATTTTTCAAAATGAATAGAAGCAATCCATCCACTCAAATCTTATACAAAAAGTATAAAAGGATGAAATAAAGGAAAAGAGAGAGATAGAGAGATGCTCATAGGCACCATAAATAATCATTATATTATTCATAGATAGGATTCACAATAATCTGATAATTATTTTACTATTATAGTCCATGAGCCGATATTTGTTGAGGTGTAAGTGTAGTTCATGAAACTATATTCTATTGAAGAATTTTCTCAAATTAATCACATATATTTATATGGTTTTAATGTTTGTAGATCTAGTTATGATTACAATCATGATATAATGAGACCATATCTTATTGAGTCTTTGTTGTATGATTTACATATTTTGTTTATGCTTCAATGTTTTTGCATATCTACTAATCATTGTAATACATTATGCAAAACCTATTGGTTTTGAATTCCAAAGTGTCAATTCAGGCTAAACATCAATATTTCCTACTTCTAATTACTTCCCTTGAAATAAAATTTGGTAACTTGATGCTTCTCCTATGGAATAAACATTTTATTTAGCTTGTAGTCCAAAGCAATGTTTATTTTTTTTTTAAATTAGATATAGATCGGATATATATTTTTTGTTAATGAAGATGAATTCTTTATTGTGCCAAATTTTTAAACTTCTTTATTTTAACTAAAGTGGGGCAACTTTCATGTATCATTCCATGTTTTTTCCAAAGATAATTTGGTATGATGGATGATCCAAACAAATAATGGTTTGATTCTTCACTAGAGATTCATGCTCAACAACATGATATCTTCCCATATTGGTTGGCCTTTATCTTGGGAATAGATGAGAGGGTCTCTAGATTTATCAAACTTTGAGAGCAAGGCTTGAGAAGAATCCTTCTAATTACAATCATTTAAGAGTGGGTTGAACATATTGAAGAAGGGTTCAAACCCACTTGAGTGGTAGAAAATACATAAAATATTGAGGCACTTCTTAAAAGAAAATAATATCAGTATCCAAAATTGAAACATCTAAATCATACTTATTGTCTACTTAAACATCTAGTACAACTCCATATGTCTTAGAAGTATCAATATCATCACTCCTAGAGTAAAAAGCTAATAATTTTGGAGAGGGTGTTGCTTCAATAAGAGATAAATTATTAGGCTCAACTATAGAATATTCAGTAGAGGTTGAAGATGCAAAAACAATTAAAATGATACCAATAAGAATATTTTAGGGAATTGTTAGAACTAGATAAACTAGAGGATCTTTCTCCAAATTAATAGGAGGATATCCCAAAGGATCTCATAGAACAACCTCATTAAAATCCATATCCCATCAAACAAATACCTCCCATATATTAGTATAATAGAGATGATATTCCTTGGAGGTATCCAAATTCATCATAATAATGCATCTTTGAATATTGCATGCCTTTTCCTATCAAGTATGATTGGGTATATGGCCCAATGGTGTGGATCCAAATATACAAAATTAGGACATATTAAGCTTGTTGCCTTTCTATATCTCAAGAGTCATTTACGACATAGCTAGGGTTAAAATTTGGTTAATGATGTGTGTTGCATAAATGATTGCTTCATATTTAAACTTGGTCTTTATCCCCTTAGCATGCAACGTCCATCAATTAGTCCCCGTAGGCACCATATTATTATACCTTGCTACCACATTCTGGTTTGAAGTGTAATGAAAGTCCTCTGAAAGGTAATACAATTAAGAAACAATAAATCTAAAAATATTTTGTTCTTATGTTCACTTTCTTTATATATTCTAGGAAATTTTATCTATTATTCAAATTAATTATCCACTAGTGCCTTGAATTCCTTGAAATTTCCAAAAGTTTTAACATTGGTAAAAATAGTATACAATGAGAAATCATCAATAAAAATGAAGAAAGTACATATTCCTAAAGAGAGGTGGTGTACCCAGGGGTCCAAAATTATCACTATGGATGTGCTCCAAGGGTCATGTGGCATGCTTATATGTCCATTATAAATAGTCTATTTTATATTCTTGGAATGAAAATGACTCTTTGATAATAAAATCTATGTAAGATAATTCACAACTTTAATTAATGATAGCTAGGAAGGCTCTCCTCAGTCATATGATTTTTCTTCTATACAAAATCAAGTTTAAAAAATATTTGTACCTTATTATGAGACAATGATGATTTGAAAACTAAAAAATCTAGTACGTCATGACCCTCCCTTGGAAGACTTTTCATTTTGATGGATTCATACTTTTATATTCTATTTTTGTGGATGAAATGATTGATTATTTTGATTTTGTTATGCAAAACACTTATCTCTTATGGAAAAATGATATGAGAATCTTATTACTTGGATGTAGGATAATTACATGCTTAGACTTGTGAATATGAATTTAATATGAGAATAAGATGCTGCTAATGAAGTGCACTTTTGCCAAAATAGGTTTCTTTAGGGTGGCAGAAAGAACTAACCACCAAGAAAAGAATGCCTTGGGAAAATGATGTGATGGGACTAATTATCAGAATATTTGATAAGGTAACATGGATGGATGCCCCCTTTCATGAAAGATACATATCATAAATAGCATAAGATAAAGAAATTTCAAATTAATTTGTGCTTGGGTTATTGCATAATAGTTTGATTATGATGGAAGGTTATTAGGAATAAAAACAATATTTCATATATGTTGAATATTGTCCATTTTTATTATTATTTTATAAAAATGAATTCTCTTTTTGTCTGAGGTGCATGTTTTAATTTGGAATATCTTTACATTAATGAAAGATAACTTGAGCTTAGTGGTGGTAAATATTTTTATACGTCAATGCTTAGCTTAGTGCTTACGAGATGCCTTCTTCAGAGTGGGTGTGCTATGCGATGAAAAGTAGTAATTGCATAATGGATAACTTGTCGAGAAATAGGTTTATGAAAGCATGGTCTGACATTATTGGAAGAAAGAAAAATATAGAAATGGTTTGGAAGGAGGAGGAGAGTTGTTTTTGTTGTTGGTGGAAATTTTTAGAAGGAAGGATAGGAGGAAACATTGGAAAACATTGACACTGGTTTATTTTCTCTCAAATTCTATGACCAGAGCTATCTGTGTGAAACAAAAACATTGTATTGCTTAAGTAAAGGTTTTTCTTTCATAATGTGCACTTCTTTCCTATAATTGAACATGGTTTAAGTGTATTTGTTTCATTTACGCTTAACGTAGATAACCATTGATATCTATTGTTTTACCTTTGGTTCATTTTCTTTTAAAAAAGAAATGTTGTGCTTGATTATGTTTATCTGTAGAAATATGACTTATAGTTCTAGAAAAGGAAATCTTGAAGATGCCCTACAATCTTCAAATGAAACTAAAACCATGGTTTTACATCGAGGATACTTACCTCATGTCGATTATAGCCTTGGAGGAATATTTATTGTACTTAAGATAAGCTAGAGCCACATTTTGTATTAAGGAGTTCACGTGTGCTCACAATGAATTAAGGGTATAAATTTTATGTTAACTTTTCTTACCAATTACTCCATTAACCTGTGAAGGATATGGGTTTACCCTTAGCTATCATCAGGTGTAAAAAGACTTCTTGAGTGGTCATCCCTGGTCTTTTTGGTTGCACTAAGCATTGGATTTGGTTAAATTGAAGCTTAGAACTTTTTGGGGTGTTTTTGAGACCAAAATATAGCTTTTACCTCAACGCTCATAGAGTCATGTGGTAGACCTTTCATTTAGCAATAGTTGTGTAGAGATCTTTCAAAATGCTTGGTGTTATCGTTACCAGTTGGTTTAGTATTACCTTATGTAGAGAAGCAGTTGATTATTCAATAAGTGCTCTAAGATTATTTTAAATCCATAGAAAAGGTGATTGTTAAGAATATTTGATAATTAGATCTCTTTTTTATCTAGATTGGAAACATAGATTTTTAAGAAATAATATCTTAGACATATTTCTTAGAAGATGTTTGTCTAGCTTGTTGGTATAGAGAAGAAAAATATATATTACCTTAACTTTGGAATACTGATGTGGCTATTGTATAGCATGGTAGAAGTGTTAATGACTGTTTAATTATTTCTAAAAAAAAATTAAATAAACCCATGTTGAAATGAGGATGAATGATATCTTGATTTTTTGATTAATTATTTTGAAGAAAGAATGGAATTTGGTTGGAAACTGTTATTGCAATTTTGTATCTTTTGGGTTAGGGATTGTTATATGCAAGTTGTATGTTATGCTTATTATGTGGTAAAAGAAAACACATTATCATTGAAATGGTATATGTCTATGATATCCATTAAAATGGTAGCCTTTATCAATGATTACCACAAAGCGTTTGATAAATGAGGACATCAATTGAAAAATTGTGTTGTTGGAGATCAAGATCTACAATATGTAGAGACTACGTATGAGCCATAGTAATTACTTGGTCCTTACATTTGAACATTTATATATAATTAGTAACATGTATGTAGTTGAATAACTATATTTAGGAGAGAGGAACATTGTGGAAATTATGCAAATGATGTAAGTGTTAAACTTGGATGGCAAAAGAATGATCCAGCAAGGCTTTAAGTGGAAATTTGTATTATTGAGAATGTGATTCATTGATGTTAAAGCTATTGTTCTTAATAAGTTTCAAATGATTAAAATATATCATATTGTTATCTTGCTTTGACTTCTTTATCTCCCTATGTTATGTTAAGCTTTGACTTCTTTGAGTTACATTGAAAGTGAGGGCTAAAACCTAAAGGATTAATACTTGGTTTTATATTTAAAAAATTACTCTCCAATAAGGTTAGGAAAATTGGGTGGTGATAAAGTAACATAAATATTCTTTCCCAATTATAAAAACCAACTTAATATTAGCAATCAAAATTCTACTTTCATAACAATGTATTATTCAATTCAAGTGTTTTATATGGTAGTAGTCCTATCATTACTTGTGTGCATATGTGTGTGTGTGTGTTTATGGATATTTAAGCCTTAATACTACCACTTTCATAGGATAAAATAAAATATAGACACAGTATAATAAGGTCAATATAGTTATATGAGTATAATAATATGAGTAAATTAATATGTGTATCAAGGCTAATAATATTGTAGCGATCCTGGGGAGCTGCGCACCATCCACTACTCTATTTGCAATTTTATTTGATCTTTTAATGTTTAATATGCATTAAATGAAAGGCATAAAAGAGAGATATAGCCGAAATATGAATAAATAAATGAATGAATGCTTTGTATTGATATTTCCAAGATTCGGTTACATATAAATCCCTCTATGGGATACCCTTCATTTGATACATGATTTTACACAAAGAGGGTAGTAGATGTATAAAATATCCCCATGAAAGGGGTGATGCGCTTTCACAGGCTTCTCGATGACATACACAAACTCGTATGAGGGCTTATAGATGCCTCCTTCTCCAGATATGGTTCCTAGAGGGATATTTGTGCTTCTGAATGTTGTGGATATGTTCGATGAACTTGTAGCCCTATAAGCAATGAAATAACAACACACACTTAGATGTCCAAGATTGCCTCCAAGGATGAGGTTGTTAGCATTAAATATGCTAATAAAAATAAATATGCTTAATGAAAACAAATGCAATGAAACTAGTGCTATGAATGCAAATAAATGAAGCAGATCTATGCTAATGATATGAAAACATGAAGAAAATATAATAAAAGAAACTAATGCCTAAACCCTAGACTAGGTCTACGAGCACATGTCTAGGACAACGACCGCTAAGATGAAACCTGCCTCTATTGATCCAAAGGCTATGGGTCTAGGTTCGCTACTGATGTTAAATGATTTATGTATGTGCATGGATGATCACCTCTCATTTAGCTAGCACTTTGTCGCTCCTCAAGGGTGCTCAAATTTGCTCTCCAATCTGATAGGGCTTCACTGTGTATGCTCTCCAAGAAAGGCTCTCCAAATTTTGCTCAAAGTCTCTCTCGAAAAAGTCCCTGTTTGGTGCTTTGAGGTTTGCACCTTATAATGGGATGAAGGCCCAGATTAATGTCTAAATATGGGACTGAATTTTGCATACTACTTGTTAGCATGAAAATTTTAGTCTTTATTATGCTTGAGGGCCAGTTAAACTGATGTCTAAATCTAGAATTGAGTCTTTCATGTAGATTGGCCATGAGGAGGAGTGCAAAGTTATCCATGCTCAGCTTTATTGCATGCAAACTACCACTTTCACCTGATATTAGGTTATTCTGTTGCAATTTTCTATTTAGAGTCTAGACGCTATCATCTACAATGGCTATGGCTGGCTGCTTTGAGCTTCAACGACCAATATCTACCCGCTCTGGTTTATAGCGACCAAATTTGAATGATCTAAAACTGCCCTAGTTGAGTGGTGAAAACCATTTCTTGCACTTGGAAGGTCCCAAGGTTTATTCACATGATCTATGAATGTGCCCACATGAGTAGTTCTCTTAGGCACAACATGTTTTAGGTGTCTACAGATGCCCCTTTTTGGGATGCATTGTGTGGGAAAAACATAGTGCGGAGCAAAAATGTAGACTGCCTATGGCTATATTATGAGTTGACCAAAGGGTTGTGCCCTTTAGGGCATTTCATGAGTTTAACAAAGGGTTTATACCCTTTGGGGCCTTTGTGAGTTTTACCAAAGGGCTTATTCCCTTTGGGGCCTTTGTGAGTTTGACCAAAGGGCTTATGCCCTTTGGGGCCTTTATGAGTTTGACCAAAGGGTTTATGTCCTTTGGGGCCTTTGTGAGTTTGACCAAAGGGCTTATGCCCTTTGGGGCCTTTGTGAGTTGACCAAAGGGCTTATGCCCTTTGGGGCCTTTGTGAGTTTGACCAAAGGGCTTATGTCCTTTGGGGCCTTTGTGAGTTTGACCAAAGGGCTTATGCCCTTTGGGGCCTTTGTGAGTTTGACCAAAGGGTTTATGTCCTTTGGGGCCTTTGTGAGTTGACCAAAGGGCTTATGTCCTTTGGGGCCTTTGTGTGAGTTGGTTGCTTAACTATTTGATTTGTTGATTAGGGGAGGTATGATACCAACATGCCCCAATCGATGCTTGAAAATATTTTTGTTTTGATTTTATGTTATGGATGCAATGATGAATGCAATGCCTAGATAATGATTTGATCATGCTATATGGATGCAATGTATTGATGACATGCACTAGCTAGATGACAAATATATGATTAGATGGTATGATCTAGATGATGATGATGGATGCATATGTGTATGCATGTTTAATTTTGGTGTATTGTATGCATCTAATTCATATTGTTATGATATGGTAAATTAAATATGTTATGCATTATGATGATGATCTAATGTGAATGAACCTATATGCTTTAAGCACTTTTAAAACATAAGGAATGAATGTAATATGAGTCTAACAATCTAATGGATGACACCACAGAATGTATAACAATCATGAATGTAAAAAACAACTCTTAGCATAAGAATTAATCATTTACGCATTCAAAATGTGAAATGTGATGATATGATATGTATAATTTGCCTTGATGGAATGATTTATTGCTATAAGGGAATTTTTGAGGTTTTCCATGAGAATCAAACACCCTAGTTACTCGATCAAAAGTTGTCTACTAACCATACAGAGCTTTTGAAGGATAAATTTCTATTATGAAGACGTATATACTCATAATCCCTGTGTGTGCAAATGAATATATTAGATAGAACATAAGCCTACCCCAGTGCTAGGTGAGATTCATTTAGCCCATTATTGTATTGGGGATCCTCAAATATTTTTCCTGATCCTAAGCTGGACTCAATTGGATTAAACCACTAGGCAGTACATGACACCTAAAGCTAGCTCTTCCATATGCAAACATTGGTATATTCAAAAGTGAGGTGCTAATGTGATAAACATATCATCGTGCTTATGGCTCGACCATGCTGAGAATTCTAGGGATTCAAGTTCTATACTCCCTTATTTTCTTCATATTTATTTGGGATACTTGCTCATGATTTAGTGATGAAAACCATTATTTATTTTGAATTTTTGTTTTTCTTTTGAGCAAGGGATTTATGTAGTGATGATAATCACTGTTCACTTTGTTTTTGGATTTTTTTTTTTTGAATTTCACTTTGTTCAAGATTTTTGCTTGTATTGATTAAAGCAAGGGATTTCTTTGGGTAGGGTTGAACTTGTCTTTTTCCAATTCTTAGCATTTTTGAGCCGATCGCACAGGGGGATGAGCAAGATAAAATTTTTACCTTAAGATACCTAGTACCGCTTTGCAGTGTTCATATTTCCCTTGTTCCACTAGGATTTTAGTGTTTTAATTAGTGATAGGATTTTGAAATACACCAGGTGCTATCAAAACTAAACCTCACCTATCAAAAGCAAATATAACTTTCTACAAAGTTTGATAAAACCACTAGGTATGGCTGAGTGACTAAAAAACCCTAGTATATTCCTTATAGCAATAGGAGGGGTTGTGTTGAAAAACATAGTTACACACATGGGTTATGGATGATGATGGATTTTTGATGATGCAATGATTTATGTACAAATGTGGTGTCATTTGTAATATTGTGAACACATGTATCTAATGTAAATACAATGGATGCAAATACATATATGCAATGTAACTATATGAATGCAAGTGCAAAATTCAAATATTTTTGGATTTTTGATGCTTTCAATTGTTTTTGAGCTTTTGATTATTTTGAATGTTTTTTAACTTTTGATTTTAAATTGTTTTTATGCTTTTATGTTTTGCTTTTGACCAAAGGGCTTTAAGATGCCTTTGGAGCTTTTTGTGATTTGATTTGACCAAAGGGCTTTAAGATTCCTTTGGGGCATTTTGTGAATTGACCAAAGGGCTTTAAGATGCCTTTGGAGCTTTTTGTGATTTTATTTGACCAAAGGGCTTTAAGATGCCTTTGGAGCCTTTTGTGAATTGACCAAAGGGCTTTAAGATGCCTTTGGATATTTTTATGTTTTTATTTGACCAAAGGACTTTAAGATGCCTTTGGAGCCTTTTGTGATGTGGCCAAAGGGCTTTAATATGCCTTTGGAGCCTTTTGTTTTTGTGGTTTTCTATTGTTTTTATGATTTTTAAATTTATGAATGTTTTTGATATTTTGATTTAAATTATTTTCATGCTTTTATGTTTTGCTTTTGACCAAAGGTATTTAAGATGCCTTTGGATATTTTTGTGATTTGATTTGACCAAAGGGCTTTAAGATGCCTTTGGAGCCTTTTGTGAATTGACCAAAGGAATTTAAGATGCCTTTGGAGCTTTTTGTGATTTGATTTGACCAAATGGCTTTAAGATGCCTTTGGAACATTTTGTGATTTGATTTGACCAAAGGGCTTTAAGATGCCTTTGGATCCTTTTGTGAATTGACCAAAGGGCTTTAAGATGCCTTTGGAGCTTTTTGTTTTTTTGACCAAAGGGCTTTAATATGCCTTTGGAGCCTTTTGTTTTTTGGTTTTCTATTGTTTTTGTGATTTTCAAATTTATGAATGTTTTTGATATTTTGTTGTTTTTACAAAGGGGAAGGTATGATACCTTAGGTACCCCCAGTGTGCTTGTTGCCTACTATAATGTAGCCATATTGCTTAGAAAGAGTGATAGAAATCAGCTCTCCCAATTGGGGTAAGGACATGTGCGTGGTGCCCCTGTCTTGATGAGATGAAATGAGTGAACCATCTACATGGAGCTCATTTCGCTCTAATAGACCTTGGACCACCTTTCAAAATGAATGCCAACTATGGATGTCATGCCCCTGTATACAATGGTACATACAATAGAGGCTTCCCTCAGTGGACCCATACTTGGATGCTCTTTTCATGACCTCGGGCAATACAAATTTATTTGCCTTGTACAACTTTTGAAATAAAGTCATAGTAGTCATTTCAAAGGTTACCTCCTACTGAGGTGGTTTGTTAGGCTTATGAGGTTGTGACTGATCTTGAGAACTCAGTTGGGATGATGTGGCCTCTATTTTGGTAGGTTGGGGTACTATGGATGAACCATCTATGGGAAAAACCCCACTATTTATGAGACTCTAAACTACATATCCTTTGCAATTGCAAATGCCATGTCCCTCTATTCTATGGTAGAGACAGTAATGGTCCTCCCTATAATCCTTAGCTTTAGATTTTTTGGGTCTAAAGGGTTTATTTTAGGTAAGGTGATGAACTTAGCCTCTTGAAACTTTTGAAAAATATCATACATAGGCTCGTTTAAAGGGTTCCAAGTGCGTTGTTGTTGTTTTGAGCATTTAGCATGCTTTAGCTTGGTATGATAACTATGTTGAACCCTAGGTATGTCACTTGATCTAGAGGGCTCTTTTTGCATTTTAGGTGCAAGGGATGGATTGCTTACTATGGTCACTTGTTGGTTGACAAATTGAAGTTGCCTTTTGTTGAGAATGTTGTGTATTATGGCTCTAAAACCTTGGCATCATGAATGTCATATCCATTTTGTCTATGGTATACACAATGCTCATCCTCCTCATATATCCAGGGTTTCATATTATTTATATCTAAATGTCACACCTTAGGTAGGGTAATGGCATTTGTAGCACATAATCAATTAAAAATCAATAATACATGCTCAGGCAATAGGGGGTACTTGCTTGGTTGTTGAGGTGGCTGAGTTGGCACTTATTCTGGTTGAGGCAATTCTTGTAGTCGCGTAGGAGATAGCTTGGTCTCATATGAAGGCTGATTCTATAATTTTAGGCTCTCAAGTTGGTTCATGATAAAGTGCAATGCCCCATTTTTTTTCTCCATTTTTGCCTCTATATTATAGAGGTGATTTTGTATATGCTCCAAGATTGATATGACTTTCATGTGTATTTCTAGTGATTGATTCAAAATACCATTGTCTATTGAAGGAGGTGATAAAGTAGGTGCTAAAGATACACCAGGTAATTTTAACACCCATTTCATTCAATTTAGTTGATATGGATGCTTCATGATAATCCACTTTGATAGTGGTATCCACATGCTCATGTTTAAGACTTAGTTCATGTTTCTATTTTACTTCGTAGTGTTGAACTATGCCAGCTTGAGTAACCTCAATATTATGTGGGGGAAGCACTTGTTTTTGCTCTTGATGAGTCAACATGAGAAGTGAATTGGGGGTCACTAATGCCAATGGTTTTGATCCCTTCAATGGTGAAGCAACGTATTATTGCACCACATCTTTTTTTGTTTGCTTTAGAGTCACTTGGTCCTCTGTCTTGTTGTTGACCATTGCCAAAAATTCTTGAAAAGACACCTTTTGTCATGTCTCATTGTCCTTCTTGTAATACTTGAATGGCTTAGGATTGTGGAGAATCACATACACTTGTCCCTGTGTATGAATTTTAGGTGTTGGTGCACTATGGAAGGTATGCATTCCATATCCCTCATCCATGGTCTTCCTAGAAATATGTTATACTATCTCTCACCCCCCAGGATATGGCACAATGTAGGTATCATAATTATCCCAACCTGTATAGGTATGATTATTGTGCCAATTGTTGGGGAAGTAGCATCATTGAAGGCCCTTAATGTTAATGTTGAGTCTGTAATGCATGATGATGGTAAATTTAAATGCTTCAAGGCTACAACTATGATGATGTTAATATATGACCCAGTGTCATTCAAGACTCTCTTGTGTGAAATATGATTGATTCATCCTCAGAGATTGGCTTAATATCCTATCTATGAAAGGTAATCACAGGGTCCTTTTGTAGGTGATTTGAACTCATTGTTGATGTTTCTGGCATGTTGGGTTGATCAAAGTATCTTTTGCTTCCTGTTGTTGTATTTATCATACCTATAAAACCCTCATTAGGCGGGGCTATATGCACCTCGTTGATGTACTCAACTTGATTGTTGTTGTCTCCATGATTGGGAGGAGAATTTTTGAATATTTTTATGTTCTGGAATTCATTCTTATCCAACATATTTTGCACTACATTCTAGAACACAACACAATCCTAGATATCATAGCCATTTTTCAATGATAAACACAATAGATATCTTCCCTATACCCCTTAGGTTTGGGACAATTAGGATCCGGGATGCACTCCTTAGGCAAGTTTAAAACCTTGGCCTCAAGAAGGTGGTTGAAAACTAATGCCAAGGATTCAAGCAATGGCGTATAGTTGCGAGGGGGTTGTTTCTATTTACCCTTGCCTTGATTCTTGTTGCATTGGTTGTACCATGTAGTAGGAGGTTGAGCTTGATAGTTTTCTTGTTGTTGGCTTTGTGTTGCTTTTGGAATGTTTAACACAATTTGGTTGACATGTGTAGGTTCGGTCTGTTGTGGTTGATGTTGCGTGCTCTTGTTCCATTATTTCTCGCTATGGAGCTTTAGGTCTCCTTCTTCTAGCTTTATATCTTCAATAAGCTTGGCTTGAGCCAAGGCTTCTTTGAATGTATCATACTACTATAGTTGCAATAGTAATGATATGTGTTTGGCATAGATTTTTGTGAACATTCGGATTAACTCTTTGATTAGGACAGAAAATGACAACTTTGCCATGATTTTTCTCCATCTATCCCCATAATCCATGACTGGCTCATCATCATACTACTTTAGGTTGGTCAAGTTTGAGAGATTCACCTTCTTCTTAGCACCAAAAGAGAAACATTTTAAGAATACATTCACTAGTTGTTCAAAACTGGATATGTTGTGCTTGGGCAGTTGGTTGAACCATTGAGTGGCAGCACCCAAAAATTTCATAATGAAGGTTCTTAACATAAGAGCATCATTATCTTCAAGATGAAAATATGCATTGATGAAGTTGGTAACATGCTCTTGTGCATCCTCTTCACCCTTAAATTTTTCTAACCTAGGCATCTCAAAGTGCTTAGGATATGCGGGGCTAGGGACTAATGGGCACAATGGCTGGTTGTGTATTTTACTCAGTGTCGATTGGTGCCCAGCCGTATCTTGCTTCTCAAAGTATTTGATCAGGATTTGATCTTTTCAATGAGTTCCTGGAATGCCTTTGAGGCAAGGAGTTCCTCTTCTTGTAGGCCCACTCACGATGGTAATGGAGGTAACCCTTTATCCACTTGACTTGTTCTATTCTCTTCCCTCCTACGAGGGGATTCATGATGTGTTTGATCCTGATTTATCATGTTTACCCTTTCCCCACCAGTTTTATTTTGTTCATGATTTGAGTGGTGGTTTTGTTGTGGATTTTCTTCTTGCCTAATGTGCCCTTCTGGTGAGTCAGCATGTTTATCTCTTTGGTTATTATTACCATTTTCTTGTAGTTTGATATCAGCTAGCTACTCAGCTTGTTCTCTTAAATGTTGCTCATGTTGACACAAAATCCTTTATCTTTGTTTGTCATGCTCGAGAGCTTCCACTAGCTCTCACTCTTTGCGTAATGTATTTTCTAACTATCACATGCGGTCAGATTGCATTGTTAGAGAAGGTTCATATCTATCCAATTCTGTTCATTTACCTCTGATTCGTAGGTCCCTTGAAGAGGTTTACACTGCTTATTTACTTTGGATAGCTAGTGTAATGTGCTCTGTGTATTTTGTATGTTGATAAGTGTCCCTATATTCAGACATTGCATGTGTACTGTAGGGTCACTTTGAAGCTTCCCTGGGTTGAGTGGTGCATTTAGAAGTTAGAATTTGTGAGCTTCCAGATGCAGAATATTTTGTGGCTATGGTTTTGGGAGTCAGCCTTGAATAAATTTGATCAAACTCCTCTAATTGATCTTGGAGAATTTGTTCTCTCTGAATTGCATGTGACCCATGTGACTGATTTGATCGGTTTGTTGTGTTGGGTCTATGACTCTGCAACTTTGTGCGAGGGTTCTTGTCTACTTCAAATTGCGCAACAAGGTTGACAACTCTCTCCCTCTATATTACCCCTCATTGGGCTGATTTGAACTCTCAGTGTAATGAGATGTGGTGGGTATGGAACATGATTCCCTCTCTAGATTGAAGGTCTTGCTCACCATGGGAGGTCTCCCGACCATAAATTTTGTTATAAAATTTTTGACTTCCAAAAAATATTGTGGGTGTCATGTATCAAAATGATCAGTGTGAAACGCTGATCACAATGAGCTATATCTCCAAATTTTGAATTTTGGGTCAAAAATTTGTATTTTTGAAATAATCCGCCAACCGGGGTTCGTGGGGAAATGCTCACTTTTAAGAATTTTTTAGGAATTTTTGAACCGTGAATTTTTAGGACTAAAATTTTTTGGGAGAGGTTCCCTAGGGGATAACTAAGAAAAAAAAACAAATTTAGCAGTTTTTGGAGTTGTCTAGCCCACTTTATGATTGTTTCAGTGTAGTCTTTTCCCTATTTTCAGCTTCGAAAATAGAGTAAAAATAAAACTAAAATAACTTTTCCATTATAGCTCTAATTTGTACGATTCTCGATCCATTGGATGCATAATCAAAAAGTAGATTTTATGGATTAAAAGTAGATTTTTTTCAATACATTTCCTTAAAAATTAGGGTTAGGGTTTGGTCCCAAATAACAAAGAAACACATAAAGCAGACAATATGATTATCTCTTTTATGGATTAAATGTGTGTCCTAAAACTGGTTTTAGTGTGTTTAGATTTGTTGTTGCTCTTGATTTCTTGATATTATTTTGGGTTTAGAATGAGGGGACTCATCCATAGTGGAAACCAAGAACACCCATGTCAAACATGATTTTATCAAAAAAAGACTAGGGTACACCATTTAAATCCTAGTGGGGGGTTCGCCTATCTCTTCCACTCTGAACCAATGTGTGTTCCAATAGTGGGAGACAGTTTGAACATGAGTAACTAGTACCACTATAAAAAATTTCCTTATTCCATTCTAGGAATATCTAGGGGGCAAGCCAGTTGAAGGAGATGAATGCCAACGTCACCGAACTGAAATGAGGGTTGATGATGAAATCCAATTCCCCAATGTTTATTATGATACATGCAAGTGGTGGGTTTCTTTTTATATTTAAATATAGAAAGTAATGCATCAACCAAGATTCATGACTACTTTCCTACAATGCCTAAAAATAATTTTTATTCTCAGATCAATGCATTTATAACCAGTCTATATGATCTTAATGCATCCTCCTACTTTTTGATGAAAATAGCCACTAATTTGGCCACATGCAAGCAAACCAAAATACAATGGCCTAGCATGCTAGAGACTAGGGTAGACCTTACAGGAAGAGGTCCACTGTTCCTAGCAGTGCCTAGAGGAAATCTAAAAGAAACCTAAGAAATGCAACATGTAGTTTTTATTTCCCTTTCATTATTTAATTTCCCAATTTGAAATGTGTTTTAATGTTCGCTATTTTTAAGAAACCAAATGCAGATAGAAAATAATAAAAATAGAGAAAAGGGGTACCAACCTTGAATCCCACTTAGATGACATAAATTTTGCCCTTAGTTGCACTTTTCTTCTGGCCACTATTGATCAGAGTGGCTGATTTTTGGCCACTATCAGTAGGAGCGGTTGAGTCTGCAGGTCGCTGTAGACTAGAGTGGCAGAATATACACAAAAAACTGAATCAATAAATCAAAATAAAATAAAAACTTGGTGGTATCCCACCGTGATTGTCATATATAGTGACCTCGGGGAGCTGCGCACCATCCACTACTCTATTTGCAATTTTATTTGATATTTTAATGTTTAATATGCATTAAATGAAAGGCATAAAAGAGAGATAGCCAAAATATGAAGAAATAAATGAATGAATGCTTTGTATTGATATTTCCAAGATCCGGTTACATATAAATCCCTTTATGGGATACCCTTCATTTGATACATGATTTTACACAAAGAGGGTAGCTAATGTATAAAATATCCCTGTGCAAGGGGTGATGCATTTTCGTAGGCTTCCCGATGATGTACAAGAACTCATATGAGGGTTTATAGATGCCTCCTTCTCCATATTTAGTTCCTAGAGGGATCTTTGTGCTTCTGAATATTGTGGATCTGTCCGATGAACTTGTAGCCCTATAAGCAATGAAATAACAACACACGCTTAGATGTCCAAGATTGCCTCCCCAGATGAGGCTATTAGCATTAAATATGCTAATAAAAATAAATATGCTTAATGAAAATAAATGCAATGAAACTAGTGCTATGAATGCAAATAAATGAAGTAGATCTATGCTAATGATATGAAAACATGAAGAAAACATAATAAAAGAAACTAATGCCTAAACCCTAGACTAGGTCTGCGGGCCACTATCCAGGACAATGGTTGCTAAGATGAAACCTGTCTCTATTGATCCAAAGGCTATGGGTCTAGGTTCACTGTTGATGTTAAATAATTGTCGTATGTGCATGGATGATCACCTCTCAGTAAGCTAGCACTTCATCGATCCTCAAGGGTGCTCAGATATGCTCTCCAATCTGATAGGGCTTTGTTGTGTATGCTCTCTAAGAAAGGCTCTCCAAAGGTTGCTCAAAGTCTCTCAAAAAAATTTCTTGTTTGGTGCTTTGAGGTTTTCACCTTATAATGGGATGAAGGCCCAGATTAATGTCTAAATCTGGGATTGAATTTTGCATGCAGAATGGATGTTAGCATGAAAATTTAGTCTTTATTGTGCTTGAGGGCTAGTTAAACTGATGTCTAAATCTAGAACTGAGTCTTTCATGTAGACTGGTTGTGAGGAGGAGTGCAAAGTTATCCCCGCTCAACTTTATTGCATGCAAACTACCACTTTCACTCGAGATTAGGCTATTTTATCAGCAATTTTTTATTTAGGGTCTATGCTCTAAACTATAAATCAACCCTAATCTAATATTTACTTATGTATTATTAAGGTACCATGGGGGTACATTAGCATGCACCAAATAATATAATATACTCCAACATGTTTGTATGTGGAAATTTAAAAATCCATTGTCTTATCATGCTAAAACAACTACAACCTAGGATAACCTTAGTATAAAACATCAAATGTTACTTATAATAGGGTATACTATAAAATAAACAAGTAACAATTCCAACAATCAAGGTTTTTGAATAGAGTGTGGAATATAATTCATACTTATATAAAAAAACAAATATGATTTTTCTAAAATTTTGGCAAGACCACAAGGAGTTTGCCTTAGCCAATATATTGATTGAATCAAAGTCACATGAAATCCCAATAAAGCTTCATAATAGTTATGGATACAATATTTTCCTAACCTTCATAGGATTTATATTTTAATGACTATAAAAATATGGTCATTACCAAATGTTTCTCAAATAATGTGAGTCCTTTAACATTTAGAGAAATTTCCTAATGACATGAAACTCTAAAACAAGTATATCTTAGACCAATATGAAAAGAAAAACAACTCATAATTGAAAATATGAATCATGCAATCTATTCTACTGTGTTTTTGAATATGCATAAGAATAATGCAACCCATAAATATCATTTCTATTATTTTAAATTTTGAGCAAGAAAATATACAATTAATTAAACCATATTCATTTTATATTACATTTCAATGAAACATATCTAAGGTAGATATTGAATTAAAAATATTTATTTTCTTATTTTATAAAACAAGAAATCTTGACCTCACTAGAGGAGTAAAAATGGGGGCTCAAATTCAATCCCATTCCCTCCCCATTCTTATCCTCTAAACCAACTTACATGCCATAGATGCTTTAATGGAATAGCAACCAATACCATAAAAAATTAATTTTGCAATCCCCAAACCAAAAACCTCTTCATCACATTCACAAGTAGCACTGAGTGAGTCTCAAAATCATGCCCACAAAGAGCAAGCACCTTTGCTTCTATCCTATTTACCATAATGAAAGCCCTATATTTTGCAAAGATCCTTGCAAGAGGATTCTATACAATCTTCTCTACTTGGGGTCCAATACAAAGTGAATGGGAAGCAGGGCTATGCATAGTGGTAAATATTCACAAACTGGGTGAATATTAGGATTTTCAAAATTGGAAATTGGTGAATATGAGGACCCTCAATATCAACCCATTCATCTAAAATTTTCAGGACCAATATTATCTTACGATCAATTTGCCATAATATATATCCAAACATAGGTATATTTGTACTCGTTGGAAAAATATTTTCAAGCCTGATCTAATGGTAGTGTTTTTAGGAAGTTATAATATGATTTAATGTGTCAAAAGTGGCCCCAAATATTACCTTACATTTTAGAGATTCAAATATCCCAAATTTTGGTGTGAATATGCTTGATTTGATTTGCTTATGAATCTCCATGATTCACCTTGATTTTGATTAGGATTCACCATTTTTTTACAAGTACATTTTGAGTTCAACCCCTTATGCATAACCCTGATGGGAAGAAAAAGGTAACATTTTGAATTCAAAATATTTTGTGTTGTTATTTTTTGAGAGATATTGAGCATATCAAATTTCTGTTTCTTTGAAGCATTGGATTTCAAAGTAATAAAAACAAGCTCCTATAAATTTATAAATCATTTCTTAGGGAAAACTAACAAGTGTTTTTTTTAAAGCTTTTGAAAGGATGAAGCAAGAATATAAAGTAAATATTTCTTATTTCTTGGGTAAAAAAATATTGGGAGACTTTGAAGTAAAACTCATCCTAAAATTTGGAAGAAAAATTAGAGGCTTCAAAGAAGATTTCTACATAACCAAGTGAGCCCATACTTGCTCTAATACAAAGTTGAAATTCACAATATTTTTCAAAAATGAATAAAATAAATTCATCCACTCAAATATTATACAAAAAGAAAAAGAGAAACATAGAGATGCGCTCATAGGCACCAGACATAACCATTATATTATTCATAGACACGATTCACAATACTCAAATATTTTTTAATTATTACACTCCATGAGCCAATATGTGTTGAGGTGTAAGTGCAGTTCATGAGATCATTTATCATTGAAGAATTTTCTCAAATGAATCACATCTAATTATATGGTTTCAATATTTATAAATCTAGTAATTATTGTAATCATGAGATAACAATACCATATCTTATTGAGGCATTTTGTTATACAATTTTCATATCTTGTATATGCTTCAACATTTCTTCTATCTAATAATGACTAATCCAAAAGGCAACACTTGTTGGTTTTGAATTGTAAGGTGCTAATTCAGGCTAAATTCCTATATAAGCCATAACATATTATTGTGTCTTGTAAGCATGTGAAGGAATCCCTAGGTTAAGCATATATATCAAAAACATTATTTGAACCAACAATCAAATTTGAGTCATACTATAAAATTATCAAAGATAATTGTACTACCAATGGGGAGAAAATTAGATGTAGAAAAATCAATATTCAAAACCAATAAGAAGCATTATCTACAATTTGAGTAGAGTTTTGTAGATAATCTATCAAATTATTTTTTCTTGTATTATCCTATACTATGCACATGATGTTATGTAGAAGAGGGAATTATTCTTTATGTGGAAATTTATTATAATTATGGGGTGAGATACTAAACCTCAACTCTTAATTTTTTTTTTAAATTAAAAAATATTATTAAATGAAACAAATAGTTATATGAGTTATACTGAATAACTTATATTATTATAAAAAGTTATTTTTTAAGATATATTACGTGCATAGTAAGAAATATCCAACAAATATTTACGATAGGATTATATGTTCCTTTACATTCTCTTGAATCTAGAGGAAGAAACTTAGTATTTACGTGAAGTTATGCAACTTTTGACATAAAATATATATACAAGAATTCTTAACTTTTATTATAACTAAAAAAATACCTAACTATTTTTTTACATGGAATATTGTTGTGTGTGTATATAGTTTTACAAACATTTAACCTATAAATTTTTATAAGCTAAGCTTATACCATGTAATTTTAATAAAAGTAGATTTAACTATAAACCCTTCTTCCCTGTGTCTTTTATCTTCAAAATTCACATATGTCAAAGGATTTCAACAAAAATTCATAACCCATAAAGATATTTTCTACCTTTTAATTCTCTTCAATGGTTAAATTTTTTAAAAGCTACCTTTGTAGTAATGTTACATTGCGAAAAGCTACCCAAATATGTTAGCATATTTTTGTCCTTAGATTCCATTAAACCAATACAAACATCTATAATATCATCTCAAATTTTATTCCTTAAATAACTTGATTCATAACATAAACGTTTCTCATTGTAAATTTAAATAATTAAGTAAACTTTTTATTTTAATTAAAATATTTTAAAGGTCTGAGGTGTAGACAAATTGGTTTGACCAAACACCCTAAGGGGGCAGGAGGTCCAAGTTTCAAATCTTGAGACTTGTCGAACTGAACGCTTGTCCCTAGTGCTTTCAGTAGTGTAAAAAATTTAAAATGATTATGGCATGGTGGTTATAGGGGTAAAATGTGTGAAGATATATGTGGCAACTTCTAGGGTAGATAACACATAATACTATGGCAACCATAAAAGCTGAACAACCTACCTGTATTAGTTGCGACTATCAATTCCACCATGTAAATTCAAAAAAAAAAATTAAAATGTTTTAAAATTCTAGGCAATCAAACTTTTAAAGTCTCAATTCCAAAGATTATAGTAGGATTAAAAATTATAGACTTATCTTAAAAAATTTAATGCTAGTACAATAATCAATGTCCAAATTTATACAAAATATTATTCAAACATATTTTCATATAGTTTCAATTTTTAAATAACATAAATGAACTTTTATGAAAACATAATTAGGTATGACTTATTGCATATATGAAATTTTATAATCCATTTGAAGAAGGGTTTGAACCCACTTGAGTGGTAGACAATCCATAAAATATTGAGGCACTTCTTAAAATATAATAATATCATAATCTAAAATTGAAACATTGAAATAATACTTACTGTCTACTTCAACATCTAGTGCAACCCCATATGTCTTAGAAGGATCAATATCACCACTCCTAGAGTAAAAAACTTAGAATGTTGAAGAGGGTGTTGCTTAAATAGGAGATAAATTATTAGGCTCAACTATAGAATCTTTAGTAGAGGTTGAATTTTAAAAACAATTAAAATCATACCAATAAGAATCTTTAGGAAATTGTTAGAACAACTAGATAAACTAGAGGATATTTATCCAAATTAGTAGGAGGATATCCCAAAGGAGCTATTAGAACAACCTCATTAGAATTCACATCTCGTCAAATAAATACCTTCCATCTATTAGTATCATAGAGATGATATTCCTTTGAGGTATCTAGACACATCATAATAATGCATCTATGAATCTTGCATGCCTTTTACTCTCAGGTAATATTGGATATATATGCCAATGTTGTGGATCCAAATATACAAAAGTAGGACATATCAAGCTTGTTGCCTTTATATATCTCAAGAGTCATTTCCCACATAGCTAGGGTTAAAGTTTGGTTAATGATGTGTGTTTCATAAATGATTGCTTCATCTCTAAACTTGGTCTCCATCCCATTAGTATGCAACATCCATAAATTATTCCCCATATGCACCATATTATTCTACTTTGCTACCACATTCTACTTTGAAGTGTAATGAAAGTCCTCTGAAAGGTAATACAATTAAGAAACAATAAATCAAAAAATATTTTGCTCTTATGTTCATGTTATATTTTTTAGTAAATTTGATCTTTTATTCAAACTAATTATCCACTAGTGCCTTGAATTCCTTGAATTTTTTAATAATTTTAACATCGATTCAAATAGAATACAACCATACATACTAGGAGAAATCATCAATAAAAATGAAGAAAGTACCTATTCATAAAGAGAGGTGGTGTACCCAGGGGTCCACAATTATCACTACAGATGAGCTCAAAGGATCATGTGGCATGCTTATTTTTCCCTTATAAATAATCTATTTTAAATTCTTGGAATGAAAATGCCTCTTTGATAAAAATATCTATGAAATATAATACAAGAAAAACTTTAATTAATGATAGATAGGAAGGATCTCCTTAGTCATATGATTTTTTTTCTATACAAAATCAAGTTTAAAAAATATTTGTAGCTCATTATAAGATGATGATTTCAAAACTAACAAATCTAGTATGTCATGACCCTCCCTTGGAAGACTTTTCATTTTGATGGATTCATATTTTGATATGCTATTTTTGTGGATGAAATGATTGACTATTTTTGTTTTGTTATGCAAATCACTTATCTCTTATGTAAAAATGATATGATAATCTTATTACTTGGATGGAGGTTAATTACATGCTTTGTCTTGTGAATATGCATTATTTTAATCCTTGTAAGAAGTGCCCTAGTCTTTGCATAATTATTAATTGAAAATTCATATGACTCTAAGTCAATAAGGATAATTTTAACTTTATTTCCTTCATTTTTCAATGGTAATTTTGATCCTTCTAAGAAGTTCCCTAGCCTTTGCATGATTATTAAACGATTCTAAGTCAATAAGGATAGATTAAACTATATTTTGTTCATTTTTGAATGGCAATTTTGATACATTTTTAGAAGTGCCATAGCCTTTGCATAATTATTAGTTAAAGTTACATACGATTCTAAGTTAATAAAGATATTTTTGGATTTATTTCCTTCATTTTTCAATGGCAATTTTCATCCTAGTAAGAAGTTCTCTCGCCTTTGCATGACTATTAATTGAATTTACATATGATTCTAAGTAAATAAGGATTTTTTTACTTTATTTCCTTCATTTTTCAATGGTAATTTTGATCCTTGTAATAAGTGCCCTAGCATTTGCATAATTATTAATTGAAGTTCCATATTTTTGTTATTAGATGAAAGAAGAGGTTTTGAAAGGATCCCAAACCTTTGACATATTTACAACAAGGACATCAAAAAGAAGTCCCAAAACAATCCGAGCAAAAAACAAAAACAAATAAATTATAGGGAGAGGGCCCAACAAGATGATAAATCATATAAAGAATTGAGAAAATAGTAGGACAAAGATAAACAAGGCCAACCGAGTTACTCTATTTCTTCTTCGAACAAATCCACTTCCTCCTCTAAGTTGGTTTTATTATTTTGAAAGTACCTCATCATCTAGGTGACTTAATCAACAAATATCATAAATATTTTAATAGATATGAGAAGAGATATGAGAAGATACTTAGTAGTCTTCATTGCATTTTTTGGAGTTTTGAGAGGATCTAAGGTCCTTTAATTTTCATAGCCTTAGTTCTAGCTTGGGACCTCAGATCTCTTTGAATCAAGAATTACATTAGTGGATTTCTCAGCTTTAACTGCTTTTGACCTCAACCATTTCATAGCCATAGTTCTAGCTTGTTGTTTCCTCCTTGCCTCTAGGAGTCCTCTGGTTCTTAGCTTTATTCATAGCATCCTTATTATATTCTCCCTTATCCTTAAAATGAGAGTCTTCGTCTTCCTCAAGCACGCATTAAAAAGAGGTCAAAGCAGTTCTAAGCTCCTTGTTCTTAAATGTCTTTGGTAAATTTTCCTTTTTCACCATTTTTGACTAGTTTCCAAGTATACCTAAACTGATGATGTTCACATTATATCCTTTTATGATCACATGCTCGAATATCATCTTCATTAGGACTTGATGAAGAGCGATGTTATAGTTACATTTATTAACATGCATCACTGTTCTTTCAATCAATTTGAAAAAGAAAGTTGACACATTCATCATTTTTATCTAATGCAAATAATTTAAAAATGATAAGTTAAAACTTTGCACAATTGAAAAGTGATTTTCAAGAGAAAAATCTTCCATTACCACCAGGGCCATTTTACCCCACGATGCCTTGAGATATTCCTACAAATATCCATTTTGACACTTCTTTGGATGTTCTCCTTTGCTCCTGAAGAGCTTGAGCTCCTTTGCTAGGGAGTGTCTCTCCTTGTTAACACATTCACTAACAATGGGAAGACCAAAGACCTTAAAAATAAGAGGTATAGATATGGTGAAATCAATCTCATTCACCTTGCTTTTACCATTATCCCAAGTAAAAGCAATATACTTGGAGAGTTTTGGATCAAACCCATTGAATTTTTTTAAAAGATTAAACAATCCTCCTTTCTCAAAGATTTTAAAAACTTCATCATCTAGAGTTATGGATTTTAGTTCCACTCTTTTTAGGTCTTTTAATTCAATCAGAGGCCATCACCTAGAAGCTTCTTTAGTCAATGATGAATGTGTGACTCAATATTATCTACTATCCTGAGAAGATTTCTACAACTAAGATGATGGATATTGTGATCTTAAAAAAAATATGCTCCACCAATAGGAGAAGAGAGAAGGTCTAACTATAAGCGAGCAATCAAGGAGAAATATGAAAATTCCATAATTATGAAGTAAACAGAAATAAGGAGGATGGATGGATCCTATTATGTGCTTGGAAAACATGAGTTTCATAGGAAACTACCACCTCATCTCTAGATTACAGTCCTTGCTTGGAGAATGAAACTTACTCATGGCATGGACATGCTCAACACAAGAAGCAAGGAGGCACATTTTCTAAAGAAATCATTCCTCACAATGATGCCACGTGAAGAAAATCAAGACCAATGGAGTCCAGATCAACACCAAAATTAGCATGTTATCATGATAAATTACCATATGATTATAAGTGAATAAGGATAATTTTGACTTTATTTCCTTTATTTTCAATGATAATTTTGATCCTTGTAAGAAGTGCCCTAGCCTTTGCATAATTATTAATTTAAGTTTCATATGATTCTAATTCAATAAGGATAAATTGAACTATATTTCCTCAATTTTTCAATAGTAATTTTTATCCTAGTAAGAAGTGCTCTAGCCTTTACATGACTATTAATTGAAGTTCCATATGATTCTAAGTAAACAATGATTTTTTCTCTTTATTTCCTTCATTTTTCAATGGAAATTTTGATCCTTGTAAGAAGTGCCCTAGCCTTTGCATAATTATTAGTTAAGGTTCCATATTTTTTTGTTATATGAAAGAAGAGGTTTTGAAAGGATCCCCAAACCTTTTACATATTTACAACAAGGACATCTAGAAGAAGTCCTAAAACAATCCAAACAAGAAACAAAAACAAAGGAAGAATAGGGAGAGGGCCCAATAAGATGATAAAGCATAGAAAGAATTGAGAAAATAGTAGGACAAAGATAATCAGGGCCAACCTAGTTACTCTTTTTCTTATTCGAACAACTCCACCTCCTCCTCTAAGTTGGTTTGATTATTTTGAAAGTACCTCATCATCTAGGTGACTTCATCAATGAACATCATAGATATTTTTATAGTTTTTCTAAGAAATATGAGAAGATCCTTAGTAGTATTCATTGCATTTTTAAGAGTCTTGAGAGGATCTAAGACCATTTACTTTTCATAGCCACAAGTTCTAGCTTGGGCCCCCAGTTTCTTCCTTGGAGAGGGAGTAGAGTCCCCAAAGCTCTTTCAATCAAGAATTACATGAGTGGATTTCTCAATTGTAATTGCTTTTGACCTCAACCATTTCAAATATCTTGTTGTTTTCTCCTTAAGGATGCCACGTGGTGGTCATTCTTTGGATGTGGCGGCCATGTCAAAGTCCGCCTTTGACTATCATAAATATGCATTTTTAAATGCAAAAGCTGAAGTGTCGCGATATCGCGACGTCGCGATATCGTGACACTTCGGCAGAATCTCCCCTTTGGGCCAAAGGTGTCGCGATTTCGCGACGTGCAAAATCATGACACCTTTGCCAAAGGCTCCCCTTTGGGCCAAAGGTGTCGCGATTTCGGGACATGCGAAATCGTGACACCTTTGCCAAAGGCTCCCTTTGGGCCAAAGGTGTCACGATTTCGCGACGCGCGAAATCGCGACACCTTTGCCAAAGGCTCCCCTTTGGGCCAAAGGTGTCATGATTTCGCGATGTGCAAAATCGTGACACCTTTTCCAAAGGCTCCCCTTTGGGCCAAAGGTGTCGCGACATCTTTGCCAAAGGCTCCCCTTTGGACCAAAGGTGTCGTGATTTTGTGACGCACGAAATCGCGACACCTTTGCCAAAGGCTCCCCTTTGGGCCAAAGGCTTGCATTGAAGTTGCTTTTGAAGAATTTGCTTTGAAGTTTGTTTAAGGCTTGCTTTAGACGAAGGCTTTGAAGTTTGCAGTAAAGGCTTGTTTGCTTGCTTAAGGTTTGTTAAAAACGACCAACATTGAAGTTCATTTTCCAACCTTATAAACTGCCGTGTGAGTGGCCAGGACCACTGTTTGACCTCTGAGGGCTGCCCTGAAAGCTGTTATGTCAATGTGATCAGTGTTTGTAGTCACTTAATCGGATTGGTGCTGTTTTGGTGTCTATAGATGCCCCTTTTTGGGAAGCGCTGCGGGTGACGCAGTGCTGAGCAAAAATAGAAGACCAAAGCACCAATGATTAGGGTTTCTTGGTAACCTAACCAACTTTTGATGCCCCAAGTATGGAAAGGGCATGCATTCTTGAATCCTTGCTTCTGACGAGCTAAGGAATTTGATTTCAAGTGTTAACCTATTTTGGTGAGGTGTGACTTGAGCTTGGGCATTGATCAGTCATGATTAGGCAAAGGGCGCAACCTTTTATCCACAGGGGATCCTTGTGTTCATGATTCACGAATGCCAAGCATTTGATCATTTTAATGATTGCTTTTTGACTGCCCCAAGTAGGAGCGTAATTGTCTTTGTCAATGATTCTTCGAATGCATGTCATTGCCTTGATTGGGTGTGTGTATGTTGATTGGTGACTAAGTTTGACTACCCCCTCAAGCGACGAATCGATGAGGGAATGAGCTTCATGAGAAAAGCGACGAGTCGCTTGACCCAAGATGACTCAGGTTAGGGTGCCTTTAGGTGTTTTACTGTTTAAGCATGTGCAGTTTCCCGAAATTTGGACCTATTTTTGGTGGGTGTTAACCCTTTTGGTTATGTCATAATAAGGTGAAATCATCAAGAACCCATCTTCCCGTGGAGCGGTCTAGCTATGATAGCTTTCTTGGGGAAGTATGAGGATGACAATTTGAGCCCCGACATCGATTTTCTATGCCAAGAGGTTAAGTGCAAGAGCACTTGTGTCCGGAAACTTATTGCTATGGTTTTTGTGGTGCATTTTTATGATGTTTTTTTTGTTTTGAGTTTCATTATTTTGTGTATATGTCATGATTTTATGTACAATGATTGATGTTGATGAATGCATGCTACTTTATATTGATGGATGCATATGTTGTGATGAAAGCAAATGTATGTGGTGTGCAGAAAGGGAATGGATGGATGGACTTGGTGGTGTTTGGCTATGGCACCATAGACTGTGTAGAACTCTATTATTTTATCTTTTAGGCGATTGCTGTGATGCATGAGTTTGTCTTTTTTTGTATTTTCTGATGGTATTGTAAGGAAGAAAAGTAGCGCAGTTGGTTTAAAAATGTAGCTAAATTTTTCCTGAGACTCAAACGGTTTTAACTTACTATCCATGACTGTACTTTATCTTACAAGACTTTTGAACAAGGTATGAATCGAACTTGTTTTTGACCAAGCTATTTCACATCCCTGTGTGTGCAATTGAGTTCATTTGTGTGGTATTTGTCAGGATACCGCCAGTGCCAGATGGGCTTTCAACCGAACCTGTACTGAGGATCACCTAATTAGCTCCACTAACTCCTTTGTTTTATTTAGTTAGATTAATCTACAGTGTTATCCAAGATACCATAAGCTAGCTCATCCTTATGCAAACATTGGTCCATACACACGCAAAGCGAATGTGACAGACATATCGTCATGCGGGTAGGATACCACCATTGCCAGATAGGCTATCAACCAAACCTGTAATGAGGATCACCTAGATGGTTTTTTGAATGCTGAGAATTCCAGGGATTCAAGTTTAGGATGTTTGTGGGATGAATGATGTAGAAAGTTGCTCGTCTGAATAGTGATGAAAATCACTGTTTATGTGCTATTAATTTCTTTTGAGCAAGGATTGGTGATAACCACTGTTATTTGATTTTGTATTTGGAATATTGTGAATGGCTTTGATCTTGGTGGCCTTGGGGATGACTACCCATCCTGGTTAGGGGCGGATAGTACGAATCCTTATGGCTTTGGGGACCAAGGGGGTGATGGAGGTTATGGAGTAAGGGCATTAATCTGTTAGGCCTTGGGGATGACTACCCATCCTGGTTAGGGGTGGATAGTATGAATCCTTACAACTTGGAGACTAAAGGTGAATGGAAAATGTTTGGAATTTTGTTTGTGAATGGTGTTGATCCCTTTAGGTTTTGGGGATGACTACCCATCCTGGTTAGGGGCGGATAGTACGAATCCTTACAACTTTGGGAACCAACTATGATTGGAATTTGGTAATGGTGAAAAGCACTGTATATGGAGGTGAGTGGATAGGAAAGAACTTGTCCTTTTGTCAATTCTCAGCATTCTAGAACCATTCGCACGGGGGGATGAGCAAGATAACCGTTTCGCTTATGGTGACATGGATGGCAATGCAGGTTTCATCCTTCGTTCACACAACTTGGGAATTTTTAAGTGTTTTAATTAGTGTTGGGATGTTACGTAACAAGGCGTATTTCAAATATGACTCTACCTTCGTAAAATCTGTCTGACTTGATACATTACATAGCTAAAAAGCAAAATGATGACTGAATCATGAAAACTCTTGATACATTAAAAGACTACTGACTCTAGTGTGGAAAAAGAAATGCATGGTGGCTTGGTTGCTTTTGTAAATTGGGATAGTGTGGAACAAGATGGACTAGTAGAACTATTACAGCCTATGGTGCCCTTGACCTGATATGCAATGTATGGATGCAATGCTTGAATGCAACTATGTATTTTTGTATTTTTGATGGATTGATTTTTGTGAATATGAAGATGAAGTGCGAGAAGAACTCTCTATTGATGAATTTGACCAAGCGATTGCGATAATCTTTGGAGCTTTTTGGATTTTGACCAAGTGATTACGATAATCCTTGGAGATTTTTGGGATGACCAAGTGATTACGATAATCCTTGGAGCTTTTGAGATTGACCAAGCGATTGTGGAAATCCTTGGAGCATTTGAGGATTTGACTAAGCGACTATAAGAATCCTTGGAGCCTTTTAGGGTTTGACCAAGCGATTGCAAGAATCCTTGGAGCATTTTGGGATTGACCAAGCGATTGCAAGAATCCTTGGAGTACTTGAGATTGACCAAGCGATTGTGGAAATCCTCGGAGCATTTGATATTGACCAAGCAATTGTGGAAATCCTTGGAGCATTTGAGATTGACCAAGCGATTGTGGAAATCCTTGGAGCATTTGAGGATTTGACTAAGCGACTACAAGAATCCTTGGAGCCTTTTGAGGATTTGACCAAGCGATTGCAAGGATCCTTGGAGCATTTGAGGATTTGACCAAGCGACTACAAGAATCCTTGAAGCATTTGAGATTGACCAAGCGATTGTGGAAATCCTTGGAGCATTTGAGGATTTGACTAAGCGACTACAAGAATCCTTGGAGCCTTTTGAGGATTTGACCAAGTGATTGCAAGAATCCTTGGAGCATTTGAGGATGACCAAGCGATTGTGGAATCCTTGGAGCATTTGAGGATTTGACCAAGCGACTACAAGAATCCTTGGAGCATTTTGAGATTGACCAAGCGATTGCAAGAATCCTTGGAGCATTTTGGGATTGACCAAGCGATTGCAAGAATCCTTGGAGTACTTTTGGGGTTTGACCAAGCGATTGCAAGAATCCTTGGAGTACTTGAGATTGACCAAGCGATTGTGGAAATCCTCGGAGCATTTGAGATTGACCAAGTGATTGTGGAAATCCTTGGAGCATTTGAGGATTTGACTAAGTGACTACAAGAATCCTTGGAGCCTTTTAGGGTTTTGACCAAGCGATTGTGATAATCCTTGGAGCATTTTAGGTTTGGATTATGGTCTTTCAAGGGATAGAGGTACCCCCAGTTGGATGGTCTTTACACTCTGGATCTGGCTCTGGAGGTATGGGCACAAATGGATCGGCCTTATGCACAGATAGGAGGACAGAGTCTACCCCCGACACTGATGTTGCTATGGGATCCCTGGGCGGAAGTTGATCTTTGTGTGTCCAGAGTGGTGGATTTAATGTTTGATCCCATTGTGGTGAATTAACACGCCATTCATGCCCTAGTATTATGTTTATCTGTTGACATGCTTCCTCAAACTTTATGGGATGTCGATGTTGTCTCATGTGATTGTTGTGGGTAATCTCTGTTTCATCTTCACTTTCGACCAGTGAGTATAGCTCATCATACTCTGGAGATTCTGAGACATAGAGGACTGCGTCATCAGGTAGCCTTATGGTTAAAGGTTGATCCTCTTTGAAATAAACCTCATGTAAGTCGGGCCTTGGGGGCTCCAAAATCTTGGTCTCTATCGACTCTAAGTGCTCTAGCTCTTTGCATATATCGAGAGATTTGAGCTCCTCCTCTTTGATTTGTTCTTGTTGAGGAACTTGGGATTTATGGAGGGGTAGCTGAATAGCACCCCCCATGTCTTGGTGGGGCTGTTCATCCTACTCTTCTTCTTGCTCTGATTTCTCAGAAGCTTCTTGATGAGTTTCTAAGGGTGGCCCATGAACCTGAGCGGGTTCCTGAGGAAGGGGCCCATCATTGGTTATAGGATTAGCCTAATGCTCATGTCTGGGAGGCATCGAGGGCGATGCTTGATAATGTCGTGGAGACTCGTCTCACATCCGGGGGTTGTGCTCCTCATACTGTTGTGCTCTTTGGGTGCAAGGGGTTGGAGCCCTCTCAGGTAGTTTATAGCGCAACTTATCCGCTTTGCGCTGCATGTATAAGTTTTCTAACTCCTTATGACCTTGTTCAAGCTGCGTGATTTGAGCTTGGCGGGCGACTTTTCTGGCGACTGCCGGGTCGATGTGGTCTACCCTATTTTGCTCAAGAGGTTCGGATTTGTGCCTCTCATAATGTTTTGTTTTATGTGTGTGAGGGGTTGGATTCTTCTCCTGCACAGTGTGTTGGAACAACTCCTCCTTCTGGTGTTGAAGGTGTTCTTTATTTAGAAGATACCATTGCTCTAACTGTTGTTGTTCTAGCTCAAGTTGCGTGAGTTGCATTCGGTGTGCGAAATGTTTAACAGATTCTATGATAGTTGGTCTCACCACTTCATGTCTCGAAGGCCTAGACGTCTCTCCTAGATGTCTATCTCGGTCATAGTGATCCAAGATCTCTACAGGCCGCCTCTCTCTGTTGAAGGTATTGGCATTTATCTGAGGTTCTGGCCTCAGAGTGTGACCATGATATTTAGCAGGTGCAGAGGCGTATTGTTCCCGTGATGTGTATTGTTTTTGAGGAAGGTAGGAATCTTCCTCATGCTCTCTTTCATAAGTGAGCACGATTTTGCGGACGGAGTTGGCTTGGCCTGCCTGAGGAGCCTTGTGCTCTAAATTTTTCCTTGTAGTCCTAACAACTGGAGGGGTTGAAAGAGGAATAGTGTAACCATGTGGTTCCTCTCATCGAACCCTAGGTTGACTCAGCGCTTCATCGCGCGGTGACCGCTCATAACGAGCATCTAAGGGAGCTCTCCTATGGATGTACCCTTCATGGGAGGGTGTGTGCCGAGTGCTATGCTGAATAGGAGTCCTCTTAGAAGGGGTATCTCCAGAGTCCTTATCTGTTAAGGTGTGGAGGGGACTACCTTGTGTGTCAGGCCGCCAAGGTGGTATGACCAAATCCTTGGGGTTAAAGCGAAGGCAACTGGCGCCCTCCCTTTGTGCACCTTCCGCAGCTTCCACCCTTGATTGGGCTTGGCTACGGGTGTGCATCATCGTGGTGCTTCTCTATTGTCTAAGCAGATTTTATCTCGTTTATGATGATTTGTCTTTTTTTCTACACTAAGCCGAAATGAACACACATATACACAAAACCGTGATTATCTTTCTTAAGGATTGATAGTGTGTCCTAAACTGGTTTAGTGCATTTTGATGTTTTGTTTTGGTTTTTGCAATTTTTGTAGAACGTTTAAATGCATAATGTGGGCTCATATGACTCCCAAAATGGTTGCCCCTTCAATATACCAACCGGACCGATATACCAACCTCTCTATATACCCGCCCTTATGTGAGGGAGACTATAGGTACGTGAGAGTAGATGGTACGTGGAACATAGGCGATACGGAAGGGGTATTGTCCTGTTAATGACACCTACCATAGAAGACTTATCCTCGCGTGCATGGGAATCACCCCAGCAACACTCGATCAGCTTTCATCAGGATTTACGTCTAACAACAGTGACAATCGGAGAAATGTATGCAAAGCTAAGCCAAGGTGGTGATGAACCCACCGTTGGTCTTGCTCAAGGGCTGGGGTTTTACGACCAGCTCCTTGGTTTAATTTATTACGTGAAGTGTGTGTGGTTCATTTTAAGTAATAAAAATGAAACATGCAGCAAAAGAAAGAGACTTTCCCTATGCAAACCGGAAGACAGCAAAGAACACTACAAACCGGAAAATAAAAATTTAAAAAAAATTAATTTTTTATTTTTATTTTTATTTTACGTAAATAAATAAACAATTAAAATAAAGTAAGAAAAATTTACAAAAAAACTCTTCTACCTTTTTTTTTTTTTTTTTTTTTTACGGAAAAATTTACGGAAAATTTGCGGAAAGTAAAAAAAAAAAAAAATTAAACAAATAAAATACACAGAAATATCATAACCGAAAATGACATGGACAGTTAAAGAAAACCGTTACCTCTTTTCTGCCCGGATTTGCTATTTCTGATCTTCGGTTTAAAAAAAGGTACCTGTCAAGCACAAACAAGACAACCCTGATTAATTTCTATGATTAAAAAAAACTGGGAACGGTCCCACCGTGATCGCCACTGAAAGCATGAGATTTCGGCAGAAAAACACTGAGATGCAATAAAAACCGAACTAGCTATATGCATGAAATAACACGGATGTAACCATATCAAAAGGTAAGAGCACAGCCCTTTTATATTAATTCCAACTCGGTTACAATAGCCTGATTTTTATTACAAAAAGTGCATAGTGCTCTTCTCCCGCATGCCCACATTTGAAACGGGCGGGCCAGTGTTGCCGCCGCTTGTGCCTGATGAATCTTTGCTCTTTCCTGCTTCTCTGCTGTTAGAAACCTGCATACAAAGTGAAAGCAAAAGGCGTTAGTAGCACCTGTATCGAAAATAAAAGCATTTGATCCTCGAAACAAATAAAACATACGTGCAAAGAAAATGATTAAAATAGCAGATTGCAAGTTAGTAGGAACGGAACGAAATCTACTGTTAGAAATCCGATGAATGCATGCTTGAAATCAAAATTCGAAATCATGACGTAAAAGAAATAAAAATACACTGAGCTTTGTCGACGAATGGGTGGATCCATGGATCCAGATTCATATTCTTCGTATCATGGATGTAGAAGAAAATGAATCGAAGAAGGTGCAGTCGGGTCTCGAGTTTGACAAAGACTTCGTTGTATTTACAAAATGCTTTTTCTTTTTTTTTTACATTGTATTGGTCTAGTTTTTATAGAGGAATTTTCGCCTCCGAAGCATTAATGATAAACCCTAAGCCTGCAGCACCGTCGAGACTTGACCGTTCATCAGATGATTTATGAGGCATGGCCTCGGGCTGAATTTGTCGCTGGGGATTCACATCAGCCGTTATGAAGCGTGGCCTCGGGCCGGATTTGTTGTTGAGATTGCTAGTCTCATTACTTCAGTTGGTGAAATCTGCCGCTTTTACACACCCATGTGGTCTTTTTGAAAAGGGGTGCGTAAGGAAGCCATGTGGCGGTCATTCTTTGGATGTGGCGGCCACCTCAAAGTCCGCCTTTGACTATCGTAAATATGCATTTTTAAATGCAAAAGCTGAAGTGTCGCGATATCGTGACATCGCGATATCGCGACACTTCGGCAAAATCTCCCCTTTGGGCCAAAGGTGTCACGATTTTGCGACGCGCGAAATCGCGACACCTTTGCCAAAGGCTCCCCTTTGGGCCAAAGGTGTCGCAATTTTGTGACGCACGAAATCGTGACACCTTTGCCAAAGGCTCCCCTTTGGGCCAAAGGTGTCGCAATTTCACGACGCACGAAAGGCTCCCCTTTGGGCCAAAGGTGTCGTGATTTCGCGACGCACGAAATCGTGACACCTTTGCCAAAGGCTCCCCTTTGGGCCAAAGGTGTCACGATTTCGCGACGCGCGAAATCGCAACACCTTTGCCAAAGGCTTCCTTTGGGCCAAAGGTGTCGCGATTTCACGATGCGCAAAATCGCAACATCTTTGCCAAAGGCTCCCCTTTGGGCCAAAGGTGTCACGATTTTGCGACGCGCGAAATCGTGACATCTTTGCCAAAGGCTCCCCTTTGGGCCAAAGGTGTCACGATTTTGCGACGCGCGAAATCGTGACACCTTTGCCAAAGGCTCCCCTTTGGGCCAAAGGCTTGCATTGAAGTTGCTTTTGAAGAATTTGCTTTGAAGTTTGTTTAAGGCTTGCTTTAGACGAAGGCTTTGAAGTTTGCAGTAAAGGCTTGTTTGCTTGCTTAAGGTTTGTTAAAAATGACCAACATTGAAGTTCATTTTCTGACCTTCTAAACTGCTGTGTGAGTGGCCAGGACCACTGTTTGACCTCTGAGGGCTGCCCTGAAAGCTGTTATGTAAATGTGATCAGTGTTTGTAGTCACTTAATCGGATTGGTGCTTTTTTGGTGTCTACACAAGGCATGCTTCACACACGCTTGGAAAATATGAGGCTCCATAGAAAACTACTACCTCATATCTATACTATAGTCCTTGCAAGGCAAGAAATAAAAAATCAAAATTAGAGAAGGAAACTTACCCATGGTATGGAAATATTGAACACAAGAAGTGAGAAGGTACATTTTCTAAAGAAGTCATTCCCCACAATGATGCCACGTGAAGAAAAACAAGACCAATAGAGTCCAAATAAACACCAAAAGTAGCATGCTATCATGAAAAAGGACCATATGATTATAATTCAATAAGGATAATTTTTACTTTATTTCCTTCATTTTCAATGACAATTTTGATCCTTGTAATAAGTGCCCTAGCCTATGCATAATTATTAATTTAAGTTCCATATGATTCTAAGTCAATAAGAATAAATTGAACTATATTTTCTTCATTTTTCAATAGCAATTTTTATCCTAGTAAGAAATGCTCTAGCCTTTGCATGACTATTAATTGAAGTTCCATATGATTCTAAGTAAGGATTTTTTTATTTTATTTCCTTCATTTATTAACAACAATTTTGATCCTTGTAAGAAGTGCCTTAGCCTTTGCATAGTTATTAATTAAATTTCCATATTAATTTTACCAGATGAAAGAAGAGTTTTTGAAAGGATCCCCAAACCTTTTACATATTGATCAGGGTTATGCATAGTGGCTATTTTCGCAAAATTGGCTAAAATTAGGATTTTCAAAATTTGGAATTGGCTAATATTTGGGACCCTTGATCGGGGTCGATTAGCCAAAACTTTATGGGTGCAAATTTTTTTTTGGGATCGATTCGCTCCAATTTTATAATAATTTTACCATTTTAAGTTTAAATTTCCAATGTTACCCCTAATAATAGTGAACCTTCTACATGTGTTTTGATACTATTTTCTTGGATTTTTAAACCGATTTGCCAAAGTTTATAAATACATTTTGGGGCCAATCCCTTACATATAACCCTGATATTGATAACAAGGAAATCAAGAATAAGTCCTAAAACAAGCTGAACAAGGAACAAAAACAAAGGAAGAATAGGGAGAGGGCCCAATAATATGACAAAGCATAGAAAGAATTGAGAAAATAGTAGGATAGAGATAAACATGGCCAACCTAGTTACTCTATTTCTTATTCGAATAACTCCATTCCCTCCTCTAAGTTGGTCTGATTATTTTGAAAGTACCTCATCATCTAGGTGACTTCATCAACAAACATCGTAGACATTTTAATAGATCTTCTAAGAGATATGCGAATATACTTCATCATCTTCATTACATTTTTAGGAGTATTGAGAGGGTCTAAGGCCCTTTAATTTTCATAGCCACAATTCTAGCTTGGGCCCTTAGTTTTTTACTTGGAGAGGGACTAGAGTTCCCAAAGCTCTTTGAATCAGGAATTACATGAGTGGATTTCTTAACTTTAACTGCTTTTGACCTCAACCATTTCAAATATCTTGTTGTTTGCTCTTGCCTTTAGGAGTACTATGGTTCTCAGTTTTATTCATAGCATCCTTATTAGATTCTACCTTATCCTTAAAATGAGAGTCTTTGTCTTCCTCAAAAATGCATTCAGAAGAGGTCAAAAGAGTTCTAAGCTCCTTGTTCTTAAATTTCTCAAGGCAATTTTCCTTTTCTCTATTTTTGATGGGTTCCCAAGTATACTTAAACTAACATTTCCACCTCTCCTTTCATGATCACATTCTTAAATATAATCTTAATTAGGCCTTGATGAAGAGGGGTGTTATAGTTACCTTTATGAACATGCATCACTTTTATTTCAATCGATTTCAATAAGAAAGTTGACACATTCATCATTTTTCTCTGATGCAAATGGTTTGAAAATGATAAGTGGAAACTTTGCACAATTGCAAAGTGATTTTTAAGAGTAAAATATTCCATTACCACCAGGTCCACTCTGCCCCACAATGCCTTGAGATATTCCTACATATATCCATTTTGACACTGTTGGAAATATGAGCAAGATTTGTTGTCATTGATGTCAAAAGTCAATTTCAGTGAGCAGTGCAAGAGGAAGGATTTCAAGAGTTAGTTTTAGAAATAAGAAGGTGATCAGATAAGGTCTCTATGAGAAGTTAGAAGGTTCAAGAAAAATAATATTATAATATTTTATTATAATGTTAAAGGTCTAATGGAAAGACCTAAGGAAATTAAGTTAATTATAATAATTTCATTATAAATTAATTTGTAATTTAATTTAATTAACCCTATGGTTATTAAATTAATTATAATTTAATTATAATAATTTTATTATTTATTATATTATAATATAATTTAACCCTAAGTTAGGGTTGCAAGGCAAAAGTAAATGCACCAATGTCATGAATAATTACACCGTCGATGTCTAAAAACTATAGTGGCATAATGGTATATATATAATATGCCTTAGTGGCAAATACCTTACCTTCGTTCGAATTACTCCTGCCTGCGATATATGTGATTTATGCAATTTCGTGCAAGAAGACGGACATATTTTATCTTGTGTGCACCAACGAAGGAATAAGTTTGGCAAGGCTCTAAGCCTCATATCCATATGATGGTTTGGCTTGGTGGCAAGCGGTTGTGACTTAAGGCTTTGGCAAGTGGTAGGACCCACGATCGAATCTCGACGGTAGTTTTTGTGAGAGTTTTGTTTGGGTGCCAAAGGAAGAAACACACTTTTTGGTTTAGGCACCAAGAGGGAAGGATATAGAGCACGCTGTGCTCTTTGCTCCCAAGGTGAGCACCTATATCATGCAACGGTTGGAGCTATGACTAGGGCATTGGTGGAAGCATAGCGTGGGTTTGATTCCCACAAAGGGTACAAGGTATTTAAATTTTTCAAATTTAATTTTTGTCCTAAGGTTGTTTGGCATAAGGTTTTTAGGGAGATATAAGGGTTGTGAAAGTTGATTTTTATATTGTGATTTTTGGTGATTAGAATATTGAATGGAGCGATAAGGTGTTAGATGATTTTGAATGTTATTTCAAAATAAAGTTTTATTTTGTTTAATATTTGAAAGGAGTAATAAGGTTATTTGAGTTCTCATGTTATGGATGAAAATAATTTATGAGGAAATTATTGATTAAAATTTAGAGAAGGTTTTTACTACCTAACCCTTAAACTTTGCAAAGAGAGTAATTGTGATTGAGATAGGTTTTTAGGACACTTCTTCATCAAAAAAAAGTGTATGGGCATGTCTTCCTTGTGAGATATTTTTGGATGTCATGAATGTTAATTTGGAGTGAAAAGTATTGTTTGGTAAGCATTATTGAGTTTGATTGTTAAAGGGTTTTCTGAGTGAGATTTGATGATAAAAACCTTGTTTGATAAGCATTGTTAGAAACACTGAATGAACCTTCATATTCATGATTAGGGTTTGTGCAAGAACATGAGTATCATTTTTATGTGAAGTAGTGAACTATCTTGAAATAGGATTTGTAAAAGAACATGAGTATCATTATTATGTGATATTAGTTGATAAGCATTGTTGGAAATAATTGAGTGAGTTTTCATATGCTTGGACTAGGGTTTGTAAGAAAGGAGTGTTTCATTGAGTGAGTGATTGAGTGTTTGTGAGTGTGAAACATATTGAGTCTCTAATAATTCTCTATATTTTTTTGTGGTAGAAAGAGAGATTGAAAGTGATTGAGAATTATTGTGTGTGAAGCATATTGAGTCTCTAACAATTATCTATATATTTTTGTGAGATTGGACAAGTTCTAGTGAGGACTTATTGAGCAGATTGGACAAGTTCAAGAGAAAAATTATGGATAGATTAGTGTGAGCTCTTGTGGAAGCTTACAATAAATATTTAAGGTAAGTATTTGAGAAGATTTGTCAGCAGAGTTGATTGATTGATTTGTTCAAACCTTGGATTAAGGTTTGGGGTAGATCTAGCAGAGTTAATTTGTGATTGATTCAAGCTTTGTGTTAAGGCTTGAGGATAGAGATTGAGCAGATTTGTGCTAGATTGAAGGATTGTGTTTAGTGCAAATTTGAGGATAAATATTAATAAGATTTGTGACAGATATTGAGAAAATTTGTGCTATATCAAAGGACAAAGTTTAGTGCAAATTTGATGATAGAGATTGAGCAAATGTGTGCTATATCGAAGGACTGTATTTAGTGTATATTTGAGAGCAAGCTTTGTAGGTGACAGAGTATAGAGGATGATAGTCTCTAGTGGGTAGAAGTCCATTAGTCAGGGAAGTCAAGACATGTCTTCTATGTGAGGACAAGAGTCTTCAATGGATAGATATCCATAAGCCAATGTAGTGGAGACAACAACTCTTCTATAATATTACCAACTAGAGAAAAGGAGAAATAGTTCTCTTCTGGATAGATATACACAAAATTGATTAGGGGATTGGTGTCTCATTTGGATAGAGGTCCATAAACATTGTAATAGGGAAAGGATTTCCAAGATATTTGTTGAAAAAATTTTAGTGAAATATTTTCTTCGTGGAGTAGCCCACATTGGGTGAACCACATTAAATTGGTGTCTCTATTGTGTGTGGTGAATTGTACATTGCTTTGATTACTATTTTTGATATTGCTATTGATACATTGTATAATATTGACTAGAAAAGAAAAGTAAAAAGTGGTCTTATACTGTTCACCCCCCCTCTCAGTTTAAGTTTGTGTTCTTCAATTGGTATCAGAGCGGGTTCCTTCGAAAGATTTTAACATATTGAAGAAAAATATTACAAGAACGTAGATGGATTTTTAGAGTGGATCCTCAAGAAATTCAACACCATTGTTTGATGGAAAAAATTATACACTATAGAGCACAAGGATGAAATTTCATCTAATGGCACTTGAAAATGAAGTATGGAAAGTAGTTGAAAATGGATACACACCACCAACAACTCCACCTACATATAAATATGGTAAGCTTATACATCATTACAATTCAAGAGCAATGAATGCAATTCAAAAGGGTTTACGTGAAACAAAATTTATAAATATTATGCATTGCAAATCAGCAAAGGATATTTGGGATAAGTTGCAAGGCGTATATGGAGGAGATAAAAAGGTTGAAAGGGTAAATATGCAAAATTTCAAGAGAGCATTTGAAGACCAAAAAATGAAGGATGAGGAAAAAATTACGGGATTTCTACTTCGTGTGGATGAGGTTGTTAGCTCCATGCAAGGACTTGGGATTGAAGTTATAGAACTTGATGTGCATGATAAGATTATAAGGTCGCTTCAAAAAATGTTTAGTGAAAATATTTCAGCTATAGAAGAGTCAAAAGATATTGATAATTTGACAATAGATGATTTACATGGCATTCTCATAGCTTTTGAGATAAGAATAAAATAGGAACCTATTCCCAAGAAAGAAGCAACATTTAAATCCACTAAGAAGACTATGTGTAAGAATTTGGATTCAAGCAATGAGCTATCCAGTGATGAAGAAGCCAATTATGGTAGAAGAAAAAAGGACTCAAGAAAATATAAAGGTACAAATTCAGTTAGATGTTTTAAATGTGGAAAATATGGTCACTATGCATCTAATTTTCCAGAAGTTGGAAATAGTAGTGGTGATGAGAAACAAGATCATAAGAACATGGATGCAAGAAGGTACAAGTACCAAAATAAAAATAGGGATGGATAAAGTATGCAAGAAAAGAAGTTTTTCCAGAGGTATAAGAAGAGTTTCTATGTATATAAGAAAAGTACTCAACTGATAGTGATGATAGTTCCTTAGAAAATGATAGAGATGAAGTTCTATTTCTAGAAAAATAAAAAGAAGTGGTTAGGAAAAGAACACCAATAATCCTAAAATATTTTAGATGTGGTAATTTTAATCATATTGAGGATAGTTTTGCAAATAATGGATTCAGTTTCAGTGATGATGAATATGAAAATACATTTGAAGGACCAAAATAGAATCTTCTTATGGCACTAGAAGAAGAAGGAGGTGATCCTATAGTGGGCAAGTTAGAAAATAATGAAGATGTATTCAAAGGAAAATAAATAGAGGAAGAATCAAATAAGGGAGAAGATGGTCTTGAGGGAGAGCTTATTCATGCTCTTGATGTATGAAAGAAGGTAAGAAAGAAAAACTCCCAACTTAAGCTTCATTTTCAAGAATATGATGAAGAAAAAGGAAATATTATAGAGGATCTAAATAAGTCAATGGCTAAGACAAGGAAGCTCAAATATAAGTTAGAAGCAAAAGTCTTAGAATGCAAAAGGTTAGAACATGAAGTGTTTCTACCAAGTGGAGAAGTAAAAGATTCTAAGGATATGTTACACAGGTTTGGAAGAAGCTCAAATCATTTGGATAAGATTTTACAAGACACAAAAGCCTACATCAAGCAAGACGGGTTTTGGTTTTGAACAAGTACAAAAGAAACAAGGAGAGGAGTCAACCTCAAGTTCTGAAGAAGAAGAAAATTTAGAAGAAGAGAGTGTAAGAGAAAGTAAGACTTCTAAGGATGAGTTGGATAATAGAAAGTTCAACAAAGAAATACTGCATAAAAGAGGAACATATGGGACAGGTACCAACAGAGGGTAAAAGAGACTAAGAGATCAATGAGGTCAAGGCAAGGTAGTTTCAATGGATGATGTTTCTCATGTCACAGGTTTTGGCACAAGGCTACACAGTGCAGGACACATGGAAAACAAGAATATGAAAGCTTCAACAACAAACAACATTTTCAAGGGTATTACTACTTGTTGGTTCGACTTTTATACACACCCTGTGAAGAATGAGCATGAAATCCCGATAACACTTATAAGGGATAAATCCCACTCACTTTAGGATCTTGCTGGATATCCAAGGTGTGAGTTACAGAGTTGGGTCGAATGTCTATTCACTCTTTTTCGCTTCTGGAATAGTTTTCAAGTAGACTGTCTATTACCTTACAACGGGTTCTGGACTTTAGTTCGAGTAATGTTTTTGGAATTGGTTATCTTTGTGGACACTCAGATTTACAATCAGTTCTTTGATCTAGCTCTTTATGTTTTAGCAGTTTTAAATAAAAGACAAATTCTAAAGAAAATAAAAATGGATCATTCAATCGGTGGAACAGAGAGAGTAGAGTAGGGCAGAAAGAGAAGTTTACCTAACTTAGCTGCAAAAACCAAAACTACCAATTTTAGTTATACCGGTTAGCTTCACAATAGAACAAATCAAAGAGGAAAGTGTCCAGCTTTCTAAGATCACCTTCCACTAAGAGCATAAGACAGAGACAAAACAGATCTGAAAGAAAATCACAAACAGAAGGAAAGTCAGTTGAAATTGGTATCTCTCACCAGCAGCTTAGCTCGCACAGTGAGGACAGAGCAATTAGAACAGGCCTGAACCTTAAATCTGTAATTTTCCCTAGCATACAATAAAAAGAATGAAGCCTAGTAGCATACCCAATCTTTGATAACACAGATCTACAACATAAATTAAATAAACCTTAATGAAATGAAAACAAAAGAAGATGAACTTATCGCAGTCTGAAAGAGATTAGGCTCCTGGCCATGCTATCACAGAAAATGAAACTACACCAACTCCAGGTCCAGAACAAAGCATTCAAACAAGATTTGTAGGAAATTGCTCCAATAGCTTTTTATTCTAAGTTTTCACCTCTAGAATTTACATCCGAAAGAAGTATATATAGACTCAGGACAAACCCTGATCTTTTCAAAAATATCTTCTTCCAAAACCCTAAATCTTATCACTTAAACTCTACTACCCAGGTTTTACAATATAAGGCCTTTTAAAATAGAGTTTCGATAAAACCTAACCATTCTACAAATCTTAGTGCAATTACTTGCCATAAATGGAGAAGGCATGATCTGATATTATTCTCATCCATCTGTAATTGCAAGTAAATATCTTCATTTTCTGGTCGATCGTCGATATATTCCATAAATGGGCACTGCGTGTGAAGGTATCTTCATCTTTCTGGTGCATCTGCCGGGAGCGTCTCATTAATTCCTCAGAGAAATTCGGATGAGTCACTGGTTTCTCTGACATTTTATCTTCGTAGAGCCACCTCTGAGTTGAAATTCTCTGCATGCCATTACTTTCACCATAAATTCTCCTGTTAAATGCGTCCATCGACAAATTTCGGTAACTATGTGTAGATATTTTCATTTTTCGATCAATTGCCGACATATTCCATTAAATGAGGCAGTTGCTTAGTCATCGTAAAGTCTCTTTGCGGCTAGATCTATAAAATCTGGATGGACCAGAAATTCTTGGCATCTCACATTTCCATCTGATGGCCTTCGCTTGATCCGCGCTTATTTTGTCTTTTTGCCATTACTTCCGCTAGTATGCAACTGCCAGATGGCTTTCTACAAAAGACAAAACCAGGATTAGCATTTTAATATTATTAAATTAAACCCTAATTTTTATTACCTTGTCGGCTTGGTTCTTTCTTTCTTATGGGGAAAATGGGACATGTCGCGATATCGTGACGTTTTCCTTCTTTTTTTTTTCTTTTGTCGTGAAATCGTGACGTGTACGAAATCACGTCACTTTGTTTTTTTAGATTCCTTTGCTTTCTTTTAAATCGTAACGTGTCACAAAATCGTGACGTCTTCCTTAACTTTGCTTCCCTGAGCTTTTTGTCATGAAATCAGAGTGTAGATGCTTCCTTCACTTTCTTCTAAACTTTGTCATGAATCTGATTTTATAGGTTTTATTTGCTTCTTCTTTAAATCTGATGTCATGAAATGCGACGTTTTTCACTTTGCTTTAAATTGTCATGAAATCGTGACGTTTCTTATTTTGCTTCCTTTAACTTCCATGAAATCGTGACATTTTTGACTTTTTTTAAGCATGATTGGACGTTCTTTTGCTTCCTTTTTATCAATGTGACGTTTTCCTTTGCTTTTGTTCTGATTTCGTGACGTTTCCATTTCGACGTTTCTTGGCTCTTTCAACCAAATGCGTCGCGATTTCGTGATGCTTTCACCACTTGGCTCTTTCTTCCAAATGCTGTCATGATATCGTGACGTTTTCATCACTTGGCTCTTTCTTCCAAATCGCTGATATCATGACATTCTTGTGCCTTTAACTATGTCATGATATTCGGACGTTTCCTTGAGCTCTTTCGACCAAATGTGTCGTGAAATTCGCGATGTTTCTATACTTCATTTCTTTCAACTTATGACGTCATGTCATGATCGTGACATCTCCCTTGGTCTTTCATAAATGTGTGCGATATCGTGATGTTTCTTTCTCTTTATCTCGTTCCGACGTTTCTTTCTTTCCCTCCTTTGCGTTTCTCCTTGGCTCTTTCTTCCAAACGTCGTGATATCGTGACGTTTTCATCACTTGGGTCTTTCTTCCAAAATGTCATGGAAATCGATGACGGTTCCTCAAGATTTGCCTTTAAAAACATATGTCGTGAAATCATGACGTTTTCCTTGAGCTTTGCTTCTGATCCAAATGTGTCACGAAATCGTGACGTTTTCCATACTTCATTTCTTTCAAGCATCTAAATGTGAAATCGTGACATCTCCGCAAGCTTTCCTTCCAATCAAAATGTGTCGCGATATCGCGACGTTTCCAAAAATGGAATATGTCACGAAATCGTGACGTTTCCAAAAATGGAATATGTCACGAAATCGCGACGTTTTCTCAAGTTACTTCTACTTTGCAAATTTTCCAAAAATTGTAGGTTGACTCCAATGAATTTATTCATATGTATCCTGCATTTTTACATATTAGTGAAAGATCTTCTTTACTCAGAATGATTCTAACATAACAAATAAATTCTAAACTCAAATCAAAGCCATATGCAAGCCTACTTAGATACTTTGGTATATGCAAAACTTGAAGAAGAAGGAGGCAAGCAAAATTTGGAATTAAAACCTGAAAAACATCAAGAGGGTCCCTATGGCAAAATGAAAACTAAATATTTTCAAAGGATGGAATTTCATTTTTTTAGTGGGGGTGTGTTGCTTCTCAACAAATGGCGATATCTACGGGGAAAATAGTAGCACTATTTTAGAATCCAGGACTCTAGTTTCAAAACAATATAGACCATGTACCATGCTTTGCCACAAATATTCTTCAAAATAATTTAACTACTACCTGATAGTTGTTAAAATTTCCCAAGGACATACTAGGTTGAATCACTTAAGGAAGATTTCTGATGTGCAATTATAAGCGTATAACTTTCTTCAAGGATGACTGGGCCTTCGAATGTTTTACTTCGGATTGATCAGCTTTTCTAGATTGTGAAAGGGGAAACCGAGTAGGGCTCTGTTTACTAGTTTAGCCATTTACATCTCCGACAGAGTTACTCTTTAGATTTTCACGACCCTGATCCACAACTATGAGGTGGTATCTACAACTTGGTAAAAGAAAACATCTTCTGGAGCCTTGGCTATCTCTTTCATTACATAACTTCTTCTTTCCTTTTTTTTTTTGTGTAGAAAAGAGTGCCAGTTTTATGTTGCCCTGCTCAATTTTCACCTTCTCTCTCTCTCTTTTGAAATATACCGAAATCTGGAAAGCCCTGCTAAAAACAATTTTTTTTTATTCTTCATCGATCTGGAAAGCTTGGGTACCGATAGCCTCTATGGACACTTAAATAATTTCATGAATCAGAGTCCCCTCTTACGACCAACTTTTCTTGGATTCCCTGGGAGTTCTTCAGCCAAACAGTATAGTAGTTTCTTTATAATTAAAATAATTGTGGCAAGCAAGACACAAAATCCAATTATCTTTCTACTGTTGTTCTGAATAACAAAATAGTTCCACTGTTCAATTTAAGCAGACTATCTCTTAATTAGAATAAAACAAAATGAACACTAGATTTTGAACTCAGAATAAAAACAATTTTTAAAGGTTGATTCTTTCTTTGCTGCCCAGGCAAAACTTAAAAAAAAATAGAATTTTAAAAGCTAAAAGAAATTTGTACAGACCCCAAAGGATAAAACACAGAACTTTAAAAACAAACAAAATAAAATAAAAACAAACTACTTCAAAGCTTATTTACAATATATACACATGTTACAACGTCTTTGTGATTTATTCAAACGATGTATTGGATGGAACAGCTGAGAAATAATGCTTTAGGTATTGACCATTAACAGGAAGGTTCAAAAAATTACCCTCAAGGTCCTGTAGATGAAATGCATTATTACCTAGGATCTCGGCAATCTGGTATGGCCCTATCCATAGCGGTTGCAACTTTGTGTGTTTACCTTTCTTTTCATGGGCTTTGTCCCATAGAAGCACCAGGTCTCACGAGTCCGAAGGCCTTCACTCTGGCTCTTTTGTCAAACCAGTGCTTGACTGTTTCTTGGTGCCGACTGAAATGTTCCAGGGCTTGAAGTCGTTCATCCTACAAATTAGTTAAATCCAAAATACGAGCCTCTGCATCCGCTTGATCCTCAAAATAGTCTAAAACAAATTGATAAGTGGGCAATTTCAAAGAAATAGGAACAATGGGCTGAATACCATACAACAAAGCAAATGGGGAAGTCTTAAGAGCTACTTTATGTCTTATCCTGTCAGCCCAAAGTGCATATTTCAATAATGTGTGCCATTGTCTGGGTTTGTCTGCAGCAGACTTCTTAATGGCATTCATCAAATTCTTATTTGTGGACTCAGCTAGTCCATTACCCTGGGGGTAATAGTTGGATGCAAATCTGATGACTATCCCCATCTGGTATGCCCACTCTGCAAACTCTAATGATTGAAAGGTTGGCCCGTTGTCGCACACCAAATTCAAAGGAACTCCAAACCTGGTTATGATATTTGACTCTAGAAATTTGATCACCTCATGGGTTGTACTCCTCATGGTGGTTGTTGCTTCAACCCATCTTGTGCAATAATCGGTGGTTGTTAGAACATACTTATGCCCTCGTCGATGAATTTGGGTTTATCACACCCACAAAGTCAAGTCCCCATTGCATAAAAGGTTTGTTTATTACAATAGGCTGCAATGGTAGAGCTCGATTAGCCTCTTTGGATGCAAAAGTCTGACACTGATGGCAAGTTCTCACATGCTGATGTGCATCTTTAAACAATGTAGGCCAGTAATAGCCTGCTCTCAATATCTTGTGTGCAGTAGCAGAACCTGAGGAATGCCCGGCCCCTAACTTCTCATGAAAACTGGACATCACCTCATTGACTTCATTCTGAGAAATGCATCTTAAGAATATGCCAGCATAATTTTCTCTATACAAGTTACCTCCTTTGAGCAGAAAATGAGCAGATTTCAACTTTAGTGCTCTTCTCTGGGTTCTATTCAGGTGAGATGGACAAATTCCAAATTGCAGCAAATGAATGATATCTCCATACCAATCATCGAATCCAGAATCCAGCTGATTAATTTCTCCTTGTACAGGTACTTCAGCAATATGTCGAGACAACCCAAGTCCTCTGATTAATTTTGTAGGCCAAATTTCTAAGTCGTATTCTTACAGTCTTGTAACCCAATTACCTCTCAGCTCACCCAATTCGTCCTGGCTTAACAAGTATTTGACAGCTGGATCAGGAACTATAGCATGGACTTTGCTTCTTAGTATGTAGTGCTTGAATTGCTTAACTCGCTCTTACTAAGGCATAGGCTTGCTTATCCAAGCGAGAGTATTTGAGCTCAGCCCCCTTTAAGTTGGTACTCTTGAAGGCAATCGGATGCTCCCTCGTTTCTCTTCGTTGGGTCAAAACCGCAGCAAGTGTGTGTTCGAAGAAAAAGAGTACAAATAAAAATCTGTATTGAAGTCTAGGCTCACCAAAGACTTGGAGCTTGTTGGATGGCAGATTTGATCTCCTGGAATGTTGTTTTGGCTTCTGTTGTCCAAACGATCTTAGCAGTTTCCTTCAACATGTCATTCAGTGGCTTGACTATTTCTGCGAAGCCGAAGATGAATTTTTTGACAAAATTAATTTTCCCAAAAAAGGATCTTAACTCTTTCTTAGAGTTGGGAAAGGGTATCCCGGATATGGCTTCAACTCTGTCAGGATCCATGGAAATGCCATCTTTGGTGATCAAGTGTCCAAGGAGCTTTCCTTCAGTTACACCAAAAACACACTTCTTTGGGTTCAAAGAAATGCCGAACTCCTTGCATTTGTTGAAAACAGACTCCAAGTGCTTCACGTGGTCAAACCGGGATTTAGAGAAAACTGTCAAGTCATCCATGTAGACAACGATGCACTTACCCATAAGGCCTTTGAAAGCATGATCCATTGCACGTTGAAAAGTAGCTCCGGCATTAGTCAATCCAAATGACATTCTTTTGTAGGCGAAAGTTCCCCACTTGGTTGTGAAGGCAGTTTTCATCCTGTCTTCCTTTTCAACTAGTATCTGATTATACCCTGAGAATCCGTCTAAGAAAGACATCATTTCCGAACCATTCACAATTTGTAGCACCTCATCCATGGAAGGCAGAGGATAATTATCTTTCTCAGATGCCTTGTTCAAGTTTCTAAAATCCACACACAAGCGGATCTCTCCATTTTTCTTTCTGACCGGCACCAAATTGGCCACCCAAGTAGAATGCCTAATGGGAAAAATAATGGCGGCACTCAATAATTTTTCTACCTCCTTCTTGATGAGGGGCTCTAGCAAAGCGTTGACATGCCTCTGTTTTTGTCGGAAAGGTTTGCAAAACTCTTTTAAAGGTATAACATGGGTGTAAACTTTCGGATCAAAAACCTTTAAGTCTTTGTAAGACCAGGCCATAACATCCTTGGACCTGTGAAGAAATTCAATCATATTTCTTTTTATTTCAGGGTCACAAGTTTTAGCCAACTTAAGGTGCTTGGGATCTTCTTCGATCCCGACATTCAGGTTCTCAGTCTCACTGTTTGTTACACCAATAGAATCCCCAGAACTCACCTTTTGCTTAATTTGGTCAACATCAAACAGCCGCTCCAGTTCCACCATCCCTTTTGGAATTCTGTTATCTTTCAACCTTATTATTCCCCTTTCATCGTCTAACTATTCCAGTAGAGTATCCCTTTGACCATCATCGATTATAGCATTTTCAAACGCATTGGTACTCTGTAAAAAGTTTATAATCTGCTGATCATCAGAGAAAACCTAAAAATTATCTACATTATTTGGGACCGAAGGACAAGGGACTAACTCGATCAAAAATTTGTTCCATTTGAACTCTTCCAGTGGCTTCAGACTTGCGGCTGATGAAGCTAAGACATCTGCACGTGAATTCTGCTCTCTAGGTATGTGCGTTAAATTAAAAGCATCAAAATCTTCCACGAGATCCCATGCTCGGTGTTTGTATCCTTTTAAGTAGGATGCTTTGCACTGAAATTTACCTTTAACTTGATTAGCCACCAACTCTGAATCTGTAAAAACTTGGATATTTCTTACACCTCTGTCCAAAGCAAATTTCAATCCTAGCACCAGTGCTTCATACTCTGCTAAATTATTTGTGCAAGGGAACTGTAGGCGATAAGACATAAAATATGTCTGACTCTCAGGTCCTTTAAGAACTGCCCCTGTACCAGAACCCTGTTTAGATTTAGCCCCATCCACATGAAGCGTCCAAACTTCATTATTATGAACAAGATGAGCTTTACTAAGCTTCTCATTTTGTCCCGTTGTTAAATTATAAACCCCAATATCTACATCAGCAATATTTACAGTCTCATTTTCTGCATTATATTCAGTGATCGTATGTTTGTATCTAGGTTCTCTTTCAACCCTTAATTGGTTTGCAACTCCTTTCCACGGCAACCACATATGTGAAAAATCAGTTGCCAAGTATCCATTCAAATATTTTGACCAATCCCTGCTCAGAAGCATCCCGTACCCCACAGGAATATCTACCACCTGAATTTCAATTTTATGTTGTGCCCTTGGCTCAGATGCTAACTGGATATGAATATTCTGAAGTTCACCTACTACTTTAACCTCTGATTTATCCAATTGGACAACTCTTCTTTCAGACTTCATTGGGGTTAAACCCAACTGTTGACAAATGGCCAAAGGCATAACATTGGTTGAAGCACCCGAATCTACCAGACAGTTGTGTAAGTTTTTCCCAAATATACGAACAGTCAGTAGAAAAGGCGAAACTTTAGTCTTCTCTTTATACATGGCCACATTTGCATTTGCCATCTTCTTTCCCTTTTCCAAAGATTTGGTAGTAGGCCCAGAGTATGTTTTAATCAAGTTATCCCTCTGTTCCAAAATTTGAGCTAACTCATGGAGAGTGATATTAGCCTTGATCTTCTTCATGTCCTCCACTATATTATATCCCTTATTGAGTGGAGGGACAAATCCATCTGGTCCTCTCGGATCTCCTCCCTTGGGTGGAGATGGGTTATTACTTGAAGATGGATCCGGAGGAACATTGTGGGAGTTGTCCGGAGGGGTAGATGTAGTGTTGGGCTCCGGATTTCTATTTCTGAGGTTGTAGTTGTCCCTCTTGTATTGTTGAAAAGCCTGCACCTCATCCATAGGCATCTCCACTACATTCTCAGACTCACCTAGAAAAGTGAAAGAATCTAAGACCATAGCTGCACTATGGCTGGATGAACTTGGGCCATCCACATTTCTTTGATGTTCAGGAGAAATCAACTCACCAGATAAAGCTTCAAAGGCATTACAGAATTCCAAACAATCCAATTCCCCGTGCTGAGAAGTAGCATGTATCCTGCACCAGTTAGGCAAAGCCAAGTCACAAATATTTACATCATGCCCTTTACCTTTATAATCCTTATTGGGTTCGTATGGGGGCCGAGTGAATCTATTCTGCTGATAAGAAAACCTGTTTGAGTTCTCCCCAGTAGAAACCTGCCTTTTAAAACTTAAAAAGTCATTTGCCAACTTTTGGACTATTTTTGACACTTCCTCAACTCTTGTGTTATCAGCTTCTTTACCCGGATTCTGTACATTTTCAGCAGGTGTTACAGTCAATGGATTTCCTGATGGTGGAGTTTGACATACTGGCAACATCATTTGGTGTGGTATGGGATTGAAAATAGGGGTACCTTGTGTGACAAAAGGAATTTGATGAGCATTTAAAGGTTGAGGTCCCAATTGTCTTTCCAGAACTAGAGCTTCTTTGTAAGCCTCTGTTAGATTGGTAATAGAGGCATCTCTTTTCAAGAAAATAGAAGTCATTGGATCTAGAGAATTCTTAAAAATTTCTAATGCTAGGTCTGCATTTGGCACATAATAACCTGTCAGTCTACCATAAGCCTTTTGAAATCTGACATTGTAAGATCTGATAGATTCATTTATTTCTCTTTTAATACCAAAAAATTGCTGATATAATACACTGGGATCTATCACTTCACCAAACTGCGATACAAAAACCTTTTCCAAGTCATTCCAACTGGTAATAGAATCGTTAGTGAGATTCAAAAACCAGTCGTATGCTCCCTCCTGGAGAGTGAACGGGAACAATCTGCAAGCCACATCTTCATGTTGTACATTTAACAATTTTAGAGCATTCTTGAATGCTACTAGGTGTTCTTCTGCTGTCCTAGTTCCATCATGCTTGTATCTGGAAAGATATCTCTCAGGATTTCTGGGCAGGTCATGGGCTGCACCCGGGATATTTAAGGCAGTGGAACCCAACCAGTTTGCCATTACTACTTGATTGACGATGATACTTTCAGTTGTAGTTGGAGTAACTACAAGTGGTGACAAAACTATTTCAGACAAGGACTTGGCCCTTCTGAGGCTGCTTCTTCTGGGGTTTCTAACTCAGGCACAAGGAGCTCTCCAGCTCTTGAGTGGGACCTTGTTACTCTATAATTAGAATCCAACTTTTTCACCAGCACTTACAACCTTACAATCCTTAACAAACTACTAAACTTCAGGCCCTCCTTCTAGCACCAATTTTAAATGTTGGTTCGACTTTTATACACACCCTGTGAAGAATGAGCATGAAATCTCGATAACACTTATAAGGGATAAATCCCACTCACTTTAGGATCTTGCTGGATATCCAAGGTGTGAGTTACAGAGTTGGGTCGAATGTCTATTCACTCTTTTTCGCTTCTAGAATAGTTTCAAGTGGACTGTCTGTTACCTTACAACGGGTTCTGGACTTTAGTTCAGTAATGTTTTTGGAATTGGTTATCTTTGTGGACACTCAGATTTACAATCAGTTCTTTGATCTAGCTCTTTATGTTTTAGCAGTTTTAAATAAAAGACAAATTCTAAAGAAGATAAAAATGGATCATTCAATCGGTGGAACAGAGAGAGAGTAGAGTAGAGGCGAAAGAGAAGTTTACCTAACTTAGTCGCAAAAACCACAACTACCAATTTTAGTTATACCAGTTAGCTTCACAATAGAACAAATCAAAGAGGAAAGTGTCCAACTTTCTAAGATCACCTTCCACTAAGAGCATAAGACAGAGACAAAACAGATCTGAAAGAAAATCACAAACAGAAGGAAAGTCAGTTGAAATTGGTATCTCTCACTAGCAGCTTAGCTCGCACAGTGAGGACAGAGCAATTAGAACAGGCCTGAACCTTAAATCTGTAATTTTCCCTAGCATACAATAAAAAGAATGAAGCCTAGTAGCATACCCAATCTTTGATAACACAGATCTACAACATAAATTAAATAAACCTTAATGAAACGAAAACAAAAGAAGATGAACTTATCACAGTCTGAAAGAGATTAGGCTCTTGGCCATGCTATCACAGAAAATGAAACTACACCAACTCCAGGTCCAGAACAAAGCATTCAAACAAGATTTGCAGGAAATTGCTCCAATAGCTTTTTATTCTAAGTTTTCACCTCTTGAATTTACATCCGAAAGAAGTATATATAGACTCAGGACAAACCCTGATCTTTTCAGAAATATCTTCTTCCAAAACCCTAAATCTTATCACTTAAACTCTACTACCCAGGTTTTACAATATAAGGCCTTTTAAAATAGAGTTTCGATAAAACCTAACCATTCTACAAATCTTAGTGCAGTTACTTGCCATAAATGGAGAAGGCATGATCTGATATTATTCTCATCCATCTATAACTACAAGTAAATATCTTCGTTTTCTGGCCGGTCGTCGATATATTCCATAAATGGGCACTGCGTGTGAAGGTATCTTCATCTTTCTGGTGCATCTGCCGGGAGCGTCTCATTAATTCCTCAGAGAAATTCGGATGAGTCACTGGTTTCTCTGACATTTTATCTTCGTAGAGCCGCCTCTGAGTTGAAATTCTCTGCACGCCATTACTTTCACCATAAATTCTCCTGTTAAATGCGTCCATCGACAAATTTCGGTAACTGTGTGTAGATATTTTCATTTTTCGATCAATTGTCGACATATTCCATTAAATGAGGCAGCTGCTTAGTCACCGTAAAGTCTCTTTGCGGCTAGATCTATAAAATCTGGATGGACCAAAAATTCTCGGCATCTCACATTTCCATCTGATGGCCTTCGCTTGATCCACGCTTATTTTGTCTTTTTCGCCATTACTTCCGCTAGTATGCAACTGCCAGATGGCTTTCTGCAAAAGACAAAACCAGGATTAGCATTTTAATATTATTAAATTAAACCCTAATTTTTATTACCTTGTCGGCTTGGTTCCTTCTTCCCAGCTCATGGCATCGCGAAATCGAGACAGGTCCAAAAATGGGACATGTCGCGATATCGCGACGTCTCCCTTCACTTCTCTTATTTCTTGGCTTCTTTGTCGCAAAATCGTGACGTGTCACGAAATCGCGACGTTTCCTTCACTTTTCTTCTTCGAACTTGTCTATTGCAAAATCGTGACGTCTTCCCTTCACTTTGCTTCCTCCAAACTTGTCTGTCATGAAATCATGACGTGTCACAAAATCACGATGTGTCACGAAATCATGACGTCTTCCCTTCACTTTGCTTCCTTCGAGCTTGTCTGTCACGAAATCATGACGTGTCACGAAATCATGACGTCTTCCCTTCACTTTTCTTCCTCCGAGATCCTTTGTCATGAAATCGCGACGTCTTCCCTTCACTTTGCTTCCTCCTTTCTTCTTCATGCATTCCTCGATTTTCTTTCCTTTGCTTCCTTCTTTCAAAATGGTCACGATCAGACGTTTTTCACTTTGCTTCTTTTTTTTCTCTTAGCTTTTCTTTTCATTCGTTTCTCTTTCCTTTCTTTTCTTTTTATTTCTCCATGTTTCCTTCCTTTCTTACTTCTTCATGACTTCTTTGCGACGTTTCTATGTCTTGGCTCTTTCAACCAAATGCATCGTGATTTCATGACGTTTCTATCACTTGGCTCTTTCTACCAAATTTGTCACGATATCGTGACGTTTTCATCACTTGGCTCTTTCTACCAAATCTCGATTGACATTCTCTTTTGCCTTTAAACAAATATGGTCACGAAATTCATGACGTTTCTACCTTGAGCTCTTTCGACCAAATGTGTTGCGATATCACGACGTTTCCATACTTCATTTCTTTCAGCTAATGACGTCATGGATTTTATCGCGACATCTCCATAGCTTGGGTCCTTCATCAAATGTGTCATGATATCGACGTTTCTTTTTTTTTTTCTTGGTCTTTCAACCAAGTCGTGATTGATTTTTCTTTTTCTAAACTGTGAAATCATGACGTTTTCATCACCTTGGCTCTTTCTTCCAAAACCTGTCATGAAATCGTGACACTTCCTCAAGATTTGCCTTTAAACAACATATGTCATGAAATCGTGACGTTTTCCTTGAGCTTTGCTTCTGATCCAAATGTGTCACGAAATCGTGACGTTTTCCATACTTCATTTCTTTCAAGCTTATGACGTCGCAAAAATGGAACAGGTCACGAAATCGCGACATCTCTGCAAGCTTTCCTTCCAATCAAAATGTGTCGCGATATCGCGATGTTTTCAAAAATGGAATATGTCACGAAATCGCGACGTTTCCAAAAATGGAATATGTCGCGAAATCGCGACGTTTTCTCAAGTTACTTCTACTTTGCAAATTTTCCAAAAATTGTAGGTTGACTCCAATGAATTTATTCATATGTATCCTGCATTTTTACATATTAGTGAAAGATCTTCTTTACTCAGAATGATTCTAACATAACAAATAAATTCTAAACTCAAATCAAAGCCATATGCAAGCCTACTTAGATGCTTTGGTATATGCAAAACTTGAAGAAGAAGGAGGCAAGCAAAATTTGGAATTAAAACCTGAAAAACATCAAGAGGGTCCCTATGGCAAAATGAAAACTAAATATTTTCAAAGGATGGAATTTCATTTTTTTAGTGGGGGTGTGTTGCTTCTCAACACTACTCTTGTAATTAGTTTGGTCATAAGGCAGTGAATTGCAGGGTTCATTTCAAGAATAGATATGGCTTCACTAGGATAAATACCAAGACAATTATACCTTCAAGGAATAAAAACATCACGTGTTATAAGTGTAATAATTATGGACATATGACAAAGTGGTGTAGAGCAGAAATTCCAAAGACAAGCAAGAACAAGAATAGTCATAGGAATCAGAAGAATTATATGAGGAGGAAAGTGGACAAAGGAAAAGAGTAGTGCATGTTGGGAGTAGAAATACTTCCACCCAGAATTAACCACATAAAGAGGAGGTGGGGGAGGGGCTAAGCTAAGAGTCTCATTCTTAGCCTCGACCCCCAAAGGTGACCCTTTGTCATTGGTGACAAAGGAGGAGATATTTTATTTGAGGGGAGATCATTCAGTCAGGAGGAGCAGTTTCTTAGGGGGAGCAAAACAGAAAAAGGTAAAAGGAAAAGTAAAAGGAAAATGGGTTGCCATCAATTACAAAGGAGGAGATTTTTGGAAATATGAGCAATATTTGTTGTCATTGATGTCAAAAGTCAGCTTCAAAAGTAAGAATGTGATAAGCTAAGCTCTACAAGAGAAGTTAGAAGGTCCAAGAAAAATAATATTATAATATTTTATTATAATATTAAAGGTCTAATAGAAAGACCTAAAGAAATTAAATTAATTATAATAATTTCATTATAAATTAATCAACCCTATGGTTATTAAAATAATTATAAGTTAATTATAATAATTTTATTATTATTAAATATAATATAATTTAATTAACCCTAAGTTAGGGTTGCAAGGCAAAAAGAAATGCGCTGACATCATGAATAATTACACCGTCGACATCTAAAAACTATAGTGGTATAATGATATAAATACCATATGCCTTAGTGGCAAATACCTTACCTTCGTTTGAATTACTCCTACCTACGATATATGCGATTGATGCAATTTCGTGCGAGGAAGAAGACAAACGTTTTTATCTTGTGTGCACCAATGAAGGAATAATTTTGGCAAGGCTCTAAGCCTCATATCCATATGGTGGGCTGGCCTGGTGGCAATCGGTTGTGACTTAAGGCTTTGGCAAGCGGGAGGACCCACAATCGAATCTCGATGGTAGTTATTGTGAGAGTTTTGTTTGGGCATCAAAGGAAGCAACACACTTTTTGGGTTAGGCACCAAGAGGATATAGAGCATGTGGTGCTATTTTATTCCAAGGTGAGCACCTAGCTCACATGGTGGTTGGAGCCATGACTAGGGTGTTGGTGGAAGTGCAGCGTGGGTTCGATTCCCACCAAGGGAAAAAGGTATTTAAAATTTTCAATTTTATTTTTGTCTTAAGGTTGTTTGGAATAAGGTTTTAGGAAGATATAAGGGCTGTGAAAGTTGATTTTTATATTGCGATTTTTGGTGATTAGAATATTGAAAGGAGTGATAAGGTGTTAGATGATTTTGAATGTTATTTCAAAATAAATTTTTATTTTATTTAATATTTGAAAGGAGTAATAAGGTTATTTGAGTTCTCATGTTATGGATGGTGAAAATAGTTTGAGGAAATTATTGATTAAAATTATGAGAAGATTTTTACTACCTAAACCTTAAAATTGGCAAAGAGAGTAATTGTGATTAAGATAGGTTTTGAGGGCACTTCTTCATCATAAAAAAAGGTATGGGCACATATTCCTTGTGAGTGATTGTTGGATGTTGTGAATTCTAAGTTGGAGTGAAAATGATTGTTTGGTAAGCATTGTTGAGTTTGATTGTTAAAGGTTTTTCTGTGTGAGAGTTGATCGTTAAAACATTTTTTGATGAGCATTGTTGGAAACATGAAATGAACCTTCATATGCATGGTTAGGGTTTGTGCAATAACATGAGTATCATTGTTATTATAAATTGTGAACTATATTGAACTAGGGTTTGTAAAAGAACATGAGTATAATTGTTATGTGATATTGGTTGATAAGCACTGTTGGAAATAATTGAGTGAGTGTTCATATGCTTGGACTGGGGTTTGTAACCAAGGAGTATTACATTGAGTGAGTTATTGAGTGTTTGTGAGTGTGAAAGATATTGAGTCTCTAAAAATTCTCTATATGTTTCTATGGTAAAAAGAGAGATTGAAATTTTTTGAGCATTGTTGTGAGTGTGAAGCATATTGAGTCTCTAACAATTCTCTATATGTTTCTATGAGATTGGACAAGTTCTAGTGATGACTTATTGAGCAGATTGGACAAGTTCTAGAGAGGAATTATGGACATATTAGTGTGAGATTTTATGGAATATTACAAGGCAGATTTGAGGTAAGTCTTTGTGAAGACTTATGAGTAGAGTTGATTTATTGATTTATTCAAACCTTGGGTTAAGGTTTGGGGTAGATCTATAAGATTTAATTTGTTATTGATTCAAGCTTTGTGTTAAGACTTGAGTACACAGATTGAGGAGATTTGTGCTAGATCGAAGGATTGTGTTTAGTACATATTTGTAGATAGATATTGAGAAGATTTGTGCTAGACCGAAGGACTGTATTTAGTGCATATTTGAGGACAGAGATTGATAGATTTGTGCTAGATTAAAGGATAGATTTTATTGCATATTTGAGTACAGCGATTGAGCATATTTGTGCTAGATCAAAGGACTATATTTAGTGTAAATTTGAGACAGAGTATAGAGGAGGACATTCTTTGATGGATAAAATTTCATTAGCCATGGTAGTGAAGATAGGTCTTCTGTGTGACGACAAGAGTCTTCAATGGATATAGATCCATATGCCAGTGTAGTGGAGGTAGCATCTCTTCTAGAAGATTAACAACCAAAGAAAATGGGAAAGAGTTATCCTATGGATATAGATCCACAAAATTGATTAGGGGATTGGTGTCTCATTTGGACAGAGGTCCATAAACATTGCAATAGGGAAATGATTGCCAAGATATTTATTGAGAAAAATTTAATGAAATATTTTCTCCGTGGAGTAGCCCACATTGGGTGAACCACGTTAAATTGGTGTCTCTATTGTGTATGGTGAATTGTGCATTGCTTGGATTATTGTTGTTGATATTGCTATTGATACATTGCATAATATTGATTGGGAAAGAAAAGTAAAAAGTGGTCTTATACTGTTCACTTCCCCCTCTCAATATAATATTGTGTTCTTCAGATACTTCTTTGGATATTCTCCTTTGCTCCTGAAGAGCTTGAACTCCTTTTCTAGGGAGTGTTTCTCCTTTTAACATATTCACTAGCAATAGGGAGACTAGATACCTCAAAAAATAAGGAGTATAGATATGGTGAAATCAATCCCGTTCACCTTGATTTTCCCATTATCCCAAGTAAAAGAAATCTGCTTGGAGATTTTTGTATCAAACACATTGAATTTTTTTAGAAGATTAAACAATCCTCCTTTCAAAGATTTGCAAAATTTCATCATCTAAAGCTAGGGATTTTAGTAAACTCTTTTTAGGTCTTCTAATTCAAAAAAAAGCCATTGCCTAGAAGCTTCTTTAGTCAATGATGAGTTTGTAACCTAATATCATCTACTATCCTGAGAAGATATCTACAAATAAAATGAGGAAGGTTGTGATATTAAAAACAAGACACTCCACCAATAGGAGAAGAGAGAAGGTCTACCTTTAAGCGAGCAATAATGAAGAAATATGAACATTCTATAGTTATGAAGTAATCTAGAATAATTAGGAGTGATTGATGATATTAAGGTATGCTTTACACGTGCTTGGAAAATTTGAGGCTCCATAGGAAACTACCACCTCATCTCTAGATTACAACCTTCGCAAGACAAGAAATAAAAAATCAAAATTGGAGAAGGAAAATTAATCATGGCATGGACATGCTCAACACAAAAATCAAGGAGGCACATTTTCTAAAGAAGCCATTCCCCACAATTATGCCACGTGAAGAAAACCAAGACCAATAGAGTCCATATCAACACCAAAATTAGCATGTTATCATGAGAAATGACCATATGATTATAAGTCAATATATATAATTTGAACTTTATTTCCTTTATTTTCAATGACAATTTTGATCCTTGTAAGAAGTTCCCTAGCCTTTGCATAGTTATTAATTTAAGTTCCATATGATTCTAATTCAATAAGAATAAATTTAACTATATTTCCTTCATTTTTCAATAGCAATTTTTATCCTAGTAAGAAGTGCTCTGGCCTTTGCATGACTATTAATTAAAGTTCCATATGATTCTAAGTAAACAAGTATTTTTTACTTTATTTCCTTCGATTTTTTAATGGCAAATTTTATCCTTGTAAGAAGTGCCCTAGCCTTTGAATAATTATTAATTGAAATTCCATATTTTTTTACTAGATGAAAGAAGAGGTTTTGAAAGGATCCCCGAGCATTTTACATATTTACAACAAGCACATAAATAAGAAGTCCTAAACAAGCTAAAAAATGAATAAAAACAAACGAATAATAGGGAGAGGGCCCAACAAGACGATAAAGCATAGCAAGAACTATGAAAATAGTAGGACAAAGATAAACAGGGACAACCCAGTCACTCCATTTCTTATTTGAACAACTCTACTTCCTCTTATAAGTTGATCTGATTATTTTTAAAGTACCTCATAATCTAGGTAACTTCATCAACGAACATTGTAGATATTTTAATAGATCTTCTAAGAGATCTGAGAATATCCTTAATAGTCTTCATTGCATTTTTAGGATTCTTAAGAGGATCTAAGGCCCTTTACTTTTTATAGCCATAGTTCTATCTTGGCACCTCGAATTCTTCCTTGGGGAGAAAGTAGAGTCCCAAAAGCTCTTCAAATAAGGAAATACATGAGTGGATTTATCAACTTTAATTGTTTTTTACGTCAACGCTTTCAAATATCTGGTTGTTTCCTCCTTGCCTTTAGGAGTCCTCTAGTTCTTAACTTTATTAATAACATCCTTATTAGATTATACCTTATCCTTAAAAGGAGAGTCTTTGTCTTCCACAATCATGCATTCAGAAGAGGTCAAAGGAGTTCTAAGATCTTTTTTCTCAAATTTCTCAGGGGAATTTTCCTTTTTCTCCTTTTTTGATAGTTTCCCAAGTATACCTAAAATGATCATTTCTACCTTATCTCCTTTCATGGCCACATGCTCAAATATCATCTTCATTAGGCCCTGATGAAGAGGGGTGTTATAATTACCTTTCTAAACATGCATCACTATTCTTTAAATCAATTTGAACAAAAATCACAAAAAAAATACAAAATCACAAAACCACAAAAAAAATTACAAAATCACAAAAACCACAAAAACATTAGAAAATTTTAAAAACACAAAAATAATTACATTTTTCTTTGCATTACAAAACATCATGCATTTCATATAGTTTCATTTTGTTAACTTGCATTAGGCATATCCTTTCTTTTACATTAGCATTAGGACTAGTTTTATTCTTACATGCTAGGATTTGGCACCAAACCTGTATAATTACCATATTTCTTAATCAACATTTACAATTTTCCTTATGGGATTTTTCTTATTAAGAGGTACTTGTAAGATAGGTTAGATACTGGATAAATATCAACAATGATGTTTATACAACCATTGACTATTTTACGCACACCTTTTAGTTTATAATAGATCATAGGGAAGACCCTCACATCCCACATATCACCATCATCCACATTTTTATTTCTAAGTAACTATGTTTTTAAACACACTTAATATGTTGCTATAGGATGTTCACTAGGGTTTTTTATCATTCAACCATTCCTAGTTTTCTTTTCAGATTTTATATAAAGCTATCTTGGATTTTAGAAGGTAAGATTTTGCTTTGCTAGTACCCTGCATATATCAATATCCCAACATAATTTTACACATTTAAATCTGTATTTGAACAAGGATGAAACTACAACGTAGTCCTTGCCACCTTGAGATAAGGGTTTTCCTTTCTCATAATATTATGTGCATGGTCTAGAATTCTAATAATTGATAAAATAACAAGCTCCCCCATACCCAAGAAATCCCCTTGCTCTTAAACAAAACAAGCAATTTTTCAAAAAAAAATAGTAGTTTTCACCATTAATAAAATTTCCTTACTCCTCAAAAAAATGTGCAAGTATCCCAAGCAACCAAAAGAAAATAAGGGGGTAATGAGCTTGAATCCTTGGAATCCTTAGTTATTCAAAATCCATGGGGTAATCTCCATTACAACAATGACTTGAATGAAACATGTTTGACAATGGAGGAGTCTTACGCATGATGATATGTCTATCACATTAGAAACATTATTTTGTACATACCAATGTCGGCTTGTGGATTAGCTAGCTTTTGGTGGCTTGTATTTCCTAGTAGCCAAGTCCAACCATATCCAAAACCAAGATCTTAATGACCATGAGTTTTTTGAGCATTTGAGGTGTTGTCATTGTTGTCAACACTTCTACTTTTTCTCCTAGTTGGCACCCTATTCATCATGGTGATTATGTTGCAGCAATGTTGCAAAATATTGTGTGTATCTGAACACACATTTTAACGAGACTTTGGAGGTATAATTTGTGGTTATTGAATATCTTATTTCTCTTGGTTCTATGTTTATGGCACATTTATTTATGTAAAGGTGATATAATTCTGCATTTGTATTTTCTATGTGCCTTGGTGCTATATTGTAACATTCAACATTTATTTATTTCCACTATGTCATCTCCAAGTTCCTTGGAATGTGTTCCAAGACTTAGGAATGGAGGGAAAATTGATTTTAATTTTTTTATAATGCATCATAAGGGTTAGGAATTATTTCCAATATTTATTGGAATTTATTTTGTGGTGCAAAAATGAAAATATGCTAATTGGGGTGTTCAACTTGTTATGGGACCCACTTTATGACATCCGTCATAGTGGTGTACAAAAATAATATTTTGCTGCCCTATTTTTGTGGGATTTTGGATATATGGGACGTGATAATTACCAATATGTGTTTAGACACTTTGGAATATTCTTTTGGTTGTGTAAGAGCATCTCCACTTTGATTGGCAGCTGGTGAGTGTGTGTAGTGGTGCTGGCAACAATTTCTTTTTTGGAAAATTAGAAATTTCCTCAACTTGGGCATGATTTTTTGAGTGATTTTATACTCATGGTTTTGGAAAACATTTATGGTTTCTCTCCATATCATTTCTATATAAATTTAGTGTTTGAGATGGTGGTATTATGGAGTTTTTGTTGAGAGTAACAGGGTGCTGCCGGAATGCTGCCAAAATTTTTGTAGAAGACATAAGTGTATAGATTTTAGCATGCAGGTTTGGGAACCTATTGTGGATGGAGAGAGAATAATTTTGATATTTTTATTGTAGGTTTTGGATCATATTTTATAGAAAAATCATTTTGCAGTGGTTGGGTGCACAGTTGGTTTGCAGTAGTGTTGTTGGTTTTGAGCTTGCAGGCTTGCTAGAGCTTGCTTTTACTGGAAGTATTTTTATGCTTTATTTTTCATCATCTTATTATTATTTTGATCTGATATAGGTGGGTTGCAAACATCCTTCTATTGTGGTAGAGAAACTTTAGTGTATTTCATTTTGAGGCTTGTTTTATGCATTAGTCATAGCAAGCATTTCTCTTTGGGAGGTTTTTTACCCTTGTGGTTTTCCTTCGACATATCATGTGTTGTGGGTTGTTTCTCTTGCATATATGTTGCTGCTATACATGAGTTTATTTTTGTTTTAAATTAGATTTCAAATTGGAAATTAAAGTTTTAAATTGCACAGATTCACCCCCCCTCTCTGTGCCATTGTTATACTAACAATTGGTATCAGAGTCTGGTTGTCCTTTTAGCAGATTAATCAGCTCGGATTGATTCCTGATTCACAATGGCTAATAGGGATGTCAACACTGGAAATGTGCCATAATTTTATGGGAGTGATTATGCATTTTGGAGTTACAATGTGATGGACTATTTGGGTTCTCTTGGTATTGGTGTGTATCTTTCAATTAAAAATGGTTATGTTTTTCTTGCTACAATTCCTACAGATCTTGATGCAATCAAAGAATATGAAAACAATATGAAGGCCAAATATACTATCACAAATTCTCTTGCACCAAGTGAATTGGTGAAGGTTATGGGTTTGCAAACAACAAAAGAAGTATGGGATAAGTTGCAAGCTATTCATGAAGGTAATGACAAAGTTAAGGAAGCTAAACTTCAAATTTTTAGAGCTCAATTTGAGTCTCCAAATGGATGAGAATGAGGATATTTTTGCCTACATGCTTAGTGTGAGTGAGGTGATCACTTATCTTAGAGGTTTAGGAGATACTATCACATATAGTATTGTTGTGAAGAAGGTTCTTCGTTCTTTGACTTCAAAGTTTGATTCAAAGGTTTATGCAATTGAAGAAGCAAAGGACTTAAACAATCTCTCACTAGATGAAGTACATGGCTCTCTTATTGCATATGAGATGAGAGTTGGTTGCAACAAGTCTACTGAAAAGGAGAGTGATTTCAAAGCATTCAAAAACATGAAATTGAATCCACAATCTGATGAAGAGAGATTCTCCAATGAAGAGCAAGCAAACTTTGTTCGAAAATTGAAAAGAGGAAAAGGGAAATACAATGGAAAGTTGCCATTGAAATGTTTTGAGTGTGGGCGCATTGGGAATTTTGCTTCAAAATGTCCTTACAAGGAGCACTTATATGATGATGGTGAGAGTCACAAGAACAAGGAGTACAAAAATAAAGCTTCAAGATTTAGCAAGAGATTCTCAAGGAAAAAGGTTTTTATAACACATGAAGATAGTGATTCTTCATATGAGAGCATAGATGATTCAGATGAAGAGGCTACTTAAGTCCTCTTTATGGATATTGAAGACAAATCCAATTTAAATGCAAAAAAAGAGGATGATGAATCTAAAATTTATTTTGAGGAAGAGCTTGCAATAGCATTGGAACAATATGAAATTGAGAGAAAGAGAAACAAAAGGATGAATGAAAAGATCAAGGAGCTAAACAAACTCAATGAAGACTTGTTGATGCAACATGAAGAGTCAAAAAGATTTTCTGAACAAAATATTTCAGATTTAGAGGATTCCAATAATGTGGCCACAAAAATTATACAAGACTTAAAAGTTCAAGTTGAAGAGTCTAAGAAAATAATAGATGATCTTAAGAATCGGGCATGTGAAAAATCTGATTTGTGTTGCAAACTAAAAGAGGATATTGTTACTTTGAGAAAGCAAATTGAAAAGGCTAATTTAGATTTGAGCACTAATTTTAAATTTTAGAAAAGTTCTAATCAGCTTTATGATCTTATTGGTAGTCAAAGACACACCAAAATCAAGTTTGGTTTGGGGTTTGATGAAGGTGAAAGTTCATATGTTGCGAAAGATGCAAAGTCAGTTGGTGAAAGCTTGAAGAATGAGAAACCCATTGTAGAGCAACCCCAAGGAGATAAAAATAAAGAAGAAAAGGTCTCAAATCAGACCAAAAACAGAAATATACCTTATCATACCATAAATACCAGCAGTTATGAGTTTCAAGAGGTAAAACATCAAATGGGAAGAGCACCTAGGAGTTTCAATTCATGGCATCAAGTTCAATACAAGTATTCTCCTTCCTTTTCTGGTTATTGTTTTAAGTGCAATAATTATAGTCACAAGATGATGGATTGTAGGCTTAATGTTAGGCCTAAGAGCTTTGTTAGTCACAATGCATTTGCTCCTCTCATTGATTTTCATTTTGAGTGTTACAAGTGTAATAACTTTGGTCACATTGCTAGAGATTGCAGAACTATTTTTGTGACTAATCAAATGCAGGATAGAAGTAGCAACAAGCCTCCAAAGGTGAAAAACAAGAAATCCATGATGCATAAAGACCATTTTCCCAAGAATTCCATGAGGTATGAGGAAGATAAGAAATCAGAAAACAAGCCCAATATGACATGGGTTGAGAAGGGAAAGTCAAAATAGGAAGACATTACTAAGAATGATTCATTGATTGTTCAAACCACTTTCAAGGCACAAATAAAGGCTACATCTTGGATCATTGATAGTGGATGCTCTAGTCACATGACTGGAGATAGAAGGAAACTTACAATATTGCAAGATTATGATGGTGGTTCAGTAAAGTTTGGCAACAATAACAATGCAAATATTGTGGGTAAAGGTATGGTCAACATCAACAATGGTAAAATCACTTCTCATGATGTTATTTTTGTTGATGGCCTCAAGCATAATCTTTTAAGTGTTAGCCAAATGTGTGATAGTGGCAAATATGTGATTTTTAAATCAGATGGTTGTGATATTAGATGTGCTATAAGTGGTAAAATATTGGAAAAGTCTACAAGAACTTTAAGAAATTTGTACAATATTTGTAGTGCAAATGAGAAAACATGCTTGGTTGGACAAGTTGATGATAGTTGGTTATGGCACAAGAGGCTTGGCCATATTAACTTTGATAGCTTGGTTAAGATCAGCTCCAAGAATTCAATAAGACATCTTCCAAAGTTGACTAAGCAAACAATAGCATATGTGCATCATGTCAATAAGGCAAGCAAACCAAATCACACTTCAAAACAATGGAATATTATACAACAAGGCCTTTGGAGCCGGTGCATACCGATGTGTGTGGTCCTATGAGGACTAAAGGAACTAATGGTGAGAGGTATTTCATTTTGTTTATTGATGATTATTCTAGACTAACATGGGTATCTTTCATGAAGGATAAATCAGAGGCTTTTATTTATTTCAAAGTGTTTAAGGCTATGGTTGATAATGATACAGGAAAGAGGATCAAATGCTTGAGATATGATAGAGGTGGTGAGTTCACTTCTAGTGAGTTTGATAAATTTTTTCATGAGCATGGTATTAAAAGACAACTTTCAGTAGCAAGAATACCTCAACAAAATGGGGTGGTTGAGAGAAAGAACAGAACAGTTGAAGAAATGGCTAGAACAATGCTTAATGATTCACAGGTTGCAACTAGATTTTGGAAGGAAGCAGTGCATACAACAGTATACATACAAAATAGATGCATGCTTAGAGTTCATAGCCATATGAAACCCTATGAACTATGGATAAGAAAGAAATCTTTAGTTAAGCATTTTAGAGTATTTGGTTCCAAGTGCTACATAAGGGGAAATGAGTACAATCTTGGAAAGTTTGAAGATAGAGCAGATGAGGGGATTTTCCTTGGCTACTACACCAAAAGCAAGGCTTATATATGCCTCAAAAAGAAGCTTGTAAAAGTGGTAGAAAGTATAAATTTGAGGGTTGATGAAGGACATGTTCCCAAAGTTGATCTTGAGGATCTTCACCATCACAGTTTGAACCGTATGAGGAAGAAGAAGTGCAAGATGAAAACAAGCAAGTTTCAGAAGGAGAAGAACAAAGTGAAGCTACCAAGTCACCTCCAAAATACATCAAGAAGAATAATCCAATGGATCAAATCATAGGTGATCCAACACAAGGTGTGCAAACAAGGATAAAATTGGTAAGACCAAATGAGCAAAGTCACTTTTCATTGTTATCACAAGTTGAGCCTAAATATTTTATTGAATCTTCTAAGGATAATAGTTGGACTCATGCTATGGAAGAGGAGATTAATCAAATTGAAAAGAACAACACTTGGGAATTGGTTCCAAGACCAATGAACAAAAATGTAATAGGAGCCAAGATGGCAAAGTTGTTCAAAATAAGGCAAGATTAGTGTGCAAGGGGAATGCTCAAGTTGAAGGTATTGATTTTGATGAAACTTTTGCTCCTGTTGCTAGATTAGAAGCCATCTGAATATTTCTTTCTTTTGCTATTCATAAGAACTTTAACTTTAATGTTTATCAAATGGATGTGAAATCTGCTTTTCTTAATGACAATTTGGAAGAGGAAGTTTATATGGAGCAACCTGAAGGATTTCAGCTTGGGGATGAGAAATATGTTTGTAGGTTAAATAAGGCTTTGTATGGGCTCAAGAAAGCCCCAAGAGCATGATATGCAAGGTTGGATAAGTATATTTTGCAGCAAGGCTTCCAAAAGGGCAAGGTTGATAGCAACTTGTACTTCAAATTTGTTGATTCCCATCAACTAGTGATTGTTGTTTATGTTGATGATATTATTTTTGGTGGAAGCAAAGATAGTATGTGTCATAATTTTGCTGCTTCTATGCAAAGTGAGTTTGATATGTCTATTATTGGAGAGTTGTCTTATTTTCTTGGTCTACAAATTTCTCAACTTGATAGAGGCATTTTCATTTCACAATCAAAATATGTCAAGGAAATATTAAAAAAGTTTAACATGGAGGATTCTCAACCTGTGAGTACACCTATGGTAACCGGATGTAATCTAAGTAAGGATTATGAGTCTCATATTTTTGATCAAACACTCTATAGGTCTATTATTGGAAGTTTATTATATTTAACTGCTTCTAGGCCTGATATTTTGCAAGTTGTTTGTATGGTTGCTAGATTTCAGAGTGCACCTAAAGAAACACATGTGAAAGCTGTTAATATGATTTTTAGATATCTCAAGGGGACTATGGAATTTGGATTATGGTATCCAAGAGGAAAATACTTCACACTTATATCCTACACAGATGAATATTGGGTAGGATGTGTTGATGATCAGAAAAGCACTAGTGGTGGTGCTTTCTATCTTGGTGATATGCTTGTTTCTTGGTATAGCAAGAAGCAAGACTCAGTATCACTCTCTACTACTGAAGCTGAGTATACTACTGCTGCCTCATGTTGTACTCAAGTTCTTTGGATGAAAAAAATACTTGTATACTTGGGTATTCAAATTGGTGAGCCTATCTCTCTTCTTTGTGACAATACTAGTGCTATTAATATTTCCAAGAACCCAATTTTGCATTCAAGGACTAAGCACATAGATATAAGGTATCATTTATTGAAGGAGAAGGTTTACAATGGTCTGTTTGCTTTGTATTTTGTGCCTACAAAGCAACAAGTTGCTGATATATTCACTAAACGATTGCCTATGGAGACATTTGAGCATTTGAGACAACTCTTGGGAGTTGTTTCTTCTCCATCTCCCTAGATCTTTTTGTTGGTGCAAATCTTCATGGGGATATTCTTATGGTCTGATTTTATGCTCCTATTTCTGATATTTCATGTTCATATTTGTTGATGTATGCTTTAAGATGATGGTTGCAGATTTTGGTGTTGTTCGGGTTGATCGATTGTTGCCTAGTTGCTTGGCAACTTCTTGCAGTTTGGTGAGATTTTGTTGGGTATCTCTTTGCTATTGTAGCTACTATATTTTCATGTTGAATATAATTTTATATATATATATATATATATATATATCAGTTCTTTTCACAACAGTAAGGTTTAGTATTGTTTGATGCATTTTATGGTACCTGGTTATAGTGTTGTGCAAGCTAGTGGCACTGTATCTTGTGTAGAACTTCTTTGGGGTATCTTGTAATCTTTCCCATTGATTTTTTCATCACTACACTCTGTTATTTCATATTCACATCAGTTTCAAGTGTCTTGGTGCTTTGGTTCAGGGAGAGTTGTAATGTTTATCATGTTTTCAGATGCACTGGTTGCCCTTTGTCATTGATTGTCAAAGGGGGAGAGAGTTGGATAATCTGCTTCTTGTGCTCTTTGATTTCAGATATGTATGGTTGGTGTTAGAGGGAGACATTTCATGTTGTTTCAGGTGTGAGATATGTTGAAGAATGTTGCACTTCTTGGTTTGTGCTTTATAGGCTTTACAGGACCTTCTTGTTGCCTATTTCATGGTCTTGGTTGTTGTAGTTTATCTGCAGATTATTTGGTGTTGCCAACAATTCCAAAGGGGGATATTTTTGAGCATTTGAGGTGTTGTCATTGTTTTCAACACTTCTAATTTTTCTCCTAGTTGGCATCCTATTCATCATGGTGATTATGCTATAGTTTGGGCAATGTTGCAAAATGTTGTGTGTATTTGAACACACCTTTTATGGAGACTTTGGAGGTATAATTTGTGGTTATTGCATATCTTATTTCTCTTGGTTCTATTTTTATGGAAAATTTATGTATGTAAAGATGATATAAGGCTGCATTTGTATTTTCTATGTGTCTTGGTGCTATATTGTAACATTCAACATTTATTTATTTCCACTATGTCATCTCCAAGTTCCTTGGAATGTGTTCCAAGAATTAGGAATGGAGGGAAAATTGATTTTAATTATTTTATAATGCATAATAAGGGTTAGGAATTATTTCCAATATTTATTGGAATTTATTTTGTGGTGCAAAAATGGAAATATGCTAATTGGGGTGTTCAACTTGTTGTGGGACCCACTTTATGACATTCGTCATAGTGGTGTAAGGAAAGAATATTTTGCTGCCCTATTTTTGTGGGATTTTGGATATATGGGACGTGATAATTGCAAAATTAGTGTTTAGACACTTTGGAATATTCTTTTGGTTGTGTAAGAGCATCTCCACTTTGATTGGCAGCTGGTGAGTGTGTGTAGTGGTGCTGGCAACAATTTCTTTTTTGGCAAATTAGAAATTTCCTCAACTTGGGCGTGATTTTTTGAGTGATTTTCTACTCATGGTTTTGGAAACCATTTATGGTTTCTCTCCATATCATTTCTCTATAAATTTAGTGTTTGATATGGTGGTATTATGGAGTTTTTGTTGAGAGTAGACATAAGTGTATAGATTTTAGCATGCAAGTTTGGGAACCTATTGTGGATGGAGAGAGAATAATTTTGATATGTTTATTGCAGGTGTTGGATCAGATTTTACAGAAAAATCATTTTGCAGTGGTTGGGTGCATAGTTGGTTTGCAATAGTGTTGTTGGTTTTGAGCTTGCATGCTTGTTAGAGCTTGCTTTTACTGGAAGTATTTTTATGCTTTATTTTTCATCATATTATTATTATTTTGATCTGATATAGGTGGGTTGAAGCCCTCCTTCTGTTGTGGCAAAGAAACTTTAGTGTATTTCATTTTGAGGCTTGTTCTATGCAATAGTCATAGCAAGCATTTCTCTTTGGGAGGTTTTTTACCCTTGTGGTTTTCCTCTGGCATATCATGTGTTGTGGGTTGTTTCTATTGCATATATTTTTCTGCTATACATGAGTTTATTTTTTTTTTAAATCAGATTTCAAATTGGAAATTAAAGTTTTAAATTGCACAGATTCACCCCCCCTCTCTGTGCCATTGTTATACTAACAGAGGCGATCCTCATTACAACAATGGTTTGAATGAAATTTACCTAACAATGGGGTATTTTTATGTGTCATAATGAAAAACACATGCACAAATAGGGATATTGAATATCTAGGTCTTCATAGTAGACTTGTACCTTTTAGAGTCTTGTGTAGATAGTATACAAACTTTTGACTGGTCAACTAGGGTGTATGAATCTCACGAAAAACCTTAGAATTTCCTCATCATCATTTGCAATTTTTCTTATGATATTCTACTTATTAAAGGATCCTCATAATATAGGTTAGATACTGGATAAATATCAACAATTATGTTTATGCGACCACTGACTATTTTATGCACACTTTTTAGTTTGTAAAATATCATAGAGAAAACCCTCATATTCCACATATTTCATCTCACACATTCACATTTAAATGTATGAATTTTGAGAAAAGGTTAACATTTTTATTCATGACTTATATACATTCCATGGTGTCTACCATTATTTTGTTAAACACATTTAGATTAATTCATTATATTTTAAGCAATTAAAACATACATTCACAATTTGCATTAGAATATCTACATAAAATTAGTGCATCTCATACGTATTAGATTTGTCATATCAAAAACAAGAATTTACATTTATAATAAAATAAATAAATCTAATCATACATATAATATTAGGTATTGCCAAAAAGATGTCGAGATAAGCCAAAAAGAGAGCCAAAAAGATGCCGAGAGAAGCCAATTCCACCTTCATTGTTTTAATTCCCAAGTCCAATGATCGTGCTTCTCTCTCTGACTTCAGACCTATTAGTCTCTGTAGTGTCATCTACAAACTTATCACCAAAGTCATGGCAAGCAGGTTGAAAGACATCCTTCCATCCATCATTGACTAGTGCCAAGGGAGCTCGGTCAAAGGCAAATTCATTACTGATGGAGTGATAACCGTCCATGAATTGGCCCATTCGACATCTAAAAATAAAAAACCCAGTATGTTCCTCAAGCTCAACATGAACAAGGCCTTTGATCGGGTTTCCTGGAAATTCCTATTTTAAGTCCTTGAGAAGTTTGGGTTTCACAAATATTGGGTCAATATGGTTCGTGAATGTATCTCTACTACTTGGTTCTATGTTCTTATCAATGGTTCACCTGTTGGCTTCTTTCAAAGTTTCAAAGGCATCCATCAAGGTGACCCTCTGTCACCATTTCTCTTCATCATTCTGGCTGAAACCCTTGGAAGAACCCTTACTACTGCTTGCAATAGTGGACTTGTCTCTGGGATCAAACCAGCCTCAACAACCAATGCCATTTCCCATCAACAGTTTGTGGATGATACTATTCTATCCTCTTATGCTTCTATCCCTGAAGCAAAAATCATTAAGAACATCCTTGATTCTTATGAAGAGGCGACTAGCCAGAAAGTCAATTATCGCAAAAGCAAGCTATACTTTCTCAATACTCCCATACACAGGCAAAACAAGATTGATGAGATCCTTGGATGTATCATTGGGAGCCTTCCAACTACTTATCTTGGATTACCACTTTTCCATGGCAAATCGGTCTCGGCTATGTGGAACCCTATTTTAGATCGCCTCAACAAGAAACTTGTAGGGTGGAAAAGCTCTTTGCTCAGTCAGGTAGCCAAAGTCACTCTGGTCTAGGATTGCCTGCAAAGTATTCCTATTTTTTTCTTATCTATATTCAAAGCCCCAGCTTCCATCTGCCAAAGAATTGAGCAAATTCAACGTAGATTTCTTTGGGTGGGAAATGAAAACAAGAACAAATTTTCCCTTGTTGCTTGGGATAAGGTTTGTTCCAAGAAAAAGGATGGAGGACTCGGGTTCAGGGACATCAAGCAGATGAACATGGCCCTCATTGCCAAGCAATCCTGGAGGCTCACCATCAACAAAAATGTTACTTGGATTGACATCATCAAAGCTAAGTACCTCCATCAGGTTCCCTTTCTTGGAGAGCACAATCTTCCCAGTGGATCTCATTTCTGGAATGGTGTCACCAAAACAAGGAAGATCATCATGGAAGGATTAAGGTGGTGTCTTGGAAATGGAACGACCATTCGCTTCTGGGATGACCCGTGGATCTGCGACAAACCTCTCAGCCAAGATCCTCAGCTTGCAGTGCTCAAGATGGTTACCGAAGCTACCTTTGGAGATAAGGTGTGTCATTTTATTAACTCAGGCCTTCCAAGACCTAAATGGAAACACCTAGCTCTTCCTGGGCCTAGGCATATATCAGAGGCACTTAGGTGGTTACAAAACTTTTTAAGAACCTGCATTATCCCCAGCTCTCTCAAAGATGACTCCATGGTTTGGAACCTTGAAGATTCAGGGAATTTCACTGTTAAATCTACCTACTATAGCCAAGAAGCTCCCAGTGATGGCCGGGACATTTCTAATCAGGCCTGGGTCCCCAAGATCATTCCCAAGGTCAAATTCTTCTGTCGGTTGGCCATCCAAAATAGAATCCTTACCACTGACAACTTGATAATCAGAGGGTTACTCATTCCCAATTGGTGCATTCTATGCAAAAATGCCTGCGAGTCAACTTCGCATGTTTTTCTGGAATGTCCCTTCTTTGTTGCTGTGCTCAACCAGGTTCTCAACACCTTCGCCATCTCCATTGCCCTCCCTCATTCCATTCCCCTCCTTTTTCAACAATGGCCCTGGCCTTTCAAGAGCAGTCAACTCAAATTCATGTGGCAAGCTTGCCTTCACATTTTCCTGTGGCATATTTGGCTTGAGAGAAATGCCAAAATTTTCAATAACCATGCCACTGATAGGAATATTGTTGTGGCCAAAATATTGGCCCTTGCTACGGAGAATGCCTCTCTTGTCTCATCTTCCAAATCCCCCTGGCCTCGAATCGGACCTTTCAAAACTTTTCAATCTGTCCAATTTATCTGCTACACCCCGCACTTCTATTGACAGGTCTGTTATCAAGTGGGTCTTACCTCCTACTGGGTGGCACAAGCTTAATTTCGATGGCACGGCCAAATGCAACACAAGAGCGGCTGGTGGAGGAGGAATTATCAAAAATCACAGAGGGGAAATAATTTTGGCCTTTGCTCAGAACCTAGGAATTCAATCTAACAATATTGCTGAGGCTCAGGCCTTACTCCAAAGCTTGATTCTCTTGCAAGGCTTGACCATCAATAAACTTATCATAGAAGGAGACTCAATGCTCTGCATAAACTGGCTCAATGGGACCTCTATTCCTCCTTGGGCCCTGGTTTCGATCTTCCAAGAATGCAAGGCACTAATTGGCATTTACCCAGAATTAATCATTAAGCATCAGTATCGGGAAGGAAACAAAGCTGCGGACTGGATTGCTAACAAGGGAGTTGAAGAAACTGACATTCATGTTTGGAGAGACTCATTTCCCATTGACCTAAGGGACACTTCTACAATTTCCAATGTCTGCACAATGTGAGTGGTTAACTGGGCACTGGGTTTGTTTGCTCTCGGATCTGGTTGAGTCTTCGCATCCTTTCTTCCTTCCTCTCCCCTTCGACTGTGTTTTGGCAACTTGTCACATTTTTGTGACATTTTTTCTCTCCTCGATGGCAGTATTTCATGCTGTCGCGATATCGTGCATGTTTTTCTCCTCGACGGCGGACCTCCACTTTGTCGCGATATCGCACAAGTTTTTCTCCTCGACAGCGGTCTTTCATGCTATCGCGATATCGTGCAAGTTTTTCTCCTCGGTGGCAGACTTCCACTTTGTCACGATATCGCGCAAGTTTTTCTCCTCGATGGCAGACTTCCACTTTGTCACGATATCGCGCAAATTTTTCTCCTCGACGGCGGTCTTCCACTTTGTCGCGATATCGCACAAGTTTTTCTCCTCGATGGCGATCTTTCATGTTGTCACGATATCGCGCAAGTTTCTCTCCTCGACGGCGGACTTCCACTTTGTCGCGATATCGCACAAGTTTTTCTCCTCAACGGCAGAATTCCTCTTTGTCGCGATATCACGCAACTTTTCCTCCTCGACGGCAGTCTTCCATTTTGGCGCGATATCGTGCAACTTTTTTCCTCGTCGACGGACTTCCATTATGTCACGATATCGCACAACTTTTTCTCCTTAGAAGTCATCTTCCATTTTGTCATGATTTCACACAAATTTTTCTCCTCAGCGTCGGTCTTCCATTTTGTTGCGATATTGCACAACTTTTTCCCCTCGTCGGTGGACCTCCCTTTCGTCGCGATTTCATGCAACTTTTTTTCCTTGGCAACGGACTTTCTTTTTGTTGCGATTTTGTGCAACTTTTTTTCCTCGACGACGGAATTCCTTTTTTGTCATGATATCGCGCAACTTTTTCTCCTCGGTGGCGGCCTTCCTTTTTGTCGCGATTTCATGCAACTTTTTCTCCTCGGCGGCAGACTTCCAATTTGTCACGATTTCGTGCAACTTTTTCTCCTCGACGGCGGACTTCCTTTTTGTCGTGATTTCGTGTAACTTTTCCTCCTTGGTGGCGGACTTCCATTTTGTCGTGATTTCGTGCATCTTTTTCTCCTCGTCGGTGGTCTTCCTTCTTGGTGCGAATTCGTGACTCTTTTCCTCATGTGGAGGTTTGCTCACTCTTTAATTTTCTCTTCTTGGACCACCTCGGTCGATCTGGAATTCATGTAATTCCCCTTGTTCAAGGTTCAGGGACATTTCAACACCCTTTCAACCAATCAAAAAAAATATTAGGTATTGCTTCCATACATCATGTAATCTAGGTATACATCCATCATTGCATCCATACATAAAACAAAATATAACAATAAACATGATAGGCCATAATCAAAATCATATCATATATATGGTAAACATCTGGTACATCATGATACAAGATACCCATATGCTATAATAGAGTGGGTCCTTAGACCTCACACTCAAAAAGAAAACATATCAAGTCTATCTCAAGTGGGGCCTCTACTCCCACTCTCACTACCGTACTCTGCCTCATCTCTATGAGGCTATCCTACAAAATTGGTTGCTAATTTATCTAGCACAATCATAGAATTAGAATATTGTGGTCTCATAGAAGGCTATCTTGACTCACTACGTCAACTCCTATGAGATCCCCCTATTGAAGAACACTCAGGTAGGTGACCACCAAGTACTCCCACTCGATCCTCTAGATCCTAGATACAAGCTCCATAAAAATGATGCTAGGCTTGATAGTCACTCAATAGTATCTAAAGTTTACACATCTCAACCAATATCCTACCTACATCCCTTGTGGCCTATAAAAATATCCCTCCTACCCTTGAGTCATGGTCAAATTTACCACATGTATCTGTAGAGCATCTCATTATTGTTACCCTACCCACCTTCTCCTAAGATTTTTTTGTTGTGTAGTTAGAAAAACCTTCTCCCTAGAGAAGCCCCCCTTCTCTACCTCTCCCTAGCCACTATAATTATAGTATCTCACTCTATAAATTATACCTGAAGATATTGAACCTGCTCTCTGAGTCGAGCATACCCATCCTATAGATCCTCATCATCCCAACCCTCATCTTATAGCTCATAACTACCCTCGATAGACTGAATCCACTCCCCCTTTGTTTGATGATGCACTCATTCATCACCCTCACATACCTCATATCCTGAGGCCTCTCTTATCACACCATCCTTTATTGTAGCCCCTACCAACCTACCCATAGGTCCACCTCTCTAGCACAACTGAGTGATCTATCATGTGTTATACTTTGTAGTGGTATCTAGGTCCTCTACACTCAAATCTTCTACTGGTGGATCTGCATCATCCCCACTAGCCCATCATACAACCAATCCAACTGAGCCTCAACTCTCCGATGATGATAAATGATAGGCTCCTTAGGAAAACCCTGGAAAATCTTAAACTATCGAGTAACATGAAAGTACTATAAATACTCCCACTCTATCCTATATCATCCAATCAACCATCATTTGTGCCTCACATGCCCTAGTTGTGTTGTTGCCTTTGTCCAAGGTGGGCAATCTTTGTATGATTTCCATATCGCATGATCTAACCTAAGTCTCTGAAAAGACTCTATGTAGTGAGTGATCATGTCTGAATGAGGGTAAATTTGATCTTGATCATATATCCAATACCACAGTGTTGCATAATTGATCTCACAATCTGTTATCTATGCTCGTGATGTCCATAGAAGCCCCTATGGTTTTTCCACCCTGATGTGCTCCCATCCCTAGACCTAAAAAATAATATGTAGCCCAATCCATGCCTACCCCACTAATGGATCTCATATAACTTTACCTTAATTTTTAAGTGAGGTTCATTTTTCACATTAATTAGTGATATTTTAAATTACAAAATAACTAAGTAAATAACAAAGTGTCTACCTTTCTCGCTTCACCTCATTTGCTCATCAAAGTCTCGGGTTGTTCCATGGTATAAATTGGTAGACAATATGGTAGAACTTCACTTCACAAATTACCTCCTCCTCATGTCCCTTTTTCTCCAATCACAGTAGTGAAAATAACATCAAAATTTTGGAAATTTTGCTTTTATATTTTCAATTTTTTGTGATTGTCTTTGGTTCATATGTGATGTAGGAGCATCCAACGAAAAACAAAATACCGCAAAGAAGAAAAAGTGTCATGATATCGTGACATGTTGAAAAATAAGAAAAAGTGTCGCGATATCGCGACATGTCGAAAAAGAAGAAAAAGTGTCGCGATATCGCGACATGTCGAAAAAGAAGAAAAAGTGTCGCGATATCGCGACATGTCGAAAAAGAAGAAAAAGTGTCACGATATCGTGACATGTCGCATTTTCGTGACCAAAATACGAGAGAAGGTGCAAGAGAGAAAAAGTGTCGCGATATCACGACATGTCGCATTTTCGTGACCAAAATATGAGAGAAGGCGCAAGAGAGAAAAAGTGTCACGATATCGCAACATGTCGCATTTTCATGACCAAAAGATGAGAGAAGGCGCAAGAGAGAAAAAGTGTCGCGATATCGCGACATGTCGCATTTTTGTGACCAAAATATGAGAGAAGACACAAGAGAGAAAAAGTGTCGCGATATCATGACATGTCGCATTTTTGTGACCAAAAGACAAGAGAAGGCACAAGGAGAAAAAGTGTCGTGATATCGCGACATGTTGTATTTTCACGATCTGATGCAAAGAGAAAGAGCAAGGAGAAAAAGTGTCACGATATTGCGACATGTAGCATTTTCACGGTCCGATGCAAAGAGAAAGAGAAAGAAAAAGTGTCACGATATCGTGACATGTAGCATTTTCACGGTCCGATGCAAAGAGAAAGAGAGAGAAAGAAAAAGTGTCATGATATTGTGACATGTCACATTTTTGCGAATCAAAAAGGGCAGTCAGGTAGAGAAGGAAAAAGTGTCACAATTTCGCGACATGTTTTTTCGTGACTCAAAAAAAAAAGGCAAGCGGTTACAGGGGCCGTTATAGAGAAAATTATCGAGCAGTGGGTATACCAAACGTCATCATTAGTTGATAGGTGGACAAATTCTATAGTGGTAGCACTGAACAACACGTGGCACCAAGGTGCAATGAAATCAAATGAAGACCAATAGTCGGAAAGAAAAACATTTCAAAAGCCAAAAAAATGAAGAGGAACGAGAAAAGAAATGAAGGGCTACAAAAGGGAAACAGAGAGTCACGCCAAAAATTTTAAAAGGGGAAGCAAAGGCATGCACAAGGGGTCGAAAACTACTAAGACAGAGTTGTAGATTTGAAGGCAAGAGGGCCATTCTGGACCTGTTTGGATTGTTTTTCTTCTAGGGCAGGAAATGTTGTAAAAATAAAAATAAAAATAAACTATCTTTCGGAATAAAGGTGTTTATTTGGTAGACTGTTCAACTGTAAATATTTTCCAAGTTTTTGACTGATAATTGGATTTGATTAGAAAGCTTGGCTCTCCATCAAGTGGTATCATAGCTTAGGGTTCTGAGTGTGTGAGCAGAACGTTGAAAGTGAGGCAGTTTGCACCAAGATCTATGGAAGGGTTGTGAGAAGAGAGCGAGGAAGAATACCTCCACGAAGAAACCATGGTGGTGGGAGAAATATGGTACCAGAAGGAGATTTTAGAGCTTTACAGATGCAAATGCAAGCCCTGCAAGAGGAGTTGTGAAGAGGGGTTGAGCCAAGGAGAGAAGACCATAGTGAAGATGAAGTTTGAGAGGTTGATGATCCATTAGATGAAGAAGAAGCAATGGATCCTGTAGAAGCTAGATTATTTAGGGTCATATCTCAGATCGAAAAGAAGCCAAAGTTTGATGTCTCCACATATTATGGGAATCTCAATCCATAGGATTTGATTGATTGGATCAATGATATGGAGGAGTATTTTGAGTATGAGGAGGTTGTAGATCCAGATCGGATCAAGTTTGCAAAAATGAAGTTGAAAGGCCATGCTAGCATATGGTGGAAAGAAGTGCAGCTAGAAATAAATAGAAACAAAAAGTAAAAGATAACCATATGGGATCGAAAGGTAGAGAAGTTGAAGAGACAGTTTATCCCTGCAGATTACGAATTGGATCTATTGAGGAAAATGTAGAGTTTGAGACAGTCAATAAAATTTGTCAAAGAATATACAGAGGAGTTTTACAAGATCTCAATCAGAACTGGCCATTCTGAGGCTAACAAGGAGAAGGTAGCTCGTTACATCAATGGATTGAGAACTAGTATTCAAGAAGAGTTGAGTCTGGTTAGGATGAGCACCATTGAGGATGCTTACTATTTTGCTCTAAAAGTTGAAGAGAAGCCAAACAGAAGGTTTTAGGGTAAGTAAAAAGGAAGAGGTCATGGAGAAAGAACTAGAGAAAGAACTAGTGGAAGAATAGATGGAGGACGAGAGGAGAAGAAAGAAGAAGCTAGAATCAGTCAGGATCAGAAGGGATATAATGATTATAGATCCCGTGGTCAGAACAATGGTTACCAAAGAGGAAGAGGTAGATCTAGATGTGGGTATGGAAGAGGAGGATTTCATGGAACCTGTTTCCATTGTGGGGAAGAGGTACATCGGGCATATGAGTGTCCCCAACACCAAGAGAGGATGAATAAGAGACCTGAGGGTCATGCCAGAGCTATGGTAGTAGATGAAGGTGCTGAATCAGAACATTCTGAGGAGGCAGAGAGAGGAGAAGTTATGGTCACAAGGAGAACCTTGTTGAATGAGGAGAAAGAACCAGACCAGAGGAGAAGCCTGTTTCGCACAAGGTGCAAATGTTCAGGTAAGGTCTGTAATGTTATTATAGATAATGGTAGTACTGATAACTTGGTCTATGAAGAAATGGTTACTAAGTTATAGCTAGATAGGAGGAGACACCCGCATCCATACCGGATTGCATGGTTGCGGAAGGACCATAGGGCATTGGTCAGTGAATAGTCCTTAGTCAAGTTTAATATTGGGAGATACCAGGATGAGGTCCTGTGTGATATCCTGCCTATGGATGCTTGCCATATGCTGTTAGGAAGACCATGGTAGTTTGATCGTCGTGTAGTCCATGATGGACATGCCAACACTTACTCCCTAACAAATGAAGGAGTGCACCATAAAATAAAGCCACTGAAGGAGATGGATGAAAAGAGTTTGCTGACAATAATGAGAGTGGAAGTTGTGGGGTTTGAAGAACTTAAGGGTTTATACCTTGAAGACCCAAATTTTGCTGAAGCTTGGAGAGCTTGTATAGCCCCAGTTACCCTAGATAGGACTGTCAATAGGAGTACTGGTAAATCATCATTCCAGATTGTATGTGGAAATAGTCCAAGGAATGCTTCTAAGTTGAGAATGATGGATAAAGGAGAAAAGAGCAGTGTTGAGGCTAAATATTTTACAGAGCATATAAAGAGTTTACATGAAGAGGTACAACAACATATCAGTAAGATGAATACTCAGTACAAGGCCAAAATAGATTAGAAGAGGCATTTCAAGGAGTTTAAGTGGACTGCAAAGGTAGGTGCAAGTTTTGAGATGTTGAAAAAGAAGGTGACAGAATAGTATAGAAGTGAAGGTCACTTCTCAATCCACCCTGGGTGTCTGATGCAGGAAGATCCAACGAAAAACAAAATACCGTAAAGAAGAAAAAGTTTCACGATATTGCGACATGTCGACAAAGAAGAAAAGGCGTCATGATATCGCGACATGTCGCATTTTCGTGACAAAAATACGAGAGAAGGCGCAAGAGAGAAAAAGTGTCACGATATCGCGGCATGTCACATTTTTGCGACCAAAATACGAGAGAAGGCGTAAGAGAGAAAAAGTGTCACAATATCGTGACATGTCGCATTTTCATGACCAAAGGATGAGAGAAGGCGCAAGAGAGAAAAAGTGTCACGATATCGCGACATGTCGCATTTTTGTGACCAAAATATGAGAGAAGGTGCAAGAGAGAAAAAGTGTCGCGATATCGTGACATGTTGTATTTTCATGACCAAAAGACAAGAGAAGGCGCAAGGAGAAAAAGTGTCGCGATATGGCAACATGTTATATTTTTGTGGTCTGATGCAAAGAGAAAGAGCAAGGAGAAAAAGTATCGCGATATTGCAACATGTAGCATTTTCACGGTCCAATGCAAAGAGAAAGAGAGAGAAAGAAAAAGTGTCACGATATCGTGAAATGTAGCATTTTTGTGGTTTGATGCAAAGAGAAAGAGAGAGAAAAAGTGTCACGATATTGCGACATGTCACATTTTCGTGACTCAAAAAGGGTAGTCAGGCAGATAAGGAAAAAGTGTCACGATTTTGCGACATGTTTTTTTGTGACTCAAAAAAAAAAATGCAAGTGGTTATAGGGGCCGTTACAGAGGAAATTATCGAGCGATGGGTATACCGAACATCATCATTGGTTGACAGGTGGACAGAGTCTACAGTGGCAGCACTAAATAGCACGTGGCACCAAGGTGCAATGAAAGCAGACGAAGACCAAGAGTCAGAAAAAAAAACATTTCGAAAGCCAAAACAATGAAGAGGCATGGGAAATGAAACGAAGGGCCACAAAAGGGAAATGGAGAGTCACGTCAGAAATTTTAAAAGGGGAATCAAAGGCATGCACAAGGGGTCAGAAACTGCTAAGACAGAGTTGCAGATTTGAAGGCAAGGGGGCCATTCTAGACCTGTTTGGAGTGTTTTTCTTCCAGGGCGAGAAATGTTGTAAAAAATAAAAAATAAATAAACTATCTTTCGGAATAAAGGATTTTATTTGGCAGATTGTTGTCATTTCTGTAAATTTTTTCTAAGTTTTTGAATGAGAATTGGGTTTGATTAGAAAGCTTGGCTCTCCATCAATATGGTCGCATTTAGTGCAACTATCCTACCATGGGACAACCCAAAAATTGTAAAAATTTGCAAAAAAAAAGAACTTCAAAATGTTTTCAAGTGAGCCTCGTATCTAGTGATTTATCCTACACACCCGGTGGTTGTAGTGACTAATTATCCATGCAATCCAATCGGATAGATAGATTACCATAAGGCCACTTGAACAAAAAAAATTCCCATAATGGTCAAAAATTAAAGTTGTATAAAGATCTTCCCCCTTCCACTTTCCCAAAAGTTCTACAAAACCTAACACAAATCATATTGTTCAAGAAACTCATCGCTTTCATCACTTTCCATATCCTCTATCAACTCATCACTTGAGGGGGTAGTCATACATCACAAAATTCATAATCAAATCAATAATCAAACACTCAATCAATGCAAATTGTATTCATTCAAGAAGCATTACCAACAACTATCATACACTTCCCTATTTTCTAGGAAAAAAACAAAATTTTTAATGAACACTTGGTATGTCTGAACCCCAACCAATAAAATTGCCTACCTAGAATGCAAAAGTGCCAAGATCAAGTACGCCTAAAGTTGTTTGAGGTACAAAATCTACCCTTGACTAAAAATTTTACCAAAAATCAAGTCCACCAAAGTGTTGGAAGTATTGATTAAAAATTTATGTTATTTCCATGATTGGGGCATATAGCATTGATCAGATCAATGAACACCATCAAACCTCAATTTGACTTTAAGTCATCTATTTTTACTACGTGTTGTGATTTCACATAATGCATCCCAAAAAGGGGTGTCTATAGACACCTAAAATATGCCATGTTGAGGAGACTACCTATATGGATCCTTTTAGGTGATATGACCCACCTTACAAAAAACCTAGGGATTACCAGTCATTTTTATCACTCAAACAAGGAGGAATTTTGCTTTGCAGCTATGATCATCCTACCAAGGGATAACCTCCAAACACAATCCTACCATGAGATAGCCTCTAGCCAAGTTTGTCTCACCTCGATATGGTCGTGCCAGAAGTAAAATCAAGAATATTAAATTTATGCCTAAGATTTAAGCATAATGGTTTCTTAAATTTAACTATTTATTGGATTCCCTTGCAAGCTTGGACTCCCTTAGGGAAGTCTATATAATGACGTGTAGCCTTCACATAAAGAGGATAATTTTTATGCAACAATGTGCTACTGGATTGAAAATCAAGGAGTATTCCTTTTCAAGAAATGAAATGTTTTCCAATTTCAACCACAAACCTTCCAACCCTAATTTACATTCCTTTCTTCCTAGAAAGTATGCCAATGGATCATTTCAATGGTTGATGATTACATTTGTGCTCTTAGTGAACCAAGATTCCTTGCTTCAGTGTTAAAATTTTCTACTCCAATCATGCCCCTTGAACACACCAATTCATTGACCAATCCACATATTAAACCCTAGCATAATCTTACATCGACCATAAAAAAATCCTTTACAAATTATTGGCCATCTATCTAAGAGATGGCTCATAGGCACAACTGTATCGAATTGAGATGGCCCATAGGTACGACCATCCTATAGAGAGAAAAACTCTCGGACATATATTTATTTCCTATTTTATTTCTTTGATTAAGTTTAGAAACACTTTTATTATTGTTTTAGCATAGATAAGTTTTATTTTCATGCATTTATTTATCCTATTTTAACTTCTTTATTCTTTTATGTATCATTAATAAAGGCCTTATCTTGAAAGGCTCTACATATGCTTTTAATACTCTTTTATCTTCTTGTGTGCAGATTACAGGTACTTACAAGGAAAGAATAGCATAAATATTCACACATTCACTGTGACAGTCCTAAAAACCTATTCTAATCAGTTTGTTGATGCTAAAATATCCTGCATATTACATCTAAATTATCTCGATTTTAATTCATTTTTTCAATTTTGGTAGTGATCCTTCAGAGGGGATCTTCTTTGTAACCTTATTTAAAAATAGAACAAGATATTATTAATAAAAGGGTACCATCCATCATTTCCTTCATTTTGTTCTTTACTTTCATGGTTGCATTTTGATATGCTACAATTTCAATCTTGCATTTTCTTTTCTTGGATGTAAGATCTTTAAAAGCATTTTCAGGCTCAAAACACTTCCATATGCAAACTCTATGGCCTCTAGAATATTTTTCCTAATGGAATGCTAAAATAAAAAATTAAACTCAAAACCTTAGCAAAGCAAACATCAATTAGTTTCTACAACTTGGTGATCCATGATTTTTTGGTGTCTTCCACTTATATTCACCAATTCAACCCCTTTTGACTCATGTAAATTATAAACTTGGTTCATTTAGATTGGTGTAAGAGTAATATAAGTATAAAAGAATTATTTGTGGCTCTCAGATAAGCCACATTGGTTTCCATGTTATCCAAAGAGAAATCCTTTCTAGAATGTTAAATATAAAGAATCAGAGGAACAATTTGTGTTGTCTTTGATACAAATAACAATTGTCTCATCATAATTCCATAGTTACATTTGATGATGGAAGTCATTCCTACTCTAATAACCATTTCATTTATCTTTAATAGCAAAACATAAGGAAAAATTGGTATTTTTTGCGATATTTGAGCTCTATATCTCATGCCTTTAATATCATACTATTGTTCATCTATCTACAAGGATGGTTTATAAGACATTAACTAGATATTCTAGAGAGTATTTGACCAACTTGGAGGAGTAAAAGTGAGATACACAATTTAATCCCATGTCCTCCCCATTATTATCCTCCAAACCAACTGCCATGCCATAGATATGCTTCAATGGAATAGTAGCCAATACCATAAAAATGAATGATGCAATCTCCAAACAATAAAAAATCATCATCTTCACAAGCAGCATTTAGTGATCCTCAAAATCATGTTAATAGAGAGAAAGCACTTTTGCTTCTCTCCTAATAACTATAATGGAATACCTACCATTTGTAAAGAGATATGGCCCTCCTCCTCGAAGGAGGATTTTACACAATCTTCTCTACTTGTGTTCCAAGCCAAAGTGAATGGGAAGAACAAGGCAACATTTTGAATTCAAAATTTTGTGTGTTGTTATCATTTTGAGAGATATTGAGCATAGCAATTTTCTAATTCTTTGAAGCATGGATTTTAGAGTAATAAAAAATATTCCTATAGATTTATAAAGCATTTTGCAAAGAAAACTAACTGTAAAATAACAAGGTTATTTTCCAATGCTTTTAAATGGATGAAGCAAGAATATAAAGTAAATATTTCCTATCTATTGGGAAATAATTCTTGGAAGAATTTGAAGAATAATTTCTTCTAAAATTTGGAAGATAAGTTAGAGGCTTCAAATAATATTTTTACATAACCAAGTGAGCTAGCTCTATACCTACTATGATATCAAGTTGAAATTCATAATACTTTTCAACATGAATAGAAGCAATCCATCCACTCAAATATTATACAAAAAGTATAAAAGGATGAAAGAAAGGAAAAGAGAGAGATAGAGAGATGCTCGTAGGCACCATAAATAATTATTCATAGATAGGATATACAATACTCTAATAACTATTTTATTATCCACATCATAATGTCTATAATCCCACCAATTTATGTAATAATCTAAGTTGATTTGGCATATTAACTTGAATTTTATGTCCAAAAGACATAAAATTAACCAATATGCTATCCAATGTTCGCAAATCAGTTCTATTCTTCACAAATCATCACATTTCCTCATTGAAGCTTCAAATTTTACCAATATCATACTCCATCATCCATTTCTTTCCACATAAGCCAAATTTCAAGTGAATATTGTATATAGTGGTTTGTTCTATATACTTGGTGATTGCAATGATTTGCATCCATGTAATTTGGTAATATGAATGAATCACCATAAGAACACTTGATCATAACTATCATTCCATATATCCTAGTTCAAAAGCACAATCAAAATTGGTTCCTCATATTTCAAGTGAAAATCTAACAAGATTAATCTTTCTAAATAGCTATCATTGATGGCCTAGTTCATGGGGCTTAAAACATGGACAAAATTACATTGCATCATTTAACATTTCCTTGATAGTCATCATGGTGACTGGCTTTAGCTAGGGTTATTGGATCCTAGGAATTATTTGACAGTCACTAGTTGGCCCTCCAAAGTTGACTACTTTACTTTATTTTTTGCATCTTCATCTTCCATATCAATGAAGACCATACGACCAAATTTATTCAACATCACACCCCAAATTTGGGGTAAATTTGATTCTAATTTTTTCACAAAGGGATACATCTCAAATGATCATAAAATCTACATTTGGCACAAAACCCTTCATCTATTGGGGAAAAAATAGATGCAATCATCAACCATATTTCTCCCAAAACCCTTCATCTAGTGGGGAAAAAATAGATGCAATCATCATCCACATTTTCCCCAAAACCCTTCATCTATTGGGACAAAAATAGACACAATAATAAACCATATTTGTTCCAAAACCCTTCAACTGTTGGGACAAAAACAGATGCAATACTCATCCACATTTCTCCAAACCCCCTTCAACCGTTGGGGTCAAAAATGGTCGTACATTCCATCATTCTCATTTTCTTCTTTGCACAACATTTATTCTTCAATTCATTATTTTTTAATTGGCGCATTAGCTTCATCCACAACCCAATCACCAATTGAGGGGGTAATTTACACAAAAACTCCAAAATTCTCTACTCTTTTACCTTCAATTTTGTCTCCACATTTTAACAAGAGAGAGAAGTTGCTTCTACGCCTAGCCTGATCAGGTGTCTCATATTTTTGCACCATATTATGTTTCACGCAATATGGTACAAAAAGGAGCATCTGTAGACACCAAAATCTAGCTACTTGTCCTCCATCCATGCTTTCCTACCATCTATTTATCCACCATACCTATTTCCCACCATTTTCAACCATTATTCATATTTATTTATTATATATATATATATATATATATATATATTTATTTATTTATTTATTTATTTATTTATTTAAATATAATATTTTATATTATATTTTAAAATATAATTTTAATAAATATATATTTATAAAGTGAATTATTCCTAGTCGTCCTATATCATCTAATCTCATCCATCCATTTACCTTAATCCATGCCACATCCTAGATTGATTTTCCACCCTCAGATATGTTGTAATCTCAATTGCACGATTAGTGTTGTTGAAATCATAAAGTATGCCCTATGTTGAACTATTAATAGGAATTATTTTAAGACTCAACCCCCAGAAAGTTCTCTAGAATATTAATTAGCTATAAAATAACCTAAGTATTTTAAGTACCTTAGAGTTCCAACTAAGCCTTTGGTGCCCTAACCCTACATTTGGCCTAATCCATCTACCATTTCTCCTTCACCTTGCTCACCGTTCCTCACTGCCACATTGCTTACCCTCATCAATTCTACTTTAACAAATTTGATCTGACCTCTCGAGTGCCTTGCTACACTCTACAAAACTCTTCAGTACCCTACTACGCTCTACAAAACTCTCGAGTGCTTTGCTACTCTCCACATACCTCCCAAGCACCTTTTTTGCTCTCCACAGACATCTTGAGTGCCCTGCTATGCTCTAGAATAACCCACTAGAATTTGAGAGCCCTATTTTGATGTCGAGCAAGATATTTGGGTGTTGCTAGGACATGCCCTCGCCATAAACCTGTGATAGATCCATCCATCAGCAAACAGTAAGCAAGAGTAAGGTAAATTTGTTTATGTTATTATATTTCATGTTGTCTTATCATGTTCACATTTCCATTGCTATAACTAAGATTTTTAAATTATGATTTCTAAGGGCTCACACTATGGAGCCCTCATTTTTTATTACTAATTCTTTGATTTCTTTGTGTGTAGGCTTTGACAATACATCAAAAATATTGGACAATTGCTTAGGCTAGAGTGGCCCGCTATCGGTTACGCAGAAGCCCACTCAACCTTGTTGGGAGAAAATACGCAGTTGAAGACATCACCGATTATTTGTGGCTAGGATTTTGGAGAACCCTAGAAAATTTTGTAATATTGTATCAAGGGATTCTTGGATCCAATATTGTAATAATGGAGTTTCTAGGCTTCCTCCTTTTATCAATATAAATTCTATTTTGTTGTGAAATATTTGATTTACTTGAATTTTGTTTTATTTAGCATTGTTTGGTGTCGCGTTTTTATCTCTACAAAAAAAAATACACAAAAGCAACATGCAATATTCTACACTAGATCCTACATCTAAAATGATATTCGTTGCCTTAATTTATAAGCAAGGTCCAATTTCCACATTAAATAGTGAGGTTCATTTTAAATTGCAAAATAATTAATGAAAGAATAAAGTGTCTACCTTTCTTGCTTTGCCTCCTCTGCTCGTTGAAGTATCGGGTTGGTCCATGGTAGAAATTGTTAGAAAATATATCATTTCTTCGCTTCACAATTTGCTCTCCTCCTCACCTCCCTTTTTATCCAATTGTAGAAGTGAAAATGACATCAAAAATCTAGAATTTTTTCTTTTCTATTTTCAAATTTTTGCAATTTTCTCTAGGTCAAATGATCGCATTTAGTGTGACTGTCCTACCATGAGACAACCCTAAAATTTCAAAAAATTGTAAAAAAATAAAATGAACTTCAAAACCTTTTTCAATTGATTCTTGTATCTAGTGATTTATCCTACACACATGGTGGTTGTAGCGACTAATTATCCATGCAATCCAATCGGATGGATAGATTAACATAAGGCCACTTGAACAAAAACAATTCCTATAATGGTCTAAATTAAAGTTGTAATGGAATATTCCTCCTTCCACTTTCCTAAAATTCTTACAAAACCTAAAACAAGTCATCTTGGTCAAACAACTCGTCACTTTAATTTATTTCCATCTCCTCTATCGACTCGTCACTTGAAGGGGCAGTCATACATTCATAATAAAATCAATAACCAAACCCTCAACCAATGTAAATGGCATTCATTCAAGAAGCATTATCAAAAACTAGCATACACTTTCCTATTTGCTATAGAAAAATTAAAAATTTCAACACACTTGGTATATCTAAAACCCAACCAGAAGAATTACTTACCTGGAATGTAAGAGTGCCAATATCAGGTACACCTAAAGTTGTTTTATGTATAAAATCTACCATCAACTAAAAATTTTACCTAAAATCAAGTCCATCAAAGTATTGTAAGAAATGATTAAAAAAGGTATGCTCTTTCCATGATTGGGGTATCTAACATTGATCAGATCAATAAACACCATCAACCCTCAATTTGACTTTAAGTAATCTATTTTTGCTCTGCTATTATTTCACACAATACATCCCAAAAAAGGGTAAAATTAGACACCTAAAACATGTCATGTTGAGGATACTACCTATATGGATCCTTTTTAGGCCATATGATCCACCTTGGGCAGCCCTAGGACCTAACAGTGGTTTTCACCACTCAAACAGGGAGTAATTTACCTTTGCATCTGTGATCGTCCCACCAAGGGATGGCCTCCAAAGACCATCCTACCATGAGATAGCCTCCATCCAAGGTCATATCACCTTGATATGGTCACATCAGAAGCAAAATCAAGAATCCTGTGCAACGAAAAAATGGTTACACCTACTATTTAAGCATAATGGTTTCTTAAATTTAACTATTTCTTTGATTCCCTTGCAAGCTTGGACTCCCTTAGGGAAGTCTATAATGACATGTAGCCTTCACATAGAGAGGATAATTTTTATGCAATAAAGTTCTACCGGATTGAGAATCAAGGAGTCTTCCTTTTTAAGCAACGAAGTGCTACTCAATTTCAACCACAAACCTTCCAACCCCAATTTGCATTACTTTATCTATAGAAAATATTCCAATGGATCATTTTAATGGTTGAATATTTCATTCATGCTCTTCGTGCAACCAAGAGTCTTTGATTAAATGTTGAATTTTGCTCCTTAATTTTTTCCCCATGAACACACCAATTCATCGACCAATCCATAGATCAAATCTTGGCATCGCCTCACATTGATCATAAAAAAATCCCTTGCATATTAATGGCCATCTCTCTCAAATATGGCCCGCAGGCACAACCACCTCGCATTGATATGGCCCATAGGTATGACCATCCTATAGAGATAAATCCTATCAGGTAGAGATTTATTTCCTATTTTCTTTCTTTGATTAAGTTTAGCAACATTTTTAATTACTATTTTAGCATAGATAAGCTTTCTTTTCATACATGTATTCATCCTATTTCAACTTCTTTATCATTTTTTGTGTCATTAATAAGGGCCTTATCTTGAAAGGCTCTACATATGCTTTTAATACCTTTTTATCTTCTTATGTGCAGATTACAGGTACCTACAAGAAAATAATTACAAAAATATTCACACATTCATTGCGACAGTCTTGAAAACCTATCCTAATCAGTTTGTGGATGATAAAATATCATGTGTATTACATCTAAATTATCTCAATTGTAACTCATTGTATCAATATTTGTAGTGATCATTGAGAGGGGATCTTCTTTGTAACCTTCTTGAAAAAGAAAACAAGATATTATTAATAAAAGGGTATCATCCACCATTTCCTTAATTTTGTTCTTTACTTTTATGGTTACATTTTATATGCTACAATTTCAATATTGCATTTCCTTTTCTTGGTTGTACGGTCTTTAAAAGCATTTTCAGGCTCAAAACACTTTCATATGCAAAATTTATGGCCTTTAGAATATTTCCCTAATGGACCGCTAAAAGAAAAAATTAAACTCCAAATAAGAAAACATCAATTATTTTCTAATGGACCGCTAAAATAAGAAAACATCAAATATTTTTTACCACTTGGCAATCCATGATTTGTTGTTGTCTTTCACGAATAACATAAGCGTATACTAAGAGGGTAGGATGAATAGTATAAGATAAAACCTTTTACTTTTCAATCCAAATGATAACAACAATAATATCAAAATAGAGAACAATACAAACATCATCACACACATGAGAGACATGATTTAATATGGTTAACCAAATGTGGGCTACTCGACAAAGAAATTTTTTCTTATAAACTTTTCTCAATGAATCTTTTGGGAATTCAATCTCTATTACAATATTTATGGACTTCTATCCAAAGGAGACACTAATCCCCTATGCTCTAATTTTTGGATATCTCTCCACAAGAGAACTCTTTCCCCTTTTCTTTGGTTTGTGGATCTCTCTCCATAGGATAACTCTATCCCATCTTATCTGGTTCGTGGATCTCTCTCCATAGGAGAACTCTATCCCCTCTACTCTGGTTTATGGATTCCTTTCCATGGGAGAGCTCTATCCCCTATGCTCTACTCAAATCTGATCAACTCTACTCATAAATATGCTCACAACACTATTTCAAAACTTCTCACAAGTCTACCTCGAACCTGCTCACAATCTCTGCTCAATTATGTTCTAAGACATGCTCATAATATTTTATAACACATGCTCAAAAATATTTCTCAAAAATGCAAAAACTTATCTTCAACCCTAGCACAAGTAGTTCACAATATCTAGTTCAAATATCTCAAACTCTTTTAACAATAGGAGCACTGATTATTCTCAAAGTCTATCCCAAATGTTTCCAAACATTTAACAATGAAACCTAAAAAAAGAACTCACTCAAATATTTCTTAAAATGCTCATCAAAAAATCATCTTCACCCCACCTTATGTTCCAAAACATTCACTCCAAAAAACACTTTAAAAAATAGATTATGTGTCCATACCTCTTAATTGCTCTTGTGGAGATATGTCTTCAAAAATTTGTCTCATAAACAATTGATATTTCTAGTGCCACTTCAAGATTTAGATATCAAAATACTCTCTCAATACATCCATCTAAATTTTCTTCTCAAAATATATTTCACCATACAAAAATTACAATAAAACATCAAACCACTTTTACACCGTATTACTCCTATTCTTTCATGTAAAATAATGCTCAACAAAACAACTAGAAATTACACACATAAAATTCATATATACACCTTATACCTCCTTCTTATGAAACCAAAACTATTGCACTTAAAATTTCAATAAGACCAAAGAAATTATCACTTCATCTCAGGCATCAACCAAGCATTAGCAATATGAAATTTCACATTTCATCCATTTATAAATTAAAACATCAAATCACTTTATTAACCTTATATCTCTCTAGCTATTTCATATCACAATGATAAATTTTACTAACCCTTAAAACTCCTTAACCAAGCACAACATGCATACCTTTATTAAAAAAATTAATTCTTCCTTCAAACGGTACCACCGCTACTCGAACCTATGACCTCGCTGGCCTCCATGTCCTAGCACAAGGGAAAAGACCATGTGGGATAGCCACCCACACAATCCCAAGGAACATGTGCTCCTTCTTGTCCTCTACCACTGATACAAAATGCAAAACATCAAACAAAACCTTATCACCTACCTTTGTCGCGTCTCGAACATGAGACCTATCTGCTACCATGACCTAGCACTGCGGATGTTGGTGTTTGGGCTACCTGACCGTATGGAATAGAAATTTGGAGCTCCTTCTCCTTGTCCTTTACTTTGCCTCAATTTCCAAAAACTGATGTCTTCTTCCTCTCCACCGTGAATCGAACAACGGTCTTTTGGGCACACGAATTTCTCAACACACGAACAGATTATTAGCCACCTTAGCATACAAAATTTATATGCAATGGTTGGCATTAAATTTTATGTCGACGCTCGAATTTGCAAACCTTTAGCACCAATAAAATATTTTATTCTAATTATAATAATTTAAATCCAAGGAATTTAAATATTATAAGTTCTCTTAGGGCATTTTCTTAGGTTAAAACGTTTGCCACCATAGTTAATCAATTTAACCTTTTTCTTTTGCAAAATTACCACCAAGGTAAATCAAATAGACCTTTTTTATGTTTCCTTTTTCAAATACCACCTTGATAAATCAACTTGACCCTTTTATTTTTATTTTTCAAATACCACCATGGTAAATCAACTTGACCCTTTTATTTTTCAATACCATCATGAATAAGGCTTTTATTTCTTCTTGCTCCCTCATGCCTCATGTGACCTTTGAAGAATATTCTCACAAACATTATTATCAACTTAGGACATTAAACCTTTTGACATCAATGACAATACAACATGATCAAATTTTTAACATTCCACTTATATTTCACCAATTCAATCCTTTTGAACTCGTAATATGTACACTTGGTTCATTTAGATAGGTGTAAGAGTAATATAAGTATAAAAGTTTGATTTGTGGCTCTTATATAAGCCACATTGGTTTCCATGTTAAGAAAGAGAAATCCTTTCTAGAATGTTAAATACAAATAATCATAGGAAAAATTTGTGTTATCTTTGATACAAAGAACAACCATCTCACCATAATTCCATAGTTGCATTTGAGGAGGGAAGTCCTTCCTATTCTAATAAGAATTTCATCGATATTTATTAGAAAATCACAAGGCAAAAGTGGTAATATTTGTCATATTTGAGCTCTAGATGAGCTCTAGATATCATACCTCTAATATCATACTATTGTTCATCTATCTACAAGGATGGTTGATAAGACATTAACTAGATAGTCTATAAAGTCTTTTACCAACTTGGAGGAGTAAAAGTGAGAGACAAGGCTTGAGAAAAATCCTTCTAATTACAATTATTAGAGAGTGAATTGAACATTGTGAAGAAGGGTTTGAAACCACTTGAGTGTTAGACAATCTATAAAATATTGAGGTACTTCTTAAAATAGAATAATATCAAAATATAAAATTGAAACATCCAAATCATACTTACCGTCTACTTCAACATCTAGTGCAACCCTATATATCATAGAAGGATCAATATCATCACTCCTAGATTAAAATACTAATAATCTTGGAGAGGGTGTTGCCTCAATAGGACATAAATTATTAGGCTCTACTATAGAATATTCATTAGAGGTTGAAGATGTAAAAACAATTAAAATGATACCAATAAAAATACTTCAGGGAAATGTTAGAACAACTAGATAAACGAGAGGATATTTCTCCAAATTAATAGGAAGATATCCCAAAGGAGCTATCAAAACAACCTCATTGAAATTCATATCTATTCAAATAAATACCTCTCATCTATTAGTATCATAGATATGATATTCCTTGGAGGTATCCAAATACATCATAATAATGCATCTATGAATCTTGCATGTATTTTACTCTCAAGTATGATTGGGTATATGGATCAATGTTGTGGATCCAAATATACAGAAGTAAGACATATAAATCTTGTTGTCTTTCTATATCTCAAGATTCATTTTCTACATAGCTAGTAGGGTTAAACTTTGGTTAATTATGTATGTTGCATAATTGATTGCTTCATCTTTAAAATCAGTCTCCATCCCCTTAGCATGCAACATATATCAATTAGTCCCTATAGTCATCATATTATTTTGCTTTTCTACCACATTTTGCTTTTAAGTATAATAAAATTCCATTGAAAGGTAATACAATTAAGAAACAACAAATCTAAAAATATTTTTTTCTTAACTTTCTTTATATATTTTAGCAAACTTGATCTTTTATTCAAACGAATTATCCACTAGTGCCTTGAATTCCTTGAATTTTCCAAAAATTTTAACATTGGTACAAATAGTATACAACCATATGTACTAGGAGAAATCATCAATAAAAATGAGAAAAGTACCTATCCCTAAAGAGAGGTGGTGTACCCATGGGTCCACAATTATCACTACGAATGAGCTCCAAGGGTCATGTGGCATGCTTATCTATCCCTTATTGATACTCTATTTTAGATTCTTGGAATGAAAATGACTCTTTTATAATAATATATGTAATATAATACAAGCAACAACTTTAATTAATGATAGCCATGAAGGCTCTCCTCAATTATATGATTTTTCTTCTATACAAAATCAAGTTTAAAAAAATATTTGTACCTTATTATAAGACAATGATGATTTCCAAACTAACAAATCATGTCATAACCCTCCCTTGGAAGACTTTTTATTTTTATGGATTCATATTTTGATATGCTATATTTGTGGATGAAATGATTAGCTATTTTTGTTTTATTATGCAAAACACTTCTCTTATGAAAAAATGAAATGAGAATATTATTACTTGGATGTATGATAATTACATGCTTAGTCTTGTGAATATGCATTTAATGTGAGAATAAGGTGTAGCTAATGAATTGTACTTTTGTAGGAACAGGTTCCTTTAGGGTGGCGGAAAGGACTAACCACCAAGAAAATAATGCTTTGGAGAAATGATGTGATGGGACTAATTATCAAAAAATTTGTGAAGGCAACTTGGATGGATGCCCTATTTCATGAAGATGCATATCATAAATAGCATAAGATAAAGAAATTTCAAATTAAGTTGTGCTTGGGTTATTGCATACTAATTTGATTACGATGGAATATTATTAGGAATAAAAGCATTGTTTTATATATATTGAATATTGTTTGTTTTTATTATCTTTTTATAAAAAGGTATTCTCTTTTTATCTTAGTAGTGCATGTTTTACTTTGGAAGCTCTTTGCATTAATGAAAGATAACTTGAGCTTAGTAGTGGTAAATGTTTTTATACATCAATGCTTAGCTTAGTGCTTACGAGATATCTTCTTTGGAATGGTTGTGCTATGTGATGAATAGTAGTAAGTGCATGACGGAGAACTCATTGATAAATAAGTTGATGGAAGCATGGTCTGACATTCTTGGAAGAAGTAAAAGGTTAGAAATGGTTTGGAAGGAGGATGAGAATGGTTGTTGTTGTTGGTGGAAATTTGGAGAAGGAAGGACAAGAGGAAACATTGGAACAACATCGACGTTGGTTGGTTTGCTCTCAAACTCTATGACCAGAGCTATCCGCGTGAAACAAGAACACTGTATTTCTTGAGTAAAGGTTTTGCTTTCATTAGGTGCACTTATTTCTTATAATTGAACATGGTTTAAGTGTGTTCATTTCGTGTAAGCTTAAAGTAGATAACCATTGATATCTATTATTTTTTCTTTGGTTTGGTTGCTTTAAAAAATAGAAATGTTCTGCTTGATTACGTCTATTTGTAGGCGTTTGACTTATAGTTCTAGAAAATAAAATCTTGAGGATGCCCTACAATATTCAAGGAAAACTAAATGAAATCCCTACCGTTTGCAAAGATACATGCCCCTCCTTGTAGGACGATTCTATACAATATTATCTACTTGAGACCCGGTTACTGTGAAGGAAAAGGAAACATTTTCAATTCAAAATATTATGTGTTGTTATTGTTTTGAGAGATACTAAGCATATCAATTTTTAGTTTCTTTGAAGCATGGATTTCAAAGTAATAAAAACAAGCTCCTATAAATTTATAAAGCATTTCTTAGGGAAACCTAACAAGGTTTTTTTTTAAATCTTTTGAAAGGATGAAGCAAGAATATAAAGTAAATATTTCTTCTCTTGGGCAAAAAAATCTTGGGATACTTTGAAGGAAAATTCATCCTAAAATTTGAAAGAAAAATTAGAGGTTTCAAAGAATATTTCTACATAACCAAGTGAGCCAGCTCCATACTTGTTCTAATACAAAGTTGAAATTCACAATATTTTTCAAAAATGAATAAAATCAATTCATCCACTCAAATAAAATACAAAAATGAAAAGAGACACATAGAGAGGTGCTCATAGGCACCATAAATAACCATTATACTATTCATAGACAGGATTCACAATACTCTAATAATTATTTTATTATTACACTCCATGATCCAATATGTGTTGAGGTGTAAGTATAGTTCATGAGACCATATCTTATTAAATATTTTTTTCAAATGAATCACATCTAATTATATGGTTTCCATATTTATGGATCAGCTCCCATTAGATTGTTCTCGTCATCTTGCTAATTTGCTTGTTGTGGATATGCCTGGTTGAGGCTATTGTTTTCTTTTTGTCGGATGCTCGATGGTTTTGGGGGCCTCTTTATTCTGGACCTTGTAAGGGTTTTTGTTTTGGAATTCTCTTTTTCTTGTATGGTTTTATTGATTCAATAATTTTTTTCCAACAAAAAAAAATCTAGTAATAATTGCAATCATGAGATAAAAAGACCATATCTTATTGAGGCATTTTGTCATACAATTTACATATCTTGTATATGCTTAAACATTTCTTCTATCTAATAATGACTTTAATCCAGAAGGCAACACGTGTTGGTTTTGAATTGTAAAGTGCCAATTCATGCTAATTGCCAATATAAGCCATAACATATTATTGTGCCTTGTAAACATGAGAAGGAATCCCTAGGCTAAACTTGTATATCAAAAACATTAGTTGAACCAACAATCAAATTTAAGTCATCCTATAAAATTATCAAAGAAAATTGTACTACCAATGGGGAGAATATTAGATGTAGAAAAATCAATATTCAAAACAATAAGAAACATTATCTACAATTTCAGTAGAGTTTTGTAGATAATTTATCAAAGTATTTTTTCTAGTATTATCCTTTACTATGCACATGATTTTATGTAGAAGAGGGAATTATTCTTTAATAGAAATTTATTATAATGATGGGGTGAGATACTAAACCTCAACTCTTAATATTTATTTGAAATAAAAAAAAATATATTATTAAATTAAATACATGGTTATATAAGTTATACTAATTAACTTATATTGTTATAAAAAGTTATTTTTTAAGATATATGATGTACATATTAATAAATATCCAAAAAATATTTACGATAGGATTATATGTTCCTTTACATTCACTTGAATTTTGAGGAAGAACTTAGTATTTATGTGAAGTTATGCAACTTTTGACATAAAATATGTATACAAGAATTCATAACTTTTATTATAAATATGTTAAAATAATATCCAATTATTTTTTACATGCAATATTGTTATTTGTATATATATAGTTTTACAAAAATTTAACCTATAAATTGTTATAAGCTAAGCTTATACCATGTAATTTTAATAAACGTAGCTTTAACTATAAACCCTTATTCCCTATGTCTTTTCTCTTCAAGATTCACATCTATCAAAGGATTTCAAACAAAAATCATAACCCACAAAGACATTTTCTACCTTTTAAGTCTCTTCAATAACTAAAACTTTTAAAAGCTACCTTTGTAGTAATGTTTCATTGCTAAAAGCTACCCAATTATGTTAGCATAGTTTTGTCCTTAGATTCCATTAAACCACTACAAACATCTATAATAACATCTCAAATGCTATTCTATTCCTTAAATAACTTGATTCATAACATGCAAGTTTCTCGTTGTCAATTTAAATAACTAAGTAATTTTTTTTAATTAAAATATTTTAAAGGTCTAAGGTGTAGACCAATTGGTTTGATTAAACACCCTAAGGGGGTGGAGGGGTTCAAATCTCGGGCCTTGTCCCTAGTGCTTTCAATAGCATAAAAGATTTAAAATTATTGTGGTGTGGTGGTTATAGGGGCAGACTATGCGAAGAATTGTGTGGTGGCTTTTGAAACAGAGAACGCATAATAATGTGGTGACCATATAATCCAAACAATCTGACTGCGGCTAACAATTCCAACATGTAAATTATATATATATATATATATATATATATATATATATATATATATATATATATATATATATATATTTAAATTCAAGGCAATCAAACTTTTAAAATCTTAATTCCAAAGATTATAGTAGGATTAAAAATTATAGACTTAACTTAAGAATTTAACGCTAGTACAATAATCAAAGTCCAAATTTATACAAATGATTATTCAAACATATTTGCATAATTAAGTATGACTTATTACATATATGAAATTTTATAATATATATTTATTAGTGTTTACATAAAATATAAAGAAAATTAAAGTGTTAGTCAAATTTTACCTACAATATACTAATTTTTTTCATATAAATAAATAAAATCTGATGCTATTCTATATTATAAAAAAATTCATCCTAACCAAATCATATTTACTTTCTATGTTGAATCTCAATTTGAGGAAAACACACGGCAAGGTGACTTTTATGTGAAGGTTGAGGTTGTTTCCTCGTACATATTTGAGGTCTCTTTTCTAGTATCATCTATCTAAGATTATAAGTAATCCAAATAGCATCATCTATGCTATAAATATAAATATAACCTTAATACTACTGGTTGTTAAAAGACTACAACCTAACCTTGGTTATCAAATTCCTCTAACCAATCCAAATAACATCATCTATGCTATAAATATAAATAACCTTATGCTACTGGTTGTTAAAAGACTACAATTACAACCAATCCAAATAGCATCACGTTTCAAGTTTTAATGTATAAATATAATGCTAGCTTCATTCAAAAACAATATAATATGCGAATAGTGAATGAAAAACAAATGTATAAAAAAATCAAAAGTTTTAACATTTAACAATATAATATGCGAATATTTACGACGAAAACTATTATATTAATATAACACCCATCGGACGTAGTGACGTTCATGCTGCTTCTACCGGCTTCTATAGGTCACCATCATCCAGCGCAAGAGGCAACCATTTAGATTCGTATCTTATTTCCCAAGTTTCCGACCTAATATATATATATATATGTACTTATTGCTATTTTAAAGTAAATAGCCTTAAAAAGATTCCAGTATCATCTATCTAAGATTATAAGTAATCCAAATAGCATCATCTATGCTATAAATATAAATATAACCTTAATACTACTGGTTGTTAAAAGACTACAACCTAACCTTGGTTATCAAATTCCTCTAACCAATCCAAATAACATCATCTATGCTATAAATATAAATAACCTTATGCTACTGGTTGTTAAAAGACTACAATTACAACCAATCCAAATAGCATCACGTTTCAAGTTTTAATGTATAAATATAATGCTAGCTTCATTCAAAAACAATATAATATGCGAATAGTGAATGAAAAACAAATGTATAAAAAAATCAAAAGTTTTAACATTTAACAATATAATATGCGAATATTTACGACGAAAACTATTATATTAATATAACACCCATCGGACGTAGTGACGTTCATGCTGCTTCTACCGGCTTCTATAGGTCACCATCATCCAGCGCAAGAGGCAACCATTTAGATTCGTATCTTATTTCCCAAGTTTCCGACCTAATATATATATATATATGTACTTATTGCTATTTTAAAGTAAATAGCCTTAAAAAGATTCCACGTGATTTTACGTGAATTGACGCGACGCGAAAGGAGGAATTGACCATTGAATACGTTCCATCGACTACCTACCTGTCCCTCTGTCCCATAAAATTTAATACACACCACATGCTATAATTTAATGCACCACATACTCGAAATCACCGGCCCGAAGGAAACGTCATGGTCCACTTGCATTAATAAACACTATGTTAATTTTAATAGAGTCACGGTAAAGACAATAACCTTAAAGTTATAAAAATAATTAGAGAGGGTCAAGTTTCCAACAAACGTCATGATCCACATGCATTAATAAATGCTATCTTAATTTTAATAGAGTCACGGTAAAGACAATAACCTTAAAGTTATAAAAATAATTAGAGGGGGGCAAGTTTCTAAATCAAAAGATACCTAACCAACAAACGGTATGATCCACTTGCATTAATAAATGCTATCTTAATGCTATCTTAATTTTAATAGATTCACGGTAAAAATAATAACCTTAAAGTTATAAAAATAATTAAAGAGAGTAAGTGAAGTAATTGAAACACGACGAAAAGAGAAAAGAAAGAGGAGGAAGGAGAAGTGTCGAGATATCGCGACATGTCGTAGTTTCACGACCAGAATAAAAAAAGAAGTGTTAGAAGGTGGAGTTGTCGACCACCTTTGTTCCAAGGTGTGGGTAAATTTTTGTAAGGGTATTACTCTTTGTTGGCTTTGTGTCCTCAGCAGAGGGCTAAACAGACTATCCATTTTGAGTTATTGTCCCATTTTAGCGTTGTGCTATTGTTGTAATAGGTTTTGGGTCAACCTGTAAAACCAGGTTGTAATGTTTATGTCCCTTAATTACCAAAAAATAATAATAATTGAAACACAAGATACCATGCGTCCTATTCTATCCATTTTCTTTGTGTCCTTACAGACCCACTCTGCAATAAGTATTCTTCGTCCTTTGGTAAAGTTACAATTACTAATAGTTGAACATGAATGGAAAAGTTACAATTACTGTGATTAAAAAGATCCAATAATGTTATTATTTTGAATTTTATCAAATAAATATATTATATATCATGGAAAAGTTACAATTAATAATAGTTGTGATTAAAAAGGTTCAATAATGTTATTATTTTGAATTCCATCAAATAAATATATTATATATCAAGTTACAATTACTAATACCCTCATTTATCAAGAAGAGACTTGGGTTTAAATCTTGGAGCTGCCAATTTGCAAAGGTATTAGTCATCAAAAAATACATGCAATAGAAATATGTAAAGAGGTGTTTGCTCTAGGATACTCCTACAAAGACCAAGCTTTTAAAATGACAATTGATCTTCATACGTAAAAGGAAATAAAAGAGAGGGAAAGAGATGAGTATCTCAAACTCCTATGTCTATGTTATTAGCTTTTTAACATCATTTTCATTAAAAGATATAGTTTTACTCAATTACTTGCTTTTCTAAAATTTGAATTTTGCAAGACAAATTAAAATCATGATTGGTTAAACTATATACTGCTTGGTTTTATTAGATATAGATATACACTTCTCAAATATTGCCTCCAACAATTTTCAATGGACATAAAAAAATACTAATATATTTTTTTATGCAATCACCACATATATTTTTCTTAATAGCATTAACAATAATTTGTGAACCCCTTTAATTGAACTATATCTCCTTCACTTTTCAATGGCAATTTTGATCCTTGTCAAAAGTGCCCTAGCTTTTCCATAATTATTAATTGATGTTCCATATGATTCCAAGTCAATAAGGATAAATTGAACTACACTGAAGTGCCCTAGCCTTTGCATAATTATTAATTGAAAATCCATATGACTCTAAGTCAATAAGGATAATTTTAACTTTATTTCCTTCATTTTTCAATGACAATTTTGATTCTTCTAAGAAGTGCCCTAGCCTTTGCATGATTATTAAATGATTCTAAGTCAATGAGGATAGATTGAACTATATTTTGTTCACTTTTGAATGGTAATTTTCATCCTTGTAAGAAGTGCCATAGCCTTTGCATAATTATTAATTAAATTTCCATATGATTCTAAGTTAATAAGGATATTTTTCGCTTTATTTCCTTCATTTTTCAATGGCAATTTTAATCCTAGTAAGAAGTGCTCTAGCATTTGCATGACTATTAATTGAAGTTCCATATGATTCTAAGTAAATAAAGATATTTTTACTTTATTTCCTTCATTTTTCAATGGTAATTGTGATCCTTGTAAGAAGTGCTCTGGCCTTTGCATAGTTATTAATTGAAGTTCCATATTATTTTTATTATATGAAAGAAGATGTTTTGAACTAATCCCCAAACCTTTTACATATTTACAACAAGTACATCAAGAATAAGTCCAAAAACAAGCCAAACAAGGAACAAAAATAAAGGAAGAATAGGGAGAGGGCCCAACAAGATGACAAAGCATAGAAATAATTGAGAAAATAGTAGGACATATATAAATAGGGCCAACCCATTTACTCTATTTCTTATTCGAATAACTCTACTTCCTCCTCTAAGTTAGTCTTCTTATTTTTAAATTACCTCATCATCTAGGTGACTTCATCAATGAACATCATAGACATTTTAATAGTTATTCTAAGAGATATGAGAAGATACTTAGTAGTCTTCATTTCATTTTTAGGAGTCTTGAGAGGATCTAAGGCCCTTTACTTTTCATAGCCACAAGTTCCAGCTTCGGACCTCGGTTTCTTCCTTGGAGAGGGAGTAAAGTCCTCAAAGCTCTTCGAATAAGTAATTACATGAGTGGATTTCTCAACTGTAACTGCTTTTGACCTCAACCGTTTCAAATATCTTGTTGTTTTCTCCTTGCCTTTAGTAATCCTATGGTTCTTAGCTTTATTCATAGCATCCTTATCAGATTATTCGTTATCCTTAAAAGGAGAGTCTTTGTCTTCCTTAAGCATGCATTCATAAGAGGTCAAAGGAATTCTAATCTCCTTGTTCTTAAATTTCTTTTGTAATTTTTTTTTTCCTCCATTTTTGACTAGTTTGCAAGTATACCTAAACTGATCATTTCTACCTTATCTCCTTTCATGACCGCATGCTCAAATATCATCTTCATTAGGACTTGATGAAGAGGGGTGTTATATTTACCTTTCTGAACATGCATCATTGTTCTTTCAATCAATTTGAATAAGAAAGTTGACACTTTCATCATTTTTCTCTGATGCAAAAGATTTAAAAATTATAGGTTGAAACTTTGCATAATTGCAAAGTTATTTTTAAGAGTAAAATCTTCCATTACCACCAGAGCCACTCTGCCCCACGATGTCTTGAGATATTCCTAAAGATATACAATTTGGCACTTCTCTAGATGTTCTCCTTTGCTCTTGAAGAGCTTGAGCTCATTTTCCAGGGAGTGTTTCTCCTTGTTAACACATTCACTAGCAATGGGGATACCAAAGACCTAAAAAATAAGAGGTATAGATATGCTGAAATAAATCCCCTTCACCTTGATTTTATCATTATCCTAAGTAAAATAAATATGCTTGGAGAGTTTTGGATCAAACCTGTTGAATATTTTTAGATGATTAAACACTCCTCCTTTCTCAAATATTTACAAAACTTCATCGTCAAGAGTTAGGGATTTCATTTCCACTCTTTTAAGGTCTTCTACTTCAATCATAGGCAATCACCTAGAAGCTTCTTTAGTCAATGATGAACCTGTAACCCAATCTCATATACTATCCTAATAATATCTCTACAACTAAAATGAGGGAGGTTTTGATATTAAAAATAAGACACTCCACCAATATTAGAATAGACAAGGTCTAACTTTAAGATAGCAATCAAGGATAAATATGAACATTCTATAGTTACGAAGTAAACTAGAATAAGGAGTACTAATGGATGATATCAAGACATGATTTACACGTGACTTGGAAAAATTAAGGCTCCATAGGAAACTACCACCTCATATCTAGATTACAACCCTCGCAAGATAGTAAATAAAAAAATCAAAATTGGAGAAGGAAACTTACTCATGGCATGGACATGCTCAACACAAGAAGCAAGGAGGCACATTTTTTAAATAAGCCATTCACCACAATGATGCCATGTGAAGAAAACCAAGATGAATAGAGTCCAGGTCAAAACCAAAATTAGAATGTTATCATGAGAAAGGACCATATGATTATAATTCAATAAGGATAATTTTGATTTTATTTCCTTCATTTTCAATGATAATTTTTATCCTTGTAATAAGTGCCCTAGCCTTTGCATAATTATTAATTTAAGTTCCATATGATTCTAATTCAATAAGAATAAATTTAACTATATTTCCTTCATTTTTCAATGGCAATTTTTATCCTAGTAAGAAGTTCTCTAGCCTTTGCATGACTGTTAATTGAAGTTCCATATGATTCTAAGTAAATAAGGATTTTTTCACTTTATTTCCTTCATTTTTCAATGGCAATTTTTATCATTGTAAGAAATGTCCTAGGATGAAAGAAGAGGTTTTGAAAGGATCCCCAAAACTTTAACATATTTACAATAAGGACATCAAAAAGAAGTCCTAAAACAAGCCAAACAAAGAATTAAAAAAAGGAAGAATAGGGAGAGGACCCAATAAGATGAAAAATCATAGAAAGAATTGAGAAATAGTAGTACAAAGATAAATAGGGCCAACCCTATTACTCTATTTCTTATTCGAACAACTCCACTTCCTCCTCTAAGTTAGTCTTATTATTTTTAAAGTACCTCATCATCTAGGTGACTTCATCAATGAACATCGTAGACATTTTAATAGTTATTCTAAGAGATATGAGAAGATACTTAGTAGTCTTCATTATATTTTTATGAGTCTTCATAGGATATAAGGCCCTTTACTTTTCATAACCATAGTTCTAGTTTGGGACCTAAATTTCTTCCTTGGAGAGGGAGTAGAGTCCCCAGAGCTCTTTGAGTCAAGAATTACATGAGTGGATTTCTCAACTTTAACTACTTTTGACCTCAACCATTTCAAATATCTTATTGTTTCCTCCTTGCCTTTAGGAGTCCTCTCTTTCTTAGCTTTATTCATAGAATCCTTGTCATATTATCCCTTATCCTTAAAAGGAGAGTATTTATATTCCTCAAGCATGCATTCAGAAAAGGTCAAAGGATTTATAAGCTCATTGTTCTTAAATTTCTTCATTTAATTTTTCTTTTTCTCCATTTTTGACTAGTTTCCAAGTATTCCTAAATTGATCATTTCCACATTATCTCCATTCATGACCACATGCTCTACTATCCTATTCATTAGGATTTTATGAAGAGGGGTGTTATAGTTACCTTTTTGAACATGCATCATTGTTATTTCAATCAATTTGAATAATAAAGTTGACAAATTCATCATTTTTCTCTGATACAAATGATTTAAAAATTATAAGTTGAAACTTCACACAATTACAAAGTGATTTTCAAGAGTAAAATCTTCCATTACCACCAGATCCACTCTATCCCACGATGCCTTGAGATATTCTTGCATATATCCATTTTGACACTTCTCTGGATGTTCTCCTTTGCTCTTGAAGATCTTGAGCTCCTTTGCTAGGGAGTGTTTCTCCTTGTTAACATATTCACTAGCAATGGGGAGACCAGAGACCTCAAAATTAAGTGGTATAGATATGGTGAAATCAGTCCCCTTATCCTTTATTTTCCCATTATACTAGGTAAAAGCAATATGCTTGGAGTGTTTTGGATCAAACCCATTGAATTGTTTTAGAAGATTAAACAATCCTCCTTTCTCAAAAATTTGCAAACTTCATTGTCAAGAGTTAGGTATTTTAGTTCCACTCTTTTTAGGTCTTCTACTTGAATGAGAAGCCATCACCTAGAAGCTTCTTTCATCAATGATGAATGTGTAACCTAATCTCATCTAATATCCTGAGAAGATATCTAAAGCTAAAATGAGGGAGGTTGTGATCTTAAAAACAAGACACTCCACCAATAGGAGAAGAGAGAAGGTCTAACTTTAAGTGATCAATCAAGGATAAATATGAGCATTCCATAGTTATGAAGTAAACTAGAATAAGGAGTATTGATGGATGATGTCAAGGTATACTTTACATGCGACTTGGAAAATATGAGGCTTCATAGGAGACTACCATCTCATCTCTAGATTACAACCATCGCAAGAAAAAAAATAAAAATTGGAGAAGGAAATTTACTCATGGCATAGACATGCTCAACATAAGAAGCAAGGAGGCACATTTTCTAAGGAAATCATTCCCCACAATGATGCCACGTGAAGAAAACCAAGACCAATAGAGTCCAAATAAACACCAAAATTAGAATGTTATCATGAGAAATGACCATATGATTATAAGTCAATAAGGATTATTTTGACTTTATTTCCTTCATTTTCAATGAAAATTTTGATCCTTGCATGAAGTGACCTGGCCTTTGCATAATTATTAATTTAAGTTCCATATGATTATAATTCAATAAGAATAAATTTAACTATATTTCCTTCATTTTTGAATAGTAATTTTTATCCTAGTAAGAAGTCCTCTAGCCTTTGCATGACTATACTTGAAGTTCCATATGATTCTAAGTAAATAAAGATTTTTTTACTTTATTTCCTTAATTTTTCAATGGCAATTTTGATCCTTGTAAGAAGTGCCCTAACCTTTACATAATTATTAATTGAAGTTCCATATTTTTTTACTAGATGAAAGAAGAGGTTTTGAAAGGATCCTCAAACCTTTTACATATTTACAATAAGGACATCAATAAGAAGTCCTAAAACAAGCTGAACAAGGAAAAAAATAAAGGAATAATAGGGAGAGGACCCAATAATATGACAAAGCATAGGAAGAATTGAGATAATAGTAGGACGAAGATAAACAAAGCCAAACAAATTACTCTATTTCTTCTTCGAACAACTCCACTTTATCCTCTAAGTTGGTTTGATTATTTTGAAAGTACCTCATCATATAGGTGACTTCATCAATGAACATTGTAGACATTTTAATAGATATTCTAAGAGATATGAGAAGATTCTTAATAGTCTTCATTACATTTTTAGGAGTCTTGAGAGGATATAAGGCCCTTTGCTTTTCATAGCCACAGTTCTAGCTTGGGCCCTCAATTTCTTTCATGGAGAGGGAGTAGAGTCCCCAGAGCTCTTCGAATCAGGAATTACATGAGTGGATTTCTCAACTTCAAGTGCTTTTGACCTCAACCATTTCAAATATCTTATTTTTTCCTCCTTGACTTGAGGAGTCCTCTGGATCTTAGCTTTATTCATAGCATCCTTATCAGATTATTCCTTATCCTTAAAAGGAGAGTTTTTGTCTTCCTCAAGCATGCATTTAGAATAAAAGGAGTTCTAAGCTCCTTGTTCTTAAATTTTTTAGGGTAATTTTCCTTTTTTTCTATTTTTGACAAGTTCCCAAGTATACCTAAACTGATCATTTCCAACTTATCTCCTTTCATGACCACATGCTTGAATATCATATTCATTAGCTTTTGATGAAGAGGGGTGTTATAGTTACCTTTTTGAACATGCATCACTATTATTTAATTCAATTTGAATAAGAAATTTGAATTATTCATAATTTGTATCTGATGTGAATGGTTTAAAAATGATAAGTGGAAACTTCACACAATTGCAATGTAATTTTCAAGAGTAAAATATTTCATTACCACAGGGCCACTCTAACCCATGATGCCTTGAGAGAGTCCTATAGATATCCATTTTGACACTTCTCTGGATGTTATCCTTTGCTCCTTAAGAGCTTGAGATCATTTTCTATGGAGTGTTTATCCTTGTTAACACGTTCACTAGCAATGGGGAGACCAAAGACCTCAAATTATAAAGGGTATAGAAATGGCAAAATCAATCTCCTTCACCTTGATTTTTCCATTATCCCAGGTAAAAGCAATATTCTTGGAGAATTTTGGATCAAACCCATTAATTTTTTTTATAATATTGAACAATCCTCATTTCTCAAAGATATACAAAACTTCATCATCCAGATTTAGGGATTTCAGTTCCACTCTTTTAGGTCTTCTACTTCAATCGGAGCCCATCACCTTGAAGATTTTTTATTCAATGATGAATGTGTAATCCAATATCATCTACTATCCTAAGAAGATATCTAAAACTAAATTAAATGAGGTTGTGATCATAAAAACAAGACGCTTCACCAATAGGATAACAGAGAAGATCTAACTTTAAGCGAGCAATCAAGGTGAAATACGAACATTCCATAATTATGAAGTAAAATAGAATAAGAAGAACTTATGGATGATGTCAAGGTATACTTAACACATGCTTGGAAAAAATGAGGCTCCATAGGAAACTACCACCTCATCTCTATCTTACAATCCTCATAATACAAGAAATAAAAAATCTAAATTGAAGAAGGAAATTTACTCATGGCATGGACATGCTCAACACAAGAAGCAAGGAGGCACATTTTCTAAAGAAGTCATTCCCCAAAATTATGTCATGTGAAGAAAACCAAGACCAATAGATTCCATATCAACACCAAAATTAGCATGCTATCATGAGAAAGGACCGTATGATTAGAAGTCAATATGGATAATTTTGACTTTATTTACTTCATTTTCAATGATAATTTTTATCCTTGTAAGAAGTTCCCTAGCCTTTGCATAATTATTAATTTGAGTTCCATATGATTCTAAGTCAATAAGAATACATTGAACTATATTTCCTTCCTTTTTCAACAACAATTTTTATCCAAGTTAGAAGTGCTCTAGGCTTTGCATGACTATTAATTGAAGTTCCATATGATTTTGAGTAAATAAGGATTTTTTTACTTTATTTCCTTCATTTTTCAATGGCAATTTTGATCCTTTTAAGAAGTGCCCTAGCCTTTGCATAATTTTTAATTGAAGTTCCATATTTTTTTTACTATATGAAGGAAGAGGTTTTGAAAGGATCCCCAAAAATTTTACATATTTAAAATAAGGACATCAAGAAGAAGTTATAAAACAAGCCAAACAAGGAACAAAAACAAAAGAAGAATAGGGAGAGGACCCACGAAGATTACAAAGCATAGAAATAATTAAGAAAATAGTAGGACAGATAAACAGGGCCAACCCAATAATTCTATTTTTTCTTTGAACAACTCCACTTCTTCTTCTAAGTTGGCTTGATTATTTTGAAAGTACCTCATCATCTAGGTGACTTAATCAATAAACATCATAGATATTTTGATAGATCTTCTAAGATATATGAGAAGATCCTTAGTAGTCTTCATTGCATTTTTAGGAGTCTTGAGAGGATCTAAGGCCCTTTACTTTTTATAGCCATAGTTCTAGCTTGGGACCTCAGTTTCTTCCTTGGAGAGGGAGTAGAGTCCCCAAAGCTCTTAGAATAAAGAATTACATGAGAGGATTTCTCAACTTTAACAACTTTTGACCTCAACCATTTCAAATATCTTGTTGTTTCCTCCTTAACTTTAGGAGTCTTCTGGTTCTCAACTTTATTTATAGCATCCTTATCAGATTCTCCATTATCCTTAAAAAGAGATTCTTTTCCTTCCTCAAGCATGCATTCAAAAGAGGTCAAAGAAGTTCTAAGATCATTGTTCTTATATTTCTCAAGGGAATTTTTTTTTTTTCTCTATTTTTGACAATTTCCCAAGTATACTTAAACTGATCATTTTTTAACATGCATCACTGTTCTTTCAGTCAATTTGAATAAGAAAGTTGACACATTCATCATTTTTATCTGATGCAAATGGTTTAAATGAAAACTTTGCATAGTTGCAAAGTGATTTTCAAGAGTAAAATATTTTGTTACCACTAGAGCCACTCTACCCCACGATGCCTTGAGATATTCCTATAGATATCCATTTTGACACTTCTATAGATGTTTTCCTTTGCTCCTAAGGAGCTTGAGCTCATTTGTTAAGGAGTGTTTCTCCTTGTTAAAAAATTCACTAGCAATGGGGTGACCAACTACCTCAAAAATAAGGGCTATAGACATGGTGAAATCAATCCCCTTCACCTTGATTTTCCTACTATACCAGGTAAAATTAATTTGCTTGGAGAGTTTTGAATCAAATTCATTAATTTTTTAGAAGATTAAACAATCCTCCTTTCTGAAATATTTTCAAAACTTCATCGTCAAGAGTTAGGTATTTTAGTTCCACTCTTTTTAAGTCTTCTACTTTAATCAAAGTCCATAGCCTAGAATCTTCTTGATTCAATGATGAATGTGTAATCCAATATCATCTACTATCCTGAGAAGATATCTGCAACTAAAATTAGAGAGGTTGTGATATTAAAAATAAGACACTCCACCAATAGGAGAAGAGATAAGGTTTAAATTTAAGCGATCAATCAAGGAGAAATATGAATATTCCATAGTTTTGAAGTAAACTAGAATAAGGAGGATTGATGGATGATGTCAAGGTATGCTTTACATGTGACTTGGAAAATATAAGGCTCCATAGGAAACTACCACCTGATATTTAGATTACAACCCTCGTAAGACAAGAAATAAAAAATAAAAAATTTAGAAGGAAACTTACTCATAGCATGGACATGCTCAACACAGTAAGCAAGGAGGCACATTTTCTAAAGAATACATTCCCCACAATGATGCCACGTGAAGTAAACCAAGACCAATAGATTCTAGATCAACACCAAAATCAGCATGTTAACCTGATAAAGGACCATATGATTATAAGTCAATAAGGATAATTTTGACTTTATTTCCTTCATTTTCAAGGACAATTTTGATCCTTGTAAGAAGTGCCCTAGCCTTTGCATAATTATTAATTTAAGTTCCATATGATTCTAATTCATTAAGAATAAATTTAACTATATTTCCTTCATTTTTCAATGACAATGTTTATCCTAGTAAGAAGTGCTCTATCCTTTGCATGACTATTAATTGAAGTTCCATATGATTATAAGTAAATAAGGATATTTTTACTTTATTTCCTTCATTTTTTAATGGTAATTTTGATCCTTGTAAGAATTTATCTAGCCTTTGCATAGTTATTAATTGAAGTTCCATGTTATTTTTATTAGATGAAAGAAGAGGTTTTGAAATAATCCCCAAACCTTTTACATATTTACAACAAGGACATAAAGAAGAGGTCCTAAAACAAGTTGAAAAAGGAACAAAAAACAAAGGAATAATAAGGAGAGGGTCCAACAAGATGACAAAGCATAGAAAGAATTGAGAAAATAGTAGGACATATATAAACAGGGCCAACCCAATTACTCTATTTCTTATTTGAACAACTCCACTTCCTCCTCTAAGTTGGTCGGATTATTTTGAAAATACCTCATCATCCAGGTGACTTCATCAACGAACATCGTAGACATTTTAATAGTTATTATAAGAGATATGAAAAGTTCCTTAGTAGTCTTTATTGCTTTTTTAGGAGTCTTGAGAGGATCTAAGACCCTTTACTTTTCATAGCCACAAGTTCCAACTTGGGCCCTGTGTTTCTTCCTTGGAGAGGGAGTAGAGTTCTTAGAGCTCTTCAAATCAGTAATTACATGAGTGTATTTCTCAACTATAACTGCTTTTGACCTCAACCATTTAAAATATCTTGTTATTTTCTCCTTGCCTTTAGGAGTCCTTTGGTTCTCAACTTTATTCATAGCATCCTTATTATATTCTCAATTATCCTTAAAAGGAGAGTATTTTTCTTACTCAAGAATGTATTCAGAAGATGTCAAAGCAGTTCTAAGCTCCTTGTTCTCAAATTTCTTAGGGGCAATTTTATTTTTCTCCATTTTTGATGGGTTCACAAGTACACCTAAACTGATCATTTGGATATTATATTCTTTCATGACCACATGATCTAATAACATATTCATAAGACCTTGATGAAGAGGGCTTTTAAATTTACCTTTTTGAACATGCATCATTGTTCTTTCAATCAATTTGAATAAGAAAGTTGACACATTCATCATTTTTATTTTATGCAAATGGTTTAAAAATGATAAGTGGAAACTTCACACAATTGAAATGTTATTTTCAAGAGAAAAATCTTCCATTACCACCATAGTCACTCTACCCCATGATGCCTTGAGATATTCCTATAGATATCCTTTTTGACACTTCTCTAGATGTTCTCCTTTGCTCCTGAAGAGCTTGAGATCCTTTTGTAGGGAGATTTTCTTCTTGTTAACACATTCACTAGCAACGGGGAAACCAGAGACATCAAAAATAAGAGGTATAGATATGATGAAATCAATCCCCTTCACCTTGATTTTCCCATTAGCCCAGGTAAAAGTAATATTCTTGGAGATTTTTGGATTACACCCATTAATATTTTTTAGAATATGAAACAATCCTCATTTCTTAAAGATTTGAAAAACTTCATCATCTAGAGTTAGGAATTTTAGTTCCACTCTTTTTAGGTCTTCTACTTCAATTAGATTCCATCGCGTAGAATCTTATTTAGTCAATGATGAATGTGTAACCCATTCTCATCTACTATCCTGAGAAAATATCTAAAACTAAAATGAGGGAGGTTGTGATCTTAAAAAAAATATGCTCCACAAATAGGATAAGAGTGAAGGTCTAACTTTAAGTGAGCAATCAAATAGAAATACAAACATTCCATAATTATGAAGTAAACTAGAATAAGGACTGATGGTTGATGTCAAGGCATGCTTCACATACGCTTGGAAAATATGAGGCTCTATAGGAAACTACCACCTCATCTCTAGGTTATAGTAGTCGTAAGACAAGAAAAATAAATCAAAATTAGAGAAGGAAACTTACTCATGGCATGGACATGCTCAACATAAGAAGCAAGGAGGAACATTTTCTAAAGAATCTGTTCCTCACAACGATGCCACATGAAGAAAACCAAGAAAAATGGAGTCCAGATCAACACCAAAATTAGCATGCTATCCTGAGAAAGGACCACATTATTATAAGTCAATAAGGATAATTTTGACTTTATTTCCTTCATTTTCAATGACAATTTTGATTCTTGTAAGAAGTTCCCTAGCCTTTGCAAAATTATTAATTTAAGTTCCATATGATTCTAGGTCAATAAGAATTTTGATCCTTCATTTTCAATTTTTTTCAACTATCTCTGGGTCAAATGGTCGCATTTAGTGTGACTGTCTTACCACGAGACAACCCTAAAATTTCAAAAAATTATAAAAAAATAAAATGAACTTCAAAACCTTTTTCAATTGATTCTTGTATCTAGTGATTTATCCTACACACATGGTGGTTGTAGCAACTAATTATCCATGCAATCCAATCGGATGGATAGATTACCATAAGGCCACTTGAACAAAAACAATTCCTATATTGGTCTAAATTAAAGTTGTAATGGAATATTCCTCCTTCCACTTTCCTAAAAGTCCTACAAAACCTAAAACAAGTCATCTTGGTCAAACAACTTGTCACTTTAATTTATTTCCATCTCCTCTATCGACTCGTCACTTGAAGGGGCAGTCATACATCACAAAATTCATAATAAAATCAATAACCAAACCCTCAACCAATGCAAATGGCATTCATTCAAGAAGCATTATCAAAAACTAGCATACACTTTCCTATTTTCTATAGAAAAAGTAAAAATTTCAACACACTTGGTATATCTAAAACCCAACCAGTAGAATTACTTACCTAGAATGTAAGAGTGCCAATATCAGGTACACCTAAAGTTGTTTTATGTATAAAATCTACCATCAACTAAAAATTTTAACTAAAATCAAGTCCATCAAAGTATTGTAAGCAATGATTAAAAAAGGTATGCTCTTTCCATGATTGGGGTATCTAACATTGATCAGATCAATAAACACCATCAACCCTCAATTTGACTTTAAGTAATACATCCCAAAAAATGGTATATTTAGACACCTAAAACATGTAATTTTGATGATACTACCTATATGGATCCTTTTTAGGCCATATGATCCGCCTTGGGCAGCCCTAGGACTTAACAGTGGTTTTCACCACTCAAATAGGGAGTAATTTACCTTTGCATCTGTGATCGTCCCACCAAGGAATGGCCTCCAAAGACCATCCTACCATGAGATAGCCTCTAGCCAAGGTCATCTCACCTTGATATGGTCACATCAGAAGCAAAATCAAGAATCCTGTGCAACGAAAAAATGGCTACACCTACTATTTAAGCATAATGGTTTCTTAAATTTAACTATTTCTTTGATTCCCTTGCAAGCTTGGACTCCCTTGGGGAAGTATATAATGAAATGTAGCCTTCACATAGAGAGGATAATTTTTATGCAATAAAGTTCTACCGGATTGAGAATCAAGGAGTCTTCCTTTTTAAGCAACGAAGTGCTACTCAATTTCAACCACGAACCTTCCAACCCCAATTTGCATTACTTTATCTATAGAAAATATGCCAATGGATCATTTTAATGGTTGAATATTTCATTCATGCTCTTCGTGCAACCAAGAGTCCTTGATATTCAATGTTGAATTTTGCTCCTTAATTTTTTCCCCATGAACACACCAATTCATCGACCAATCCATAGATCAAACCTTGGCATCGCCTCACATTGATCATAAAAAAATCCCTTGCAGATTAGTGGCCATCTCTCTCAAATATGGCCCGCAGGCACAACCACCTCGCATTGATATGGCCCATAGGTATGACCATCCTATAGAGATAAAATCAGGTAGAGATTTATTTCCTATTTTCTTTCTTTGATTAAGTTTAGCAACATTTTTAATTACTATTTTAGAATAGATTAGCTTTCTTTTCATACATGTATTCATCCTATTTCAACTTCTTTATCATTTTTTGTATCATTAATAAGGGCCTTATCTTGAAAGGCTCTACATATGCTTTTAATACCTTTTAATCTTCTTATGTGCATATTATAGGTACCTACAAGAAAATAATTGCAAAAATATTTACACATTCATTGCGACAGTCTTGAAAACCTATCCTAATCAGTTTGTGGATGATAAAATATCATGTGTATTACATCTAAATTGTCTCAATTGTAACTCATTGTATCAATATTTGTAGTGATCATTGAGAGGGTATCTTCTTTGTAACCTTCTTGAAAAAGAAAACAAGATATTATTAATAAAAGGGTATCGTCCATCATTTCCTTAATTTTGTTCTTTACTTTCATGGTTACATTTTATATGCTACAATTTCAATCTTGCATTTCCTTTTCTTGGTTGTACGGTCTTTAAAAGCATTTTCAGGCTCAAAACACTTTCATATGCAATATTTATGGCCTTTAGAATCTTTCCCTAATGGACCGCTAAAAGAAAAAATTAAACTCCAAAGAAGCAAACATCAATTATTTTCTAATGGACCACTAAAATAAGAAAACATCAAATATTTTTTACCACTTGGCAATCCATGATTTGTTGTTGTCTTTCATGAATAACATAAGCGTATACTAAGAGGGTAGGGTGAATAGTATAAGATAAAACCTTTTACTTTTCAATCCAAATGATAACAACAATAATATAAAAATAGAGAACAATACAAACATCATCACACACATGAGAGACATGATTTAATATGGTTAACCAAATGTGGGCTACTCGACAAAGAAATTTTTTCTTATAAACTTTTCTCAATGAATCTTTTGGGAATTCAATCTCTATTACAATATTTATGGACTTCTATCCAAAGGAGACACTAATCCCCTATGCTCTAATTTTTGGATATCTCTCCACAAGAGAACTCTTTCCCCTTTTCTTTGGTTTGTGGATCTCTCTCCATAGGAGAACTCTATCCCATATTATCTGGTTCGTGGATCTCTCTCCATAGGAGAACTCTATCCCCTCTACTATGGTTTATGGATTTCTTTCCATGGGAGATCTCTATCCCCTATGCTCTACTCAACTCTGATCAACTCTACTCATAAATATGCTCACAACACTATTTCAAAACTTCTCACAAGTCTACCTCGAACCTGCTCACAATCTCTGCTCAATTATGTTCTAAGACATGCTCATAATGTTTTATAACACATGCTCAAAAATATTTCTCAAAGATGCAAAAACTTATCTTCAACCCTAGCACGAGTAGTTCACAATATCTAGTTCAAATATCTCAAACTCTTTTAACAATAGGAGCACTGATTATTCTCAAATTCTATCCCAAATTTTTCCAAACATGTAACAATGAAACATAAAAAAAAAACTCACTCAAATATTTCTTAAAATGCTCATCAAAAAATCATTTTCACTCCACCTTATGTTCCAAAAAATTCACTCCAAAAAACACTTTAAAAAATAGATGATTTGTCCATACCTCTTAATTGCTCTTGTGGAGATATGTCTTCAAAAATTTGTCTCATAAACAATTGATCCTTCTAGTGCCACTTCAAGATTTAGATATCAAAATACTCTCTCAGTACATCCATATGAATTTTCTTCTCAAAAGATATTTCACCATACAAAAATTACAATAAAATATCAAACCACTTTTACACCTTATTACTCCTATTCTTTCATGTAAAATAATGCTCAACAAAACAACTAGAAATTACACACATAAAATTCATATATACACCTTATACCTCCTTCTTATGAAACCAAAACAATTGCACTTAAAATTTCAATAAGACCAAATAAATTATCACTTCATCTCAGGCATCAACCAAGCATTAGCAATATGAAATTTCACATTTCATCCATTTATAAATTAAAACATCAAATCACTTTATTAACCTTATATCTCTCTAGTTATTTCATATCACAATGATAAATTTTACTAACCCTTAGAACTCCTTAACCAAGCACAACATGCATACCTTTGTTAAAAAAATTAATTCTGCCTTCAAATGCTACCACCGTTGCTCAAACCTGTGACCTCACTGGCCTCCATGTCCTAGCACAAGGGAAAATACCATGTGGGATAGCCACCCACACAATCCCAAGGAGCATGTGCTCCTTCTTGTCCTCTACCACCGATGCAAAATGCAAAACATCAATCAAAACCTTATCACCTACCTTTGTCGCATCTCGAACATGAGACCTATCTGCTACCATGACCTAGCACTGCGGATGTTGTTGTTTGGGCTACCTGACCGTATGGAATAGAAATTTGGAGCTCCTTCTCCTTGTCCTTTACTTTGCCTCAATTTCCAAAAACTGATGTCTTCTTCCTCTCCACCATGAATCGAACAATGGTATTTTGGGCACACGAATTTCTCAACACAAATTTCTCAACACACGAACAGACTATTAGCCACCTTAGCATACAAAATTTATATGCAATGGTTGGCATTAAATTTTATGTCGACGCTCGAATTTGCAAACCTTTAGCACCAATAAAATATTTTATTCTAATTATAATAATTTAAATCCAAAGAATTTAAATATTATAAGTTCTCTTAGGGCCTTTTCTTAGGTTAAAAATTTTGCCACCATAGTTAATCAAATTAACCTTTTTCTTTTGCAAAATTACCACCAAGGTAAATCAAATAGACCTTTTTTATGTTTCCTTTTTCAAATACCACCTTGATAAATCAACTTGACCCTTTTATTTTCATTTTTCAAATACCAACATGGTAAATCAACTTGACCCTTTTATTTTTCAATACCATAATGAATAAGGCTTTTATTTCTTCTTGCTCCCTCATGCTTCATGTGACCTTTGAAGAATATTCTCACAAACATTATTATCAACTTAGGACATTAAACCTTTTGACATCAATGACAATACAACATGATCAAATTTTTAACATTCCACTTATATTTCACCAATTCAATCCTTTTGAACTCGTAATATGTACACTTGGTTCATTTAGATAGGTGTAAGAGTAATATAAGTATAAAAGTTTGATTTGTGGCTCTTATATAAGCCACATTGGTTTCCATGTTAAGAAAGAGAAATCCTTTCTAGAATGTTAAATACAAATAATCATAGGAACAATTTGTGTTATCTTTGATACAAAGAACAACCATCTCACCATAATTCCATAGTTGCATTTGAGGAGGGAAGTCCTTCCTATTCTAATAAGAATTTCATCGATATTTAATAGAAAATCACAAGGCAAAAGTGGTATTATTTGTCATATTTGAGCTCTAGATATCATACCTCTAATATCATACTATTGTTCATCTATCTACAAGGATGGTTGATAAGACATTAACTAGATAGTCTATAAAGTATTTTACCAACTTGGAGGAGTAAAAGTGAGAGACAAGGCTTGAGAAAAATCCTTCTAATTACAATCATTAGAGAGTGAATTGAACATTTTGAAGAAGGGTTTGAAACCACTTGAGTTTTAGACAATCTATAAAATATTGAGGTACTTATTAAAATAGAATAATATCAAAATCTAAAATTGAAACATCCAAATCATACTTACTGTCTACTTCAACATCTAGTGCAACCCCATATATCATAGAAGGATCAAGATCATCACTCCTAGATTAAAATACTAATAATGTTGGAGAGGGTGTTGCCTCAATAGGACATAAATTATTAGGCTCTACTATAGAATATTCATTAGAGGTTGAAGATGTAAAAACGATTAAAATGATACCAATAAAAATATTTCAGGGAATTGTTAGAACAACTAGATAAACGAGAGGATATTTCTCCAAATTAATAGGAAGATATCCCAAAGGAGCTATCAAAACAACCTCATTGAAATTCATATCTAGTTAAATAAATACCTCTCATCTATTAGTATCATAGATATGATATTCCTTGGAGGTATCCAAATAAATCATAATAATGCATCTATGAATCTTGCATGTATTTTACTCTCAAGTATGATTGGGTATATGGGTCAATGGTGTGGATCCAAATATACAAAAGTAGGACATATCAAGTTTGTTGTCTTTCTATATCTCAAGATTCATTTTCTACATAGCTAGGGTTAAACTTTGGTTAATGATGTATGTTGCATAATTGATTGCTTCATATTTAAAATTAATCTCCATCCCCTTAGCATGCAACATATATCAATTAGTCCCTATAGTCATCATATTATTCTGCTTTTCTACCACATTTTGCTTTTAAGTATAATAAAATTCCATTGAAAGGTAATACAATTAAGAAACAACAAATTTAAAAACATTTTTTTCTTAACTTTATTTATATATTTTAGCAAACTTGATCTTTTATTCAAACGAATTATCCACTAGTGCCTTGAATTCCTTGACTTTTCCAAAAGTTTTAACATCGGTACAAATAGTATACAACCATATGTACTAGGAGAATTCATCAATAAAAATGAAAAAAGTACCTATCCCTAAAGAGAGGTGGTGTACCCATGGGTCCACAATTATCATTACGAATGAGCTCCAAGGGTCATGTGGCATGCTTATCTATCCCTTATTGATACTCTATTTTAGATTCTTGGAATGAAAATGACTCTTTTATAATAATATATGTAATATAATACAAGCAACAACTTTAATTAATGATAGCTATGAAGGCTCTCCTCAATTATATGATTTTTCTTCTATACAAAATCAAGTTTAAAAAAATATTTGTACCTTATTATAAGACAATGATGATTTCCAAACTAACAAATCATGTCATAACCCTCCCTTGGAAGACTTTTTATTTTTATGGATTCATATTTTGATATGCTATATTTGTGGATGAAATGATTAGCTATTTTTGTTTTATTATGCAAAACACTTATCTCTTATGAAAAAATGAAATGAGAATATTATTACTTGGATGTATGATAATTACATGCTTAGTCTTGTGAATATGCATTTAATGTGAGAATAAGGTGTATCTAATGAATTGTACTTTTGTAGGAACAGGTTCCTTTAGGGTGGCAGAAAGGACTAACCACCAAGAAAATGATGCTTTGGAGAAATGATGTGATGGGACTAATTATCAAAAAAATTGTGAAGGCAACATGGATGGATGCCCTATTTCATGAAGATGCATATCATAAATAGCATAAGATAAAGAAATTTCAAATTAAGTTGTGCTTGGGTTATTGCATACTAATTTGATTACGATGGAATATTATTAGGAATAAAAGCATTGTTTTATATATATTGAATATTGTTTGTTTTTATTATCTTTTTATAAAAAGGTATTCTCTTTTTATCTTAGCAGTGCATGTTTTACTTTGGAATCTCTTTGCATTAATGAAAGATAAATTGAGCTTTGTAGTGGTAAATGTTTTTATACATCAATGCTTAGCTTAGTGCTTACGAGATATCTTCTTTGGAATGGGTGTGCTATGTGATGAATAGTAGTAAGTGCATGACGGAGAACTCATTGATAAATAAGTTGATGGAAGCATGGTCTGACATTCTTGGAAGAAGTAAAATGTTAGAAATGGTTTGGAAGGAGGAGGAGAATGGTTGTTGTTGTTGGTGGAAATTTGAAGGAAGGACAAGAGGAAACATTGGAACAACATTGACGTTGGTTGGTTTGCTCTCAAACTCTATGACCAGAGCTATCCACGTGAAACAAGAACACTGTATTTCTTGAGTAAAGGTTTTGATTTCATAAGGTGCACTTATTTCCTGTAATTGAACATGGTTTAAGTGTGTTCGTTTCGTGTAAGCTTAAAGTAGATAACCATTGATATCTATTATTTTTTCTTTGGTTTAGTTGCTTTTAAAAATAGAAATGTTGTGCTTGATTACGTCTATTTGTAGGCGTTTGACTTATAGTTCTAGAAAATAAAATCTTGAGGATGCCCTACAATATTCAAGGAAAACTAAATGAAATCCCTACTGTTTGCAAAGATACATGCCCCTCCTTGCAGGAGGATTTTATACAATATTATCTACTTGAGACCCAATCCAAAGTGACTGTGAAGGAAAAGGCAACAATTTGAATTCAAAATATTATGTGTTGTTATTGTTTTGAGAGATACTAAGCATATCAATTTTTAGTTTCTTTGAAGCATGGATTTTAAAAGTAATAAAAACAAGCTCCTATAAATTTATAAAACATTTCTTAGGGAAACCTAACAAGGTTTTTTTTTTAAAGCTTTTGAAAGGATGAAGCAAGAATATAAAGTAAATATTTCTTATCTCTTGGGCAAAAAAATCTTGGGATACTTTGAAGGAAAATTCATCCTAAAATATGAAAGAAAAATTAGAGGTTTCAAAGAAGATTTCTACATAACCAAGTGAGCCAGCTCCATACTTGTTCTAATACAAAGTTGAAATTCACAATATTTTTCAAAAATGAATAAAATCAATTCATCCACTCAAATAAAATACAAAAAGGAAAATAGACACATAGAGAGGCGCTGATAGGCACCATAAATAACCATTATACTATTCATAGACAGGATTCACAATACTCTAATAATTATTTTATTATTGATGAGCACCATAAATGCTCATATTTTGTACATATTTCTTGGATTAATATGCGGTTGTATAATAAGGATTGCGTAATTTTATGAATGATTATATAGATATTTGATATAATTATGTGTGTTATCTAATTTGTGTGCTTTTAGTATGTTTTGTGGAATTGCATTTGATTTAGTTAGATTTGGAACGGTCGAGGTCATTTTGATGGACCTCGCACTTTATTTCATCGAGGGTCAATGTAGAGAATATAGGTGCCTCCCTACAACCGAAAGGTACCAAGGGAACAAGCGCCTCCCTACAGTCAGAAGGCATCAACTGAATGCGAGCGCCTCCCTACATTTGAAAGGCGTCAACTGAATATAAGCACCTCCCTGCAGTCGAAAGGCACCAACTGAATACAAGCGCCTCCTTGCAGTCAGAAGGTGCCAACTGAATGCGAGTGCCTCCCTATAGTCAGAATGCGCTGACTAAATGCGAGCGCCTCCCTACAACCGAAAGGCACCAACCAAAGACAAGTGCCTCCCCGCAACCGAAAGGCGCCAATAGAAGGCAAGTGCCTCCCCATAGCCAAAAGGTGCTAATAGAAGGCAAGCACCTCCCCACAGCTGGAAGGTGCTAATAGGAGGCAAGCACCTCCCTACAACTGGAAGGTGCCACTGATTCTTTGCCCATTGACTAGAGTTGAACGACGTGGACGACAACGACTGGTGTAGTTCCAGATCTACGTCATGCAGAGCTAAATTGGAGATAACACCAACATATCATAACATCTTACCGATGCCAGGCAAAGCACGAAATCAAATAAACATGCCACCATCAAAACAGAATTCCAGACGTTGATTGCATTCACCAGACTGTTCTAATTTAGTCTGGAAAGAATTGACTGTTGTAACCACTTATGTAATAGAAGTTCTATGGGTGTGTTATATAAACACACGCAGATAATTCTGAGGATATATAGAATTAATTAATAAAGATCTATTTTGAATTACAAAAGATAGATTGTAATACGTTGATAAATATATTCCAGTTCTAGAAGTTCTAAGCGCGTGTTCGATCGGGAAGAATCTGCTGGAGCCTGGGCCCACTCCAAGCCAGTATTTCTTCCCCATTTCTTTTCTGTTTATTTATCAGTTTATTGCTTTCATAGGAACGTTCATTAATTTTCTAGTTGCAGTATTTGCAGTAGGTTTATTTTCAAGAGTGTGTACATGATTTATTTCTGTAGATTTAATTTTGTTCTTCTTACGTAATTTATTGAGTGTGGGAATGATTGACAACCATTTCAAGAACACCCCCCAAACGTAGGATTAGCAGATTCACCTCCAGTGGTACTATAGTAACCTAATTCTGACTCTTCGCAAGTTTACAAAGCTCCTTAGGTTGATAATTAAATGCACGGGCATGTGACAAAAATAGGAAACCATTCACCTTGTTTGGCCTGCAACATTTTAGCACCATTGCCAGGGAAGCGTCTTAATTAGATTACTTACAATACCCTGAAACCTTCATCTGACCTTGTATGAGTTATTCGAGAAGAAGAGGACCTGACGGTCGCTTTATAAGAACTAATCCATCAGGACCTGAGTCAACCGAGCATTTTGGATTTGAGTTAGACTCGCTCGACCTACCAGCAGTCCATTGGAGTGAGGAACCACACTTTGTGCAAAGTGCCACCTCATCCCATCAACAAGGGGACGAACAAATCATCATAAATCCCCTATTTAATAGGACTCCTCTAGAGGAAGCCCTATTGTGGAAGGCTATGGAGGATCAGACGATCTCGCTAGACAACCTTAGAGCATTGACTCAGAAAGTTTTAAACGACCGAAAGGCCATAAACACTGCATTAGAAACCACATTTCCAAAAAAAATGGATAACGATGAAGTCTCATCTGGATTTAGTTTCCCAATAGAGGAGGGAGTAGGAGATACCAAAATGAAAAACATATCCCTTGCTCACCCCCCGTCCTTCAGAGGACACCCGACTGAGGACGCTAACCTATTTTTATTCAAGTTTGATGTTTTGTGCAGGTCTGTGGATTACAAATCAAACGCACAGAAGTTGAAATTATTTCCTTCTACATTAGACGATGCAGCTTTGCGATGGTTCATCGGTCTGGGAGACAAACACATCACCACCTAGGACCAGATGAAGACGCTCTTTTTAGAGCAATATCAAGATTTTGGGAGAGCAAGAGACTCCAAGGAGGAGGTCCTAAGCATGACACAAAGAGAAGATGAGTCTCTCGAGGAGTATTGGGAGAGATTCAGCTTTAATCTTCAACGGTCCCCTCACTCAAAGCTATTTGATAAGTCCCTCAAAAGCATCTTCTTGAGGGGACTTACCAATGAGTCACTGGAGGCTCTCAACATGATCTCTGGAGGTGATGTCTATCAGCATGCTATGGACAACATCCAGCAATTATGCTGGAACTACTCGAGAAGGCAAGGCAAAATCATTGCCAAGACCATGAAGGTGACTACTTCAGTCACCAAGACAAAAATAGGCAACATGCTGGAGGATTTGAAGAGCGAAATGCTCTCATATCTAGCACTGCAGATGGATACGCTGCTGTTAGAAAAGAAGAAACAAGAAAATGATGCAACATTAGCCTATTTCTTCTCAGAATGCAAAGGAAGGCATGCAAAGAATGCATGCCCAGAAAACAAGGTCAGAGTATGCGTAGTTTGTAGGCTGAATCATAAAACTTGATTGTGCCCACAACTGCCCAGTAACTAGGAAGCGGTTGAGAGCATGGAGGCCTACTTCATAGGCAATAGGAAGAGTTGGCAATATCCCCCCATGGGGAATATACCAACCGAAATGCCATCATATGGGGGAGGGTCATACATGCACTAAGGACCCCCTCAACCACCTAATATAGTGTGGTGGGGACCATCAACCTGGATGAATGCACCCCCAGTAGCATTCTCAAATTAGTAGCCATGGATGCCATATCCATATCCTGGGTAGCAGTGGAGATGCCACAATGCGTGGAATTAGACTCCACAGAATGCAACTCCTGCTCACATCCAATAGAACTTACCAGCATTGCTAGCAGCGAGACCTGCGCAGCTACCAGCACAACCGATAGCAAACCCAAACAACAGAGTAAATCAATCGACATACAATGTAGAAGGTGAGATGTATCATATGTATAATATTTAGCTTAGATCAGGTAGGCAGCTAGGAGTAGAGACACCGCCTCTGGTAGAAGAGGAGGAAGAAATAGTAGAGATACCTCCACTGGTAGAAGAGGAGGCAGAAATAGAGGAGACACCTCTGGTAGAAGAAGGAAGAGCACTTGAGAGAGCGGAGGCTCCATTTCCTAGCCGACTAGAGGAACAAAGAAAAACAACACAACCAAAATTTGACATCTTGTCGAGCTTGAAGAATCTCACGATGACAATCCCATTATTTCAAGCAATTTGAGATGTCCCCATTTACACCAAGGCAATTAGAGAAATGTGTCTAAGGAGACCAGGACGAAAAGCTACCCAGATTATCAACATCGTGGGTAAACTGACAGATCTAATGATGGGTAGAACATGTCATCCGAAGTTTGTAGATCTAGGCAGCCCAGTGCTGACCGTAAAAATTAGAGGACATTCCCTATCCAACACATTGGTTGACCTCAGGGCAGCTATCAACGTGATGCCTCAAGAGACCATGCAGAGGTTGCGGCTCACGATCCTGAAGCCAACCATGACAGTGCTGCAGTTAGCTGATTGATCAATCATGACACCGAAAGGGATGCTGGAAGATGTGATCGTAATGGTCAGTGCATGGGAATATCCAACCAATTTTTTAGTTTTGCAAACCAAGACCAGGCTGGGCGGTTACCTGCTCATTTTGGGGAGGCCATGGCTGGCAACAGCTGACGCTTACATCGGCTGTTGGGATGGGCTAATGACCATCTCCAATGGGCAAAACATCAAAAGGCTGACCATTTCATCGCTAGCTCAGTCTATGAACTCGACAGAAGAACCCAAGATCACCGAGCATGGAACTATGGAGTTGTCCATAATCCAGCCGGTGATGAACTTGGAGAAGGTGGCAGAAGAGGATGAGGATGGTGTTATCATGGAGTTTCTCCATGGAGAATCATCCACCCCCACACCTGGATCATCGTTGACTGGCGCCCAAGATCAGCACATTCGACAAATACACGTTGGGCCAGGGAGGACATTAAACATCAACAACAGGTTGATGCCCACACAGCTAGAAAATTTGGAAGAGCTTCTAGTAAAACACCAGCAAGCATTTGCATGGGACTACATAGATATGCACGACATCAGCCCAAAAATATGTACCCATCGGATTTATTTAGATTACCAGGCAACTCCTAGTCGACAGCCACAGAGAAGGATGAACCCAGCAATGAAAGACATTGTCAGAGAAGAACTGCACAAAATTTTGGCTGCCAAATTCATATATCCAATTTTTGACAGTGATGGGTATCACCCTTAGTGGTGGTCCCCAAAAAGAATGGGAAATGGCAGATCTATGTGGACTACCGGGTGTTGAACAAGGTGACTAAGAAAGGCCACTTCCCACTATCGTTCATCGATTAGGTCTTGGACACACTCTCAGGAAGAAAATACTTCTACTTTCTAGACGGTTTCAGTGGTTACAACCAGATCCAGATAGGGGAAGAAGATCAAGATAAAACAACGTTCACCTATCCATGGGGAACGTTTGCCTATAAGGTATTGCCTTTTGGACTGTGCAACGCACCGGCCACCTTTCAAAGGGTGGTGCTTAGCATATTCTCTGATATGATAGGAGACAGGGTGGAAGTATACATGGACAACTTCACCGCCTATGGAGAAACCTTCGAGGAGGCAATGACAAATCTAGAAAGAGTGCTCGACAGGAGCAAGGAAAATCATTTGTCCCTAAGTAATGAAAAATGTTTTATGATGATGTAGGAAGGCATCGTGTTGGGACACCACCTCTCTGCAGAAGGAATAAAAGTAGACAAGAGGAAGATCGAGGTCATCAGAGACCTACCTAGCCCCAGAACACAGAAGGAGGTAAGAAGTTTCCTTGGATCAACCGGGTACCATCGACGATTTATCGTCGAATTTAGTAAGATTGCCAAACCACTGCACACCCTACTTTCTAAGGATGTAGGGTTCAATTGGACAGGAGATTGCGAAGAAGCGTTCCAATTGCTGAAAGAAAAATTGATATATGCACTGATCTTGAGAGGACCAGATTGGACCATACCGTTCCATATTTATTGCGATGCATCTAACGGTGCGATCGGAGCAGTCCTCGGGCAAAAAGATGGTAAAGAATTCTACGCCATCTATTATGTCAGTAAAAACTTGGCGGGAGCAGAGCTCAACTATATAGTGACAAAAAAAGAATTCCTCGCAGTTGTCCATGTAATAAACAAATTCCACCACTATATAACGGGATACAAATTCTTCGTCCATACGGACCACGTGGATATCAGGTATCTGATGAGCAAGCCGACCATTGGTGGTAGAATTATCAGATAGCTATTGCTATTGCAGGAATTTGACATCACTATAGTCAATAAACCGGGCAAGGACAACGTCGTGGCAGATTTTTTGTCCAGATTGATACCAGTAGATCATCAAGCAGTGGAAGATCAATTTTTAGATGAACATCTGTTTGCTATTAGTGAACAAACTCCGTGGTATGCAGACATAGCCAATTACTTGGCCACCGAAAGGACCTCACCTGCTCTCTCCTATCGAGAAAAGTAGGCGGTCATAGAGAAGAGTGCATCATTCCTTTGTATGGATGGTCTCCTATTTAAAATAGGACGGGACCAAATTATAAGAAGATGCGTAGCAGAACAAGAGTTTTCAAAAGTTCTCAAGGCATGTCACGATGAGCCATGCGAAGGACACTTTGCAGGGAAACGAACTGCCTATAAAATCTTGCAGGCTAGGTATTTTTGGCCCACTCTGTTCAAGGAAGCGACAACGTATACCAGCAAGTGTGACGAGTGCCAGAGAATGGGTAGACCAAACCACCGAGATGAAATGCCCCTACAGCCCCAGGTACACTTGGAACCTTTCGATAAATGGGGCATGGACTTCGTGGGACCATTTAATCCACCTTTGATGGAAAGGAGGTTTATTCTGGTCTGCATGGATTACGTCACCAAATGGGTGGAAGTGCAGGCATTAAGGGACTCAAAGGAAATAACGGTCACCAATTTCTTATTTGCCCATATTTTCACATGATTTGGGGTTCCTCGAGAGATAAAAACAGACCAAGGACCCCAATTCACCTCCAAATTAATTGAGTTGCTAATGGAGCAGTATAGAGTTTGACACAATAAAACCATGCCCTACCATCCACAAGCGAACGGGCAAGTAGAAGTGACAAACAGGGATATAGAAAACATCCTGACCAAAACCGTGCAGCAACACAAGAAATATTGGGCCACATGGTTGTCAAAGGCAGTTTGGGCATACAACACCACGTGGAAATCCACCATAGGATGCACACCTTTCCAACTGGTCTATGGAAAAAATGCGATGATGCCCATCGAGTTCGAAATCAAAACTCTGAGGACAACTTCATAATTAAATTTGAGCTTGGACAAACCTCAAAAACAGAGGATTCGCCAGCTAGATCAGCTAGACGAAATCTGAATGGATGCTTTGCAGAGGACAGAGATTATACAGAAGCAGAGAAAGAAGTGGCATGATAACCACATCAAGTTGAAGAATTTCTAGGTAGGGGAATGGGTACTGTTGTACGATTCCTGGTTCCAAGAAAGGAAGGGCAAACTTATGCAGAGGTGGATGGGGCCGTATGAGGTGGTAGAGCTCATTAGGAATGGTGCAGTGCATGTTAAGACAATTGACGGCAACAACACCATGTTCACAGTCAATGGCCACCAACTACACCCCAATAATATGTTCGAAACGTTACAGGTGGAATCCAGAGTAGGCATGGGGTAGACCCCATCTTACTAGATCTGGACCGAACTCTCACAGGTGAAATGGTGGGCACGAAAGTGCTCACCCAAATTTTTTAGTTAGTTAATATTGTTTTTTTAATGTGTGTTTTTGTAGGGACGATGCCTGCATGCAAGCTGTAGGCATCCTAATCCAGGGCCTAACAAGCACGGAACACGTTTAACTGTCTTTATTTTCCTTTATTTTTTGGTTGCTTTTTGCAGGTGGAGGACCTGACAGCACGAGGGATAGGTATCTGGGAAACCAAGCCTGATTCGGCTTAGCATTTCGACACCGGCTCATAGGTAGAATCTGGGCAGCGTGAAAAAATTAGGAAGGCTTGATCACCCTTTTTTCCAATCAAATCGCCATCCAAAAGAAGGCGCCTTACTGCACCCAGAAGGTGCCAAGTCTAGAATAAGGCACCTTACTACATATAGAAGAAGGCGCCAAGACAAGAAGACAGTGCCTTACTGCAGTCAAAAAATGCCAAGACAAGAAGAAGGCATCTTACTACATTTAGAAGGTGCCAAGTCCAGAAGAAGGTGCCTTACTGCAGTCAGAAGGTGCCAAGTCTAGAAGAAGGTGCCTTACTGCACCTAGAAGGTGCCAAGACCAGAATAAGGTGCCTTACTGCACCCAGAAGGTGCCAAGCCCAGAAGAAGGTGCCTTACTACACCCACAAGGCGCCAAGACCAGAAGAAGGTGCCTTACTGCACCCAGAAGGTGCCAAGCCCACAAGAAGGCACCTTACTGCATCCGAAAGGCGCCCATCCAGAAGGTCTACAAAAAAAAAAATTAAAAAATTAAAAAAAAAATATATATATATATAGGCTCCCCCCACATTTCTTCTACAACGATGCACTCAAAGGCATCACTCAACCGATTGGAGATTTGGTCGCCATTGACCCTGCTACCCGAGCCAGAACCAGAATGACCTATGCTCGTGTTTGTGTCATGGCAAATCTAGATTCGGCTCTGCCTACCTGCATCGGCATCAACTATGGGAGCTACAAAAGATGTCAAGGTGTTGAGTACGAAAACAAGCCCGCATTTTGTTTGGAGTGCAATACTCAGGGCCATCTGGCCTCTCAATGCCCTTCCCAAAAAAAAGAAACCCCCAAAGATTCGGGCTGAAATATGGATACTCAGATCCAGACCACCCAGAAAAAGGCTTCTGGCCGAGGACATGGCCGTTCTGCAGGCCCTCCTAAAGCCTCTGCTTCAAATCATGTCAAACTCAACAATGTAAGTGCTCTACCTTCTTGATCTAATCATTTTGCTCCCTTAAATAATCTTCATACTAGAGAGGACATCCCTGATGACCTACCCATAGATCTAACCGTCTCGTCCACACCCACCTTGATTCAGTCTCCCTTGTCCAAAGGAAAGTCTGCAATGACCTTTCCAAACTCACCCATCGACTCTGGTCCCTCACACCTCCCTCTTCCCTTCCTACCCCTCCCCTCGACTCAGGGCCATCCCCTTTCCCTTTCCCCTGAGTCTGTTGCCCTGTGTCAGTCTCCTCACTCTTCTTCACCCCACCGGACTGAATCCACCGACATTCTTCAAACCTCTATCCCATTGAAATCTCCCATTCCCGCACCCAAAGCAGATGTCAACAAAGAACAGAGAAGGGGACGACCGAAAAATGCAGAAAATCTTGCCAAAGCAGCTGAGATAGAAATGGTCGACGACTCAGTGCCTACCACCTTGGGCCCCATTTTTGAACACCCCATCACAACCCACCAAGATGAGGATGAAGTTAGACCCAAACTTACTCCGTCTCAAGGGAGAGGCAGAGGCCGCAAAGCAAACTCCAAATCGTCTCGATGAAGTTCATCTCCTGGAATGTCAGAGGCCTCAATGGAACTACAAAACAAAGAACTATTAAATCAGTAAGAAAAAATCTAAAACCAAATATCATGTTCATCCAAGAATCCAAACTAGATGAGAATAGCAGCACTCAAGTTTGCAAGCTAATCTGGGAAGACAACAATTTTGCCTTCTTTCCCTCCACAGGGGCATCTGGGGGTCTCCTATGTTTATGGGATCCAACAACCATTGAAGGGAGGGTTCTTTTAGTCTCAGACAGAACCATCAACATTTTGTTTACCAATAAAGTCACTAACCTCCAATGGATCGCCACCAATGTTTATGGACCTAACAGCCCTGTCAACAGAAGACTGTTGTGGGATAACATTTCAGCAATGCGCAACAATTTTGTAGACTTTCCATGGATGCTTTGTGGTGATTTCAATGCTCCCCTTCACCTGTATGATAAGCAAGGTGGCAATCCGATCACCAACAACTGCATAGAAGACTTCAACAAATTTTTCAACCACAATGAGCTAATGGACATGCCGCTCCAAGGGTCCAACTACACTTGGAGCAACAGACGTGTGGGTATCCATCACATCCAAATCCGGCTTGACAGATTTCTCTTATCCAAAGAGCTCATTCCTATCTTTGGCGATGCCAGGCTCCATAGTCACCCAAAAATTGGCTCAGATCACAATCCCTTAATTTTGGATTGTTCCCGCCCCAACAAATTTTCAAAACCCCTTTCAGGTTTGAAAATATGTGGCTCACTCATCCAGATTTAGGTTGGTGTATTCGACAATGGTGGCAGCAAAAATTTTGTCCAAACCCTCTCACGAATCTGTTCCTCAAACTGAAAACGGTCAAACTCAAGCTGAAATGCTGGAACAAGGATGTTTTCGGCAACCTCTTCTCTGAGAAAAAGCATCTGATGGATGAGCTAAAAAGGGTGGAAAATCTGATTCAGGGAGGAGATCTAAGGGTCAAAACTTTCCTTGAAGAAAAAAGCCTCCTTTCTAATTTTCACAATGCCCTGGCTAAGGAAGAGACCTACTGGAGGCAAAAATCTAGAAACCTCTGGCTCAAAGAAGGAGACACCAACACGAAGTTTTTCCATGCTTCCACCATGCGTCACAGAGGCTCAAATAAAATCTCTGAGTTGACCAAGGCTGATGGATCCATTGTCTCTGACATCCAAGCAATCAGACAGGAAGCTGTGTGCCACTTCCAAGAAATCTTAGGCCCAAGCATTGACTGCCATCCTCGCACCACTAGTTCTCTGCTTCAGAACATCCCAAAGTTGGTGTCTAACAATGATAATGAGAAATTGCTTCAATGCTTCACTGAAGAGGAGATCAAAGAAGCTCTGTTCGCAATGGAACCTGATAAGGCCCCTGGACCTGATGGCTTCCCACCCCGATTTTTTCAACACTTCTGGGATATTGTGGGCCAAGATGTTGTTGCTGCGGTTAAGTTCTTCCAGAGAGCCAAAAATATGCCGAGAGAGGCCAATTCCACTTTCATTGTTTTAATACCCAAGTCCAACGATCGTGCTTCTCTTTTTGATTTCAGACCGATTAGTCTCTGCAGTGTCATCTACAAACTTATCACCAAAGTTATGGCAAATAGGTTGAAAGACATCCTTCCCTCCATCATCGATCAGTGCCAAGGGAGCTCGGTCAAAGGCAGATTCATTTTGGATGGAGTGATAACCATCCACGAATTGGCCCACTCGACATCTAAAAATAAAAAACCCAGCATGTTCCTTAAGCTTGACATGAACAAGGCTTTCGATCGGGTTTCCTGGAAATTCTTGTTCGAGGTCCTAGAGAAGTTTGGGTTTCATAAAGAATGGATCAAGATGGTTCGTGAATGTATATCGACCGCTTGGTTTTCTGTTCTTATCAATGGCTCACCCACAGGTTTCTTCCAAAGTTTCAAAGGCATCCGTCAAGGGGACCCTCTGTCCCCCTTTCTCTTCATCATTTTGGTCGAAACCCTTGGAAGAACCCTTACTGATGCATGCAACAGTGGTCTTGTCTCCAGGATCAAACCAGCCTCAACAACCAATGCCATATCCCATCAACAGTTTGTGGATGATACTATTCTATCTTCTCATGCTTCTGTTCCCGAAGCAAAAATCATTAAGAACATTCTTGATTCTTATGAAGAGGCGGCTGGCCAGAAAGTCAACTACCACAAAAGCAAGCTATACTTTCTCAATACTCCCATTCACAGGAAAAATAGAATTGCTGAGATCCTTGGGTGCAACATTGGGAGCCTCCCAACTACTTATCTTGGATTACCGCTTTTCCACGACATATTTGTCTCGGCTATGTGGAACCCTATTTTAGATCGCCTCAACAAGAAAATTGCAGGTTGGAAAAGCTCAATGCTCAGTCAGGCAGCCAAAGCCACTTTGGTCCAAGCTTGCCTGCAAAGTATTCCCATTTTTTTCTTATCTATCTTCAAAGCTCCAACTACCATCTGCCAAAGAATTGAACAAATTCAATGCAGATTCCTTTGGGCGGGAAACGAAAACAAGAATAAATTCTCTCTTGTTGCCTGGGATAGGGTCTGTTCCAAGAAAAAGGATGGAGGACTCGGATTCAGAGACATCAAGCGGATGAACATGGCCCTCATTGCCAAGCAGTCATGGAGAATTACCATCAATGAAAAAGTCACTTGGATTGATATCATCAAAGCTAAGTACCTCCATCAGGTTTCCTTTCTTGGAGAGCACAACCTTCCTATCGGATCCCATTTCTGGAATGGAGTTACCAAAACAAGGAAGATCATCATGGAAGGCTTAAGGTGGTGTCTAGGAACTAGAACGATCATTCATTTCTAGGATGACCCGTGGATCCGTGATAAACCTCTCAGCCAAGATCCGCATCTTGCAGTGCTCAAGACGGCTATCGAAGCCACCTTTGGAGTTAAGGTGTGTCACTTCATTAACCCAGGTACCACAAGACCTGAATGGAAACACCTGGCTCTTAACGGGCCAAGGCATATCACCGAGGCGCTCAGGTGGTTACAAAACTTGTTGAGGACTTGCATCATCCCCAGCTCACACAAAGATGATTCCATGGTCTGGAACCTTGAAGATTCTAGAAATTTCACTGTTAAATCAGCTTACTATAGCCAAGAACCTCCCACTGATGGTCGGGACTTATCGAATCAGGTCTGGGTCCCCAAGATCATTCCCAAGGTCAAATTATTTTGCTGGTTGGCCATCCAAAATAGAATCCTCACCACTGACAACTTGATAATCAGAGGGTTACTCATTCCCAATTGGTGCATCCTGTGCAAAAATGCCTGTGAGTCAACTTCGCATGTTTTTTTGGAATGTCCCTTCTCTCTAGTAGTTCTCAACCAGGTTCTTAACACCTTCGGCATCTCCACAGCCCTCCCTCATTCCATTCCCCTCCTTTTTTAGCAATGGCCCCGACCTTTCAAGAGCAACCAACTTAAATTCATGTGGCAAGCTTGCCTCCACATTTCCTTGTGGCAGATATGGCTAGAGAGAAATGCCAGAATTTTCAAAAATCAAGCCACTGATAAGAAGATTATCATTGCCAAAATCTTGGCCCTTGCTGCGGAGAATGCCTCTCTGGTTTCATCTTCCAAACCCCCCCTCCTGGCCTTGAATCAGACCTAACCAAACTCTTCAATATTTCTAACTTCTCTGCCATGCCCCGTACTTCTGTTGACAGGTCTGTCATCAAGTGGGTCTCACCACCTACTGGGTGGCACAAGCTCAATTTCGATGGTGCGGCCAAAGGCAACCCTGGAGCGGCTGGCGGAGGAGGAATTCTCAGAAACCACAGAGGAGAAATAATTTTGGCCTTTGCCCAGAACCTGGGAATTCAATCCAACAATATGGCAGAGGCACGGGCTCTGCTCCAAAGTTTGATTCTCTTGGAAGGTTTGACCATCAACAAACTTATCATTGAAGGAGACTCGATGCAATGCATCAACTGGCTCAATGGGACTGCTATGCCTCCCTGGGCCCTTGCTTCGATTTTCCAAGAATGCAAGGCTCTTGTTGGCAATTACCCAGAATTAGTCATTAAGCATCAATATCGGGAAGGAAACAAAGTTGCGGACTGGCTTGCTAACAAGGGAGTTGGCGAATCTGACATTCAAGTTTGGAGAGACTCCTTCCCCATTGGCCTAAGGAATGATTCTATAAGTGACAATGTCTGCACAATGTGAGGTGTTGGTAGGGGATTGGTCTGGTTTGCTCATGGAATTGGTCATGTTTTTGTCGCGATATCGCGACACCTTTCACCTTTGGCAATGAAAAAGCAACATGTCGCGATATCGCGACACTTTTCACCTTTGGCAGCGAAAATGCAACATGTCGCGATATCGCGACACTTTTCACCTTTGGCAGCGAAAATGCAACATGTCGCGATATCGCGACATTTCTTTCCCCTCTGGCTGCGAGTTTGCAACTTGTCACGATATCGTGACATTTCTTCCTTCTTTGATCGCGGCGTTACAACTTGTCGCGATATCGTGACACTTTTTCTCTTCGGCCACGATTTTGCAACATGTCACGATATCGCGACACTTTTTCTCTTCGACCGCGATTTTGCAACATGTCACGATTTCGCGACACTTTTTCTCTCCGACCGCGTTTTTGCATCATGTCGCGATATCGCGACACCTTTTCTCTTTGGCCGTGATTTTGCAACATGTCGCGATTTCGCGACACTTTTTCGCTTCAGCCGTGATGATGCAGCATATCGCGATGTCGCGACACTTTTTCTCTTCGACTGCGAAAGTTGCAACTTGTCGCGATATCGCGACACTTTTTCTCTTCGGCCGTGATCCTGCATCATGTCGCGATATCGTGACACCTTTTCTCTCTGGCCGCGATTTTGCAAAATGTCGCGATATCACGACACCTTTTCTCTCCGACCACGATTTTGCAACATGTCACGATATCGCGACACTTTTTCCCTTCGGCTGAGATTTTGCAACATGTCGCGATTTCGTGACACTTCTCCTCTTCGGCCTCGTTGATGTAGTTTGCCGCGATATCGCGCCACTTTTTCTCTTCGACCGCAATTTTGCAACATGTCGCGATTTCGTGACACTTTTTCTCTTCGACCGCGATTCTGCATCATGTCACGATTTCGTGACACCTTTTCTCTTCGACCGTGATTTTGCAACATGTCACGATATCACGACACCTTTTCTCTCTGGCCGCAATTTTGCAACATGTCGCGATATCGCGACACCTTCTCCCTTCGACCGAGATTTTGCAACAGGTCATGATTTCATGACACTTTTCCTCTTCGGCCTCGATGATGCAGTTTGTCACGATATCGCGACACCTTTTCTCTTCGGCCGCCTTGCTGCAACTTGTCGCGATATCGTGACACTTTTTCTCCTCGATCGTGATTTTGCAACATGTCACGATATCGTGACATTTCTTCTCTTCGACCGCGATTCTACAACATGTCGCGATATCACGACACTTCTTCTCTTCTGGCACCAACCTTGCAACTTGTCACGATATCGCGACACTTCTTCTCCTTTGGCAGCAACCTTGCAACATGTCACGATTTCGTGACACTTTCTCTCCTTCGACTGCAATGTTGCTTCTTGTCGCGATTTCACGACATCTCTTCCTCTTTTGGCTGCAACAATGCAACATGTCACGATATCGCGACATCCTTTCCTCCTTGCTTTTTCCCTTTGCTGTGGGCCACGAAAATGTAACTGGTCGCGATATCGCGACACCTTCCCTCGGGTGGTGTTTTGCTTTCTCTCTGATCTTTAGCTCTTGGGCCTCCTCGGTCGGCTTGAAAAACATGTAAAAACCTCTTGTACAAGGTTCAGGGACCTTTCAACACCCTTTCAACCAATCAAAAAATATATATATATATATATAGGTGCCTTCCGTGGTAGGAAGGCACCAGAAAAAAAAAAAAAAGGCCAGCCGAATACGCCTTCCAACATCAAGAAGGCGCATTCATCCAGTCAAATAAGCCTTCCAACATCAGGAAGGCGCATTCATCAAGACGAACACCTTCCAACATCGGGAAGGCACAAACCAGAAGGAGGCGCCCCCCACATTGGGAAGACGCATGTAGGAAAAAGCGCCTCCCATCAATCAGAGGCACCTCGTAGCATCGAAAGGCACATCCGTTCGAAGAAGAGCATCGAAAACATTGGAAAGGCGCTACAAGGGCACCATCCACATGGGGAAGGTACCAAAGAATGCCTCTCGTGTACAACATTTACATCTATTGGATGCCTCGAGTGGAACGAAGCATCGCATGAATAAGTGACATCAAATGACCATACCCCTCCCTCGTGTCACAAGTCAGCAAATCAGCAGCTACCACGACAACTAGAACACCGAATCAGGTACGCGCATATTAAATCAAATCGTTTATATAATTATTTATAAATACGTAGTACCAAAAAAATATAGCTATCATAGAGATCGTACCCCCCATAGCCAAAAATGCATGCCAATGAGAGGGTGCCTTCCATAACTGCTAGGGTTAGGCATATTTTCTATAAGAAGGTGCCTTCCTAAAGAAGGAAGGACAAAAAAAATACAGCAGCAGAAGGCGCCATGGGAGGAAGGTCCAAGAACCACGCGATAAATAAGAATGAACCCAGTGACACTGATGGGATTATAGGGGCAGTAAAGACCCAATTTGAAGTCGAGGGGTGGCTCGAATACTGCACCCTGCTCAGTCAAGGCCAGGATGTGGAGGCAGCTAGAGAATTTGCCACCTCTTTAAGGGGTGATGCGGCCCAAGGATGAGGGATGGAAATTCTAGTCACCCCTGAGTTCATCTCATAGGCGACTGGATTGCCTCTCACGGGGGAATGTATATACAAGGGCGGGGTATTAAAACTATACACTGAAATACTGCTATCGAGAGAAAATGTGCAGATAGACAGGGAGGGGTTACTTAAAAATAGTCTCCCCATGAATATGCAAAAGATGTTCAAGCAGATTGCTCGATTCTTCACATGCACAGGGAAGTATACCCATCTACACCTTAATCATGTGCACTTCCTCAATCACCTAGTGCATGGGAGGAAATTAAATATACCATTCTACCTAGTGAGTTCTCTAAAAGATGAAGCGGCTCGGTACCAGAAAGGGGCACCGTCCACCTTAGCCCACCATGGGATGATATCGGCATTGGTCTGCCATGCAGAAGCACAAGGAAAGAACCGCGACGCAGAGGGAGATGGTGGCCAAATAGAGCAACATAATGCGGTTGCCGAATTAGGGCAACTATAGAGGAGATAACAAACATCAGGCAATTGGCATTGCCCTATTTTCTAGGAGGAGCAGAGCAATCATCGATGCCTGAAGACATAGAGGATAGAGGGCATTCCTAATGCCCAATTATGAGGAGGAAGGAGCGCCACTCGCTGGTAGTGAGGACGAACCAATTCCCAGGAGGAAACGGCTGTGATGATTCCTCTCGATAGAGGAAGGACAGAGTGACACAAAGATAGATGTTGCTGCACAAAACCTCTAAGAATTAACGAACTAGAGCCCACAGAATGAAGGAACTTTTGGGAGTAACGACCAGATCGACGCGGCCTTGGAGGAGGCGCTCGATTGGCAAACCGATTGCTAGATGGCACAATAGATTTTGGAAGATTGCCAAAACCAGCATAAAAGGGAGTTGGAGGAAAGGGATAGACGAATCGACCAACTCAAGCAGCTGGTCTGGCAGTTGCAGGAGGAAAATCAAATGCTCCAGGGCAAAGGAACAGTAAGGCAAGAGGCGTCCACTCAGACTGATTGGGCAGAAGAAGTGTCGACGAACTCTCCCACATCCACCAAATGAGTATTCTCTTCGAGGGAGATTCGATCGGACGCCCGACAGAGTAGCTCGGAGGCAAAGGAGGATTCCTCTGTTTTTAGGGGTGAAAAGGAAAGAAGTCCTATGATGCTCCCTGTCATTGTCTTGAGTGACACAGAGCTGGACGAAGGTCTCTAGCAGCAGATAAGACCAGAGGATACAGAGGACCTCCCCAGGCCTGAAGAAGGAGAAGAGCCTGAGGGGTCGACACCAGGTAGACAAGAGAACGAAGGATCACCCACAGAGATAGTAGCACAGTAGATCCTTCAGAGTAAAGAGAAGTCCCCAAAGGAGAAAGAAGAGATCCCTATCCAGGCTACCACATGTTTTGCATAGGCCAAGGCAAAGAGGCCTAGGACGGCTCAACAGAAGGTGAAAGTGACCTTCGTCAAATTAAGGGAGGACGAATGGGACATGCAGATGTTTTTCGAAAGGCAAAAATATTTTGAGCAACTACGCAACTAAATGAAAGCAGCCAAGGATGCCAGGAAGGCATCCTCGAGGATAAAATAAGATTCTGGCATCTGCATCAATCCGACAGAAGACAACCAATTTTGGGACATCTATGGTTCATATCGAGGGTTGCATTCTATGATGAGGAGGTACTTGGAAAGGTGGGGAGTATATGGCCCACAATTGGAGGCCGCTGCAATTGCAAAGGAGAATGCAAGGCTTACCCCTGAAGTGGCTGGATTATACAAGGCCCAAGTAATGCCTTCCAGAGAGGATAACTCGAATATCCCTTTGGCAGTGGTCAAACCTCCAGACGTCGACCTCTGGCAAGCTGCCGAAGCTACATTTTAATCGATAGGAACAACACTGGCTAGACCACCACCAGTAGCGGCCAGAACAAGAAGGGGACAATTGACATCCACAGTTTCCCATAGGCAAAGGTGAACCACACCTTCACATGCTGGCACAAAAAGACAAACTCAGGCCGTAGGGGCAGTCGAATCCTCCAAGAGATGGCGACGATGAAAAGTCAGAAGGGCTACCTGTAGTTTGGATGCCACGAGGGCATGGCATATGTTAGGCATGGGGGGATGATGAGCAAAAAAAATGCTCATATTTTGTACATATTTCTTGGATCAATATGCGGTTGTATAATAAGGATTGCGTACTTTTATGAATGATTATATAGATATTTGATATAATTATGCGTGTTATCTAATTTGTGTGCTTTTAGTATGTTTTGTGGAATTGTAGTTGATTTAGTTAGATTTGGAACGGTCGAGGTCCTTTTGATGGACCTGGCACTTTATTTCATCAAGGGTCAATGTAGAGAATATAGGCGCCTCCCTGCAATCAAAAGGTGCCAAGGGAACAAGCGCCTCCCTACATTCAGAAGGCGCCAACTGAATGCGAGCGCCTCCTTACAGTCGAAAGGCACCGATTGAATATAAGTGCCTCCCTGCAGTCGAAAGGTGCCAACTGAATACAAGCGCCTCCCTACAGTCGAAAGGCGCCAACTGAATACAAGTGCCTCCTTGCAATCGAAAGGTGTCAACTGAATGCAAGTGCCTCCCTACAGTCAAAAGGTGCCAACTGAATGCGAGTGCCTCACTGCAACCAAAAGGCGCCAACCAAAGATAAGTGCCTCCCTACAATCGAAAGGCGCCAACAGAAGGCAAGTGCCTCCCCATAGCTAGAAGGTGCTAATAGAAGGCAAGCACCTCCCCACAATCAAAAAGTGCTAATAGGAGGTAAGCACCTCCCTAAAATTAGAAGGCACCACTGATTCTTTGCCCATTGACCAGAGTTGAACGATGTGGATGGCAACGACTGGTGCAGTTCCAGCTCTGCATCATGCAGAGCTAAATTGGAGATAGCACCAACATATCAAAACATCTTACCGATGCCAGGCAAAGCATGAACTAAAACAAACACATCGCCATCAGAACAGAATGCCAAACGTTGATTGCATTCACCAGACTGTTCTAATTTAGTCTAGAAAGAATCGACTGTTGTAACCACTTCTGTAATAGAAGTTCTACGGGTGTGTTATATAAACACATGTAGATCGTTCTGAGGATATATAGAATTAATTAATAAATATCTATTTTGAATTACAGAAGATAGATTGTAATACGTTGATAAATATATTCCAGTTCCAGAAGTTCTAAGCGCGTGTTCGATCGGGAAGAATCTGCTGGAGCCTGGGCCCACTCCAAGCCAGTATTTCTTCCCCATTTCTTTTCTGTTTATTTATCAGTTTATTGCTTTCATAGGAACGTTCATTAATTTGCTAGTTCCAGTATTTGCAGTAGGTTTATTTTCAGGAGTGTGTACATGATTTATTTATGTAGATTTAATTTTTTTCTTCTTACATAATTTATTGAGGAGTGCGGGAATGATTGACAACCATTTCAAGAACACCCCCCAAATATAGGATTAGCAGATTCACCTCCAGTGGTACTGTAGTAACCTAATTCCGACTCTTCGCAAGTTTACGAAGCTCCCTGGGTTGATAATTAAATGCACGGGCATGTGACAAAAATAGGAAACCATTCACGATCCAATATGTGTTGAGGTGTAAGTATAGTTCATGAGACCATATCTTATTAAATATTTTTTTCAAATGAATCACATCTAATTATATGGTTTCCATATTTATGGATCAGCTCCCATTAGATTGTTCTCGTCATCTTGCTAATTTGCTTGTTGCGGATATGCCTGGTTGAGGCTATTGTTTTCTTTTGGTCAGATGCTCGATGGTTTTGGGGGCCTCTTTATTCTGGACCTTGTAAGGGTTTTTGTTTTGGAATTCTCTTTTTCTTGTATGGTTTTATTGATTCAATAATTTTTTACCAACAAAAAAAAATCTAGTAATAATTGCAATCATGAGATAAAAAGACCATATCTTATTAAGGCATTTTGTCATACAATTTACATATCTTGTATATGCTTAAACATTTCTTCTATCTAATAATGACTTTAATCCAAAAGGCAACACTTTTGGTTTTGAATTGTAAAGTGCCAATTCATGCTAAATGCCAATATAAGCCATAACATATTATTGTGCCTTGTAAGCATGAGAAGGAATCCCTAGGCTAAACTTGTATATCAAAAACATTAGTTGAACCAACAATCAAATTTAAGTCATCCTATAAAATTATCAAAGAAAATTGTACTACCAATGGGGAGAATATTAGATGTAGAAAAATCAATATTCAAAACAATAAGAAACATTATCTACAATTTCAGTACAGTTTTGTAGATAATTTATCAAAGTATTTTTTCTAGTATTATCCTTTACTATGCACATGATTTTATGTAGAAGAGGCAATTATTCTTTAATAGAAATTTATTATAATGATGGGGTGAGATACTAAACCTCAACTCTTAATATTTATTTGAAATAAAAGAAATATATTATTAAATTAAATACATGGTTATATAAGTTATACTAATTAACTTATATTGTTATAAAAAGTTATTTTTTAAGATATATGATGTACATATTAATAAATATCCAAAAAATATTTACGATAGGATTATATGTTCCTTTACATTCACTTGAATTTTGAGGAAGAACTTGGTATTTATGTGAAGTTATGCAACTTTTGACATAAAATATGTATACAAGAATTCATAACTTTTATTATAAATATGTTAAAATAATATCCAATTATTTTTTACATGCAATATTGTTATTTGTATATATATAGTTTTACAAACATTTAACCTATAAATTGTTATAAGCTAAGCTTACACCATGTAATTTTAATAAAAGTAGCTTTAACTATAAACCCTTATTCCCTATGTCTTTTCTCTTCAAGATTCACATCTATCAAAGGATTTCAAACAAAAATCATAACCCACAGAGACATTTTCTACCTTTTAAGTCTCTTCAATAACTAAAACTTTTAAAAGCTACCTTTGTAGTAATGTTACATTGCTAAAAGCTACCCGATTATGTTAGCATAGTTTTGTCCTTAGATTCCATTAAACCACTACAAACATCTATAATAACATCTCAAATGCTATTCTATTCCTTAAATAACTTGATTCATAACATGCAAGTTTCTCATTGTCAATTTAAATAACTAAGTAATTTTTTTTTAATTAAAATATTTTAAAGGTCTAAGGTGTAGACCAATTGGTTTGATTAAACACCCTAAGGGGGTGGAGGGGTTCAAATCTCGGGCCTTGTCCCTAGTGCTTTCAATAGCGTAAAAGATTTAAAATTATTGTGGTGTGGTGGTTATAGGGGCAGACTATGCGAAAAATTGTGTGGTGGATTTTGATACGGAGAACGCATAATACTCTGGTGGCCATATTATCCAGACAATCTGATTGTGGCTAACAATTCCAACATGTAAATTATATATATATATATTTTAAATTCAAGGCAATCAAACTTTTAAAGTCTTAATTCCAAAGATTATAGTAGGATTAAAAATTATAGACTTAACTTAAAAATTTAACGCTAGTACAATAATCAAAGTCCAAATTTATACAAATGATTATTCAAACATATTTGCCTAATTAAGTATGACTTATTACATATATGAAATTTTATAATATATATTTATTAGTTTTTACATAAAATATAAAGAAAATTAAAGTGTTAGTCAAATTTTACCTACAATATACTAATTGTTTTCATATAAATAAATAAATAAAATCTGATGCTATTCTATATTATAAAAAAATTCATCCTAACCAAATCATATTTACTTTCTATGTTGAATCTCAATTTGAGGTTTCATCTATCAAAGATTATAACTAATCCAAATAGCATCAACTATGCTATAAATATAAATATAACCTTAATACTACTGGTTGTTAAAAGACTACAACCTAACCTTGGTTATCAAATTCCTCTAATCAATCCAAATAACATCATCTATGCTATAAATATAAATAACCTTATGCTACTGGTTGTTAAAAGACTACAATTACAACCAATCCAAATAGCATCACGTTTCAAGTTTTAATGTATAAATATAATGCTAGCTTCATTCAAAAACAATATAATATGCGAATAGTGAATGAAAAACAAATGTATAAAAAAATCAAAAGTTTTAACATTTAACAATATAATATGCGAATATTTACGACGAAAACTATTATATTAATATAACACCCATCGGACGTAGTGACGTTCATGCTGCTTCTACCGGCTTCTATAGGTCACCATCATCCAGCGCAAGAGGCAACCATTTAGATTCGTATCTTATTTCCCAAGTTTCCAACCTAATATATTTATATATGTACTTATTGCTATTTTAAAGTAAATAGCCTTAAAAAAAGATTCCACGTAATTTTACGTGAATTGACGCGACGCGAAAGGAGGAATTGACCATTGAATACGTTCCATCGACTACCTACCTGTCCCTCTGTCCCATAAAATTTAATACACACCACATGCTATAATTTAATGTAAATTTTTGTAAGGGTATTACTTTTTGTTGGCTTTGTGTTCTCAGCAAAGGGCTAAACAGACTATCCATTTTGAGTTATTGTCCCGTTTTAGCGTTGTGCTATTGTTGTAATAGGTTTTGGGTCAACTTGTAAAACCCGGTTGTAATGTTTATGTCCCTTAATTACCAAAAAAAAAGAATAATTGAAACACAAGATACCATACGTCCTATTCTGTCCATTTTCTTTGTGTCCTTACAGACCCACTCTGCAATAAGTATTCTTCGTCCTTTGGTAAAGTTACAATTACTAATAGTTGAACATGAATGGAAAAGTTACAATTATTGTGATTAAAAAGGTCCATAATGTTATTATTTTGAATTTTATCAAATAAATATATTATATTTCATGGAAAAGTTACAATTAATAATAGTTGTGATTAAAAAGGTTCAATAACGTTATTATTTTGAATTCCATCAAATAAATATATTATATATCAAGTTACAATTACTAATACCCTCATTTATCAAGAAGAGACTTGGGTTTAAATCTTGGAGCTGCCAATTTGCAAAGGTATTAGTCATCAGAAAATGCATGCAATAGAAATATGTAAAGAGGTGTTTGCTCTAGGATACTCCTACAAAGACCAAGCTTTTAAAATGACAATTGATCTTCATACATAAAAGGAAATAAAAGAGAGGGAAAGAGATGAGTATCTCAAACTCCTATGTCTATGTTATTAGCTTCTTAACATCATTTTCATTAAAAGATATATTTTTACTCAATTACTGGCTTTTCTAAAATTTGAATTTTGCAAGACACAAATTAACATCATGATTGGTTAAACTATATACTGCTTGGTTTTATTAGATATAGATATACACTTCTCAAATATTGCCTCCAACAATTTTCAATGGACATAACAAAATACTAATATAATTTTTTATGCAATCACCACATATATTTTTCTTAATAGCATTAACAATAATTTGTGAACCCCTTTAATTGAACTATATCTCCTTCACTTTTCAATGGCAATTTTGATCCTTGTCAGAAGTGCCCTAACTTTTCCATAATTATTAATTGATGTTCCATATGATTCCAAGTCAATAAGGATAAATTGAACTACACTGAAGTGCCCTAGCCTTTGCATAATTATTAATTGAAAATCTATATGACTCTAAGTCAATAAGGATAATTTTAACTTTATTTCCTTCATTTTTCAATGACAATTTTGATTCTTCTAAGAAGTGCCCTAGCCTTTGCATGATTATTAAATGATTCTAAGTCAATGAGGATAGATTGAACTATATTTTGTTCATTTTTGAATGGTAATTTTCATCCTTGTAAGAAGTGCCATAGCCTTTGCATAATTATTAATTAGAGTTCCATATGATTCTAAGTTAATAAGGATATTTTTGGCTTTATTTCTTTCATATTTCAATGGTAATTTTAATCCTGGTAAGAAGTGCTCTAGCATTTGCATGACTATTAATTGAAGTTCCATATGATTCTAAGTAAATAAAGATATTTTTACTTTATTTCCTTCATTTTTCAATGGTAATTGTGATCCTTGTAAGAAGTGCTCTAGCCTTTGCATAGTTATTAATTGAAGTTCCATATTATTTTTATTATATGAAATAAGATGTTTTGAAATAATCCCCAAAGCTTTTACATATTTACAACAAGGACAGAAAGAAGAAGTCCTAAAACAATCCGAATAAGGAATAAAAATAAAGGAAGAATAGGGAGAGGGCCCAATAAGATAACAAAGCATAGAAATAATTGATAAAGTAGTAGGACATAGATAAACAGGGCCAACCCAGTTACTCTATTTCTTCTTCGAACAACTCCACTTCCTCCTCTAAGTTGGTTTGATTATTTTGAAAGTATCTCATCATCTAGGTGACTTCATCAACGAACATCATAGATATTTTAATAGTTCTTCTAAGAGATCTGAGAAGATCCTTAGTAGTCTTAATTGTACTTTTAGGAGACTTGAGAGGATCTAAGGCCGTTTACTTTTCATAGCCATAAGTTCTAGCTTGGTCCCTCAATTTCTTCCTTGGAGAGGGAGTAGAGTCCCCAGAGCTCTTTGAATCAATAATTACATGAGTAGATTTCCGAACTTTAACTGCTTTTGACCTCAACATTTCAAATATCTTGTTGTTTCCTCCTTGCCTTTAGGAGTCCTATGGTTCTCAGTTTTATTCATAGCATCCTTATCATATTCCCCCTTATCATTAAAAGGAGATTCTTTGTCTTCCTCAAGCATGAATTCAAAAGAGATCAAAGAAATTCTAAGCTCCTTGTTCTTAAATTTCTTCGATGATTTTTTCTTTTTCTCCATTTTTGACTAGTTCCCAAGTATACCTAAATTGAACATTTCCACCTTATCTCCTTTCATGACCACATGCTCAAATTTCATCTTCATTAGTACTTGATGAAGAGGGGTGTTATAGTTACCTTTCTGAACATGCATCACTATTCTTTCAATCAATTTGAATAAGAAAGTTGACACATTCATAATTTTTCTCTGATGCAAATGATTTAAAAATGATAAGTTGAAACTTCACACAATTGCAAAGTGATTTTCAAGAGTAAAATATTTCGTTACCACCAGAGCCACTCTGCCCTACGATGCCTTGAGAGATTCCTATAGATATATATTTTGACACTTCTTTGGATGTTCTCCTTTGCTCCTGAAGAGCTTGAGCTCCTTTTTAAGGGAGTGTTTCTTCTTGTTAACACATTCACAAGCAATGGGGAGACCAGAGATCTCAAAAATAAGGGGTATAGGTATGGTGAAATCAATCCCCTTCACCTTGATTTTCTCATTATCTTAGGTAAAATAAATATGCTTGGAGAGTTTTGGATCAAACCCATTGATTTTTTTAAGAAGATTAAACAATACTCCTTTCTCAAATATTTGCAAAACTTCATCGTAAAGAGTTAGGGATTTCAATTCCACTATTTTTAGGTCTTCTACTTCAATCATAGGACATTGCATAGAAGCTTCATTAGTAAATGATGAACATGCAATCCAATCTCATATACTACCCTAAGATGATATCTACAACTAAAATGAGGGAGGTTGTGATCTTAAAAACAAGACACTCCACCAATAGGTGAAGAGAGAAGGTTTAACTTTAAGCGAGCAATCAAGAAGAAATATGAACATTCTATTGTTATAAAGTAAATTGTAATAATGAGGACTTATGGATGATGTTAGAGTATGCTTTACACGCGACTTGGAAAATATGAGGTTACATAGGAAACTACCACCTCATATCTAGATTACAGTCCTCGCAAGACAATAAATAAAAAATCAAAATTGGAGAAGGAAAGTTACTCATGGCATGGCCATGCTCAACACTAGAAGCAAGGAGGCACATTTTCTAAAGAAGCCATTCCCCATAATGATACCACATGAAGAAAAACAAGACCAATAGAGTCGAGATCAACACCAAAATTAGCATGCTATCATGAGAAAGGACCATATGATTATAAGTCAATAAGGATAATTTTGACTTTATTTCCTTCATTTTCAATGACAATTTTGATCCTTGTAAGAAATTCCCTAGCCTTTGCATAATTATTAATTTAAGTTCCATATGATTCTAAGTCAATAAGAATAAATTGAACTATATTTCCTTCATTTTTCAACAACAGGTTTTATCCTAGTAAGAATTTCTCAAGCCTTTGCATGACTATTAATTGAAGTTCCATATGATTCTAAGTAAATAAAGATTTTTTAACTTTATTTCCTTCATTTTTCAATGGCAATTTTGATCCTTGTAAAAAGTGCCCTATACTTTGCATAATTATTAACTGAAGTTCCATATTTTTTTACTGGATCAAAGAAGAGGTTTTGAAAGGATCCCCAAACCTTTTACATATTTACAATAATTACATCAAGAAGAAGTCCTAAAACAAGTTTAAAAAGGAATAAAAATAAAGGAATAATAGGGAGAAGACCCAATAATATGACAAATCATAGAAATAATTGAGAAAATAGTAGGATAGAGAGAAACAGGACCAACCCAATTACTCTATTTCTTCTTCTAACAACTTCACTTCCTCCTCTAAGTTGATTTGATTCTTTTGAAAGTATCTCATCATCTAGGTGACTTCATCAATGAACATCGTAGATATTTTAATAGTTCTTATAAGAGATATGAGAATATCCTTAGTTGTCTTCATTGCATTTTTAAGAGTCTTGAGAGGATATAAGGCCCTTTACTTTTCATAGCCATAGTTCTAGCTTGGGTCCTCTATTTCTTCCTTGGAGAGGGATTAGAGTCCCCAAACCTCTTTGAATCAGGAATTACATGAGTGGATATCTCAACTTTAACTACTTTTGACCTCACCATTTCAAATATCTTGTTGTTTCCTCCTTGCCTTTAGGATTCCTTTGGTTCTTAGATTTACTCATAGAATCCTTATCAGATTCTCCCTTGTCCTTAAAAGGAGAGTATGTGTCTTCCTCAAGCATGCATTCATAATAGGTCAAAGAAGTTCTAAGCTTCTCGTTCTTAAATTTCTTAGGGAAATTGTTTTTTCTCCACTTTTGACAAGTTCCCAAGTATACCTAAATTGATCATTTCCACCTTATCTCCTTTCATGACCACATGCTTGAATATCACCTTCATTACGCCTTGATAAGGAGGGGTGTTATAGTTACCTTTTTGAACATGCATCACTGTTCTTTCAATCGATTTGAATACAAAAGCTAACACATTCATCATTTTTCTCTGATGCAAATGGTTTAATATTATAAGTGGAAACTTCACACAATTGCAAAATGATTTTCAAGAGTAAAACATTCCATTACCACCAAAGCCACTCTACCTCGTGATGCCTTGAGATATTCCTATAGATATCCATTTTGAAACTTCTCTAGATGTTCTCATTTTCTCCTGAATAGCTTGAGCTCCTTTGCTAGGGAGTGTTTCTCCTTGTTAACAAATTCACTAGAAATGGGGAGACAAGAGACCTAAAAAATAAGGGGTATAGATATGGTGAAATCAATCTCATTCTCCTTGATTTTCCTATTACAACAGGTAAAAACAATATGCTTGGAGAGTTTTGGATCAAACCCATTAATTTTTTTAAGAAGATTAAACTATCCTCATTTCTAAAATATTTACAAAACTTCATCATCTAGAGTTAGGGATTTTAGTTCCACTCTTTTTAGGTCTTCTACTTCAATCAGAGGCCATAGCATAGAATTTTATTTATTCAATTATGAATGTATAACCCAATTTCATCTACTATCCCGAGAAGATCTCTAAAACTAAAATGAAGGAGGTTGTGATATTAAAAACAAGATACTCCACCAATAGGAGAAGAGATGAGGTCTAACTTTAAGCGATCAATCAAGGATAAATACGAACATTCCATAATTATGAAGTAAACTAGAATAAGGAGGATTGATGGATGATGTCAAGGTATGCTTCACATACACTTGGAAGATATGAGGCTACATAACAAACTACCACCTCATCTCTAGATTATAGTCCTCACAAGACAAGAAATAAAAAATCAAAATTGGAGAAGGAAACTTACTTGTGGCATGGATATGCCCAACATAAGAACCAAGGAGGCACATTTTCTAAAGATGCCATTCCCCACAATGATGCCACGTGAAGAAAACCAAGATCAATAGAGTCCATATCAACACCAAAATTAGCATGCTATCATGAGAAAGGACCATATGATTATAAATAAATAAGGATAATTTTGACATTATTTCCTTCATTTCTAATGATAATTTTGATCCTTGTAAGAAGTTCCATAGCCTTTGCATAATTATTAATTTAGGTTCCATATGATTCTAATTCACTAAGAATAAATTGAACAATATTTCCTTCATTTTTCAATAGCAATTTATATCCTAGTAAGAAGTGCTCTAGCCTTTGCATGATTATTAATTGAATTTCCATATGATTTTAAGTAAATAAGGATTTTTTTACTTTATTTCCTTCATTATTCAAAGGAAATTTTGATCCTTATAAGAATTTACCTAGCCTTTGCATAGTTATTAATTGAATTTCCATATATGAAAGAAGAGTTTTTGAAAGGATCCCCAAATCTTTTACATATTTACAACAAGGACATCAAGAAGAAGTCCTAAAACAAGTCGAACAAGGAAAAAAACCAAAGGAAGAATAGGAAGAGGGCCCAACAAGATGATAAAGAATAGCAAGAATTGATAAAGTATAAGGATAGAGATAAACAGGTCCAACCCCATTGCTCTCTTTCTTCTTCGAACAACTCTACTTCCTCCTCTAATTTGGTCTGATTATTTTTAAAGTACCTCATCATCTAGGTGACTTCATAAATAAACATCGTAGATATTTTAATAGATATTCTAAGAGATATGAGAAGATACTTAGTAGTCTTATTTGCATTTTGGAGTCTTGAGAGGATCTAATACCCTTTACTTTTTATAGCCATAGTTCTAGCTTGGGACCTCGATTTCTTCCTTGGAGAGGGAGTAGAGTCCCCAGAGCTCTTCAAATCATGAATTACATGAGTGGATTTCTCAATTGTAACTATTGTTGACCTTAACCATTTCAAATATCTTGTTGTTTCATATTTGTCTTTAGGAGTGCTGTGGTTATCAACTTTATTCATAGCATCCTTATCAGATTCTACCTTATCCTTAAAAGGAGAGTCTTTGTCTTGCTAAAGCATGAATTCAAAAGAGGTCAAAGGGGTTCTAAGCTCCTTGTTCTTAAATTTCTCATGGGAATTCCTTTTTCTCCATTTTTAACAAGTTCCCAAGTATACCTAAATTGATCATTTCCATATTATCTCCTTTCATGACCACATGCCCGAATATCATATTTATTAGGCCTTGATGAAGAGGGATGTTATAGTTCCCTTTTTGAACATGCATCATTGTTATTTCAATCTATTTGAATAAGAAAGCTAACACATTCATCAATTTTATCTGATGCAAATGGTTTAAAAATAATAAGTGAAAACTTCACACAATTGCATCGTGATTTTTAAGTGTAAAATATTCCATTACCACAAGAGCCACTCTACCCCATGATGCCTTGAGATATTCCTACAAATATCCATTTTGACACTTCTCTGGATATTTTCCTTTGCTCCTAAAGAGCTTGATCTCCTTTGTTAGGGAGTGGTTCTCCTTGTTAACATATTCACTAGCAATGGGGAGACCAAAGACCTCATAAATAAGGGGTATAGATATGATGAAATCAATCCCCTTCACCTTGATTTTCCCATTATCCCAGGTAAAACTAATCTACTTGGAGAGTTTTGGATCAAACCTATTAATTTTTTAGAATATTAAACAATACTCCTTTTGCAAAGATTTGCAAAACTTCATTGTCTAGAGTTAGGGATCTCAGTTCCACTCTTTTTAGATCTTCTACTTCAATCAGAGGCCATCGCCTATAAGCTTATTTATTCAATTATGATTGTGTAACCCAATCTAATCTACTATCCTAAGAAGATATTTACAACTAAAATGAGGGTGGTTGTGATCTTAAAAACAAAACACTCCACCAATAGGAGAAGAGATAAGGTTTAAATTTAAGCGAGCAATCAAGGATAAATATGAAAATTCTATAGTTATGATGTAAACTGGAATAAGGAGGACTGATGGAAGATGCCAAGGCATGCTTTACACGCGACTTGGAAAATATGAGGATCCATAGGAAACTACCACCTCATCTCTAGATTAAAACCCTCGCAAGACAAGAAATACAAAATTAAAATTGTAGAAGGAAACTTACTCATGGCATGGACATGCTCAACACTAGAATCAAGGAGGCACATTTTCTAAAGAAGAAATTCCCCACAATTATGCCATGTGAAGAAAACCAAGACCAATAGAGTCCAGATCAACACCAAAATTAGCATGTTATCATGAGAAAGGACCATATGATTATAAGTCAATAAGGATAATTTTGAATTTATTTCCTTCATTTTCAATGAAAATTTTGATCCTTGTAAGAAGTGCCCTAGACATTGCATATTTATTAATTTAAGTTCCACATGATTCTAATTCAATAAGAATAAATTTAACTATATTTCCTTCATTTTTCAATGGCAATTTTTATCCTAGTAAGAAGTGCTCTAGCCTTTGGATGACTATTAATTGAATCTCCATATGATTCTAAATAAATAAGGATTTTTTTACTTTATTTACTTCATTTTTCAATGGCAATTTTGATCCTTGCAAGAAGTGCTCTAGCCTTTGCATAATTATTAATTTAAGTTCCATAGTATTTTTATTAGATGAAAGAAGAGGTTTTAAAATAATCCCCAAACCTTTTACATATTTACAACAAGTACATCAAGAATAAGTCCAAAAATAAGCCAAACAAGGAACAAAAATAAAGGAAGAATAGGGAGAGGGCCCAACAAGATGACAAAGCATAGAAATAATTGAGAAAATAGTAGGACAGATATAAATAGGGCCAACCCATTTGTATTGCTCCAAATTTTTTGCATCCTTACCTTTAGGCTATAGGATCCGCACCCGAAAGGGGGATGCAAGAAGGATGGGACAATACCTCGAACTGAGAGGCCCTTTGAAGGTCCCGCCTCTTGGGGGAGGGGTATAAGGGTTAATTTTTGATGGATTGTGGGTTCACCAAGAAAATTTTGAGTGGTAGTCTCCATGCCTAGGTTGATAATAGGTTTGATGTGTTCATTTTATATTCAGTCATTCAATTCCTAGGTTTGGCCAAGATGAATCTAAGCTAATCTATATGCTGATGCTTATTTTTATGGATACATAAAACATGAATAAATGTTGAACACAGAGAATGTGCTAAATAGGATAGAATATACCTGATTTCGGATGTCTGAATGAAGATTCTACAGTTTGTAGAAGTCCAAATCGTCTCGAATTGTACTGAATCGTTTGAAATTGCACAGAATCGTCTCAGATCACAGTCGACCATTTGAGATCAGATAGGATCGTCAGCGATCTAACGAATTCGTCAGAAACCTGCAACCACAAAAATAGATACAAAATACCCAAAATGCAACTGCAAAAGCAAGGGGAAATGATAGATATAACAATGAATTTGCCTAAATGATAGATCCAGATAGCAATCAAAAGGAAATGCATCAATTTGACAATTTATTTTAACTTTATCATATATCTATGCTAAATGAGGTGAACTCCAGGATGCATAAATATAATAACCTAAGATAATGCACAAAGAAATGCAAAAAAATAATAAGGAAATGCAAACTCTAGGCTCTGATTGCCCCCAATCTGGACTACAGTTAGGATCGCCTCCAATCGTACGAGATCATCTGTGCTCCTCGATAGGATCGTCCGAAATCTCTGGAATCGCCTGCGACGATCCGAGCTTGCTTCGACTAAAAAAAAGTAAAATTCCTACAAGAAAACATGAAATGCAGAATGCAAACAATGGTGCGAGGATGCTCTAATGCATGAGGAACTAACTCTGCAGGGAAATTCGTCAGCTAGGGGGTTTAGGGGGATAATCTAAGAAAATCCCAGTTTATATAGGATTAGGGAGAGGTTAGGAGGTTGGAAATCATCCCAATTTGGGAGATCTCCAACGAGGGAGACTCTAACTGCGTAGACATGCTTTCTACCCAAGTTAGAGAAGCTATTGAAACAGAAGCTAATTATGAAAATTCCATTTTGGGATGAAATCGTCTAAACATTCTTTTCCAGACGAATTCGTCAGATCTGGGACGATTTCGTCTGATCTGCGATGATATCATCCAATGGTCAAAACAAATCTTAAAAATGGTGTGAAAAATGAGGAAAGCGGGTAACGGGCGGTTAACGGGTGGTTTGGGTTTAAAATTCAAATTTTTATCTTTTTACTAAGGTTTAACCGTGCCAATTTTAGGGTGCTACATTTTTCCCCCTCTTTAGCGAATTTTTCGAAGAAAATGCGTTAAAGACGAGTTTTTCTTGTTTTACGAGAAAGAAAAATTTACTCAATTTTCTAGACGACGATTCTAGGTCGAATCGTATGACTACTGACTATGGTGCCCCCTCTGTGTTTTTACCCAAATCGAACGTTTGAGGTAAAAGCACGAAAAAGCAAAATTAAAAAAATGTTGTTTTTAAATAAAATTAAGAAAAATAGGGTAAAACCCTAATTCATTTTTACTATTCATTTTTACTGTTCTAGAGCTCTACAGAGAGAAAAATGGTGGAGACAACGCACAGATCGATAGAGGTCCGGTGCGGGCTACGGGTAAGGATCTAAAATTGATGCATTATGTTTGTATTTAATTTGTGCAATTTTTTGTTTAAAATTTTGATTGTTTTGAGGCATCGTGGCCATTTTTAGGTCGTCAATGACGTCGGGATGAAATCATATCGATTTCGTCGAAATCGTCCCTAGATCGTCGATTTCGTCGAAGGGCAAAATCGGTGAACTAGGGGCGATCCCCAAGTTGCGAAATAGAAGACGATTTCGTCCTAACAAAGGACGATTTTGCCCAATTTGGGACGATATCATCCAATGGTGGACGATATCATCATTTTTAAGAAATTAAGCTTGATTAAAATGTTTTTAATTTTATTTTAATGATTGGTTTATTAATGAATTTTATTATTTTATTGTTTGTTTTGCAGAGGGGATTAATAAAGAGCCAGGAATGGAAATACGATGGGCTGCGAGATGACATAGTCGCTCTCAATCAGGTGAAGCATGACTGACTGGCTCTAGTCAGTTTGCAGCATGTGGTAGAGATGCCACAAGTACTGATAGACATGGGGCTACTAATAGCCCTAGCAGAGATATGGTATCCGGGGTCATCCTGCTTCCAATTATCAATAGGGGATATGGCTCCCACACTAGAGGATGTATGGAGGATCATGAGGATCCCCATACAGGGATGGTTGATGACGCCTGTGGCCAATCAGGGCCAGGTAATTATGAGGTTGACTGGGGACCCAAGCTTCGCCCTGGAGAAGGGTGGAGTGAACATCGAGTCTCTAAGGCAGATGCCTGGGGCATCTAGGTTGACTCGAGTTTTGGCAGGGGTGGTAGGTGGCTTATTGTTGTGCCACCAGAGTGGGTGCAAATTACCCTGGCTCCTCTCAAATGTGGTCTATGATATGAGAGACCACGACTATAGATACTCATGGGGCAGCTTTGTGCTATATCGCTTGTATAGGATCCTACATGGGGTCATATACAAGGGAGGTCGATGTCTGGTCTTGACATCACTACTGCAAGTTTGGTGCTAGGAGCACATCACGATGCAGAGGCCGATAGGGCTCCCACTGACAGGGGTTGACCGAGAGAGGCCTCGGGTTTTCTATTGGTAGTTACAAAGGGGGTCATAGTGGCGGATAGATCTATCGATGTCACGGAGGTTGTTGGACGACCTCATCCTAGACCAGATCACCTGGAGGCCATGGCGAGAGCACCCCAGGTGGGCAGAGGATGGGCAAGAGCTAGCTCACATTAGGCGAGTCTACTGGTTACGAATGGAGCGAGGAGAGGTAGAGCTCCACTGCTATGATAGGGTTCTACGATAGTTCAGTCTATAGCAGGGGATCCCTTATCTTAGGGATTACGAGTACTCTCAAACTGTCTGGGATAGTACCATACTGAGCGGCACTCTAGACATACAACGATTCTAGAGTCAGGACACAGACGATGCCCCCATCCAGCCAGTGGATGGTGATGACACTAAGGTTATAGATGGCTATGATGCTTGGTACACAGGCATCCACCCTCCTTAGATGATGAGGGCACAGGGTCCAGTGCATGTCATGGTGTGACAGATGGGGAGGCAGTGCCAGGCTGCTATTGAGGTAGCACGAGGTCACAACGGGAGAGAGCAGTGAAGGTCTCCATAGGAGAGATGCCAGAGGATGGGTCAAGCTCCACAGAGACTTCAAGAGATAGGGAGGAGGGAGAGGGGAGTCTCTTCTCAACAGGGGGATAGACCACCATCACCCGATAAGGGCAAGGGTATCAAGGTCGGTGAGAGCAGTGAGACGATGACTCTCCGGGCTAAGGTTGCCTGCATCTAGGCTTAGGTGCAGACGCTATAAGACGAGGCCACATGGCTCAGGGCTCAGAGAAGAGGGGCAAGTACTCAGGATCTAGCATGGTCTATTGCTCAGATCGCATTCTCCCAGGGGATATACTATCATGTGGTCCCAGAGGGACAGAGGGTACCATTGCCAGCCCACATTGCAGAGCTGATCATGATGGTATCATCGAGGATATCCTCACGACCAATGGTGAGGACCCGGGACATAGCCCGGACCTCTATGGGACCACCTCCTCCACATCAGAGCGAGGGAGGAGATGAGGCTAAGAGCTCGAGGGCTTCTCGAGGCTAGCTGCTGTAGAGGGTAGATTGTATTATTATATTGTTTTGAGGGGATTGAGTATGCCAGGGTTTTTATTGTGGCATACCAATCCAAATGATGTACATAATTGATTGAGATATATATATTATCTTTTTGATGATATGACTTGTGTATATGTTGTATGGTGCTTTAATTTTGAATTTTGTGATTAATTATTTATGTAATTATATCGTTGGAAAGAAAATATTTATGCCATGCTATAAAATTGGAAATGAAATAATTTGATGTAAATAAATTGGTTGTTTTGTGGTGTGTTTTGATGAAAAAATAAAAGGGACTTCTAACAATAATTTCAAAGGACATTGTCGCTAGTATAGACCATTTCATGGAGTCGCCGCTCACTAGGTTGTCAAGCTAATCCCAGGATAGAAATATTGTTAAAAGTAAAAAAGTGCTTAAGAGACTGTCTTAAGACTTTGTGTTGTGATTATAGAAGTGATGATGGAAGTGATGATGGTGATGATTTGTTTTCAGATTTTCATAAAAAATATTATGCATGACATATTAAAGAAATATGATTTTGCTAGGCATAAATTCCTAAGTGTGATAAAAATTTTGAATAAGTCCCTAGGAACTATACCATCATTGCAAAATTGAATGTTGACATAATGACATGAAATAGAATAAGTGTTCGTTCGTTTTAAAGCTCAATTGTGTAACATAATGATGTAAGTCATATGTTTTTATGATTTTTTTTTAAATAAATGGAAAATAAAATTAGAACAATGGTTTGCGCTAGGCATAGAATTATAGGTATAGACTTATACCATCATTGCGAAATCCAAAGAAGAAATTGATATTTTAGTTTTATTGCATGATTGATTTTTGACTATTGATAAACAGAAAATAATAATATGAACATGACTTTATTGATTATATGTGTGTCATATGTTGTTTGAAAGCATTTTGTGATTTTTGAAAACAATGTATATAATTGTTTTTATACTAAACATATGTTCTGAAATAAGAAGATAAAATTATTCCAAAAAGAGTTGCAAAAATATTTTACATTATCTCAAAGACAAATGTAGATTTATAAGGAACCCTCATGTGCAAATGTGAGTTCATTACCGATCTTGCTTTATCATAATGATACAAAATCTCTCAAATACAAATGTGTGTGCAATTGTATTGTTCATTCACCAATTTTGAGCAAGAAAATTTGATACAAGTAATTTGACTTAACCAAATGAGTGTTCCTTGACCATGATTTATATGCATGTAACCGTACCAGACTACTATGTAAGTCGGGTTATCAAGAGCTAGCTAATCCATAAGCCGACATATGTCTGTACAAAAGGTCGCTAATGTGATAGACATATCACCACGTTAGGAATTACCCAAGGCCAAGCGGGTTGGGCACAAACCACCTGTTATGGGGCTTATCTCACATTTTTTGAATAATTGAGAATTCTAGGGATTCAAGCTCATTCACCCTTCTTTTCTTTTCAAGGGGTAGGGAAAGGGATTTTGTTGCTTTTGCTTTTGTTTTTCTCTTTTTATTTTTATTTTATTTTATTTTATTTTATTTTGTATTTTTGCTTAATACTGAGATAATGCTGAAATATTGTTGTGATGATGCAAAATAATATTTTTCTTTTTCTCTTTTGCTTTGAATTTTTCTTTTGCTTCCTATACTAGGGATACTTGCTCGGATTGGCTGTAGAGCAAGGGATTTTTATTCTGGGTAGGGGTGAGCTTGTCCTTTTGTCAATTCTCAAAGATTCTAGACCATGTGCATGATAGGATAGCAGGGAAAAATTTTCGCTCAAGAAACCACTTCTACTATGTAGCATCATATTGAATTTGCAATGAAATCATTTTAATGTGAAAAGATATACTTGGTTCAAGTAAATAACAATATCAGTTCTCTATGCTCAAAAATTTATTTAATTCAAATGTGGACTTTGATATAAGAGAGATTAATAATCATAAAAAATAGAATCAAGATATTTATGCCTGTGAGTGTGAAAGTGCAAGATTCAAAATAAATGCTAATATCCAAAATAACTAAAAATATAACTACAAGACTTCAAGAATTGACAGGTGCAAAAATAAAAGATGTTTTTGAAGATTTTGATAATTTTGATGTTTTATAT